>OY763905.1:10000000-11379666 GCA_963667235.1 Nomada lathburiana | reverse complement strand
GTCGATTGCCCTCATCGGATCGACGTCGAGTATACGCTGCGACGCGCTCCGTCCACGACGGTTCGCGAGTTATCGCTTCTCGGGTTGGTCGACGCGCACTCACGGATGCCGATACCGCGCGAAATTCCTCGCCCGTCTCGCGCTTCCTTTTTCATCGTTGTCGCGGCACGGCGAAGAAAGGTGAGAGGCGAAACCGAGATTAATTGCCTATCGACCGTTTGTCTCGAGAGTCCACCGCGCGAGGCCCAGTTTCCACTCGGCCAGTTTGTTCCCCGCTGACAGGAGTATCGCGAGCGCGGATCGCCGCGCCCTCGAAGGACCTACGCCTAATTATTGCGGGACCGAGTCCGAATGGAACAGGAGACGAGGGTCCGCGATAAAGAAAGCACTCCCGGGTACTCCGCGACGTCTTCTAACCGAGGGACAACCATTGCCGTTGTTCTTCTCGCAGAGGCGAACCACGCACGCACCGCCGCAGCGCACCGGTCAGTGCGAGATAGAGAAACGCGCGTCGAACGGTGATCGTGGGCAGGTGCAGGACGCGGCGATCGGAATCGAGAATCGAGAGCGAACGGTGCAAGCGAGACGCGGATCGCTCCGATTTCATCGGCGTCCGCGGCACCCGGCTTATCGACGCGAAACGTATATATTAAAGTTGGATCGGCGAACGGCCGGAGCAGTTGAACGGCAAGGGCGGTTCGGTAATTCGTTTCCCGTTTCGACGGCGGCAGAGTCGCGAACGCGCTGCGGCGTGAAAATCGTCCGGCACAAGAAAGGGCGCGGTGGAAGGACGCGAAACGCGCTCGGTCACGCAAAACGATCCAGGTCCCGAAGAAGCAGCGGAGCCCGCAGAAAATCGTGAAGGCCCCGTGTATATGTCCGCGATCGCGACGGAGACCGGCCGAGCGGTCATCCAACGGTCTGCGTACACACGAAGACCGTGAGTAATAGTAATAGCTTTTAAATTGTCCCTCGCTTTAATGGCAAATAATATCCGCGCTGTTTCGCCGTCCCTTTTTTTTCCCCCCCGCTCGACTCCTCTTCACGCCGCAGCGTGCAGCGGCGAGCGGCGGCGAGCAACGGAGTTCAGGGACGACATCCTTGGTCCCCGCATCGCGATCGTCGCGCATCTCCGGAACGGTTGGATACGCGCGACCAAGAGGCGCGCACGTCCCCGTTGCCATAAACGCAAGATTGTTCGCGACGAACGCGCGCAGTTTTTGCGAATTTCGCGACGCTGCAACCGCGCCGGCCGGGACGTGTATCTGCCTTGGACCGGCGACCCGGTAAAAACTCCTTAACGCTCCCGGTCCTTCGGTGCTCTTTGCGCGTTATAAATAACCGCGAGCGGAAAGAGCGAAGCCGCTTCGCGCTCCCTCCGGACAATTTGTTGGCCCCGGGGCTTTTCGTGAACGGTTCGAGCGCGTTCGTCGAGCTTCTGAACGCTCTATCGCGAGGCATTAAGCGACCGTATCGGACACGCGAGGATCTCTGCTCCCCGCGCGAACCGGAGGCACTTTGTTCGCAAAGAGGAGCCGCGAGGAAGCGCAACGAGGAGGACCGTCGCTGTACGCGACTGCATCTCGCGCGAGGAGCGAGGCATCGCCTCATGCGAGCCGGGCATTAGCCACTGTTTCGAGGACGATGTCGTGGACCGGTCGTTTCTTGCGGGAACAGTCGGCCCGCGGCCGCCTGTAAATATTTTCTTGCGCGCATCACGGACGCGGTTGTTCCCGTCGATGCGGAAATTTTTAGCCGCGTTTCACGCGACTTTACAGATCGCCCCATTAGTCAGAAAATCCCGCGAGTCGAACCGGCGGCACCCGAGTTGGGGGAATCATTTCGCTCGATGGCGCGCGATTCTGCTACTTTTGCTCGATCGAGAGCTGCGGTTTCTCGGGAGGTTCGAGCGGGCGAGACGAGTTCCGCGACGATGGACCCGCGTGGGCAGCTCGACCGCGCTTCGTTCAACACGGAGCGACGGTTGCAGGACGCTTGGCAAATCCGGCGACGAGGCTGACCAAGTTTATTGGGAACGGAAATAAAAAGAATATACGAAGGATAGCGCACGGAAATCCGTAGTCCCGGCCGGTTCCGGATGCAATGGTCGCGTTGATCCCTCGAAAGCTGTTGCTGATCCACGTCCAGGTGGAAATCGCGGCGCGGTCGGCGCTGCGTTAAAGGGCTCGGGAGCACGCCCGATCCCAATTCGGCGATCATATGGGCGCGTTAATAAAAGCTGGAACAGGTGCGGAAACCGTGTCCGCGCGGGGGCGTCGTAAAAGGGAAAGGCGAGGAATGGCGAGGAAGAAAGATACGGGGACAGTGAGAAGGAGGGCGAGAGTGAGAGAGAAAAGATCGCGGGGAAACGGTGAAGGGGAAGATAGGAACTCCTGCGGCGAGCGATGCTAAAATATGAGCGAACCTCGGCCTCGGGCCGCGTGGTTCGACCGAATGGCCCCGGCCATCGCACGAAAGTTAAGCCGCGAGTCACGAGCGAGTTCCACGCGCGTGCGTATGTCGGTCGCTCGTCGCGCGATCACGCGCGCGTTCCCTCCACGAAGAGAACGTCGTGTCGGTGCGCCTATATGTATAGACGTGAACATACGCACAAAGGGTACGCTCGCCAGTGACCGGTTCGCGGCCCCTTAATGACCGGTAATCACGGAACGCTGATGTCTCTGAGTTATGACGCGCCTTCGCCGGCAGGAACGTGGTCGCGCCGTGGCCCCGCTTCGACCGAGAACGCGAAATCCTCTTCGCTCGAGGAGGAGCGGCGCTTGATTCCTTGTTACGTAACGCCAACGGGGTTATCGCGTCGCACCCTGCCCCAGCTCGCTCCCGTTCGCCCTCGTTCGCTCGGACAACGGAGTTACGAGCCTGCCCGGAATCCAGATCTTCTTCGGCGCGGCCGATCGTCGGGCACGATTCCCGTCCGATTCGCGCGCGAGAACGAACCACGCTCGCAGCAGGCATTCCTCCGCGGCGCTATCGGCAATCGGTCGACGAAATTGGCGGGGTCAACGGTATTCGTCCCTGTCAAAGCAGCTTCAGCGATTGCGCTCTGGCATCCGAATTTCTCGAACGGGGATGCTCCCCCTTCGAAAGACAAGCACGCGCGGCTACGTACGCGTAGCACACGACTCGGTGATACGCAGAGATCTAGTCTCGTCTCGCTCTTAAAACGGAGGAAACGTCCGAACGATCGCGCGGTCTTGAATGAATCTCGCGCTCCTTGTCCTCCCCATTGATCGTCTCTACTTTAAATTCCCATGCTCGAAACGTTCGTAATTCAATACTTTCCTCGTTCCACGATCTCGTTCTATCGCGAAGGCTGCCGCGATGTATTCGTTCCGTCTCACTCTTAAAACAAAGAACTCCGAATGGCCATCGTATTGTACGAACGAGCCTCGGCCTTCCAGTTTCGTCAATGAACTTATCTTTCTCTCTCCGCGATCGAGACGCGTGCATTTCGAAAACACTTCGTAAGATTTTACGATCGCGATCCGTCATTCATAGTTTCCCTGCTTCGACGGACCTCGAAACTTTGAGGGCGCGCGACATTCGAGCCGGGGTCGCGTTACCTACGCATCTCATTCGTATCGACGCCATTCGCATCGCGTTCGTCGCACGAGTAGGGTAGCTCTTCGATGTACTGATGCGGGAAAAAAGGAGCGATCGACTTCGCCGCGAGCGAACGGAACGATCGATCGGTCTGGATCGTTCGAACGAGGTCGGGTCAGTGGTGGAAGAACGAAGGTGGATGACGTTTTTGCGGTCGAAAACGAGTACGCGGTTGCAGCAAGAAAATGCATCAAGGTCGCATCGCGTGGCTGTCGCCTTCGGCGTCAAACTTTTGCCCCGAGCATTTCCCGTTCCGCTGTGCCACCTGAAACGCGGGAGAGCATCTACGGGAACGATCAGAACCGAGAACTCCGTTTTTTATTATCGGCGCTCTCAACGATCCCGGCATTTTCTACGATCGTGCCTGCCTCGAGCGTGTCTGCTGGCTCGCTTTCAGCGACGTCCGACCGAACGGGGGGATCGCCAGGAAAGCGCGTCGAATATGAATTTCAAATGACACTATTATAAGGGACGGTGGACTCGATTCATCCGGCTTGCATCCTCGTCGTTCTCGTCCGCCGATAGGAGCAGAAGTCGCGTTCCGTAGCAGCGTCCCCGATGTCGACACTCACCGACGAATCGGTCGGCTCATCGACTTTCATGAGACCGCGCGGTGCCGTGACTTTCGAACCTATCGGACACTTTCCTCCCGCGGCGTGTTTCTGCGTTCGACGATTACGCCGCGGGTCGCATCGCAAGAAATGTCCCTCGGTTTCCCTCGCCGTCTCGTCCGCCGTAGTGAAACCCGTCCAACGGCGAACGTCTCGCTAATTATTTCTCTACGACGGGGACACCGGGATCGATCAACCGGCCACGAATAAATGATGAAGCGGACCCGCGCGTATAACCCTGCCGAAATTTATGCGGATAGTCCGCTACAAATCGTTTCGTCGTTCACGTTGATTAATCGTCCACGATGCGCCAGGGTGTCGGCTAGATGTACGAGTCGCGAGACGGGCACACGCCCGATAGAAAAACCTGTTTTCTATTTTTCGCGGCGAGCCGCCGGCGCCGCCGCCGCCGTCGGTGTTGATCGTGGACTACCTGTCCACCCGGGGAGCGATAAATATCGCCAAATTCTCGGATACAGAGAGAAACGCAGGAATGGCACGCGAGAAGGTTGAAAGGCCACTGTCGGAAGGACGATATTCGATCGGAGCGCCGGGACGGAAGAGGAAGAAAGGGAGGAAAGATGAAAAGATGGGTGCAGCCTCCTCCACGGTAGATACCTATGGTCTCCTTCCCTCTCTCTCTCTCACCCTCGGCAAGTTTACGACGAGCCAACGCAAACACGACACTTGGCCGCTAACTGGCCACCTAGCTACCGGTGACTAGCCTCTTCCCGCTGCTATCCCAGACCCTTGGAATCTAACCGCATTCAACGCGCCGCATGTACACTTTGCAACGGTGTTCGGGGATACGCGGTTCGTTCTTTCGCGACACGAGTCTCAGCGTAAACTTGACGAGCCGTCGCGCCGTCGACGCAGCGGTAAAGATGCAATCCCCGCCCGGATTGTGTCTCAGCTGTCTCTAAATAATATCAACGACGGGCAGCGTGTTTCTCGAAATACCTCGCTTTTCATCCGGCACGGTCAATACAATAGCGAGGCAAAGAGTAAATGATGTCTTCTCCCTGAGGGACCGTGGCCGAGCAGTATATCGCGCGGGTCAGTGTCCGATATCTCATTCTCCTGGTTACATTGCACGTATACGTTCTGCTGCATGCGGTTTACCTCTTCTCCGACCCCCCCCCCCCCCCTTCCCTAACCCATTCCGGCAAACAACCGACGTCGATTCTCCGCAGCAAAGTAAGAGAAGGGAATGGAAGTTTCGCAGATGGTATCGGCGGTATCGCTTTGCAAGCCGAAGCGGCTCCACGCGTACACGCCGTTCGATATTGTGCCCCGGCGTTTTCCGGCCGAAATCAAGCCCTCGCCTAGATATTCGAGCTTCTCGATTCTTCGCTGTGCGTTTCTCGTCCGGCATGTTCCCCGAATCCACGCGCGTCTGTCTTACCGGGAGAGGAAGAAAAAAGAACGGCACTCGCAGGAGCGTGCAGCTCGCATCGTGGCAAACGTCGTTCGTCTTACCTGGAACAGCGAGAAAAACACCGGGGTTAGATCGGATATCGCGTGGTCGCACGAACGTTTCAATTACGGCACGCGATAAATATTGCGCGAAACGAGGCACGCCGTGCGTGAATTCCCCTGGGAAACCGCGTGAAACGCGAGGAAAACGTTGTCGTCGTCGTGACTCCGCGGCCGGGTCGGCCCAGCCTTGCGTTATCGTGGGGGCCGCATCGAACGGGGGAAAAGGGCCGCGCATGTTTGGACAATTTACGGCGGGCGGTGTCACGCGGCGGCGGAAAGTGGGCCGCGAGAACTTTTGACCCGACAGCAATTATCGGTAATAACGGGACCAGTTTGTTTTTTTAATTAGCGTCGAACCGGAGTAACGAGCCGCGCGGCGTTCGCAACTGTGCGATAATCGATCGCGGCGGATCGGCGAGCGGGATAATTAATTACCGCCGCGCCATAATTATTGCTCTCGCGGGCAACGCTGTCCTCGTTGCTCGGGGAACGTTGCCCTCGGCGTGCGTGGTACATATCTCGTCGTTATTAATAGACGAGCAAACGCGCCCGCTTGTCGGGAGACGAGCGACAGCCGCGCAGGAATTCGCGCCCGTCTCGTTGCGTTTCTCCGCGAGCGTGAATCGATCGGAACGCGGCGCCATTCCGCGCCGGTTCGCACGAATTTCTCGGTGGCGCCGGACGAATCGCCGCCGCGCAATTTCACACGACCGCCGCTCGTAAAGCGCGAAATCCAGAAAGTCGTTTCCCCGACGCGCGGGCGCTCGTAAAACTTTCAGGCGGAAGAAGGGAGCGAGCCAGGTGCGCCATTCGTCGATGTCGCCACGCACTTTCCGCGAAGGTGCGCCGGTCGCGACGACCCGTTTGAGAAAATTGAATCGGGACGAGGGTCGAGGGGGAAGAGTCGCGCGAGGAGCGAAGGCACCGCTGGAGGTCGGGCAAAAGGGGAGACCGGCCGTTATCGACCCTCGATAAGCTGCCTAAACGATTCTCGAGTTAGCGTCTCGTTGGAGCGTAAAAGAGATAGCGTGGTTACCCGCGGGTGGTCCCCCGACTCGGTTCACTTCGGCACGTATCCGGACACCGGGCAGAAGGGTTGTCGATGGAATAAGACGCCGGCGGCGAAAGAAACGAAGAAGGAAGGCGAAACGGTAAGAAAAAGAAGGTGGCGCGGCACGAGGAGGAAGCAGGAGAAAGAGGAGGCTCGGAGGGGGACGCGCGGATGCCAGCATCTGACCCGGGACAAGGGGTGCTACGAAGAAAGAAGCCTCGACCCTGCGCTGCCCCCCGTCGAGCATTATTGCACATTTAACTAATTTTCTTGTCTCGTAAAGTACGGAAGGACACCGCGGTGGCCCGGGTGCTCGCAAAGCGCACCGCCGTTATGCCACCTATGCATACAGAGGCTGATCCGTGAATGAGTCGATAACGTTCGGAAATGGACAGACGGATCGGGCAAAAGAAACAGCCACGGTCGCTCGAGTCGCGGGCCTCGTGTCGCGGATTCCAGAAAGAACCATTCGAATGGAAGAATAAGATTATCGAAACGCTCGAACCCGAATCTCACGGTACGATTTTCGTTTGCAGCTCACGTCGACGGTGTAGCTCGGCGGTCGTGCAGAGACAATGACCGTTTACGGTCCGAGCGGAGAACGCGGGAGCATCGTGCCGTAACGCGGCTACTGAAACGTTTCCTATTTTACGTGTTTGCATTGGAACGCGCTTAGGAATCCAGGAATCGCGTTCTAAAGAACCAATTACTCGTAACGGTTCGCGTTCCCGAAGGTCCGAACCGAAAGGTTCGCCGGCGTTCGTTCGTGAACACCGACGTCTGTCGTTTCCTCCTTCGAAATTCGCATCCACGGTCGCCCACGTCTCTTCGGCGCCGTTTCCGCGTGTCCCGTTTCGCGAACCATTCTTACGAACCCCCCGGACCCGGGCGATCGATGCTACGGACGCGTAACGATGATTGCTTCGAGGAAATAGTTTTTTCCCCCGGCAACACGCACAGCCACGGAACGACGGCAAAAAGTCTGGCTTTCTGTGTGCGGGGACAAAGAAAAAGACCGGGGCGTCGTTCGAAATCGTAATTTTAACGACTCGAATGCGCTCCCACAGTGCCTAGTTTACGCGTGGTCGACCAAATTACGGGGTTCCGGTGCTCGCAAGAAGTCATTCTTTCTGGCACTGAAAGCCGACCGGGAGTGGCGAGGTTGCCCGAAAAAATCTCCGAAATAACCGACGGCCAGACGATTACTCGGCGAAGTTTTCACGCGCGGTCGCACGCGAAAGGAAAGGATTTTAATTTCGCATTGCTGCTCGAGGTTAAAGGATAAGCGGTGACGTAGGTAGCCGACATCCTCGGCGGTCGCGAACGGAAACACGTTCGACGATCGTGGTCCACGATAGACTTTTTATGCGGCCGAGAGACGCGCGGCGTTGTTCTTGCTTCGACGCGCGTCGCGGCCAAGCAATTTCGGGCGAATAATTGACGAACGACCGACGAGAGGAAGGGTCGCGGAAAGTCGGCGACGCGAAGCGAGACAAGGAGTACAGAAACTGTTGGAAACATCTACCGCGGCTGTTTCCCGTTTTTCGAGCGCGAGTCCCTCGGCCTGCTCGATAGATCGGGACGATCTCTCGATACGGAACAGTGTAATTGTGTTTGGCGTTTTTCTAGAAAGAGATCGGAGAAAATGCTGCGCACGGTAGCGTAGCCGGCTGTCCATTCCAAATGAAATACGTCTATGCATCGAACTGCAAAGCGAAAGAAAATCGTTCGCGCGGTTGAAAGTGGTGGCGATCGACGACAGCTCCTCGATCATCGCGAACGCGAGCAGGTTTTCTGCATATGCTTGTCGGGATTCCTCTAGATATTTATCGGCCTTAACGCGGACAAGAGACCTTTCGCTACTGTCGCTTTCGCGGCCACCTCGCGAATCCAGCTGAACGAAAGCCGACGCGCGGGATTCGAACGCGAATAAGGCACTTCCTCTAACAAGGAATAGTATAGCTTCGACTACCGGAGATATCGGTTGCGCCGCGTCGACGGTGTTTCGCGATGCCGCGCCGACGAGAAACGCTGGGAATCGGGTCATGCCGTTCCTTTAATCTCTCGCGACCGCTTTCCCCGTTCGGCGGCCGAGCGAAGCGGGGTCGATCGAAAATTTCCCGACATTCACGAGCGAAAGGAAATCTCTCGCTCTCTCTTTTTCCTATCCTCCGTGGCCCCGGGTCCGCGGCGAGCGAACGGGATCTCAGTGATCTAGAGTGATCGTGGAAGGCACGCGAAAACTGCATCCGGTTCGCCTTTGGCTCCTCGAGCGGCGAAGAGTTCGAGTTTCTGGCCTCGAGCGGCGCGGCGCGGCGCGGCGCGGTACCGCGGGGCTGGCTGGCCGTGAAATGTAACTTTAAAAGGACGGCAGACAAATGAGTGGAGCGTTCTACATAGATCCCTTCGGGAAGATTGGATCGAGTTTCTCGCGTCGTGAGAGAAAAGAGTAGCAAACTAGCGGTGTCGAGGGGTCTGGGGGCGAAAGGGGTTGAGAGGAGGGTACGCTTCGCGCCACCCTGCGCTCCGAGCCGAGGCCGACGTGAAAACAAACCGCGCGAAACGAAACGGGAGGGCCGAAGAAAGAACGCGGGAAAGGGAAAAGAAAAGGATGATCTTTCTTCTCGCGATAGCTCTCCGGAGTATCTGCCCCGGGCCTATTATGCGAGAGTGATAAATCGACGGGCAAGGCCGTCGGGAATCTCGATAAGACGTTCCCCTTCTCTGCGTTCACCTCGCGAACCGTTCGACGCCTCCCGTCCTCCTCGAGCTCGTCAGGAACCGCTCGGTCGTTGTGAACTTTCAAACTATCGGCCGTCATCGTTCTTAGAGTATCTGCAGCGTAATAAAGGATCAGCCGTTCCAATGAGTGAACGCTCCTGTTCAACTGTGTCCACCTGCGTACGCGTCGCCGGTATTGTGCACACGTATCTCGCCGTTGTAACGGAAAACGATGCCCTAGGTGCGACGGGGTAAAACTTGGCCGGCACTGGCGTAGATCGTTCGCGTACGATAGAAAGTTATCGCGACGATCGCGGGCATGAGTCGCAAGGGCCGTGCACAGAAGCGAACGATCGTCGTAACGGAGCTCGCGACGGAGGCCATGAAAACGGGAAACTGCCGAGTAGATAAGAATTCGCGAACGGTTCGAGAATCCGCGCGGCCACCGTTGGTCGCGGCGCAGCGAGCAGCCTGGCGTAACTCGAAACGGCGAACCCGGAGCTGGTACGTTACTTATTGTTAGGAACCCCGCTTTGCTCCCCGTTCTCGCGGCCCCGCGTTTTTGTCTCCGTTCCCTCTTTGCCAGCAACGAATGTGCCGTTATTCCGACCGAATGGCAACGGACAGAAGCAACAACCACCACCGAGGCGGCCAGCGAATGCAGCGACGAGCTGTGTGTCGCCGGTGCCGAACGTATTGCTGGGCAGGGTCGATTACTTACGATTACTTCGTGCTTTCGCGCGAGAAGGATACCTTCCATCCCTCTCCGTCACTCTCCTTCCGTCGGAGCGGCACCCCGGTTACACGCGCGGGGGAACATTCGACGCGAAAACCAGACAGACCGCGTGGAAGGGAAGAGAATGAAAATGAATGGAATGAGGAAGGAGAAACGAGAACCCCGTCCTATCGCTGGAATAAAAGAGAGTTGGCGTGCGCGTAAAGGACGGAGCTCGAACGGGAGACAAAGAGAGAAAAGCGACAGACTTACAAACAAATACACGAGGAGGTACACCAGTGCAAGAATCTCCCTCCTTTCGAGTATCTGCTGCGCAACCTTTGCGGCGCTCGAGTTCCCGGGTGAATGCAAATGAGACAACCGGGGCACCGGTTAACCACCGCTGCCACCGGAGAAGACGCTCGACCGTATCTATCGTTCGCCCTCGTGCTCTCGTCGAACGATCGATGACGTTTCGACGGAAAAATCCGCCGGGACGTCGCCGCCGTATTTTCGCTCCGGCCTCCGGGGGAACGAAGGTCGAGAACGGAGGATCGTCGATCGATCGTGAGAACTGGACACTTGGTCCGGCACGCTAATGGGGAAAGGGGCACGCAGGCAAAATTTACGCGGTCGACATGGAGGAAGTTAACGTCCGAGTACAGTTCCCGTATCCCTGCTGCGACACAGCGAGCAGAAAGCTCGCCACCATCACCGACCAACGTCCCCGGGAACTTTATGGCTCATGAATGAAACATGGGCTTAACCGTATATTCGCGGGGCTACGTGTTGCAACGGTGGCTTAATGTATGCCGCGATCGCGAAAAATGGCGAACCGATAAATGGAATTAAGGCGGGGATTCGCGCAGCGGTCTCCGTGGCTGCTCGATATCACGAACAGGAGGGCGAACGAAGGGTTCGCACTCGACGAAGCCGATTCCACGCCGGTGTTCGGGGGGCGAAATGGGTGAACGCTTTCCGCGTTCGTCGCCTTCCGAGCGGGTCAACTTCCACGGCGGAGAACTTTGGGCCCGTGGAAATACACTTCGAAAATGCCACGGGTGGATTTCGGTGTGATTACCGCGACCGGATCCGCCGGGGACGCGCGAATTTCGCGACAGGCGGGGAAAAAAAATTCGTCGCATTAACTTTGATCGTCCCACTAAAAATACCGATGGGATCAGGTAGAGGGCTAAATAGGAGGCGGGCGACCGACCTCTTGCCTACCACCGAAGGGAGTGTCCTCGTGTGTCGTAAAGAGAACGGCCAGAACCCTCTCGCCTCGTCCCATTTAACCGCTTAATGGCGGGTCAAGCGGCAATAACGCCGCCAAATAATCATAAAAATGAGGTTGGTAGCTACGCGGAACCCCCCGCCGCGTTCGTAGCGCCGCGTTAACGTCCACCACGGCGACGACCGCGACGTACCTTATGCGGTGCTTTCCTCGGTGGCCCGCCACGATACCGCCGCGGCTCGCCTACCAATTCCTCTACGCCGCGCCCGTCAAATTATCCTCATCGCGCTTCCAAAACGCTCCTCTCGCTTCTGTATTCCCGCGGCATCGTCGGGCCGCCAGCTTCGAGCCGCGCGCACTCGTTCCCCGTACTATTTATTTACTTTGCTCGTTGCCCCGGCAGTCGCTCGCGATACCTCCGGCACCAACGAGGACGGGGACAAGCCGTTTACCAGTGATAGAGGAAGCTTGGCGGAGGTTGCGGCACGCGGTGGGCCAGGGAAATCACGCTCGACCCTCGCCCCTGACCCTTGAGGCCAGGCCGGTAGCGGGGGCGCTACGTTGAAGGCGAAATCGCGCTGCCTACGCGCTCCTCGCTACCGGCTAAGTAACGTCCAAAGCGTTCTCCATCCCCCGCGGAAAGTTCGCCCCTCGCGTGGCTGTTTCGCGTGCACGCGGATGGAAACGCGAGAGCCGATGGCCCCGTCGTCGATCGATGTCTCGTTTCGACATAGGACGAGTCAGTGCGCGGAACGTGCAATAAACCGTGGCGCAGTGGAGAAGCAGAGGCGCAGGGTAGAAAGAACGGCAAGAACGCGGCGCGGAGATAGAAAGGGAAGAGGATTCCCCGAGGGGTCGAGACCGGTGCGCAGTGCGCTGCAACGCGGCGCCCCCGATGATTGGCTCGATTTAATAAGCATATCACGAAACTCTATGATTACGAAAGATCGCAAAAGCGTCCGGCGCCGAGCACGGGTGATCTTTATTTCCAATTGGATCCACGGTGGATCGGAAGGGCTATCTTAATTGACGGAATGCCGAGGGGGAAGAGGTGGGTGGGTGGGACCGGGGAGGAACCGGCCCGCATGGGAATTATTTTTAATAAGGATCCTCGTTCACCGCACCCGTCCTTCATCCGGGCCATGCTTTATCTTTCGCGCGGACGAACATCGAAATGGTCCGCGTATGCCCGCGCGAGCTCGATCATATTTTGAAACGGCGGTGCAATCGAACCGCCGAGCGGCGACCGTTCGCGGACAATCGATCGGCGGAAACGTGAAAATCGAGGAACCGTCGAGCCACCCTCGGGTACGTCGCGACGCGCCCCGTTCTTTCTCTGTTGCGGAAGAACAGGAGGCAGTGGTCTCGATGGGGTGGTAGCTCTATAATCATAATTTAGCCATAATTACATTTATGACCCACTTTACTCTCGTAAATTGTCCACGAAGATCGGGGCCCTTAGTCGTCGTTATTACGCGCCTCGAATACCATGCTCGATCCTCCCGAATCACTTTTTCTTCTTCCCTCTGTCCTTCTTCTTCTTCTACCTCTACCTCTGCTCCTGCTGCTCTTTCTACTCTCTCTCTTTCTCTCTCTATCTTTGCCCTTTCTGCTCTTTCTGCTCTGTCTCTCTCTCTCTACTCCGCCTTCCCGCGTTCTCGTCGCCGTCTTCGTCATCGCCGTCGTCATCGGCAGCGGTGTCTTGCTCCTCTTTTCGAGAGTCTGAGGTTATTAAGATCGTGATTGGAAGAGGCGAACGGCTCGATTCGTCGAACGGTCCAGGTTCAACCACCTCACGAGTAATCGAGAACGGTGATAATCCGAGTGCAGGGGAAACGATAAATTCCCGGTACCGACCCCTTTCCAAAGAAGACCGATATTCCGGCCAAAAATTAGCGCGTTTACAGCGGCGGGGCGTCGACTACCGCCGATCGCCCCGACCGCGGACGTCTCGGTTAATCGATCCCCTTCGGTTTCTCGGACCGTGACGCTGTTCGGCCGTGTCGTAAATTTGACGCAGCCGCGAAACCTGGAAAACGAGGGGGCCGCGTTCGGCGCCCCATCGTGAAATTTCTCAATCGGGGCT
This sequence comes from Nomada lathburiana, assembly GCA_963667235.1. NCBI lineage: Eukaryota > Metazoa > Arthropoda > Insecta > Hymenoptera > Apidae > Nomada > Nomada lathburiana. The sequence continues at coordinate 11,366,145 of OY763905.1, read as the reverse complement.
CGAAACGGATCGGACTGGTCCGGAGGATATTGGTCGAAATAAAGCGGTGCACCGACATCCGGTGATTCGAGGGAACGGAAATCGGCGTCGTCGATCCGAGAGGGGTCAAAAGACTTGACGAAGCGACCGATGACGATCGGGAGAGGCGAGACCGGGCAGTTTTGGATCGGTCGCGATGCAAGCGGGAGAATTCGTCGATCTTGCCGGAAACGGTGGGGGCTCGTTTTCGTGGAGGGCAAAAGCGAAGGTAGGAGTGGACGCATTCCTGCCGCGATGAGACGCGGTGCCATTGGCTCCTGGGACGCGGAGCGTCACACCGGTTGGCCGCCTTAATAATATGGTACGGCAGCCCAGCCAGCACCGTCGACTACCACTGCCTACCAACCTTCCTGCCTACCTCCTTCTGCGTTCCTCGACTTACCTACAGGAGGTTGTTGCCGCATGGTTGTTGTACTCGTACCTATCGGCTACCCGCTCGTTACCTTCGCCCCGCGAGCCGGCGATTTCCCGCCGACGGCGATCCTCGCCGAAACGCACCAGACGACGCGTCATGCCCTGGTCCTTCCACGCGCTCGACCAGCTTTCCCTCGCGAACGATCTTCCGGGGAATCGCAGACGACACCGGGCCAACCCGTCGCGAGGTATGGAAAAGGGCTCGAGGAAGACATCAGCCATTTCTCGCCTCTTGAATCTCGGTCGGCGAGGGACGAATTCGCGCAAATTTCATAGTCCGACTTATGATTAGTCGATGCGCAGCCTATCATTACGCGTATTACCATCTCTCGCGCGTTTGATCGGAGGCTTCCGACACTCGGGCACGGTGCAATGAGCGCGCATACATTGCCGTGCACACGTTCGGCCGGCATCGGAGGCATAGATAATACGGGAGCGCCGGCAGATAATTTTATACTCCGTTCCAAACTTTTCGTGCAACGATTACGGCCTACCCCTTTCCGATCGATCACGATTCCCTCGTTTCGCGTTTGGCCACCGAACCGCCGCTGCCTCCGCCGCCGCCGCCGCGTATCTCCACCCCGCTCATTAACGATCGCTCGCCCCTCGTCCATTCACAACGAGAACGTTGTCGCGATCGATTGCGCCCTCGTAGGCGAAAGATTAATCGCGAGCGCCCCGTCGCTCCACCCGGCCGGCCAATCTTTGGCCGCCTCTTTTTATCACCGGTAATCGACGCTTCCTGGTGCAACCGGAGCTTTTTCGCGCGCACCATTAAAGGAACAGAAGAAACCGAGGAACGGTTGGATCATTACCGCCGCTCATCCTCGACTCTCACTCCCGTACCCCGGATCGCCCGATTCCGTGCCGGTCATCGAAAAAAATATTCGCGTAACCGCAAGCTGCTTACCTTCGTTGCGGCTTGCTTCTTCGCTCAGTGGTGCATACCGCGCACGGCACGCCGCGGCGCTGCGATTATCGATCGCGATCCTTCTGCGCCAAATTCGTCCGGCCTCTTGATCGCGATCCCGATCGAAGTTTCGCAGTGTCGAGGGCCCGATCGAGTTCGCTTCGCTTTTCCTGACCACTCGGCCCGCATCGGACGAGTGTGCGACACGTACGGCCCGGTCTCCAATTAAAAAGGAGACGCCGCGGGAAAGGACAAAGTGATCGACGAGAGGCAAATATGTACACACGAAATCCAGAGGTTCGCGATCGCGATTGAGAACCGGCACCCGATTATATCGTCGAATCTCGTCCGAGAGGGCGCGGGTACCGTCATTACCATGCACCACCGGAGCCCGATCGATCGTCGACATTCCAATTAACTCGACGTTCCCGCGGAACTATCATCATCGTTGATTCACGCGATCGGAAGAAAAAGGTGTGGCCTGCCCGAGCGAAAACGGCGGTGCCGATGCGACGTAGTGACACGGAACGACTCGAAAACGTATGCATACCCGCGATTGCCTATTATTAACACGCCACGCACGCGGGCTGATCATGCACGGGCCGGATCCCCTTTTACGCGAGCAGGCCTATCATCCGGGGCATCATCGCCGGACTCGCGCATAGTACGCTACCACAGAGGCCCGCGGGAGTGATTTTTGCGTGGGCAACGGCCGTTCCAATAAAATTCGAACGCCAGACAATTTTCGATTACGCGTGATCTCATTAACTCGCCCCGTAGATCGCCTGCCTTCTCCACCTCCTCCTTCGCCGGATCCAACCTTCCCCTTCGCCGTGCCGTTGTTGTTGCATTTTTATTTGACCCCCCCCGCCCCTCTCTGCCCCTTTGTTTTTCTCCCTTTTCGCCGCACCTCTACGGATTTCAGCTTCACTGACGCGGCCCGCACGATCGAGGCCACGGGACGATTATTGCTTCGCATTCGCTCCCGATGTTGCTATAAAAAGCGTATTGCATCTTGCGGTGGATGAAACGAGCCACGAGAATCTGGAGCGATCTCGGAACCGCCCGAAGTTCGGACGAAGGCTGCATTCGCAACGAGCGACGAGCCCGCGGTCCCTGCGAGTGTTCGACGCGGAGCGATCCCCGGCCCCCGGAAGACGAGAACGCGTCGGGAACGCGCTAGTTTCCCGGTGTCGACGGTGTCCGCGGACATCGTACGCCTAGGACACGGGGGGAGGAAAAGATCTGAAATGGGAGGATCGGCGTGCGCGATGCAGATGAGAAGACGGATCGACGGGAGAGCAGTAACGGGGGAGAAGCAGGGAAACGAAGGAGGACGATGATGGTGGTTCGGCTCGGCTGGTGGGGATAACCCAGGTGAAACGGGAGGTGGTTTAAAAATGAAGTAATATGGTAAAAATATGGCGGGCAATTTTCAAGAGAGACGGAGCTAAGCCTGTTACTCGGCGGTTAGCAAGACGCGCTGACGTAGACCCTTGCATCGGCTACACAGAAGGGGGTGTGTTCGTGTGCGGCCACGTAATGTCGGCGGACGAGGAACTCGGCGGGTACACCTCGCTCGAATCGGCAGCGCAAAGATGGTCGTCCAAGATAGCGCAAAGTTAATAACGAATGGCCGGAATAGACGCGGACGCGCCGCGGCTCGAAGGATGGGAGGCATCAAAACCGGGGACGTTTTTTGCCTCCGCGTTCGTCAGTCCCGACCGCGCAAATATGAAATCCTGCGAGCGTGTAAAATCACGATCCGCCGAGGGATACCGCCGAGGGACGTGTACGAGATCCCCGCGACGTAATAGGTTCTCGGTGCTGGATTACGCGCACCAGACTTGGTAATGGACGCGCTTTTGTTCGTCTTCCTTTAATCTTTAATCTGTACGGATTATCGCGTACGTTCGCGACGTTCGTCTGCCCGGGAAAAAAGTGCCACTCGGGTATGCCTCGAGAAAAAGTTCTCCGGTTATTAATCCGGTACCGCAGCCAAAGTAGTAAAGAAAAATTGAACAAATAATTGGTTCTCCAGCCTCGAGCTCGATTTTCCTTCCGTTCGCCGGCTTGGTGGGTCACTCGACGTTGGCGCAGCGATACCTGGTTCGAGGAAACAAAGCAGCGCGAACCTGCTTCGCGTTCCATTCTACACCCCGGCCCGGGAGGATTCCCCGCGAGAATCGGTCGAGCGTACAGCGACTGTACGGTCGAGCTCGCGAGCAAGATCGACTCGCGTTCCTCTCTGCATTATGGTTATCCGAATAGAACGCGTATCTGCTTAGTTAGTGGCGATGGTGTACGCGAGGGGGAGAAGCTTGTTGCTCCGGCTTAAACGCCAACTACAACCTCCCGTCGCGGATAGCTAACGAGACACCGGTACATCGTGTACGCATTGTGCTTGCCTTCCGAGCGGAACGAATAATATAATAGAATCTTCCGACCGCTCGAGCCACCATGTTGCGCCGAACGATCGGGCCCGCTGAAAATTGAAACGTTCGCTAGATGCTCGCATTGAAAACGGTCCGAGATGTGTCCTCGCTCGACGCATAACGCGCGCGACGCGTTTTTTACCCCCTGACCTACCGACGGTCCCGCAGCTGTCGCGGGGCGCAGCGCGACTCTAACGACTATTGCCCGCGCAAATGACCCGTGCCTCGGTGAATCCGTCAGCCGCGGTAACGTCGCGACGTCTCGCACACCTATGCGGCCATTGTGAACGAGTCCTCGGCTGGGACCTGTCGATGACTGCGCGCATAGTTTCGAGCCCATACACACCATGCATCGTTGCGTCGTCGCGCATCCCTGTCATCGTGGACATTCATCGGAGCGTCGACGGGACGCACGCGCCGCGCGTGCCCTCCGCGTTCCCAGTTGCGCTTCGTCGTCCCGCGATCGGGCCCAAGAGTGCTCCAATGTATTCGTCGATACAATTCGATCGATCGGCCCGACAAACGTTCCCCCGATCGGGCGATAATTGATTGTGGCGCGACGTACGCGCGCGGTAAATAAGTCTATCGCCGACAAATCGAGCACGGGGCTTTTGCGGCCGACCGGCGAAACCGGCGAACGCAGAATAGGACACGGCGGCGTGCAATTTTGATCGACGCATGGGCCCCGCTCGCCTTTCAATCGCGACCGCGGGTATTATCGAGATCGCGGCGCGATGCGATTCGCCCGTGGCTCGCCGGCTGATTAATAAAGCCAGTCCCGAGCAAAAGAACCGAGACGAACGTTTCTATTTTATGTAATACCCGGCCCGATCGATCAACGGACGCCCAAGATTGATCGGGAATGGCAGCGCGCAGGTGTTAAGACATACACTCGGTGGACGCGTGAAAGGATCGGTCTACATTCCTACACGGCGATTGTGCACGCGGACCCTGTAACAGCGGGAGCACTTGTCTCCGCCGCGATTCCACGGAGATCGGTACGGATACTTGGAATGCGTGTCACGAATCGAGGATCATTTCAACGACTCGATCGTACACTCGCGCGGATACCTCTCGCCGCTGTCGGCGCAACAAATAAGTGTTCGCGAGCCGACGTGCACCCCTAATCGGGAGGCCAACGTTTTCGAAACAAATGGCCGCGTCGCATAATTTACGACGCGCGGATGATCGAGAGGGGAACCTCGTCCCACTGACCCCCCCCCTCGAAAACCCCCCGTAACAAACGTAATTAATCGATTCGACCTCCGTTCGTGGACGTCCGTGCGTTCGATCGGGCAGAGGATAAATGAACGGAACGCTTCGATTTTTCAAAAGACACCACCCTCGCCGGTAACAAACGATCCCTATCGCGGCCGATCATTCGGTGGGAAGTGAAAGCCGACGATCGCGAATACGTGTTCGTTTCTTTGCGGCGCCGTGTACCGAGCATCCCCCGAATCGCCGTGCAATCGTTCGCCGATTCGCAACGCCTAGGAGCGGCGGAACAATCCGGGTGAAGCGTCCACTGGGTAAACGCTCGTCTCCAACTCGACGCTGGTAGTCTAGCGGGGTACCGAGTCAGCCGGTCGGCAATTTGCATTCCTCGATCACGCGTCACGAGTGCACACATAGACGCATACGCGCACGTATATGTCCCGGGCTGGCGAGCAACGTTCAAGCGTCGAAGAGGGCAATAAAATCGGCGAAACGTTGGCTCGCGAACGGCCAACGGCTCGTTGGCGTTTGTCGGCCACGTTGAACGCGCCAGGGGAGTTTTAAAAAAAACGGATCGACGACCTCGGACGTCGACACGCAAATGGTCCCGCGAAAAGGTCTCGGTGTTATGTCTGATTACCGCTTTACAATCGCGCCGGGCCCTCTCCCGCTTGTTCTCCTTTCCCATTCGACCGGCTCGGTTTCGTGGCCCGGCCGCGGACCACGCTTCTCCCCCTCCGTCGAATTCTGTACGTGGAAAAATGCAGAAACGAACGGACGCGCGGGACCGAGCGGGAAGACGGCATCGCGTTTGCTCGGTTCCGAGGTCGGCGAAGAAATCATCGTCGACTGCGGAATGAAACCGAGCGCTGGAAGGAAGGAGGTCGATACGCGCGCAGAGATTCAATTACGATCGATCGACCGGCTTCGCTCTGGACAAATACCGTCCGCGCGAGATAAGCCGGCTCGTTTCGCTCGCTTCCTGGAGCCGCAGGCTATTAGTCTCGGATACGTTTGATTCATTGAACCGCTTCGTCACGAGGCAGCGTGGACGCAGGGCGCCTCTGCTCGCGATCGAACGAGCGGGGGTCTTTACGCTTCCCTTGGATTTCCGAGACTCGAATTCTGCCCGCGATCGAGGGGGCGGTTTTCGCGACGCTCGGAGGACCTGCTCGGATAGAGTCCGGCTACTGTACGACGGACGGGCACCAAACGACGACGAGGTCACGGTGTGGCGGAAGAAATTTCAGGCCGGCCGGCCCGTCAAAACCTATTAATGAATACGTGGGCCGGATAAGATCGAGTATGAAATAATGAATGGAAAAGTATCCGACACGCTCTCGAGTCGGACCAAAATCGTCGACACCGAAATCGCGATCCCCCCCTCGCGAAGATCAATCACCTATGTACATCGATATCGGGAACGACACCCAGAAACGAGTCTATTAGGCGGCCGATAACCACCGAGGCTGCGTTCCCCGTGAACGCAGCCCCTATCGTCGGAGCCCATCAACATTCCTTATCGACGCGATAATAATTTATTACCTTGTCCCTCGTTCCGGTGTTCCATGGGCCGACGAACGGCCCGAAAGGGTACGCCAGGACCGAGCAGTTACACCTCCGGAGATCGAAACGTTCTCTGGCCGGTCGTGGTTTTTGCAAGGAATACCTTTCCTCCCTGTCCCATCCTTCTCTGAGAATTACTTATAGCTGTTTCCCACTTTGTCACAGCGGACGCGATTCGGCAATAGATTCTGTTGCAACTGGAAACCGTTCGCATCGTGCAACCGTTATTAACGTTTCCGTGGAGGAGGGGTTGTTTCAGGTAGGACTGATTTTCTACGAAATTCTACGCGAAAAAGATGCGGAGCGAAAGCAACGCGAATATCGCGGAACCAACGATCGAACCGACATTCGGAACCACCGAGGGAAATATTCTCTTGGCCTGATTGCGGTGAACGGCTGACACCACGAGCGTCTCGCGTCGAACGTGCACCCCGGTGCTCGAGCAAAAAGTTAACGCGTGCAAGCTGATTACGATGGAACGTCTCGGCCGAGGCTTCGGTGAACTCGAAGGTGTCCGAAGGATAGATAGAAGAAGCCAGATTCCTAGTATTACGAGTTTCGCGTAAGGACTTCAAGGACGGCCAAGCAATTTCCATTTTCTTGCGGTTACCGAGGCGAACGTAAACGGCACGGAAGATAGGAGGGTTTCTTTCTACTCCCGGCCTGGTACCCGCGTCGCCGTTTAGTCGACCGCAAAATTAGCTGCGAGCCGTTCGAATGGTCCTTGAGTAAGATAAAATAGCATCCTTTTTTGATGCTTCGCGCAAAGACAAGAACGGTTGGAGCAACCCTCGCGGCTGAATGCTATTTGCGCGGACGACGAGCAGCCGATTACTCTGCTCGGCCGGCGATCGTTGGCGGTTTCGTTTCCTCCACGCTTCGAACGTTTCCCAGATTCACATCCGGGAGGAAACTCTTCTCGAGTTCTGCGGGACACCGTCGCACCCAGGCCGCCGTTCATCGCCGGCGGATTAATTAAACCTCTTGTCTATCGGCCGTTCGGTTGGTCGATGCACGCGGTTGTACCAAATCAAGCGGTATAGTTTCTCGGCCACGAGAACCGTACGTGCTCGTGGTGTTCGGCTAGCTCGCACTCGAGGGAACCGTCTGAAACGTCTCCGAAGCGTTAACGATGCTGCACCCTGTCGCACACCCTTGGCGAACGGCCGCCCAGGAAAGCAGAGGGGCAGGGTGCTCGTGCACGAGGATCGTGGCACTGAGGAGAGTGGGGACCGGGCGTCTAGTAAATGTAAATTGATCGAAGAAACGTTCATTAATTAGTCGCGAAGCCGTGTGTCGTCGTCGCGGCTGCGCCGACACCGCGACCGTCGAACCCCCTCGTTGTTCTTTCCGCCGCTTTGTTCCCGATCTTCGCTGCTCGATCTCCTCTCCTTGGGAACCGTATCGGCGCGTTGCCCTCTGAACCCCTGCGCTGAAATTCCGCACCGCGACACGCAGGACGTACCCTCGACTTCGAATGCAATTTAGCGGCGAGTGTTTCGATCGGATGTCTTCCGGCGAAGGATCGCGGAACGTATTCGTCTCGAAGGGGTTGAACGGCTGTTCACCCATCGGCTCGTCCACGCGAGAAAGCGAACGGTCGATGCAAGATTCGACGGCGAGAGGGAGAGAGATATCGAAAGAAAGGAGGCGGAAATACAGCCCGAAGGGCGCGAGGCAAATTGCCTCGTACCCGCCACTAACCATAGGCCCGAGGGTAAATTAAATGAGCGAAAGAAACACGACACTCTCGTAAAACTCGTCACGATTCGCGTTGTCCGGTGCGCCAGCTCTTCTAAACAGTTGGCGACACGGCGAGCCGACCGTGCACTCCGTTTCCTAGACGATTCTTTGCTCGTAACCGGCGCGGACGCCGTCGTTCCGCGATTACTTGCAACCTCTTTCGAGGTTATTACCGTGCCCTTGCCGGGGATGAATCGACAGGAATAAATTTATTATCGACAATGGTGGACAAGAAAGACCCGAGGTGCCTTAACGAACGGTGTGCTCGTCCCGTTTCCGTTTAACCCTCGAATAGAGGAGTAGCCGTTCACCGACGCGAAATTATTTAACCGGACAGCAAGGGGGTGGGGGTTTAGGAGGAGCGCGGGACCGTAGGCTCGACGAAAAAGCGGCTGGCAAAAAAATCCATTGGAATATTACGATCCGGCCCGGCATTTATCACTCGTCGCCTCCGCGAGGCCCGCGAAAAGGATACGGCACTAAAAGCAATTATTCATCGAAGCGAGGCACGAATTCGCTGGGGAACGGGCAGAACGAACGGTGCGTGTCCGGCGTGTACCGAATAATCAGCCGAACGAAAATACTCGGCAACGCACGCACATTATACCTTTTACACGCGCCACCCTTTTTTTCACCGCGGCTTGTAATCGAGTTCCCCCATTTAACAGGCGCTCACCTAATTAAGTCACCCGCGGGGTACCGCGATTTATTTGGATCGTGTAACGAGAAATCGTCGAACGGCCGCCTCGGCCGCGATAGTCGACGCTCCGAGTAGGCGATGCGTATCTTTCGGCGGCCGATTCCGCGGCGAAACGTCCCGAAATGGTCGCGCCCGATACCCGTCCCGCATCCTCCGTCGCCGCGTACCTCTACAGCGGGGCATAATGCATGCGTCGTTCTGTGCGGTGCCCTCGATAATGCTTGTCGTGCGTCGACCCGCTCGAGGGTACCGCGCCACCCCGAAATTCGCGCACTCGAATCGACGGATGGATGATTCTTCTTGTCCGGGGCGCCGTTGGCCTCCATTTCCATTTGGTCTTGCTCGCGCTTCTCGTTCGCTCCGGCCGAAAGCGTACGACTCCGCGTTTCGGGTCGCTCGCGGTTTCCTCGCACGAGTGCGAAAGAGCGAGCGTTCCGTGGAATGTCGGCGCGGCGCGTCCGGCCGCTCGATGAAAAATACCCAAGGCCCGAAGGCGGTACGTGCCTCGGAGAGGGGCCCGCTGCGAAACGGCTCCGGATATCGATTCAATGAATGCCTCGATACCGGTGTACGAATACGAATGCCGATCCGCTGCCGCGAACCTCCGCAGCCTCGTCCCTTGACGCTCGGACGAATGAAAGAATGAGGGGCGCGTCGTGCGGACTTCGCGCCGCGCGGATCCCTGCGAACGCGCGATATTAATTGGCAAACTAAATACGGTAATCGAGCAATTGACGGGGAAAAATGCCGGCTTCTGGATTAATGCGGCCTGCCAAGCAGATGTACTGCTCCTCGAGGTAGCCGCTAAACGCGCCACGAACCTTTCTTTGCGCGCCGCTAACCGTACCGTCCCTCATCGTTTCCTCGTTTCCGTGTCTCTGCCCCTCCGCCCCACCCTATTTATTCTACCGCGTTCCTTTCTCCCTTAAATACTTTCGCCAACGTTGAATGAGAAAGAGGAAGAAAAAAAACACCCCCCCCCCTTCGGAATCTTTCGTCTCGGGAATCGTATGGTCGGGGGAATCTTTGTGAGAAGGTAGGTCTACGCTGGACACAATTCGGTAATTACATCTATCTGGAAGATGAATCGCCTAGCGAACTTTCTAACGCAACCTCGGCCCCGCTGCCTCCCATGAAAAGGTTCGATAGTTTGGGACGAAATACCGGTGCGGGGACATAAATTAAACCACTGAAACGCGAGTCTCCCTTTCTTGTGCCCATACGATTAGCTACGGAACGTCCACCTCCGGCCGGGCACGATATGTAGGCGGCCGGCGAGGGGCTCTGAAAATCGGAAAATTATTGCGCCACGGGTGCCCCCCTCTTGGCTCGGCCAGGTTCGACCATTGATTCGACGTCGTGGAAAGGGGGTACTATGTCAGGGTTACCAAGCATTGCAACGATAATCGGTTGATTTAACGCGGAAACCCTTCGCGTAAATAAGGATTGGTTGGATCGAAGGTTAGAAAATATTGTAAGGTTGAAGAGCGACAGACGGCGGCCAACGCAAGGGGCGCACTTGGTGCTCGGAACGGGACGTCGACGTACCACGTGTTGCACGTGCTGGTGAGCATGAATCGAACTCGAACGGCGTGTACACCTCGAACAGGGTTTGGTCGATTTTCGTGTGGACTCGTTTTGCGCCAACGGCCGGCTACTCGAACGTCGACATTGTTCAATCGACAGAAAAATATTTTCGGGGAGTGGAGGTTCGATGATGGCGGTGCTCCTACGTTCTACAGGTCGCAGCGCGGTTAGGGGGACGAAAATGAAAGGCGCGAGGCGAGATGAAAAGCTTGACGAATCGTAACGAAAGGAAGCCTGCTGACCCGCGGGCAGCGGCAGAAGTGTTGCGTTACAAACTGCAGCCGGTTATCAATTCGCCCTCCCACGTGGACCGAACTCTCGGTGGTATCAGCTTGCCAGCGAGCCGCGTAAACGCCTTTCAACTTGACGCACTCACGTTCTGCTCAATGAACGGGCATCTTTGGCCGCGACGTTTCTACGCTACCCTAGACGAGCGCGGGGGTAGCCCTTCGTCGGTGAGGTCGCGTGACGCGTCAATCAGGAACAGGAATCGCATCGCGTCTCTCCCTCGCGGTAGGCGCTTTCAATCTTCGTGAGAAATCTCATCAGGCTCGAGAATAAATTCGTCGTGCCGCGGTGCGGCTATAATCGTCGCGCCTGATTTTCCTGCAGCTTTCCGCGGCTTATCCGCGACGAGAGTTCATCGTCGCGGGGACGCGAGGTCGGCGCAAGAACCTTGGAGGGACGCGGCGTTGAAATTGTATAGCGAGTTTACAAGTCTCTCACGCGGAACGCCCGAAACGATAATATAACTCTAACGCGAGGACGACCGGACTATGAACTCTCTTACCTAACGTTATCCGGTGCACTTCTACACCGCTGGAACCCAGGCCGGCCGGCGAGTACCTCGAGTCTGCCCGGTGCACCGACGGCCAGAGCCTATCGGGAACTTCGATTTTACGATAGAGAGTCGTACGGCGAATGGTACGGAGCGGTTTCCCCCGGTCGCGGGATCAAGTCGTTGCGCGTCCTAAATCCGTGCTTCGGCGCCGGGGCGAGCTCGCGTGTCCCCGCGACGAAAAAGGTCCGTCGAATATTTTCGAACGACCGTTTTACTTTTCGCGCCGCTCCGGCTCCCCGGTAGGTAGGCACCATAAAACGCGCGATCGAAGGGTCAACGAAGGGGAAACGGTGGAAAGGGCCGCGGTGCGTACATGCGGGAGGATGTAGGAGATATATCCGGCCGGGGAACGAGGCACAGGGGCGTAGGGCGAGGGAGGAAGAAGAAAGAAGAGAGTCCTCTCTGCTCGGAGGGTTTATGGTGGAGGTGAACAAAGCGGGTGGCGGTAACACGGCCCGTACTCAGAAGTTCTCGTGTTTATGTGCCTACGGCTGGCCGCGAGTGACACTAATTAATGAAATAATGGCACCGGGGCCGACGCACTCGCGAGCGAAGGTGTCGAACGTCTCGCGGCGGGGCGTAGGCGGTTATTTACGCTCATTTGCTTTGCACGCTTTTGTCCCCTTTTGTCGCGCTGCCTGCCTCTCGCCGCGCCACCTCGTTCCCCTCGTAACCCGGACGACCTCGTGCCCCGCCGCGATAACCGACTCCTCCGCCACGATAATTGAGTCAGACCCCTATCCCCGATCCACTTTTCGTCTTGCCGGGCTCGGGGGAGCAGCGGCGCCTTATTGAGTCCTCGATCTCGCGGAATCGCGCTTGTGTGTATGCGAGATTCGAAATCCGCGCGGTGCCGCTTTTGGAAGACGGCCGAGTTCGTGAATCCGCGCCAAGTCGACGTCGTCCGGGACACGACGGGCCGAGGAATTTATCCAATTCAGCGGGGCCTCGACGAGCCTTTAATACACCGGGGACGTGTCTACTTTCCCGCCTCTCGTTTCTCTTCAAATGTAGCCCAGGTAATCGGATACTTTCAGTCGCGCGAACGCGCGCGGCGTCCGACCCGATCCCGATAATTAATTGCGCGGAATCCACGTGCTGGCCTCGCGAATCCTTCCGATTTCTTCTTCGTCGCCGGGCCCCGTGTCGCGCCGCGTCGGACATCTTGCGATACCGATGATTCACTCTGATACGCCGAAGATGAAGCTGCTTGATCCGCGCGCGAGATAAACATCGGGAACCCCGTTCGGGAAATATTTTTCGGGATTTGCGCTCGGGTCCCTGAACGTTGGAGAGGGACTTCGAGGATTCGCTGTGACGCCGCGAAACAAACGCTTCTCCGGATGGCGCCGAATTTAGTTACAATGCAAGTGTGCTCGATTATTCGGCGCGCACCCTTGTGCCCGGGATCGATCGACAATTTCGAGAGTCCACGAATGTTCGACGACGCGGGAATTTTTCTCCTCCTGCACGGGTATCGCGATCAACTCTTAACGGTACTCGCTTATGGAAGTATAGCCGCAGCTGAAATACCTGCAGCGGTATGCACTATGCAGACGAGCATCGACCATCCAGTTCAGAAACGCGTGCTTCGGCTCCGCAGTTTCTAACGAGATAGGCGATAATCACATACCAGGTAGGAAGTCGAGAGCCGATAATATTGAGACATCCGTGGGCCGTTCGAGTTCGCGAATGGCCACGAACGAGAGTTCGTCGTTTTCCCGTAAACGGGAACTTTAATAGGCCGCGATTATTACGAGTTCCTGGTCGGCATTGAAAACGGGTTTTTCCGCGTACGGGCGTGGCACGAACTTTTCTTGCCGTCTAATAATCCTAATCGAGCGACGTTCGTTGAAACTTTCGCACGAACGAGCCGCGAGAGGATCCGCTGTCACGAACGGGGAGGGAAAAAAAAAGGGCCAACCGTAATTACTCACCGGCCGCGAATCGGTGCACCCTCGATCCTCCCCGTGCACGCGTTCCCGGCGAGATTTCCCAACCGCGGCCGTCAAACGCGTCCCATTGAAACCCGGTGGCTCGGTTTCCCATGGGGGACGGCGAACGAACCCCCGTGGAAAAGTTAAAGTCGCGATGCAGATAGTCGCTTACTTAGAGGGACAGGTCGTGGCCGCGCAAAGAGACGCCACGGCGACGAAGGGAGCACGAGGAAGAGGACGCGACCAGCGGCACGTTTGAGTATTCAAGTCGTACCGTATCATAAACTGTCCGCCCGCGGTACCCCGCGCACCCTCCTCGCCCCTATATCTCTTTCTATAGCTACGTTACCGCGTATGTAGTTACGTATGTCCGTCCGTCGCGTCGCGTCGGTTTGTCCCGCGGGTACACAGTCGTCCGGTACTGGCAGCGCTTTCTCCGCTCCCCCGGTAGCCCCGCTGAAAAGTCATCGTACCCGCTGCCTCCTCGAAGGACGCTCCCGGTTTTCTGTTCACGTTGCGCGGTTCTCGTGTCGCGTTCCGGGGGAAGACGAACGAGTGGAAGATGACCACGGTCGCATGGAGCGGAGCGGAGCGTTTGGTACGTGCCGAGCCTGAATCGGCGACGTCCTAGGTCACCGGACAACCCACGCTTCGATCGTACACGCGTGAACGTTAGAATCCGCGAAACACGAAAGCCCGATGTATTCGCGAGCCCGGCTCGGGTGTTCGCCTTGCCCACCGGCGATTCTTCGATTCATTCGTCGCCCTGAATAGTCCCCGAAGTGGATCGAGATTTCGCGATTGGCGTTAAATTCCCTTCCCGCAGGCGAGGCCATAAGTTTTGCGTTTGAGAGTCGCTCGCGTTCGCATTTTGCGAATCCAGTTCTCGTTGAAGTGTCGTGCAAGGTCCCACGGCTTCCGGGCAATCAGCATCGCGCAATTAAAGCCTTCCACGGTCGCCCCGGTAGATTTTATGTCGCCGAGTGATCGAGCAATTTTCACACCGTTTCTAGACCTTGGCGAGCGCGAGACGTAAGATCGGTAATTAAGCGTCGAGCTTCCGCTAGACGAGATTCCCCCCACGGCTGCACGGCAAAACAGCTATCGCTCGCATGTTCTCACCGATGTCCCGTGCTTCCCGTGCGTCTATGTAACGATGCGACGTGATCCAGTTCGCCGCGTTATTTTTCATTTGCGCTGCGCTAATCGGCCGATTCCACCGGAAAGTCGTGAAAAGACAGAGTCGACCACGGCGAAGGAGAAAAAGACGGACGACGCGACGTCTCATTAAGATGCTCCACCGAGAGAATTACGGTACTTATCGATACTCGAAGCGAAACCCGATCGTCCGTAGCAGACAATGCGGCCAGGAGTTTCATGCTAGGAACCTCGATTGATCTCTCCTCCCGTTCCTTTATCCCTTTCCTCGTCTCGTTCTCTGTCCCCGCTACCTTCGTCGCTGTCCGACGGCCAGAACTTTTGCCTCTCCTTCTTCGTCGAAATTCCCCTCGCTCTTGCCGTCCCATCGTTCCCCCGGCCGTCCTCGAGACCGCTGCACGAGGGCAGCGACTTTAATTAACGTTGACAGTAATTAACATAAATACCAGCGCTTCCTTGCTAAGAGTTGGTGGCGACCGTGCGCTGGAACGACGATCTTTGCTCGCGATTCCGTACCAATCGTTCGGTTCTCCGTTTCTATGATTTCTCTTTTAGCGTCGGTCGTAGCCCTCTGCCAATGTGTTGGGATCGTTTCGCGAAACTTACCTGAAACAGCAAGAAGAAGAAAATTTAAATACACGTGAAAAGTGAGATAAAAAGAGCACGAAGAACATCAACGGGTAATAATAAATATAGTAATAAATAAGACACATCGAGTTTGCCGGTTGCGGCCCGCCGTTGCGCCGCTGCAACTTCGCTATCCAATAATCGATATACGTGTAAACATATTCCACGGTATCTCGATACGCACGGAAGCCGATTCGCGTGCGAGGAATTTTGTCGTGACCCGCCTCGTTTCGCGGACAAATCGCTCGGACAAGTCTTATCGAGTTGACCGCGACCGAGACAAATGTTGCGAACACCGATTACAGTCACGAGCCTCCCCTTGAAAAAGCGACACCTTTCCGCTTCCGATCGACATGCCCGAGCAAATTTCCAACCGCTTTCGCGCCGGCACCGTCGCCCCGCGGAGCTGGAGCTTTTTCTCGCAATCAGTCGGGGCTAGACGAAGCAAGCGGCGATCAGCGTCGCGGCACAGAAGGGGACGAGGTTGGAACGGGAACGGTTCAAGGGACGACGAGGAGAAAGGCGACCTGAGAAGCAGCGAGCAACGAAGTCGAAGCGGTGGATCCCAGCGTTCGAGGCCGTCCACGTAGTGGCTCTAACACGTCTCATTAGCCTACAGCGTCGCTAATGAAAGCTCGTTACTCGGGTGCATGCATGCCGAGGAAGAAAAAGAATCGCGATAGGAAGCAAAAGGGGCGAGGGACGAAGGACACGAGGAAGCGCCGGGTGGGGAATCCCTCCGGTGTATTTTGCGCCCGGTGACTTAGTATTTGCGGGCCGCCCCCGCGAGTGCCATCGACGAGGCTGCCTTTAACCGGGCAGGACGCTGACGACGTGTATATGCGCGCGGTCCGCCCGCTCCTCGCGACGCTGGAGGGAGAGCAGAACCTTATCTGGACCCGCGGATCTAAGTTGATTGGGTGTGAGGTACAAGCCACTCTCTCGCGCCCTACGTCGAAGAACCGAACAAGGCCGAGGACGCGGTAACCTTCGACCAGCCGCGCTCTTTCCCTCCTCTCCCCGCCCTTCAATTCATCCGGCATCCTCCTCGCCCTTCGGCTACCAGCGACCCCGCGGTTCCCTTCCCGGTCCTTGTCCTCGATCGATGCCAAACTTATTACGTCCCCCAGCCCGCCAAGAGTTTTTCGCCAGAGCGCATAGAACGGCCGGGGCGTCATTTTCCCGCCAATCGAGACGCTGCCCGCGCGAATTCCTCGGCAAGTTTTTCGACGAGCGCGGCCGAAACGCTGCCCTTGGAAATGGATGCTGGCCGGACGGTCGGGCACAGAATGCACGGAAGCGCATCGTCGCCGGTGGTACAAGGGCGGGGCAACCTGTAAAAGCTTCGTTACCCCTAATGTCGATCCCCTCGGGATAAAAGGCGCCGACCGCGCGCTGGGAGGGGTGGTCGCGGATAGCTCTTTGCACCTCTGCCGCTTTATGGCCGCTAAGTGTACCCAAATCCCATTCCGCGCCATAAAATTCTTAGAGGCCGCGTCGCTCGCGCGGCAGGAGGCAAAACGTCCATAACCTGTTCGCGTTGACTTTCTTATGCGGCAAAACGTTGCGCGCCACCATAGCCCCATCCCGGGTTCTCGGGTAAATCGAACTCGATACACGGATAACGATGCGCAGTATTGCTAATCGCAGTGTGTCCGTGCGCGAGGCGCGGCCGGAAAACGTTATGGTTCCCTATCAAATTTGCCACCCTTGCGCGCGACGACGCTCCCGATTGGATGACGCGCCCGTGATAAACTGCGGCCGGCTGACGCGACGTGATCCGAGCGCAATTACAACCACTTTGCGTCGAGCAATTACTTAAAATCGACCACGATCAACGCCTCGTTAACCCACTTTTTGCGAAAGCTTTTATCTCCCAATTTCTTTGCCGGCTGAAATTTCAGTCGCCTGAAATGGGCCCCGCGGGCCCTTACGGCCGAGGAAAAGAGAAAAACGAGCGACGAATTCGAGCGACAGAAAATCGTGAGGGAAATAAATGCGTGGCGAACTCGTGGGACGGCAGGAGGGAAGACGTAACGGCGAGGGAAAGGGCCAGCGGATACGATCGCGATACATCCCAAGCTATGGCATCCGACGTTATTAGCTCGGTGAATCGTGCGAGCTCCCACCATATTATTACGCGCAAAATGGCTCATTATTATCATTATTATTTCATATTTTCTGCGCTTCATCGGGGCTCCGAAATCACCGAAAAGCAAAAAGCCCACGAAATTAATATAAATAAAAGCTCTGAACAGGACGGCTCTTGATAGGAAGGACCGATGAAGGATGCCCGAACGCGAAGAGAGGGCGAGGAAGAAACGCCGCGAACGGCCGAGGGTGGGGACGGCCACGAAAAAGCCTAGGTAGAGGAGGGACAATGCACGTATAGATGTACACGGGCATCTTCTCTGCGCGTATACGTAACGAAAAGAAGATGGGTATTCAAAGACGTCGGCCGTATCGTTGGCGCGAGACGCCTAGCCGACGAACGAAAGAGGAAGAGACGGTACGGCGAGGCGGCGATGGTAGCGGGTTCGGGACAGGGGAGATGACGGGCGAGGGACGACCGGTATTAACAATAATTATTGGTTCGAGCCCCTCTGCGTCCGCGATCTTTCGAATCTCAAGATCACAAGTGAGATCAATTATGTCCGTCTGATTAGCCCAGGCCTCCGATCGGTATATAGACGCGTGTATTATACGTACGGAGCTCTCCGCTCTCCTCTCTCTCTTCACACGTTCGCTCTCTGGATCCGCGTGTGTCCAGCGAGATATACGGATTATGCATTTCTCCTTCTTTCTATAGACGGTAAAACTCATTTCATCGCTCTCGATCGCCTTCGACGCCGAGCCTCGTATGGCCGCCAGGCGCTATCGATACGTGGACAGATTTGCAGGAAATAATCGTGGGCAGATCCTTGGCTTTGGCGCAAGGACAATGATCGAATTGTATATACGTAATCTGCTCGGTGACCGATCCTACAGACGAGCAAAAAGTACCACCTCGACGTCTCTTTTTGCCACGAACGGCTTCTTCCACGATCCCCGATCCGGTCGTGCGGCGCATAGCACGCTCGTCCAGCCTAGGATCGCCGGAGCAGAAGAAACTAGCCGTCGTCGATATACGTATTACCTAGGTCGTAAAACGCCTACCGGCTACGAGCAATCTTCAGGCGTTCGCTCACGGGCACGCGGTCGAGGAACGGAAAGTCTGCGTGAACGAGGGGGGCGTCGGTGGAAAAGTGGGGATGCATCTTCTGCCGAAACCGCGGAATTTTCTTCCCAATGCGGAGGAAAGAAACGTGTAATAGGCAACGTTAAAGCATGACGACTTGATTACACTGGACGTAGACTGACGCGGAATGAGTTTAAGAAAGTATCTCATGTAAGAGGTGTATCTCTTGTGCGTTCCAGCGTGTTCAAGTAATAATTTTCTCGTGAAGCTTTCAAAGTGGCGTGCAAAAATTAATACGCTCAAGAAAAAAAAGGCGGGGTCGACGCCGCGTTTTTTCCCGTTCCCTTTATCCTTTGCGCAATTAACCGTGCTGGATAAGAAGCTCATTGCCAGCCACAGACGAGATATAGGAATAGACAAGTCATACAATGTATTTTTTCGGCCAGCTTTTCTGGGACCCCATTACCATTTCCGTGTCACTCGTAACGTTACCGCAAAATTGTTAAAAAATTGTCATCTCGGCCCCTGGCGGTTGTTTGTTAATAAATGGGATGTCAAATGAAAGGGAAACGAATAAGCTACACGAAAAGAATTCCCCGTTGCTGTAACTATATGCAGCTGGCCGTAATAACAGTTTCAATTGTATAATTGATTATAACAAATGAACCGCCCATGGAATATTCTTAACACCTATTGGAGGTTGTAGCTTGGGCTTCTAACTTTAATTTATGTCCACTAGCCATTAATGTAGATGGCCTGCAAGTCGATATAATAGCATTTGTTTATAATTTCTTTAAACAAATTCAATTATCTCGGCTTCTGCTGGGCCGATTTTAATCAACGACGTCTCAAATTGAAGCTCCTGATTCAAGCAACAATCTCTTTCAAGCTTAGAATAGCTGCCGTGAATAGTTAACGTGTAATTCTCAAACAAAGATTTAAATTGTTTATAACAAATGAACGGCTCGTGGAATATTCTTATCACCTATTGGAGGATGTAGCTTATACTTCTAGCTTTAATTTATCTCCTCTGGTCATTGATGCAGCTGGCCTGCAAGTCGATATAACGGTATTTGTTTATAATTTCTTTAAACAAATTCAATTATCTCGGCTTCTACTGGGCCGATTTTAATCAACGACGTCTCAAATTCAAGCTCTTGATTCAAGCAACAATCTCTTTCAAGTTTAGAATAGCTCCCGTGTATAGTTTCCGTGTAATTCTCAAACAAAGATTTAAATTGTTTATAACAAATGAACGGCTCATGGAATATTCTTATCACCTATTGGAGGATGTAGCTTATACTTCTAGCTTTAATTTATGTCTTCTGGTCATTGATGCAGCTGGCCTGCAAGTCGATATAACGGTATTTGTTTATAATTTCTTTAAACAAATTCAATTATCTCGGCTTCTGCTGGGCCGATTTTAATCAGCGACGTCTCAAATTGAAGCTCCTGATTCAAGCAACAATCTCTTTCAAGCTTAGAATAGCTGCCGTGAATAGTTAACGTGTAATTCTCAAACAAAGATTTAAATTGTTTATAACAAATGAACGGCTCGTGGAATATTCTTATCACCTATTGGAGGATGTAGCTTATACTTCTAGCTTTAATTTATCTCCTCTGGTCATTGATGCAGCTGGCCTGCAAGTCGATATAACGGTATTTGTTTATAATTTCTTTAAACAAATTCAATTATCTCGGCTTCTGCTGGGCCGATTTTAATCAGCGACGTCTCAAATTGAAGCTCCTGATTCAAGCAACAATCTCTTTCAAGCTTAGAATAGCTGCCGTGAATAGTTAACGTGTAATTCTCAAACAAAGATTTAAATTGTTTATAACAAATGAACGGCTCGTGGAATATTCTTATCACCTATTGGAGGATGTAGCTTATACTTCTAGCTTTAATTTATCTCCTCTGGTCATTGATGCAGCTGGCCTGCAAGTCGATATAACGGTATTTGTTTATAATTTCTTTAAACAAATTCAATTATCTCGGCTTCTACTGGGCCGATTTTAATCAACGACGTCTCAAATTCAAGCTCTTGATTCAAGCAACAATCTCTTTCAAGTTTAGAATAGCTCCCGTGTATAGTTTCCGTGTAATTCTCAAACAAAGATTTAAATTGTTTATAACAAATGAACGGCTCATGGAATATTCTTATCACCTATTGGAGGATGTAGCTTATACTTCTAGCTTTAATTTATGTCTTCTGGTCATTGATGCAGCTGGCCTGCAAGTCGATATAACGGTATTTGTTTATAATTTCTTTAAACAAATTCAATTATCTCGGCTTCTGCTGGGCCGATTTTAATCAGCGACGTCTCAAATTGAAGCTCCTGATTCAAGCAACAATCTCTTTCAAGCTTAGAATAGCTGCCGTGAATAGTTAACGTGTAATTCTCAAACAAAGATTTAAATTGTTTATAACAAATGAACGGCTCGTGGAATATTCTTATCACCTATTGGAGGATGTAGCTTATACTTCTAGCTTTAATTTATCTCCTCTGGTCATTGATGCAGCTGGCCTGCAAGTCGATATAACGGTATTTGTTTATAATTTCTTTAAACAAATTCAATTATCTCGGCTTCTACTGGGCCGATTTTAATCAACGACGTCTCAAATTCAAGCTCTTGATTCAAGCAACAATCTCTTTCAAGTTTAGAATAGCTCCCGTGTATAGTTTCCGTGTAATTCTCAAACAAAGATTTAAATTGTTTATAACAAATGAACGGCTCATGGAATATTCTTATCACCTATTGGAGGATGTAGCTTATACTTCTAGCTTTAATTTATGTCTTCTGGTCATTGATGCAGCTGGCCTGCAAGTCGATATAACGGTATTTGTTTATAATTTCTTTAAACAAATTCAATTATCTCGGCTTCTGCTGGGCCGATTTTAATCAGCGACGTCTCAAATTGAAGCTCTTGAGACAAGGAACAATCTCTTTCAAGCTTAGAATAGCTGCCGTGAATAGTTAACGTGTAATTCTCAAACAAAGATTTAAATTGTTTATAATAAATGAACGGCTCATGGAATATTCTTATCACCTATTGGAGGATGTAGCTTATACTTCTAGCTTTAATTTATGTCTTCTGGTCATTGATGCAGCTGGCCTGCAAGTCGATATAACGGTATTTGTTTATAATTTCTTTAAACAAATTCAATTATCTCGGCTTCTGCTGGGCCGATTTTAATCAGCGACGTCTCAAATTGAAGCTCTTGAGACAAGGAACAATCTCTTTCAAGCTTAGAATAGCTGCAGTGAATAGTTAACGTGTAATTCTCAAACAAAGATTTAAATTGTTTATAATAAATGAACGGCTCATGGAATATTCTTATCACCTATTGCAGGATGTAGCTTATACTTCTAGCTTTAATTTATGTCCTCTGGTCATTGATGTAGCTGGCCTGCAAGTCGATATAATGGTATTTGTTTATAATTTCTTTAAACAAATTCAATTATCTTGGTTTCTACTGGGCCGATTTTAATCAACGACGTCTCAAATTGAAGCTCTTGATTCAAGCAACAATCTCTTTCTAGTTTAGAATAGCTCCCGTGAATAGTTTCCGTGTGATTCTCAAACAAAGATTTAAATTGTTTATAACAAATGTACGGCTCATGGAATATTCTTAACACCTATTGGAGGCTGTAGCTTATACTTCTAGCTTTAATTTATGTCCTCTGGTCATTGATGTAGCTGGCCTGCAAGTCGATATAATGGTATTTGTTTATAATTTCTTTAAACAAATTCAATTATCTTGGTTTCTACTGGGCCGATTTTAATCAACGACGTCTCAAATTGAAGCTCTTGATTCAAGCAACAATCTCTTTCTAGTTTAGAATAGCTCCCGTGAATAGTTTCCGTGTGATTCTCAAACAAAGATTTAAATTGTTTATAACAAATGTACGGCTCATGGAATATTCTTAACACCTATTGGAGGCTGTAGCTTATACTTCTAGCTTTAATTTATGTCCTCTGGTCATTGATGTAGCTGGCCTGCAAGTCGATATAATGGTATTTGTTTATAATTTCTTTAAACAAATTCAATTATCTTGGTTTCTACTGGGCCGATTTTAATCAGCGCCCTGTTAAATGAAAATGTCGATTCGAAGAACGATCTGTTCCTATTTTAAAACGGCCCACCACCCCTCATTTACTCCTTTTCCAATAAACCTCTCTTTCTCTTATGCTTCTTGTTTGGCCCTCCCTTCTTTCTTTTTTCTCTGTATATCCCTTAACAATCATTCTCTCTTCTGTTACATATTTACTGATATATTTCTTGTGTGTGCAGTGTTCGCCGTGCGCCTGTGCGCCGTGGCCGCGCTTTATTGTTTTCTCGTGGTCATGAGACGCCGTCCCAGTCGAAAACCAGCAAGCAAACGAGAATGACGTTTGTGTATGGTATTATTCATAACAAAACGCATGAAAAGAAACTTTACAAAAAGAACCAGGTGTGAGCGGTAAAGATTCATGAGTATTCTCTGAAGCTCCACTACCCCACACCCTACATATAGGTTTCGCAGGCAAAATGACAAAGAACATTGACCGGCACTTGTCATTGCGCATAAGAGCAAGAAAGAAGATAGAAGAAGTTTTGCCACATATTTTAGTTATTCTTTAGTTATAGAGATTTGGTTTATAAATATAGTTTGTAACTATTAGCGCATAAGATTAAGTTAGAGCAATTGTGTAATTAACTGTTATATATTTTATTTTATATTCAGTAAGTTTAAATTGTAACTTGTTTGTAACTTGTATCTTCATTAATTAATTTAAATAAATCTTCAATGAAAGGAATTCTACTGCTCTTTTTATTTTCACCCCTTAACTATCCTTGAAAAGACCTAATTCCAATTCCTTAAACAAGTACTACCGTGCAGGAACTTTAAATGCAAAGTTCACAAACGGAGAACTTGTAAAAATAGACCTGCTTATTATTAAATTCGGCGCTAATTATCCAGGAATTAATACAATGTCTTGATTGGAGTCCCTGAGATTTTGCGCTCGGAAATTCCTGGAACCGTGACGTCATTTCCAAGAATTGCTTCGATCGAATACCTCCTCGCATATCATATTCTCCTGATACAAAGTCCAGATTTCCGAGCGCTGAAATTTCTGAGTTTCTGGCAAAAATATCTGCTGAAAATCATGGATTTGTATTAGGAGAATATGATATGCAAGGAGGTATCGGACGTCATTTCCAAGAATTGCCGGCGTCGGATACCTCCTTGCACATCATACTCTCCTAATACAAAGTCCAAATTTCCGAGCGCTGAAATTTCTGAGTTTCTGGCAAAAATATCTGCTGAAAATCATGGATTTGTATTAGGAGAATATGATATGCAAGGAGGTATCGGACGTCATTTCCAAGAATTGCCGGCGTCGGATACCTCCTTGCACATCATATTCTCCTAATACAAAGTCCAGATTTCCGAGCGCTGAAATTTCTGAGTTTCTGGCAAAAATTTCGACTGAAAATCGTGGATTTGTATCAGGAGAATATGATATGCAAGGAGGTATTCGATCGAAGCAATTCTTGGAAATGACGTCACGGTTCCAGGAATTTCCGAGCGCAAAATTTCTGAGTTTCTGGCAAGAATAACTCGCTGAAAATCGTGGATTTGTATCAGGAGAATATGATATGCGAGGAGGTATTCGATCGAAGTAATTCTTGGAAATGACGTCACGGTTCCAGGAATTTCCGAGCGCAAAATTTCTGAGTTTCTGGCAAGAATAACTCGCTGAAAATCGTGGATTTGTATCAGGAGAATATGATATGCGAGGAGGTATTCGATCGAAGCAATTCTTGGAAATGACGTCACGGTTCCAGGAATTTCCGAGCGCTTAAATTTTTAGATTCTCCCAACAAATTTTGCAAGAAATGAAGACTTTAAAAATGATGGAGAATTTCCTGCTGCCAAGTTTAGTAACGTATAGGGCAATTTTTACAAGTTTCTCGCTTCAGGACTTTGCATTTAAAGTTCGTCCACGGTACTTCTTGTATAAGGAATTGGAATTAGGTTCTTTCAAGGATTGGTAAGGTATGAAAATAAAAAGAGCAGTGGAATTCTTTTCATTTAACATTTATTTAAACTACTCAGTGAAGGTACAAGTTACAGAAATGTTGCAATTCAAATTTACAAGCTAATACTTACGTACTATTCTTTTATATCTATTTACAACATCCCTTACAACTAAATCTTAATCAATTTTAAAGTAACATTTATGTAATATGAAAAGTACAATAGACACAAACAAGATAAAAGTTATACTAAAAATTTACATAACTTCTATGTAGAAGCTTTATTAATTTACTATAACTAAAGGATAACTAAAGTACGTGGCAAATGTTCTTCCATCTTCTTTCTTGCTCTTATGCGCAATGAGAAGTGTCGGCCATGAGCACGCTCAAATCAGCGTGGGATTTCTGAGTCGGCCACGAAAGTCCATAAGGTGAATTGTCTATTCCTATATCACGTCGGTGGCTCAGCCACCAAAGTCGCGGGGCAGAGAGTTAAAAGTTGCGAGTCCCGGCTGTCGAAGAAATCGAGGCGTCGATCGCTCCGCGGGATATTCTTTCGGCGCTGATATCAGCTCAACGCTCGGTATCGGCAGGTCGGTGCCCTCTCCCTCTCGCTCTGCCTTCTTCTTTCTCTTGATCTCTCTTATCCTCTCGCCACCTCTCTATTTCTTCTTCGCCGGTTGTTCCTGTGACGCGCGATAAACAGGATCGCCGCATCTAGGGAGGACGATAACCCGAGCAAAGTGGAACGCACGCGATAGTCGTAGGTGCGTATCGTAGACGCGGGAGAGCAATAGGAAGGTAGTTTGCAAAGTAAAAGGTAACCACCTTACCCCCATAAATTTCGCTCGGCGATAGTTTACGAGACGGCACCGCCCCGTGTCATTATCGGGCAGAGGAGCAGCCGCGGATCGCGTGGAACGCGCCGCATCGAACGGACTCGTTCCTCTCGCGCCTCGATGTAAACCGTTTATCGAATTTTTCTAACAAGTCCGATGCCGCGTCGGCTCTCGATCTGGGCCTTAATCTTAGGCCAGGCCAGTTCTTCCAGTTTCTCTAGCCAGACGAGTCGGCTCTGCCCCCACGCCACGTCGACCGCGGCACCGAGACCCGCGACCGTTTCTACCTCGATTCCCGACTAATAAATGACCTCCGCGAGCTACCGATAAGCGGACTTTGGCCGCCAATTAACGTTCCGAGTTCCGAGATCCACCGATGCCGACGATGCGCTTATTTTATGGAGCAATATACGAAGGGAGAACCGAGCGCCGCGCACCCGAACCGGGTACGCTACCGCAATTTGCCGGCCGGTCGTCGCGTCCGCGCAAGGATTGCGCGAGTAACTTACCCGTGCGCCGCTTCAAAGGTACCCTCGCCTCGGCACGAGATCGTCTCGCCGTCGAAGGACGGACGCTATCTCGGGACGCGAGATTCACGCCGTTGCGACGTTTCTCGCGGCAGCGTGCCGCGTCCTTTCATTCAGGAACGCGCTGCCCCGTGGACCAGCTTTTTCCAGCAACTTGTCACCGAGTCGATTTGTCTCGGAACCGGCGAACGATAGAGGGAGAGCGCAAGCAGGGGTTCAGAGAAGAGGCCGAAGCCAGGGAAAAGCAGGCAAGGTCTAGGGGCCGCGAACAAGTGACTCTATCTGCACGCTAGGAGGACATATCGGATTACGTGTTTTGCATCGGTCGAGAACTCCGCCAGGCTGGTCCCTGGACCAGCTAGCGGAGCGAGCGAGCGAACGACCGTGCGAGACGCGGGAATCTCGATTCGCGTCACGGGGCTAACAGAGAAGAATGGTCTCGCGAACCCAGAGCCGACGAAGATGGAATAATTATAGACTAGCGGGGCCGAGAACGGCGGGATATCGAATTTCTGCGGGGTCTTCTGCGACGATATTTTTTTCCTCCGATTGAACCTTTCTTTCGCTGTCCCCTCGCGAAAACCGAGAGAACGAGAGAGCGAGAGTGAGAGAGGGTGGTCGTGGGGGAGGGAGAGAAACACGACCCGGAGATGTCGTCGGTCGGGACGATGAATCCAACGAAACGCACCGTCTCCCGAGGTGAGAACGATTACACCTCTCAGCCCTTTTCTTTCCCCGCTGCCATTCTCACCTCTTCTCCCCCTATACCCCTTCTTCCGTTTTGTTCTTTTGCAAAGCGAGGTTATCCGACGAACCTCGCGAGGTTATCCTTTACACGAGTTCCTTCTCGACTCGCCGGAGATCGAGGTTCCTTCCCTTGGTCGCTCTGACATATTTATCTGGTTCCTCGTTCCCGCCTCTATGAGAATTTCCATCCTCCTTTTCTTCTTCCTCTCATCGTGCCTCGGCATCGTGGATCAGCCATGGTATCACCGCGTCCGTATACATAATACCGGTGCACGTTGCATACACGCGTTGCATACACGATACACGCGACCCCCTCTCTCTCTCTCTCTTTCGCTCATCCACCTTTCCCCCCTTATCCTCCTTGCCCGCCGCAGAAACGGTGCCTTGAGTATATAACGTAATAGCAATTTAATCAATAAAATAAGAGGATCGTTTTGGTCTGATCGCGGCCCTCCGAGACTCTGCAATAATTACAACCGAGAATTATGAGCGGCTATACTTGATTGGATCTATACGCGCTTCTCCTCTTTCTCTCTCCCCATTCACCTTTCTCCTTTTCTAGCCCCTATCTCCCCCTATCGCTCTCCCTCACCTTTCCTTTTTACCGAGATACACCATTCCCTTCGCTTTGCTCCCTTTTTGCCCCAACGAGATATCTCTACTTCTTTGTTCCCTCTGCTCCGGGTAAATGCAGCAAGAACAAGTAGAAGAGGAAGAAGAACAAGAAGAAGGATATTTCTTAGCGGGGTACGATATCCTTTCGCCTCGATTTCACGGGGAACGCAACTCAACGATATTCATGAAGATAGATTCTTCGCCGCAGAGATCTACGATGCACGTAATGGTATCGTCGCGCTACTTCGGGAAAGATTTTGTCGGGAAACGAATAGTTTGGCGAAAAGCTTTTACTTTTTACTTTTCACGCGACGGCAGCTGTGGACAAGAAGTAACGACAAATTGATGAATTTACCGCGGTAGGAACGAGGAAGGGAAACGCGTCGCGAGGATCTCGCGGAAGAGGACACTCCTCCGCGCGTACACGGTGCCGCCGATTTAATCAATATTCAAGTCGCGACTTCGATTATAATTAAACAATGATAACGGAATTATGATTTACTGCGGGTAATTACTAGTTGGCGGTTAGACGGGGTCTCTCGTATTCCAGCTGCAGCTCGAATGGACGCTTCATCGTCTCTCTCTCTCTCCTCCTCGATCCCTCTTCTTCGTCGTCTCGCCGCGTCGTCTTCGAATAACGCGCCTCGGCAAATCGCGAAGGTTGGCTCACCGAGCCGAGACGGGACAAAGTTCGCGAGGTCGATTGCAATAAATTCGCTCGCGATGCTGTACGATGGTTCAGCCGAAAGTTGGTCAGAAGCCGCGAAAGTCCGGTGCAGGCACGACCCTCGAATCGTTCGTTTGGCCAGCATGGCGACAGCGACGCGACTGGTACCGTGACCGAGTAAACGGATGGAGTCATTCGTCGTCTCGTCAGGAATCTCATTCCGTCGTCGAGAACGGGCCGTTGCCTTTAACAGAAACGGGGTACGCTTATTAAAACGTTCCCTTCCATCCAAAAACGGCCGGGAAACGGTCTCGTACACGGGCCGAGCACGAGCGGGACCAATTTAGCGAATGGAATTTCGAATCGAGGCGAATTACGCCCGGCATAACTCTTAATTACCGACCCATTAACCACGACCCCATCGTCGAAACGTTTCGCGGAACGTTCGGTGCGCGGCACAGCAGGGGGAGCAGCGTAAGGTTAATTAGCGGTGAACGATAGGGGCGATCGGCGTCGCGGTAGCCTTGACTATTACTTATGGAAGCAAACCTATCCATTACGGTACAACTAATTGACTCGTGGTACACCGCCACGAGTTATGTCACTATTTATGCCGGACTTCAATCGGACAAGTGTACGGCGCTGGGGGTGGAGAGGGAGGGTGTGTTGCGATAATAAACGGGTAGCGTTTCATTAGCAGGCCGCTAATACCGTACACGCTAGTTCAGCATAGCGTAACTATCACCGGTTGTAATACAACGTCGGCTGATAGCGCCACGAGCACCGGACCATTAAGAATGCTCACGAGACGAGCATTCGTTCGTTAGCGTAACCGGGAACGCAATCGATGCAACGGTGACGGGCGACCCGCGTCACGCTCCACGCTATCCAAAGCTCGAACGGAGCGCTCCGATATCTGCTTCGAGAGGAAAACGCCATTGACTGACCACCCGCCGTGATATTCGGTGGAGGAATCATTATCGTTGATGTGCCCAAATCGGTGCAAAAACTATGCTAATTTACCGTTGCCAAGCGTACCGATAGGTCAGGCACCGCGGGTCCGTCGCATCTAATCCGAGTGTCCCTCTCACCGGATATTCGCACGATTCCCGACAAGTACAGAGCGAGGCGTCGTAAAGCGAGGGCAACGCGGACGCACCGTGGTCGCCTATTACTCGCATCACGCGCTTATGGCGATCGAAGCGATCGGGGTTCGTTGCCAGCAGAGACGCCGGCAAATTGATCGCTCCTCCCGTTCGACGCTTTCCGAGACGTCGACCACGATACCAGGCCCCCACGGGCAATCTTCCATTCATTATCGAGCATCATGTCGCTGCCGCGACGCTTTATAGGCCCGGCAGGAAAGAATAACTTGGGTGGCGAGTGGTGGACACGACGGCGATCGAAAGCCGCGCGACCAACGACGGAAAGCGTAAACGTCACGCGGATCGTGCTCGCGAGCAATTAAACGCAAACGGCCGCGTAATTCTGCCTGCGAGAGCGCCTTCGGGTGTCTTCGCGCTACTCTTTTCCATCGGAAGGGAAATCTCAACACCTGTCGCGACCGCGTCTGGGCCGCGCGGCTAAAAAGCGTTTTATTAACGGGCAACGAGTTTATACCCAACTATTATCCGCATTATCCGGCCACGGTCCCTGAGACGGCGGCGGGTATAAATCCGGGATGCAACGGTTCGTGACTTGTAACCGATGCGCCTTCCATCCTGATGCGCGGTACTGCACCGCGAACCTAATTGACTCGTGCTACGGTGCGCCCCCAGAGTTATGTCACTATTCGCACCGTGCCACATCCTCGAGCAAACAACCTCGGGAATCCTGTTCGAAAGATTCTTCCCGGTCCCTCGGCCGTTTCCCCCTCAGCCCTTCGCCGTTGGCTTCAACGCGGCCGCGTTTTCCGCCGGGCCCGCGGTCGAGCGGAGAGGAAACGAATCGCTCGGACACGATACCCGCGTAGATTGCGTAAGAACGGGTCAACTATGACGGCTTGGAATGTCCGACGCGCAACCATGCAAGGGCAAGGGACGAGAGGTCGATGAAAGAGGAAGGAAACGCGTGAGATTAGAGAAGGTGTGGGGGGGGGGGGGGGGGCGAGGAGTGAGGACGGGACGACGCGAAAAAGGCAGAGATGCCGTGAAGAAGAGTGGGAAGAGAGAGAAGGGATCAAAATTACCCGACGCGAAATTCCTCGCTACCAATCAGTGCGGAGATAATTAAACGAGGGGAGGGTACACGGTACACGGGGGGGTGGAGGAAGAGCGGAAAAAGGTAGAAGGAGGAAGATAGGATCGAGGGAGGGGCAGGCGTGGCCCTTCTCGAGAATGATGGAAGCATCGGTAACCGGCAAGGGAACGACGATGGGCCCCGTGCAAAATGAGGATGCGAAGACCGTTGCGAGGGGGAGAGAGAGAGAGAGAGGCGGAAGAGATGAGACGAAGGGGAACGATGGGGACGACGACGATAATGTATATAATATCACGCAAACGCTGCGGCAGGGCGAGTAGGCGTTGCTCTCTTTCTAGAGCTGGGATAAGGGATAAAAGGGATAAGGAGCAACCGGCGACGTGAAAGTTGCGTAAGGAGTACGAAGACGGCGACGGCGCGACTCGACGTTCGCACTCGGGTCGCAGCGTTCGCGATCGAACCTGTTCCGTTTGTCTCGGAGGGCTCGATTTATTCCTAGCCGGGCATGTTCGAGATACGTGCTCGTTTAGAGGCCTCTATCTCGTTTCTCCGTGCTTCCCAGCCGCGAGCGCGTGTACACGCGATCAAAATAACAAAACGCGAACAACCAGGAAAATCCGCGCCATGTAAATAATACCAGATACCGGCGGGAATTAATTGAACCAACCGTGCCCTCTCCTACTCTCCCTCTCTTATCGGCACGGTCATTTGTCCGCAAATTAATTAATAAGTTTTGTACCGTTTCACCGCTAATTAGCCCAAGGTGCGGCTAGAGCCTTTACTAGCGCGAGGCAAAATCGTCTTCCGGGGGTCGCGTCTTCGTGGGAGACAGGTGAGAGGGAACCGGAGGGTTTCGGAGCGGTCAGGTACAAACGGAGCTCGCAAATGGGCTACGCACGGTCAGCCAGAAACGTTTCATCTTTCCGTCTTTGGAGTCTCACGTTCACCCGAGATCGCGGCAGTCGGCCTCTGTCTTTTCTCTTCAAACACGCCTAAAAGCCCAAATATTTGAGGCTATCCCGGCGACCGCTGTAAACAGCGTGCGGCGACTCCGTTTCGTCGGATCCCCTTTATGCGCGCCGCCCAGCCGGACATACCTGCGCCACTGTGTACTCGAAGATTTTTCGTGCGACCACGCTTGCGAACGCTCGCGACGTGACCGAAAAATCGCGGTTCGTTGACACGTCGGAGGGACCGGAGAAGAATCCTCCGTTCGGAGCGAAAAGATTTCGGACGAAATCTCGGATCGTTCGACGCGCAACGCGTATTCGAAACTCTTTTTGCTCCAGCACCGATCCGTCGTCTCGCGACTCGCGGCACGCGTGAACAAAGAAACAAAGGTGTAGCTGGTGAGAAAAGCGAGCGCGTGGCTTTTAAAGCTACCGAAGTTTTAGCGCGTTTTAATGCGCTTAGCGTGTAAATTCGGGGTGCGCTCGCCGACCGATACCAAGAGCTGCACCGACGAAATCGTGTTTCGGTGTCCGACAAGTTCGACCTAACACCTCGTCGCTAACTGCCCCGACTGTTTTCACCTTCTCCGTTCGCGCCTACACGTCGCACCTTCCTGCTCGTCCCGTGCCCCCGTCCAGGCTGTTCTTTCTGCCGCGTGTCTCGTCAATTTACGCTCACGTGGGCGCCACGTAAAAACGGGAGAAGGGTGCAGAGATTTTCGGGAAGAGGAAAATTTTCGTCGATAAGAAAGGTGACCAATTGTAAAATAGTGCTTTCACGTAAAAGGAAAAATTTCGAGGGAGACGGGCCGAAGAAAACGAGCGAAGCCGGACTGGCACTCCGTTTCCGACGAATGCATTTATCGTTCGGTGATTTATGCGAGAGTGGCCGACACGCCGACAGCTTACGACAGCACGCGACACTCTTCCTATTGCTTGGCATGCCCGCCACTCCGACTAATCTTTTGACGCCTGCCAGGCACTCGTCCGTGGCGACTCGAATTTGTCGGTAATTACGTTGAAGCTTTTTTTAACGCTTTTTACTCGTGGAAGCGAACGGCCCCGAGATAATCGGAACGGAATTGAAATATCTCGCCGCTCGATTGCTGCCTTATCTCAAGAATTCCACGTTTCACCGGGGTGGAGAGTGGTCCGTTCGGAGCCACTTTTCGCTCCGCTCGCATCCTTTCCCGCCGCCGCAAACGCAGCGCTGCGTCTCCTCTTCGACCACGGTTTCGACCGATCGATATCGATCGAGGTCCCCGTTGTGTCTGTGGCGCGGGGCAAATAGATACGAGCACGCGCTTCGGCGCGGTGACAAACGAAAGAGCCGCGACGAAAACCCACCCAGAACTGCCGGCGTCCGTCGACATTCTCGGTCGTCGACGTTATCGTTCCCGTGGAAATCTTCGGCGTGCCGCGGATGCTTCTCATATTCGCGCGTCCCCTCGTGAACGTTCGATTAACGCGCGCAAACACGGGCGAATAAATCGCCGCGACATTCCAAAGGCTTCTCGACCTGTCGATCGAATTACAGCGGCTTCCGTTGCGCCCTCCGCGCAACCCCTGCCGCGGCATCGCCCTTCGACGGCGTTACCGCGACAGAGGTACGCAGCGAGTCGTGGGGGCTGCGACCGTAGCAGGGAAAAAATGGCCGGCATCGCGCATCGACGCGAGAGACGGAGAGGAAAAAGAGGCGCATTCGCGCTGGCCCGAAATGGAAGGCCGATAAAATGTAACTAGTTCGTCCGGTCGTAACCGACGGCCATTAAATCCCGTATCTCGCGGCTCTTTACGGGCACCTCGACGGAGCGAGATTCACCTTCTCCGACGCAACGGGGCGAACGCTCTTCCCCTTTCTGGCATTCCTCTCGTTCCCCGGGACCCGACCGTACGTGTCAGTGAGATCCGAAAGGAGCCGTAAAAAAACCCGCGTAAAGATTTGCCGGGTATAATGCGTGTCGCTGTACGCTCCAACGCAAAACCAGTATAACCCTGTGTCGTAACAACCCCATTAATCGGTTCGTGGTTCACGCTCGTTTGGCTTGATGCTGGTCGACGTTGAACTTCGAGCCACGGATCTCCTCGCTGCCCCGACAGCCTCGTTCGCGCCACCCTGCCCACCTGTTCACCTCTCGAATTACCTCGACTCGTGCGTGTGGGTGAGGGGCGGGAAGGAGGGAGGGAGGGAGGGTGGCCTCTTCGTCAAGGGTTTCGAAATGCCTCGACCGACGATAGAAATCCCACCGCTCTCGAGGACGCGGCTCGATCCCGATCGATGCTTCGGGTGGCAACGACTCCTCCGATCCCCGGCTAGCGAAGCAAAAGTTCGGGAAGAAAGCGCGGATCGCGTGTAAGCTGCGGCCGCTTAAAAATGACTTTGTTTAATAAGGAACAGCTCCCCGAATCGTTTGTAACGAACTTTCAAAACCCCGTCGCGATACGTTTCGTTGGCACGCAAGCAGCGGTAAATCATCAATAAAATGTTGCAGAGCATCGCCGCCGAGTAATCGTCCGTGGCCCGACAATAATAATTACTCGGGCCCCGTGAGTTATTGCCGAGCGTTATTCCGATTACGCTGAGAGAATTACGCGAGAGGGAGAACGAGAGCTCCGAGGAGAGGATCGCCGAGCTCGGTCCCTACCGACCGACCGACCGACCGACCGACCGACCAAAATTGTGCTTACTTAGCGTCGGTTAGCCTCGAATCAAAGCGATCGAATCGGCTCGTTATTTATGCGCCCGCGTCAACGCCGCGTTTCCATCCTCGGCGTTACGAGATTGAATTAACGCGTCGGTGCATTAGCACGCCGGTTCCCTTTTTTCTTCGTTCACCGTTCGTGGAACCTCTTTGCCTTCTACCCATTCTCGTCTCAATGCGCGCGCGTCACCCTTTGCCCTTTTTTCTCGGCGCCTGCCGTCTCCTGAGAACGATGCTTCCCAAACGCCCGGAAATGCCCGACGGAGCTAGCGAGCAAATGGAAAATCCCGCGAAAAGAAGAAGAACTATGGATCTCGTCGACCTGTGTCCGTAACGCGCTATGCGTACGAATGCAAATTACCGTTCGGCTGGCTGCGTGCAGGCGTTTATTTGTCACGGACTCGCGAGCGTACATGGCACGGAATAATCGCGGATAGTGCGGGACGCGAGCATACCCAGTTATATACACACTCGTTCGCCATTCCGCGACGTTTCAGGCCTACCAATTCCTTCCGCGGCCTCCTTCGCCTCCGCCGCCTCCGCCGCCAACCCGTTTGTCCCTCTTCCGCGAGCGTGTCCCCCGCTTCCCTCTCGCTCGAATTTCCAGCGACCTAGGCGACCGTGTACCCTGCCACGATTATCTGCCACCGTCATCTCTCAGCCTCGTACTTTTGTCCGCGCGTATCGCGCGCCGGCCAGGCATCCCGGGCGCATGCTGCTGTCGCTTGTACTTTTCTATTAATTGTACAACTGTGCGCGACCGTTCTTTAACGACCCGACAGCGTACGCGATACCCGACCTAAAGAGCACCCATGCCCCCGCGCTATCGTCGCCGCAGAGTTCTTCGCGATCGATGCGGGCCGGTTCCCCATGGGTTTGACGGAAATGCAAGTCTCGAAGGATTCCGTCAGGATTGGTTCCGTCGCGCGTCCGGTCCGGGTTCTGCGCCTTTACGCAGATCGCAGATATATAGGTGGAATCGCCTAGTGTCCGGCTCGAACGGCGAGTCAGCCCGGCGAGAATGCGGACCAGAGACAGCAGGGATGCGGGAGTTCTAGTTTCCGGTTAGGAACGATCCAACGGGTACAGCCGCGCGGTGTCGGCTAATAACGCGCCGCGTGTCGATGATTTTTCCGCGGCGCGTAATCCCCCGGCCCCGGTCGCCGAGCGTGCACGACAAAGTAGTTCTTGCCACGCCTCTCAGCCGGAACAGGAATTCACGGTCTCGCGCGACCAAGCCGGTATTATATCGATAAATCGACCGATTACCCGTGAAATCGTAATTAATATATGCAAGGGAATTGCGCGACGCGCTGACCGCGCACTATTGTAGGGTACCGTTCGGCCGTATATCCATTTCGCTACTTGGGCGCATGCCGAATCGAGCGTCGGGTAAATGAACTCTTCGTAGCTGCGGCGGATCGCGCCGAAGAGATCGTAGCGAAGCGTCACGCTTGTATCGCTCGCATGCAGGCGGCGCGATTCGCGAGACGCGGTCGTTCCACTTTTGTCGTACTTTGTATAACTCGTGCAGAAAGGCGAGGAGAGAAAGAGGGAGAGAGAGAGAGAGAGAGAGAGAGAGACAGGAGCATCGCGTCGTTCGAGAGCCGACGATCCAAGCTGGTTAAGCGTGTCAGTAAGTTGGTCCCTTTGGGACGGTAGGATGAACTCGATCGATCCGATAAACCCGTTTTATAAATCACCTAAGCAGGCCCGAATGAACGGCTCTGGAAATCGTTATTATCGCGTACTCCTTGTTTGAGCATCGTTCGCTTTCGAGGTACCGGCCAAGGCGCGCCGGCAAATGCCGTAGGACGGAAATTAGGGGTAAATAAATAGCGGCTACCTAGAGAGGACGCGCCCCGTTCGAGCGAGAGTATATACGCGGCTCATGAACGCCGAAGAAGAGAGAAGGAAGTGGGGGACCGTCGATTCGAAGCGGGAGCCGCGAACGCAGGGCCCGGCGGGCCCGATGCGAGATTAGGAGGTCCTCTCGCCGACGTATCGCGAGATGCGTCCTACCCGATCGGGCCGCGTGTTACACGTGACAGTAATGGCATGTAATCCAGAAACGATATTCCCCCTAAGTCCGGCTTTGCGGGGCAAATATTCCAACGGTGTCGCTTATCGCGTGTTCGATCGATCGGCAAACCTGTTACTTTGTCCTGCTGTTGAAGGCGAGCTGCCGCGATCCCCGTTCACCCTGGATCATCGGCAGCCGTCATCGATTAAACCCGACGAGAGGAGACGTCCGTTGGGGAACGGTCGCCGATAGGGAGGACAAATGGCGTGACGAAGCATCCGTGGCAGGGGGCGAATTAACGCAGGAGCGGAGGGCAGAGAAAAATTGTGCGACACGGCGCCGGCGAAGGCGTTCCAGGATCGACGAAGCAGGGGTCGAGAAGCAGGGTGGGTGGCGGTGAAGACAGAGAGGGGTTGGCGGAGTGCGCGAAAGCGTGGTGGAGATACAGCGAGGGAGAAGGGAGAAGGAAGGCGGAAGCCGCGCGCCCCCGGCCGACAAAATGATCAAAAGGCAAATTTCATACATTATTTTCACTTTAATGCTACCGTATCGCAATTTATGGGAGGGCCGGGATTTATGCGGGCGCGTATACGCACCACAGGGCCTAATCTGAGAGAGCCCACCGGACAGAAACGTTCACGGGCCGGGTTCAGAACGAGTCGCACGCTCGGCGAGCGGGAGCACGCGCACACCGGCCCGATCGTAAAGAACTTTGTATTAAAACGTTGTACGTCCCGGATCGTTTATGTCAACAACCTCTGAGTTGTGTGTGGAACGCCTCACGCTGCGATGCTAGGGTTCTACGCTCGGTGCAACGCTCGTTCTGGCCCCCGGGGCAACTCGACGGGAAGGGTGCTGCCGCATCCTTTTCCTTTGCGCGGCCCACTTCCATCCGAGCCGACCCCGTCGACAGTCGATCGGAAGTCCGACGATCTATTTATACGTGCGGCATCGCGTTCGACTATGCACCATGGTTCCGCGACCGGTTGCCTCGACCTCTCTTCCTCGGATCGATCGCTGCTCATCGCCACCCAATTCCGACTGAGGACATCGGCACGTGGCGCGGCAGTGACATCCAGGAACCTCCGGCCAGACCCACGTCATGGCTGAACAATCTGCCGTACGCGGGAACGATCGTCCAACCGTGCTCGATTCTTTTACGATTCAGCGAAAAAAACGTTTAGGCCTAACAAATTACATCCTATAACGTGTACTTATACTTCGGAACGATCGATACGTCCGACGAAATTATCGAGCACGGGTTTCGCAGCCAGCTCCCTAAAGTATTGGCTGGCTCGTTAAACGGAAACACCTCTTTCAGAGCACAGAATCGAGTTGTGGGTTCGGTCGCCAGGATCGTTACATCGACTGATAATTAATGGTGACCGCGGTATACCGCGCATGGCCAGCCGATCGAACGAGAAGAGAAAGAGGATCGAGCGGAAAAGGCGAAGGGAAAGGCCGGGAGTCCGAGGGCCGCGAGCGCACGAATAATATGCGATCCCATAATTAATTTACACGCGAGCACAATTAAGAGACGCTCCGAGCTATAGAGATCGATCGCATCGCCGTCGAACTGGAGATTCGGCCGGAGCTACGCGACTCTGCGTCGCGCAAGAGGGAAATTTCCCGTCCGATTCTGCGGCACGGGAATCACCGCGACGCTGCAGGACGAAGCGAACCGGGGAAACGTTGAAAACCGACGGAGCTCGATACTTTTGGCCTCCGCCGTTACAGGCAATCGATGGAGACTGACGGACAGGTATCGAGAGCCTTCCCCGCTGCGCACTCGTCTCCTTCTTTTTTCGACCTCTGCCGCAGATGACGTAGAAGAACGTGAAGAAGATGAAGAAGCAGAGGAAGCAGAAGAAGGAGGAGGAGGAGGAGGTGGAGGAGGAGAAGGATAGGCGGACAAGAAGGGAGTCTTAACCGCGCTCCGTCGGAATATGGTCGCAATTACCGCGGGAGATTAATGAGCCGATGCTCGCGCGATGCGAGAGACTGCTCTACGAACGGTCCTCCCTCTCCTCCTTTCCATCCTCCTCCGCCAACTTCTCATCGTCCCTGTCGAGAAAACGACTAATTCATTCTGCGAGACAGGTCACGTATCTATTCCTCTTGTTCGCGTGCGAGCGAGAAAGCTTATAATTAAACCGAGAGATTTAGTATCGACCGCTTTAATGTCGTTGCGAATTCTTTCCCTTCCTTTGCGCTCGCCCGGCCGTTTTATGTCCCGCACAATTATTCAAACCAGTCGATAAACGGCACCGAAACGACGAGCGGTTATCGCGCGCCACGCTTAACCGTATTACCCGGCGACATTGTTTCGCGACCAACGCGAACCGATCCGAGCGCAGTCCTCTCGGCGAATTCCTCGGCCCCTGGCAATTTCTTCAACCGGGTGCCCGTATTTCCGCACCGCAATATGTTTCCACGATAGACCAAACGATCCCGGCCTAGCCGCGCGAACCAGAAAAGAAAGAAACAAACGTAACGACAGCCCTGGGCGGTTACCGGCGTAACGCAATTCCCTCGGCGTAGCGAACCGCTCGTCCAAAGAAGGTCTGCCATACCTCTGACCCCTCTAATTAGCCGGCAAACAGCAGGCCGATATCGCTGCGGCGGTAATACGGTCCTAGGTGCGCGATCGAGATCATCCGGCAATATTAATAATCAGTCGTTAGTCATTCCCTTTCACTGGGAAGCGTACAAGAGCGAAACCCGTTTTGGGAGCCAACCTTTCAACCTGGTTAATTACCACGAGCGCACGCATCAACCCGCGGGTACCTCCCCTGGGTCAAGCGTCGACCGCGACGAGCAGGTCGAAAAATCGTGCCTGTCACGCAACACCTCTCGTCCCGTCGATGCTGCTACTCGATACGAAACTGCCATGCCTAGCAAATCTGCGTGTTCCAGAGCCGAGCAGCCTCGCCTTTTACCAGCTAGCCGAGCTGCAGAATCGACGATGCGGCCGCAACCGAGCGAACGAAACGAAACGAAAGGGAACGATGGAGCTCGGCGGCTAGTTACCGAGATTCACCGCCGCCCCTTTCCATTTCGGTTCCCTCGGTTTCGCGGTCGCGACCTCCACGTCAGACGTATCGAGGGCTCGCCCGAAAAAAGCTATTAAACGATATCCATCTGAGATGGATTCCTCCGTTCGCTTCTGCGTACGCGCGTCGCGGCCCGTAAACGTATCTCGCTTAGCGGAATGGATAATGCATCCTGCCCAAGCCCGGGGGCGCCAAATGAATTACAATATTTCATTCTCACGCCGGTATATACGGGCCGCCCGGCGATATCGGCGGCGGAGCTAATTGCATTTAACTCATTATTGGATTATTCGCTAAAACCTCCGCGACTGTCCGACGCACGCCGTTTCCACGCGTGTACTTCTCTCTCTCTCTTTCCCTCGTCGTCCCGTTTTCATAGGTCGAGCTGTCGGGATTATCCCCGGTCCTTTTGCTCCATTCGCGGCGATGCTAACCCCGACGGATTATTAGAATTAGCCTCCACCGTGTATTCCCAGCCGCTCCAAGTTTTCCCCGCCTCTTCTCAGGCGGTAGCGCTTCACACTCGTTACGGTCAGGTGTACAAGCGCCGGGCATCGCAACCACCCAGCATCGCGATGCATCGGCGTGCTCCGTCTTTCATCTTTCGCCCGCTTCTCGCCGTCTTATTCTCTCTCCGTCGTCCGCGAGGCCGTTCTCTCCGCGCGCACGTCGCACCCCCTAATTGATATAATCCACCGCGGCGAAGCTTTGTTACGCGGAATCCACGGATTATACGGCGTTTGCGCAATTAGTCGACCAATTCCAGGGGATGAGTCGGTGCGCATTTTACTTCGCTCGCTGCCTCGCTCGGTCCCGTTCCGTTTCAACCTCCGATACGACCCTCGCCGTTTCCCGCTCGCTGCCGCAACGGAGCGGCGAACTCGGCGATATCTTAATTTCGCAGCCAACGCCTGCATCGGATCGCGTGCAGCCTCGTTAGCAGTGCCCTGTGCCGCAAACAAACTGTACGCTTGGAAATCAATTCCTCCGCTTTCTCTCTCGCGGTCGATTTGTCACGGCGAGCTGTGTCGTCGCGGGTTCCGGTTCGTCAAATACGCCGGGATCGATAAAACCGCGGTGAAAAATTTCTCCCTCCGCCACTCCACCCCGATGAAACCCTGCGGTCGAAAAGCTCCGTTCCCCTGGCGACTGAAGAGGCGAGGCGAGGCCGAGGATACGCGTTACACGATCCTCGCCCGATACCATCCTCGACCTCGAAATCCGGACTCGCGATCGCCGATGCATCGACGTTCCCCTGCCACGCGCGATTCCCGTTAGGCAACGCGACGTTCACGCGAACCTACGTTACCGGACGGCGATGCAGCTACCGCCGATCCGGGATACCGATCAGATGGCGCGGCCCGGCCGGAGCGGGTTCGAGAGCCGGCGAACGGACTCGCAGAAGAGAGCGCGGTCGGACGCGAAACCGAAGGTGTTCGCGGCAAAGTTTCGAATGGGAGCAGGTGAGAGAAAGGGCGCGCACGCCCGATACGAGTGGACGATGCGAACGTAAGTGCCGGTCTGCGTGCGCGCAACGACGAGCGAGCGCCGTTAAAGGGTTGCCCGAAGGTGATCCGACTTCGCCGGGAGGACAACGGCGATATCCGGTGTACCGGGAATTTCGCAGCTCGTCCAGAGCATCGAGACACGAAATTATACGGCCGAGGCACCGCGAAACGAGCTTTTTTTCGGCCGGCTTTAACGACAGCCGAGCGCCACCGCGCAACATAAACTCGGCCCCGGACGTACCGGGAGCCGGAGTTCCCGTTCGTGCGAATAGAAATTTCACGAGGGGACGTTCCGTGGAATTCGCGGCGGCCCGGCCGGCGAAAAAAAATTTATACGCGGGAACGGCCCGTAATCGTCGGTCACGGAACGCTCGATCGTGTCTGCCGGGTAATCGAACGTAACCCCTTCGCGAACGTTGCTCGAGCAACAGGAGCAACGCGTGCCGACACTCGCCGTCGCCCCGATGCCCGATGCGCGATGCTCGTTTTCCGCTTTGCAATAATTGCACCGCCGCTGGCCGCCGATAGCGTGCGTTTCGTATTTTATTGCCTCTCCATCGGCTTCTCTATCGCTCCGATTTTTCAGCCCCGCTATCTAGTCCGCAGCCCTCGTATCCACCTTTTCCTCCCCGCGGTAATTATCTTCGCCCCCCCTTCCCAAGCGCTCCGTCCGCCTCAGCTCCCGTCCGCTTCTCCCGGTGCGAGGATCTCGCGTACCGATCGTGCCTCGGCTGGTACCGTTAGTATCGCGTTTGGGAAACGTCTGGCGCGTACTATGTGCATGGATACGTATGTACATGCGTCGCATCGATACTCTATGACGCAGCCGAGATCGAGATCGCAGTTGCGATCCACCCGAAAGGCAAAGACAGCCGCGACTATTCAGTCGCGAAACGCAACGGAGAAGCACGCCTGGCGGTTCGGTGGACGGCCCGTGAGAGCGCTCCTTTGTCGGCGTTGTCCTTTAAATCCGTTTAAAGGGGCCACCGACGGGTCCAGCTGATTAATAGTCCTCTCTCGGCCG
Source organism: Nomada lathburiana (assembly GCA_963667235.1). NCBI lineage: Eukaryota > Metazoa > Arthropoda > Insecta > Hymenoptera > Apidae > Nomada > Nomada lathburiana. The sequence goes on along the minus strand of OY763905.1, from coordinate 11,324,914 downwards.
ACAGGGCCGGTCGCGATGACGAATCGAGAACAGTATATACGGGGACGGGCGGCAAGAATGCCGGGTTCACACTTTGCGTCGACCTTCCGAAATCAAATCGTCGCTGCTCCGTTCCTCGATCGACGACCGGGGCGGGACAGGTTGCTCCGCGTTTCGACCACTCGTTTCACTTTCGCGCACCGTCCGCGTCGATCGATCACGATCGACCCCGACGAGCCTATCGGCCCCCGCGAAGGACCGAGAAGTGCCGGTCAGGTGTGCGTTCGGGTGGCGAACACTCCGAATCCGGTGATCAGGGAAACAGTGCGCGGAACAGCGGCGCCAGTGGTCGTGCACGCGAGCGAGCACGAGGCGAGCTCGGGGCGAAGTGGCGAGAGATGCCACCACGGGGTAATTTCACAGCAAATAGGTTTACACAGCACTAGCGCAGAAAGGACGTAGAGGTAGACGGGGACGGCGAGAGAGAAACCGCGAGCACTGCGAGTACGAGATACAGCCGTAGGCCGCCGCGGGGTGAATGCACCGAGCCACGTACGCAAGCGGCGAACTGTTGCCGCGGTTATTATTCTCAATTACCGTCGACCTAACGGCCGTGTCGCGACCGCGCAACCGCGCGAACTTTCCCGAGCGTCCGGTCGACCCTCTTTGCACCCTGCGAAATTCGTTCGACGACCACCCGTCTCGAACGGCAACGAGAGGGTCAGCGGAACAACGTCCCCGTCGGGGCTGCGAACGGCAAGCGAATCGCCGAGCGTCGCAATAATATCGTGGCGGGCCTGCGAAGCAACGCGCGCACCGTTCTCGGAATGCTTCCAGCTACCCGAAAAGGCGACTAAGCGCACCGTGAATCGGGTATTCTATGGCACGGGAGGTCGGGGGAACCGGCCCTGTAATTTCAGCCCCGTAATGGGCTCCAGTCTCACAATTAGACCTTCCTGCGTCCTTCCCTGCGTTTCTCTTTCTCTCGCGCTACGACGGCTCGTCGGTTCGTCGCAAGAAAGCATTTCTCTTCCATGTCGTTCGGTTTCCAACGGCGACCCCGCGCGGCCAACGAAACTCGACGGTCGATCCGGTGCGAAATTCCGCGGGCATCTTCGAATACCGGTCGCGGCGAGCGCGCCCTTGCTCGACGCGTCCTAGAACTCGACGACCGGGCGCGACTTTACGATCCGTCCGCTATCCCGTGGCCCTCCACTTTTCGCTGGGGGACTCCTCGCGGATAATTGCGCAGCGGTCTAGTATTGCGCCGCGGCCCAGAGGGGAGACCGCTTTCGACCGATCGGGAGACTGGTCGTGGCGACCGAGCGGGGCAAACGTTTCGATACCATTAAGCGGGATTAGGAGTTGCGAGATACGTGCGTGGTAACGTGAAACGCATCGGTAATTGCTCTCATGGATCCGGCCAGAAACCGGAGAGGCGGAGGCAAAAAAGAAAAGGAAAAAACGTCGAGAGACGACGAGGGCATCCTGGAAACGACGAGCCTCTTGTTTCCATCAACGGAGACCAGATACCGGCGTCTGGCACCGCCTAACCTCCACCTTCGCAGGAGCGTCCCGTGTTATTAGAGCCGCAATCATAGAAATTATTATCCGTTTTTTCGCCGCCCCGCCGCGGCCCCGTCGCCGTTCCGACCTTTCCCCCCCCCCCCCCGGTCTTCCTTTCACTGTCGCGGCCCCGTGACGTAAGAGCATACCTTTCCAGAGGAACATTACCGCTAATACGAGCTTCGGTTGTAACCACCGCTAACGAGCTCTCCTCGAACGCTGGGAAAGTACTGGATTTATCGCGCGGCAGAGCTACACCTTTCCCGAACGGGCACGGAAGCCGGCGAAAATTCCCTCGGGTTTCCACGATACCTGGCCCAACGAGAACGCAATCGATGTGCGGCCCTCGTGGACGGCTCGCTCTAGGCCGGACGATTCGCAGGGCGGTGTGACGGGTTTCGGCAAGGAGGCTCGCAATATAGTCGAGGGAAGAAAGAGAAACGGGGCGAAAGAGGTCTCGAGGTCGTTTCTGGGCGTGGTAGCATCCACCTTTACATCTCCGGTGTACGTATAGCTCTCAGGCCGAACCTCTTCTCCCTATAACCGTCTTTTCCTTCGTATCCTGCCCGTTCCGTCGGACAGCGCCGCGGTTCGTAGAGGTTCTTCGGTTCTTCGGGCCATTTATTTTTTCCGACCCAGCCTCCAGGGCTGTCCAAACGACGGCCTGACGGCCGTGGAAGGGAGACGCCTGGGCTATTGTTTTAGTCGGGTACGCTTAAATTGAAGCCCCGAGCGATCCGCGGTCCCCCCCGTCGGAAAGAAAAAACCGACGTGTCCACGTGGTTTAACTTGTAGGCGGTTGTTACGTGCCGTCTTCGCCGCTCAACTTTTTTAACCAGAAACTACCCGAGGATGGTTCGCGCGAGATACCGGACGTATCTCTCCCGGCGTCCCGGCCATTGTTTTCCATGCAAACAAGCGTGCCGGTGATTGTCCGATCGACTCGAACCGACCGACGACCGATCGCCGTGGTTCCGTCGGAAGAAAGAAAAAGAAAAAGATAAAGAAACCGAGTAACGCCGCCCGCTAATTGCTCGAGGGAGGTGGTCGCTCTCGCCGCGGTCAAACGATTCTTGCTCGCAGCACGAAAATCGGAAGGAGCGCGATCGACGGAGAGGGACGAGAGACGGCGGGAAGATAGAGAGAGGGTGGGATGATTCGCCGTGGAGAACCGTGGGTTACGGGGTTACGAGATGCAAAAAAGGCGCTCCTCTCCCTCCTTTTCCCTCTCGCATCCACCGATTCTCTCGCGCGCTCCGTCTTTTCGACGTTCCGCGCCGCGCGAGGACCGAAGAATGGTGTAAGTAAAAAATGCGAGTGCCTTCGGTCCGTCTTGCCTCTCTTCGTTCGCGAAGAGATGGTTGAAACGAGAGAGTGCACACCTGGACAAACCATCGGCGCGCTCGAAACGAACCGGTGGAGGAAGAGAACCGTAACGACGAACCTCGACCGCGAGTGGATAAAAGAAGACGGGGGCGAATGGAAAGAGGCAGAGAGAGAGAGAGAGGGAGAGAGAGAAAGAGGAGAAACGATGAACGCGCTGCCTCCGAGGAGCAAACAAAAACTCTAATCGAACTTTCCGAAGCCCTTCGATGCTTTTGTTGTACCTTTTATCAGCCCGGCCTTGGGGTATCGTCCATGCAGTTTATATATGTGTACGTATATAACACAGGCATAATACGTATATAGATCTATATACACATAAATAGACATATATATATCTAAGACCGAACGACGCGGTGCGTGGTTCTGCCTCTTGGTTATTAAAGAATGGGCGTCCCCGACAACAATATTTATTTATTACTTTCCGCAACCCCTCCGCCCATACTGGAACATCGTCCGTCCTCTTTTGACCGCCGAAATGGCAGAAGAAATCATCGTCGGAAGCGTAGATACACACCCATCGTTCCACGGGCAAATCCGTGTCGAGGTGGTTCGTCGACGGCCGCTTCTTCGTTCGTCGGTCCGCTCGCCCATCTTTTTCCGAAAATCAGTTCGATACACTCGCCCCGAATACCTATTCCCGAAGCGGGCTTTCACCTGACGCGAAACCCGCGAGCAACGCAGCGACAGTGTCTCTTAAACGGTCTAAACAAACGACGATAAGTGGCAGCGTTTTAACGAGTCTAACGAGTCGCTCGATTCCCATCGCGGTGGCTGTGCAACACTGGCTCGTTCTACTTGCTGCCGTTTTAGCTGGTAATGACGCGCGCGTTCGCGCCGCGACCCGGACAGGTGTTCTCGTTAAACGTTTCCCGCGAACGCCGCTGGACCTTTATCCGTTGCCGATGCTTTGCGAAATTATCCGCAGCTCGCGAAGAACGCAGGGATCACCAGCGAGTCGCCCGTCGTGTCGCGTGCACAATAGGTCTCGTTCGCGTCTACGCGCGGATCGCTCCACCGTCCGAACCGTTTCTCCTCCCGCGAATGGAGCCGCGGTCGGTGCCGATGTCTTTTTTTCCCCTCCAAATATTAATTATGCATCCCTGGCGGTGCACCCCGACGCGCACGCACTTGCCTGCATTACAGATGGGTATCAGCGCGGAGGATCGCGCAAACGCCTGCGTCGTCCGGCTTCGTTAACCGTCGCCGTTCTCGGTCCGGCCACCATCGTCCGGGCAGCAGACCGCGCTAGATGTACAGGCACTGTCGCGGCCGCAGCGGTGAACCGCGGGGGGTGGCTGTCTTCCTTTGAATTACACGGCCGTCTTCTCCAGCTCGTCGCGTACCCGCTGAACCGCTTCGAAAGCCGAGCGGTCTCGTACGAGCTAGCGGGCCCGAGACGGTGGCTTTCGCGGAAAGGTATCGTCGCGAACCCGATCGCATCGACGAGCAAGGAACCTGGCCGGTACACGTCTCGGCGGCGGTGGCGGCGTAAATCGAGCACAGAGCACGTAGCCCGATGCGAGGAACGGCGCGCGGGAAGATATGTAAATGTGCGGGGGCAATTTGTCCTCGGCGCGGTGTCGGTCGGTAGAGTACGTCTCTGGCGCACACCGGGCAGAATGTTTCCGTGACGATATTTAGTTCTTATACTCGGCTTGCCAGCCTCCGCAATGACAGAAATTGTATGCTAATTAGGAGTAAGAGTGGTATGCGAGCCGAAGCGGCCGGTCTTCTCTGCCCCCTTCCTTTTCGTCCTAGTCGCGGTCGACGTGGCCGTCGACCTTCCTTACTGCACATGCATTTATCGTCCGGTACGCGCTTCTAACTCTGTCTATTACGCATCGTCGGCACGGTCCAAATGAAATTTCCGCTCTGGACAGAAAATGCTGTACGCGCGATTCGTAGTAGGATCTCGCGATCGCGTTGGCCGTTGCGCAAGGGGTAGCAGGGCCAGGGCAACAGGGACGAGCTTGCCGGTGTGTGTTCGCGTGTAATGACTCGTCGAAGCTCGTACTCCATCCGCGAAGCAGAGGAGAAACTTTGGACGGTCGAGTGGTGAATGATGAACGACGAGACCGAGAAGGGAAACAGCGTCGAACAGAGAGCGACCACGTTGATTGGTTACAAGCAGGGGCTCTCGCCAACAGCTGCCACCTAGACTAATATCTGCTGCTAACGGCAAGGTGTACCGAGAGGCGGTTTAGAGGCTCTATCTGCTCGTGCATCGGATATCCCGGACGCGAGCTTCTCCATTGGCGGTCCGCCTGAAACGACGAACGCGTTCACGGCAGCATCGTCGGACCGAGCGACTCGCGGGGCGCAAACTACGCGCGCCTACGTTCCCGAATCGAAACGGGTGTTACGGTTTCCCGATAAAATCTCGCCGGACGAGTAACAAATGCTCCGCCCGACGCGCTAATCGCCAACAGAGGGCTGACCGTTCCTCCGGCCCGGGTTCCAGACAAAGGAAAGCGATCGTTATGCCGGCCGTCGAATAAATTAGCATGACTAGCTAGGACGGAAGGTAATCTACGGCTCGAGGGGCGCTAGTCTCGTCACGAAAAGAGGAGCACCGGTGTGCGACCGTGATGAAGCACAAGACCAGGAGGGAGGAGAAGATGGACCGCCAGCGTGCTGACCTTCTGCTTGACCCGAGACGCCTTCGCAACGACGACCCTAACCATCGTCGTGGTGGTTACGGTCGCGATCGCAGACCGAGAAGCCGCTCCCGGATTTATTTAATTAGTCCTCGAGGTACTACCGTGCTTCGTCAACGTGTCCGTCCAACTCTTCGAATCCTCTCAACCTCCTCTTCCTCCTCCTCTACCTCCTCCACATCCTTCTCCTATCCACCGTTTCCTCTTCCTTCGTCCGCCGTTCGCTCTTCCAGATCCCTTCGTCCTTAGGTTCGCCACTCGATCCCCGCATTTTCCCCACCCACTCCCGACAAACGGGACGGGCTTCTCTCTTGCTCGCCGTTTGCTTGCTCGCGGAGCCACGTTGCCGGTTGCACGTTGCACGTACACGTATATTCGTACGCGAGTACGACCGTGCCGGTATACCGATGCTAATTAAGCGAAACACAGACCCTAGATATTTATCCCACGCTTGGCGTCGTCCCGCTGCCCACCCTCGACACCCGATATCCTTTCCGCGACTCCTAGTCACGAGCTAGATGAATACATCTATAAATGGTGACCCAGCGAGTCCCGCGAAACACGCCCGAGATTCCACGCCTCCTCTTCCCCGCCGCCACGGATTCACTCTCGCCGGACTGGGAGAACACGCGGCACTGACCGAGATAAGAAATTCTCAGCCCTATCTGGACGTCTGCGAGTACCTCTCTGCCGGCGCGCGCCTCCGCCAAGGTGATTGCACCGACGTCGACGTCCCAAGGTGGAGGATGAAGGCCGTGTACAAAGGGGGGTGCGAAACCGCCCCGATCGCGAACCCTCCCGAGCTTTGGGATCGGTCCAGCGACAAACGAGCACGGGCCGCGCGATCGCGATGCCGTTTAAAGGAAAAGGCGTTCAAAGGTAGTTCGCGGTAATGGACGCGGTTTTTAATCAGTGTCCAGCAAGCTGGAGAACGTTGACCGATGTCGGTAGCCCTTTCGCGCGTCCCGCGTTCGAGTTTAACACCTCGCCCGGCTGCAAACGATTCCACGGCACGCAATCGATGTATTGTGTTACCATTACCATTTTAACTCATGCTAATGCAACGCGATGGTAACTCATGCTAATGTTTTCTGGTGCGCTCTGCTCGACCGTTGCGGCCGAGTTCGTGGCCCGAGGAACGATGTTGCATTCATCAAGCCAGATGATTTGAAAAATCTCAAGGACCCTCCTTTCTTTGGGTCTTTAGCACTGTGACGTCCATGATTTATTGAGTAATATTCACCGGCGTATTGGCCGGCGAAAAAAGGCGCGTAACGTTAATCTGAATAATGAGCCTCCGGCATCAAGCGCCGACCGCCACCTTTTCATTGCTATCGATAAATAATGTCCACCCCCTTTCGCCCCTCTGCACTTCGAGCCCGTCGCCGCTCCCCTCCTCTCTATTCCTCTCTATTCACCTCCCCATTGGTATCCCGTTCCACCTTCGAGTCGAGCCGAGTCGAGTCGATCCTTTTTTTCTCCTTCTACGCAACTTGCACCGATTCGCCTGCAATTAGATACAGTACAAACGACGCGATCCGATTTCGTTCGCGTACGTGTCTTCCGGACTTGCATGTTCCCCGCCCGCCGCGGACACCGCGGAATACGGCTCGACGACACCGCGCGTTCACTTCGCGCGTACGCTCGCGTTTCCGCGATACCGTGATCCATTCGGGCCGCCCGCCGATTTGCGTAACGTCACCGCGGGGCCGGTGAAAACAAACCGATCGGAATCAAAATGAAAAACGAAATCGCCGACGGCACGCTAGCCGACGACGGCTTAATTTTTCGAGGATGTCGCTTCTTGCGCGGCGCTATCCGCATAACGATCTGGCTAATAGGTATACGTATGCCGAACGGGTTCTTCCGTTTGCATTCCAACGGCCGACGGTTGTTTTTCGGCAAATGGAAATATCGGAGCAGTCCGGTCCGCCGCGCGAACTAAAAATAGACGCGACGAGACGCGTTCGCGAGCCTCGCTACGTTTGTACCCTTCCGTCGATTTGATGCCGCGCCGCTAACGAATACGTATCCGACTCTCCGTTCCGAATACGGATCTCCATCGATAACTGGTTCAATTTCGGCGCGCGTTCGACTGGCACGGAACCGGGCAAATCGGTGATTCTCCGGTCAAACGGGCCGAACCGGGGGTGGTTGGGGGGGTGGAGAGCGGTGTCTCAAAGATATCTGTACAGATCAGCTAGAGGCAAATGGCTGGATCAGCTTCCATAGGAACGGTCGGATTCCAGAAGGTCACTAATAAATGGAAATTCGATTCGCGAGTCCCCGATAGAGCGATAAAGGCCCGCTGGGTTCCGTGGCCACGTAACGTCGAATGGAGTTGTATCGGGCGACGAGAACTCCACCCCTGGGCCGAGGTAAATGCACGACCTGGGATCACGTCGATGTCCAAGTGTGTGTATGTGTGTGTGTGTGTGTGTGCACTTTCTCTGCGAGCCCCGCAACGAACGGACCGCGAAAGAGAATGAAACGGCGGGGCGAGAAGGGGATCGCCGCGAACAGCGATATAAAGCAAAATCGGAGAGACGAGGAGGATGTTACTTAGGTAGTAGAGAAGGGCGAGAATGCGTGCCCGTACGGTTTGTGCTCCCGATGCCGCCACCTCGCCACCCATTCTTCCCTTTCCTCCACGACGGCAGCAGAAGTAGCAGCAACAGCAGCAGCAACGGCGGACTCGAAACGAAGGAGGGGCGCATTGTGTGTTTCCGAGAACGGTGCGCTTATCGGTGGATCTGTCGCGGTAATGAGGTATCAGCCACCAGCAAATAAACGAATAAGCGTAAAGAGGATGAGGTGGCGGCTGTGACGACGGCGGCGAAGGTGGCGGTTCGTACGGTGGCAGTGGCGCAGAGACGAGGAGAAGGAGAAAGAGAAAGAGAAAGAGAAAGAGGATGAGGAAGGGAATGGAAGGGGGTGGGGGAAGGGAAGAGGGAACGAAAGAAAGAAAGAAAGAAAGGGGGAAGCCAAGAAGGCGGAGTGTCCGTTTGGCTAAACACAACGAGAGGAGCCGAGGCAACCGAGCAGCCAGCAGCGGCTCTGGCCCTGCCGATACAATGCTTCGATTAAACATTCGCTGCCTAAATAATCAGGCGCGCTTCGACCCAACGGAGGAGAAAGGGGGAAGGGCAGAAGAAGACGAACCATCGCGGCCCTCGCGCCCTCGACGAAGAAAGACGGGGCGATTCCGGTTCCGACCGAGTGGGAATGGAACACGTTCCTCGCCGTTCCTCGTTTTCGATCCGCGCCAGATCCTCCCGCCTGCCTCTCCAACCCTTTCGTCCGTCCTCTTCCGCCCTGCCTTGCACTTCGCCGGTTTTCGTCCTCCTCTCTCGCGTTCCTCGCCCCCAAACCCCTCTCGCATCCTCCCGCGCCACCCTTGCCGTAAGTGTATATACGTATTATGCAAAGCGAGTAACCGTAGGTGGCCTAGGGAGCCGGACGCGCGCCGTGTAATTAATACCGATGCTCTCGTTCCCTCCCCTTACAGCACACCCTCACCCCCGCTCTCCACCCCATCACGCCAGTGTCCCTCTCTTTCTCTCTCCCTTTTCCTCCTTTCAATCCTCTCCGCATTTTCCGGCACTGAGCCTCGTCGCTCGCCGATAGATCATCGACCGTCCGCTCGTTTCCATAATTTCATTGCCCCGCGCGTATTCGCTCGGGAACAGGTAAATTACGTTCGCGCGCCTCGGTGCTACGCCCGGAGAAAAGCGTTCGAGCGACACCCGCAGCGCCTAGAATCGCCCGGTACACAAGGATCCCCACAGATTGAGTTATCTGTAGGTGAAAATCGCAAGCGGTAGCGCGTGCCTCCACTAAATAATCCGTCGCCTCGTTCGAGAGAGCGACGGTAGCCCTCCTGGCGTGGTTATAACGGGACCCCAGGGACAGACTGGAATTTTCAATGAACTGCGACCATCGACACCCACGCCCGCGTGTTCCTCGCGCGGACCCCGGCATTAGCGATGCGCAACCTGGTGCCTGTCTCTGCTCGCCGGTCGACGGCGTCGCCCCAAAGACTAGACGAAACTATAACCCGCGATATTTGCGATACCGTAACGGAGATGTCGGAGGGAAGCTGTCCCAGGTACCGAATGGAAGGGCCCGTGGAAATGACGATCTCGTCGACCTTTCCAAGAAGAATAATTTTCGTCCCGGTGGCAGGGTGCAGGGATTTTACGACCGGTCGGTGTATCCGATATCATCGGACTGAATCATCCCGCGTACGTGTGTACATGCCTAGACGTCGCTTGGAAATTCCAGCAACGGCCGAGCGAGAGACGCTCCCGGCGAAGGAGAAGCGCGGCGAACGAACACCGGTAACGGGTAGGGGAATAGCTAGAAACTGTTCGCGTAGAACTCGTTGCGAGTTCTCTCTTTGTCGAGGTGCGTGTAATCCTGTCTATCGGACAGCACCGGGACCACGAAAAAACTAATCTCTTATTAGACGTCGTGAAACACGGGCCGCTTCTTCGGTTAACACGCTCGCGATTCTATCGATCGTATGCAAGGCCGGTCGGTGTTCTTTGCCTCGCGTTACGACTCGCCGCTGCCCGACTTCATTAATTAACGCAATTTGTTCTCTTTCAAGGGACGACCAGCGCTCGCTGCACCGACGCGAAATAAAACGTCGACGAGTGGAGGAATTTCCTTTCGCCCCGACGCGTCGCGCAAAACGGACGTCGTCGGTAGTTGCCGTCGCGATACTCGTCGGAATCGAATCGCGGGAAGTCTCAGTCGTCGGCCGTTAAAACGAAATAGCCGGCCCCCTCGTTCCCCGAACCGGGGACGGGACCGTCCGAGGGAATTGTTTCGTTCGTCGGCCCGCTGTCGGAACCGCGTCGTCCCTCGAGGTTGTCGCGAAGATTCGCCGAAAGTTAACGAGTCGGTCCCTGGAAATGCCGGAGGTACTCCTCGATTCTACTACCTGCAATGGCCGGGAGATTTTGACCGTGGAACGACATTAGGATGCGCGGGCGTGCTCGTATCCCGTTTCAAGATGGAGATAGCCGCGCCGACTCTCGTCCCGCAGGGTTACCCCGAGGAGAAAGCTAGAAGATTCCTCGGGCAGCGGCTCGTCGAGGAGGAAGAAGAAGAAGAAGAAGCCCCCTTCGGAACCCTCGACGTTCGCATTTATCACCTTCCATTGTTGCACGGCCAAACATCCGGCCTCGCGGGCCACGCACGGAGACCCCGGACGTTCCTCCGCTGTCCACCAAGGTGTCTAGGTTCCCGTCGACGCGAATTTCTTCATTTCCAAATTATACACCCGCGCGCCGACGAATTTCGTCGCGAGAATCGACGAGGCAGTTACTCCCGCGGTCGGTGCGGACGAGAAAATTGATTCCCTACGCTCGGTAGACCCGGAACGTTCCGTCCGGTCGGAAGAGCAAGTTTAGCTTTTAACAGCGATACCGGTGCTCACGTAAGCACGGGCGTATAATACGTTCGTCGAATGGAACCGCGGGGATATCGCTGGCCCGATGACTCCGCGCCGCACGTTCGGAGCATCGCGATATCATTAAATCGAGAGATTCCACGCGGCCATCCTGTCCCGCGGTGGCCCTTATCTTCTTTCTCTTATCTTCGACGCAGCGCCTTGTTTGCACATTGTTTTTCCCATTAACCTAGTCATTACGCGTCGGCGCATTGTCCACGGTACCATATACTTTGCACGTAGTCTATGATCGAAACTAATTTTCCATTATGCCCCTTATCGGAGGGGCCCAAGGTCCGTTTCCACGTGCAACGTCGAATCGGACCGGGGAGAAAGCAACGAGATGCAATCGAAACGGCCATGATCGCCACCCACAGCACACGGTACACCTTTCGCGTCCAGAGGGTGCGTTCACCTCGCGTTCGTAAATCGGGCGAGCGACGAAACCGGCGTACCTCGGGGATCAGGAAGTTCGTTGGGAACCGATGAAAACGTCGCCGATCGAACGTTACTCCGGGTACCCCCGCGCAAAGACGGACCGGAGATGTTAACGCTCGGTGAGCACGGAACTCGGATTTTTTTTCGGCTGGAACGCGAAGAATCGCCTTATAAGTCGTCGCGGAGAGTTACGAAAAAGAAAGGAAAAAAAGGGCCGAGAGGAAAGAAAAGGGGGTGAAGGGAAGAAGACGAAGGAACGACGAACGAAGAACACAGCAGCAGGAACGGCAGAGGCAGAGGCAGAGGCAGAGGCAGCGGCAGCAGGAGCAGCGGTAGCGGCTGCAGAAGTTGCAGCGGCACAAGAAGAAGAAGAGGAAGAAAAAAAGGCGCGCGACAGTCGGCGCGTCCGCCTGGCTCTCCGCACGACTCGTTCTCTCCGCAGCTCTCTCGGCGTCGTCCTTGTCGCTCCCGCGGATCGGACGGTCCCGAAGCGGACGAATAAAAGGGAGGTAGGGTTGGCCTCTACCCGAGTGGTAAACTCGGTGGTCGAGGAAAGAACGCCGGAAGGAGAAGAAAAAGGGAGAAAGCCCGAGAAAAAGAGAGGACAGAAGAAATGCCGAAGGGTACGCGAGGGAGGGTAAGATAGGCAGAAGGTCGATGGAAAAGGGGAATTAAAGGAAGAGCCGTGAGAGTCGGCGGGGCGAACGGGAAAGGGGAAGAAGCAACGAGGAACGGTGTGCCCTTCGACGGCTCGTTTCGCTTTCCCCGATCCGTCGCGGCAACTTCGGCGAACGTATCGACGTCCTCGACGCAGGGCCGAGCGGAGCTTCGGTAGCGGCTTCGGCCTCTACCCGAAAACTGTCCGGAGATCCGAGATATCAGTTATCAATTAACCGAGGGGGCACGCGGAAGGCCGAAACGCATTGGTCTTCGTCCCTCGGTGGCCGTCGCTGGCAGCCGATAGACGCGGCCGAGGGCCCAGCGGCAGGGTAATTTAGAGACTGACGTGGCTGTCCGAGCCATCGGGGGAACCAGCGGCCAGAAGATATAGGGAAGAAGAATGAGGGAGGAGCGGAACAGTGCGCGGCGGAGGAAAAAGGGGAGCAGACAGGAGGAATGACAAGGACCTACGGAGGAAGACAGCTGAAAGGGGAAGCGGGCCCCGGCATGGCAGCCTGGGCCCATCGCCGAAACAAATGCAAAGCTGGGACCGTAGTCGGACCAACGATCCGACCGTCCGACGTTCCGCGATCTTACGCAGGCTCCTTGTTCGCGGCACCGCCTTAAACTATCCGCTACGCGATGGAAGGGGATGCGCTTCGCAGAAACCTTTGCAAAACCGAAACGAGCCAACTTTTCGTCCTCGCTACTGCAGCCACCCTCCCTCCATCTCAGCCCCCCCGTCTTGTCCCCCCGATCGCACCGGGTGAGACAAAGATTGCTCGCAGGGCCCTGCGTACCCATAATTCTTTCAAAAGATCCTGCCTCGTGGTTCCCAGGGCCGATCGTTGCGTTTACTTGTAAAATGTCGTCAGAAGTGCCAGCACTCTTTTTCTCTCGGGCAAATAAAGGGGCTAATCCCCGCTGTCAGCAGTTTGCATATCCTTTTGGAAACGGCCAATCAAGGAGACGTCCTTTTTGCGAGTGTCAAATGCGAGCGCTCGTGTGCACGTGATGTACATACTTGCGTCGTCGTCGAGCGATCGACGGGTAAACGTATCAGAAGAAGCCTCTTACCTGAAAGCAAAAGAAAGGAAAACGTTATTTTCATTCAACACGCGCGCAATCATTCGAGGCAATACAAATCTACCGCAATCGAGTTCAACGCGAGCGTTACGCAGGTATCTATTAATTATTCATTGGGAACAGCAGGGCTAGAGAGTCGATACCGAATCGATCGTAAAGCTACGCGACGAATCCCGGGCAATTCTTTGGCGACGCGTCGCGACGCTCGTTCAACGGAGGTGGCCGGCGAATTCGGACCTGTCCTTCTCTATACCCTTTCAACGTCAAACGGAGACGCTGCGAAGACCGGACCCCTGTTCGCTTGCACAGCTTGCATTCGGCGGTTCGATTCCGAGCAAGGTACACCGGCGGAACCACGAAACCAAGGAGAATGGCCGGAGAAGAAAAGGACTTTTTCGTTTGTCGTTTCTAGTACTCTTTTCTCCCGGCGATGCTCCCGTACATTCGCCCGTGAAGAGGAGCCTTGGACGCGTGTGCGTGTGTCCGCGTTCGCAGAAGGTGGTTGGCCCGTTAGCGGCGCTTGTGACGGTGATATTTACGGTCCGATAGAATCAGCCCCCGTGCGACGTAGACGAGAACGAGAAGAGGCCTGACCGAAGGAAGAAGAGCGGTCCCACTGCCGGTGTATCGAACGAACGAGGGACCGGCTTTCGCGTTCGGTCCCCGAACCGTGTGCGTGCCCTGCGCTTTTTTTGCGGCTTCAATTTGAATTGAAAAAGGCTGTGGACACGAGGACAATAGGTTGCGCCGTCGCCGCTGCCGCCGCCGCCGCAGCAGCCGCCAGTTCCTCTCGGTTACTCCTCCCTCCTTTTGCCCGCTTTCAAACTCGCCTCCCCCTTCCCGACTCCTCCGCTCTGGTACCGCCAGCGTTCGGGCAACGCCGATTTCGATCGCGATGTTAATAACAATAACGACGCCAACGAGGGCGACGGACGGAAAAGCGAGGGCGCAGGGGGGAGGGAACGAGATACGACGACACACTCTCCTCCATTTTTCTTCGCATCGACGTCGGATAACGGCGAAGCGGCAACTTCGCCGTCCTTAAATGCGGCCAAGCAAAGTATTATCATGTCACCGGTAAAACAATCACCCTCTGCGGATCGTACGCCTTCCTCGTTACTCGTCCCCCCCAACCCGACGCTCTCGATTGCACGCCCCTGCGTCGCCCTTTCTCCGCTCCGTCCTCTTTTCCTCTTCGCCACCGTCCGCCGCCCTGTTCGGTTCTTTCTACGTCTTTTTCTCAGCCTCTCCCTATCCGGGGTCCTTTATCCCCGGATCCCCCCGTCGCTCGAAATCCCTCGTCCTCGTCCGGCTCGCGTCCCCCCTCGACGCCATCCGTCTCGCTTCTGGACAACGCGCGCACGACGACGACCTGGACAATCGCGGGTCCTGCTCCCTCGGACGTAGAATCAGATATTACGTATGCACGGCTTAAACCGCAGAAAGAAACCTAACCCCTGCCCCCCCCCCCCTTTTCTCCCCCAGTTTCTCCTCGTCCCTCGTCTTTTCGTTCCGCTCCCTGCTCGAGGGAGCCTCCTTCTCTGGCCATCGCGTCCTACCACCCCCGCCTCCGTGCCGCTGTACCGCTGTCCCGCTCCTGTCCCACTCTTAACCTCTGCGTCCGAAGGGAACGACCCGGCTTCTGAATACCATAGAGATGCTTTCCAGCCTCCCGGCTTGTCGATCTTCTCAATCTCGCCGCGCGGTTCCGTTCCCCTTTCCGACTTCCTCGAGAGCAAGCGCCATTAGCCTGGAAATTATCGCCGGGCGATCTTAATCGCGTCGAGCATCGTTCGCGTGCCGCGATCTCCTCTATGTGGCCCGCTCGTTTCCCTCGGGGCGCACTGAACGTCGAACGGTCCAGCTGCCGAATGTCCGGCGATTGAAACCGGGAACGGCGGAAGAAAATTTCCGCATCGTTGCGATTGGATCCGACCGGCAGCCGGCGCGTACCGGCGACAATTCGGGGTCGTTAAATCGATCGAACGACGGACCACGACAGATCGATCGGGCGTCCGTTGCGACCCGGCACTCGACACCGAGCCGATCTCTACGCGCGTTATCGCGAACCGGTGGTCGAACGACGCAGGTTTTAAACGGGGCTAACCGGGACGGCCTGCTGGCCAGCAGCCGACTCGCCGCCATTGGAAACCGTTCGGCCACGGTGCCGGCCGATTTTATTGCTAATAGGAATCCAATGGACTCTGGGGCACCTCCGGCGCAATTTCCTTTCCTTAACGATCTTCCCCTGTCCCCCTTTTATCTCCTGCGCCGCGAATCCCGCTGCCCGCCCTTCGCCCTTCTCGCCGTAATCGGTATCTCGCGCTCCCTTCTCCCACGATGTCGCCGCTTATGTTTCACGGGCATTTCTCTGCCCCCGCCGGTACCCCTTCGGCCGCGGCTTTCTCCTCTACCCGTGCGCGATGTCGGTTCGCGTGCGAAGTCGATGCGCGTTTAAGCGCGGCGCGACGAAGCGGAGACGAAAGGGGCAGAGAGCGAATTACCGATCGCGCCGCGGCGCGAACGAAAGAAATCGGCGGGGCGAGAGACGGGCAAAAACGAATTTACGACTATCCGGTCGTTTTATCGAACCGCGGGACCCACCGCCGATGCTGGCTGGCTCGATCTTCTCTCTCGCAGCCAGCATTGCAAAAGTCTAACAGCGGAAACGTGCCTTCTAGCGACGAACGATTCCACGAACGTCTTGTAACCTCGGCGGTCGACGAATATCTGTATCCAGAGAGCGTAAATTTCGGTTGACCCCGTCGAGGCGCGTACCGTGCATACATACGCGAATATGTTTCGCTGCGCGCGCCCGCTTAGAGAAGCATCACGGCGAGGACAGGTGGGAGGATATTGAAATTCCACGAGGGTCCCGAATTGTTTCGAGATCGCGATCACGTTGGTCGCGCACGGTCGGCGAAACGGCGGCCAAAGGGGGCGACGTGGCGCACCAACGAGCAGATAGAAACTTCCGGTCGGACAAGAGGAGCAGAGAGACCGGGGGACAGGATCGGAGAGGGTCTCGCGGGTTCGCAAACCCGTCGACCTCTCCTCCGCGCCGCGCTGTGCTCCGAGCGATCGTAAAAAGGGCACCGCGTGGCCGTTGCGTTGTCGCGCGTACGACATCTCGGCGAGTGGCATACGAATCGCCTCGTTTTCGTCCGCTCCGCGAATTCCGGTTACGCTTCTAAGCTCGGACTAGCGGCGTTCCCGCGTTGCTAGCGGGGCTCCTGAACACGCGTAGTTCCGATTCCATCGAGCGAACCCCGTGGGTCGATCGTTCCCGTCCCCTTCCGATTCGACTCGAAACGCGTGGTCTCGGATCCTCGGGGCTGCACGAAGTCACGGAGGCGCCGGGCACCCTGCCGCTACGCTGGATTTTCCGCTCGCGGCGATACGCGACCCGAGCGTTTCGAGCGTTTCAAATAATTTCAGCGGGCCGACGAGCTGGCGAAATTGAGCCCGGGGCTGGCGGTAGCGGCGAGCTGCGAACGTCGATCGTGACGCTCGAGAACGGTATCGGCGGCTGCACGATGCGTGCTACAGCTTAATGGTTTGCGAGGTCTTGTCGCGGCGGAGCGGACGAAGAAACGCACGATACGAAGGAGGAAACGAAGGAACGAGCGACCGCGACGGCGCAACGGCGAACGAAGATGGTGGTCGTGCCGCGCCGGCTCGCGTGCTTCGAGTCTGAAAACAGAAGCGACTTCACGAGACTGACAGCGAGCCCACGGTGAAAGAGCTCCGGTCCAGTGAGGGAATTTCAAGCTGGCGGGTCGACGGGAGAAGAGGGAATCCAGTCCAGCTGGTACCAGCGCGCAGAGACCGACCGTCCGATCGGCCCGAACGAAAGAAAGCACGCCTCGAGCTCCTCCTAATCAACGTCTGCCTGCTCTTTCCAGCTTCTTCCCCGTCGGTGCCACGGCTCGAATCCCCGATGACTCTTTCCCCCATTCTAATCCGTCGCTTCTTCCTTCGAGCCGCGCATTCCTGGAAGAATTCACGAATTCTCGTCCGAACGCCTCGTTGACGGATGCGAGGAGCCCGCGGGACGACGTCACGGTGCGCGTCGCTCGAACCGTGGCAAATCGAATGGAAGTTTCGCTGATCCTGCGGGCGCGTCGGCCCGGCAAAACGGTGCGGATGCGTGCGTTAAGCACAGAGCACGAACGGTTGCAACCTGACACCTGATAAATTCGATATCAACGGGCCGCCCGCGCCTCGGCCCGCATTTAGGTCGGTCCTCCTTTCCCTTCGTGCGGACCCTTTCCATTTTTCGTCCCCTCTTTCTGCCTCTCAGAAAGTCTCGTCCACTCTCTCTCTCTCTCTCTTCTCCGTCCTTTCCATCGAACCGAGCTTCTCCTCCTCGTCGCGCGATCGTCCTGGATCTCCTACTCGCCTCTTCCTGCACGAGAATAGGCTCGCCCGGGCAAGGAGCGCCGGCGAGAGCGTCGGAGGAAGAGGAGCGGGTCGATCGAGAGGAAAAGTATGTATGTATGCATGCGGAGGAGTGCTCGGGAGGATCGGTCATGCCGTCTTTATCCGACGCTACGATTCGGCAGGCGGTGGTGCACGGGTTCCCCTTTTCTTTTTTTTTTTTTACAGTCAAGTCGGCCGCGAGCAGCGCGTTTGGCTGAAATTTCACCGCTGCTCCCTCCCCTTCCTCGCCCCGAGCTTCGACCACGGGGAAAAGGAGCAACTCGACCCCGCGCCGGCGAGGACGACGGAAACGAGAGGCCGCGAGGTTACTCTGCACGCTGGTCGTCCGATCGCCTCGCCGCCTACGTCCGGCGCGCGCTGCCCAAACGATCCGACCCCGCGCCAAATTCGCGAAACGCGCGAACGAAGATCCAAGGGGAAAGACGAAAGGAGGAGGACGTTATCGCGAAGCGCGCGTCGCTGGACAACTGTGTCGCGAGACTTCGAATTCCACGGAGGCGCTTCGCGAGTGCCGCGAATCTGGAAATACCACGGATCCCTTGCGGTTTCGGCGCGAAGCCTTCAATTTTCAACGAGGAACCGCTTGCATTCCGTGGCTCGTTTGCGCGTCTCCGCGGATTCCAGAGCCCTCGCGGCCGAGGGAAGAAGAGCGTGCTGAATTTAAGGGACGCCTGTCGGTAGACGGACGTTCGAGGCGCGTGCATGCGACTCGTCCGTCTTTCCTGAACCGGAAAGGGAAGGCGCAGAGACGGGGAAGCGGACCGAGCAACGATCGGAAGCGGTACCGTGCGTCGTTGGACGATTCAGCCCCGGTGAATATTTCGGAGCGTCGGCTATCCGAAAACCCGGCGAGCTAGATTGATCCGACGAAGGGGAGAGGTACGTCGAATCGGGGATGAACCGCGAGGAGTATCAAAGGCGGTCCGGAGTCGCGCGGAATGCAACCCGCTTTATATACACGCGCGATCGATCGTGCAATTGTTCGTTTCGACGGTCGTGAATATCGAGGCGAAGAAGAAAAACAAGGCGAAGGAACGGACAAGGGAATCGAATACCTCGAATTCGCGTTAATTTACTTTCCACCGGCCGGGAGGGGGCAACGCCGCGGAGCAGGAAGAGTGGAAGAGAGGAGGGACCGGGAGACGTGGTGGAAGGCATCCTTTCGGAGTCGCGGGCATGCTTTATCGAGTCTGTACGATCTCCGCGGATCGGTAAGGTAAATAAGAGGGCTCGCGTCCCTCACGAACTTAACCTAAACCGCTAACCCCGCGACAATAGGGGGAAGGGGCACGCGTGGAAAAAAAGAGAGGGAGATATCCCGGTAATAAACGCGCGTGGGCGAGGATCGACGAATTTTATAGTAATTCTCGACTCTTTATCCAGCGGACGGCAATTTAAATTCTTTTAAGGTACTGCTCGTATCTCTTCCGGCTCCCCGTCGTCCACGAGGAACCGGTACGTGTATGCCTACGTGTGCGCCTCGCGAGAGCATTCCACCCTTGGTCGCGTAAACGGAACCTCGATTCGTCGAACTCCTTGTCGCTCGAGCGCGAACGAAACGCTCGTCCCCGGTGCCGACCCGGCGACCTTCCGATCCTCCGGGCCCCCGCGCGAGAGGGACGAGCATCTCATCGATCTCTCGCCGCTACCAAGATCCCCGCCCTGTCGGCGAATTCTCGGGACGTTGGGTCGGCTGCGACTCGTGACAATATTAAATAAATAGCCTGACGTCCCGGGACACGGTAGGCTCCAGCGGTCAGAGGGTGCCACCGGGGGCGGCCCCGGGGAAGGAAGAACGGACCGATCCACGGAACGCGGCGGTAAGACCAGTTGAGAAATGACAACACGATTGCCGACACCTCCCCCGCCCTCTTCGTCTCGCCGCTCCGCTCACGGTCCATGCCCGCTTCCTGTCTCGGCTATCCGCGCCGCGCCGCCTTCCACCTTCGCCTCGCAATCCTCGAGCGTCCGCGGCGTTACGTGCACGAGCCTCGTGCGGCTTATTACGAGCCATAGGAGTGGTGTTCTCGCAGCGAGCCACGCCACTTACCGGGATTGTTTAGCGGCGTTTACGCGTCGATCGCTGACAGAGGGGAGTCGTTCTCTCGGGTACCGTATTATGTATTTGCACGGGGTACCCGTTCCTCTGGCCTTCTCCCGTCTTCGCCGTCCGTTCTCTTCCCTTCTGTCTCGCGGTGCTCGTCGATTCGCCAACGCGACGAGGGTATCCTCGGGAAGGTGCGCGAAGTTCCACCGGAGATGGCCGCTAATTCCGGCGACACCGGGACGCGGACAGCCGCGCGAGTCGCTCGCGTTTCGATGTTTCGCGGCGATAAAGATCTTCGTGGCCGATCGCGGGCGTTCGCGTCCGAGTCCGATAACGGGCAGCCTTAAACGGGAATTCGCGCCTTTCGCGGCGCTTCCTCTTCGTCGCACCGAGACCGTTCGACCGACGAGCCGCGAGAACGTCCTCCTTACGCGGAAAACCGCTTCCCCTCGAACAAGTTTCGCGGAGGCGCGCGGCGGCGAGCAATTACTCCGGCGTGCGAGTTAACTCGAACGCAAATTGACTCCGAAATTGGATCGAACGTCGAATAAGCCCCGGCGCATTTCTCTAATCGGATTAGCCGCGGCCAATCCAACGTCGGCGCGGGCCGGCGACTTTCCGAGATCGCGGGATCGGAGCGTGCGCCGATTTGTCCGTGGAGCCGACCAGACCAAGGAAAGTTGCGTCGCGGCCGCGTCCACCCGTAAATCTAACCTTCGACGGCTAATTGCTGGCGCAACGAAAATGCAATTCGCCCGGTTGCGCAACTCCGCTGCATCGCGCGAGAAGCCGGGAAATACCGAGGACGGAGAAGACCGGATCGAACGAGGAGGAGGCGCGGGTCCGCGCAACCTCCTGCGAAGTAATATGCTCTCGCCGCATGACGTCCTATCCTCCACACCCCCCGAGTCCCCCGCGCTCTTGGCACTGCACACCCCTCCTGCTCCCAGAAACCCTTTTCAGAGGCTGACCTGGGCTATGCACAACCACTACTCCACGCTTGATCAACGTTTTAATTGCCGTTAGTGATTCGGAGATATCCCTCGAGGGAGGACCGATTCCGGCGATCGGACGAGCGAACTCCTTTGCTGTCCACGAACCCGCCTCGAGGGAACGACCCCTCGGTCTTTGACGCTTTTCGTCTCCGCGACGCGTCGTGCGTTCGCTTTCCGAATCGCGACAGCCGTCAGTTTCGCGTTCGTCGTCCTCGTCGCAGCTCCTGGCTCTACTTTGCCCGAAGCCGGACGACTGCGATCCACGATTTGGCCCTCGTCGAATCGTCCACCCGTCTCGCCCGATTCTGCGAAGATCGCGCGGTGCGGAGCGGAAGGCTGGCTGGCGCATACGACGGAGAAGGGAAACGCGGAGCTTGGTCCGGCCGGGACGAGAGGGCATACGAAATAGTAACTGTCAGCGTGTAGGCCAAAGTTGATGGCACATTGTCGTATTAAGCCGGGGGTAATTTGTCTGGCCTTCTTTGAACCACCCACACCAAGGAACGACGGCCGTTCGACGACCTCTGCTGGCCTTCGATTCGACGACGCTGCGCGCGGTCAGCCGCGCCTTCACCGCGTTCCCTCGTCGCCGGACCACGCGGTTCGACCGATCGATTCGGCCATCAGCGAAATAAAGGCCGCGGGAACGATCCATATTCCGGATGGACAATTCCCACTGTCGCCTTCGCTTGCGTCTGCATGGAACGTTCGCTTCCTTAGCTGTTGGTCGAATTCGTTTGCGATTGCGGCAATGCGATTTCCATGCAACGACGACCATCCGAGCAAATTGCGCGTACACTTCTTTCGCGTTGCGGCTCGGCGTGCCTCGTAATATCCAATCGGGCGCCTCGTTAACGGCGGGCCATCGAGAAACCGAGGGGATCCGAAACGAATCGAGAAAGAAGCGGACCACCTAGACCCGACGCTACGGGAGAAAAGCTCGGGCTATCCCCTGGAATCGCCACGATCTGTCCGACCTCGCGAGAAATCGATAATAATCGCGATCGCGTGCGAGGATCCTCGCTTCGAAGCACCGAGGACCACGCACCGTGGAATATCCATCGTCGGGATGCAGAGGGGACGAGGATGCGTACTCGCGAGCTCCGCGTCGCATACATTTACGCGTGCACAAGCGCGTGTATATGCAAAAGCGCCACATGGGGCGACCCGCGACGACCGACAGAGTGGCCGAGCACCGGGGAGAAAGAGAAGAGGAAGGATGACTCGGGAGCGGGAGGGAAAAGACGTAGGAGCGAAAAGACGCTGGGAGAAATCGAGGCGAAGGAACAAGGGTGTAGCTACTTCTGATTCTAATTACCTGGAGTTACAAGGGGACGATCGGCCGATCGACCGGCCGCCGCCGGAGTTGCTTTCCTTGCTGCACAGCCGCGAGCGTTACCTTTCTTCCTCGTCGTTCGCAGAACACGTATGCATGCGAGTAGCCAGCCACCGACGGGACATAGGAATAGACCAATCGCACCTTAATTTCACTAAATGCAAAATCGCGAGACCTCGTCCATGTTCCTTTTAATTGTGTGCCGAGTGGCACTTCGTTATCCGTTATTTCGAGTAGCCGAAAGTAACCAACGCATGTTCCTGAGATTCGTGGCGAGCAAGCTTGAGAAGTCCGTGGATTTCTCCGACCACGACTACGGGCCAATCACGAACAAATTAAATTTAAAGTCGCTCGAGAATCGACGAACTATAAACGCTCTTTTATTCTTGCATAAAATCTTAAATGGACATACGCGCTGTCCCTTTCTCCTCTCGTGCATCGACTTGCACGCCCCATCAAGGCCCGCAAGATCGTCTCTTATTTTCCTGCCGCGCAGGTATTTAACCAGGTTTATTTCCCCCCCGACCCCATAAACAGAATATGCGATACCGCGAATAATTATTGCTGCGAGCTTAATTCTTTTAATACCTCATTTCACTGTTTTAAGATAGCTGCACATGAGTTACTCCGATTATTTATATACACGTTACGCGCGTCGATCGGAACATTTCACGTCCGTCGGTTCTATTCTGTCGCACTATTCTGACCAACTTGTCACAATGAATTCGTAGGACACTGTGAATGCGAATTATTCGGAAATAGAAGTGGGGCAACTATTTTTTGATAACCCAGATGACTGCTGCACTCCACTATTATCATCTATGTACTTACATCATATATTTACGCTGTGGAAAATTTACTGCAGCTGTTGGTATTTTCTACCGTCTTGCTTCCAAAGGTTCATTTAATCTTCGCGATAATGGAGTGTCATCGTCGCTACACTGCCTATCATTACCGTACTGCACATCGTCGTTACTGCTGTCTTCGCTATCACTGATAACGCGATTCTTACTGACTCGTCGCGACACGATGACTACACTCACGGAATGCTTCGTGAAAACTGTTACAATGAACCCAATGTAGAAGCGGAATACCTTTGCCCAAGGCGACCTATGAGTGACATTCTGTTGTAAACATTGATAAACGGGTACGCGAGTGCGACGTATGTATCTCGTTCTAAAGCAGCACGCGAACGGAGTTGCTTCGCGGGATATTCAGTATCACAGCGTCGCGTGAACGATTCAGTGTCGCGAGATATCTCGTCCAAAGCATATCGTGAACGAAATCCGGCGGCGAGATATCTCGTCCTCCGTTGCGAAGGGGTGAAACGATCAGCTTTTCCAATCGTTTCCGCCGCTCGTATCATCGTCGATTACGCTTATCGGCCGCGTCGCGCGAATCAAAGAGGATGGCAAATTGCTCGGCCACGAGGACTCGAGGTGACTCGATGGAATTTCAAGCTCGCAACGTTAAACGATCGCCGGCCTTGAAACGACGCACCGACTTGTTCGCAGCATCTCCGTTCGACGCACCCCGCGCTATCGCGGTATTACGCGAACGTCGGGTATCGGTCGAGAAAATCGTGGCCAAGCTCGCGAAGCTACGATTCCGCGACACTCTAGTGCGGAATTGGTAACGCGAAAGCGACGACGATGACGCGATCGGGGAGACACGGGATGGGCTTTTCGATTCCCCCGGGTGGCAGAGCTCGTTGCACGACGGCCACGCCATCGACCGATCGCCTGTCCACTGGTTGTTCGTTCCGCGATTAGGCGCGAAGCAGCATTAACCTTTCACCCTCGTCGGCGCAACACCGCCGAGCGGAATCGTTTAAATTCGGACAGACCGCGTCCCGAAAAAGTACACGTATGCGGCATAAGCTTGTTTCGATTTCACAAGCATCGTCGCTCGAGCGATACGCGGCGTACGAGTTCTCCGGGTCCTTCCTCTGTTGCCCTGTCGCGCGCCCCCCCCCCCCCTACCTTGGCGAAATTCCACGCCCGGGGACGAAACTTTGCCGGGCCCGGGAAGCGAGAATCGGCACCGCCGAGCCGGCCAGAGCCACGCTGTCACCGCGAAACTATTGGCTATCTCTTCCTGCGTATCTGGCATATTGTTAAGTTAATTGAAAGGAGCGATAAAATCGCAATGTTTTTGACATTAAGTGAGCTACGAGTCCTTAGGCGGTAGACAGAAGACGCGGCGGGCGAAGCGGACGACGGGGGAGGCTCCAACAGGGACAAGCGAACGAGCGAGCGTCGAGGGACGGAAAACGGGGAGAAAAGAAGAGAAGAAGACACGCGGGAGTACGTATGTGAAATTGCGCGCGGGTAAATAGAGTGGCGATAAAAATCCTCGTGGACCGACACGGGACGTTTCTAAATCGCCGATCGACCGTCTCCGGACGATCAATCGCAGACAGATAACGGCAACGCGTCGCGCGCTTATCAATGAAAGCGAAACGACCGGATCTTTTTTGGTGCTCCGTTACGACCGGTCGCGACGTCGCACTACCATGTTGTCGAACGTCGCTGTTGTCTCGAGTAGACGCGAAACGAACAGTGGTATGACACGGCGCATTCCTGCGAGTGGTGCGCGATTCGATCCGCGGCGAAGGTCCAGGTTCACAGCGGCGCGTCCATTTCCTCGGCATCTTTCGAAATCAATCCGACCAATCCTGGTGTCGGCGAACAGGAACGCGTCCCGCCAGCCGGACGGAACCATCTCGTACGAACGCGTCGTTCCACCGTGTCAGCCCCGTCACCCTCGCCAACTCTGCCGAGGATCCAGCCTCGAACGTGTCTCGGACGCCGGACCGACTCTCGGCCAACAGTGCCGAGACACTTCGAGTGCCGTAAACGGGGAACCGACTCGCGTAACGAGAACCTTTTGCTCTTCGCCAAAACGAAGACGCGGAACACCCCTGCGTCTCCTCGCTTCCCGTTCGAGAGGAACGGGGTTCGTTAAGGCGTGCGAGGGAAATATAAGATCGCCCGCGGAGGAAGATAAGCGGGCGCGTGGGTAAGGGCGTCGACGTAGACAGCTGGCAGAGAACGACGAAAGATTTCGCTAGATCAGCCCGCGATCGCGTATGAACGACGATCGCGGCGTTCGGAGATTCTCGAGGGGTCTCGTCGCTCAGCAGGCTGCCCGTTCCGGCCCGAGGAACCCCGGCGGGGAAAAGAATCGAAGGACGATTAACTAGCTACGAAGGAGGACAAGAATCGCGAAGACAGATCAACCGGTGTCACGCGCAGCAGGATTATTTATGCATTTACGAGATCCACGATTTACCAGCGTTCCGCGTGCGCCGGAGCGCGCGAGGTTCCGGGGGAGTCCCGGTACCGGTCGAGCTCTCGGACACAGATAATTATCTACGGGACCTATAGTGCGCTTTATGCTGGAATGCGTTTCTTGTACGACCCAACACGACCGGCGCTCGCACGAGCCCCTTTCCGCTACCATCTACGCTGACGCTATTATTTCCCTGCCGCGCTGTTTGCACGACTATTTACTGCGTTTGCATGCGAATACCACGCGGGCCGCCACGCAACCGGGGATACGCCGACGCCGGGCCAATGCACGTAACGATCCATCGTCGGTCGCGAGTGGTATTCGAATGCGTCGGGTCGTGCAACATCCACCGCGATGTCCCACGATGTCTGTACTCCCGCAGCGATGATCCTCTTCCGCAGCGATGCTCCGATTTCGTTCGATCGGTGTCTCACCTTTGCTAAACTTGTCTGGGCTGATAGTTGGCCGTCGACCGTCCCCGGAATTTCAGTCGCCGCGACGCGTTCGTTGAACGGAAGCTCGAACAGCTAGGAACTCTCGGCTAGAATATCTGCTGGATCGTTTCTCTCGTAACCCCGAAGAGGAACGAACCCGGGCACGAAGGCGCCCTGACAGACGGACGCAGTTAATAATTCGTGGCGGGCTCGTGTAGCCGGCTGCATCGTGTCCGGAAATCCAAGAAGCGAACGTTGCAAAGATGGAAAGAAAGAAGGAAAGAAAGGGCAGCGATCCTATCTCGCGTAGAAGCGCTAACGGGACTCCCGAACTGCACACCTCGATGAGGAGTCTCGCTTCACCTCAAAAGTCACCGTTTTCGGTACGCTCGTCCCCCGATATATTCATGAAGACGTCGCGGCAGGACTCGCCGCGTCGAAAAAGTCCCCCGATTTACGAGCAATTCCGTGCAGTTGTGGGCCAGCGCATAATGCCGGCCAGAGTTAATAAAGTCCATATAGCCCGGCTCCGCTCTTTTTCGTCAGCCACGTCCTCCGCCTCGTTCCGCAAACTTTCCTCATCTTCTCCGCTTCTGCGCATCTACCGCCGCGCTGTTTTCTCATCTACGACCGTCGACCGCAACATCCTCCTCTTCCTCCGGTTTCTCGGCTGCCCACCCGTTCGCGGGAGCTTCCCTCCTCGTCTCCGTCCTCCCTTCTTGGCCGACCGTTCGTAGACCGCAAACACCCGCAAATTATTTTCTTCGTCGGGGGAACTCGTCCGGAGGTGTCGCCCTCGTTCCTCGTCGCGCGATTCCCGGTGAAAATCGCCCCCCCAATCTGCCGTGTAACGAAGCGCCACGCGAAATCGAATAAAAGTAGAGGATAGCGCGCGAAAGAAACGATCCGTCGGGGTGGCGGGCGCCTGGCGGAACGCAGGTGGCACGACGTTCATCGTTTCATAGTCGAGGACCTTCGTGGAACGGTCATTACTCCGGGCAACAAGATCGCACGAAAGATGAATGGCGTTGGGAATCCGTCATACCGAAAATGCCCGGGGCAGCAGTCACACGCCCGTTGCACGCGGACGGCGAACGTGCGCGCGTATCGCAAGCCCACCCCTTGCGCGAACCTTCAAGTCGGACAAATGCCGCGTCCCGCTGGCCGACTGAGAATTCGTATAATTTCTATCGCCGATCGAGACCGCTGGGTTCGTATTTCCGTTTCTTTCCAAGCATCGCGAAATTCTTTTGCGAAACGATTCGCCAGAAGCTTGGCGAAGCGAAGCGGGATTCGTCGAACGTTCCGTTCCGTTTAGGGCTCGATGCAAGGGCAGCGTTTACTGTAATTATCGCGTTACACTTTCATCGCGTGAGCCGATTTATTCCGGGCAAAGTTACCCCGGAATGACGGACGATGACGAGAATCTGGAATCTTCGTACAGCCGGCGGCGATCGAAACCAGCTCTCGGCTCGCGTATACGGTAGGAGGTTTTTACCGTCTCATATAAACGGGCCGTCTGGCTGAATAGCGGAGTCGCATTGGCGTCGCGCAGGGAAAACCGAGAACTTACCCGTCCGCGGTGAAGTGATCGATGCACCGTGTCGTCGTCGCGATTAAATACAGCGCTCCACTCGTTACCCCGTCCGTATCCCCTGGACCGTTTCGATTGGCGTTCTTTGCGCGACCCCGTTCGCGCGGAAACGATATTTAATTGGCGAATCGGACAACTTTTTCGCAAGCCCCTTTACCGAACGAACGCGGGGAATCAATGAAACACCGAGCGACGGTAGCCCATTTTCGGCGAACTGATTCGCGACGAAAGTGATCTACGCCGCGAAAAGAACGGAGAGAACGAAAGGGCGGTAGGCGCGGTCGAGGAGCATTATTCGCCGCGGATACGGTAGCTAAATGCGAAAGGATTATTAATAACTTGATCGACGATCGACGGTGCGAGCATAAAATGCTGTCGATATACATATATTTCATGCGGTTTTTATCGGTGCCTCTCATCCGCTCCACTGGTAGAAAGTTGCACGGAAGATAAGTGGTGTCGAGAATCTGGAATCTCCGTGTGCCCCCGGGGCCCGAAACATTTTGCACGCGTGCAGCGAACGGTTTTTGCCGGGCATCTCGCATGCGTGGATGCGCCACGCCGCTCCCTCCTGTACAATCGGTAGCGTCTAATGAATGAGTCGACGTTGCGTCGCGGAAACGCGCAACCCTCGCGGCCCGGACCGTCGACGCGTCCAGCACGTCCTTTTCGCGATTCTTTCGTCCCTTCGTTCGAGTTGATCGTGGCAACCGGCAACGAAACTGGAAGAGGAACACGAGCGGGCGTCAAGTGCGCAAGAACGAATGCAGCGTCGGTTAGAAAGCGCGGCGGTTCGTGGTCCGTTCTGCGCCGGTAATTACCGAGATAGAATTACCGGTTATCAGCGACGGTGGTAAATATGCCGGCGAATGTTGTGGACAAGCAGCCGAACATAATGCACGACGGTGCACGGCTACCGGCGCGGAAACAAACGCGGCGGCTCGCGTTTACGCAAGGTTTTTCCTTTAATCGGTAGAATCGGATCGCTAAGCGGCCGCTAAACGGCCGGTTACACGGTACACTGCAACCGAATGCATCGCCACGGTTCCCTTGCTGCTTTATGACCGAGCCTCTCTCTGACTTCGCTTCGCCCTCCCGTGCAATTCCCTTGCACGCTCGACGCGGTCACGGCAGCGCGGTGGGGGCGCCGGCGAACGTCCGTTCTCGGGCAATTACGAGACGTCTTTCAGAACGCTCGCGATTATGAAGGCTCGAAGGAGTTGGCCGAACGATTACGTTGACACCGTTGCGTGGACCGCGACGACGGAATCGGGGAATCGGGCGTGCTGTGAGAACGATCGACGAGCAGACGCGGTCGACGGTGTTAATAGCCGATCGTGCGCGCCGATAATAGCAACAGCCATGAATTACCGCGTGCGCAACGCTGCATACCTGATGCGCCTACACTGAATCCCCGTGTTCGACAAGGGGGAAAATTTACGGCGATACCGGCGAGCTAGGCTCACGAAATTTATAATCGGCCACGGTGGTTGCGCGCGAGGGCCGAGCGCGCGCGCGCTGCACCGTGCTACGCGCGCCCTAAACCCGCGTCGAAACGTTGCGCACGGCCACCTTCGCCACGAGGTAAAACCGTAAAACTGCGCGGGTGAAAGAGTTCGCGTTTACAGTCAATTTAGTGTCGCTTGGACAGCGCGTGCGCGCGATTGGAGCAGCGAGTGCTTCTCGAAAAAAATCGCCGGGACTCGTTTTATGCGTCGTAAACAGGTGCGGGCAGGCGAGATAGGTGCGCGTTGACCACTCGGGAACCTGCGACGATACCGCGGCATGCGAGCGCGGCCGAATTTTTCGTGCGACGAGGGAATCCATTCGAGGAGGGCGCACCGGCAGAGGCAGCGAGGTGTCCCGGCTCAACCGTCGACGCGAACTGGCCTCGCGAATCCCGCGAGACCAAGCCGAACCGAACTGGAACCGAGAAACTCGCGAACGCTCGAGAAATTTGCAATCGAACCGAATTAACTTCCCGAGAGATACCATACGAAACGCGCGCAAATAACGTGAACCGTGCAGACACGACACGCTGCGAACCAACCGACCAACCAACCAACCGGGCGTCGTAGCTGCAACCTTTAAGCGACCGCTGATAAAAATTGCAACCAGCGGGTAAATCATGTTCCATCGCTTCAGCTTTCCATGCGGTTGCACGTTCGCCGCTCCGTTCCACGCCGTCCGACCCAACCCCGGTAACGCGTCAGTTAACTCGCGCATACCCCCTTCGGCTCTTCCGCCGATCGTTTACAAACGGGACCTCCAACTGCCTGATAACGAGGTACCACAGAAATAATACAGCGGAGGGCTGGTGTTCGCGTTCCGGCCGCGCTAAAGCGAACCCTGAACGAATTTTAACTCTTGAAGGGAAATCGAGGGACGCCAGTGGTCGTTGAAAAAAGAGGGGCACGAAGGGAGAAGGAAAGATTGAAGACGGATACCTTGGTGCAGAGGAGGCAACGGGGAGAAGGAGGCGCGCTGAGCGAATGGTTCGCGGGTAGAAGGACCCGAGTTAGAATGATGGCCGGCAACGAGAGGAGAATTGCTGATGGCTGATGGCACGAGAGAAAGCGGTAAGACCGGTGGGGCGAGGGGCGCGAGGGATGAGTACGCTGGGGGTCCGAACCCTCCCGCGGCGAGAAGCTATCGGAGCTACAAGAATTTTTCACGTAATAACCCGCAACGCCTAGAGAATCGACTGATCGATTGCTCGACGCACGATTTTGCCTGTAAAGGGCATCTCCGCCATGCCTCTTTCTCGGAAGGACGGCTGAACCTGCCCGCGCCGCGTCCTGCGTCCCCTTTCCTCTGCAACGAATCAACCCGCGGATGATCCTTCCTAATTCACCGTGCACGACGAACCTCGGCCAAACTTCTTGCGACTCGAATCGCGTGCCGATTGAATCATTGAAACGGCCGCGGGCGGGGCGGCAAACGGTAGAATCTACTCGCATGCGATCCCCGGCAGATCCGCCAAGTATTCTCGCGGAGAGAATCTCGACTCTTCGTTCCAGGGGGACGATAAAATAGTCGGAGAGGACGTAACGTCCGGTTTCTTTATGGTCAGGCAAGCGGTCCGCGCTAATGCTCGCAGGCCATTAAAACGCTGCATATTGTAATCTCGAATCGTTTGGCGCCGAGCGCGAGGTAGTCGCGCAGATTTTCCAAGCGCAATTGTTATCGCTTCGGAGGGGAGGGCCACGGCGCCGGTAATTATTCCATCGACGCTTTATACCCGCCGATAAGAGTGCGTCAGCTTGCGAAGATAGCGGCCGAGAAGTTTCGAGAGAACGCGTTATCGATCCGCGACAGCTGCACGAAAATCGCAACAACCGATGGTCCACGGAACCGAGCGCAACCGTCGATGAATCCTTCTGCCCTGAATGCGCTGCGCCGAGCAATTAGTCGTCCACCGTGCCGCGGGTCGGTTCGAGGTCCGCTAATCGATCCGCGAAGCGATTTCCCATCGATGAAGGGACGCGCGCGTCCCTCGATCGCGACAGGTCGATAGGGCTCGCTTCTCCAATTCTGTGATTCGCGACGAACGAGAGCGCGTTCAGCACGCGGAAAGAAGGTGAGACAGCGCCGGTCGGGAAGATAACGACGAGCATAACGATGCGGCCGGCTCGCGCGTACCTTCGTTCTCCGCAATAATTAGGCGGCCGCGAGAAACGCGCCGGCGAAGCCCCGAGTAAAGTACGGCGTGGCAGATTCAATGCGGTCGCGCCTGCGGATTTTTCTCGTCCCGCAGCGGCGTACCTTTGTGTAAACACGAACTTGGTCTAATTAAAGCGATTCGGAGCGGAGACACGCACACGCGGCTACTATCTGTTGGTCTCGGGAACAGTAACAACAACGGCAGCGATCGCGCCGACAGCAACAACACCAGCAGGAGCAGGCAACCTCCTTCGATCGGCATCGTTGCTCTCACCTACCAACCTACCGACCAACCTACATGACAGACACGCTCCGTTGGCACACATTAATAAACGGTGCAATTCAGTTCGGCTCTCTCTCTCTCTCGCTCATTCTTCCTCCCTCCCCTTTGTAACCACTCTTCCCATTCTTTCTCCTCCTCTGGCCTGCATTGCCGCTTATCGCTCACTCCATCTCGTTTGCATGGTCGCTTTACTTTATCGTTACACGAGTCGTACCACTCTAGCGGGTTATGCCTATACAGATAGGCGTAGAGACAGAATAGATGTAAGTTCTACTAATTGCATCAGCATACCAGTTTGCCGTGTCAAGCTGCACCTGCGACTATGTGTTACGTTACGGCGGGCAAGCTTCGTTCGTACTTTAGGCGGTACTCGACTGTGTGCTCTCTATTCCGCTTTGCCTCCCGCTCGCCGCGCGCCCCAATGATTTCGCCTTTCTACGCGGTCAACGGAACCCGGTTCCTAGCGAATTTTCCCCCGATCGTAAATCGCACGGCGATCGAATTCCCTCTGCCCACCGAGTTTCTTCCCTTCTCCGCCTTTTCTGTCGTCTCCATCTTGTACTCCCGCCTGGTACAGCCGGTCGCAATTACCGATAGGATCGCGTCGCGTTGTGCGGTGCACGTTCGTTCCGTCCACGACGACAAGCGGTCGAGTGTATCGTCGCAGAAATCACGGCGAAAGAGGGGACCCGAGCCTTCCCCTTTCACGGGAATAACAGAATTCCTGTATCACCGGCTACTCCGACGTGCCGGTGAAAGCCAGTCGGGTCGGAGAGAATCATCCTTCTTTTTCGTTTCCGTCCCACTCGCGACACCAAGACTCGCGAAACGTTCGCCTTTACGATCGATGGCCAAAGTGTCGGGCAAAGATAATTACACGGACGTCTCTCGTAACCGAGCGGCGCACGGGAGCGTACGAAAGGAACGTCGGGCAAGAATAGAAATCGTGAGTTTATACGCGGAGGGAGGAAAGATACGTAAGCGGAATCATCGGCGTTTTGGTCAAGAGAGGAACAATTCCGGGGCAGCCGCGTTCCAATTGGAAAGCCAAGGGGTTCTCGCCGGAATGCCAGCAAAATTGGAAACTGTCCGAGACTTTTTGGAGGCAGTTTGCCGTCCTGAGAAATGATTCGCCACTAGCTGCGAGATGGTATACGCGAAGAAGGTTCGGCGATTTTCTCGTTTGGTCGAGCAAGGGCGAGGCCGAGTCGGGCCACAGCGTGCTCGCGCCTTAACTTTTTCGGGCCAGCTACAGCGACAAACGTCCGATCGAGCGGCGATCGCGGTCCGGGGCGAAGAATTGCTTTGCGCAACCATCGGCTATAAAGCGTTTCTTAATCCGTCGTGAAAATGGTCGGTTCCCCTTCTGTCGCTTTCTGGCGGTCATGCGTTTCACTTCTCCCCGCGCACCGCACACCGGCCGGAGTTATGCGTTTCAGGTGCATTGGTTCTCGGTAAACCGGAATGCAGATAACTGCAGACTCCGCGCGAACCTCTCCCTTCTGTATCTCACACTTTCTCTCGCGTTCTCGTTCGTGTCTGCCATTCTTCGATGACCTACTAATGACCGGTCGGACGCATCGCTCGGAAGGGTCATCGAATGCCGCTTCAAAGACGACGAAGAGGTTCGATTACGCGGGCGGAGGGCAAAGCGATGCCCCAACAAATTGGGGCAACGTGGCCGGAGTTGAACAGCGTTCGCGGGGTGCGCACTCTTGACGAAGGAAGGCACGCGGGAAGCAGAGTAGCGAGTGGAAGCGATAATCGAGGCGAGAATAAACGAGAACGCGCGGCGCAGTCCGGCTGCACCCCTGCGAATGATATACCAGGTGAGCGTGCGTGCATAGGCGAGTGCACAAGGCACGCAGGGCGTACGCGCGCACTCGTCGGCGAACTTGAACGCGAAATTACCAGCAACGCGGATCGACGAGGATTTCTAATTGTTCCGTTAGAAACGACGCAGAAGAGAGCCGAGGATAAAAAATAGAAGGACATGCCGATTGCGGCGATCGTGGAATTGTGCGCGTCCTACGCGCTCTCGTACATACGCGTGCGTGCGTGCGTGAAAGAGCCGCGGTACGGCCGCACGCTCGGGTATAACGCAGCGTGATTTATATTCGCGCCTGAGCTCGCTCTGTGAGGGCCGCATACGTTCGGATACGTCGCCGGTGTGTACGGGCACGGTTCGACTGTGTGCCAGAAGGTCCGACGTTCACCTCGGGCCGTTCTTTCGCCCGGTGGTTGCACCGTGACGGGTTGCACCCGGCCTTATCGCCACTTCCGTCATCCCCGCGCCTCCGCGAGCCACCAATTAGACGGCTCTAATTGGACGACGAACGGTCGCGTCGCAATAAGGACTCGCCGTCCTCTCAGCTACCCCTTTTGCTCCGTCCTCCTCCCCGCCCGCACCCCTTTCAATGCCGAATCTTTCGCGAGATATCGGGAGTCGCGTGACGCGTCCCCTCGCTCGCCCTCGATCGCCGTATTCCACCTTCGCACGCGTAATTTATGCTCTCCCCGGTTTAGGCAACGCGCTCTGCCCGAGACGCGTCCAGGATCGCGGTATCGATGGACGCGCGTCCGCTGAACTCGCGTCGCATCGACGCGCCGTTCGTCGCTGTATCGATGCGCTCGCACGATCCGGGCCGAGAATTTTGAACGGCCGCCGGTAAATCTGCTCGTCCGCTTCGCCGGTCATCGGAAACGTGCGGTGTGCATGTATGTAAGTACGTGCGTGCAGACGATTGTCGGATCGGTTTACGATGTTCCTGCGCGTTCTCCTCGTCTGGTCCTCCTTGATCGGCCGCCTCTGTCTCCGTTTTTCTCTTCCTCTTTCTTCCAGGTCGTTTCACCGATCCTGCCAGGCAGAAGGCAAGCGGCTCCTCGGAGACGGATCGCGTGCTCGAGAATGTCGTTGCATGTTTAGCGACTCGTCTGCAATTACTGAACGGCAAGTCGGCGGAGACGGGCGTAGCGGCGGCAGCGGCGGCGACGGCAGTAGGCATACGTACCGGTAACGGCGATACCGGTCGCTTCTTCGCCGGTAGCAGACGCCTACGTCTCTAGTTTTCTCGCGTTAACGCGAGCGAACACGGCGAGCGGGAACCCGCGTTATCTTCATTCCCGTGTCCCGGCTCGTCGCGGGCGCACCTTTTTACCGATTCACCGTGAACCTTGAAGAGAGGATCGAGGCTGCTCGGCGTCTAGGCATTCCTCCGGACCGAAATGGGAGGGGTGAAGGGCCGGCTAACCGAGGAGTACGAATTCGGAGCGAAACCCTCGGGGGTTCGGACGGATTGTACGTTTCCGAACGC
This sequence comes from Nomada lathburiana, assembly GCA_963667235.1. Taxonomy (NCBI): domain Eukaryota; kingdom Metazoa; phylum Arthropoda; class Insecta; order Hymenoptera; family Apidae; genus Nomada; species Nomada lathburiana. Next base: position 11,290,281 of record OY763905.1, on the reverse strand, counting down.
TAGGTAACGCAATGCTCCGAATATTTGGCAAATGACCAGTTGCCATTCAGAGGAGAGAAAGAGGGACACGCGCGGTGAACGGCGCGACCATAATGAGCGGCGGGCTAGGGACGTAGGTGAGCTGATCGAATCGCGGCAATCTTCCAGGTAGAGAGGAACGCGGGACGGTGCCTCGTAAAGTGGGAGGTTGGCATCGCGAGGAGCTTCAAAATGACACGATCCACGCCAAATTATACCGTCTGTCCGCCTAGACGAATGGTATACCCCGGTTAGAAATTGGACGAGTGTGCGGCTACCCCGGGAGACAAAGGAATCCGAGCGGGATGGTCATTCGAGGAGTCGGTTCGCGTTCGCGGTCGTGACGGACGAACGGTTCCGAGGGCGAACGTTCCGCGGCGTATTCGTCGTTCGCCGGTGATTCGCGATCGACGTCGATGCGTATTCGGTCCGCCGGCCCGGAGGGGAGACGAATGAAATGGACAGAATTTCGAGAAGAAAAGGAGGGAGACGATACATCTACCGGCAGGAAAGGAGATTGCCTCCCGTTTCAGTGGCACGAATTCTTTCGATACCGAGAGGTTTCTGCTTCCGACCGAGTCATGCTGCCGGTGTTTCGAAGAACAGACCGAGTCGCTGCGAGAGATCGAAATATTCATCCCCGCGGTAGAAACGGTTGGCGTACGCAATTACCGGGCTCCTTTCTTACCGGTGGCCCATGCAGTAGCCCCCACCAACCCCCCTCAACCCCCTCACCATCTCTCGTTCGCCCGTTCGCTCATCGCATCTCTCTTCCATGTTCTCAATCTCCTTCGATCCTCTCTTTCCCCTGTTTTCGTCGCTTTTATCTCATTGGCGCGGCCGTGATACGTACGGCTTTCTTGTCCGCTCGCTCGTCCCTCTCTGTTTCCCCTGGTGCAACGTGCGCCGGGCATGCACAGCGGTGCGCGCCTCTTCTGCTTGCCACCTTCGCCCTCTTTCTTCTCCTATCTCCACCTCTTTCCCTCGCATCTGCGGGCAATTCGGAGCGGTGAAGCCCCAAACGAATCGCGAGAGAACACGGCATACCGCTTCTACAGTGCCCAGTCATTTTGAAAAATACCCCGGCAAAATGATTCGGCCGCTATTACGATGGCGGGGCCATCGCTTCCCTCCCTATCCCTCTTCCATCTGTCTTTCCTCCTTTTTTCTCGCATCCCTCTCTTCGCGTCAGCCCCCTTTCCTTTCCCTGCCCGTTTTATCGGACGTTTTTCTTATTTTCCATCTCTCCCCTCGAATCGCGGTTCCTCCGCTCGCCCCGTCCTCGTCCGTCGCGGTCGTACACGCTTCCCCTCTTCCGCGGCGTCGATCGAAACGCACTGGTTTGTTCTCGGGGCACGAGAGGCACGGTGCCGGGGTGGCGATGCATAGGCGAATAATTCGGCGGCGACCGAGCGCGTACGGCGGTCGCGTCGTTCCTGGTAGCGGTCGTAACGAGCGCGCCGCGTCGCAACGTGCACACGTCGAAGGGAGAACGAACGGCAAGGGCGTCCCTCTTCGTGAAAATAAGTACCGCCGCGCATCGTGCAACCTCCCAATTAAAGTTTCGAGAGGCGAAGGCCGATACAGATCCTTCGGCTGCTATCTGTCCCTCCTTTTCGGTGGCCGCGTTCGTCCGCCGTTCGTCCGCCGATCGTCCACTCCCCGTGTCCCCGGTGCGTTTTCGCGTGGCCCTCGTCATCGCGTCTCCTCTTCCCGAGGGTCGGGCCGCGTTGGTCCCCGGAATCTGCTCGATCCATCTGAAGCGCACGGGGACGAGGAACCGAGGCGGTGCTCCGGGTAGGGGGCCCGGTCGTGGTCCGGAGGTGGAGGCGGATAGAGAGGAGACCGTTCACCCCGGTAGAGTTGGCAGGGACAACCACCGGACAGATACAGATATGCTAATACCCGAGTCGTTTACACGTGATATATAGCCGGACTGACGGGCACACCACAAGGGGCTGGCCGCCGTCTCTTTCGCGGGCATCTCGGACGCCTTCCACCGAAGTCTCTCCTCTCCCTACCCTCGATTGCAAGCCGCTCTTCGCCGCCACCCTCTCGTTCGCCCCGTCGCAATCTCGGCGGCAGCTAGCCGTTGCCGAGGGCTTGGCAGCGTCGCGAAATCGAACCCCCTTCGGGGTGACTCGATCGCCGACTTTCGTTCGCGCGAGATACCCTTCCCCCGGGAAACGGGGATCTCCTGTCGTCGAAGCGAGGGAGAAAGACGGTGGCGAGTTCCCCGGCGAATTTGCACGCCGCTAGAACATTTTTCTCGGACCGATCGGAGAGACGCGGCCACGACGCGGCGCAAGAACGTCGATGACTTTCGAAGCGGGCAGAGCGAAGAGAGAGAGAGAGAGAGAGAGAGAGAGAGAGAGAGACGGCATCGGATAGGCGGGATAGGACAGTCGGAGGGAGCGAAAGAGAGAGAGAGGAAGGAATAATCACTACAATTACGTTACCACCACGGTTTCGCTTCCGAGAAAAAGAAACCGTGGAGCGGCGAAGGATGGAAAAGAGGAAGAGACGGGAGGGAGGAGCAAAATGGTTTGGTGGTCGCGAACACAGGACGGGCATCGCGCCGAGTGAAGAGGGAAGAAGCGTCGACGAGTCCAACGCGGGCAGCCCCTCGCATTACAGCCAGGCGAATCGGCGCAATGATATCCGTGCCTTTTGTTTCGCTCGGTACGGAACAGCTTTACGCGCTTCGAACGATATTGACCGCCCTCGGAGTTCCTCGTACGTTCCACCTTCCGCCGTGCCACTTTTACCTCTTCCTATTATTGCCGGGCTACGTGTATGTACGCACGCGCGTGTATGCGCGACTCGCCAGCTCGTTGCTCCCTTCCCTTTCGCTCGTCATTTTCTGCACGCATTTTCATCATCCTCGTAGTCCCTTCCCGCTCCGCAGAGCCGTTTCCTCTCGCCTTTCCCACTTCTGACCGACTCGACGATACGGCAGATCGCGCGGTCTAATGACGAGCCCCGAGGCGATCCTTTTCGAACTCTCTGCACGCTCCTGCTCCCGACGCACCGTTCCTGGTATCTCGAGACCGTGGCTATTTCAAGGTTCTCCGCGTTCAGGATCTTCGGGACAAAACCGTCCGGTAATCGAAGTTCTCGTTGCCGCGCGTAACGCTGCCCGCTCGGTCTGCGATGGACCGCGTGCAAAAGAAGCAAGCTGCGGGCAAGAAGGGTAAGGGTACGTACGAACGGGCTAATCCGCGCAACGAGGTACGCGTGTTCCGTCCGGCTCGGAATGCCGCCCGTAACTGGTACACCTTTGGCGAACTTTTTGCGCCGAGCGTGGCCGAAGAAAACCACGCTCCCGACCGTGATTGATACCTCACCGTCGCGTCGATGCGCGAGCTTCCATGCGGCGGAAATTAGGTCGGAAAGCTGCGTTCGGTAGAACCGCGAGAGCGGCCTCGATCGTTTCTTTTCCCGGCGTTAGGGCTGACGGAGCGGCGAAGAAAGAGAAACGAGAACGACACAGGACGGAAGAAAGAGGCAGAGAGGGGACAGAACCGAGATGGCCGGGCGAACAGAACAAACTCGTAAAGCCGCTTAACGATCCATAATTTTACAACGTTCTGTAATAACTATGCTCTCTCCACTCCCCCAACTCCTCCCCACGGCCCTTGTCTCGCCGTTCGACTTCCCTACGTGCGCCCCACCCCCGTCGAAGCCAGGCCGGGCTGCTTCGTCGGGCCTGGTGCTCGGATTCTAGGACGGGTGGGTGGGTATTTATCTTCGTCCGTGGGCCTCAAGGCCGCGATTAGCTCGCGCTCCCCCTTTTTTGTCCCTCTGATTTTCGGACTCTCGCGCCTCCGCGTAAGAATTTTTCGACTGCCAAGAGGTTCGGCGTCACCGTTGCACCGTCGTATCCGGTGTGCAGCGATCGAACGCCGCGATGATTCAAACGGGACCGTCTTCGAGGTACATGAAATGACGCCTCGGTGGTATCCTGGCCGCGAAGCGCGTCGATATCGTCGCGCGACGCCGCGCCGGCAAAGGGGAAAGAAAAAGGAGCGAAGGAACGGGCAAATCTCGGTACGAGAATAAACGCGCGCCGGAACTTGTCCCGCGCGAACGCTGGAAAAAGAGTGGAACCGCAAAAGAACTACATCGAGTTACGTCAAGCCGGGGAACGAATATGATAGGAGGCGCGACGTCGAATCCGCCGGATGAAAGGGGACACGGCATCGAAGTAGAAAGTACACCGTCATCGTCGACGTCGAAGAAGTCGCGGCTACGCGGGCGTGATTATTCGTGATTCCTCCTCGCGTCGCGTTGCGTGCCGTTGCGACCGGCGACCGAACGAACCGGCGGCGAGAAGAAACGCCGATACGAAAACGAGCAGGCGGGCAACGTAGCTGAAAGCCGATCGGAGGACCGCGAGCAAAAATCGCGGAAAATCGGTACGATCGGGTTCCATTTCCCGACAGGAGCAACGAGACGCTGTATCGGTCGACGCGAAAAACCGGGCCTCGCCCGTGCGTCCATCGATTTTTCCAGGGATTTTCGATCGATCGCTGGCGGCGTGCACCGACGGCTGTCCGGATCAGCGAAACGGCCTTGCGTATGGAAGAAACGAGAAAAATCTTACGACCGTGGAGCTCCTCTTTTTCCTCCGAGCGATCTCTCTGTTCTACCGCGGGCGGGCAAGTCGGGCTGCTTTAAAAACGTCGCACGCATCTGCCAGTTTTTGCCCGCTCCGGTCTGCTCGCGTCGCGTCTCTCGTCGATTTCGGAGCACCGGTATACATTTATTCGACCGGGTACCGCATCGTGATCCTGCACGCTCACTTTCTCGCGTGTCCCACGAATTTACGTTCGTGTCGGTCGTATCGGGGCCAGACAGCCGGGACGCGGTTAGATTCCCTAAAGATTCCTTATTTCGTCTAATTTATCGTGGGACCCCGCGTGGCGTACGTCACGCGCCGCCATCCATCCTTGCCGATTTCACCGTGATCATGCAAATTCCACGCGGTGATTCGCCCTGTCGCTGCGAGATCGTTCGCGATCGCGAAGGAACAGTGACACGAACGTCCGTTACTGAACGGGGCCGTTCGATCCGATTGGTAAAAAAGACTCGCGTGACAACGACGGTAATGACCACGATAAGGGGTCGTCGTCTAGCGTGACCCATCCCTCGTCCCCGCGACACTCGCCGCGCCGCCCCAACCGCGGTTATTGATTTATCTGCCTCGGTCTACCAACAAATAATCCCTTGTAGCAATAATTGCTGACAATATATAGCGCCGATAGCGGCCTCTCCGGCTAGGAGAACGTGCATAGCAATATTTACAGTCTGCCGGCCGCCGGTCGTTGAAAGCCGTGCTGCGCGAGCGGTGTCAGGGTGCACCTACGTAGCCGGGTATACCTACGTACGTGTAACCGGATAATATGTTCCGTAAACGTGTCCGTCGCCGGTACACGCTACGTTTGTGCGCGCCTGCATCTCGCCGGGCGCAGCCCAGCGTTCCAGCTCTTACGAGAGAACGCCTCGATCGTCGTACGCACGCACCTAGTTCGATCGAGATCGATCCACCGATCGAGTCGACCACGTTCCAGCGACACCGAGCCTCCCGCCTCTGTCCCTCTTTGTTCCTCTGACTTCGATTCTCTTCCGCTATCTGACCGCGGCGGACTAGGGACGCGCGGCATACGCGGTGCGTTAGATAATCTAAACTCCGGTTAAAATATCACCTTTCCTCGGCAACGCATTTTATCGACGCGCGCCGCCGCAACGGTGTGTCACCTGGCCGATTAAACTGGTGCAAAGTAGTTAGCGGAATGGCCGACGCTGGACCGTTAACCGCGCGAACAGATTTTTCGTATCGCGTTTCCCCTGCGAGTAACCATTACACGAATTACGCGAACGCGCGTACGCATCACTCTCTCGTTCGGCGAAGAGAAATCTCCTGTTTCCGGATCGGTGCTCCGGCGAGCTCCTTAACCTCGCGCGAATTTTTCCACCTTTCAACGATCCTATTCGGCGTCTGGCCCAACGTTAGCAATCAATGAGTTGTCTTTTTCTCGGCGAGTGACGAGATCGCGGCAACATTTCAATGCCGCTCGCGGCCCCGACAAGCTCCGGCTGAACGGCAAACGCGTAACGAAAGGTGCAACGTATCGGCACCTGCAGATAGTGTCGACCGAACGCCCGAACCGTTCGAGCGAATTTCGACGAACACGGCGACATTAACGTTGATTCGACGTTCAACATCGGTTTTTATAAAGACGTAGAAATACTTTCAATAAAACCCCGGTGAAATTTCGCAATTTCGATCAACGTGAAAAAATGTTACGCGGTGAATCGATTTCACAACGTGGCCAACGTGTCGTCAATTAGGATCGCGCGCTCGGCCACGAGTATCCTTCGAGCTTTGTTAATTTTACGACAGCGAATACAGTCGTAAAATATGGCTGGAGGTCGCTTCCCCTTTTAACGGGGAAAGAGGAGGTGGCGGGATTGCGCGAGTGTCGATATAATTTCGGCGATCCCCTCGATTTCTCCCGGCGGAACCATCGACGGTCACTGAACCGAGATCGGAGACCCGAATGTCGATAATTGGTCGTCGAGGGTCGTTTTCGCGTCGCACGAAAACTCATTAGGCGACCGATGCGTCTCGTGCCCTTTCGTTTCCATTTCACAAGCAGAAAGTGAGGCCCCGCGTCGCGACGGGTCGAGGCGTTCGCTGTTTCTTCTCAGCCGCGACCTTCGACGACGTCTCTTTCTTCAACGGACGACCCAAGAGAGTCAAAGGTGGTGCTGCGCTACGAGGCACGGGATCCAAGCACCAGCGGTATTCGTGATTGCGAGGCAAAGGAACGCGCGACAAGGTTTCCAACTTAAAATTCTTCCTGCCCCCCCTTTCTCCGTCTTTCTTTCGTCCAGCGTCGTCGCACCTTTCGCGTGGTCCCCGGCACAGCCTCCCCGTCGCACCGATTCGTTTCGACCGGTTAACGACAGGGAGCCTCCGTTTTCACCCTCCGACGATTATTCCAAATTCGAGGCGCGCATTGGCTGCATGATAAATTCGATCGCCACGACATTTAGAGACGGCGTCGTCCGACGTGTGCGGCTCGCCTCGCAGTTTCGGAGACAGAACGCAACAAACAATCGTCCGTCGGGTACGCGATAACGCGAATCACCGTCCTAGATGCCATTATCTGAATCGTGCGATTGGTATTGAGCCGAGTCGGGCGTTATTGCGCGCGACAGGTTTCGATGAGCGGCGATCGGGAGAAACTTCATGGCCGTTCGTGTTCTCGGGTTTGATGCGACGGTAACGCGTAACGACGGGTTCACGGGCTAGAAAGCACGATAAATCGTGAATTCCATCGACTCGAACGTCCGCTTCGCCCGACGCTCCTCGGCTTCTCTATGGCGAACGCTTTACAAGGAACGTCGTAACGTTCCGAGGGTACCAAATAATTCGGGATTACGGCTCTTAATATCCCCATCAATTTAAAATTATAATGAGAACGATATATTTTGGCATTAATAAGCGATACCGCGAGGAAGCGTATTAACCGGTTCCATTAGCACCGAAATATCTCTGCGGCTATTTATCGTAGTTTCCCGGAGTTCGTTGCTTAAACATTACACGATCGGCATACATCCCCGTAATTATAAAAACTGTATTATCCTTAACGCCGCGGTACTTCAAGCTTAATGATTTCAATTTAGAGGCGAGCGAGGGCCCCGCGACGCACGGCGATTCCTCGAACGAGGGCGCGCGAAATAACGAAATGATTCTCGCAGCGAGAGATCGACGATTACGTTTCCGCCCTTCGTCCGTGTCTCTCTTTCACTCCGACGCTCGCGCGTTTGTCCCCTGAATCTCTCTCTCTCTCTCCCATTCCTTCCCGATCGTGTCCATCCTTCTGTCTCGCTTCGCCTCGGCGCGGGCTCGTGCTGGTTACCCGCTCGTACGTACGTACACGAGTTGCGCGTCGTTAGCGCGAACCGCTAAGGGCCTGGTTCATAAATTTGCGATTCGCGCAAAATATCTCGGTAGACGGGCAATTAAGATATCGAGAGCGAGAGCGAGAGCGAATGAGAAGGAGACGTCTGGATCGACGGCAGGGCCGGGGGAACGGAAGATAGAACGAAAACGAAGAAGAGACGAAGAAGAGGAAGAAGAAGGAAGTTAAAGGACGGGAGGACGTCGGCCCTCGGACTTGCGGACTCCTCGATCGAGAGAATCGTGCGCCAGACGCATGCCGAACCTCGATCGAATCGACTCGCTCGATTTTCGAAAAGCGATCGTGGATCTCGCACACGCTCTAAACGGACTTCAGCCGCGCTCCTTTCCTCGTCGCCGATCGTATCTGTCGGTTCGCGAGGCGCGAAGCGGATCGGCGCGGCGCGGCCGGGAATTCGCGACCTGCGACAAACGTCGGGAAAATAGGACGGCCGGTACCCGCGCGCGTACCTTGAAAATCTGCATACGTAGCGACACACCTGGTCACCGGTTGCACGAGCTCCAAGCGGCAAAGACGTTCGACGCAGAACACGTAGGCGCGAGGCATAGGCGGCTAATGCTATCGGCCGGGGACGACGCGATTGCAGTGACTTTTTGAGCGTCGCGCGGATTGAAACTGCTGTTCGATGATAAGAAAAAAAGCTTTCCTCCGTACGGGTCGTGTAATTAACCGCCAACGCGTTCCGAGCGACACCGGCCGGCGCCGTCCACGCGTCGAACGCGTCGAACGCGTCGAACGCGTCGACGTGACATCGAGCGTCGGATTGAGGATCGCAGAAATTGAATAAGAAAGGAGGACGGTGTCGACCGCGGCGGGCCGCGAGAAGTCCGCCAGGTGATGCCGCACGAATAGCAGGAACGAACTTTATTTTCTCATAACAGTACCTGTAGGTCCGTCCGGTTCGCTCCGGTGACAGACGTTAAAGTGTTAACCGATTGCACGTATCCGATGTCCACCCCGAACGAACTTGGAGGAGGTGCGCAAGAACGTATACGTATGCAGCCGATGGAACCGAGGGAAAGAGAAATACGGGGGGGAAGGAGGAGGAGGAGGAAACGAGAAAGAGCGTTCCTCGAGCCACCCACCAAAAATAAAATCTTTCCCACCCATGCTTTTTCTACCTCTCGTTCTCTCTCGTATACACGCACACACATGCGCGTATACTTTTTCCCCCCGTGATCCCCTCTGGCAAGAAGACCCCTTGTTCCTCGATATCCACCCACAAAAATGCAACGACCGTCAGTCAGCAACGTAGCCGTGGATCGTGGACCGGCCCGTAGACCTCTCGCACGCCGAGATCGACGATTCACGTTCCCGAAAGCTTCGAAGAATTATAATGGAATGACGCTTGACTCTGCTTTAAATTTTTCACGCCGCCCCGACGACACGATGCCTCGTGCGTCCCGCCGAAAGGAACACCCGAACGGCCAGCGCGGAGAACAGGTATCGAGCAGAGGCAGAGCGCGACCTTCGTCCGATTCCATCAGAAGACGTTCCTACGAACAGCCCAGAACACGGAGCGTACCGTGAACCTGTGCACCGACATAAATAAAATCCGTGGGTCAGGGTAACGACCAGATTTACGAAATAAATACCGTAAGTTATGCCATGGCCCGCTACGAACCAAACTTTGAAACGATCGGAGGGATTAATTCCGCGATTGAATGCGACCCGCCGAGGTGTCCACTGACGCGCACGCACCCGCGCCTCCTTGCGCCTCCTTGCGCCTCCTTGCAGCGAAATTCCGTGAAACGTTTCGTCCGTGGCTTGCACCGAGCAAAGTTTTCCAGCATCGAGCGTCTGCTTTTGGCACTCTTGACCCCTCGGGTCGCCCGACGACCGTCGTCTCGGTTCTCGTTCGGCCATTCGAATTGTTCGAAGATAAAATACGGAAACTCCAACGGGCAGAGAAATGATGAAGAAGCGCGAGGATCTCCGCGTATCGCGAAGGGCGATCGAACGAAAACGTAGATAGATTTAGTTGCCAGCGAACTCAAGACAGCGACAGGATATTTGGAGGCGTAAACGATTTTTTCTACCACGAATCTGCTCTCCTCCTTCTCCCGTCCACATTCTCTCTCTCTCTCTTTTCCTCGCTCTCTCTAACATCATGGTCTGGCCATCCTGTGTTTCTCTGCTCCTCTTCGCTCCGGTTCTTCTTTCTCTCTTCCCGTTATACCTGGCGAAACCTCGGGCAGGCAACTATTGTGCGCAACAAAGCTACACTTTTCTACCCGATCCCGGGCCTAATGGATAATTAATTTTTGATAAATCGCCTCCCCGTGACTAGCGAAGCGCGGACAAATTTGTTTTTCGATTTTTTCACAAAAGCACACAGCCTTTAGCCGGTCCTTTCTATCGTCCTCCATTCCTCTTTGGTCGCGCTCTTTTTGTTTAGGACGACAACCTCGGGATTCCAGGCCCTCCTTCAAATTCGTCGGGGTACCGGCCTGTCAGGATACATTAGGATAATACGACGGTCGACTGCCGTAAACTCTGGAACTCTGCTCGAACGGTAACTATTGTAATCTGTGATTTACACTGACCGGCCGTTCGTCTCCCCTCTGCACACGGCCGCTCCTGCCATCGACTCGTCGAACGTCGCGCGATATATTCTTGACGGAACGCCGATCGCGAGTTTGTCCGCGGGATCGCGTTGAATCGGCGCAACGGCCGATAAATATGGATTCGGGCCGCGATGCGCAAAGCTGTTCGTGCATCGGGACGAGCGACCGGAGGAACTTCGGGCGAGAAGTGGGATACAGCTGGCCGGGAGGATCGGACGGCTGCGAAGGGAAGCGGTCGCGTGCTGAGTGGCGCAACAGGGCAACCACCGCGCCTCCGCCGGTCGAGAAATCGAGCACCCTCTACGGGATACACGTATAGAGAAACGCGACTCAAGGTCGCCCGACGCGAAGATGCACCGTCTATCGTACGGTGGCGTGGACACATATGTAGGTAAAAGAGCGGAGAGGTAAGGATTCGCCCGAAGCGTTCGCGTGGCTACCATTCCGCTCGTCCGTCTCTTCTCTTCTGCTGCAACTTGCACGCAACGCCTATCGCACGCGGTAACCCGCTCGCGGAATCGCTGCCGCCCGATGATTGTTCCGCAAACAAGATGCACGCGCAACGTCCACCCCGTTCCTCGAAGCTCGGGTAACGTTTTCGGTCGTGCACGCGCGACCACGCTCGCCCTCCCGCAACTATTCCGGTCGGTGCTTTTTCGACGTTCGTCGGTCCGACGCGGAGGGTGGAGGGTCGCGAGAACTTGCGACGAGAGCGCAGAGACGGCATGGGCAACGAGCCCGTAGAGAAGCCGTCGTTCCAGGACGACAGAAAGTGGAGGATCTTCGCCGAGATTTGTGCGTCGAAGACACGCGGCTTTGCTAGTCTACCGTCGGTCGTCAGTCTCTGCTGTTACCTGTCCGCGTCTCCCTCTCTTTCGCTTTCTTCTCGAATCCTTCGCGGTCCCGTGCCATCTCATCCTTCCGAGTTTTCCCTCGCCCCCTCGCCCCGTATACCAGCCCTCCTGCTAGAGGTAATTTACTTTCCGTCCTCTTTCGTTTCCTACGAGTGCGAGCCACGCTCTTTCATCCCCCCCCTCCTCCTCTTCTACTTCTTTACCACGGCCGTGCACGCTATACCCGGCAACCGTTCACCGTGTTCGTTCCTAAGCCTACGTGTACGTATGCATGTATATTCCACGCGAGTTCGGAAGCCATCGAAACGAACGGGTTGGCACGAGAAAGCCGAATGTCGAAGGACTGTTCGACGTTAATCTTTCAAAGGAAAGCCGGAGTTGATTCGATTCTTTCTCGGCGGTACCGCGTGGAGCTGGCCTCGCTGGAAGACACGTTCGATACCTGGCGAATTAATTCGTAGACCTTGCACGCGTACGAATTGCGTCCCCTACAGTGCTCACTAGTTACGTCTCTCTCGAGTTTATTCCTCCGAGCGTTCCGGCTTATTGTTAGAGAGGCAGTAGATCCGCATTAGCGTACTCCTGCCCCAGTCGAAAGGGATACCTCCTCTCGTCTGTCTCGTCTCTCTCCGGCCCCTCTCTCGTTGATCCTCGTCGCTCTAGCGAGGAGTGCGAGAGAAAAACGACGAGGACGGAGGAAGTTCGGTACGCGTAGGGTGAAAAGAGAGAGAGAGAGAGTGAGAGAGGGTGAGAAGAAGGGAGAAAAGGAGAGGGACAGTGTTCACCGTTCTCGCTCGCACTCGCGCAGCATCACCGAGGTCTGGTATAATTAATACAGGCCCCGTGGAATGCCGGTCGCCTCACTCTCTTGGGGCCCTAGCCCCCTCTTGCCCCTCTCGCCTCATCCTCGCCGCTCATTCCGCCTTCTCCTCTCCCTCCTCGCCGTGCCCAGGCCAGCTTCCCGCGGCCTATACGCCGCCGACCAGTTTCCATGCTCTCACCTAGGTCCTAGTAGGGACCCGGCAACCCCCTGCCCGGCTCACCGCGCCCTTCCATACCGTGAACCCGATTTCTCGTCCTCCGGAGGATCGCCGGCGAAAAACTTCAAAAGTGGAGCACGCGTTAAGAGGACCGCGAACAATAACGAATTAGGGGGTCCCTCTTTTGACAGACCGGCTCAAAATATTGCCGTGGTATCATCCGTGGACCTCGCACAGGCGTAAACGCGGTAGCCACGCCGCCACGCTCGAGGAAACCCCGCTTCGAATTCCCTTCTAATGATCTGCCTACTGTTGCGAGTCGCTTCTTTCCATCGGGAGCGCATGTTTCTGGTGTCGGCGTTTATTTCCCGGCGCGTATAGTTGTCGAATCGGGGCGCGGCTTCCTCTAAACGCGATCAACCGAGGCTTCGCACGAACGATAGAGGAAAGGCGAGCGAATAATAAATAAAACGAGGAAAAGGGTAACTGAAGGAATCGGGGAAAGGAAAGTCCGGCCCGGACCTGGTGGTTCTCCTTAAATGGTGGACCGACCTTTCCTCTTCCCTTGAATTCGCCGTTTCCCAGCCGCGCGGCAGCGTACGATGATTCGTTTCTTGGTTTAGCGAAGCGGCTGGTGCACCTCGCGGGTTATTAAGGCTAAATTCGCTCGCGCTCCGCCACAACGACTCCTTGGGAAAATCATTATCGTCGCCAGCGCCGTGGAAGAATTCGAGGATCTCGCCGCTGCGCATGGTGGATAGCTTTTGCGGCTTCGACGACGCGCACAACCGTTCGGAGTGGCGACAAATTGGTTTGTCAAGATTGTATTCCCATGTAGCCGACCCGTGCATCGAAGGTAACGACGCATTAATGTTATCTCCGTTCCGTATCGATAACGAGGTACTCGCCGGTTAAGATGCGCCCTGGCACTTTGTCGAAAATACGGAAAGAACGCGTCCACCTTTCACCGTTGGGAATTTCTGGGAAACCGAGGGGGCCAATATAGAGTTTTTTCGGAATATTTGAGCTTTCGTCGAGTGTTTGTTATCGCAATTATTTTTGTCCTCAACGTTATTTTGTAGACCTTCTTGAGCACTCTTCTTTTTCAAATCGTATTAGCATTATATATATATATTTTCTTCGAGTCAAAATACGTCAGATTCTAGCAGGTACGCGTCATTGAGGAAGGTCTTATAAATCCTATAAAAACATGCAACGATGGCTGACACGATTCAGGCCTTTGTAGCGGACCGAAATAAAAGAACCGAGGTGTCATATGCTTCGGCATGAAAGCCATTATAGCGCCTGCTAGAGAGGACAAAAGATCTCGTATTTAAAAATAATGGCGACAGTGTAAAGTTCAAAGTTGACTTCTTAGGATTTCTCTTTCCTTGAACAAAATAAAAATAGGGAAAAAATGAAGATTGCTGAAAGATTCTAGTGCCGGTTGTAGCGGCTGGTCTGCCGAAGAACCTCCCCAAATTTCAAGCCAATCTGACGACTAGATCTTGAGATATCGTGCCAGCCAGGTCAGAAAACCTGGTTTCGGGAAAAACGCGTCAATGTTTCCGTGCGGCTTATATGAAGCTTTATTTGTGGCCTACACTTATCTGTAACTGCGCTATTTTTACGAATTCCGGCATCGCGCCCACCATTCCGTCTCGTCGTTGTTCCGCTCAGAATCCGACTTATCGCAGGTCAGTTAGGGAACGAAGGTCGGCCCAGGTAAGAAAAAAGATCAACGGGGACGAGAAACGTGGGGCCAAAAAAGAATGAACGAGAGTAGAAAAGGGAGGGTGGACCGAGTTTTCACGTGGTCCCGACATCCTTGCGCCATAGATCTCTCGACGTCCCGGTGAAAGCGGGGATCAGAAAGGTAAACAAAGCGTAAAGTCGAGGAGAAAAGAATTTCCGGGGCAATTCTGTAACTTTGAACGGCGTCGAAAGGGAGGACGGTCTGTGATAAGAGGCGCGCAGCTCCGTCTGCGAAGGTGAAACTCGGGATAGATCGAAGGCTTTCCTTTTTCTCCAGTCGGATGTTTGACGTTCGTCGAAAGGAAAGCAATTATCTTAATTTTGTTGCCCCCCCCCCTGTTCCTCCTACGTCGCCGGGGGACGAACAGAAACGCGCCCAGCGATAAAAGAGATAATGGAGTTCAAAGCAACTTCTCGCCTTTCGAATTTCTCATGACTCACTATCGGGATCGTTATTACGCGATGCGCTGGCAAACGAGCGTGCAACCGAGGGCAAACGTAGGCGCAAAAAGCGGCAAGGACCGTGGAGTGCATGAAATTAACTTAATTTCCGCCGATGACACGCCAAAAGCATTCCCTTTTCTCTTTTTTTTTTCTTTGTTTCACCTCGTATTCCAGTTTTCGCGAACGGCGATCGCTCGGATCGCGGCGCGTCGTTCTCCTTGAAACGCGTTCCACGAACAAGGATGTCCACGGTGTCTCGCGGTTGCCCCTCGAGTTTTAATTACTTTAATCTCAACAGCGACGACGACCGCATGGCGCTTCTGATCGTACCTTAAACTTCGTTTAAGCGGATTTCAATGACCTTAAATAACTGGGATTCCTCGGCGACACCTACGTTCCACGGTTCTGATCCGTGGAGCTGCACAACGGGGATCGTAAAATTCGCAAGATAATTCTCATGGGCCCTCCGCTTTTCCCCGGAGAAAAGGCTCGCCGTGCCGGACGAGATAAAGAACAAAAAACGAACCACCTGTAATATACCATCGCGAATGGACAAAGTGTATGTACGTGTACAAGCCGACCATGTCGCGTACCTGTTCCGAAAATTCGGAACGAACGGGCGCAAGATCCGTGTCCTCCGGAAAATTCGCCCTCGCGATTTCGTTCAAGCGACGCGGTATGCCGAGAGGCCGTGCACCGACGCTGGCGGCGGATAAATTCGGCACCGCTGACAAATGAGTTTGGGCAAGTGCAAGTGAAATGCAGCGGCAAAAAGTTGACTCGGCCCTCGGCTCGTCGGAACGGAATATGGGTAGTCGGTCGCCTCCCTCCCTTCGATCCTCCCCGTCGTAGCCGCCTTCTCGAGCGGAGAAAAATAGCGCGAGCCCGGCCGAAATTCGCTTTGCCAAGAAGTCCGGCGGTTCGACGGACTCGCGGATCTGCGGGCACGATCGCGAGGTGAACGCGGGAACAAAAATCGGCCGTGCCCGTCGAAAGGAACAAAACAATTCGAACGGGTCGGGCCCGCGCTGTTTAATTTATGTCGTCGTGGTAAAATTAACATGATTAGGCAGCGTGGTAAGCGGAGGGCCCGTTGAATGCAGCGTACATCCCATTCGCGATCGGCGGCTAAGGCTGTATGATAAATAACGCAGGGCCCATACGTTACACGCCGTGTACAAACGAAACACATGTGCGGATCGTAAAGGAGAAGATCCCGATGTCGGACGGGATAGAGAGAAAGGCGGTGGAGAGGGGTCGGGAGGGGCGACAGGGGGGTCCGATGTGAGTAACGAATATCTGATAGCGAATCCTCGGCATTTTCAACGTATTCCTCGGGCACGGTGAACGAATGCGGGCCCCTCTCGACATCGCGGGGCCCCCCGCGCGTTCGCGAACCGATGCCACGGTACTTTTACCCACGCACTCGCCATCGACGCGCCTCCTGCCTACCTTCGAACTTTCGAAAACTCGACGATGGTCCTTTCGGGGATCGGGAACTCTTTCGGCTGGTCGCCGGGGCGATTCGCCGGCGAGCAAACGGGACCACCGACGCGGGGGTGAGACTTCTAAAACGGCGCCAGCCTGTTCGCCGGTACCACGAACGCGTGTTCCCCGATTAACGCGAGCAAGCGCGACCCGTGGCGGCGTGGGAAGCGGCACGAAGAGAGACAGGAGGATCGAAAAAACGACCGCCGACTTACCAGCCACCAGCCACCGCTGAGTATTAATAATTCATACTTCAGTGTCAGCGCCGTTTTTAATTCACGCATGTCCCCCCCATAATTTCGGGCCAAGGTTTCACTTTTATCGGGCAGCCTTCGCATCCCGCGGCTTTTCGTACCGCGACTTATTATAACGTCGGAAGCGTGTAATCAAACGTTCAAGCCGGCGCGGCGACGTGAAAAAATGAATCCTCGTTTTCGCGTCGGACGACGCATTCGACAGCGTGCGCGATTAATTGCTCGGAGACCTGTGTCTCTTGACTCTTGACGATCGTTTCCGTCTCGCGTCCCGACACTCTCTGCTCGGACGTGAACGGCGAAAGCTGGTAGCGGGGAGGGATATTTTCGAAAACGGCGTCCGGTCGGAGGACCGCTATAATTCGATGAAGCACGTGCCGGGTTCGCGCATTCCCTTCGTCAGCCCTTGGTTACAGATGGCGAGCGTCGGCGATGTTGCCCGGTCTCCAGTCCGTGCACACCGGTACACCGAGCTGCAAAGAGAGGCGGGGGAGAAATGCGGACAGGCCGAGCGACTTTCAGTTCGGGTTACACGAGTTGAAAACGGCAATCGCGTATGCATAGCTGCTTCATTCACACGGCGTGCAGTCTCGCCATTCGCGTCGGGAATGGAGAACGGAGAATGCACCGAACGGGCACAGTTCCCCCGCATATCTATTTGCATATCCCCCGACGACTAACCCATCGACTGCGATCGAATTCGTCTCGATCTCGCCGTAGGACAAACTTTTAATCGTTCCGCCCGAGTCGAGGTCTACGGGTATACACCTGGTATGCGTCGCGCACCGACGGCGAGCAACGAACGCGAGTGTGCCTTCGAGAACGTACGAGCGACGTTACTCCGACCGGCTACCTGCAATTATCGTCCCCCGTCGCTGCCGCCGAACGACCACCACTAACGGGATAGATCTACTTTGAGGGACGTGGATCCCCTCTGACGCCGTAACGATTTACCAGAAAAAGTCCTCCCGACCGAGAAATTTCGAACATTTCTAGGAATTCCGAGGGGACGGGGCTATTACAGCCACGAAGCAATCTACATTCTGACGGGTCGTTTCCACCGGGCCGGTACGAGTAACGAGGGTCAAGTTACACCTTGACCACACAATGACTCTCCGCCGCAAGAAAGCGTGTGACATAAGACCGCGTCGCGTCGATCCGAGATAACACAATCGAGAGTGCGTAGAACGATCCTGGGGATAGCGCCGGGGACTAGTCGCGTCGACCGGGGACAATTTCAGAGACGGGAACGACACGTAGCACGGATTCCAGTTTT
This sequence comes from Nomada lathburiana, assembly GCA_963667235.1. Classification (NCBI taxonomy): domain Eukaryota; kingdom Metazoa; phylum Arthropoda; class Insecta; order Hymenoptera; family Apidae; genus Nomada; species Nomada lathburiana. Next base: position 11,272,651 of record OY763905.1, on the reverse strand, counting down.
CACGCAGGACTTTTCTTTCGACAGCGCATACCGGGGATACCGGATCGCCTGCCGTTACGCGCGACACTATTCACGCTGTATCGCTAAAAACCATTTAAATAAAAATACGACTCCGAAATGAGTACCACTCGCTTACCCGTCTTACCGGTTTACAAATACCGACGCGCCTCAAGTTTGATCGAACCGCGAATATTATGCGTGACGTATATGGTGTCCGGTGTATACACACGCACGGTTACACATTCGAAAGAGGTGACGTACGCGTGCGGTCTTCGTGGACGCATGTACAACGAGGGACAGGTGGTCCCCCGATCTCTTCTACTCCAAAGATTTCGCCGCGCCCGTGTCCCCCTAAACGCGAAATTGCCTGCATCGCGTCGGTGTCCAAGAGATAGCGAACGGGAGGGAGATAAGCGCGAAACCGCGCCTGAAAATTGGCTAATCTTTCGATTCGCTCGCGAACGGTACCCCGCATCGAGATAGCGTTCAGACAGGCGTAACTAGAAAGCGTCGAACAGAACAGAAGGGAACAGAACAGAACGGAGCAGGAGAGAAATGCCTCGCGATACATGCCTAAAATCAAGGAAGCCGCGGGATGGGAGAATGCCTCGAAGATCGGCAATTGCATACCGACCTCTTGCAGAAACTGTGTTCACGTTACCGATATTACGGCCGGGCGGTATCCAGCGGTGAATCGCTTTGAAAACTTCCTGGTTCTGGACGTACGTTCGCGGTCGCAACCGAGACGTTTTCCAGCCGTTTTCGTGCACCTCGGGATTACGGTTCGCTTCCACGTGGCGCGTCGCGTCGTATCAATTATACACGGATAGCGCAAGCGGCCGCGCAGGTGGTAATCGAAATAGAGGGACGAACGCACACGCTCCGGAGGCAGAACTCGCGCCGCGTTACAGCGCCGTCCATTAAGCTTACAATCGTGTCGCGCGTACCTGCTTGCATTCGAAGTCGAATGTCGCGCCGTGTGCAACGCGCGTCGATGCTAAAACGGCGCTCGTCCAATTGCGACAGGGCGCGAACGAGCGCGCCCGTTCAAAAGTTGCGCGACCTACGTGCACGGTGTTCGCCGTCGCAGTTCGCCTGCTACGAGCGCGGCCAGCAGATCGTTGCCGCCACGGCCGTGTGCGTGTCCAGATTAAACCGATTCCCGGGAAGGCATATAAGCCAACCAACCACCTGCTGTTAGCCCGATGCCCCGCACGACGTATCCTTCTCTCCCTTCCGCTTTCTTTTTATCCTCTTTTCTACTTCTCTTCCCCGTCCCATTTCTCCTCTCCGCCGCGCCGATCCCGTGGCTCCGCGTTCTATTCAAGCGTATTACAGCATCGAGCGCGGTTTCCGATTCGACGGCGGAATCGGAGCTAGTTACGCAAGCCGAGAAATCTTTCACGGGTGCAACAACAAGGTCGTCGAAACGTCCAGATGGAGGAAAATACCTGTTTCCGGCAACCTCTTGCCGCGAACCGAAATGTTTCACGAAGAGTGGCCGCGAAAGCAGCGAGCTCGCCTGCAAGCTTCGTCGGAATTTGTAATGCTGTTCGCAGCGAGCCGAGAGATCATTCAACGGCAGCTTGGCAGTCGACGATGACACGAATAGCCCCCTTCCGATGACGATCACGCAAGTGCTCGCGATACCGCGATAAGTGCCCACGTTCGTGCAGTTCCACTGCTAGCAGAATAGAAAGAATCTGGAGCAGAGAGTACGGGGAAAAGGAAAAGAAACGAACTAGCACCCTGTGCAACGATCCGTGAGGAGGGGCGAGAGCGGTAAATTACCTCCGCTATTCGTTTACAGAGTGAAGACGACCCGAGAGTGCGCGGGGGAGAAAGAGAGAGAGAGAGAGATCGAAAGATGATGCAACGTAATAACGCTGCCTCGACGTTGCCGAATTAATTAGAAGCAGCTGGCTAATCGCTCGTTACCTGTTACGACGTTTCCAGCTTTCGTGGTAGATCGCCGATAAGAGGAGAAAGGAAAACGAGTACGTGGAATGAAATTGACCAGACGAACGGAACGAAGGAATTCGTTCGATCGAGTGCACGAACGGTAAAGGATGAACGAACGGGCAGACTGACCTCGGGGATAAGTTTTCGACGATATCTCTCTTTCGCCGGAGCGGAAACCTCCGATGCCTGTAGCGGCCGGGGAACGCGGAAACGCATCGATCTGCCGAGAGTAAGCGGTCAACGGTATACATACACGTACGCGGGTAAACGGCCATCGATTCTTCGCCGGTCTTCTTAATTAAAAGTCGACCTCGCCGCTGGCATTCGTTTTATCGTTGATTAGTCGTTCGTCGTTCTCTACACAATTTGGGTAATCTGCTAGCGAAACGATTCGCGTGGTCCTTTTCGAACGAACCCGTCCACGTAGACTCTCTGACCCTATCTGATTAGACGGGAATCGAGCGGCGAAAAGTTCGCGACGAAGATATAGACGGGCATCCCGATGATCGATACACGCGAAACAGAGACGCGTCTACTGACTCGGATAACGTTAAGCCGACCGCGCGTTCTCCTCGACTGGAAATTTGTCTGGCCGTTAAATTTATTACTGCGAACCAATTACAATGTACACGCACACACGCGTGCACGTTCGCAGCCAGTCGCGTGATCGATACCGCGTTCGTTATTTCGTTATCGAGCAAATAAATTCGCTAGGAAAGGAAAAAGAAGCGGTCGCGGATGCCGCGACGATCGGTGCATCGTGGGCCTCGAATCAAGAATGCTGCCCCTCGCACGATATCACGTTGATTGGTCGTCGGTCTAATTAAAAGTGTACCTCCGCGGTTCCGCGCTGTCCTCATTTGCCTCCGCTTTGCTCGCCGAGCGGCTTGAACCGTTAAAAGTGGTCACGGTGCCGTGGCTGCTCTATCTATCCGGTCGCTAATGACATAATCAGAACGCCTTGGGCGCCTATAAATTAGGTATGCCGAGTTCATAGATCACCTTTTCACCGGTCGGAATGCCATCTAACATCTAGCGTCCGTACAATTGATCGAATCCGCGTTTCAAACTCGCCATGGACGAGTGAAAAAACTCGACGAAGGGAAAGGGTTCACGAATCGATCGCAGTTACCGCTGACGATTTCAGAATATTCCGTCGATCCTCGCGGCCGCGGATTATCCAGCTCGAAGGCGAATCGGTGGTCCACCGGTTGCGGCTACCGGCGCGAAGAATTCTCCTCGACGCGAACTAGTTCCGCGGAAATAAAAACCAAATGCTTATTCGCGGTGGTGGCCGGCGCGGCCGTTCCTGACAAGGACCTGTTTCTCTATCACCGTCGGCGCGTTCGCGCCGAGCGCCGCGGTACGAGTTGCTGAACAATTAAGTTGTCGGACGCTTCTTAACCGTAGAAGCTAATGAAATAAGCCCGCGGTCTGGACGTCGACCGAGGAATCCGTGAGAGCGGTCGTTACCAGAGAACAGGCCTGGTACAAATCGTCGACGTGGATCGCACCGATGGGCGAAGTCTCGCTCGCGAAACAGTGGAAAATGATCGACGGTAGATCTTCCCAGGCTTCGCGTGCTCGTTTGGGAGCGCGAACGTGAACGCGAAACCCGACAGCCGTCGAGTGCCCCGGCCGGGCGTCGTTCGAGTACCGATAAGTCGACTTATCGTTGATCGGATCGATCGAACGGTGTAACGACGAATTTCCAAGGATGGGAAGCGATGATTAAAAAAGTCGGCGAAGAGGGATCCAACGGGGGGGAACGCGAGAGATGATTGGTAGCGAGTGAGAAGAGAGGCGCGGATCCTATCGGAAAGTAATTACGGAGCCGGTCGTGCGGTCGTAATTAATCAAATTCCGCGTAGGGATGACGCAACGAAAACGAATCGGCCTCGGGCCAAGAGAATCCATTAGCGAAACACGCGTCCCTCGCGCGTATTATTTCACGCAGGGCTGCGCGCCGCGCTCCGAGAATCGAACCGCTGAACGTACCCAACGACCTATCGAACGCGTAGCTGCAGCTGCATTAGCCCGACATTAGCTTCCACGTGACGCACGATCCTTCGATCTTGCACCTTACCCGGCTAATTGTGCGAGCCACTCTCCCGTTCAGGAGGAGAGCCGTGACGGATCGACGGGTCAATCGAGGTCGTCACTCGGCCCATCTCGCCGACTGCCTCCATCGTCGGCAATCTACGCTCGCCGCCTTCCTACGGATTTTCTCAAGCCTTTTCGAACACGGAAGAGCCTCTCGTCTAGCGGCTCGACCCGCTAATGCTTCGCCCTCCCCGCACCCTGCGATCTCCGTTCGGCGAGTTCCCTGGAACGCGGCGGCGCCAAACACCCGCGAGTCCGGCTCGAATTCGCGATGGAACGAGCGTCGAGAAAATGCTCGACCAGTTTTCGCGAACCGGTCAGACTCGCGCCGGTCCGCAGAGACGCGGGACCCGACTCCGGAGAGGCGGTCGTTCCGATGTTCTTCGGCCACGAGATGCGAGCGAAGAAAACGTCTGGGACGGGCATCGATGATGGTCCCTGCCGGAGGTACGCGTGAAATTGAAACGGCGCTACCGGAGGGTGCACCTAGGATCGTTGTATCCTTGGTGGACGAACCGGGATCGCAGAGGCGATCGTTTTTTCGGGGAAACTGCACTCGCGTGCAGCTCGCCATCTTTGCGAGGAAAATTGCATTCGCGCGAAGAGAACTCGCGTCTCGCACGCACACCGGTTCCAAACGTGCGCGGCATCCGCGTCACCGTGCATGCACTTTCCCGGCGCAACAGTCGCACCAAGTGCAATTGGAAAGTGCAGCTCGCACGCAGTTCCTCTCCCTCCTCCGGGCCCGTTATCGCGATAGGTTACCTGCTTATAGCTGGCACCGATCTGCCTACCGAGAGTTCGCTTTCTCTGCCGACGTCTCGGTGCACAAACCTATAAGTGTACGCACATGGACTCGGCTTCCCTTTCGTTTCGCGCGTTTCGCCATCGTTTCGTTCACCGCGAAAGAAAAGGGCGGTCGACGACAGCCGTCGGGGCTGTCGACAGGTACCGGCGGACGATCGGACGATCTTGAAAATAGGAACGGACTGGCTGCGTTTCCAGGAGCCGACAAATTGGAGCACCTGTCCTCTCCCGTCTATCGAAATCTCAATTCCGCGACAGCTTTTCCCGTTTCGTCGGCCGTCTTCCACTGGGTCGCTGCGACGCGACGAGGCGGTACTGAAATATTCCGGGGATACCGTGGCCACGAGTGTACGCGTAAAAAATTTCGATAACGACCCTCGAGCAAGATTCAATCAGTCGTTCCTCGTTCGCCCGGCGAGCCTGTACGCGTGCCGCGGCATGCAGAACGAAATCCGAGGCACGGAATCGTCGCGTCGTCGCCGATATCGCCCGCTGAATCGACAATCAAAAGCTGCGTGTGCAGTTATGCGCCGCGAACCGAACGCACCGGGTACCTGTAGCTTCGGACGCGATACTTCCGATGGAAAAACCAGTCATCGCCGGAGAAAGCGACGTCTCGCCTGACCGTAAATCGCCCCTCGTCAGCGTCCTATTGATCTTTCGATCGGCGCTAAACGTCGCGTCGCGAATCTACGGCAGATTCGATTGGCGAAAATCATCAGACCCGTGGAAAGTCGACGGAGACGGGGATTGAACGAGACGCGGAACAACCGCCGAGAGAGACAGCAGTGGGAAAGGTCGCGGTATCTGCCAGATCGCCGTGGGCCAACGCAAGAGCTTTCCCTGCTCGATCGCGCTGCTCACCGGCGATGGATGTGAACGTTTCACGAGCCGTAGTTCGTTACGTAGGTAGGAAACCGTATGGAACCCGTATGGAACCCGAATAGTTCGTCCAGGCAACCCAGCGTCGATTCTACGATCCGCGGATCGTCCGCGGATTTCACGACGGCGCGGATCGAACGTTACAAATGACGGGGGACGATCGTGCGCGTCCTGCGACAAACTCCCGCGAATAAATAAGCGATAGATCTCGTCTCCCGATCGCGCGGAACCCCTGCACGCGAAACCCTTTGTTGTCTACGTACGGTTATGCAATACGCGATCGCGTGCTTCGAGCAACGCCGTATCGAACAGCGGGCCGAAACGGCGTACACGTGGACACATTGTACGGGTTTGGGGGGGGGGGCACGCACACCGGCGATACAAGTCAGTCATCGTATTCATTGGTATGCGACTTCCTCTTCGTGCCCGTTCTTGTCAAGGTACAAAACACCGTGAGGCAAATCCTGCGGGAGATCTCCCGGCTTGTCCGAAACGCCGAGACGTACCAGCAAACGCTGTCGTCTCGTACTTCGCCACCCACAAACGGGAGAAATTGTTTCTTCTGGTACGCTCGCTGCTCCGCGTGCAATAGCCGCGCGTACCTGGCGAACCTGCGTCGGCCAGAATTACGCGATCGCCCCGGCGAGAACCGTGCCGATCCTCCGGATCCGCCCGCTCCGATCTCTGTTGCTCCGAGAGCCGCGCGCCACGGATTTGCAGAATTTCGCGCGGCGCTAGGATAATCGAAAGGGGACGAAGCAAACGGGCGACGCGGTCGCGATTCCGCGCGATACCGGATTTGCATAATTTAGCGGGCGAGGCTCGCGTGCGTGCGTCGCGTCCTGGCGCGGCTCGAGCGTCGCAACGGTGGAACGGCAATTAAAAGGAGGACCAAGAAAAAGGGACAGGCGCTTATGACTGGCTACAATTCTAGAACAGAGAAGAAAAGGCAAAACAAGAGCCGTCGCGCCTGTTTATAGCCGGGCACGGTGTGCACGGAGGTATGGTACCGCGATCGCAATGCAGCGCGGTGGCTGCAGCGACCGGTGCGCACGCGAATGCATATACATACATATATCTCTGCCTCGTCGTTGCTCTCGGGAATGCGGTCTATAGCGCGTAGGATCGAGAGCGGACGAGCGGTGCAGCAGGGCAGAGAAATAAGAAGGAAGACGACGAGCGGACAGCGTAGCGGCGAAAGAGGAGCGCGGAGGGAAGAGGGAAGAAGGACGGGACTGGGCGCGATAGAAAGGAGAGAAAGGGAGAGACGGAGAGCGTGCACGGCAGTCGTAAACGGCAACAATTGCTGCGGGCGTTGCCACTCGAAAGCTCGAGTGCCTAATGCCAGATGTCAGACGGTGGTTAGAGTCATTACGGTCATCACTTTGTACCGCGATACACGATGCGTACCGGCCGGGAGATGCACCACCGTGCGCGCAACTCTTCCACCTCTGGAAACGCGATCCGTTCGATCCGACCTCGCGACGCTCTCGATCGCGCTGTCCTCGCCTCCCTTTGCCGCTCCCTTCGCTCCGGCCGGTGTCCTTAGAAACGCGAGTGGACATTCCTCCGGGCGGAAGGAGGAAGGTTTTTCGGCGCCGAAACGGAGCACCGTCGCAAGTGCTCGCCACCACGCGTTCTCGCATGCTGCCAACCCTCTCGTCCGCGCGACGAAGACGGACGCCCACGATCGGACAAAGGGATCCGAGGCTCAATGATCCACGGTGGCCGGCTGGAACGCATAATGGAAGGCTTACGCGAGGATGAATCGGAACCCGTGTCCTGCCACGTAGTACGCGGAGACGGGATACACTCCAGCGACGCGATGGATGGACGGAGGAAACGGTTCTGCGTAGGACGCGTCACTCGCCCGCGCGCCGACGCGAAAGTGGACGATACCTCTTCGGTATTCGCGAGGATGAAGAGCCCGAAGCGCTTCCGGAAACTTCGTTCGCACGGAGCAGCGTTAACGCGGAGAGCGCCGCGAAGGGAGCGGCGATCGATCGCGAGTGGATCCTGCGAGAATCCGGGCGGAATTCGACGGACGCGCGTCTTCGCTTGGGACTCTCGAAACTCGTTTTCATGGTATACCGAGGGCGAATCTCCGCGGCGCTCGCAACGGACCAGGAGAAACGGCAGAATAAAGGGGGAGAACGGGTAGAGAGATGCGCGAGGCTGCGAAAAAGAGGAAGGAGGAGAGGAGAAGACGAGGAACGAAAGGGGTGGAGCCGATACGCAAGGGGATGGAGCGAAAAGAAGCGGCCGGTCCGGCATCGGGACGGATGGGAGAGGCGGACGAAAAATCTGTAATTATAATAATTACAGCCGAGCGGGGAACAATTATAAATCATCATTGAACTAGGCAACGAAACGCCAATAAAATATACACCGTACCGAAAGTTCGGGCCGGTCATTAATGATTGGGTCGCGGCTCTCGGACGCGTATCCGGCCGTCTACCGGATACCGTCCATGCCGCGGCCCCGCCGGCCAATTGAAAAATGTACTCGGTTATCCCTCTCAATTTCCATCGGCATTCGACATTCGGTGTGCACCGGCGCGAGCATTCACCGGGTCTCCCTTGAATGCGGATGACAATCCAATCGGAGAAAAAAGAAGGCACGCGTTTCGCTCAGCCAGATGGACGGACGCTCGTGGGAGGGAGGAAGCCGAGGGAAGATTTCTCTCCTCTTTTTCTTCGAGTTCGCGAATCCTTCGTGTCTCTCTCTCTCTCTCTCTCTCCTCCCAACCGATCCCTTCGCGGCCATGCGTTGCCCTAACTCTGCCCATCCCCGTCGCTCCTCGTCACCCCTTCATCCTTGGCCGATCTTCGAATCGCGGACGTTATGAATGACGGACGCTGCCACGGCCAGACGATTCGGGGTAGGCGAGGGAATAAACGAAGACCCTCGCGATGCTCTTCGAGTCAGTTTCCGGTAGTCCCGGGGCATGTCAGATAGTAAAAAAGTTTCGCGTCGATCTAATCGCCGTGGCGCTGCAGGGTATCGGGTGACCAGGTCGCGACTCGAAACGACTAGGGTATTCGGCGTCGCATCAGACGGATCCCGTTTCGTCGACGGTGCTGAACAGGCGTGTGAATGGGCGGAAAGTTCGCCCGACAAAAGAAATCAGTTTTTGCTCGTTATTTGGACAAGCTGCAAAAACGCGTAACGACTTCGTTATCGTACGCAAACGAGCGCATAAGTATAGTATTACTTTCGACGATTACGCGAAGCGTAAGACGATAGTGCTTAAAGGGTGGGACGGGGGTCGCGGGGAGTACAGCGAGCAAAGCGCGCGAGCGTAATCCCCCGTCGCGGTCGTCCTCGAGGCGGCTCGAATTTCAGAAACGAGGAACGCGTTCGCGCCCCTTGGTTGCCCGGTTTCGTGAAACACATAGGTCGCCGGCGAGGATCGCGCGGATCGATCGGCCCCGATCGGCTCGTCGGGGCGATGTTGCGCGCGCGTTACGCCAGCCCCGGTATCGGCAAATACGCGCGGGAAAGGTTTATCGATCGCGCACCGCTCGTAAAGCAACGTCGGTGCCGAGAGCAACTTGTTCTCGCTCCGACGCCGCTTCGGGGTAGAGCATCTTCTCTCGCCGATGCTACGAAGAAAACGTTCGCAACAGGTTTCCTCGTGCCACACGTACGTACCTAACATTGGAGCAGGCGCCGCTGACCGGCCTCGATCCTCGTCATTTTCGGATCGACGTTAGCGCGTGGGACTCTTCCCTCGCGCGGTTGTACAGGAACGCCTATGCGCGTGCACGCGCGTGCACGTTCGCGCGCGTATTCCGCGAACGACCGGCAGCGGTAAGGACGGGCAGATTCGTTTCGGCTACGATCGTTCGAGAGGCGAGAGCGCGAACGGGGAACGTCGATCGCGATAACGCGGATTCCCGTGGATATTCGCGACACGGCGGTGCACTAATTGTCAGAGAAACCGACGGGGAAAACCTTTCGAGCGGCGCAAGCGGTACCAATTACGAGTTTCTCGGCGTAACGTGGATACGCGGCACGCGGCGCGACCGTTCACGGGCGTCGCTGCCCTTTCGATCGGCTCGCGCGCGTTTAACCAGAAACCTTTAGCAACGACCGTCGAGAGAAGCGGCTTCGCGAGCGCAAACGGAACATATTTCGTCGAGTTGCGCAAGAATCGAGCCCGCTCGCGGCCGCGACGCGTCGCTTTCGCGGGAACGGCTCGCCCGCGCTATTAACTACGCGGCCCGTCCCCCGCGAGGATCTATCGCGTCGATCAGTCGTCCGCGGTGATGACGGATCAATTAGGTGGCTTCGCCTGTCGAAGATCGGCGAACGTTAATCCGTCAAGGAGCACGGGTATTCGCGTGCACGCGCGGTCGGTGACCGTGCGGAAGGAGACGGGAGAGGTTACGCGAGGGTTCGACTCGCCGCGTGCCGGCAGATAGGCAAGGATGATTCGCGGGGGCTCTCTTACCTTGAGAAAGCAGCGTCCAACGGGCATATCCTCCGGAACGGTAGCGTTGTACCACGGTTTCTCGAAGATGGGCTCGTTGTCGTTGAGATCGTGCACTGTCACTCGCACTGTCGCGCTACTACTCAGGGGCGGACGACCCGAGTCCGTCGCGATCACCACCAAGACCGGGGCGGGATCGGCCTCGCAATCCACGTGGGTTCTCGTCGACACGAGACCGGACGTGTCGTCGATGGTGAACCACGTCGTATTGAGCAGAGAGTACCGGATGGCGGAGTTGTCGCCGTCGTCCAGATCCGTGGCGGTTACCTTGAGCACCGGCGTGCCCGGTTCGGAGGCCTCCAGCAGATGAGCCTCGTACCTCTCTTGAGCAAACTTCGGAGCGTTGTCGTTCACGTCCGTGACGAGAAGCCGGAAGGTTCGAACGGCTCGCAGCGGAGGTACGCCAGCGTCGGTCGCCTCCACCGAGAGATCGTACACGGGCTTCTCCTCGCGATCGAGCGGCCTCTCGACCACCACTAGGTATATTATGTTGTCCCTGGTAGCCAGGCCGAAGTGTCCGTCGCCGCCGGACAACGTGACGGTCGCGTTCGAGTACTCGGTCCTCGAGTCCGGATCGCTGACCGATATCCTGGCGACGAACTCGCCCGGCTGGGCGCTCTCGCTGATCTTGGGTGTCGCGTCGTCCGACAGGAATATCACCGTGATCGCCGGCTGATTGTCGTTCACGTCGGTCACGCGAACCAGGAGGAACGCGCTCGCCTCGAGAGTTTGGGCACCGCGGTCCCGCGCCACCACCACCAGCTCGTGCCGCTCCTTCGATTCGAAGTCCAACGCCTTGTTCACGTACACCATTCCCGTCTCCGAATCGATCCGGAACATCTCCTCGCGGTCCGATTGTCGTCGATTGATGGAATACTCTATGCGACCGTTGTCGCCGGCGTCGCTGTCCGTCGCGTTCACCGCGAGCACCGGCGTCCCGACGGTGGCGTTCTCCGGGACGCTTGCGACGTACCTCGTCTGATTGAAGATCGGCGGATTGTCGTTCACGTCCTGCACGGTCACGTTCACCCGCAGTCTCGAGCGAAGAGGCGGAGCGCCTCCGTCCACGGCCTCGATAACCAGATGATACTGGAAGCGGGCCTCGTGATCCAGCGAGCCAGAGTTCTGCAGATCCAGGTAGAGCACGCCGTCGCGGCCGCGATGCTGGGACAGCCGGAACGCGTCCCCGTGATTCCCGGACACGATCTCGTACCGCTGGGTCGAATACTGGCCGAGATCGGGATCCTTGGCCGGTGGCAGGGCGCGTTTCGCGTCACGGGGCGAATTTTCCGGGAACTCGACGTCCACGTGGTCCACGGGGAAGGTCGGCGCGTTGTCATTCTCGTCGAGCACCTTCACGACCACTTGAATGTTCTGCGGCAAGGCGACGAAGCTGTACGACGGCCTGGTCTCGCGATCCAGCGCCACCCTCGTCCTTATCTCCCCTGTCGCGCGGTCCACTATCAAGTCCGAGTCGACCGTGGACCCGGAAACCGATACGATCGAGTACGGTGGACTGTCGGCGTCGATGAAACCGATCCGCGTGCCCGGTCGGGCGTTCTCCGAGATCTCCAGGTATCTCACGAGCTCGGAACGTGCGCCCGGGGCGAGAGTCGCTCCCAGGACGAGGAACAGTAGCAGGTGCCGCATCCTGGGCTCTCCACCGCTGCCGCCACCGCCGCCGTCGCCTCCTTCACCTCCTCCGTCTTGCGCTATTATCTCGATCTTTCCATTACTGAATGATCGATCGTGTGAGGACGCGACGCCGGACGATGCCTCGAAATGTTCCTCATGCGGTCACCAAAAAAATCTCTCTGCCCTCTTTTTCTCTGTCCCCCTGCCTCTCTGCTTCTCTATTGTCCGCAATCGGTACGCGCTCGGTCTCGCGTTATGAAACTGACGAAAGGAAGCGCGGGCAAAACGCGGTCGACCCGCACATTAATCACGCACCAGCAGCACCAGCACCGAGCACAATCACGTTCTACCGCGTTCGCCTGTCGCGTAAACACTTCCGCCACGGTGCGTGGACTTGGCGTCCGCGCGTGTACGTTCAACTCTGTCGACGGAGCTCTGGCCGAGCGGTGGCCACGCCGGGTTATAAACACGTCGTTCGTGGAAACTCGTGATACGCCGTGGAAATTCCTCCGGTAGACGCGTACCTTGCTCGGCCCCGTTCGACGTCCTTCTCTGTTCCTCCTCCCACCTCGCGACCTCTTCCACCCTACGCTTTTCTCCTGTCGCGCTCCGTCCTCCCGCGACGCTCTTCCAACCTGCTTCTATCTCTTTCGCTAGCAAGCCGCGGTGTCCGCGCTGTCCACGCTGTTGCTGGAATATCTTCGCCCCGAGATATCAGCACGTTCCTCGCGCTAGATCCACGCCCGATAACCAGGCGATCAACACGACCGCTCGCGAACCCGGTGCGATCGTCTCGCGCATTGAACGCTTCCCATCTCTCCGGTTCCGTCGGGTCCGCTCGAAAAAGTTGCCAACACCGCGCGCTCGACGTTCGCTCCGATCCAGTCCGATTCGATTCTTCACGCGACTCGTCCCGCGGCACTTCCTGTCATTTTCCACGACCGGGGCGCAACGAGGGCATCCGTCTTCCGGATTGCCCCGGATCAATCCTCTCGAGGCGTTAACGCGACCGGGCAGTACCAGTCGGACCAGCTCGGGTCGGAGCACGCTGACCAGCGAACGAGCCAAGCCCGTCACTGCCTTCTCCGCGATTTCGCCTCCATCGCGGCCCCACTCGAGGCGAAATAACCCTGGCCCAAATATCTATCCACGAAAACTGTCACGCGTCACCCGCACTTCCTGCAAGACGAACTTGCGTACCCGACGCGAAACAGACGGTCCGGCCGTGCTTCTTGCCGCGGAGACGTTTTTACTCCGATCCACTCCTGTCGTTGTTTCCCTCCGCTCCGGTGCACCCTTCCGCGATTAACTGCCACACGTTCGATCGACTAGCCGAGTCGTTCGGAGTACGCGCACGGGAATGCGCGAGCGAGCGATCGAGCGAGCGAGCGTTACGCGCGGCACTCGCTACGGATTATCTCGGACGAGAGTGGCTTCGCACTCGGGGCCCAAGGAGTTAGCGGCGAGAAGGAAACGCAAGCACGAGGTGTCGCGATCGTGGGCCCAGCGTCCGTTCCGCGCGGCTTCGAGGTTAGACATGCACTGACATGGCGGCACCTGCAAGGCCTACCCTTTCCCCGACTCGCTGGACTTACCTGGCCGGGCCAGGGGGACCCGGCTGGACCGAACGGCGGCCATCTTGGAGAGGGGAGCGGTGCTGCATCGGGCCCCGGCATTCAACTCTCTTCGCGGCACCGAGCAGCTAGACTATACCAAACTTCGCTTGCCTGCCTGTTCGCTCGCTTCTCTCGTTCCCTCCGCTTCTCTCCCTCTCGCTTTCGCCGCGTCGAAACCCCCTGCCCCCTCCGCCTTGGACCTACACCTCTTTCTCTCGCCTCACCGATTTCTTCGTCCTTTCCTCGTTTATCTCGTTCCGCCGCCGTCCATCCTACCTGAGCGCACGGTATGCGAACAACTGACTTACCATCGGTGCTCATTCCGCGCTCGGCCCTGCGAGCCGCTTCTACGCCTGTGCCAAAGGTCCTGGAATTTGCTAACGCGACGAAAGGGATTCCGGATAGTTTTGAACGCGGGGCCGCGTTCACGACGTTTTCGTGTCTCGCCCCGAACTCGTTCGACTCGTTCCCCTGTATTTTCCCCGAGCCGTATTCATCGCGCTCGAAGCAGACACGTACCTGTACGCGTACACGGTTGCATCGTTCAGAGTATCATCGAGTAGCACGTTGTTCGCGATATTCTCCATTCCGCTCTCCCAAATAGTACGCCTGCCACGATGGTATGCCCACGTCGCGACGGTTCGCGCATAGATCACCGGTCATTTGCACGCGTACGCGTCGCGCAGGTGTACAATACAAGTGATAAATCCTCGGTTTGATAATTCCGTGCATCAGCGATGACTCATGACGTGACCGGTGCGACTAACCACAAAACCTCCCCGCCTCGCCTCCTAACCCCCTCCAAACCCACCCACCCCCCCGGCTCCCGGGGCCCAAAAAACGAACAAATTAGCGAATTCCACCTTACGGGCACGCGCTGGAATTTCATATGCGCCAAGAATTCAGATTAACGCGCGGCTACTTGCGCCTTCGATATATCTCGCATCTCCGCGCATCGCTTATGCCGCGCCGCCGCATTAGACCGTGGAATAGGTTCCGCCTGTTCGCGCGTTCAAGTCGCCGGAAACACGAACGCGCGTTTCCACTCGTCCGGGGTCCGCGGCTGGGCAACGATCAACGGAAACGTCAACGTTCTTGCGCGAAATCGAGTCGGAACGAAAGGAAGATCCATCGGTTCCGTCGGCTCGCGCGACGCGTCCCCAGGGTCGAGGACCCTTGTGCTCCTCTACCTGACTCTACGAGTAGGCAGATAAATCCGCCGCCTACTACCACTCGCCGCGGACAATGCGCCCGGGACGGTGCATCATCGTTCGTATTGTTTGCCCAGCCATCGGCCGCGCACCGATCTTTCGCAGGTGCTGGAAGCGGGAAAGATGTCCGGCTTCGAACGCCTAACGAGTTCGAGTACGCCCTGATCGACGTCGATCCGCTTACCCCGGGGACCATCGAACTCCGGTACGCGCGTTCATCGGTACATCGGAGCGGAATAAATTTCCGTCCACCGGGTCGCCTTTGTTTCCCGAATCTCGTACGTTCTCTCCGCGCGCGCGCGCGCGTACCGCGAATCGATCCCACTTGGCCGAAAAGCAAGATATCGACGACAGGCTCTACTTCTTCTTCTTCTTCTTCTTCTTCTTCTTCCTCCTCGTCTCCCACCCTGTTCCCTTCCCGTTGTCGTCGCAATCGTTATCGTCCCCTTCCCTTTCTTCCGCTTCTTCTTTCTCCGCTTCATTGTCAACAATTTCACCGCGCCTTCTTATTTCACCCGCGATTGTCCTCCTCCTAATTCTCCTCGACTCTCGCGATTCCTCCTTCTTCTGCTTCCTCCTCCCGCTCTCTCTCTCACTCTCTCTCACTCTCGCTACATCGATACATCTTTTTCGTCCGCGTTCCGAGCGACGGAAGGAGAGTGTGGATTTGCAACAAAAGTGCCATTGTCACCGTTCAGACGCCTTCCCATTAAAGAACGTCGGGGATTTCTGCGAAATCTTTCCAGCGTACACCAATTTCGGCGCGGCACGGTGGCACGGCCGCTAGAGGAAAATTACAGAGTTCGGGAGTAAAGGGTGAAAGAGGAGGAGGGGCGGGGGGAGGAGGACAGGGTGGAAGTGTAAAGAACCAAAAAGTGGTTGGCGGATACGAGGAACGAGCGCGCCACGATAATCCGTGGCGAAAGGGGGTGCAGAGGGGGCCGACAAAGCGTCTCGTCATTAAACGAAATGATTGTTGGCCGCGAGAACCACCTACACCCAGCTCGCTACCAGCGACGAGAAATTGCGAGATGAAAGACCGCGGAACTTTTCTGCGAGGGAGCTCGTAGGTTTCGACGGCGGTTAGCTTCCGGCATGACCTATCATTCTGCACGTCCTTCCCTCCGTCGCTTCCACCCTCGCCGCGGTACAGTCAACCCCTTGCCTCGCAACGTTGCATGCACGAATACGTGCCCGCTGCGGTGCACAATGGGAGAACGGATTCCTCTTGTTCGCCGAAAAAAATCGACCCGCGAGAGGAAAAAGAAGGAGCGCGAGGAGGCGGAGTGGTAGGCGAAGAAGGGGAATGGAGAAGAGGACCGAGAGGCGAAGGAGAGGAAGAAGTAAGTACGTTTCTTTCGAGCAAACGCGCAACGATGGTACCAGCCGGACCGGGCGCGATCGAGTTACCAGTTTCGAATATCCGCAGTAGTCGTGAGTGGCTCTAGAGTTTCGTGCTCGAATTTCGCAAAAAATCGCGATTTCGAGACGCGCCGTAGAGAATGCGATAGACAATTTTGCTCGGCCCCATCGTACGAATCCATCTCGCCCGTCGGTCGCATCCGAGATACTTCTGTCTGCCGGCTGCAACCTTGTGTCCAGGTTGACCGACGGTTATGCATCTGAACGGCCGATGCAAGAATGTTTACGTCCGCATCGCGCAAACGGCGAAGAGGAGCAACTCGAAAGTAAGTCCAAGCGGAGGGTGCAAGCTATGCTCGGCGGTATTACGCTGGCTGTGGCGTGAGCTACGCAAGATGACCCCTCTCCCTCCTGTTAACTATAGCGAGTAGCACTAATGTAGAATTATAGCGCGGTGGGGAAAAAAAAGGGGACAACTGCGGAGGCGAAGCAAAGAAAAGACACCGAGGTAAGAGATTTCGTCGGGACGTAGTGGTGGGGCACTGAAAATTGGGAACTGGTGGGGGTGATGGAGACCAGCCGCATAATGACAGGGTGCCTCGCGCCAAGGCCCCGCTAACGAACCGGCCCACGGGACCCGAAAGGGTCCAGGCTAGGAGACGACACTGTATTATTTTACCATTTCGGGGGTCGGGGGCATCATCAGAAATCATCGCCGAATCCATATAATCAGTAGACGGTTACGTGCAGCCATGATTTTAAAAGCAGAAGGAAGGGATTCGAGCGACGCAGAGAGGACAGAGGGAGAGAGGACGAGGCCTAATAAGGCGAACAGTGGTAGGTACTTCGCTATCTTCGTCCTCGTCCTCGTCCTCAACCTCGTTCTCGTCCTCTTCCTTGGGCACATCCCCGTCATCGTCGTCGCCCGTCTCTCAGAGATCCCTCGGACTTCTGGGTCCTTGATACGAACTTATAGTACACGTTGCGGCCACTAATGACACGGACCCGATAAAAAGTAAGCCCCATCTACCTTTCTTTCTTCCTTCCTTCTCTGCTATCTTGACGCGTTGCACGAAAGGTAGGCCTTAAAACGCCCCAATGAGGTCGCAAACGTTCCGCGGAACGATTCTGGAGCGCGATCAGAGATGACCGTTCGAAATTGCGCCGCCAAAAAATATGCTCGAGCACTTAGCTACGCTACCCGGAAATGGGCCGGCAAAAGAACCACCGATTCGGGACAATCCCGTAAACTGCTTTTTCCCACCCCTGTACTCAGCAGTTCGTTGTTCGACAAATCTCGGATAGAAAAGTTCCCTCGGTAGGCATACATTCGTGGCGGAGGAGACGGGAAATTATTTAACGCCTGGACCCGAGGGATATCCTTGCGGTCAACGGGCCTGAAGGAAAAGCTGATAAGTTCATCACTTGAAATGTCAGTTATTGTACGGGCAGAAAACGTCGCGGGAACGTCAAGATCGAGGCAATGACGAGAAATATGCGAGTGTACCGTGAAAGTTGATCGATAAAGATCTAAATGAAAGTTGTTGGTGGATATAAAACGCCTCTTGCACGTACTGAGCCCACTTTGCGTAGGAACGACCGGTTTCTTACAAATCGAGAAAAACATCCGCGCGTCGATCGATAACTTGAATCTTTGTAAAAATTGATCGAATAAAAAGTTTCTTGTGTGCTCCCTTGACCTGTTTTGTGAAGGGCGAGGGGCAAATGCTAGACGTGTCGATAAATTTATTCGAACTATATTTTAACGAGCGTGGCCGACGTACCGCCAATTTCGAAAAAGAGTAACAGATCATCCAAGAAATCCTGTCGGAGTGTAGAAAAAGGTAGGGATCCGATACGTAACCAGTATCGACGTAGCGACGCGCGTTATCTCGATAATTAGGGACTTTCTCCGGTCCGAAATATTGATGCTGGAGCCTTTCGAACTGGCCCCAAAATTCCTCGGACCGTGTTAGCGGATCGAGCGCGAGATAGCATTGACAGACTCACCAAAATCTTTTACATCTTTTTCCTAATCTATCTTACTTATAAAATGATACCGATCGTCACACATCTCTCGTCGCCTGCCAAAAATTATCCAACTTAATTACGGAAACAAATGAAGGCCCAGCATCCGTTCCATCGAGTGTCCGAGAGCCCACTACCTGGACGCGGTCGATGCCTACAGGTGCATGCAACGTGGCCCGACGATAAAGGTGTACATGGCGTCATCTTACGTCGACTCGATGCACGAGCAAAACGTGATCTTCCCGGGTAATCGATATAACGAAAAATGTAGTAGACATTTTTATTTTTGTATTTTATTTCTCTTTTTTACAAAACATAGGTAAATACATATAATTTTAAACGAAAGTATCAACCGACAGTTTATGGTTTCAAAGGAATAATTGGCCAATACTGAGGTTTCGCTTTATCTTTATGTCTATCAACTGTAGTCTGCAGGGCAGTTTCCATTGCTAATATCGTAGGACTAGCTTCGCCATAGAGTAGCTTTGCATTGCTGTTTCTTTTGCGCATCCATGCCGCTCCACCTTGAACACCTGCATCATCCGCTTCTTCCTTTGCATTTGTCAACAATTCGGACTCATTCTTCTTCTTCAATTCAATTTTGTGCCTTATGCTTTGCTCTAAGAAGCTCATCATATCTTCATTCACATGAAATTCGAAATTATCAGATTCTTCGTCGGACGCCGCACCATTGTCCGTTTTTAAATCAACAGGACTATATCCTTCGTGTCTTTTTACATTCGGAGAACAGGGTTGACCATTCTGGTGTGTCAACGACCTCAATTTGTCCCTCAATATTTGATTTTCGTGTTCCAATGCAATGCAACGAGTTCTCCACCACGTTACACTGTGCCTAAAAATTGTATTAGTTAGGTAAATACCTTCTCGTTCGAACTATCGAATTCATGAATGGTTATAGTCCACTTATTCTCAGTATACTTGACAGACATGTAGTCTAACCTTTTTTGCCACTCTTGAGCAGCTGTGTAATTTTCCCAAAACGAACTGGCTTCCATATTATTGCCAATTAATCTCTCTTTAGCAATAAAAGTATTGCTGCGCTCTAAAACGAGTCGTCGACGTTTCTCAGGTTTAACCTCAAACTTTATTTGTTCACGGCGTCGCTTTTTTAAATGTCCCCTCTTTTTTCGACTTCTGCTCCGTTTTACAGCCACAAATTCCATACCTTATAGCTGTTCCATACACGGGAACGAAAAGTAATGTTTGCAGAAATATTATTGTTTACAAATCCCTGCTACGGCTCTACGCACACTAATTGCAAAAAATGTGTACTACGATCGGGGAGACATCAAACGCACATCCCTGAAAGTATCAATTTAAATTGCCATCCCAATTTTTGTCAGTCCAAATGTGAAATCGAGCAAACTCGACTAGGCTGTCCAACGAAAGTCTTGTATAAAATTGTAGAAGAGATAAATCAATTTGTTTAACGGTGCTGTAAACAAATGAAATAATGTCGACTTCCAGGCAAGCTAGCACAGTGATCAAAGGTCTAAAGTAAAGTTGTATGTTGAAGCCATAATCATAAGTGGATGTTAACAATATTCCCCGCGCGGTTAATTGGTTTGTTAACAATTAAACAATTAAAATGATTATTACGGACAACTGGATAAAGTTACAGCAATGGGATATTTTTTATCGTGTAGTTTATCCGTTCCCCTTCCATTTGACACCCCACTTATTAAAAAATAAGTAACAGGAGCCGAGATAAAAATTTTTTTGAAATATTTCGGTAACGTTGTGTCCGTCACGGAAATGGTATAGGGGCTACAGCCCGAAAGACAGTTGATAATCAGACATGTGGCGCCATCTCGCGTTTGCGGCTTTTTTCGCAGTTTGCCGCGGCTTCAAAACCGAATTCCTGGATTACATCGTTCATTTAAACAATTGCGCTTTTCTCGGCTTCTACTGCATATTTCTTAACCGGACTTGTCTTAAATGAAAGCTACCAACCATAGCTATCTGCCCCAAAAGTTGCAACAATATAGCAATTGTTGTTCGAAAGTTATTATCATTTGAAAAATCGGAAAAAATGCACTCCGGGTCACTGCAATTATCTCGGCTTCTGGAGGCGATAGATTAATGATCGAGTGTTCCAAATGAAGGTAAAGGATGCTGCTACAC
Organism: Nomada lathburiana; assembly: GCA_963667235.1. Lineage (NCBI taxonomy): Eukaryota > Metazoa > Arthropoda > Insecta > Hymenoptera > Apidae > Nomada > Nomada lathburiana. The sequence continues at coordinate 11,252,405 of OY763905.1, read as the reverse complement.
GACAATAAACGATTGACAAATGGTGCATGCGCTGTTTATTTTTTCTAAACAAATAAATAATTCGTTTGAGTATTGCACCGAAACTATGCACGAGGGCCGCTCTAATCGTGAATCAGAATGTTCCTTGAACCAAGAGCTTCAATTTGAGACCTGGTTGATTAAAATCGGCCCAGTAGAACGCGAGATAATACAATTTGTTTAAAGAAATTATAAACAAATGCCATTATTTCGACTTGCAGGCTAGCTACATCAATGACCAGAGGACATACATTAAAGCTAGGAGGATCAGCTAACATCTCCAATAGGTGTGAACATTATTCCACGTGCGGTTCATTTGTTATAATCAATTATACAACTGAAACTGTTATTACGGCCAGCTGCATATAGTTACAGCAACGGCGAATTCTTTTCGTGTAGCTTATTCGTTTCCCTTTCTTTTGAGACCTGGTTGATTAAAATCGGCCAAGTAGAAGGCGAGATAATAATTTTTAAACATTTTGTCGGTAATGATATGTCGGTAATGAGATGTCGGTAATGATATGTCGGTAATCGTGTATGTGGCGCCATCTCGCGTTTGCGGCCTTTTTCGCAGTTTGCCGCGGCTTCAAAACCGCATTCCTGGATAACATCGTTAATTTAAACAATTGCGTTTTTCTCGGCTTCTACTGCATATTTCTTAACCGGACTTGTCTTAAATGAAAGCTACCAACCATAGCTATCTGCCCCAAAAGTTGCAACAACATAGCAATTGTTGTTCGAAAGTTATTAACATTTGAAAAATCGGCAAAAATGCACTCCGGGTCACTGCAATTATCTCGGCTTCTGGAGGCGATAGATTAATGATCGAGTGTTCCAAATGAAGGTAAAGGATGCTGCTACACGACAATAAACGATTGACAAATGGTGCATGCGCTGTTTATTTTTTCTAAACAAATAAATAATTCGTTTGAGTATTGCACCGAAACTATGCACGAGGGCCGCTCTAATCGTGAATCAGAATGTTCCTTGAACCAAGAGCTTCAATATGAGACCTGGTTGATTAAAATCGGCCCAGTAGAACGCGAGATAATACAATTTGTTTAAAGAAATTATAAACAAATGCCATTATTTCGACTTGCAGGCTAGCTACGTCTATGACCAGTGGACATAAATTAAAGCTACAAGGATCAGCTAACATCTCCAACAGGTGTGAGCATTATTGCACGTGCGGTTCATCAGTTATAAACAATTAAATAATTAAAATTGTTATTACGGCCAACTGCATACAGCTACAGCAACGGGGTAACATTTATCGTCTAGCTTATTAGTTTCCCTTTCTTTTGAGACCTAGTTGATTAAAATCGGCCCACTAGAAGCCGAGATAAATCAATTTGTTTAAAGGAATTATAAACAAATGCCATTATTTCGACTTGCAGGCTAGCTACGTCTATGACCAGTGGACATAAATTAAAGCTACAAGGATCAGCTAACATCTCCAACAGGTGTGAGCATTATTGCATGTGCGGTTCATCAGTTATAAATTATTAAATAATTAAAATTGTTATTACGGCCAACTACATACAGCTACAGCAACGGGGTAACTTTTATCGTCTAGCTTATTAGTTTCCCTTTCTTTTGAGACCTAGTTGATTAAAATCGGCCCACTAGAAGCCGAGATAAATCAATTTGTTTAAAGAAATTATAAACAAATGCCATTATTTCGACTTGCAGGCTAGCTACGTCAATGACCAGTGGACATAAATTAAAGCTACAAGGATCAGCTAACATCTCCAACAGGTGTGAGCATTATTGCACGTGCGGTTCATCAGTTATAAACAATTAAATAATTGAAATTGTTATTACGGCCAACTGCATACAGCTACAGCAACGGGGTAACTTTTATCGTCTAGCTTATTAGTTTCCCTTTCTTTTGAGACCTAGTTGATTAAAATCGGCCCACTAGAAGCCGAGATAAATCAATTTGTTTAAAGAAATTATAAACAAATGCCATTATTTCGACTTGCAGGCTAGCTACGTCAATGACCAGTGGACATAAATTAAAGCTACGAGGATCAGCTAACATCTCCAACAGGTGTGAACATTATTCCACGTGCGGTTCATTAGTTATAAACAATTAAATAATTAAAATTGTTATTACGGCCAACTGCATACAGCTACAGCAACGGGGTAACTTTTATCGTCTAGCTTATTAGTTTCCCTTTCTTTTGAGACCTAGTTGATTAAAATCGGCCCACTAGAAGCCGAGATAAATCAATTTGTTTAAAGAAATTATAAACAAATGCCATTATTTCGACTTGCAGGCTAGCTACGTCAATGACCAGTGGACATAAATTAAAGCTACAAGGATCAGCTAACATCTCCAACAGGTGTGAGCATTATTTCACGTGCGGTTCATCAGTTATAAACAATTAAATAATTAAAATTGTTATTACGGCCAACTGCATACAGCTACAGCAACGGGGTAACTTTTATCGTCTAGCTTATTAGTTTCCCTTTCTTTTGAGACCTAGTTGATTAAAATCGGCCCACTAGAAGCCGAGATAAATCAATTTGTTTAAAGAAATTATAAACAAATGCCATTATTTCGACTTGCAGGCTAGCTACGTCAATGACCAGTGGACATAAATTAAAGCTACAAGGATCAGCTAACATCTCCAACAGGTGTGAGCATTATTTCACGTGCGGTTCATCAGTTATAAACAATTAAATAATTAAAATTGTTATTACGGCCAACTGCATACAGCTACAGCAACGGGGTAACATTTATCGTCTAGCTTATTAGTTTCCCTTTCTTTTGAGACCTAGTTGATTAAAATCGGCCCACTAGAAGCCGAGATAAATCAATTTGTTTAAAGGAATTATAAACAAATGCCATTATTTCGACTTGCAGGCTAGCTACGTCTATGACCAGTGGACATAAATTAAAGCTACAAGGATCAGCTAACATCTCCAACAGGTGTGAGCATTATTGCACGTGCGGTTCATCAGTTATAAACAATTAAATAATTGAAATTGTTATTACGGCCAACTGCATACAGCTACAGCAACGGGGTAACTTTTATCGTCTAGCTTATTAGTTTCGCTTTCTTTTGAGACCTAGTTGATTAAAATCGGCCCACTAGAAGCCGAGATAAATCAATTTGTTTAAAGAAATTATAAACAAATGCCATTATTTCGACTTGCAGGCTAGCTACGTCAATGACCAGTGGACATAAATTAAAGCTACGAGGATCAGCTAACATCTCCAACAGGTGTGAGCATTATTGCACGTGCGGTTCATCAGTTATAAACAATTAAATAATTGAAATTGTTATTACGGCCAACTGCATACAGCTACAGCAACGGGGTAACTTTTATCGTCTAGCTTATTAGATTCCCTTTCTTTTGAGACCTAGTTGATTAAAATCGGCCCACTAGAAGCCGAGATAAATCAATTTGTTTAAAGAAATTATAAACAAATGCCATTATTTCGACTTGCAGGCTAGCTACGTCAATGACCAGTGGACATAAATTAAAGCTACGAGGATCAGCTAACATCTCCAACAGGTGTGAACATTATTCCACGTGCGGTTCATTAGTTATAAACAATTAAATAATTAAAATTGTTATTACGGCCAACTGCATACAGCTACAGCAACGGGGTAACTTTTATCGTCTAGCTTATTAGTTTCCCTTTCTTTTGAGACCTAGTTGATTAAAATCGGCCCACTAGAAGCCGAGATAAATCAATTTGTTTAAAGAAATTATAAACAAATACCATTATTTCGACTTGCAGGCTAGCTACGTCAATGACCAGTGGACATAAATTAAAGCTACGAGGATCAGCTAACATCTCCAACAGGTGTGAACATTATTCCACGTGCGGTTCATTAGTCATAAACAATTAAATAATTAAAATTGTTATTACGGCCAACTGCATACAGCTACAGCAACGGGGTAACTTTTATCGTCTAGCTTATTAGTTTCCCTTTCTTTTGAGACCTAGTTGATTAAAATCGGCCCACTAGAAGCCGAGATAAATCAATTTGTTTAAAGAAATTATAAACAAATGCCATTATTTCGACTTGCAGGCTAGCTACGTCAATGACCAGTGGACATAAATTAAAGCTACAAGGATCAGCTAACATCTCCAACAGGTGTGAGCATTATTTCACGTGCGGTTCATCAGTTATAAACAATTAAATAATTAAAATTGTTATTACGGCCAACTGCATACAGCTACAGCAACGGGGTAACTTTTATCGTCTAGCTTATTAGTTTCCCTTTCTTTTGAGACCTAGTTGATTAAAATCGGCCCACTAGAAGCCGAGATAAATCAATTTGTTTAAAGAAATTATAAACAAATGCCATTATTTCGACTTGCAGGCTAGCTACGTCAATGACCAGTGGACATAAATTAAAGCTACAAGGATCAGCTAACATCTCCAACAGGTGTGAGCATTATTTCACGTGCGGTTCATCAGTTATAAACAATTAAATAATTAAAATTGTTATTACGGCCAACTGCATACAGCTACAGCAACGGGGTAACTTTTATCGTCTAGCTTATTAGTTTCCCTTTCTTTTGAGACCTAGTTGATTAAAATCGGCCCACTAGAAGCCGAGATAAATCAATTTGTTTAAAGAAATTATAAACAAATGCCATTATTTCGACTTGCAGGCTAGCTACGTCAATGACCAGTGGACATAAATTAAAGCTACGAGGATCAGCTAACATCTCCAACAGGTGTGAACATTATTCCACGTGCGGTTCATTAGTTATAAACAATTAAATAATTGAAATTGTTATTACGGCCAACTGCATACAGCTACAGCAACGGGGTAACTTTTATCGTCTAGCTTATTAGTTTCCCTTTCTTTTGAGACCTAGTTGATTAAAATCGGCCCACTAGAAGCCGAGATAAATCAATTTGTTTAAAGAAATTATAAACAAATACCATTATTTCGACTTGCAGGCTAGCTACGTCAATGACCAGTGGACATAAATTAAAGCTACGAGGATCAGCTAACATCTCCAACAGGTGTGAACATTATTCCACGTGCGGTTCATTAGTCATAAACAATTAAATAATTAAAATTGTTATTACGGCCAACTGCATACAGCTACAGCAACGGGGTAACTTTTATCGTCTAGCTTATTAGTTTCCCTTTCTTTTGAGACCTAGTTGATTAAAATCGGCCCACTAGAAGTCGAGATAAAACAATTTGTTTAAAGAAATTATAAACAAATGCCATTATTTCGACTTGCAGGCTAGCTACGTCAATGACCAGTGGACATAAATTAAAGCTACAAGGATCAGCTAACATCTCCAACAGGTGTGAGCATTATTTCACGTGCGGTTCATCAGTTATAAACAATTAAATAATTAAAATTGTTATTACGGCCAACTGCATACAGCTACAGCAACGGGGTAACTTTTATCGTCTAGCTTATTAGTTTCCCTTTCTTTTGAGACCTAGTTGATTAAAATCGGCCCACTAGAAGTCGAGATAAAACAATTTGTTTAAAGAAATTATAAACAAATGCCATTATTTCGACTTGCAGGCTTGCTACGTCAATGACCAGTGGACATAAATTAAAGCTACGAGGATCAACTAACATCTCCAACAGGGGTGAACATTATTCCACGTGCGGTTCATCAGTTATAAACAATTAAACAATTAAAATTGTTGTTACGGCCAACTGCATACAGCTACAGTATCGGGGTATTTTTTAGCGTGTAGTTTATTCGTTTCCCTTTCTTTTGAGACATGACAGATTAAAAAACAACTACCAAGGGACGAGATAATTGAAATGACCCGTGGTGCACTTTTGCCGATTCTCAAATAGTTTATAACTTTTAAACCGCATATGGCATATTCTGCAAGTTGCTGGAGAATATACCTATGCTTTATAGGTTTAATTTGAGACAAGTCCGGTTAAGAAATATGCAGTAGAAGACGAGAAAAACGCAATTGTTTAAATTAACGATGTAATCCAGGAACTCGGTTTTGAATCCGCGGCAAATTGCGAAAAAGGCCGCAAACGCGAGATGGCGCCACATACACGATTACCGACATATCATTACCGACAAAATGTTTAAAAATTATTATCTCGGCTTCTACTGGGCCGCTTTTAATCAACCAGGTCTCGAAAGAAAGGGGAAACGAATATGCTAGACGATCAAAAATACCCCGTTGCTGTAACTGTATGCAGTTGGCCGTAATAACAATTTTAATTGTTTAATTGTTTATAACTAATGAACCGCACTTGGAGTAATGTTCACACCTGTTGGAGATGTTAGCTGATCCTCCTACCTTTAATTCATGTCCTCTGGTCATTGATGTAGATAGCCTGCAAAGCGAAATAATGGCATTTGTTTATAATTTCTTTAAACAAATTGAATTATCTCGCGTTCTACTGGGCCGATTTTAATCAACCAGGTCTCAAATTGAAGCTCTTGGTTCAAGGAACATTCTGATTCACGATTAGAGCGGCCCTCGTGCATAGTTTCGGTGCAATACTCAAACGAATTATTTATTTGTTTAGAAAAAATAAACAGCGCATGCACCATTTGTCAAGCGTTTATTGTCGTGTAGCAGCATCCTTTACCTTCATTTGGAACACTCGATCATTAATCTATCGCCTCCAGAAGCCGAGATAATTGCAGTGACCCGGAGTGCATTTTTGCCGATTCTTCAATTGTTAATAACTTTTAAACCGCAAATGCCACATTGATGAAACTGTAGGATGAGATAGCTATGGTTGGTAGCTTTCATTTAAGACAAGTCCGGTTAAGAAATATGCAGTAGAAGCCGAGAAAAACGCAATTGTTTAAATTAACGATGTTATCCAGGAATTCGGTTTTGAAGCCGCGGCAAACTGCGAAAAAGGCCGCAAACGCGAGATGGCGCCACATACACGATTACCGACATATCATTACCGACAAAATGTTTAAAAATTATTATCTCGCCTTCTACTTGGCCGATTTTAATCAACCAGGTCTCAAAGGAAAGGGAAACGAATAAGCTACACGAAAAGAATTCCCCGTTGCTGTAACTATATGCAGCTGGCCGTAATAACAGTTTCAATTGTATAATTGATTATAACAAATGAACCGCACGTGGAATAATCTTCACACCTATTGGAGATGTTAGCTGATCCTCGTAGCTTTAATTTATGTCCTCTGGTCATTGATGTAGCTAGCCTGCAAGTCGAAATAATGGCATTTGTTTATAATTTCTTTAAACAAATTCAATTATCTCGGCTTCTGCTGGGCCGATTTTAATCACCGACATCTCAAATTGAAGCTCTTGGTTCAAGGAACAATCTCTTTCAAGCTTAGAATAGCTCCCGTGCATAGTTACCGTGTAATTTTCGAACAAATATTTAAAAGGATTATAACAAATTGAACCGCTCATGGAATATTCTTAACACTTATTCCAGATTGTAGCTTATACTTCTAGCTTTAATTTGTGTCTTCCGATCATTAATGTAGCTAGCCGGGAAGTGGCAGTAATCGCATTTATTTTTGATTTCTTCAAAGAAATTCAATTATCTCAGCTTCTGCTGGTCCGATTTTAATCAACGACATCTTAACTTAAAGTTCTCGATTCGAGGAACCATCTGTTTCTATTGTAGAACGACCCTGCATCCCCCATTGCACTCCTTTGCAAGTAAACCTCTCTTTCTTTTATGCTTCTTGTTTGGCCCTTTCTTCTTCCTTCGTTTTTCACTCTTCTGTTACATACTTACTTATATATTTTTTGTGTGTGCAGGTATCGCTGATAAAGTTTAAGGAGCATTGACTGGCACTTCTCAATGCGCATAAGAGCAAGAAAGAAGATGGAAGAACTTTTTCCATGTTCTTTAGTTATCCTTTAGTTATAGTTAATTTATGAAGGTTCTACATACAAACTATGTAAATTTTTAGTATAACTTTTATCTTGTTTGTGTCTATTGTACTTTTCATATTACATAAATGTTACTTTAAAATTGATTAAGATTTAGTTGTAAGGGATGTTGTAAATAGATATAAAAGAATAGTACGTAAGTATTAGCTTGTAAATTTGAATTGCAACATTTCTGTAACTTGTACCTTCACTGAGTAGTTTAAATAAATGTTAAATGAAAAGAATTCCACTGCTCTTTTTATTTTCATACCTTACCAATCCTTGAAAGAACCTAATTCCAATTCCTTATACAAGAAGTACCGTGGACGAACTTTAAATGCAAAGTCCTGAAGCGAGAAACTTGTAAAAATTGCCCTATACGTTACTAAATTGGCAGCAGGAAATTCTCCATCATTTTTAAAGTCTTCAGTTCTTGCAAAATTTTTTGGGAGAATCTAGAAATTTTGCGCTCGGAAATTCCTGGAACCGTGACGTCATTTCCAAGAATTGCTTCGATCGAATACCTCCTCGCATATCATATTCTCCTGATACAAATCCACGATTTTCAGCGAGTTATTCTTGCCAGAAACTCAGAAATTTTGCGCTCGGAAATTCCTGGAACCGTGACGTCATTTCCAAGAATTGCTTCGATCGAATACCTCCTCGCATATCATATTCTCCTGATACAAATCCACGATTTTCAGCGAGACATTTTTTCCAGAAACTCAGAAATTTTGCGCTCGGAAATTCCTGGAATGTGACGTCATTTCCAAGAATTGCTTCGATCGAATACCTCCTCGCATATCATATTCTCCTGATACAAATCCACGATTTTCAGCGAGTTATTCTTGCCAGAAACTCAGAAATTTTGCGCTCGGAAATTCTTGGAACGTGACGTCATTTCCAAGAATTGCTGCGATCGAATACCTCCTCGCATATCATATTCTCCTGATACAAATCCACGATTTTCAGCGAGTTATTCTTGCCAGAAACTCAGAAATTTAAGTGCTGAAAATCGTGGATTTGTATCCGGAGAACATAATGTGCGAGAAGGTATCCGACATCGGCAGTTCTGGGAAATAACGTCAAGTTCCTGGAATTTCCGAGCGCTTAAATTTCTCGGCCTCCATCAAAACTTTAATAAGGTTCAGGTCTATTTTTACAAGTTCTCCGTTTGTGAACTTTGCATTTAAAGTTCCTAGACGGTAGAACTTGTTTAAGGAATTGGAATTAGGTTCTTTCAAGGATTGGTAAGGTATGAAAATAAAAAGAGCAGTAGAATTCTTTTCATTGAAGATTTATTCAAATTAATTAATGAAGATACAGGTTACAAAAATATTGCAATTTAAACTTACAAGCTAATACTTATGAACTATTCTTTTATGTCTATTTACAACACATCTTACAGATAAAACATACATTAAAAATTTACATAGTTTGTATGTACATTTATAAAAATATATTACAGCAATTGTGTAACTTGTGCATATGTAAAGTATTTAGTATATCTTTCATTTTATATTTCGCATATTCAGTAGAACTTGTAGTAACAGTAATATTAAAGTTTATACAAGATCTACCGAATAAACTGAATATAAAATGAAATATATAATTGGTATACATAACAATTAATTGCACAAGTTTTCTAAATTAATTTTAAGCAGTAAGAGTTACACACTATTTTTGTAAGCCAACGTGCTATAACTAAAGTGTCTTCTTCTTTAGTAGAAGTAGTTTCTTCTTTCTTGCTTTTATGCACGATGAGAAGTTCCAGTCAATGCTCCTTACGCTTTGCCAGCAAAATCTGCACACAGAAAAAAAAATATTAGTATGTGTATAACAGGGGAGAAAAAGATTGTTAAGGGATATACAGAGGAAAAAGAAAGAAGGGAGGATCAAACCAGAAGCATAAGAGAAAGAGAGAATTATTTATAAAGGAACGGAACGATTCTCGTAAGAATGAATTTGATGAGAGCGGAGGTAAAGGAATTTGATGGAAAGCCATAAAAGGAGAGACTATGAAATGCAACAGCTGGAACGAGACAGAAAAATAAAAGGGGCAAGATATAATGAAACGTTTAAATATATTAGAACAGCAACACTACTAAAGTAACTAAGTAAGAATGAAAAATGGCACAATCAGCAATTAACAGTGCAGGTGACAGATGCGAACGCATTAAAGGATGAAGAAATATTGGGAGAAGGAGAAGAATAAAAGATGTGACCTGTGCAGACAAAAATTTGAAACGTTAGAACACCTGTTAACAGAATGTACGGAAATAGAGATAATAGGATATAAAAACGATTAAAGAATTTGAAATGAAACAGGGAGGAAAGGAAAAGATGTATAATACATGTGCGATAAAGGGATAAGAATAGTGTAATACGTAAGGTAGAGGTAGAGTACGAAACCATTTTCAAGAATTATTAACTTCATTTTATAAATGAGGACATGAATAAGCAAGTCTTATTACGTTATTCGTATCGCTATTTATAAAGCACTTCTTGACATTACGTGCCACATCGTATTCCTGTCTTACCTACTCCCAAAGTGAGCTTTAGTTCTGCCATTTATAAACAAGTGCTAGAAACTAAACTGCCATATCTACACTTAAGGTAAGTAAGAAGCGCGAGTAGTTTCAAGGAGTTCTGTATAGATGGCGATACCATTGCAGGCGCGAGTAGTTTCAAGGAGTCCTGTATAGATGGCAATGCCATAGCAGGCGCGAGTAGTTTCAGGGAGTTCTGTATAGATGGCGATACCATATCAGGCACTGTAGATATGGCACAGACCCGCGTAGTTTCAAGCATATCTTACAGATATTAATTAATTTATGAAATAGAATATATACATGGATATTTCATTTATAGAAAAGAGGGCTCCTTGAGGAATAAGAAAATGTAACTCTCAAGGCGAAACATATATGAATTATCTTACTAAAGGATTATCTCTAGAGCGTTATGAATGCAACTTGCGTTATTCATATTTTGCAGTTTTTATCATTCGAATATTCGTTTAACAATTCAACATTAATTATACATGAGGGTCATTCTAAAACAGGAACAAATGTTTCCTTGAATCGAGCCCTTTAATTTGAGACGTCGTTGATTAAAATTCAATTTCTTTTTACATTATTTGAGGTAATTTTAATCACCAAAGGATAAACGAGTGAATTTTTATTATAAATATACAGTACTATCGTGAGGCTTTATACCGATTGGAAAAGATATTTGAACTTAAGTAAAACTGACATGAACATATACAGCTGTTATGATAAAATACGCTAAAAATTGATTCTGTTTGTTTGAAATTCATCGTGCATCAAAATATCATAAGACAAAGAATATGCGCTTGTACGAAACTACCTCTTATTTACTACGTATACACACGATCGATAATCTCTTCATAGTTACAGTATATTTTATAAATATCTCAAAATTCAACGCTACTAACAATAATTTTCGCTGTAACATTGTAAATTCGTATTAATGTTTAACATATACACAGCAGAATTCCCAGTTTAATAATCGAAACGTTTGTTTAGTATCACATTTCGATCGAAATTATTGATTTTATATGAAGAATACGAAATCACTCGCACATAATAAAGTCCGTTGGGAGCCAGAAAGAAATCGCAGCATTATATTGATGTGCAATATGCATGCGGTCACTTCGGAAAGTGAAACTGCGAATATCTTTTTAAACAAATATGTCTGGCAAAATTGACTGTGATGCATAACGCGTTTTTCACATTACAATAAACGAACAATTTTGATCTCACATGTACGACATATTTAATCCACGTTCGAACGACACTTCGTTATCCCCGAACTTAACATTGCCACTCTCTGTACTGTTCCTCCTCGAATTACTGTCCGTTTCGTCAATTTCTGTATTTTGACCGGACGCCTCACCACCATTCTCATTCAAATTCGTAGGAGTTGATGTTTTATTTAGGGGGTCAAGTCCAATTATCATTCGGACATTATCCGGCAATTGTTCCGCAATCGACATTAATTGATAATAAATACCCACTGCTTTGGATAATGTCCAAGGTAACTCAATATGGAGCGAAAGATCATTTATGTGCTGCAATTCGCATTAGGCATTAATTCAGGGAAAAATTCTTACATATTTAAGGTTTATATATTTACCTTTAATATCTCTGTAAAGCCATAACGATTTTCCATTAGAATATTTCTTTCTGTATCTAAAATCGCTGCGCAGAGCAGTAGGTGGAAATTTTTGCATGGTAAATCAGTCCATAATACCTCCCATAATTTCATTATATCGAGAGCATTGAATTCTCTTTTGAATAGTACCAAAAGCCAACGGAAGCAGAAGAACATATTTCCTGAATCGTGTTTGTTTAAGTAGTGTGCTAATTGCGCATCTGTAGTACTCAAAAGAGTGTACAATTGGCACAATTGAGCTTTCATTCCGGCTTGGTCTATTTCAAAATTAGTACTCTGTTTTGTGTACACATAAGATGTGTCAGTAACTTTATTGTAATTATCATGTTTCAATGTTTCTAATGTGCAAACATACCACTTTATCCATAAAACCGACGAAGCACCAAAACGCATCAACTTCACTTTCCATTAAACATAAAATAGGACTCAAAAGATCGCTCATACCTTGAACGTATCCCAAATCAAAATTGTACATCACATAGGTCATGAGGATGTCATACAATTGTGCTAAATGTGGGTTGTTATCGCCGCAATAATATGGTAGCGTTCGATCCGTTCTATTCACGTCTTTCTCTAAAAATTTTACGATCTATTACTGTTCGTTCTTTTATTTAGACAAATAAATTCACTGATCAAACTTAACGATACCTATTAAACTTTTTCGATCCCGGTAATCGGAGAAATTATTTTCTTGTACAGGGGTCATAGACCTCCATTGTAATTTCATCACAAAATATTCATCAGTCTTCCTTTTCTTAAGTTCTAATCGTTCCATGTGTGTAGAGTTCCACGGATAGTAATTTAGTAAAAATTTCCACACTTCGAAACGTAGCGATGGTACAATGCCCTAAAAATTAATTCCATTTGTTTTCATTTTACTGCTTTCTATTTATTCTACTCGGTTCTAAACGGTGAACTTCCGCGTTCACCATTTAGACTTATGTCATAGTACGAACCCCGTGAAATATGACTTCTTTTATTTCTTGAGGATTTAAAATTCTCCCTTCTGGATCCTTACATTTATTCCACTGTTCTTGCGACAGTGGCATACCTCTTGGGCATGGAGGTCTTGGAGGTAATGCTATCCCCAATTCATGTTCACCAATAACTTCGTATTCCTCTCCCGATCCAACAGATACCGGTGGGTGGGGAACATCGATTGTAAGGGAACTGTTCAATAAATCTGCAACTGCTTCTTCAACTGGACGTTTGACTGGTTCTTTGTATACTATAATCGAGAGAGTTTGCAATGAATGTATTATAATTATGTGATAGTTTCATCTCAATATTTCGTTTGCATATTTACACCAAATGTCTGCCAGTTTACTAAATGCTTCCAAAGTTGTTTCATATGGACGGTTGTGTAAATTTTTTACAAATTTCCAAACATAGTCTGAAGTATTTTCTTGAAATAAGTCTAATTCAGCGAATGACTTAGTTAATACAGACTGAACTTCATCCACAACGATGTACAAATTTCTGTTTGTACGAGATTTTATAAATTTGATGAAGCCCTTTAATGAATTGATAAAACTTTCAGCATTGGACAGCTGAAAGAAGGCAACGTATGTGGTACCATCCTTTTGCATAAATATTAGCTGTTGACCGCTGTGATTAACACGAAAGGAATTTAAATCCGAGAATAGAATTCTGACGGTCCTAGAACGTCCAAGGGAGTCTGGCCCTTCTGACGAAGTACGAGTACGTCTGGTATGAGTGTCTACCAAAGACCACTCTGGGTCCTGATCTTGATTCTCAGATACAACTGAATCTTCTATAGCTTTCCATTCTATACACTTCCCAAAACTCTGCAATTTTACATAAAGATATTCTGGGTTGCACGAGCTAATAAGTCATACTTTTTAACAGATCTACTCACATATTCAACAATATTTAATGTACCTAGGCTGTGAACCTCGTCTTCCCTTGTATTTGCGCCTCGTAGAACAACACCCGTATGGATGCATAGATCCTGATTAAAATTAATTATAAAATTGTACAGACAATATAAAATAATTTAGTATATATAGTTGTTACATAATAACAATTTGGATGATGCGTGCAAAACTTGTATGTAAATAACAAGAAATGCAGATTTGGTCCAGGTATATGCTATGCCTGGTATAACCTCCCAACATACTACTTACAATGAAACGAAATACATTTTTTACTGAAACGTACCATGTCAACAATTTGTAATTCGATTGTAGATAGAATGGAATGTTGTTTAATTATTCGTAGTTTACGTGAAACTTAGCATCTGTCACACGTCGCAAGTGTCACATGTGGCACGAATGTTTACGTTATTTACAATAATGACAAAAAGTGTCATTAGAATTTTATTTGACAATATCGAAAATTGCAACTGCATCCCTGATACAAACAATAATACCTTGGAAATGAACCTTACCTTTCCCTGTTCTGTCGGCTCAAACATTGTGAATGTATATAGCTGCGTACAAATCAACAGCCTTTACAAATTACGGCTTATTTCGTCGCATCCCTTCTACTGTCCTATAACTTTACCTTTGTTCTTTCTTCCTCTATTTTACTGCGTTTGCTCACTTGTGTAATCAAATACACCACGTACATATGTATGTATATACTGTAGGGTTACTACTGTTTATGAGAATAGCAGTCTCGCCTCAGCTTATTTTTATTGCAATAAACAAAACAGATATTTCGCCGTTGGTTTCGATATATGCACCTTGGATGGCCAAGAGTCGTGAAACATTTCGCAATAATCCAAGTGTAACACGCTACAAACCAGAGTAGGCACGAACCTTGCACTACAAACGCTAAAAACTCGTAAAATATTACGTATGAGTAAGCGTTTAATCGCGACCTCTGTCACAGAAGCTACTGCTTCTCTCTTGCATATGCCCATTCATTTCAACGTTAGGATTCATACGAATAATATTAGCAAATCCGCGACATGCTGTATTCCATGCAGTTAATAAACTAAATGTTGAAAATATATATATATATATTCGAATTGTAATACGCTTTCGAAAATGTAAACTCGCATTCTCTTATTAGGAAATGAAAACCTTCTTTGCGATAGACTTCGCGATGGAATTTCATGCTCGACAGTAATTTCAGATTACCTTGAAAACACCTGTAAAATTTCTATCTCTAATGCATACTTGTGCAGTTCGTACGCAGGAATCGTTTCACTCAAGGGAAGTATCATTGAAAGAAAGACAAACGTACTCAGCACACTCATCGATTACAGTGCTTTGTGATATTACTCGTTATCTTTGTCTCGAACCAATCATTTAATCGCGGTAACACTGCCTGTTAATAGGGTAATATTTTCTCATAATATTCCCCTCATACGGTACTATTCATCATAGGAGAGCGGTCAAGCTGTTGCATACAATTGCAGTTGCATATTGCCATCTTCTGACGAGGAAAGCAAACTACTTTTGCCGCTCGTCAAGTTAGAAAACGCACGTTTTTAAACTTTCTATGCTTATTTAAAGTGAAAAACTTGCAATATTAATGTCAGTATATTATCGATATCATATATGGATAGAAATAAAATCAAAGGCTTAATCAATTTTCCGATAGATATAATAATCATGAAAGTTTTATTCTGATTTTAATTTTGTCCTCCTCACCTTTGTTCTCCATTAATCGTTAGTCATACATGCATGTATACATATATATCACATTTGCACGTGCATATTATAATCATGTTGGCATTAATATTTGTACTGCTTCCTTCCTATGCAATATTAAAAAAGGGGCATCCCATCCATATTATAAAATAAGGATATTAAAATAATGTAAAACGTCGCAGTCATACATCTAACACGATCCAACTGAAATCGCAGTTAATGCAGATCAGATGTTCGATTCCTTTGTTCTAATAGTGCATCTAGCATCGAATTACGTATACATACGCCTTTCACAAGCAAGCGTTAAAACAAGTGCAGTTGCACCAAACGACTCGTCGTATTCCCAAGAGCGTCAATCAGAACGACACAACAGTTGCTGATTCGTGATATGTACATTCTCCAGTAGGAATTTTAATCGAACTGATTATGAAAACGCATTGGTCTTTCTAATCTTAAAAACACGATCGCAATTCGCTACAACGGAGAGCAAGGATATTTCATTTGTTTCTTTAAAGGTCATTGATGAAAAACGACGGGAGGAAATGATTTTCAGCTGCAACCGGATGATAAGTACATAATTATGCGACCCTGATCGAAGACGTAGGATGGTGGAAACTCCAAGATTTCTTTCCTAGGTCTCTATAAGCTCTATGTTCTTGGAATTAAAGATGATCGTACTGAGAGTAGTTATTTGCTGCAAAGTGGATGACTGGAGGGCAAAAACACTTTCAAGAGTAATCCACAGGAATTTCTTTCCAACGAACCGAATGGTTCAAAGGTTGATAAAACATCGATAGATAATATTCTATTATCTCTAATTTTCTGTTATACATTGGATGGACACGCGCTCAGATACGAAACACGTGCGATTATGCGCGCGTGATTCATACCAAATTGTTACAAAATTGATGTAAAATTGTTAGGACGATGAGTGTCTCCTGTTGATTTTTCGACGAATAAAGTAGACGAAAATTGAACTTGAATTAAAACTTTACTGTTTCTATTACCGGCTCCCATTTTTTACACGTTTAGTAATTTGTAGACTACTTCTTCCTCTCAACAGGTATCTTGCGCTATTCTCGTCACCCGCAATCCGGTACACGCAGGTTTGGTATTTCAGCGACAGCTCTAAATCTACTCTTCTCTCAAAATAGATTGCTAGTATAAAAGGCAAGACGATTACGCAAAAATTGGCGCGAAGGAGCATCTCCAATTTGTTTCCGTATACAAACGAAATCAATGCAAAGTGTATCGAATAACGTTTTGCCACACGCTCAAAATACGCACCGAGCACGGTATTTAGTCATTTAATTTCTGATTTATGATACGTTTATCGATATAACATAATAAACATATTATTTGGTTTGGGTGCACATGTACCAAGAGTAATAGCAGCTTCCACATTAGGAAAGAGGAAACGTGACTTGATAAAGAAAAAGGATGATGCCGTCGGTGTGAACTTCGACCGTGACTATCACAAATGTTGAATACAATAAGGACAATAGAATAACGAGATTGTACTTATTCTTTGGAATTCCGTACTTCGTGATTGATTTTATTCGTCTCCATAGAAACTCAAATGGATTGTTTCAAATACATTCGGATACTTTCAACTTGTAAGTTAGAGTTCATAATTGCCTTAGCTGCCCATTCTATATGCTTTCGCTCGATCTGTTAAATTTTAATATCATTCGGAACCGTTTTGCGAAAGTAAAGGCACACTCAACCATTATCAGGAAATCATTCGGATTGTTATTCATTCACACATCCCTCGGCTACTTTGAGGTACTTTCGGCAGTACTTACTTTCGGCACTTTAAGCAAAAGACGATCTATCTGCTGCACCCTATCGACACGTATTAGAAAAAAACCTACGAATCGCCGACTGCTTTCATAATATTCTTCTTTTCTAAAAGGAACGCATAACTCGCGCGTGTTTTCGTTCTCCTCCAACGTGTATCCTTACTCCGGAAATAGAAATATCTATAATTGGATATAACTTTGTACAAACTGGCACACCAAATGCTACTCAATGTTTAGGAATTATATGCAAATACATTGCACTCTCGATCGCGTCGATACAATTATCAAAGTAGAAAGCAAATGCGAACAAAAATTGGCGCAATGAAAAAGGAAGGGCCGGAACAAAGAAAATAACTATCTAACAACGCTTAGCGCGTACCTAGGGACGTATACCTGCACCAGTACAGATGCTAAACTTCGATTTTCATTCACAAGTACGGCAGTCTTTGTCTACAATCGCCTTGTGCACTTATCGTCTTTCTCTATGCACTCGCGGCTGAGTCAGACGCGTTTCATCGGTGCAGACGTACTCGTAAACAGTACATCTGCACCTAGCATCGGCTGGTGCTAGAGTATCGACCCGCAGCATGTGGTAACTCATTCTCCTTTCTCCTTTAAACGTTTCTTTCCTTCTTCCTCTTGAAACGTCGCATCTCGTTCACGATTCCCTGTCTCGATCCTCCTAATACGATTTGTCCATTTCTCTTTTCTTCGGCTCCCCTACTCTATCTTGAGCTCCAGAACGTGGGTAGCCGAGGTCGAAATTTACGGTACCGTCCACGGAAATTTCAACCCTACGACGATCGAGGATATTGTTGTGCATGCGCGAGGAAATGCAGGAACGTGCCAGGTCCTCGATACGCCCCAGCTCGACGGGCAAACTTTTCAAATTGCAGCAGCTCTTTTAAACGTGTGCACCGAGCCTTCCAACTATCGCTTGGCGCGCGACTCGTATGAAACGCTCCTCGATGAGAAAAGATAATGCCTGGCCTTCGAACCATGCTGTGTGTCATACACGCAAATTGCAAACAGATATGCCACGATTTCGTTCATCCCTATCATTATACAGCGTTACTATTTCGACGAGGATCACCGCTCGAAAAACTTGACAGTCATCGGTGTTACCTTCCTCGCGGATTTCGACGAGACTTTGCGTAAGACTTTGCGCGCAAACTTTAGATAGAAACTACGAGTGGGATTGACGATGTTCCGTCGAAATTGATTAATGTAATCGATGCTATCGCAATCAATCATAGCTCAAATCGATCCGCTAAGTCCTGTTTTCTATAGAGAACCGTATGTTTGCACAGCGTTTCCTTTTTATCAAAAATCGCGATTAATTGTATAATCATTGATCGGATTAAAAAGAATGAAAAAAAAGGTTGATAAGTACTGTCACATCAACCTCCTTCTATATAGGTCTCATTGTAGTTTGAGTCAATCATAAGTGAATACAAAAATCCTGAGTCATCGGTATTGGCAGATCAATGCAAAGTATATATGCGAAGCGACTGCATCGAACTATAATCGTTCGAGTCTGTGGACCTCGAGATCGAGACCTGAAGGAAATGTAGCGCTTGGAGAGGGCCCCGATGATCGCGGTCGTCCCTGGTTTCGAGTCGGACAGCTCAGTTCACTTGGTTGGCAGAGGCGAACGGTGGTGCGTGCATAGTTCGACAGCTGATTCTGGACAGTGTGGTGTTGCGGTCGCCGATCGTTTCTCTTGGCTGTCAGTCGCAGTCGATACCGCGAATCGGTTAGGCGCTCCGAAATTCGGCTACGAACCGTGGGTTACGCGGGGAACAGGTCCACGCGTTCCGCAAAGCTAATCAAAGTCGTGTTCCAAGTACTCTTTTTTTTCAAAACGGATGCAGCCTCGCGAAACGAAAAGCCTCTCATCGATTGTCAGAAAAACGAAAGCGAGGATTAAAAACGCATCGTAACGATTCGTTTTTACGTCCTGTGAAGTTTCCTCCTTTCGTCGTGGAAAACCGTGAACACGATTTTCTGGTAAGCGCGGCTGCTGCGTACAGCAAGGCGACGGGACAAAGGGCGGAGAAGCAGAGGATGCATAGCGTCATCGTCAGGGTATGATTCCGGACGCTGCTAGGATACTTAACTCTACGCTCGACCGATGGTGAGTTCATTCTATTTCAGAACTCCATGCGCGTTCTATATTTTGGAACTCCGTTTCACAAATGTTCCAGTCTCGACTACTACTACTTGCTCGCACCATTCCCCACTTGGACCTTTAAAGCACCCTCTTTTGTCCGGTTTGTCGGTACCACTATACCGTTATCCATTAGCTCGATTTTCATTCGATTGACAAGCGTGTCTATGAGAACGACGTGACAATTTTCGAATTACATTAAAGTGATAACAGTCTATGTGCAGCTACCTCCTGAGTTAAACAATCTACAGCTTTCTGACGATAAAAAGTGTTACGCAGAGTTGAATGGTATATTTGCATATCGCACGATGACCCATTTACTATCACGGTCCTTTCAATGTTTCTGCCATTGACAGGAAAACACGCGTTTGACACACTTTAAATAGTAATTTCGAAATGTTATATTTATGCGACTGATATAGCCCGGTACGATCTCTTCGATGGGACTACTGGAAAGAAGAGAATAATAATTTTACACTCTTTGTCAGCCGTGTGAATCATTGATTGCACTCGACGCGGCCTTTGTCGCGATGGATGCATTTGCGAGGGAAATATAATGACATTCGACTCCGATCTTGCCTCAGCACTCGCTGCTTTCAATATAGAAGATACTTATAATCGTACGAACTATCTGGTATGCGACATGAAATTGAAATTACTTGAAAGTTGCGGAGAAAAATGTGGACGTTCGCGGATGGCATTAAATGCGGCATACGTATCGTAGCAGCACACACTGAATCAATGTCCGAGCATGCTCGATCGTGGCTACTGTACGCACTA
Source organism: Nomada lathburiana (assembly GCA_963667235.1). NCBI lineage: Eukaryota > Metazoa > Arthropoda > Insecta > Hymenoptera > Apidae > Nomada > Nomada lathburiana. The sequence continues at coordinate 11,231,964 of OY763905.1, read as the reverse complement.
CACGTGACCATCGATGCATTTGCTCGAATTGTTAGATGCTCGTAATTCCATCAGCTTCGCGAGAAAAGGATTCACCGAGCAACGTGATGGGCCCGTAGATGCAATGGGCATTGACCCTGCACGATTCGCGACCGAGTTACGCGTAAGTGTTTGTAGTGTCATAATGCGTCTATGAGTTTGTTGGCCGAATGACAGGAATATCGTACGATCCTTGACCGTTTCAAGCCAATACTCGTAGCGATCGTATCTCAATTACCAATAATAGCTTGTTCTACGCGAATTAGATCGTTCGCACATTTGTACGGTCGTATTTATCTTTGATTTCGATAAAACAATCGTAAAGGTACATTGGAGTTTAAGTTTATCGATTTGTCTATCGGAATATCGATTGGCGATTACAGCCAGATCACTTGTCGTAGTTGCTCCGTAAAAAAACGTGCACGTATCCATTTTCGTAAGTCGGGCATTCATGTTTTCTGTCACGTGTTGTGCGAGACATTGGAATTTCTAGCACGTGGTGGCGTCTGAAAATTTGCTGGTAATCCGGTAGGTTGCATCTAATATAATTCCAGAGTTTCATCATTACGGGGGCATCGAAGAATATATTTAATTATCGCTGAACTGACGACTAATATGTCTGTTATGTTATAACGGTGGCCAATTACTGGACGGGCGTTATCATATTAATGAAATATAATAATCGCGTTTAAAGTTCATTTTTCTTTTACTGCCGTCGTCCGTGGTGGAACGAGATGAGAGCTTTTTCTTCGGCAAATAAGAAATTACGACTACGGCGAATTTCAGAAGAGGCTCTCGGTCGAAATTTATCTCTCACTTTGGTCATTGATTGGAGCGAGATGTGTCCATCTTTCGGGACGACAATAAGATCTAAAAGCAAGGAAAATGCTGCTCTACAGGCAAACAGGAGAAAGCTCTTTTTATAGGAACCCGTTTTGACAACTCCAAAGTCCTTGCATTAAACGCGTGTGATTCACTGTCAGAGATGTTATCTTCAGAACACTCTTAAAACGTTGACATAAAATTTTTATTGAAATGCTTCACACGTGTTCAATGAAAATAACAATTTTGTTTACTACTTTTGTTCCGTAATAGCACAACTGGTAAGAATTAATTCCATATAATTGAAGATCGTATCGTACGACGTTTTGTATTAAAAACGAAAAAGAAGGAGAACTCCTGGACAATATAACGAAGCTGGTTAAATGAACCCATTTCTTTTGCCGCGATTCAGTGAATTGCTCCTATTCGATTAGCATTGTATACGGATGCAACCATCCTCCAAAGTTGTCGTAAAGGAACTTTCGATTGTGGAAATATTAACAGTTGAATAGTTTTAATTGATTGCTTTCCTGTTTCAGCATCAACAGATGATGGCAGATTTAAAGAATCTCACTCCGAGCGGTGGCGGAGGATCTAGATACAGTGGAGATGAACAGGTACACTTCATTCCAGGTGGAAGTCATCAAGTGACAATTAAATCACCTCCACCTTCGCTACATTTGGAAAACCTCAACAATGCGATACTCAGGTATAATTAGGATTATGATAAATCAACAATTCATTTGCACTTCAAACAATTCGCATTAGCGTGTAAGAAGTTTATGCATATAACGAAAGGTATTGTGAAACTATATTAAACACTATCGATCGTCTTGTACCAATTTCTCTTGGGAACAATATTTTTAAGCGACATCAACCTTGAATCATTGTAGCATCTTGCGGAACTGTAACCCAAGTGAGACAAGATAGTGTAACCATTATTGTTGTTCGCATAACGAACTGCATCGCGTGCACGGCTTTACAGTAGAAAGGTTGAATTGAATAGCTGGATGTCGAGGTTTATTTCTTTCAATGATATGCTCCGCAATATGCATTGAGCAGATAATACCTTTTCTAATAATTCACAGCATCGTTCTCCTATTCTCTGTATACTCTGTAGTGCAGAAGAAAATATCTGCTATAACAAACCATAAAATCACGCAGATTATTGCTATTCATAAATGAATGACCTATGCATTTAATCTGCATACTAGTTTACAATGCACTGGCATAAACTGACCCTCCATTGGTACGTCGCTTGAATCATGCTTTGTTCATTTTCCGCCCCTAAAATTATTTTGTCCATTCAAATACTGTTATCATCATTCCGTGTGACTGATGATTTTACTCATCAAATCTTTCATAAAGAGCGACAATTGCAAAAGTAAAATCACCGAATTTCTAAACCTTCGATATTCTTATTGGAGCAGTATTTGCTTTTGTTCATTATTTGACGAGAATGACAGTCTATGAGCGAAATGATGGCCATTGTGTCAACGCTGAACACGCAAATTACACACGGTGCATATACCCCAAATACGTCTAAAACGGAACTCAAGGCCTTTCCATTGATCGTACTAAAGCTTTAACAAAGACATGTCTTAGATTGTTAGTCGAATACAATTCGACTCCTTACAAATATTCAATTGCTCGAATTTTCTAAAAGGAAGTTATGCCCATATTTTTACGTCAGGAGAAAGTATTAGCGTAATTAAACTTTTCGTTCAATTGTTTGTTAAATTCGTGAAATATAATTCTTGATAATTATACCTCATTTGTGTTCAAAAACGTATAAAATCGTTTTCATTTATTTTTTTTAATAAAAATATAATTGTTGCGTCTGTAATCCTGGTGTGTACTATCGTGCCATTGATTAATATCGCCATTTTCACCGAAACCGTAAAACTAGAGCTAAGAAGGAGATTAAATTACAGACGCGATAAACCTCGTGCGTCCTTAACTCACATGGCTTCCGAAATTCATTTTAGACCAATGCAAGCCACATTTAACAAGAGGTCTTCCCGTATCAGAAGTGTGCAACAATTCTTCACAGCGACAAATAAATCCCACTGTTTACTTTTCCATTATACTATTATCGACTCACTGTTTAGCGTGCAACGCGCGACATGTGACAAATGAAAAGAATTTTCTTTGTTAGCTTCACTTGGACGGTTATCCCCGTGATTCGAACAATGATTTCCGACTTGTTACTCACAAGAACGTTTTTCCAGAATGTCGTAAAGTTTTCTCCCTTGCATTCCAGCGGTTCGCAGAACAATCTCCACTGTAATTGCAACGGCAGCGCGTCGAACGGGGCTGCGGTTACAATATGCAGCAGTAATATGTTCGCAAGAAAAGTACCAAACCATAGCCCGGGTCAGGATGGGAAGAGGCCTGCGGTAACATTGACGCATTTACCAAAGAGGCCACCGGTTGACATTGAGTTCAAAAACCTGGCGTACAGCGTATCCGAGGGCAGAAAGAAAGGTTCGTCTTGGAAAGAAATTACACTTTACGCGAAAAACGGGGCGAACAAAAAACGCGACGCACACTCGAGCATGAAGGCACATTTGGTAGGCATTTTGTTCAGCAACGTATGTGAATGACCTAGCTGAAAGAATCGATAGAAATGTACAGGTTGGTTCCTGTTTCGGTCCAGACGCACCTTGAGGGTGCAACTGTACTTGCTTGTAAAGAGGTCAGTTAGAGAATCCAACTATCCGCGAAGCCTGCAGTTTAACGAAATTTTCTATAACTTGTCTCATCGAACGTTGCGAATTTGGCAAGACCGCGGCTACCATTTTGGCAATGCGAAATATTACGTAAATCCGCAAAACCATGGCGCTGGTGCGAAACTTAGCGTGCCACGAGGAGAAAGAAGGAAGAACGATCTTTAATCTTGAACGTTCGTACGCTTTATGTTTCAGGATATAAAACGATTTTAAAATGTGTGAACGGAAAATTTCAATCCGGTGAATTGACCGCCATTATGGGCCCATCGGGCGCAGGGAAAAGTACACTCATGAACGTTCTGGCAGGCTACAAGTGAGTTCTGCCTCTGAACAATTTACGTGACACGGTGGATGAAATTATTGAACGACATACCACCGGTACCTTTTTATTTTCAGAACGTCCCACCTAAGTGGATCTGTTCTGATAAACGGAAAGGACAGGAACCTCAGGAGATTTCGGAAGATGTCCTGTTACATAATGCAGGACGATCGTCTGCTGCCACATCTGACTGTCTACGAGGCAATGATGGTCTCGGCCAATTTAAAATTAGGGAAAGGTATCAGTGTTAAGGAAAAGAAAGTAGTGGTGCGTTGAGAACGAGAACTTTCGGGATAACCGAAACACGATTTAGCCGTGGTGCCGTTTAATAAAATCGTGTTTAATGCAGATCGAAGAGATCATCGAAACGCTCAGTCTAAGCGACGCAAGTAACACACAAACTCACTGCCTGAGCGGAGGGCAGAGAAAGAGGCTATCGATCGCATTGGAGCTTGTTAATAATCCCCCGGTGATGTTTTTCGATGAACCGACTTCTGGTTTGGACAGTTCGACTTGTTACCAATGTTTAAGTTTGCTCAAATCGTTAAGTAGAGGAGGTAGGAATTGTAACAATGATTCCGTTACACAGTCATTACTGTTTGATAATGCTATTCGCAATTGTCTAACGCCCCCTTTATTTCTGCACGCGTTTTACAGGGAGGACTATTATATGTACGATACATCAACCAAGCGCGCGATTATTCGAAATGTTCGATCATTTGTACCTTTTAGCCGAGGGCCAGTGTATATATCAGGGTAATGTTGGCGGTTTGGTGCCCTTTTTATCCTCGATGGGCTTGGAATGTCCGAGTTATCACAATCCAGCGGATTACGGTAGGCAAATCAGTCCGACAATACTTTGAATAAATTCGCGGTCCGTTCTTGTGATTAAAAACGGAACGATTTCATTTAGTAATGGAAGTGGCGTGCGGCGAACACGGAGAATGCATGCATAAATTAGTGATGGCTGTAAATAATGGTAAATGCGCTAATTACCAGCACAATCAAGGTGCGATAAATGCGGTGCAAACTGTGTCGAATGATATCGCGAAAGACTCGCCGCAGCAAGAAACAAAGTCCGAATCTGCACTGATACCAAATGGTTTAGTGAAGCAACCGAACGGTGGAACGGTAATTAACATGCCGATTTCTTGCACGACTTCTTTGTTGGACAGTGCCGAGAGTATAGAGCAAAAGGTTGGCTTTCCAACGAACAGCTGGACCCAATTCTGGATCCTTATTAGAAGAATTTTCTTGTCGCAAATAAGGGATATGGTTAGTACAGCCTATTTACATTTAATATAAATTTAACGTCCACGTACAGTCTGTTAGGGACTGTTTGATTGCACGCGAATCAATGCCTTTTACGATTGCAGACATTAACGAGAGTAAGGCTGATTTCTCACATAATCGTTGGATTTCTCATTGGTGCGATTTACTACGACATCGGTAACGACGCCTCGCAGGTAATGAGCAATGCTGGGTGCGTTTTCTTCACGGTGATGTTTCTCATGTTCACTGCTATGATGCCCACCATTCTTACATGTGAGTGAATTGAACGATCATTGGCTAATCTATGTAGTATTTGCACGTATGAATAATGCTTTCTTCTGGCGCAGTTCCGACAGAAATGGCGGTATTCGTGAGGGAACACTTGAATTACTGGTACTCCGTAAAATCTTATTATCTTGCGAGAACCTTAGCCGATGTACCTTTCCAAGTAAATGCGATATTTTTCATTTAACCAACTATATCCTCGACACCAGCCCTGTATTTCTATCAACACATTTATTACGTTTCTTCCAGATAGTGTATTCTATAGCATACGTCATCATTGTATATTTCATGACGTCGCAACCATTGGAGGCAAATAGATTCATGATGTATTTAACTATATGTGTATTAACAGCATTAGTTTCTCAATCGATCGGATTCGTGATTGGATCAGCGATGAGTGTGGAGGTACGTTTTGATTGTTGTGCAATGTCGTTCATATTTTTTGTTCTTCGATCCTGGATAAAAGGCAGGCGTTGGTCTTCTTTCAGAGCGGAGTATTTATTGGGCCTGTGTCGTCAGTACCGATTGTTCTGTTCTCCGGTTTCTTCGTCAATTTCGATGCAATTCCAAAGTATCTGAAGTTTCTTTCGTACGTGAGTTACGTCAGATACAGCTTCGAGGGTGCCATGATTTCTGTGTATGGCTATAATCGTGCTAAGCTCAAGTGTTCCGACGCGTACTGCCACTTCAAAAGCCCGACGAAGTTCCTCGAAGAAATGTCGATGCAAAACGCCGTCTTCTGGGTGGACGCCGTTGCATTGGCAGGTTTTCTGCTTACCTTGAGGGTGATCGCCTACTTTGTACTGAGACTGAAGTTACGATCTCTTCGTTAAAACATGCAGTGGCCGAGTATAATCGGGAAGCGATAGGTCACTGTATCGGAAATATTCGTTTCACCTCGATCACACCGAAAGATTTACGACTTCGAGTTCCGTTTCTTTCCTCGCAGAAAACAAAAGTGCTCGAACATATTGGTAACAAGACCCACGAAACAGAATGTACATATGTATACGTATGCGGACGATGGAATATTTTAATTTCGTTTCGTTGTCGAATATGTACTAAGATTTTCTACACTTAGCACGAAAACTCCGGACTAGTGTCGCATTCGCGCTACAGATGTCCGAACACCGACGAAACCGCAGAATCGCTATTGATAACGCGTCACGAATACGAATTAGCGTTAACGCGATTTCCGCTATGTAAATACAGTTCACCGAAATCGAACGAAACATTAAACATTTGTATTTTACAAAGCTTTAGGGGGGGGGGGGGGGGGAAACGTGTCTTGAAAGTTGCTCCCTACGGCACTAACGGAGAGTAACAGTAAAAGACACGAACGTTGTGGAACGATGCGTAGAGTATTTAAGCATTTTTAATAAACTAGAGTACGCAAGAATTAGATAGGAATTGTCAATCGTCGATAGTAGACCGAAACGAGACCACCGTTGGTACTACGTATTCGATCGGAACGCAAACATTTATAGCCAATAATTACAAACTCGCCAGGAGCCTTAGGCCCATTCAAAACTCATGGTCCCTCCAACAAAGCGCGTGTGCAGCGCACGAATACCATAAACTTTTTTCAGTAGGTAGTAGGTTCAGTAGGCCATAGAATTTACCAATCCAAGGCCAGAGTGGACCCTTAATTGTTCTCATGTTTGCATCGATTTACATTCACTTGATCTACGAAAGGTACCTCGAAGATATACCAACGAAGCATGAACGACCAACAATCGTTTAACATATCGGACAAAAAGAAGTTTTAACTGACACGCCGAAGCACCAAATATTAATTTATCTAATTGTGAGTCCGATACTCAAGTATGTCGGCGGGATACCGATGCGTTTATATTAAATGATTTCATTCGAGATCACAAGCAATTCTTGCCCATATCGGCATTCCATATATAGTTAATTCGATAACTATATAACGTTTAAGCGTCAAAGAAGAAACGATGAACATTTATTGTAAAAAGCTCACACCTGACCAATCACTAGCTGCCTGTGCGTTTGCTTCTAAGCGGGAGTGTTGAACATTATTACATTTATTGTTACAAAACGCAGACGTTTAATCAGAAGGGGTGCATATTATTTAAGCAAAAAAAAAAAAAAGAAAACGATGAAAATATTAAACAATGAAAATAACAGGAATATTTTGGTCTACGAAAAACATATACCAGAATTTTTTTTCACGGCCTATTTGCGCTGTTTATATCGCTACGAGTTCACCTCGTTCATCTCATCTCGTCGACTGAGAAACCAAGAAAAGGGAAAACAAAATTCATAGTCTTTTTCCTTTCATTTCGTGTTATAGCTTTTTATAAAAGTTACAAATATGACCGGGTGCAGAATAATCTTATTATTATAATTTATTAATATTCTTTATCCTTAAGTTTAATACTAAATTTCGAAGCATCAATTGTACTCTTTAAAATAGAACTATACTATATATTTTTACATTTCAATATCGAATATAAATTCCAAATAATCATTTCTTCTATAAGATGAACAATTATTGTTCTCCCTCATATTGAATGACATTTATTTTATCTTAATGGTAGGGGCAGGTGATATTCAAGGAGTATGTATTCCAATATACGTTTATCACCATTAAAACATACATACCGCTCACCACATAAATCAAAGACAGTACTTGTTCCGTAAGTTTCGAACGCTTAGAGAAAGGCCCAGAGTGGGGCCTTTCGCAGTCATGTTACACTTTACTTAATCCAAACGATTTCGATTTGGCGACAGATTAACTCGTTTCTGCTAAGTCGTGAAATCGTACCAGTGAATAACTTATGATTTATCTATAATTGATAACATAAGCGACAAAAGCGTAGTGGAGAGAAATAAAATATTATGAATCATAGGGACAGGGTATAGGTTGGGGGTGGGTAGGGAGGTGACAAAATTTTCCATATTTTTAGACTGGTGTTATAATTATTATGATTTATATTTTTATTACTTATTGTCGATGTAGGTAGTTTAATAGGATATACATATAGGCAAGAAACAACGATGTATTGCGCTATAGGTGTGAATATTCTATTCTTTTCCACTTAATACGTTGTCATGTAATTACTAATTATTAAATTGTTAATGCTAAAATGGAAATTCACTTAAACTGTTATATCGTATGGTTATTTTCATTTCATTCCGAATACTTTCTAATAACGATAACTTGGTATGTCTGTGATTCAGTGTCGGCAAACCACAATTAGGCGTACAACAAAATTCTATGAAATGTACATATAGGTTGGCGTAAATGTGAAGCTTTACGAAAATGAGGATAAAAACGGCAGTGAAATCGAACAGATCCGATAAAATTATTTGTTTTTCGTTCCCGTTTAATGGATGGGGCTTTATCTGTTTAGACCTTGGTACGCTTATATCGTTTAACGAAAGTAAACTGTACAAAAACATGAAACGATGTACGTAGTCGGTCAGCCTATCGTGCTATGGTCGTTGCTACATACTTAATAGTTGCTAACAAAAACAACCCATAAAAATGCACAAGCGTGTATGGAACCAAGGTCTGAACGCAAATGCGGTACATTCACTAAAAATGTTTACCGTTCCTTTCTGTTATCGGTTTATTACTCCTCGTTTTCGCACGAGTTAGCGACTCTCATTTCTTCATATGATGCTGCGCGTTTGCATTTATAATCGTAGTTACTAATATGTAAAGCCAGTAAAGCGTCATACTTGATCAAACACAAATCCGCACGTATTGTGTTCAAAGCTCGCGAGAACTGAGACTGTAATAACGAACAAGCAAACTTTTAAGTAAACCTGACCTGACTATCTTGCGAGTAGAACCCTTGAACTACTGTTAAACATTTCGAATAATATAACGTCACATTTGCATATAGGTGGACAGCATAGGAAAATCAATGGATAAGATTTCCGCTTTTAGGACACATACTCCACACGTCAATGTATAATGTATATTGTCCGACCATATATCGCGTACAGTACATGACACTTTTTTCAAGTATTGTAATTTTATATCAAGAAAATAGTATACGTGTGTAACGTTGTGCGGATGTGTATGGGAGCGTCGTAATGGAGGTAAGAATGCGTAGAAAAGTGAATAGATATAAGTGTGATTCAATGACAGAACGATCACTTTTGATCCTTGGAGTTAAGAACGTTATCGACCTGGCGTGGAATGCCCGATAACGATTGATATGTACACGCGGGAAAACGATTAGCGCAAATATTTGCGAAGCGAAATTACGAGCATATAGTGGTTTGTGTTCTGGAAAAACGGAACGGCACGTTTATACTAAAGCACAAATGAATAAAAAACATCTGTATAATATGAAGAAAAAGCAACATCTTTGTCCTTCATCAAACTTAAATTTTTATCTGTGCTCCTTACAAGTATGTAAGCGTCGTTCCAGTGTAAAATTCAAATTTGTTGATCGTCACGAGCACGTGGGCACTAAGCGACCAATGTACTTCAAGAATAGCTATTTTAAGATAGATTTTCGCAATGCTACCAAAGCAAAGTTTCTTGAAGCTTTCCGTTTCTAACATTTCACGTTTTGGAAGGCACGGCAAATTATTTATTGTGTTCCGTACGGCATATTGTGACTTATAATTTCTATTTTCTTTAAAAATATTTTTGTTTACGCCGATTGAACGTTTTATAAAATATGTTTCTGGAACTTGTTAGAAATTATGGAACTAAGTTGGCAAGAAAGTGAGTGCAGTTTATAGAATTTATTAAAAGGAACATAGTAGTTGCATGTGCAATAGCACGACAAATTCAGAAGGCTCAAAAACTGCAGAACATGGAGAAACCTATAGTTCGCGCAAGGGTAGTGAAGGTACTCGGTAGAACCGGTTCGCAGGGGCAATGCACGCAAGTAAAAGTGGAATTTTTGAATGAACAAAATAGGCAGTTAATTCGAAACGTAAAGGGCCCTGTACGAGAAGGAGACATACTAACGCTCTTAGAATCGGAACGAGAAGCCAGAAGGCTACGTTAATTGTACCTCCAACGGTTGCCCTTTCTTCTTCATATCGAATACAAAAGAATCGAACCCCTCCAGGTACCTGCAAATACCTATACCCTCATCGACATTGTACTAATAAGAGGGCTTGAAATACCGTTCCTACATTTATTCAGAACTAGTTTTGCAAAACCTAATTATTTTGTACATATTTATTTCCCAGGTATTGCGAGCAGAAATCTACTAATATCCAGTGCACAGATGCAACCCAACATTTTTTCTGAACGCGCTTGTATTTTTTTTTACTCGAAACGAAGAATGGTATGCAAATATTAACGTCACACGAATGTAATTCAAATATATGTATCTCTGAATAAAAAGTAGCATGTAAATATTTGGAAGCGAATCGTGTAACTGTAATATTTTCACCGTAAATTGCTTTTACAACACTTTACTTTGTCCTGATCAAGATTGAAGGTAATAACAAACATAAAAACAAATTATAGAGGCAGAACCATAGCTGGCACTTCCAAGGACAGGATTTCGCTGGAATTCTTTGTATTCGCATACATGCTTTTTTTTTTGTCAAGTATGTACGCAGTTTCCTTTCCGGTTGTTCGATCAAATGAATATAGATGTCACGTTTGTCGATCTTCACCTAATGAATTATTCCATTGTTTAAATTTTCCAGAGTTTAGAAACGTATATCGCACGTCGAATAAAATTCATATAAATTTTAATAAACTAATTAATATATCACGGAGTAATTAGTTAGTACAGACTGCATGTACGCGGGACAAGTGCTGTATAAAGGTGTCAGCACAATCGCAACACGACGAGGCACGCCTTCGGCTGTTACACTACGCCATTTTAGTCTAGCTTGAACGATGGTAACGTAAAGATGCTTTCGAGCAATTTCCAATTTTCATCGAGCAAAAGTATTGATATCATTTGATTTCGTTTTAATATCAATCATTCTCCTTTCATTACTTCGTTTTCTTTATTTTTGTAGTATTATGTTCAAGCTAGACCAAGTGTGGCCGATTCCTTCAATATGTTAATATGCGTCGCGTCATCCGTGTCTTCCGCGTCTTCCGCGTAGTGCTACTTGGCTTCATTGTACCTTCTGGACGATCGTAAGTTCCCTTCACCTTTTCTTTCCATCTATGTTTGTCTGTAGAGTGAAAATTACATTCTCCCTGACAGTAATGTCGCATGGAAGGATTGCACGTTTTGCAATTCATTCTCAGACGCTACTGTCCGAGCGGATGTAATTTGTGCTGTGTCTGAGGATATTCAAATTCTTTGAAATATCCTCGTGATGTGCATCGCTTTACACGACCCATTTTACGTGGCGATTGAACAGACGCACGCTCTGTTGGTCCTTAATTGCCTCTTAATACGATTCTGTCGAATCGGGCTTTGGAGATCGCACGCGTAAAATAGGTAACCCATTAGGGATCTTTGCGGCTGCTGATGAACGGAAGCAAATGAAACGCAGTTTCTATGGAATACCAAGAAACACAGATTCTTAGCTTTGTTTCGTCGGCAATATTCGCAAGTAAATAAAATAATAACAACCAGTGTTACTATTCTATTTACAATTCTACCTTCTCTATATTCCTTGTGACCTACGTATTGGACGGAAATGGTCGTGTCGCGAAAGTAGCACAGCTCCAACGTTGTGGAGGTTTGATATAATTTCGCATCGTTTCCGTTCCTTCGCTGGCCCCTCCTTTTTGTTAAGGAGGTTGCCATTACATAACATATGAATTAAGCGACTGCACACTTAGCTACTCAGTTAGATAGGAATATCCTGCCTACTAGATAGGGACGTTAGGATCTATTAATATTTTTTTTTTATTTTAAGTTAGTTTAAAAAGAGTATAGGGGTTGACTAGCACCTCTACCTCTTTTTCGGGTAGGTCCATTTAGATTAGCAACGTTTGTTCGCGATCGGACAAGCGATTGCGTTACTGCGATGGATCCATTTCCGCAGTTTTGCAATTTTTAAAGGAAGGGTGGATGGGCCCGTTGGAGATCGGGCGAGTCACCATTTGCAGCAACCTCCTCGTGGTGTGACTTGGGAATTTTGTGTTACTTCAGTATGTACTGCGTGGTAACGCAAATTTGCTAATGGCTGCAATCTTTCAATATTTTTGCTACACCCGTCAACAACATGATGGAAAATAAATATTACTTCTATACATCTGTGTAAATTTTATTCATTTCCCCAAAGTTCCTGTACAAGTGTAATCAATTACCTTACCTTTATGCTGTATAATAGAACGAATAAATAAAGAAACGAATAGTCCATGTAAGCAAGAACACTCCTTTTTTCCCTACCCTCTTAGTAATGTAAATCTTAACGTTGACAATTGAGCTCGCCATTAACAAAGAAAGCTTGCAACGAAGGCGGCCATATTTGTTTCGAATATCATTGATGCGCAAATCAGAATCTAGTGGACAAAGTACGCGAGTAGGAGATGAAGAAACCGGATGAAAATTACTGGCAAACATGAGCACGGATCATAAAGGAGGAACAAAGGTAGAGAAGTGTGCAATCCTACAATCTTATCGGCGACCAATCGGTTGATTGGATTTTTGGATGGGGATGTTGAATAATCGTCGATTAGACGGGTATTGTTAAGATTAGAACGTACGTACAACAGTTGTCGGCCATCGATCCGTGCGGTTAGTACAACGTCGTGCCGCGGTATTACTAGACGTAAACTTGGTACGTTATCTATTTTGCCCAACCCGATCTATTTATTCGAGTCTCTTTGCGATTTGAAAGTTCATACGAATCGTGTCTCGTGTCCAAAGAGCTTGTTCGCGGAAATACAGAAATGGCGATACGCGTAGGAAATATTTGAGTGAATATACACATATGTACGTATATGGATTGAATTGAGTGTATGAGTAGAAGAGAAAATGTAGTGGAAAACGGTTGAGATTAAGCATAACCTCGGGTACTTGTTTAGGAAGTAATCACAGCGTGTGTCAGTTTTCACCATATAAATATTTAATTCTGTTTTTGAGTTGGAACTCGATGTATCTTACACTATTGAATGCTTAATAATTTGTGTGCACACTACTGATATCAATAAAATAAAGAAAACTTATTAATTGTTCAAGTTCCCTTTGCATTTAGAGTCTGTAATAGTAATAAATATGGATCCTTGCAAATGAATTTTGTATTCATCGTTCTTTGAAGCATTTTTTAAGCAACGTTTTGAGTAAACTGTAGAAAGATTCTTCATAGTGACGAGAATCTTTTTAGTGAAATGTCCAAAGACAAAGTTCAAGTCGCTTACGATTACGTAAATTTTATGAATTATAAATTACTTAGAATCTTGCCGAGGTCAACAGGTTGGTAATATTATTTGTCAGTGTACATAGCTACCACCAAGATGTTACTCTAAGCATTACTTCAACAATAACTTTGAAGCAGAAAAAATAAAACGAGAAACATGATTATGTACTACTTGATCTGACGATTTAAAAATGTAATTACACAAACAAAAACTGGTCCATTTTTTACGTTCAACTGCGGTATCGTGGTTAATACATATTCGCATTACCTTTCGTTACAGTGTGTATGTACAGGAGGTATTACTTAATATAGTGGAAATAATGGAATACATAAATATGTATAAATGCAACGAAAACTTCATTCAATATTTTGTACTGTAACCAGCAGTCTTTTATATTTTCGCTTTGTCTCATTATCCTGTCATTGTTTTGACGGTAATATCGTGTTAACGTTAATGTTCAGATCGCATAATTCTATATATTTGGATATACATGTTTGTGTTTTCAGAAACCGTAATCATTACGTTGATATCAAGATAAATTCGGCCCTAGAGATAAAAAGAATTAAACAATGCTGGAACGTGAAAGACAGAACGGATATGCGAATTTAGCTAACAATGGACTCGATCGGTGAGCATAATCATTGGACTGTAAAATAAATCACTTTACTCTGCGTTAACACAGGTCTCTCAAGCTTCTACGGTATTTTTTAAGTTTCTGCCACTTTATGCGCATGGCCGAATAAATTTTTCTCATCGTTTGGCTTGACACTGGTATTTCTTATGCTGAAGCAAAATGAATTGTAGAACTTGCATTACTCAGCATTATTAACGTAATTCACTATTTTCGCTGATTACTTACATATATCAAGTTAAGAAAAAAAAGGTAGCACGCAATCGATTGATGCATGCATGCAGAAAGGACATGCGTCGCCTTTGGACGTGAATTGCAATGTCCGATGCGATTATATCGCAACGCGTAGTCGTGATAAAACTTTTAAGATGTCAACACGTTAAGATGTAAGACTTTTCTTCGACGCTACGAGGTCTTAAAATGCTGTCACAATATTCTAAGTATCAATTAGTTTCCCCTATTTTCTAAGTATACTTTTAATTACATACATAGATTACAAACGGGCTTTGTACTTCCACTACCTTAAGATACGTATTTCTCTCTGAAGGCCCGAAACCTATCAAAGCCTTGACCAGATTATTTTAAAGTTTCCTCGATAGGGTCGATGGTACATCGATAATTTAAACATAGGACACATATTTGAACTTCTATGATACCAGATTAAAATTCAAAGAATACAAGAAGTCAAGCAGTTTATCGAGCACTTACTATTCGTGTTGCTGTAAACACTTGAGGCGTCCTTAAAAATAGCAAAGTAACACGTGGCATAAAAGAAAAATATAGATCAATATAAAGTATAAAGTGTCTTACAGGAATGCAGTAATTATGCTCTTATCATGGCTACTGAAAAACGACAACTGCACTGTCTCGGACTTTGTACACTTTGCTTGTGTAAGCGACCTTTATTCCGGGTTGATTCGTAAAGTGTCGTGTGATAGCTTTACCGATAGTAAAATGTATATATTCAATGCATCTCTGTGGTAACAAACTTGCGCATCTGCATACTAATCTTTTTGTTGTCGTTTAAATTTGTTCATAGAAATCAATTGGAAAACCCATAATACAGTTAACTTTTCTGCTACTTGTCTACCGAAACGTTTTGTAAAGTGTATATCAATTACAGTATAGTCTCGAGAAAGCTATATCTGTTAAGAGAAAAAATTCTTCTATCAAATGTATGAAGGCATTCTTCATTTTCTTCTCAAATTCTAGCAAATGTTTCTCCTACCTAATCTGAATATCTTTTTTCGGAGCAGTCGTATTAACACATTTCAGCATATTTCATAGATCAAGTATATGATTTTCGTAGTCGTATTTCGATATCGTGCGCATCGTATTCATATTCATATCATTCGGCAACTCTTAATAAGTGCAACAGTTGACTATATGTTAAAGGGAATAAAAAGCATACAACGGTATACTTAGCATGAGCATTCCTACAGTGACATTGAGATTTAGCGTAACGTCTACGTGACATTAAGATATGTACATAAAATATGTTGCATTGATGCACAAGATGTTGAAATCTTGTTTTTACTATCACAAAGTATCTATTACATATCTATGCGCTAATTACAGGAAATACCGACAGCGGTAGTGATCCAGTAAATGCTTGTTAGATGCATATGCGAATTTTAATCATAGAATTGAACGAAACGACTGTTATATGTTTTATTCGACAAAGTAATCACAGATTAATATATTCTTAATGCGAAAATGCAGTTTAATGAAGAAGTTGTTTTAGTTTCATATAGATTCTAAACGAATTACGGATATACTTTCCTCGTTGTCAAATTCAACACGTACGATATGACGGCGGCGGCAAAACGTGACGCGTTAAATTTCAGACGTCAATTTGTTACTTTTCCGATGTCCGAGAATCTATTGCTTCTGGGCAGCGTGGAATAAATGCGTATAGTGGTTAATGAGTTGAATAAACCGAGCGACAGGCTTTGGCAATTTAAAATCTTTTCTGCCCCTTGGATATACACGTGGTCGAACGAGTTTTAAATACATACCAGAAACCTTTGAAAGTAATAACGAGTGATCTGGTGATCATGATCTGTTCGTAATGAAATTGATCCTTTATAATAGTGCGAAATTTAGAAACATCAGGATGACAATGCCGTCTCGCCTTCTTAGTGGTTTTGACGTCACCGGTTGGACTTCGAATCGTTTTGCAAAAACTAGTAATATTGTAACACGGGTTTATCAAGTTGCTTCAATATCTATTATAGTATCTATTATCTCGAACGATTTTTAACACGATTTCCATTGCGAAACGGCGGCCGATTCAGTAGTCAATCGAGTGTGTTCACGAAGACGAGTGGGAAGGAAATGGAAAACATAGGGACGAGCTACGATTAGTTAAGCAGTCATTCAGGTAGCACAGTCAGTCAACGTTGTCTACAACTAAAAAGCTTGAACTGCATCTCGACTTTGATCACATTAACTCTTGACTTTCTCGATCGTATCGTCTTCTTTTGTCGCGTCCTTAAAGTATATGGAGGAGGCGAGGAAAAGAGAGCGGGTAAGAGAAGAACGAATAGAGAATCGGAGTGAGAAGCAGTACACTGGAAAGCAACGACGGTCAACGGTGATGGCCGCGGTGCAGCTAAATGGTAGTCAGGCAGTCGGTCCCGAGACATCAAGGTTTGAACATCGTGGAGACGCTGTCGTACTTAGCCGCTTTTTTTTTTACTCCGAAATTTCTGTTACGCCCCCGTTATTACCACTATCGTGCAGTTTCGAATATATTTCGTTGTCGTTTCAAGTGCAGTTGAAAAGAACGCGCGTGTGTGCTCCAATTTCGAATAGTTTAAATGTGCACTACGAGAACGTGGCATATAGAGTTCGAAATGTACTTGCTTTTGGCTCGAGGATAGAGTCAATGGTCTACGCAGTTGTTCTTTCTGAAGCGCGATTGTTTCTCTTTGACCGACTTCCTACCCATCGCTACTGCTATAATGTAAGAACGCGCGTGATTTAAGAACCATTTGAATTTGTTTGAAAGTTCCCTCCCGCTATAGAAGTTTCGTTCATCTGCAAAATTATTTGAAATTGAACATCGCTGCTGTGTTGGGTATAGCTATCGGAGTTACCGGAGTTATCGGAGTCGAAATATTGCTGGTATCGAACATTCTATCATTCCGAACCGGCATGAATAATGTCGACGTCTCGTTTGCATCTTTCCGTAACTGGAAAGGTTAATGGGAAACGCGACTCTATTAAGCATGAACGAAAGAAACAATTATACTTTAATACAATTGTACATGTCCGTTGAGCTGCATTTATGTTAACGGAAACAACATTATGCACATATATGTATACATTTTATACGCTAAAGCTTAATAGAAATTGATCTCACGTTACAGCGTTAGAGAAGCATTCCTGTTTTGCCTTTAGATACCTATAACGCATGCCCTTAAACGACGATTCAGTTGAACAATCTAAGTTGAGTACAAATGAAATTTTTCAGGCGATGAGAGAATTTGCACGTTCGCCTACTCATGAGAACGTAACACTGCGCAAAGTTTGGTCCGTCTGAACGAAAATCGGCTTAGTACGCAAGGCTGCTTCAATACCATACCACTACGATACAGAAATTGCGCAAAGAAACTTAATTCAAGATGAAGCTTGAGGGAAATTGTTCGCAGGAAGATAATACCAATGAAATTTTATTACAACCTAGGAAAGGTTCGGCAACGCGTTTGCAAGTCATACCGGCACAGCCCAAAACGATCACGCATTTACCGAAAAGACCGCCGGTTGATTTGGCGTTCACCGATCTAACGTACAGAGTACGAGAAGGCAGCAAAAACAGTAAGTATGGGAATTCCCACTCCGCCATTCTGTTTGTACAAAAGCTCCATGCAGCCGAATAGAATATGAATGCATACACTGCGTTTGACAATCAACACTCGACGATAAGTGGAAAAGTATAAAAAAAGATGAACCTCGTTAGCTGTGATTCTTCTTTGTTCAACTTGGGGTAATTGCAACCGGTTTTTGGTGACATTGACCATACAGAGAAAGTAATTATCATTTGTACGAGAGAGAATGCAGTTTACGTGTCGTAGTACTTGCATGCTTCACAGAAAGAGATATACGTATTCTTATCAAAAAGCTGCACTGGAAAGGAGATAATACGATGATACATAAACCCACGACTCGGACTTTTCAATCAAATGATTGTACGTGCTTGTTAGTTTGCTTGAGTTCACCATTTGTAAAAATAAACTTTCTACACAGCCAGTGGAACGTATACTTAGGTGGTCAAAGCGAATAAAGGTAGTGACCGAGATTTTGTAAGAAGACCGGTTGCGGCGTAAGGCTTCAACCACGATTTCCAAAGTGCATGTTGTATTTCTACACGTACATATTTTCTACTCCAAGGAACGTTCGTTATGCACGTCTCTCTACACTTTAATGTCGAGCCAATCCGACATCGCACATTCATTTCAACAATATGTTATGCTACGCAGGCGGATAATTTGAAAAGATGGGTCTTTGTTTCCACTTATCGTAGTTTATACTCACAATCAAAACAACTTACTGTTCCAATTGTTGCAGCTGTGCGATAAAGCTCTGTTTCTTTTGTATCGAATTGGAGTTGATTTCGTTTTTAAGATCGTGTCATAAACTATTTTTCAGCTCTACAAAATTCGGTCAATTGTTTCTCTAATGTACAATTCGGGACGAACGATCTGTTGAAAAGTAAAATTTTACATTTACACTTTGATATAATACTTGATGTATTTACCTTTGTATATAGTATTAGCGATTGCATTTAGATCACGAAAAATTGTATCCTCTTCCCTAATTAATCATTCATTATTGGCAACTGCATTGTTCGCGTGCCAATGACCAGGGGCTTGTAATGTTGTTGAATAAGAGAGTAACTGCGTCACATATTATATTTAATTTACTGTAGAAGTCGCATCTAACGACGGCGTAATGTTAAAAATGACTTTACGCACAGTGCAAGGAACGAATACACGAGAAGCACATTGTTTGTGTGCGCAAAGTTCGTCCTCGTAATTTTACTTGTATCTCCTCTTTCTACTTTACAGAGTTCTTCATACATCATGCATCTGAGCGTTTATGCAAATATGCGCACACTACACACGCAAACACACACTAAACACCCAAACACACACTACACATGCAAACACACAGTACACATGCAAACACACACTACACACCGAAACACACACTACACACCCAAACACACACTACACACGCAAACACACACTCACATATGCCAACAGAGCGATCAGTTCGATATGACCGCGTATAGAAAGTGAATATACTAAGTTATAGCAATATTATTGCAATCCCCGTTTTCGCAACTAGAAGCAAACTTTTCGAACCTGACTTTCTTTCTGATATCGAGGAGATTCTGTATAAATTTTGCTCGAGCGATTGCGTCAACACTATATTCGATACATGGTTTATGTATACACGTGTCTTCTGTATCGTGTAACTTGTTCAACACTTGTTCCTTCTTATTATTTTTTTGAAACATTTACGCTACTCTTTCGACATATTTTATCACTATCATATGGACTGAATATTAGAGAGAAGTTTAATGTAATATTTAATTCTCCAAATTAGTATCAGACACTTGGTATTACTGATAATATGGTATACATACTTTGGTAGAGTTGGTGCAATAAGTAGTACTCCATTTATAATACGAGAACTAAAAAATGAAACTCCACCCCAACTAATTATCCTTGACTGGTAATAAAATTCTAGTTTTTATTACACGGTCAAGCAGGTAAATATTACGTTAGCAGGAAAAATTCATAGTCACGCAATGATCGACATGTATGCGTAGAATTATCATGTGATGTAACAACAGCAATAATATAATTATATTGTTCTTGAGTTACCCACTTAAATTGCATGGTTAAAAGTGTACTTCTACCGGCCTAAGATAGAATCACAGATTATCGGACATTTTAAATATTTTAGACAATAGCGAGTACATGCCACCTTATTTTGCGCTATCCAATATCAGGTAAAAATGTATTCGCCAGTGTACATCTTCGTCTTTGTCAGATGCCTTCTAGTAAGAAAGCACGTTATATTTATGAATCATACCCTATTGAAGGCCGTTCAAACTACATTGTACATTGTTCCTCCATGTAACGAAGCTGGTCTTTAATTAAACGTAATTAATGCGGCCCGTTACGAGGTCTGGTCCTTTTCTTGTTGTTTTAAACTGTTGTTCTAATTTTCAGATGTAAAGACAATTTTAAAATCTGTCAGTGGACGACTACGGTCTGGAGAACTGACGGCTATTATGGGGCCTTCCGGTGCAGGAAAGTCTACTCTTTTAAACATCCTGACCGGATACAAGTGAGTCATTACGTTCATGCGAGTTTTGTTATGCGCTCTGTTCATTGCTACTTTATTCGTTGCATCAAATCTCCTCTGTCTTAATTATTTTTTGCGAAATTCAAGGAACACATGGTGAAAGCTATCACGATCCTTCTCAAAACATTGTGTTTCACTTTCGTCGCGTGCCCGTAACTTCACTTTCTTTCTGCGATTTCGCCCTCTTCCCGGCTCTCTATTGCGTAATTTCCTCACAGAAGAACTTCTCGATGATTAACACCGGGCAGAGTAACTTTCTAAACGTCATGGAAGCTGTCTTTCATCTAAATCTCGTTGACGGGAAAAAAGTTCATTTTCACGGCGACATGACCGCCAAGGACAATACTTGTTAGGAACTCGTAAAGTGAAACCGGTTCCACCGTTTTTCACTTCGGGTGCAACCGAATTCGTTGATTTAAGGTGTAATTCGTGTCGCAACCGGCATTTATTCTCTCGCTTGGTGTTATTCCATTTTATTTACGGACGTCATAATGGCGCTAACGCGATGATTCTGAAAATCACGCTCCCGAAAGACTCCAATAGTTTGCGAACAATAATCAAATTCGTCATCGTTGGTCCCCGCAATTCATTTCGCGAACATTCAACGTGCAATAAATGCGTGAAAACTCTGTTTGCTCAGGTCAGCTGGCGTGGAAGGGAGCATTACGATGAATGGCCACGAGAGGAACCTTAGTGCCTTTAGAAAATTATCTTGCTACATAATGCAAGATAATCAACTCCATGCGAATTTAACTGTGGCGGAAACCATGAAAGTTGCATCGAGCCTTAAACTTGGATCGCATATTAGCAGCACTGAGAAGGATGAAGTGGTACGTTTTCTAAGCTTCTTTTAATTCGCCTCCGTTCAAACGCGAAATTGTTGGGGTGATTCGTTTCTTAAAAAAATATAAATGTTCGCCTGTCTATATCGTTTAGATCGAGGAAATTCTTGAAACGCTTGGCCTGTCCGAGCATCGTCGAACTATGACGGGAAATTTGAGCGGTGGTCAAAAGAAACGACTTTCCATTGCTCTCGAACTGGTGAACAATCCTCCAATAATGTTCTTCGACGAACCTACCAGGTATGCTTCATGGTGTTTAATTGCACACATATATACAGTATGATCTAAATCTAAGAAGACCAAAAATATACTAAGTCGGGAAATCGTAGTAACTGTTGACGGTAGAAGGAATTCAGCGTCAATTTTTGCCGAAGAAAGAGATCTTTTTCCCGTGCATACGTCTGTACACGTGTACTTTCACTTTCACCATCACTGATACCAGAGAAACCTGTTTGCTCTTTATATAATGCCTTGATGAAATCATGGTCAGTGTCAATGAATGTTTTTCGAAGTTCAATTTCATTTTTATACCGACGCGGTTTTCTATTACTATTACGATGAAATAAGCTTGTTTCCTCGTTCCTAAAATCACTGTACATCATATTTTCTAAATCGCACGCCTGCAGCTGCCGGCGATATTCGAATTTATCGAGGAGCTGATCTATTCTGATACACGAATACGCGTCGTGATATTTCTTGCGAGCAATTAATATTTTTGAAAAACCGCATCTAACCGGTTCTACAAGGTCGTCCGTGGTTCGTTATCCTTTTCCGCGATAGTGTCGGAGGGAACAAGCGACCAACGACCAGTTAACTCAAGGTTTATTCATGTAAATGTTTAGAAACTGAATGGAGAAGAATACAAATTTCTTTGCGATTCGAACAATTATTAATCGCTTCCTCTCGTATATTTGAACGTATCGCCCAACAACGTACAGTAATACACTTTCCTCGTTTACAGTGGCCTAGACTCGTCGTCCTGCTTTCAGTGTATATCGCTTTTAAAAACTCTCGCACGAGGCGGGCGAACGATAATATGCACCATTCATCAACCGAGTGCCAGGCTTTTTGAAATGTTCGATGCTTTGTACACATTAGCCGAAGGGCAATGCGTGTACCAAGGATCTACGTCACAACTAGTGCCTTTCCTTAGAAATATTGGGCTTAACTGCCCGAGTTATCATAATCCAGCCTCGTTCAGTAAGCTACATAATGTACACGTTTCTTTGTTTGTTCTTCTCGCATATTAAAAAAACCTAATTCCCGCCGTTTGATTTGTCAGTAATTGAAGTTTCTTGCGGAGAATACGGAGACAATATAAAAAACCTGGTGAATGCAATCAAAAATGGACAATACGATATCAGAGAGGGACACCCGTTCCCTGAGCATAAATCAGACGGGCTCAATAATGCGTGCAGTGAATCGTTTTTGAAAAGCGCGGCCAACGAAGAAGCTGCCGAAGTAAAAGATAAAAACGATGTCAACAATATGGAAGAAAAGTTTCAAGACCATAAAGTGATGGAGATCAATAACAAGGGAATAATTCCAGCTTACGTAACTGACGATATCGCGAAGCACGGTACATATCGTAGGAATTGCTTGAAAAAAAGTATATCAATTTCAGCCATTTGCATAAATGCACTTCGATTAATAAACTTTACATTAACTAGACGTGGCAATACCAATGGATGTGGGAAAGAAGGATAACGCCGAAGTGGCCTTACTCGATGATTCGATAATAGTCACGCCAGAGAGATATCCAACATCGGAATACCAACAATTTTGGATCGTTTTAAAACGAACTTTACTCTTCAGTCGGCGAGACTGGGTAAGTTCGATACGCGTCGTTTCGATTAATTGACCGTCGACACAGTGGGATTGGTTTGACTGACGAAGGGTTGCAATAATTATTATCCTTTTCAGACACTTATGTATCTACGTCTCTTCGCCCATATTTTAGTAGGATTACTGATCGGCGCGCTTTATTACGATATTGGAAACGATGGTGCTAAAGTACTTAGCAATCTTGGATTTCTGTTCTTTAATATGCTGTTCCTTATGTACACATCCATGACCATAACGATTCTATCTTGTAAGTTATCATTCGTATTTCCCTTTTACACTTTGTCCACGATGTTTCTCAGCGTTTAATACGGCTTAATTTACAGTTCCTCTAGAACTGCCGGTGCTTCTAAAAGAAAACTTTAATAGATGGTACTCCCTCAAGGCCTATTATTTAGCAATCACTGTGTCAGATATACCATTTCAGGTAAACAAAAAAAAGATCAATCACAACAGTAAAACATTAAATGGAGAAAGTAGTGCTCGATGCCGACACAAAAGTGTATTCAATTTTTCACATCTGAAAGTTTATACTGTGTTCCTTCTTTCTGTTATCACAGGCAATATTTTGCATCATTTATGTCACGATCGTATACTTCTTGACAAGTCAACCAGCGGATAGTACGCGATTTAGCATGTTCATGGGAACGTGTTTGTTAATTTCATTTGTCGCGCAATCGGTCGGATTGGTAGTCGGCGCAGCAATGAATGTACAGAATGGTGTATTTTTGGCACCGGTCATGTCTGTACCATTCCTCTTGTTCTCCGGATTTTTCGTCAGTTTCGACGCCATTCCTGTGTATCTTAGATGGATCACTTATCTGAGCTATATTAGGTACGGTTTCGAAGGAACTGCGCTGTCCACGTACTCCTTTGGTCGTGAAAAGCTTAAATGTTTCCAGGTAACGTATCTCCCACCATATCGCTTCCTCTCCGCTATAAGATTATTTGTGTTACACGATTTCCTTTTCTCGTTGCAGGTATACTGCCACTTTAAAAATCCAGAGACGACATTGGAAGAATTGGATATGCTCGATGCCGATTTCACGTTGGATATTCTTGCCTTGCTTTTGATATTTGTCGTTCTTCGAATTGCTGCCTACCTATTTCTTCGTTGGAAACTTAAGACTGCACGATAAGTTAGTCTACGATTATCATCAATTTAACATTGTTCAAGCATAGTATCTTTTTTCATTTTCTGCGAGCCGCTAAAGTGTAACGCGATAATGCAGTTTGTCCTATCGCTGTGCAATAATGGGGCGCAATTAAAAACTCTGCGTTTCATCGATATTAAATACTGTTCGTGTCAACAGTTTTCAATCATCGGAGAAATCGTCTAAAATAATGAGTACCGTTCACGCCTATGATTGACATATGTGAAATTTATAGGATCTAGATTAACCTAATTTATTCGTCTTTATTAGTTTTTTAACGAGAAATGTTGTATACTGTAATCACTCGAACATGTTCGTTCAGGGTACTTGTTCGACTTTTATATTCATTTTATCACGCGACAAGAGAACGTTAAAAAATACGCACCGGTGCACTCATTACCCTCGAATCGAGCACAAAAGTGTAGATCGGAACGTTTAACGGCGATAACAAAGCTGGGGTTTAGATGCAAGTAATTCAGATTCAAACGAGGACCCAACGAGTTACCCCACAGTACTACAATTTTATTCATCGACGAGAATAGGAGACCAGAAAGTAACAAAGTTTCAGGGCCGATCATTATTTTTATCCACGCATGGCTGTGAGTTTGTGGATGCATGAGAGTTACGAAAGATAGTATATACGATGAACTGTATCTCTGATGTTAATGCGGGAGAACCGCCCCTGATAATAACTATCTTGCCAAGTTTATCTCAAATATTATATGTGAACAGCGCGTCACGAACATCATGGATACGAACGATTACGGTTCACAGTAAGTGAATCAAATTTTGTATGGTTATCGTAACTCCACCAATTGATGTGTCTCTTATATGTAAAGTATATTTTTTAAGGGAATTTGTCTTTATAAAAATGTGAGTCACATAGAAATCTATACAGTATAGAGTACCTTCTAAACGCTTTAAAGGAACAAATTTGTAATCAATTTTCGCTCAAACCAGTTGAAAGAGTTTTTAATGTCTGTTAGGAATTACGGTGTCGATTGTTAATGAAGAAACGTGGAATCAAAAACGCTTGTTTATTCTGTAATAATTTTCACTGACCTGACAAATGTACCTTAATGGGAAATACGTTTGTATTTGTTTACACAATGAATGAATTATACATGTTTATATGTAAAACAGTAGCATGATCGTTTCTGATCGATATATATATAAATAAATAAATAAATATATATATATATACTTTTATAATATACCGTGCACTCGATTGCACGTACCTACGCTAATTTGGCATAATGTATTTTATAGCGTACGTTCATTATAAATAAAAGTAACCATTTCTTATAAATAAACTTGCCTGAATTTATAACCATCCTGTATCGTTGCGACCGTGGAGGTATACACGTGTATACGGATATTATTAAAAATTCGTGTTCTGAATACACATGTACGGGGATCAGCATACTTGGAAATTTCGATTTTTCTGAGTATGGACAGGTTGATGATTGATATTTTTTTCACGATTATACACGTGTCCCGCGTAATAAACATACACGGCCACTAATGTAGTAAAAAAGTACAAGGACCGAAGTTCAGATTCCTTTACTAGGTGTGTATTCTAATCCATCCTTTTACAACCGGTTTGATTATAAAAAAAAGTCATCGCGTTTGAGTCCCTGTGTGACCAATATTCTTTCAATTCATATGATACACGCATTATGTCTAATTTATACGTTGGATTAGGAACAAAGTTACATGTATAATTATAATAATTACTTGTGCATACATCATACTTGTTTGTGCAGGAATAAAAAATGGAAGAACGTATCGCATTTATATAGCCAGCATATGTGCACTATTATGGAAACGAAACACGTGTACACTGGTTTTCTTAAAGACCCACTCAACGTACTTGTATCCTATGGTGACAGTAGTATATTTCTACAGTTTGCGCTATTTCCTTTTTTTTTTCTTTGTTGAAGCAAATCGGAAAGAACAATATATTAGAGTAACCGCGAAGCGAGGGGAATAGTTGTTTCAATAACTTCGCTGATATTTTAGAAGGAGTAAGAGCATGTCCATTAAAAATTATATAAAACACATTTCAATATACATATAGACTGGAGAAATTTGTTGAAATGCTGTACCATAATAGGACTCACTTTTTCCCCAGGAAGCGGAACAATGAACGGACAAAAGACAGTGTCGGTAATATGCTTTTACTCTATTTAGAAGCCAGAGCATGCGTGTAGGTTTCCCAAAGGCTCACGTGTATAGTTGTCACGCTACGGTGAAATGAATCGTCGTTGTCAGTTTGTTACTATTGTTCATGAAGCACGAGTGTAATTCGAGCCGGCCGCCGTCTGTACGCGTTTTCAAAATTTTAAAACCTTCCCGACACCTAGTCGCGTTGTATTCAGAGGAAATAATAAGAAAGTACGGAAACAGTGAAACATATACGCTGAGCTGTACAAGATGTTTCGGTGGTGAAGTAAATGTTCAAGTTTCAGTAATAAAAAACGATTTCGTTTTCAGTGCGCTGATCGAAAGAAAATTTCATAACTACGTTATCTCATCAGAGCTAAGAAGCGCAATCGATTAACGGCCAACAGTAGTCCTGCTAGCGTTACTGCACGTGGGTAAATTGTCGCATACCAGATGGATGATAGACTAGAGTCACTGTTTTTCCTCGCTTTTCTTCGTTAGCGCATGGTGTGCACTGCATGGTAACATGCACACACGCGTGCATTACGTATGATTCACACCAGACTTTGCCTGTAGCTTTAGTAGCTGCTTTGTGAGTCTACGTCATTCTTTGCGTTAAGTCGTGTCGTGTCGATGTGGGAAAAGTGATTAGTGTCGTTATTAATTAAATAAGGATGAATTCTTAATGCAATCCGACGTTACGAAATATGCAGATGCATCTATGCACGATGCGACTGCGGTACGACGTGTGTATCATGCTGCTGGTATAGAGTACTAATAACCAGCAAGCACGATGGTCTAAGTATAAGTATGTGTAGCGTAAAGCTGTTTTAACGTCAGTCTACCATCGCGATCTGGCGCGTGATGAGCTTCCAACGCTGCCCCCGTTGTACGTTCCTATTAGTCCGTGGCGAGCTTTGAGGCAGACTACCTCATCGTACTGTTGTAGTATTTTAAGAACTTTGATCGTTTTTAGAAGTCGCGTAGTGCCGTCGTTCGGTCACGTTCACGGTCGTACGTTCATTAAATTTATATTTCAATGAATCTCACGATTACGTTTGATTACTCGTATTCAGTGACGGTCATGATATGACTATTCGTATTCGGGTTACGAGATCACGGTGTAACTTTTTTAAAACGAGAACTTCAATTCCTTTCGCATTCCCCCGATATTCCACGGTTGTGTTTTAATCGTTTGCGCGAAATTTTGCTCAGAAGTGAGACTTGCAAAACGGTATCGTCCTATTTTAGCGCGCGAGGTGTTTAAACGGCGAATGGCAATGCTTCAGGCAGTGGTCCCGAGGAAACAAGCATAAAATTTTGTAACTACAGACCAGCCATGTCCGTAAAATCAGAGTTCAAACTGGCCCAGGGCAACGATGGAATTCACGAGGCATCGATCTCATTGTCGCATCTCAAAGAAATGGCCCCCATTGACATTGAATTCAATGACTTGACCTATACGGTACATTCTGGCAATGAAGGTACGATAATCCGAATAAAGGAATAGCTTTGCTGTATAGAACAAATTATTCACATTTTATTCTACCATCTGCATTACGAAGTACGTAGTAAGCGCGATAACTCGGTAAAATACGCAAATTTTGTTTAACAAAATGATCACGAACTCTGCACCTTCGTATTGCGTGGTCAGCTGTAATTCGTTTAATTAGTTTACATCCACGTATGTAGGACGAAGTGATATCTACTTATACTATGTGATGTACGAGATCGATGCAAAAAGCATTGAAGTAATCTATTGCCTAAGTGAAGATTTCCACGGCACGTAATACTATTTTGCGCGCTAATCTATGATGTAATGTTAATAATATATTTACGTAGCAAATAATGATGAACTGCGCAAATTTGTTTGACAAAAAGAATTATTATCTTGCATTATATGTACCAGCAAAATAGTCGACGAAATTAGCATTCAATGAAATTAGCGTCAAAGTAGATTCAAGGCAAAGATGCAACAACGTAATGGGAGAGACGCATAATTGCTTTTATAGTTGACGTAGATCGGCATCAGCGTTTAATTGAATATAGTGCTACAAGCAATGATCTGCACATGTCACACGGTTTCCTTTTTCTTATTATAAGAGTTTTAAATTGATTATTTAAAAGAGACACGCAGATATCCTGTAGAATGTATGAAAAACAAATTGAAGTCGTAACGACACAGATGAAATGCTTAGAACGTAACGGTCAGTATAATTCAATCGGTGCAAAATAACATGCAATTTTAATTTTCAATCCAGGAACCAAAACAATCGAAAGTATCACGTAAATCGAAAAACAAACAGCATTTGTTTCTGTTCCAATTCGGATCGTGTTTTGTTGCTTAACGCGGTACGTGCTTCGATAAAGTTGAAAAAAGACTCGTGACGTCGCGTTTTGATTGGACCAAATTCATTCCAGCCTAAAGACAGAATATATACGACACGCCTTGGAGATATTGAAAATTTCAATCAGAAAAATCTCAACGACAAAATCTCTAAGGTTGTGGAAACATCGATTAGTTTGGAAACGGCAAAGAATGTTAATCGATGATACGCAGCGCTAAAGAAAAATGTGTAATTCTACAACGCTTGAAAAGTGCTGGAGATATTTCGAACAAAGAAACCTTTGCTGGAATTCTCTAATTTGACTATAACTTTAATCATCGTTGCAACAACCGCACCACGAGACGTATGTTTACCAAATGAATCACGCGTTAACTTAACAATGAGAAGTATCATAGCTAGCAATACTCGTTGCTAAAAATTCTCCTTACAAAGGAATATTCCAAAGAAAGAAAAATATTCATTTTATACAACCCGTAATAAAGTGCGCTCATGTTCTACGTTCGTTTTACCATTTTGGAAAAAACGCTTCAATATGAGATTGAAACCGACAGAAGTAGTTCGATATAAAAATCAGGAAGTCGTAGGAAGTCGAAGAGAACGACGAATACTGATTCCATGCAAATTTGACTGTAGAATCGATAGGGGCGGGGGGAGGAGGGGGAAGGGTCAGAATATTAATTTTAAGGCTCCAATTATGCATATACATATATGTATATATACAATATATACAGCTCGAATGAAACACAGAATGTGTTATATTGTTTTCGGAATATTTTATAAGCATTCAGTTAGGTCCACATTTAACACGAGGAAAGATTTGAACATTTTGGATACTTTGATTTATTGTTTTGTGAAATAAAAATCGTACACTAATATAATTTTCCATTCGTGTGTTGTAGGCAAGAAAGTAATACTGAAGGGAATTCGCGGACAGTTCAAGTGTGGAGAATTAACCGCGATACTAGGACCATCGGGATCAGGAAAATCCACTTTATTGAACATTCTCGCGGGATACAAGTAATGTTGCACGCAATTAAAATAGCGCTAATTTATTATCGGGAGTGAGTAAATTTGCTAACGCAAGTAGTAGTCGTGATTAAAGCGACGCGATGTAGGGATACGTTCGTTCCAATTCGAATGCTTCTAATAAAGCTAAAGTTAAACTTGCTTGCCTAAAAGACGAAGAGTGGAGTCGAAGATCACTGACCCCGCGACCTGCGGCAAACAGGCGGGAGCTTCGTTCAACTCTGACTTCACAGAAGTTGTTTGAAAACGATCTACGTAGTCGATAGCCGCTGTACGATAGATTAACGTATCCGCCTACGATAACACAACTCTCCCCCCAGCTTTTTCTCCCATTTCCAAAAATTGTGAATTACACTTTCAGATCAACCGGCAGCATTACGGGGCACATAGGCATCAATGGGCAGACACGAAATACCGATCAATTCAAAAAAATGTCGTGCTATATTATGCAACACGATGTTCTCCAACCATGGCTCACGGTATTCGAAGCAATGCAATTTGCCATTGATTTAAAGCTCGGCGCTATTTCCCGAGAAGCGAAATTGGCTGCAGTAAGGGTTTTATCTTTTATAGTCTATATAGATAAATAGAAATCGAAAACGTTAAAGCTATGCATTGACTGATTGCGAGCGCAACAGACATGGTTCACTTGAAACAATCGAGATTCTCTTCTACTCAAAATACATCGCGCGCCGCACTTTGTATTCTCCTGGCTCTACGATCAAGTTTTATCGGAACAGGAAGAAGATGCTATATCGACGTTTAAAGAATTCTCACATTTCACCAGCTGGTATATTAAGCACAACTATTGTGTACCATTGTAGATAGACGAGGTTCTCACTGTTTTGCGATTGGACCGTGCGAAACATACCACTACCGAACGTCTATCGGGGGGCGAAAAGAAAAGGCTTTCGATTGCTTTGGAACTGGTTAACAATCCTCCGGTTATATTCCTCGACGAACCAACTACGTAAGTGCATAATCATTTTCACGAAATGCAGTAATGAAATCTCTAGCGAACGATTATCCTAACTCTCCAGGGGATTAGACGAAATATCAGCTATCCAATGTATCGAACTTTTAAAGTCTTTAGCTCGATTGGGAAGGACCGTAATCTGTTCCCTTCACACACCGTGCGCTAGTATTTTCGCGAAGTTCGATCACGTTTATGTTATAGCCGCTGGTCAATGTGCTTACAGAAGCACAGTGAATAATTTAGTGCCGTTCGTTCGACAAGTTGGGATCGAATGTCCGACACATTATAATCCGGCAGATTTCGGTTAGTGAAATGTTCTTTTTATGTAGCGAATGTCTGGTAAAACTTGTGCATTGCGAAAAATGAATAATCGGAAACGTTGCAGTGATAGAAATATCTTCGGGCGATTACGGTTCGGAATGGACAAGTCGGATGATAAAATCTACGGAAACAGAATTTCCTGTTGCTCCTGTATCCCGATCAGCGGACATCAAGTTAGGACTCGAAAACCAGATATCGAAAGTGTCCTGGCTCGATCAATTCACCGTGCTATCCAGAAGGATGTTGCTACAGTCATATAGAAATAAGGTACTGAGAGCGTTTTTTTTGCCCACAAAAGGAGATAACATAACGAACGGATAATGTGTTACAGAATTACATGTACTTAAAAATAGGTTTGCATATATTTCTCGGCTTCATTATTGGAGGCCTGTTTTTAAACGTTGGACATGACGGAGCAAAGACGCTATTCAATTTTGGTTTCTGTTTCGCCTCTATAATAGTATTCCTTTATGTACCTATGATGCCGGTATTAATGTACTGTAAGGAAAAATGAATTATGCGAGGAAAGTCGACGATTCTCGCAACGACGGTTGTAAAATGTAAATACAAGTTAACTTAATGAATATATTGAATTGCAAATTGTAATTATCCTAAATATATTATGCTTTCGATAAAAAAAACCCCCCGAGGTTGTATAATATCGTCGATTATCCTCTACGTTTCATCGTAATAGCTAGTCTCGTTTTTTCAAGATATGAAATGTTTAATAAGTTGTGAAAATTACAGTTCCCTCGGAAATACAACTGATCAAACGAGAATATTTCAACATGTGGTACGACTTGAGCCCCTATTATTGTGCATTCACGGTAGTCAACATACCCGGACAGGTCAGACAGCACTACATTTTCGTAAAATAGTAAAAAGTTCGGTGGCTATGCGTACTTCATTGAACGTAATAATATACTAAACTGTTTGTTCATGCAACTTCACAGATACTTCTGTCATCCATATATTTATCGATAGTTTACGTGATAACGGATCAACCGATGGAGTTCTTTAGATGTGCAATGTTTTTTGGTACTTGTTTTATATGCATGTTTATAGCTGAGAGTATGGGAATAGCTATAGCTAGCACATTGAACATCGTGGTATGTTTTATGCAACTATTAATTATTATAAGTGATTGATAATAGAGTGATTAACACCAGCGATATCAATCGTCAATTTTCAATTTCCATCACATTAACCGATATCAATAATTATATGAAATATATATTCTTTCATGTGAACGTATCTTTTAGAATGGTACATTTGTTGGGCCTGCATTTTCTGTTCCCCTAATGTTGGTCGCCGTGCAAGGAATGGGCGAAACAGAAACCTTACCGATTTATCGTAAACTGATAATGTATCTGAGTTATATACGATACGGTTTGGAGGGATTGGTAACTGCATTGTACGGTTACAATAGGGAGGTCTTAGTTTGCCCACCGACGGAAATATTTTGTCAATTCAAAATGCCTCGACAAATTCTACAATCGATGCGTAAGCTTCTTGAGAGTATTTTAAGAAAGTTAAAAAAGAAAAAAAGAAAAAAGAATAATGAGTTAACTTTTATTGCAGAAATGGAGCACGTGGTATTCTGGATAGATATTCTTGCCTTAATAATCATCCTTCTTTTTTTGAGGGTTGTCGCCTATTATTTACTGAGGCAACGCCTTAAACCGAACAAGACGTTTCAAGCACTGCATCTGATTGGAAGGCTCATAAAGGGCCATCTTAATATAGGACATTAAAACCTAGTCGTGTTTTGTTACAGACGCGTTCCAAAGGATAATCGATATTTGACGACCGTTTCCCGAGTAACAATGATACAAAACTGCGTAGAACATTTGATATTTCACTCACGTGTACAGGAATTCATCGTGGTGGCCTACGAATTTGGCTGGTTTTGTCGTTTTTGGTATGCCGGAATGGACACTGGAATGACCTGAAACAATTCATAATATCGTTTCTTTTAATATTGAACGATACCATTGTTGTACAAAATGTTGTATACTTTTTTTACATATTATTAAAGATGGATGAATAAAGTATTAATAGAACATTCCGTTGAATTTTCTTTGACGCATCGTGCCTACGGCGATTGAAAATCGTCGACAATAAACGAAATGTAAACGATATTTTAAATAATTAATGCATTACCGTGCTGGAATCTTCATATAAACGCGAATCACTGTTTCACTGCACAATAAACACAAAAATACTGCACAATTTTCGTACTTAAGCGTCACTTTGAACTACGAACGGTTGCACTGAATTTGCAACATCGAATCGAACTGGAATTTTCAAATTTTCTACTTCGATTATCGAAATATGGGAGCAGTGGCGGCGCTTGGCGTCGAGAAAGTGAACTACACTAAAACTCCAATACATGCGTGGAGGCTAGGTTGCATATATCCAGGGATATGAAGGCGTCAATAGCAAGAAATCTAATCGAAGCGAAGCGAGTATCAATGCTGATTAAATCCTTCCTATAATCACTATTCATACTTGCCAAATTGATATGTACAAAATAATATGTTATTATTGCTAGATAAATACAGATAAGGAACGTTAAATAAAACACTTTATGTAGATAATTAGATTGTCGCAAGTGACGTATGCCAGGTGTTGAAGCAGTGAGCTGTTAATACTTTTTAGCAAGGAAAGATAAGACATCTACTGAAAAAAGGCTACGTGAAAACGAATTATTTATATTATATATTCCTTACGTGATGTAATCATTGATTTCACATAAATGAGTTGGATAAATATTGTGTAGCTAGTAGACGACACATACAGACGTTATTGTAGGAAATGGTAAATGCATCCCAAAAAAATGTAAAAGATAACCGCGGTTATCCTACATTCCTATCTTGTTTCGTTGTGAAAAGCTTTAGACAGTAGATGAATCCAATGTAATGTAAACTGTACACTGTTTTATACCGTTCCTTCATTATCTATACGCGGGGAACAAAATTACTGGCATTGAAATGGATAAATACGATGAAAATCTTTTGTTCTCAACAGCCTGTAAATCTGTAGACGTGGGCTGAAAAGTAGAAATGGTGGGGTGGTCTTTATAAGAAACGGTGAACATGGAGAGGCTTATTCAACCGACCAGTAGTCGCTGAGCACACCATATCACATTAAGTTTTCGTTGTTGTCAATATTTTCTTCCTTAGTTTCTGAAATATGTTTGACCGCAGAACGATTTTGTATATTTTGCCGCTCCTCTTTATTGCCAGCGTAAATGGGTGAGTACAGGATTCTGTTTGTAAATACATGCACCCTTCCGATATTAGATAAATTGGTACGAATGGAACGTACAGACTATTAACAATTTTTCTTGCATATTTATCGATTATTAATATTGTCGATCATATTAGATAAGGTATGTACACCTTCTTTGTTAACTACTCAAGTAAAGATACGTGTTTTCGCAGGGATGAAACTTATCGGAAAACTAAACCAGGATCAAATGATTTTGATATATTAATTTTTACACAACGTTGGCCACAAACTGTTTGCTTCACCTGGAAAGAAAGTTCGGAATCACATACATGTGCAATGCCAAAAGAACGCGACGAGTGGACGATTCATGGTATTTGGCCATCTCAGTATCACAAAGTGGGCCCACAATTTTGTAACAAGTCCATGCCGTTTGATCGAGACGCTCTCAAACCATTGGAAAAAGAATTGCAAGAGAAATGGATAGATATAGAATACGGAAGAACGTCTTACTCTCTTTGGGAGCATGAATGGAACAAACACGGAACGTGCGCGGCAAGATTGGAAAAATTGAACAACGAATTCAAGTATTTCCATGAGGGGCTCAATTTATTATCTATGTACGATATGAAAAACGTGTTAGCAAAGGCCAATATTTTACCTGGAAAAACATACGAAACGGCGACAATTTTGAACGGTATTGATCATGTACTAGAGAAACGAGGTCTAGTTATATGTAGAAAGAGCAAGGTAAGAATATACCGAATTATCGTACGACGAAAAAATTGTTGTGTAAATTTAATATCAAAATGATTTCAGACCACTGGACAATCATATCTATTCGAGATACGTATATGTTTTAACAAAATGTTAGAATTAACCGACTGCGATGGGGTTTACCAATACCCTAGTAATTGCGATACAGCACAAGGTGTGACGTATCCGGGCGAAGTACCACACCAATACCAAGTAGTACAAGTGCAATAAACAAAATAATTACAGCGACGTACGTTTTGTATCCTCAACAAAATGGTTTGAAGATTCTAAATAAACTTTCCTATACCTTCAAATGTATATATTTTCTTTTGTCCTTATTAAATATAAATGGAGAATGTCTAATGGTGAATGATACATTAAAATGCTGCCTCTGCTTAAACAGTTTGTAGAATATTTTACAATGTTTCACATTGTTATAATTAGTTTACAAAGTATGTTACCGATTGTGTGGGAAAGGTGGCTGATATCGACGACAATCATTCCACTTTCTTCTGAACGATTAGAACTGCTGATGGTACCAGGCCTGAAAGAAAAGTGATAATAAAAAAACCTGAACGTTTTCGAGTTAACGACTGTTAGGGAACACTGCTGCTAGATAACATCACACCTAGAACATTTAATGGTGTTTCATAATCATCTTCTGTGAAAATCTTCTTTGGAAAATTCGTCATCAACTTAAATGGGCCCGATGTGTCTGTTCTATTTATTTCAATGAACAACCTCACAGCAGATAATTGTTCCTTAGTTCCAAAACTTTGCGTCAATGTTTGGCCATTAGTAAGTCTAATCTGAAATATTCAATATTGTTAATCGTCTAAATGTTAAACACTGAAATACGTTTGCGTATAAATCATAGAATGCAGTACCTGCAGTCTTGTTTCATTATATTCTTTTTTACGAGCAGTAGCAGACGACGAGGGCAAAGGAATAGGTGTTGGTGGGACTTTTTCAACATTATTTTTAGCACGTCTTGCAGCTTTGTCGGCTTCAATTTGTTCCCTAACTCTTTGCCGTGCCAATCTCTCTTCTTCTTTTTCGCGTTTTCTTTCTTCCAATATCTTTTTCATTTCCAACTCTTCCAATCTGTAATATACGTGGCCAAATAAATATTATGCAAGTTATGTTCATTTGCATGGAGAAAAGGTGGTGTACCTTTTTCTAGCTTGAGCCATCTCTTTCCCCGATTTTATTCTATTCTTCTCCCTTTCTTGTGCATCTCGCTTTTCTTGTTCCTCCCGCTCCTTGTTCTTCTGCCTTAACTTTTCTGTCAATACACGTAATTGCTCTTTCTTTTCTTCCTCTGTAAGAGGCTTCTTCTCTTCCATACTCTCAGAGAACCTATCATGGCCAGACTTTGTCGCATGAAATTCGACTTCCAAATTGGATTTAAACAGTTTTCCACAGCTGTAAGTTCACATTTATCAAGGAATTAAACAACGTGATCATAAACATCTTGCGATCTATACATGTATAAGATATTTACATATCACATTTCATAGATTTCGGAACTTCAGTAGTAGACACCTGACCACTGGCATCGACAGTATCTTCCTGGACGGGTGTTTGAACAATTGACGCTGGCGCACTTTCAGCAATTGCTGGTTCAGCATCATTTGGATGAGCCAAGAGCCTAAAATAAAAATTAAGATCGTCATCGGACGATGAGAATGAAGCCACGAGCCTTGCTCGTACCATTGCATTGCCGGGAGTAGACCCTTATTTCCAGTGATTTCGAAAGCTTTCTCCCTGAAACAAATTGCACGCGTTAATATGTTAAAGGTTAGACGTATTAGTAGGCGAATCGCTTCAAACTCTTACGCTTCAGATACGCTGAAACCCATTTCTACCAGGGTATTTAAATCGGGCGACGACATTGTTCTTTATCTTTCTGTTAAAAGCTTGACGCGTATCAATCAACAATCAGACAACATTCGGCTATCATGCGATCAAAAACTTAATGTCACGTTGAACCGCCGCGCTACCTATACCGATTTGCACACTGAGAGGTCTACTGCAGTACGTACAGTAGTTGCTTTACCGGAAGTCGTATGCAATTAATTTTTGAAAAGTTGCTCACAACGACCGCAATGTAAAAATTCTCTTCACAATCGCGAAGGATATAGGTACGATGAAATTATTGCGATCCTAAAACTGGCACTGTAAAGTGAAGAGTAATGATGATTTATTTTCACTCTAAATATCGTTTACAGCCAACAAAACATATAATACGTTATTAGTTTTTGTTCGTTCGTAGAATTCGTCAAATATCACTGAGAATTTAATGCAGAATTAAGTGAAATGGAACAAGATGAACAGATCGATAAAAATTAATACTTATAACATTAACCCCTTAAGCATAGGTGCACATTGGAAACTTATCTCAATCAATAATGATATATACCACCGATGTTAGCTAAATGAAAAATGTTATTCAGTAATGGGACAATGGATTGCATTATTAACTAAGATAATTTTACAATATATGTGATTGTAACATTATAGGATGTGGACATTTCTTGTTTTGTTTTTTTTTTATGGTTGAAGAAATAAAGATGTAGTCCTAAAATTTTTTCAAGTTATAAAGGTTAATCTCTAAATTATTTAAATTATTTCGAATACTAAATTATTAGTATTCCTGGGATGCTTTGTCCCCCTTTCCGGATCCACCAGTTCCAGTTTTCTTAGGCAAAAGCACTGCTTGGATGTTGGGCAGGACACCACCTTGAGCAATAGTAACACCCGAGAGCAATTTATTTAATTCTTCGTCATTCCGGATAGCTAACTGTAAGTGACGTGGAATTATCCTGAAACAGCAGAGAGAATATATTGAACTTGTGTATTTGACAAAAAAATTTACAGACAGCTCAAAGGTCGCTGCTTAGCACTGGGCATATACAAAAACACTTCAGGACATCGACAGGAAGTTGTTTTGTCTTGGACATAGTTGTAAACATATCATTAGTCTAATATCGTGTAAGATCTTATTAAAATGTTAGACAGTACGTTACAACGAATATACAAATAAACGTAAATCTCGATGAATCTAGGCGAAACAAAATTTTTAATAAGTTATTCATGTGAATGCAATATTATATGAAAATGATAATTTCTACATGCTTAAACATCTAAACGAAACGATAAGTTTGCAGAAAATGTAAAACGTTTTGTATAATTACGGAGAAAAGGAAAAGTATGCGGCGAGGGAAAGAGTGCGAGAGGGGAGGGAGAAGGCTTTCGCGACCAACCTTGTCTTCTTGTTGTCTCTTGCGGCGTTCCCGGCTAACTCGAGAACTTCGGCCGCCAAATATTCCATCACAGCGGCTAAATAGACTGGTGCTCCAGCTCCAACACGTTCCGCATAATTTCCTTTCCTCAAAAGACGATGGATTCTTCCTACAGGGAACTGCAGCCCAGCCCTACTACTGCGGGTCTTTGCCTTTCCCTTAGTCTTGCCTGAGATAATGCATATAAACGATCGTTACCCATTTCAACAGTTCACGGAACCGTATTGCAGCAAAATCGGCAAAATACTTACCACCTTTACCGCGTCCTGACATCTTTTACAGTATTTCCTTGATAGTTTACTCAAACACGAGCTAAGGGGAGATGATTCTCCTTGGAACAGCAAACAGCGAATGAACCTCTACCCTACTCGACAACGGTTATGCGTATGCACGTCAGATATTTTGGCGGCGACAGTTAGGTCAGCGTTCGTTTGCGCGGGAATGCTATTTCCACTTCGACGATGCTTGTGGCGCCGCTGGATTTAACGATAAAATCCCTATACAATGCGACGAATTGCTTGTTAATATTGTTTTAAATACGCTCTTAATGTGTAATCAGTATACTCCGGATTATAAATTGAAGAAAATTATCGATGGTCTTTTTTATCGTGGGTTTATTTGTCGCTATTTCGCTGGTTTACCGTTTCGTCTTTTGTACAGTTTAACGATCGCACATGATATTGCATGTCCTGCATGAGCAAACCTGTCTTAATAGATAGAGGGCAGCTACAACGAATTTAAATTTCGCATTCTTTAACGATCAAGGGGGGCAAATTTGAATTTACAAACATTAAAAAAAGGACACATTATGTCCTTTCTAACATTGAAACGTATTGCTGTCAGAATTATTTGACTTAGTTATCGATCGCAAGCTGAAATAGACGAAACAGTAGCAAAGGCGGCATGGGAATAAATATACACGATAAAATTATATTTTCAACAATTTACTCCTAGGCTCTTGGTTTGGCCAGACCGAGACCGACAAATACTTTGTGGTCTTATTTTCTTATACAATACATAAAAATAATGGTATTTACAAATGTAGGATAACATTAGGCACTCAATGAACGAAACGGTGAAATTATAAATGATTTACGGATCATACATAATGGAGGTGTTACGATCTACAGTTGAACCATACACTCGGAGAGCAGAGTGAGATACAAGTAATTTGTTACTTAAATGAGTATAGTGCCGATCTAGTTGAAAGTAAAAAAAAAGAAGAAAAAAAAAGAAAAAAAAGTTTAGTAACGAAACCAATTTTATTCGCTTTTTTTAGTGTTGTTTGCGATCCGATTACTGGTCGAACGTGGAATGTTGAAGGTCGGGTAACAAGCATGTTTTCATGTGGAATGTGCTCGCACGATGTCTCACACTTTTATTTAAATTAAGTCACTTTACCTAGGTAAGTACCTCACTGCTGTTGTTACATTAATTTCTCTTGTATTCACTGGCCTTTGCGTTCATTATGGTGAACAATGGACATCAGAAGGAAGGATTGCTCACTATCCTGATTTCTTGAAATCAGAC
Source organism: Nomada lathburiana (assembly GCA_963667235.1). Lineage (NCBI taxonomy): Eukaryota > Metazoa > Arthropoda > Insecta > Hymenoptera > Apidae > Nomada > Nomada lathburiana. The sequence continues at coordinate 11,191,720 of OY763905.1, read as the reverse complement.
GTGATTTCTCCTGTATTCTACGAATGTCCGTAGACTAGAGTTATTTCTATCTCAAAACAGGTTTTAAGTTGAAAACAAACTTTACGGTTCTACAATTTCAACCCTTTTTTTTTGCATTCGCATCCATCGTAATCGCAGTCTGTAATTAGTGATTTGAATGTGATTAAAAATGTTCGTTAACACAGAACTTACGTACACTATTCCCGGTTACGATGACAAAATGAAAAAGAAAGTCACAGTCTATATATTGGAGTAACTTTTCGATTATCACTGAACCGATTCGATGAAGGTCAATCAAATGACCTCTCTCCCTCTCTGTCATATAGGTAACGATATTAATGATCGTTTCATATACAAATTGTGACATATCATATTGTTTCAAGTTATTATCTGACATAGAGTCCACATTACGCAGAATAAAATAAGTTATACGATTTGTCTATTTTTCATTAAAATATTATGATACAAATTACAATTATTTATAGTCCAGGGTCTAAGAGCCGTTAGTTGAAACTATAAAATCTTTATTAGCCACTTCAGCCATTAGCTAAGAAGTGCATATATTTCGATATAATTTTGTTTTATACAATCGTTCTTACACATGTTCTCACGTTGCGTTGATATGGCTGTCCCCGTCACAACGACGTTCTAACGATCCTCGTTTACGAAATATAAAGGTAACGTCCACTTAGTTGCTGCTATTGGAGCTTTATAGTTTGTATATCATCGTGTATACATTTGGTCGCAAAAACAATAGGAAAGGCTGCTGTACATTTGGTCAATAAAAAGATCTGTCTGAACCGTCCTCGCTTCCTTAAGTGTATTGCGAGATATTATATTTGGTACCGTATGCTAACGACCCTTAACCCTTCGATAATATCACAGATGAATGAGTTTCCGTGTTGTGCGTTGCGAATCGCTACCTAAAGTTCCTAACGAGTGCGTTAATCCTTTCAATCTTTTCGCTGAGCACTCGCCTCTCTGAATCAAGAGCCGTTCTCGCGGACAAGAGCTCGTATATCCTTCTGTCGAGCTGAATAGTTTCTGATCGTAAGTTGTTCGACTGTGCCACCAATTTCGATGTTTCGATCGTCAAAATTTTCTTCTCCAATGCTTTCTCTGAAAGGGCGAGAAAAGAAGACAAAATACAGAGTGAACACGAATGAATCGACCATCGTTGATTTAGAATCAGCTAATCGAATATCGTACCCTTGGCATATTCCCTGTAGACAAGCATGATATCCTCGATGCCTGTCCACCTGGGTTTTTCTCTCCTCCCAGTGATGTGATCATCCGCGTTGTCATCGATCTTAATATCTAGCCCCTTGCAATGCTGTTTCACTCCATTTTCGCCAGGAATAGGCAAAGACGGATAACCCATCGAGACGATATTCGGAACCAAAGGTGGAAGTGGCCGTGGACGCTCTGGAATATGCTTCACCTTCACTTTGTCTAAAAGTCTCATTTTCTGTGCTGCTTTCGGCAACGCTGGCGGATTCTTCGAGTACGCTTTGGCAATTCTTTCGCAGTAGGCAGTCACGGAATTGGCACTTCTCCGTTTCTTACGGTCCTGCAGAACGTACTGCCACGTTACTTCTGCCTCTGTAATATCGATACAAAGAAACATTCGATTAATTCGAATCGCAATTTTCTATCCGCTGTTGATGATAGACAAGTTAAATAAACAATAACAGAGTAAACTAAACGATACTTGCCGTCCCTTCTAGTGGTTGGCATCAGGTCGAGACCTATGGTCCTGAGAAAGCCAACTTTCGGCTCGAAATCTGGTGTATGGAGCAACACGTCCGGATGTTCCTGCGGTATTGGTAATACAGATTCGACCACTTGTTCCGTTTCACAAGGTACCTCCGGTGGATCTGGATTTAACTTGTACCTCTTCTCCACTTTACAGAGCTCCATTTCTGTGGTATATCGAGAGAAGGCAGAATCGCACACGTTAACAGGGATGAAAGAGAATTTAAGAGAAGAAGCGATGCATACGATAAACGTTCGCCTTACCGTTTCTCATACGTAATGTGGTTAGCCCGAACATGGCGAGGAATGCTAGCTTTTTCTCGGAATACTGTAACTTTGCCGGTGGACCTTTGGTTATCCAGAGATCCATGTCTTTCGTGTCCTCTTCGCCCTCCGAATCGGAACTACACGCGAGGCTTGCATTCCTTTCTCGTTTCCGTTTCCTTCTTCTCTCGGCCAGATCCAACGAAGACGTCAACTCTCTGGGCTTCTCAGGTACAAGAAAAGATTTCTCGCTCGTAACATCCTGTTTGACTAGAGCCTTGCTCAGGTCAGGCACATTTAACACCGCTGGTTCGCACTTCACGGAAATCTCAGTCAAATTATTGCACTTGTCGGTGAAACAAAATGCGGTTTTCAGCTCGTTCGAGAAATGCAAAAGTTTCTCTTGATATTTTGGTATCTGCAAGAGAACGTTGGAAACGTTCTGACAGGTACGCAATACTTCCTCAGACTTGATGCTCTGCATCAGATGAGTCGTATCTATAGGCTTCTGTGCGATATCGTTTATGCTGAACTTAAAATTTGGTTGAAACGATAATGTGGACAAGACGTTGCTCTGATCGTTCTGTATCTTAGACTCTATATCGGGTTTAATGTCCTTCTCGACGAGATTAATGTTTATAGGTTGAAAGGTGGGTGGACCTTTTCCTTGCTGGTCGCAGGTCAACTGGGAAGCCTGGGGCTTGTCTTGAAGAGAACTCTTCCCTAAATGATTCTGATTCGCGGCTGGCTGCTTCGCGTGACTCTCTGTCTTCTCGTTACACGAATTAAGTTTGCTCTCTTTCGCCGGCGAGTCCGTGCTGTTCTTGTGATGCGCATTCGCAATCTTGTTCCCAGTAGACGGGACGATATTGTTACCATTGTAATTCACGCTTGTCGCTGTTTTCTCCGAGGAGACGCAATTGACAAGGTTCGACGACGAACTGTCGTTTCGTTGAGCCGCTGTCAATGTCCCCGTTTGACTGCATTCGTTAGTGTGATGCACGTTTTGCTTCGCGCAATTCGAGCTGGTCACGGCGGTGCCACTGTTACTCGCGTTACCACAGTTGCTAGCGGATAGGGTCGGCACATTGATCCTCGTTTGCGGGTGGTGCTGCTGTGGAGACGAGGAGGAGAAATGCGGCGGCTTGTACAGATTGGATACATGCGGGACAGGTATGTGGGAATGATGAAATTGTTGAGGAGGGTAAGGAATCGGCTGGGACAGGGACTGCTGAAGACTCGTTGTTTTCGTGTTGTCCGTGGTTGTATCGATCATCATCTGGCTGATGTTCGCTTGGGACGTTGTCGTCGTCGCGACTAATTTTGTCGGCGATTCCTGGTAAGGTAGTTGATTCGCTATACTATAATTATGACTGTTTAGGATCGGTCTTTGCTGAGGTTTCGACGTGGAACGAAATGAGTCTTCGAACGGTCTAACGAAGACCGGTTGGGAGGTTGCCGTTGTGCTCGTTGTGGTAGCAGTGGTTATCGTCGTGCTTGTGCTCGTGCTCATGCCCGAGGCAGAGTTCGTCGTCGCGCATGTCCCGATTGACGGGGTGTCTTTGCTTCTCGAGCTGTGTGCCCCGTGCGGCAGTGGTGGCGACTTGCGGCTCAAATTCATGTGATTGACGCTGCTGTTCATAGTTGAAGGAACGACGCTGGGCGTCGTCAATGTATGGCTTCCATGCGTTGTCATTGTGCCGCTGCATGGAAGAGTGCTGCCCGTCGTAGCAGCGGCTCCGCTACCACTGCGTTGCTGATGCGACTGCTGCGACGAGGTCGATTGTGCTGGTTGCTGCGACTGTGGTATTTGCTGTTGCTGCTGTTGTTGTTGCTGTTGCTGCTGCTGCTGTTGCTGATAGTACGTAGAAGTCGTAACCGTGGTGGTCGCGCTGCTCATTATCGTAGCTGTATGCTGACTAGAATGAATGGTAGTCGAGGGTATCGGGGGCAAATGAAGAGAAGGTATAGAAATGATAGGAGCCAAAGGCATGCTCAGGGATGGAGGGGGCGGCGGTGGTGCCCCTATTACCGCCGGCGTTAAGGGTGACATAGAAGCTATAGAGGGGATAGGCGGTGGGCCGATGGGCGCGGAGCTTATAGCTGGCGGAGGTCCAAGGTTCAGAGGAGGCAGTGTAGAAGCCAACGGAGGCGGCATGGCCGCGGAACTGACGGAACAGATGGAAGCGGAACCCAAGGACGCCGGTCCGATGGCGGCTGTTGGATTTGGAAATGCTGGCAAACGAGAATGATAGATGTTCGCCGTTGCCGTTGGATCCGACGACGAGGGTGGAGGTGGAGGCGGTGGTGCTGGTGGTTGCTGCGATGCAGCGACCGATGGAACTGCCGTTGCTGCTGATGCTGCGGCAACTACTACCGCTGGAGGTGGCGGGGCGGAAGACTGCTCTTCTTTCCTCGACTGATGATGACTGTTACTGATAGATCCTACGCAATTGCTAGCGCCGTTCGTGGTGTTGCTGGCATTGCCGGTTCCCGTGACGGTCCCGCTGCTGCTACCACCTCCGCTCGGCCGATCTCTGTTATCACGTTCTCGCTCCCGGTCGCTATGCATCTGAGCCGCTATGGTCGGCTTCCTAGCTGGAACAAATCCCGAACACAGTGCTTGGTAATCTTCCACTGATCTACCGTTGTCGACTTACTATTTAGTATAGAGTATGCCGTTTTTGCGGCAACGCCAAGGTCTTTCGTGTAATTTTAGGTCGCGCTGCGACGCACTGAACCTTTGGTTTCGTCGATTTCTGCTGGACTCGTGCGCGAGGAGAAGCGTTCGTGATAAGTAAACAGCTGATTCGATCTAGAATAGGTTGCGTGAAGCGTAACTGTTGCCGAAGGAATAATCGTAATAGTATCTATCGGGTGAACGCTATGTATCGAGATCATTCTGCCGCCTGTTACACGTGAAACGCAACGAACTAAAGATCCTACAGTCAGCGATTGCCCGTCTATTTTAACTTACCTGAGCGTTGCATCAATTCAACGTTAGAAGGGATAGCTTGATGTAAACGATTGAAAGTATTGGGGATGATTACTATTGGAGTATCAATGAAATCGGATAGACTAAAAGAAATTTTGCTCGCTATTGGAACGCTCGCGGACAACGTCATGCATCGAAAGCAGTCTCGATCGTATGACAGAGAGATTGCTGAATCCTCCCCAAAACCGTTTCAGAAAATGAATCGAGGGACAAGAATTCCAAGTCAATCAGAATTTTGATCACGTTTTTTTTGCAATGTTTATTTTCAATTATAGTCCAAATATACATGTTTACATAATAAATTATATAAAAACGGCATAATTTTGATAAAAGAACATATGTGACAAAGTTATATACATCGGTGGATCAAGTCAATAATGGATAGAGTATGTTTGCTACAATTAAGAAAATTATTCTGACACTGATCGTTTAATTGCAAATTTCTAAAACAGTTGCGGGAACTAACGCAAGAGTGCACTACGTTTCAGAGAAAGATATCAAAGTTTTATAACTGGATCGAGTCGGACACAGTCTGTTTATTGTTAGGAGTTCGCGCAAAGAGATCACTCGTGTATAATGGCGATGCGAAATTCATTGTTCCTTGCACGCTATTGAGTCACTTGTTACGAAAAAAAGAAGAAAGAAAAAAAGATGCGAGAAATGCAAACGAAAGCGATAAAATGACCGTGACATAACAGAAATGAAAAAAAGAAACGAAACATAGGGTATACAAAATTTGGCAAGAATTAACGACCGCCGATTATCATTCGAAATTATACCGACTACGTTAACGCATAACAGTACATACATGTATGAAACGAGGCAATTACAAAGTAGAATTTATCGAGGAAAATCGAATTTATTAGCATGGAAGTTGAAAGGAGACCGAAACGAGGCTCACGTAACCACGTAAGGCCGTGCATCGTATAGAAGTTGACCGTGACGATTACAAAGATAAGATGTTTCCATGTAAGGCGTGCACTCTTATGTTGAAGTTTCGCCGTTAAAGACGTTGTTAACTACAAAACGATTAACTACGTAACGACGATTTCATTGTACATGAACAAGAGGTTTAATTTCAACACTACAGAAATCATTTTCAAACTTATATGCTTTGAATGCGATATAAATGGATAAACGGCCGACCGAAGGCCGACTTATTCTTCTAATATGGACAGAGGATAGTTACAGTTGCCGATAAGTCTGACTTCGGTCTACAGGCGAACAAAATCATTGGTTAAATCGAGACTCGGCGATGCGAGTGCAGTTTTTCTCTCTTTTTTTTTTTCTTTCTTCTTTCTCACCGTTTCGGTTAATCCTAGCGGATCTAGGATAGACAGTGTACATTTACTCTCTCGGCTACAAAGCGTTCCAATAAACGTCCCCCGAGGGTTCAAACCGTTGCGTGACCAGCTGTCGTGCGTTTGATTCAAAGGAAAAACAAAAGAGAAAGAAAAGGAAAGCGACTTGAAGCGAAATAAAAATCCACGAATGAACGTGAAGCTCAACAAACTCGACTGTCGAGAGTTATCGCTTGCCTAGAAAAGATCAATTCTGCCTTTTGTAAGAAACGATTGGCTATGACTATAACTTTGATTATATCTAGATTAAAATTAGAAGCGTAGTATGTTTTTTTTTTAATCGTTTTGTTTCGATTCCATTCACAGTCAGGTATATTCTACAACGGCTTCTCCTCGCTTGTTTGTTGCGTATCGACAGCTCATCGATTCGCGGTGAACTGTCTGTCGCAAGTACAGATCATTAAGTCAGCGTGTCCAACGAAATCTATCATCGGGGGGGTTCGATCGCTTGGCACCGATTGTCGAATTAAGAGACGCGAACAAACGCGGAACGATTTTTCGTATTTTTCTACAAAAAAAAAAAAAAGAAAAAAAGAAAAATGGAGGGACAAGACGAACGATTCCTTCGTCGCGCGAACTTCGGGTGCATTCGACGGAATAGAAGTTGAGGGTGGGGGATTAGGCAGAACGGGATAATCGAAACGACGACGCGTCTGATCGTGATACTGCTATCGTTCGAATGGAAAAAAAGAAAATCGACGACAGCGGGAGAAAGTAAAGCGGTGCGATCGAGGGTCCTTAATACGATACGTTGCGAGGCACGCTCGCAGGAAAATAAAAGGAAATATTAACATGACGGTGATGCTCTGGTGATGATGATGACGATGTTGACGAAGAGAAAAGGAAACGAAGAAAAAGAAGAACAAGAACGAGAAGAAGAAGAAGAAGAAGAAGAAGAAGAAGAAGATGAAGAAAAGTAGAAAGGCTATTTCCGCGCGTAACAAGCGACGGGACCAGAAGTCTCGCCATCGCTCGTAATCGATGCTTTCTTTTTAATGAAAGGCAGTGGGGGGTGGAGCGACTCGCTCACCTGCAGTGTCGGCGGATGCAGGTGCGGGTGCGGGCACCGGGGCAGCAGGAGCAGAATTTCGTGCCGCTCGTCTCCTCTCCTCCTCCTCTCGTAGCGCGGCTTGTTCCCGCGCTTGCCTCAGCCGGTGCTCCTCCTCCAGTTTTAGTCTGAAACGAGAAACGCACGGCCGTTCGCAGAAGGGCTTCCAAGATTGGGTTGGAAAGTTTCGCACGATCGCAATTACTTACCGCTCGTGCATCACGGGGGACATGAGTCCGAGGGATGCGGGGGGCAGCATGTCTGGGCTGTATCTTAATCCGTACAGCGGGTACGAGGGTAGACCAGGGAATAACGGCGGTCTCAGCATTCCACATCGTTCCAGATACAACTGTTCCTCTAATCTGCGTATCGAGAATGGGGGCAGCGTGTTAACCATTTATTACGTTCCGCCGTTGCGCTTTTTCCATGGATAGAGTGCCGCGTGGATACGTTACCTATAAGCGTGTTGGAGGTGTGGCGGTGGGTAGAGACCGTGGTGATAGGGGCTGTAGGCCGCAGGGTCCAGGGCAAAAGCCGGTGGAGCATGGGCCGGATGGTGCTCGGGCCGATACGGTTGAAAACCCGAACGGGCCAGCAGTTCAGAAGCGGCGGCAGTTACACTGTGTTTGCTGGTGTCGGCGGGTCTTGCAGTTGTGTACAAAGAGGGCATCTCCTCGGGTCTTCTCTCGTGAGTCGATCGTTCCTAAAACAAGAGATTCGCTGCTCGTTAATCGTTGCCGCGGCTACTCGGTTTTCCTTTTCGCGTGACGCGCGCGGAAAGTCATTGAGAAAAATGCGATGGGAACGGAAGCAGGTGGAAGAAAGGCAAGGTGAGAGAGGGCACGGAGGAGGGGGCAGAATAGTTGACTGTCCGAAACGATTACTCACCTTGGCCGGGGAAGGACCTCTAACCAGGGGAGGTGGTGCCCGATTCTTCGGACTCGCCCGAGGCTCTTCCTCCTGAGGTGCCGGTCCTGCCTGTTTAGCCAAGTTCCTCAAAGCGGCTGCGAAGCTTCTGCTGTTTTGCTGACTACCTGGCCCAGGACCAGGCGTGTGACCCTGCGGTAAAACGCCGGAACTTGGCCTGTGAGACTTGCTGATCGTGGTCGGTTGCGCTTTGGTGCTGGCAGGCTGGAGACCTGGAACAGGTCGAGAGTTCATTGAGAAACGATCCAAGGCCCGGGCGCATGTATATTATACAAATGTTTCGTCACGCATGCATTCATTCGGGCTACTCGAAAAGCTAACCCTCGAGGAGGCTAGCTTCTACACAGCCGCGGAGATATGTGGTTTATTCTACTTGGAGAAAAGATCGGACGTATCTATATGCGTAGGTGAATCAGTCGCTTGTTTGTTAGGACTTAACATCGCAGTTACCATATTTATAATTACCCACGATCGCGGTCAAACGAACAACGAAGAGGATAAACTCTGACTCGTGGAGAAACGTCGATCGGGCGAATCAAGTTACGTATGCAGTACAATTTTTGCGAAACAATGCACGCGATAAGCCAGTGGAACGATAGTGGCGCGTTTCATTTGCGACCGATACGATGTCGCGACGTCTTTTGTAACGTTGTACAATACTGTCGGATCGGTATCCTTGCTCCTTTAAACGCGTCCGACAAGGCGAAAAGCTATCTCATAAAAATAAGTGGATGCTCGATTTAATGTACGGCCGATCCTGTTTGATTCCACTTTTTGTTTCGAAGGAAAGGCATAATTCGCAGAGGCAATGGCGACCGCCGCAAGAAGAAGCAGAAAGCGAGTGGCAGTAAATATGAATTATTTTCCAATCACTGCGAATAACATTAATTGCAACATTTAATCCGTCCCGCAGACAAGACAGTCGATAGTACGTCAACATGTAAGTCAATCGTGTGAATAATTGGCAATAGTGTACCCGAGGCAACATTTTCCAGCCAAGAAGTCGACGAAAAAACGGGCCAGTCCCTTCGAACCTAATCAATTTCTATCGAAAAACAAAAACGTCGAGGCGCGAATTCATTGTCGCGCGTTTTGTCCCTCTTCCGTTCGTCTCTTCCGCTTCCCTCCCTTTTATCCATTTTTTTTTTCCCTTTTTGAATCAAGGATGAGTTAGGACACGTCGGCATCCGGGTGGTCCTTTGTCTGGGACGGTGGCCAGCAGAGGCCGATAGAGAGAGGACTGTGAACGATCGTCCTTTCGCTCGGTCGTGAACGCGCGAAAAAGCCCTCCGGTTAAAACGAGAAAATAACAAGGAGAAAATACCCGAGGTCTCTCTCTCTCTCTCTCTTTCTCTGCGGTGATTTCGAGAATGGGTTTCACCCTCCATTCAATGGATGGTGAACAGAACACACACACACACCTTCGCATCCTCTCAACGGACGCGCGACTCTCTTTCTCTCCTCCTTTCCTTTCCATCTCGGCGTACAGCTCGCCGCCCCTTCGCTTTTCCTGCTTTCACCCCTCTCGAAACGGTCGACTTCGGAACGCGATTCCTTTTCACCCCCGTACTCCTGTCGCACACTCCTTCCTCCATTTCCGTCGACTTAATAACGTTTCTTCCTACCCCTCTGGCCCCCCGTGCCCACGTTCTCGTCTGCCTTCTTGCGCCACTTCGCTTCCCCGATTCTCCCCTTGGAACAAATAATCGCGGCGGAAGGCTCGCGGGATCATGGTATTCCATACGCCCACGCAGACAAAATAATCTCGTCGATAGAAGCGTCGCATTGTTAACACTGTCGCGAACTGCGTTGCGTGGATACAGTTTCGTCGTCGCGGGCAGAAAACGGCTGGACACTCGTGACTATACCGGATGGTGGAGCAAGGGAGCACGTTAGGAAAGAAGCAGCAGGTGGAGAAACACGCGTGGACTCTGTTCTATGTAGGCGCGACGCGGATGGGACAGCAGAGAGCGCAAGGGGATGAGAACGGAATCGAAGGGAAGCAGGGCCAACGGGAACGACGCGACAGGGTGCAGGGTGGTGGGTTGACTCGACGTCGGAAGCACAAGGATTCCAGAGAGTGGAAAGGGTGTAGAAGGGTGGTGTTAAGCGGCTTACAGTCTGTTACCATGGTAACGCCACACCACTAAGACAGGAAGAACCTGAATCCCACCAGCTACAGTAACCGTGACCCTCTCCTCGGTGTACAGCCTATCCACGTCGATCCTGCGTCCTGCAGAAGGTATCCCTGCGAGGGAGGAAACGGCACGCGGGACACGAGAGATCGACTACCATGGCTAAATAGGGAGGGATTACGCCACCGGCTCCGTTTTTACACCAAAGTGTTTTCACCGAGCACTTCCTATCGGAAGTACTAGGTGCGCGTAGACACCCATATCGGTAATCTCGATTTAATAACGAATTTACGTCGAGCGGGTCGAATCGAGGGGTCGCCCGTCGTTTCGATTTCCAAGGAATTAACGTGGCCCAATTGACCAATGCGAATTGGCGGGCCAATTGTCGCCCGGTGTAATTTCTTTGTCGCGTTAACGATTATCAGTTACTCGGGGTAAGTAGAATTAAACCTCGACACGGTTCGAACCGCGGGAAAAGTTGGGAGCATCGTTGAACAGAGCTAGCTGCTTGAGAAGCCACGTGGCAGAACGTTTCGCGGCAGCGAATCGAAGGATCCGGTAATGTCGCGTACGGATTGTCTCCAAGTTTCAATTGTCGACGGGATATATTTCGCTGTCAAACGGTGAAAGAAGCGCGGAGGCCACGCACGCGCCGAATAATCGATTGATTAAAAAGAAAAATAGCACGCGAAAAAAAGGCGAAACGGTCACGCGGCTCGAGACACCGTTTAACCGTGGATGATCCCTTGGTACGCGAGCGTGAATTTCCGCCGGATAGACGGCAAGGGTAAAACACGCGGCACCTTTTCTCTTCCGTCGAAAGACGATAAACAACAGGTGGAAACGTTGCCGTTTCATCGCAAGGGAAAAAGCGAAACGGGGGACCGGGATGGGCAAGGCGGCGCGGAGAGGTATCCGTTTGGCAAAAGCGAGAACCAAATTCTGACAGAGAGCTGCACAGAAGTCGCGCAACTTTTTCTCCCACGCACCAACGCGCCTATCGATTTTCATGTCGCGGCGAAGGTGCACCGTTTTCGCGCCGGCATAAATATGGAAATGCGTACGGCGTACGGGTCGCAAAGTGTTTGCTCGAACGCACTGTTTCGTTTCTGTACGATGAACGGATCCGATACCGTGGCTCGATGCGCGAGACCAGAGGGAAGAAATTGAGATTGGCCCTTTCCCCTCCTGGATCTCTGCCCGTTCACGGGAATACCCGAGGGTATTTCCCTTTGAGGAGGGCCAACGTCGTCCGGCGAGCGAATATTCCTTTCCTCGGCGAAGTTCGCTGCCAAACTTTCGAGTAGTCTGCAGTCGCGTTCGTCACCCGCCGATCGTATCCGCCGGAGCCAAGCGAAACTGCATTCGAATTCCGTGGCGCGTCGATCCGCGTTCTCGTTGAAATTCTACCCATCGCCGTCTCGCAAAACGCATCGGCATCGGGATATTGAACTTTACTCGATCACGGTGAATTACGTAATTGGTCGATGGTGCGCCGACGGCGATAGAGCAAAAAGGATTCTCGTTGACGTGCGAATGTCGACGAATTTCGAAAGTAGACAGAGCGAGGAAAGAAACGCGTCGGAGGCGGAGAAAAAAAGGAAACGGTTGCAAAGCCGGAAGGAAAGAGCAGATAAGGGGCAGGAAAGAGAAGGCAAACAACCGCCGGGCTTCGTGTCAGATCGTGGCTGACCTTTCCCCTCCTCTTAAGCTCCTGACTCCTCGCGCCCTTCGAAGCTGGCTCGGTCACGGGAAGCCAAGTCCCGCGTGAAAAATCGATGCCGGAAGGACTACCGTGACAAATTGCGAAAGGCAAACGACCTGTCCATTGGGTCGAACAAATCGGGGAACAGAGAAGAACGGAAGCGCGGAAGGAGTTATGGCTTCATTCGCGATGCATTCGTTCGACGTGAAGGGGAAAAATCGATAGGTCAACGAAAGGAAATACGGCAAACCGTTGCGGGGGTGGCGAAAAGAAACGCGCGGCCTTGTAAAGAAGTTTCACAGGCGGCCGATTTTCAGCAGGATTGCCGTAACTTCGTCGAGCGAGGGACTGTCCTTTGCACCGGTGCTTGGTCGGTGATTCGGTTCCGAATAATTCGCAACGAACGCGAGCGTCACGTTTGTTCGCCGCCTCTTCAACGGAAACCACTCATCGCCAACCCGTCCCCCCCCCCTGTCTTTCGGTTGCGAGGCGGGCCCGTGTAAATTGCAGCTCTCACAAAGGGTTGTCACACGCAGTTAGATCAACATCTGTCGCATGGCCGGCACGAATTGCCATCGATTCCATGCTCGCGTCGAATCGAGGTCGGACGGACGCGGCGTCATCAAACTACCCCTGTTAGTTAGTTAGAGATCGGCCTGTTACCGTTCCCGGAAATGGAAGCCGGGAAAACGGGCCGTTTTATCTGTCCGGTTGAAATCCTATTGGGAAATTCAGCAATTGATTCGCCGATCGGTCGTGCATTTGCGTCGATCCTGGTTATCGTGTTTTCGGCGCAACAGCATCGATAAGCCGAATAAACGGCAACCGCTTTGCGCCGACCATTCGCTTCGATTAAATCGCACGATCGTTTTCCAGTCAGTCCTTCTGAAAGATCGGTGCTTCTCGCGGTCTTCGTTGCTCCCCCGACAACGGGCGGCCTTAAAATATTTCAATGCCGGGACGAAGCTCGGTGGGGGCCGTTTTCAGGGATTCGCAAGAGGGCGTGGATCGCGGGCGTCGGTGAAATTTTTGTTCGAGCAACGGCACGAGCTGGAACTCTGCGAAACTCGGGCCACCCTTACGAGTCCCTTGACATTTTGCCAAGCACACCCCCATTGAATCACCATATAAACGACTCGGGGGCTTGCGGGAGCGCAACCCCTGATCCGCTGTAACCTCAAATATACGTTTCATTTTAGTACGTTCGTACCGTACCTCTCCAACCATGATCACGGCCTTCGAGTTCCACCCCCCGCTTCTAAACTAGCGCCCGCAAATACCTGGAGAACCCGTCGACCGAGCGTTATCGCGAGTAACATCGTTCGAGTAACGCCGCGCCGGCGATAGATTGAAATATGCAGAGAAAAACGCAGGTGCGAGCGAATGGGAATCTCACGTCGACTGTCATTATCACGGGCGTAAAATAATATTCCCTTGGCTCGTTCGGTTTCCGTTTAATTAACGGTTCGTCGGTGTGATTTTTATTGCGCCAGGCTCGCATAAATGGAGCAACGGAACGGAGGTAGACAGTACAGGGAAGTATATACGAGAGTTAGCGCGAAGAGGGTAAGTCGAACCAGCGACGCCAATGTCCCCCGAACTCCTTACCCTCGATGGCGGGGTCGGTAGTCCCAAGGGTGCCTCCGGGATTTCGCGTCGACGCCATTTGTTCCCTCGCAAGGTGCTCCGGAATTTCCATATTAATTCGTTAGATCGAGGAACGTGACGAGAATCCACGGTTCAACAACGGTTCATCCGTGGGCCACACCTGCGACGCCTCTGAACTCTAAATCGTGGCTGACAAATTTTGAGGAAGATTTCATTCGCGACGAGTGCGAAGCGAATGGTATACAGAGGATCGAAGCCTTCGCTAAAAGGATTTCGTTCGTTCGTCGTCCAAACAGCGGCGAACGTCGTTCTCTCTCTCTCTCTCTTTCGTTCGGCATCGACGACACTACCGCACACTACCGGTCGGTCGTTGTCGAATAAATTCCCCGGGGTAAATAGTAAAATGAAATCTGCACCGCCACTCGGCCGCCGTGAAAACACGGCCGCTCATTAATTCCGACCGCCGGTTATAAAACCCCGGAACAGCAGAACACATCGAGTGTAGCCTAGTCCCCAACCCTTTTCATCCCTCGCCCTCTTCCGGTCGTCACTCTCCCACTTTTTTCTCTCTACTCCTCTGTACTTTCTCTATACCTTTATCTCTCTCTCTCTTTCCCTTCGTCTCCCCCGTCGACACCTCACTCCCTTTCTCCTTACGCCGCGGCATCCCGTTCGCAACCCTTCCCTTTTTCCACGGCCACCGGCAGCACGATGAGCGGAGAACCGTGGTGTACACCACCCTCGGGCACGTATAAAAGCCGCGTATTCAATTACCCGGCATCGACCGGTCGAATAACGAATGTGCACGCCATGGAAAATATTCCCCGTCTGTTTTTGCACGTTAAGCTTGCGCCGCTATCCGTTTCGAACGCGCGGCCCGACAGAACCGAAAACGCTGGCGAACGAGCGTCGCGAGCATTCCGTCGAATGAGTTAGAAACGGTTGGAAATGGATGCGCGAGCTCATCTGCCACGCGATAACGATAATCGCCGGTGTCGAGATTCTCGTGAATTTTCCGGGACGCGAGGAGGAGAGGAAATAAGCTTCGAATTAGAAAGTCGATTTGCCACGGAGCGCGTTAATTGTCGACAACGGTCCGATGCTTCTCGAACCCCCGCGGCTGGGTATAGCTGCAACCCCTTCCTTCAATCCCGTCGCGCCCCATCCGTCACTAACCCCCGCCACTGGCGTTCGGACTTCTGCCGGCGCGCACAAGTGATCCCGTGTTTCCACCCTCGTGACTCGCCGAAGTAATTCGTTGATGCCATTCGTGCGCCGAATTAGGGATGATAGAATTGCTGGACCGGCTTTGCCCCGTCGTTCTATGGTTTCGCCAGGGGGACGCGGCGCGATACCTGTTGGCGGTGGTGGTCAACAAACGCGTTACTCGTCTCACCGGACATCTACTTTTTCACGGACTGTTCGATGCATAGAAAAGGGAGCACCAATTTCACGATCGCATTCGTGCATAGGAGTTCGGCGACATTTCGAATCCGTGAGAAGATTAAAAAAATACTTTCACCGACGACGACTCGCCGATTCACGGACGGATCGTTCGACCGTTTCCATCGAACGGTTTGTCAAGCTTGCGGTGGCAACGGTGGTATCGATGCTCGGGGTTAAAACGCGCGGGTGGCGTAGGTTCTACCGACTCGGCAAGGACAAGGGTGAAAAGGTGAGCGCGTGCGTGATCGTGCACGTGGTGCCTCATAAGCCGAGCGAGATACCTGTGTCTGTTAACCGCGCGTTGGATACGCAGATGCGAATCGGATTATGCCATGGGATCGTAGGATCATATGCGAGGGCACGCCTGGCACCTCCTCGCTGGTGCTACGTGTTCGACATATTACAAATACACGTGTACGGCGTATTTGTTGCGTGCACCGCAACGCTTGAGGGGGTATTTGCGTTTCTAACGTCATCTTTCTGAGGCCTATTTGGGAATTTTTTTGTTTCTAAATCTAAGTCGATCGGAAAGAGCTGGTCGCAGTGCTATCTTGAAGAAATTTTAGATCCTCCATACGCCTTCGATGTGCCGCGACGAATCGTTAAAAAAGATTTTAATCGTTGCCCCGTGTAATCGTGTAACGTACTGCATTACTGTACCGAACGAACTAGTCGATGCTCGTTAACGATGGCTCGACGGATCCCGACAGAGCGATTGATCCCTGCAAAACCTGCGGGACTGGATGAAGCGGAGCAGGGGCCAAATGCTCGCGAAACCTTTGTAACCAGAACGGATCCGACGGGAACGATAACACCTTTGCTCGTTTGCCTACTCGTTACGTCGGAACCCTCGGCGCATTCGCAAGGAAGCAACTCGGTCGCATTATCCTCGTCGTATCGTTCGCTCTGAAATCGTCACGTTCGATCGATCGGCCGCGAATGACGACACCCCTCCGCGATACCGAGCGGAACAGAAACAGTTCCTCGAATCTGCTCGAGCATCCCCCGTCCGTCCGATTCTCGACAGATACGGCGGTGAAAATGCACGTATGCATAAGTCGTGTCGTATTCTTCGGTAGAACTCAGGTTTAAAAGTTCAGATTGGAAACGGGGCAACTAGCGGAGTTCGAGCTGCGGCGGTCGACTCATTTCCGTGCGAGAGGAAACCGGAACCGGATCGGTCGACCCTTTTTCCGATAGGGTCACTTCGTCCCGTTCCGCAGACGCCTATGCCACAGCTATCGCCCACCGACTCTGGCGCTTTAAGTACCCTCCTCTGCATCCCCTGCCTAAACTCCTTTTGCCCTTTCACCGGCTCGTCCGACCTCCTACAGCCACCTTCGCCCTCTCAACCGCCATCCGGCACACCCTTCCATCGTCTCTTTATTCGCCAAAGAGGGCTGCCAGCAACCGTGGGTAGCAGTTTCGAAACTATATGTAGTTGCCTGGCTTTAAACTCTGCCGTCCTCTCACCGCCCTCTCGCTCTTCTACCCTCTCTGCTCGTCCACGGGGGTAGAGGCGCACAGATGGAGAGAGAGAGAGAGAAAGGAAGGAATCGTGTTCCGTGCCAGCCACCAGGGTAGGTGGAGAGGATTGAGAGGGCAATATGTTCCTGAGAAGCCTCCAATTTCCTTCGTACAAGCTCGCCGCGACCCCCTTTTCGGGAATAGGAACAGAAATGGGAAGCGGAAGGGGAACCTTCCTTCTTTCCGCAGCTAGGATATCCATACACACATATAGCCGGTATGCATTTCGAGGATTTCGAAGTTGGCGCCGAGGGTCGCGAAAGCGAGGGCAAACTTCGGTTCGAGAATGGCAATGGCGATACTCGGCGTGGAGCGTACGCGTTCGAGAACTCCTGGACACGATAAGCGACGTAAATTTTCGTCCTGGTTCGTTCTCCGTGCCGTTTCACTGATCTCTCAATGGGCCCGTTTCGCGTTATTTTTCGACGAGACATCGGCAAACACACGGCGAAGAAGCGCCTCCGTAAACCTCGGGACCGTTCCTCGGCCACGAGCGCGCAAGTGACCCAGAAGTCGTTCAATTTCCCGCGAGTGGAACGAATTTGAGGGGTGATTAGTGGAGGCAAGCGGCGCGGAAAAGCGAGCTGCCGTGATCCTCCCGCCTGGTATATCGGAGATAATGAAATATTTAGAAGACCGCGATGTCACGGCCGTTAATTACTATTAACAAGCCGGAGTATGCCTGTCTGCCCGACAACAGTTGTGATGATTCGAGAGTGTAGATGATTATTAATTTAGGACTGTTCAGTTCTAAAACTCGTACATATTAGGACTGCGACCGATGCAGGGCCCGGTGTTAATCGATTCGGTCAACGTCTTGTTTCGGAATTTCGCTAACGAACGCGAGACAGAAGCGCGATCCCAAGCTCGATAACCATTGCGAGAGAATGCCGAGAAGGAAAGCTCGCTTCCCTACATTCTCTTTCACCTTCCGCCGTTTCCCGATGAAAACTTAGGTCGGAGGGTCTACGGAACGCGCGATAAACTTCAAGGGGGCGAAGATTAACGGGCGCAAGAACTTTTCACGCCAAGTACACACTACACAGCCTCGCCCGTGGGATTTGCCGTGGCAGAAGTGGCAAAGTTACCCCGTTTCGGCCTGGCGTCTCTCGTGATTCCGATCGTTGGAAACGTCGCGAGTCGACGGAATTCTATCGACGAACGGATGCGCAATTTTTCCGCGATCACAACGTTCGACCGGTTTCCTCTGCGTTTCATAACGAGGGATGACCGCGGCGAAGTAGAAGAAACGTATTACAAAAGTACTTGATCTGTTTGTTTTTATATAAGAGGATAAAAGGAAACGTCCGTTTCGTCGAATTAATCTTCCCGCAAAAGATTTCAACCTCTGCTCGCTGTTCGTGGTTCCCTCGCTTCATATTCTCGGGGACCGTCTTTCTTTAGATGCGTTTATTTTGCTTCGGAGAGCTATTCTTAATAAAAGATCCGGTCTCGGCGGGTCGACTCATCCGTTAACTCGGCCGCAGAAGCAGCTACACGGTATCGTACCAGAATGACGACCGTTTCGATCCAAGCTTCGCTCTCCTTTCCTCCTTCCCTTCCCGTCTCTTTTTCACGCTCGTTTCGCTATTTTCCCTGGAAATGGTAGCGCAGTTGCTTCGCTGCTGGGGTACGATGCGGATCGGGATTTAAAAGTCGTAATTTTTTTTCTTTTTTCGTTTTCTAGTAAATGGAACACCCCGGCCGGTTAAATCGCGGAGATGAACGTTTGCGATCGCGATTCCAAGGGCGAAGACAGAAGCGGAGACGGTCCTTCCTTTCTGTCGACGGACCGGTGCTTCGTCGACAGAAAGGAACGGGGGGAAACAGCGGGCCGAAGTGGAAGAGCCATGCCACACGAGCAGCCGAGTGAACGGGAGAGATCGAATGGTGGAATGCTGGCGAGAGAATGAAGGCTTTAATCATTCGCCGCTCGGAAAACACATTTATCTGGAAATCCTTGGCACCGAAAAGAGATCCCAGCCTTTATTCGCGCCTCCCATTTTTCAACCGGGCACGCGTCGCGCGTATCATCTCGTAACCCCTCCCCAGCATTCCGTTACGAACTATCTGTCTGTACATTTCAGGCGAAAAATATAATTTTCCGATAAACAGACGGCAGTGCGTTCGGTTCGATGGAGCCGCGCGTCTGGTCCGCGGCGACGACAGAAGAATTCAGCGGGGCGGCACGAGATTACGTGCCACAGCGTCATGATTTCAACCCTTTGACGACAAAGTGATCCGGGCAGAGCACGAGAGCGGTCTTTCTCTTCCGGTTTCTCGTTTCGAGTGGCGGAAAGTACGGAGAGAGAAGCGCAGGCGCCCTCCAATTGGCAAGAGAGAGACTTCGAATCGCGCTGGTAAAGGGTGCAGAGCAGAGAGGGAGGGCGAGAGAGAGAAAGGGGTGTTTAGGGTGATAAGGATGACAATCGGAGGTTTGGATTCGGTGAACCGTAAGGGAATAGGAAAAGCTGGAATAATCGTGGCCGATGCGCGGCAAGTAATCGGCAGCCTCGTTACCAGCTGCCGGCTCGTTAATTAACCGCGATTACGGGGGCGGTGGTGCATGCGAGAGAGCAGGGCTGCTCGCTCGTTTCTCCGTGCTACACCTCCTCTCTCTCGTTACACGCTCACCGCTCCGCGCGCGTCGGGCTTGCATCCGAATAATCGACCGTCCGTGAAATCGTCACGACTCCGCACTCTCTGCGCTCCGCATGAGTAAATCCTCTTTGCCCGTTTTTCATCGATACGTTCGGGAACCGTCGGTGGCCGACTCTCGTTATCGACGGCACGGATTTCGGAGTGCATATCGCGATGCTCCGTCGACGATCGTTCCCAGTTGGATATCGCCACGCGCGGCTATCTGGAACCCATTCCAGCGCGTCTCAAGAGTATCGTCGGATAATTTGTGCGGATCGGCCGACGATACGACGACGCGCTTGGCATCGTTCGGAGGTTTAGTAGCGAACTGACCCGAACTTAACTTACGATGCATCGGTTAACCAGGTTTGCTGGCGCTTACTACCTAACGTGTCGGCTTACCTGGAACAGAAACAGAAAAGGAGGGTCGTTTAAAAAGGTGCCTGAGAGTTCAATGTGGGGTATGTATCGCGTCGACGCGGAAGAGACCCGGAACAGGCCGGCGCTCGCGGTTCAAGCTGGACCGACAATTGAACGCTCTCGATAACCATCCCGCGAAATTGCCCCCGACCGGACGCAGCAATGCTAATTCAACACGACGGCAAACGAGACGATGGAACGCGCCTCTTGGCCGCTTTCGTGCCAAATATAGCACGCGCGGATATGCACGTCATTCCTGATACGTTTCGCGACGCTCGCTCGTTCCGCTGCTCGCGCGTTCCTGATATTACGTGCACCTTTGATTTTTCATCCAGCCGTCGTTCCCGCAGGGTTCATCCGTCAAACGCGTTTTCAATTGGACGGGAAATCGCGAGGAAGAGATGCTTCGGAGTGGTGCCGGCGCATCGGCTGCGCGCCAGTCATCCAGCAGGACGTAAATAGGCTCGAACGTAATTCGTATCACGCGGATTCTACGCGCGGGGTTAACTGGTGTCACCGGGCCACTTAACCCTCGATCAATGAAACCTCGGAATTCTCGGATGAAAAATTCTTCGTAGGTGCAGCGGCAATCAGAGACGGAACGAGTTCACGCTCGGCCGCGAGACAACGTCGTGAACAGCTGTGACCACTTTGTCCGGGTAATTGCTCCTCGGTCGTCAGTTAACTAGCCTCGCTTTCGAGTTCGAAATTCGCTAAAACCATAAAAACCACCACACCGGGGGCATCGTTTTCTGGGTGAACGCGACGTGAAGAACAATGCTATTTGAATCGCGATAATGGACGATCAGTGGTGGCCTGTCGATCGGTAAACTACTCCGATTTTTGTACCTCGATTCGCTACAAGCCTGAATATATACCACGCAATCAACTCCGAATCGGAGAAGCGAAGGGTTTCTGTTTTAACGATACAAACAGAAGGCGCAACGTCGATACGAATAAGCAGTACGCTACTATATACAGGAGGAACAATAATATGGTACTGTAGCAACGCGACACCGAGCTAATTAATGCGGTGACCCATTTGACGGTGCACTTTTCATTTTATTTAAAGGTTTTGCGCGACCGTGGTCTTAGTTGCGCTATTTGCCGAAGCTCGATCGCGATTGACGAGGCATCGACCTTCGAGGAGCAGTGCCGATAATCGAGTTTGCGCTGAACGTCACCGTATCAACGAGCCGGCACGGTCGCTGGCGTCGCTTTGTCGTCCGTAATTGATTTATACGGTCTGCCTTTGATGTCAGTCCACCGGTTCGACGTCGACAGCTACGCCGACGTCCCCGATGAAAAGGGGATGGGCTGCCGGCCGTGTACAAGCTGGGCCCCTCTTATCGCAGACGTCACTGATCGCCAACAACGGCCATAGCGGCTTCGCGAAAGAACGCCACCGGGATTTCATTCGATCGATCGTTCGAGTTTCCCGATCGGCGACGAGTCGTTCGACAGTTCGATAAAATACCTGGCGCGGCGCGTCTTCGATCGGCCGGCTACCACCGCGCGCACGTACAATACATTTGAACGAGGGATCGTTTCGCGATCGCGATTATCGCCAGCTGAATTTCTGCGAACGCCGTCGAAATAAACGAACGCGTTTAAAGGGAACGATTGACGGCGGCTTAATATCGTAGTCGACCGATCAAGTGGAAATGGGGAGGAGGAGCAATTATTCCGGTGCTTTTCATTGAAAAAGGCCCGCTGAGTGCGGTGTTCACGGTGAAAATGGGGGGAGCGACGCGACGGCGAGCCCGGTACCGAGAAATTCAATGAAACAGGAACAGAACCGCGGAGAGTTCCCGGGAAAGCGTTTCTAAACCGAGCCGCTCGTAAAACAGCGGGTGCCTTCCATAGCTTTACGATCAATTACGAGTAGAAACGACGAACGGGAGAACAGTGCGCGGGTTTGTTTTGCGGCATAAAACAGCTGTACGCGTCGGATAAGGGGATCATTGAAATCGATTCAACGCGGTTTTACGCCTACGTCCAACTTTTGAAAACGGTCGGGCAACGTCGGCCGCGCGCGCCCCGAACAAACGGAGCAGCGAAGTCGTTCGTGAACGAAGGGAAAGAAGCAATTTTGCGACAACAATTGCGATAACAATTGCGCGAACGATCGACCGATCGACAATTTCGGGCGTACGCTGTGAATCGATCGCGGTACGCCAGTCGTGTCCGAAAACAGGAATACGTACTTCTAATTGAAACGAGGTCGGTGTACTACGCTTCTCGAGGAATCGATAAGCATTACGTGGCAAATATCGAGCCGCAACGGAAGCCGTAAAACAGGAGAGAAAGCCGGGCAGGGTGGGCGGAGGGAGGAAGAGAGGAAAACGCTTCAGCACTGCCAGAGAACTCCGGCGCCGAGCGTGAGTCGTGATCGCGCTTTAAAACTTCGCAGCCCGAATCAATTTAGCGTATCCATGGTGCAAATTGCCGAGCCCCACGGCGCACGCACATGCCATGCCACGGAAAAGCTCGCTTCACGAACTGCTCGCGTGCACGCACCGCTTCTGCGTGCGAGAACGGACGATACTGTCCGCGAGCGGCGCGACTTCTGCAGAAGCTTCAATATCGGTGGCGAAGCGCAAAAGGAGACGCGAGACACGGAGGCAGAGAGGCGTAGGGGCACGCCTGCCGTATGATTACGGAGGGCGATGGGGCCAGAGAGCAAGTTTAACGGGCTGGTAAGCCGATGACTCGGAGTCATGACAACGCGTACAGCGGGGTCAACGAGTGCCAATTGGGGCCAACAATGTCAAACGACGGCAATAGGCTGTTGGGAAACAAACGTGAGCTGGCCTGCGTCTCCTCGTCGTCCAATTCTATTCGACGTTACAATCGCCGTCCACCGTCCCTGTCGTCTTCGTCGAAAACGCGACGCCCGCGGGAACGCGAATTGCGAACGCTCAGAGTGTCACGGGATCACGCGTGAACCAACCGACCCGAGATCCGTTCGTTGGACCGCGAGCATTGCGATGTCAAACGCAGCTGCCAGCGGACCTTAGATCTCGATTCGTGAACCTTAATAATCTCATCGCGGAGTTACGACGCTTGGTCTCCCGATGCATCGAGCAATTCTGCGAGCCGCCGGGCATCGGCGTCGGTCCGACCGGCCGAAACGAAACGCGAGCACGCGCCGAACCACGGGGCAATTTTCTTCCCGGAAAAGCACTCCGATCGGAGTAACACGCGGATGTACAAAAAAAAAATGCGGATATTCGAGTTGGAAAATGGCGGGCAAAAAATGAGTCGCAAAGTCAAGTTTGCCCTGCTCAATCGCCGAAAACGGCAGATGGGGATGAAAAAGTGGCGCGGTGTAGGTGGGCCACAGGTTGTTGCGGTCGTAAAGCAGAAAATTTCGAGAAGGCTTGCGTGGTGGAGATAACGCGGCCAACGAGTCCGCGGGGAGGACAATTTACAAGCGTGACGCGTTCGACGAGCGAACTTCGTTATCGTCCGGGGATCGACATCGAACGCGTGGATCGAAAATATTTTCTCGTTAACGACCGACGCAGGGCTTTCCCGTCGTAACATTTACACCGCGCGCCCCGGCGAGAGCGAGCGAAGCGAGGAGGATTATTAATTTCGTCGGCTAGCTGGATAATCCATCGACCACGCGGCTATAGTGGTCCGCTCATTAAAATAATCATGGGCACGCGCGTTCATACCGTGGTGGAAACCGAACAGAGGATAGAGGCTTAACACGTACGGGACCGTGCATTATTATAAATTAATCCGTTTAGGATTTATAGGACATATCGCTGCCACTGGCCTATCCGGGGCTCTCCGACACCGGTAGAACCGATCGCCCGGTCGGGTTAGCCGCTCCCGTTCGCCCACCGAATTCGAGAGAATTAGTTAGCTGTGCCAGAGCATCGATCGAGTATCGTCCTAGGCGTATCTTCCGGAGCGAGGCGTGTGACACGATTTCGTCGTTTGGCAGGGAACGATCGTGCGATCGCAACGTTCCGATGAGACGCGTGAACCGAAGTGACCATAATTGCGACCTCGTGGAACTCCTCGATGGAGAGCCAGAAGGGAGGACGAAAAGGGAAAAAGAGAAGAATTGCACGGAGGCTAGCATACCTTGACGAGATCGCTTGCGTCGGCAGGTGTCGATCGAATCGAACCCCCCGCTTCTGCACGAGACGATTGGAGTACCTGTGCACGAATCGGCGTGTCGGTAAGCCGGAAACTGGTTTCTGGTGGAATTCGTTCTTGTACGGACTATTCGACGAAGAGCCAAGGATTGCGAGCGTGCGAGCACTCGTGCGCCAAAGAAACGGACATCGTGTTCGACTAGGAGGAATTTCAGGGGTTTCGGAGCGCGCGGCGTCGAAAGCTTCGCCGTCCTCTGTCCGTCGTGCTGCTCGATAACTGCTTCACCAGTTTCTGTTTCACGAACCAATAAATACGAGACGCGGATGCGCTAATTGCAAATTAAGGGCCGCTCGAGACGACGGTGCCCGATTGATTCTTTCGTTTCGAAAATCTTCTCGCGCGCGAAGCCGCTTGGTCTATTAGGTGGCAATCGATTGTCGCCGGTCCGATCGTTTCTTCGATTTCGACGCACGAGATTCTTTGCGAGGTTGATACGCTCATGATACGCGCGGGTCCGTACGCTCGTTTATGTTCTCGTCTCGAATCGGCGAGGTGAAATGCCTCCCGGGAGAATAGAAGCGAAACGAGACAGCGCGTCGGAGGGAGCGGAACAGAAGGGTGGAGGGCAGGAGGGGGAGGAAATTTTAACGACTCTCGGTGCTCTCCAAGTTGCGGCGATCCGCTCTCGGCTTAAGCAAATTGCCGAGGGAATTGCGCTTCAGCCACTTTCCTTCTACTCGTTTATTCCGATAATTTCCCCGGCAATGACGGGGGGCGAAAAAGTGTTTAACTTCGCCGACACCGTGCTCCTCTTGCCCGGAATTTATTCGCCGGACCGTCGAACAAAAATTTCCCTCCTGGTCGTGCCAACGAAATCGCTCCTCGGCTCCTCTCCGCGCAGAAACTTCGTTCTGTCGATGTTCGAACGAGATCGAGGTGGACGCGCGTCTCGATAAGCTCCGTTCGAATACATACATCGTGCATGGAACGTGACCAAAATTTCACGATCGCGAGGAAAACGGCATCGACTTTGCCGCGAGGAGCGCGGTTCTCCAGCCGGTGCCCCGCGAGCACTCCTTGGTTTGAACAAATGTGGATATATTCGCAACTTTCTCTTAGCGGCGTCGAGAATGTGCACGCGACTGCATCGCGGGACGTTCGCGTGACACCGATACACCTGGACAAGAAGAAATGTACGCGAGTGGCCAACGAGGAGCAAAAACGGACACACGGAGAAGAGGATCACCCGGTTCGATATCTTTCGCGTACACATCGGGGATTCAACGTTCGCGCCCGCTTCTCAGCTTTTCTCAACAAATTGGAATCGCGTCTCGTCTCGGTTCCGCAGGATTCGGAATCAGTGACGCTTCATTTGGAGCACGTAATTCGCGCGCAACGTTTTCGTGGGCGGTTACCTATCGTCAAAAGAATCAAGCGGCTGCCACATAAGAGAAACGGCCGCGGCCCACGCCGCTCGGTATCGCGTATCGCGAGGCGTATCGAGTTATTGTAACGGAACAAGTTTCACGGACAGGTCGGCCGATCCATTAGCAAATACGCGAAACGACACCGGCCCGTTCCGCGGACGTGCGACGACACGCCAATAGAAAGTTTCATTGTCATCCGTGTGACGGGAAGATGTGTATTCTCGCGGGATCAAACGCACTCTCGATGGCACTAATACCGTGTCCGCAAAATGATCGTGCCAGACGTCGACGAAGGGGTTAATCAGGGCTACGACGACTGCGAGAGCCGCATAGCTGCAACAACGAAGGGCACAACGAAGGGGTGGCGACAATGCCGTTTGATGTGCCAGCCAAGCACCGTGTCGCCGCAATTCCGCCGCGGTACTCCCGACTGTTCCGCTTTGGAATTTTTCGGGTCACGCTGATACGACCGCTGGCAGCAAGCCACGGAGTTGGCCCATTCTCTCTGCTCTCTCCTTTCCTCGAGAACCAGCGAGTGAGTATTCTCGCTGGTCGATGATCGAGACGGCGGATCAGTCGGGCAACGAAAAAACGGGTTCGTTAGCTTCCCGTCGGTCTCGATCTCGATTCCGTCGTCGCTTTCGAATGGCTTCCCGCGACACCCGGTTATTAGTTTAACGCCGCGGTTCACGAGAAGGCGGTCGCCAGCGAAGACAATTTGTAGAACACGGCGGCGTTCGATTGTCCCGCACGACGATTGGAATTTCCCGTGTAATCGGTGCAAAGTTTATCCGTGGACGATCATTCTCTCTCTCCCTC
Source organism: Nomada lathburiana (assembly GCA_963667235.1). Taxonomy (NCBI): domain Eukaryota; kingdom Metazoa; phylum Arthropoda; class Insecta; order Hymenoptera; family Apidae; genus Nomada; species Nomada lathburiana. The sequence goes on along the minus strand of OY763905.1, from coordinate 11,165,527 downwards.
GGGAGTGAGAGAGACAACCGGTTTGCTAACGCGGCGCCCACGTTTTCTGCACAGCGCGATTCGTAGGTCCGTTCTCGATCGTGCAGCTACGATGATAATCGCGAAGACGCGGCGACAAAAAGCCACGAGGGCAGACGACTGCGAACGGAAGGGTGAACGATTGTAACGTGTGTCGCGACACAACCAGCCATGAAAGCGTACCACGAACCAGTTGCCCGGCATTGCTCGCATTGGATGGGACGGCGAGGAAGTTGCCAGAAGGTACGCTCGCAGCTGCAACTGTCGTGAAACGCGGTTAGCCGACCCATCAATTTTCATTACGATCGAAAGGCACAGCCTCGGGTTTGCGGCGTTCTCGCTCGCCGCGGGTTGAAGCGTGCCCGCCTACAATACGCTACGTGTCTACCGATCGCTTAACCCTGTCGAATCCTCTTCACCTTCCCTTTTTACCTCGCGCGGTGTCGATACTATAAACAACCCGTCAGCCGGTTGCGTCGATCCTCGACAAGCATCGACAAACCTGTTTCAAGAATCGCTGCCACCTCCGTCTGGTCGCGTCCGGTGGAGTGTAAGAGAGAATCTGCGGAGTCGCGAAACACCCCCCCGGTGATAACGAGGTAGCACGGTAGCCGCATTATAATTACCAACACTTCGGTACCCCTCTAGGAAATCCTACTGTCGCTCCGCTTGGCAACAGTTGGGAGCAGTTAAATTGGCCTACGATGGAACAGTGCCAAGGGAATGGAACACGAGCAACGACGCCACGCGAACAACCTACCATCGGCGATTAATAATTTCGAAAGGAGAAGGGACCCTGGTCAGAGGGAGACAGGCAACAAAAGGGGGGGCGAACGGCGAAATTTAAACACGGTCAGGCACGCACAGAACGGTATTGGCCACGATACGCCCGGTTCTCGTTACCCATCCGCCGTAAGTTATCGCTTCGGGGTTGAAATCCCTTTCAGGCTGGGGTCTGTGTCCACCGGCCAACGTGCTCTTCCCACAGGGTGAAACAACGAGCAAACACGGAAATCTCCGTGTTACAGGCCGCGTTCTATAAGTAGCTTATCGACGTTATAAATACGGTTTACGGTCTGCTAAAATGGGGGACCAACGGTTTCGACGTTCGACCCGGTCAACTCTCGGAGGTGTGCATAATACATACGCGATCCCCGGCAATACTCTTCGCCAACGTTTCGAGTGGTTCGTCCGAGTCTGGCGCGAAGCCTCGATCGCGTCACGATACGAAGGGGAAAACGCCGAAGCATTCGAGCGGAAAAAATCAAATATCGCGAAAGCACGAAGCAAATAAAAATTAACCGCGCAACGCGTACGAAGCGACGGGGGGCGGTCGGCCGCGCGTTTGGAAAACCACCCCCGTGTCGCGCCGCTCTGGTTCGATAGGTGTAAAAAAAAAAAAAAAAAACTGACGGCAGGAGAGCCGCCGCTAATTTCATTGCGATGATTTCGCTGGCCATTTTTCCAATCCATTTCGCCCTCGGCCTCCTCGCGGCCGTCCCATTCGGGGCATACGATCGCGCAGGCGCGATTGAATCGTAAATTCGCGTGGTAATTGAAACGCAAACGCCGTTCGCCAGTTACGTTAATCCTATGAAATACAGCCCCCGTTGCAGGACTCCCGAGTAACCTCTATAACCGCCGTCACCGGCAGCGCTCCACCGACGGGGGCCACTTCCACCCCCGTCGGCTTCGCGGTTATCAACTCGCTGCGAGAAGTCAACATGCGAACCAGGCCCCCATAACGGCTCGCGTGACTCTAATGATTACGAATTAGCCATAAATTGTGCGATCATGTAAAGCGGTCATAATTTACAACGGCAGCCACGGGCGATGTTGAACGTTTCTCTCTTCGCCAGAACGGCCATAGGAGAGGAAAAAGAAAAGGTAACCAAGTGACCGATACCATTTACGGTTGGCTCGCGTCGTCGTTCATCGGTACCACGGTACGTGTCCGCACCCCCTAACCGTGCAGAGAAACAGAGCAATGCAGCAACAGTGTACTTGTACACGCGTACACACCTTGCGACTGCACGATAGCGTTCGGTTCACGAAATTCTCGCTTTGAACGCGGTTCAACGCGATGGTCGCGTTGGTACGTGTGGCGTTTAAATGGAAACGCGTTGCTGCACGGCGGAAAGGGCGTGACTTAACATCTGGCTATCCGAGCAAACCGAGATTAGTCCCTTTCGACGAAGTTAATGCGCGACGCGAAAGTTTGATGGGTCGCCGAGAAGAAAATTGCCAGCCGGTACGCACGAAGGGACGAAGGAGGTAGCGAAATAATTTGCGAAGCGTTGGAAGAGAATCGAATGCGAATTAATCTTCCTGTTTGCCAATATCTTCGTTCAGCGTCGGATAGCGCGAGCAACGGAATGAAAGTTTTCTCGTGGACGAACGACCGGGCGTGTCGGCGAAAATGAATCCAGATCGGTTCAGAACGACATCGCTTCTTGCACACGCGTACCGGGTATGGAAAAAGGGGCGAAGGGTTAGAAAAAAACCGAAGACGCGGATAAATTAATATCGGGACGATCCCATGCGTGACAAATTATTCGACAAGGGCTGCCTTCCGATTTATGCTCGGATGTTGGCCTACGACTGCTTCGAGGGTTTCGTTGGAACGAAAAAAAGAAAAAGGTCGAGGCAGGGTTTCGAAAGGGACCAAAGAAAGTGGCGTGCAGCCCTTCATCCCTTCTCCGAGCACCTACGCTCCGAGTATTGATCGAAATCGAAGGGGAGAGTTTCCAATGTGGGGTGGGTCATACCTAATTCATAGTCCTTGGGTTCTTCCGACCCTCCTCGGTGATTATTTCACGGTGGATGGGGATCGAAAGCGGCGGTTATAGAACGCGACGCAGCAACGTACCGGGCTCAGAAAATTCACCTTTCCGCTCAGAATCGAAGCGACCGATTTTTGTCCGGTGCGAAATAGTAATCCCAGTTTACCAATGATTTAAACTATAGCTTTCGTTCAAGAGTCTATCGATTACCGAACAAAAACGGGGGAACCAATATCGTTGCCGCCTGCGTTAATCTTTCATCCGACGAAATGCTGCGTTTGCCGTGACTGCTAACTAATAACAAAGTTTCCCCAACGAAATTAGCAGCGGCCCGATATCACGATTACGTGGCAAAGTTTCACGGGGTGGCTGAAAAGCTGGAAGGGCATCTGCGACGGCGGGGGAACGGCACAAAAAGCCCAGCAGAGACGTTAATAATCGGTCGGCAAGAAGTTTTCCAACGGGTAGGAAAGTGGACGGTATAGGTGCGCGTTTCGAGGATGAAACGCAACCCCCCCGAGGGTTCTTACGACCGGTTGAGGCTATCGCTCTCGCCCCTCATACTGCTCGCCGGCTATTCGCTGTCGTTTCTCTGCGAACGGGGTTACACGTGTAACAGGAAATATTCGTGACGAGTCTTTGCCGTGCACCCTAATACGCTGTACCAAAACTATCGAGGGCAACCGTGAACGCGGAAGACGCGACGGAACGCGAGCTGAATTGAAGCTGGGGGCAACGAGGGAACGGCAAGAGAGGCAGAGGAAAAGCGAACGTACCAGACGCGGTTAAAAGAAAGGGCAAGACACGAAGGCTTTTGAAAGGCGGCGCTCGTGGTGGTGCGGGTAGCACGCAGCTCTTCTACTTTCTAGCTGGAGAAAAGAAAGAAGCAAAAACAGCAGAAGCACTTTACACCGAGCGTGCTCGAGTTCCGACATGGAAGGTAAAACACCTAGAGGCACGTACGCGGGCACCCTCGATGACAACGATGATCCTTTGCCACGCGAGCTAACGCGCTCGCGCCCGCCCAAGGGAAAAGCCGCTTCAGGCGAGACGAAAAGGGCAACGGAAAAGGAGGACGCGCGCTGAGATTGATCTCGCGTGCCCCGCTTGTTCACATGTCTCGAAGAGGTGCACGGTGCTTTCGAATTCGATAAATCGACGCGGGGTCAACGTAATTACCGGCGGGCACGGTCACGCGGCGGGAGGAAAAATAAAGGGGAGGAAAAAGGATCGACGATGAGCAGCGAATGCCCCTTATAAATACACCAAACGTTTCAGGCTACAAAGGTACACGAAGGCACGATAAGGGTCGGGACGAGTCAGAGGGAGGAAAACGCCGGTGAGGAGCATCGTGCAATGATCCAAAGGGGTTAGAGACTGGCGAGCTGGTCGGAGGAAAAGAGCGCGCGGCAGGAAGGGGCTCGGGTTGAAACACAAAGGGTTATTTTAACAGCCCTTTGTAGAGCGCGGCAGAACAGGAAGAAGAAAAAGCGTAGCCGTCGTCGCAATTATTTAGCGGACAGTGGAAGGACCGAGAGGTCGAGCAACGACGGAGGAGAATGCGAACTTCCGTGAGAGTGAGGACGGCCGAAATCCAAGGAAGGGTGACAAACGGAAGCACGAAGGACGGAACCAATTGTAAGACGGAACCACGTCAGGCAGTAGCACGGGGCGAAACGCGATCGAGGTGAATGAAAGAAGTGACGACGGTATGGAAATTCGCCCCGTCCAACGAAGAACGAAGAGAAATCATGTGGAGAATCGAAAGCCGAGAGAGAAGGTAATGGACTTTATCAGACTGGTAGGTGGTCGACCTTCCGTTTTTTTACCTCTCCACCCCTTCCTTCCACTACCACCTGAGCAACTCGCTGCCCCCCTTCCTCTTCGCCAACGTCGGGCCCTCCTTAATTGTCTTCCACTCGTTTTTACGCCCATTCCACTTCGTTACGGTCTGAGTAGCGAGGAGGCCTTGCGAGACATTTGCAGCAGTGCCGCACGGGTGGGCTGAATAAAAACAGGCGGGAGCGAGCGGAGGAAAAAAAGAAGCGAACGGAATAGCCGGCCGTATCTTACAAAAGTCGCGAACTCGCGTCAGTCCTGCTGATAAAGTCGATTCTCGCGCTCATTATCGTCTACTGGCCTGTCTTCCTCGCTCATTCGCGATCACGGCTATGATTTATTTGCCACGTCGACAGACACAGCGCGAGGTGCGCGTGAATCGCGGAAGCAGACGGAACCGAGCGGGATTGAACGTAATCGCGGACAAACGGTTTTAACGAGCGTGACTTTTAAATTTGTTGCAGCGTGCCGCGAATGCACGCGTGCACGCGTATCGCCTAGAGGTTACGAGAATTGGCCAAGTTAGAGGTTGTTAGGCGACCACCCGGATCGGAGATCCCGTAATGGAACTTGATTTAACCCTGGGGCCTATCGGTGCGGCTTCGCCGTAGCCCGAGACCCCCGCTGTTAGAGTATCGCGTGCACGGTCCGCCCCGTTCTTTCGTTCCGAATGTAATATCGAAAATGTATCGAGCGACACGAAACCGTGATTTCTTGAACGGCATAATCACTGTGCGCTGCGCCAAGATATATTGTCGCCGACCGATTGCCAATAGTCTTGGTTGAAACGTCCACTTTGGGTCGGTTCCTACCCCACGACGATAACTATTCGCGCCCCTTCGTCGACGTGTGTCGTGCATCTGTTGCAAATCGATCATTTGTAATGCAACTCTATTACGTAAGATACCTGCGGGAATGAGGAACTTTTTACACCGACCACGCAAATCAATTGGAATAGTTACGTATGTGACATATGGAAGAACGCTTCGACGAACAGTGCCATTAGCGATAACGATTATCTTGCCTGGCATACAATTCGTAACAATTATTGATAACGGGCAATAACGCTTACCGCGCTACGATATCCCTGTCCAGCGTACTGCGAGTTCGAAATTCCCGTAGACTACGTGTCCCGCCAGAACGTTGCCATTAAATAGTTTCGCTGAAAGGGAGAAGAGCCGTGAGCGCATCTCGCGGTAACGATTCCAAGATAATCCATACGTACGTTCGTTCCGCTGCGTTTGAACGAAAACCCTCGCGACACATCGTCGAAGGCATAGCCGTGAAAATATGTGCACGCACACGACCAAGATCGCACACGATTTTTCATTGGGCGTGGAACAAACGCTCGGCGATATCGAATCGGTCGTCACCGACAGATAATTAATTTCTCGCCGGGAGTGAAAAAAAAAGAAGAGGAACCACGAGGAGAGGCGAAGGTGGAGAGAACTGGAATGGATGGAATATCGTAGAAATGACAAGGGCTTCGTGTGCGGTCGCCAACACGATACCCGATATCCGTTCGTTCGAGCGGCGTGCACGAATTAAAACGACGACTCGTCCTCGGCATTACGAGTGTCCAGTTAGTTTTATCGCTCCCGGCACGATGAAAATGAATAACCAAGGAAAGACAAGAAAAAAGGGGGGTAAAAGGGTGCGATTACGAGAAAGACAGAAAGATGAAAGTGAACATGAATAGAAGATGCAATGGGTTTGGGAGACCGTGAAAGCACGGGAGGGTACACGAAACGGTAAGCTTTGAATGGCCACGCGCGAACCGATATGCAGACCCGAGTAACGTGTACTGTTTCAATATTTACGAACCAAGCTCGATGAGCGCTAAAAAAAAGAAAAGAAAAAGAGATCTGCAATTAACGGCGGGACCTCTCGTTAGTAACGATCAGTGACTCGGCGCCTAGGTGCCTTTACGAGCTTTCGGTCGATTACTACGCAAACTCGCACGATTGGTTTTCTCCTGTTATGAAATTTACCGTTCACATGTTAAACGAATACCTCGCCAAACGAGATTGGCCAACTAGAATGAAGAACCGCGATCATGACGCCTCTGTCGAATGCGCTCGCTCGTATAGGTGCATACACGTATGCATATTACGTACGGTTGATTTCTCCTGCGTATCTCGAGGAATACCGACGGTGGCGATAACTTAAATTATACACGCAGCGACCGACCAGAGGCGAAGTACGGCAAGGTAGTTAAGAAAATTGCCAGTACTCGACCGAGAGCATGGCTCTGCGGCGAACGGGTTAAACTCGCGCCTCTTTTTCTCGGCGGCGAAACGTCCTTTTTTTTCCTTTCACGAGCCACCAAACGGCGCCGTCGATCGTGGATGTTAGAAACATTGGTGAAAGCTAATTTCTTGGCTCGCGCGTGGAAGGTGACGAAACAGCGGTCGACTCCGATCAATTGTGGAGTAAGAAGAAAAATGCGAGAGAAGGAGATGAAAATCTTTGTCAGAGGTTCTGAATTACGATACAGAGATCGTTAAAATGTTTGTAAAAAAAAAAAAAAGAAGCGATAGCTGCAAAAAACCTGATTGGTGTACCTGAGTAATAGTAAGGATGTCCTGCGTGCGAAGGATGCACGAGTGGATGCGGCGCCCGGAAGTCCATTCTGGATGCACCGTAGACGCGAGGCGAGTGAACGCAAGTCTACGAAACTAGCAGGAAACTATGGCACGAAGTCGCCTTTTCTTCGTGACCTCCACTAATAGATAGATCTGCATTTTTTTACATCCACCGTTCGTCGACCCGTTGGTCCTCGATCAACAAAAACATTTCGCGCACTGTACTTTGCACACCGTACCTTCCTTCTTGAGGAGTGGAGTCGTCGGGTGGCGTTAGTTAAAAATAAATCACTTGGCGCATAAGCGATGTCGCGTCGCCTCGCAGAGGAGCACGAAACGCGGTCGTCGATCGGGAACACAGAGAATTAGTCGAGAAGTAAACACAGGTCGAAGAGAAATGTCATTTTGCTCCGTGGTAAATCGGCACGATTGCACTTTCTAGCCGATTTGCAACGCGCGGCAACGCTACTCGACCGGTATCATTATTCATCGCGCATACTCCAACTCCCGTCTGACGTCGACGCGTGATTTACAGCCACGAATGGAGCGCGCTACCGTGCACGGTTCGCACGCTACGCTTGCGGCTGGGCGAAAAAATTCTTCACCACTTTTACGGTTCGCGTCGACGCGCTGATACACCACAGTTGATCCCCGAAGGGATGAAAACGCGTTAGAGGAAGGGAGAAAGTCACGGTTCAGGTAACAAGTTCAACGCGTTGCGGAGCAAGGGAAGTTGTTGTTCACACCGCACTCCCCTCGTAACTGGCAGACCGGCGGAGCACCTCCGCAAGAGACACTGCGCTCGCGCACATGCGATCTATCTTCGAACCACACACACAGGCGTGCAGAAAGAGTGTGCGAGAGATACGAGCGATGGTAGAGTTCCGCGCACTAATCACCACTTAATTGGCCGAGACCGACGCGGCAGGTCGTGCCATTACGGCTAATTGACTGAATGCTTCGGCGCTACCGCCAGACGGCCAGGATATATTTTCACGCGCGCGCCTCGCAGTAGGCAAAGAGGAACCGAGATACACGGAGGAGACAGAGAGCGGGATGCCGAGAAGGGAGAATCCTGAACAAGCCAAGGGTGGAAGAGTGAGAGAGCGGAAGAGGAAAACGGAGTGCAGAGACGCTTTTAAAGCGCGTCGGGTATCGCCGTCCTTTGTTCGCGACACGCGTTGCGCGTGCGCCCGTGTTTTCCACCGACCACCCGACAGACAGAACAAATGAACAAATGAACGAACGAACGAACGAACGAGCGTGCGAGCGACCACGACGAACCAGTTACACACCGTACAAGAGAAAATCCATCGTTAACGAGTCGCTCGTTCCTTCTCTCTCTGCCTTTCGTTTTTCCTTTTTTCTTCTCTCACATGTCGTACAAGAGCATATCGACCAACTCGACACATCACCAACGGTGGCTGGTACTCGACTAAAGAGCCGCCGAGTTGCGCGTTCGACGCGCTCCGTTCGTTTCGTGTCCCTTTCGCCCCACCAACGTTCCTCATGAATCGTACGGATACCACTGTGCGCCTGAAGCATGATCGCCCGATCCACTCGGAAGAGTGGGATGCGAGCGTGCGACGAGACGGAGCGCGGATGCTTTTCGGCCAATGGAACTCGTACCGCGTTATTAGACGCGCCTTTGCGAATACCTTTACGAGACGGTAATCGTCTTTCTCCTTTTACGAACGAACTCCAATTCTCATCTACCTCACGTATACGAGAACCGCCGGCTATGGAGTTTCGCGTACCTTTTCGAAATCATGATCGTGATCGGAAGTAATTCTCCGGGGTCAGAGAGTTACTACACAGTCGGTGCCGCTCCGTGGATCAACTTGAGCAACGATAAAGCACGTTTGCGATTCTTTTGAAGCGGCTCCAAAATGCATTTAGCGTCGAAGAAGTATCTTATAGAGTTTGCCTTCGCAATTCGCTCGGTGTATCTTTCAGGTTCCAAAGGTGGGAGGTACTATCGTGGATAATTTACGAAAATGTTTTGCGAGAACGAAGAGAAAAAAAAAAGGGAGAGAATAAAAACGGAGCGCATTTGGAAATGTTACCTACGTCCCGTTTCCTTTCTTCCCAACCGCTTGCTTGGGTAACCGTACACCCGCTCCCTCGGGGTAATAGGCGAGAAGAGGGCACGTACACGGAGCACGAACCCGGTATCTCTCTCGCTCTTTAAAAGCCATCTGGCGTTGAAGCGGCACGCGCTGTGAAACCAGCAAGCCGTTCGGTATCCCTCCCTTCCAAAGCCCAGTCACCGATCCACCCTCTTCCACCACTATATTCCCTCCAACAGCCGTACAAATCCAGCCACTTCGTCGAGTTTGACCGTACCGCAACCATCACCCCTTCCATGCTACTTTAACGTGCAAGCCGCGCGTTAGACAAGCGGAACTTTGTAAACGCGGGAGGTGCGAACAAGGGGTGGTAAACGGAAGCCGCGACGACGGAAGGTCGAAATATCACGATTACCGACTCGTCGACATTGTAAATAATTTCAGCGTTTCGATATTCGAGTACCATGATGTATGCATGCAGGTACAGTGGTTATCGGCGTCTCGCCTTTCGATAATCCACCTCGCGGTTATTGCGAGTGCAGGTACGCTCGATGCGCCGTAGGAATACTCATCGAACTTCATTTTCGGCATAGAAGAAATCTTGCTGGACGCACATACGGTTCGATCGCGAGGCTCGTTAATCGCATTAGTGGTGCAATTGAAAAATATAGTTCGGTTGGTACGATTCCTTGGCATTACATAACACTCCTGCCGAAGCGATATCGACTTTTTTTTGCGACAATTACGTGCAAGGTTAACGTTCAAAGCAATTAACATTCGCTAGTAGACAATTAACTTCGTGTTACGTTATGCGGGTGCAATGGTACGGCGATGTATATGTACATACTCTGCACAGGGTTCTCATGTATATAGACGGAGCAGCTACGTATATAATACCGTTTTCATTTTGCGCGATCAAGAAACGCGCGACAGCAACAAGTATGTACCAACGCTTCGAGATAAGAAGAAGCGAGTGCAGCAGGTATAGTCCGAGATGGGACGAAGTCGCGGGAACTTCGATTGCCGCGTTGACGTTCGCGGTAAGAGGCTGGTCGAGAAGCGTTGAAGAAACCCGGGGACGATGAACGAACGAACGAACGGAGCAGGCAAGAATCGAGACGCGTCGCGAGGAAAAGAAAAGGGAAGAGGAGGCTGAGAGGGAGATCGGAAGAAAGGCGGAAAGGCGGTGGGCGAGCAAACAGCGAACAGTTAGGTTCCCGGAGTCAGAGACCCAACAGACGGCTGTCTGTCGAGCAAAATCAATGCGTGCCGGCGACAGGGAACTTCCCCTCTCGTATTTCTTCCTCCCTCGTGGCACGCTATCCTCTTCCACCTCTACCCACACCACGGCGAACCCTCTTCACTCGCGCGTCCTCCTCTTTCGGAGTTCCACTTCTCATTCTGCCTTTCGTTGCTTCCCCTTTGCGAATCTCCGACGTACCAACGCGACCGGCCGTGCTCACCCTCTTTGCAATCCACTACGCCACCGTTCCCTTTCACCTCTTCAAGATACTACCCACTCCTTCGATTCCAGAGGTTAATAAGTTATATTTTTATCACGCTCGGGCGACGTTAACCGCAAGCGCAACGTTCGCCGCGATATCATCCCGAACCTGTTGGACCTTCTGACACTCATTTCGTCGCGAGTCAAGCGCGTGTATTCTTTGGCCTGTGACACCGATTAACCGTAGCGCTAATTTGGAACGTAGATCTCGCCAGCGAATTGCCGTTAATGCTTTTAGCCGCATCGGCAAGCAGAAGAGTGCGAGCGTATATATAACTAGAAACGAACCGTGAGGTGGCCACGAATGCTAGCAAAAGCTACGCTGCGCGCCAGTTGGCGGTTAATTATTAACGCGAACCGACAAAGGGACCGCGCGCACCCTGCTAAGGGGGTGGATAGTAATACGCGGCTCTATACATTGAAACGTATATAAATATCTCCGTGCATATTCGATTAAACGACGCTGGAGTTTGCGAAACCGACACGATCGAGAAGATGGAACTTTTGCTTTTCCAGGCGTAATTGATTTCCGGACGACCATTCCTGAAGTACGATATTCGAAGAAACCTGTATGCGCTTGCTACCATTGAGGATGGGAACTGATCCGGCGATACGAAATTTGCATCGTAATAGAGCTTTTTGACTGCACGCCTGTTGAGAATACGTGAGCAGCCCCGGTGTAGTACTTTGAGCGACAAGGAGCGAGAAAAGCAGTCGATAACGTTGATATCGATCCCCAAAGGAAGAGGAAAACGAGCACTCCGCCTCTCTCACCCTGATTGCTCCCCCGGTTAGAGGGCAAAGGAAAGTCGCAAAGGATAGAAGTTACCTATATATATATATACACACACATATACATGCCAACGCTTCCCTCTTTTCCTGTATCTTTTCCTTCATCCACCCCGTCAATTTTCCCTGCATATGTGTATATATCTACATACACGTATATAGGTGTAAGGAGACGATATGTTCGGCCTGTGCATTTAGTAAAACACCGGAGTCGCGTTGACGAGAAACGACAGGACCGGTTCCCTAATTCGAATTTAGGTGTTGGGCGGGTTGGCAAGTGGGCGCAATGCGGTGTCACGCTGCGGGCGTTTGCTCTTTCTCCTCCAACCCCTTCTCTCCAACTATTTCTCCATTGCACCCACCTGCCTTCGTTGCTTCGCTCTCCACCACTTATCCCCGTTTACCGTGAACAAGGACTACTGCTTTAGCTACCGAACCTCCTGCGTGAAATCCTTTCAACACTACGAACCATCTACTTGCTCTAAGCCAGATCAACCGAGCTTAATCGACCTCCTGATCTTGCTGATCGCGTTCCGTGTATACGTTATTTCCCCTCGGCTGCAAACTCGTGATTCTCGACATTTACGCAGCGATTAGTTTATTGGGGACTATCGTTGCGAGCGCGCAATGTATAGTACTATAAGAGACAATGGCGCGTGATAAAAACGTGAAGTCGAAGAAACGATTAAAAAATTGGAGAAATGTAGAAGTTTCTTTATATTTTTCATCTATTTATCTGTGTGCGTAATGTCCGCGTGCGTTAGAGAAGTCGCGTAAAACAATTACAGAGTTTTGGCTCTGTCAACAGCCTCGTCGGGTATAAGTTTACGACTTTTGAAAAACAGGCCTGCGCAATGGTGTTACACGATCGCCGACGTAAATTCAGCGAAACTTAGCTTTCGGTACGAAAACACGTGCATGGCAGCGAAGCCCGAAACCGGTCTGCAGGGGCAGAGATTTATTTCGTAAGGGGGAATTTCGGTTTTGAACTTCGAAAAAATCGTATTTTTGTGTCTGTCTGTTGGATTTTCAAGTGCACCACACAACCCCCCGACTTTTCCTTTCCCGATATCAACCTCTCCCACGCGATGACAGCATTTCATGGCTTTGTTCAAGTATGCATATATGTATATATATATATTGTATCTGCTCCTACCCATTTAAATTCAGTCAGAAGCGTTAACAAAATCTCGAAAAATGAAACGGCACATATCTATGTTCTTGCCATTTTCTCGTTTGAACGATTATTTTAATAGAGTTTCTTACACTCCCGTTTCATTAACGCTCTTTATCCGAAAATGGGTAAAAAAAGATGCAAGGCTGTAAAATATATCGCACTTACCTTGCTCTTTCTCTGGAACTTTCGTCGGAACTTTTTTATCCGGTGCTTTTGGGGAGCAGTTCTTTCGCGTGGGCTTAACCGTCAGCGTCGATGGGACCTGCGAAATAAATGCACATGTTGAACACATATTAATGAGTTGCCTGTCCCAGGAACGCGTACACATACGTATATCGTACGCTCAATGCCTAGTGTTTCGTGCTTAATTATCAGGAGATAACTCACCACCTTCTCGGATCTTTCGCCCGACGGTAGTCTCGCCACAGCAGCCTCAGGACTATCTTCAGGGGGCGGTGGTTGCACCATCCAGTTGTATTCGCGTTTCTCCACAGGCAGGCCCCACCGTTCGTATTCAAGGCTTTGAGTGCGCAGTGTTTCGTAACAATCTAAACAGACCACCGCGAAGTCCCCGTTCTCCAGTAACAAGCTTTTCTCCGGTTGTCTGTGATACCTCAGGAACGGGAAATCTTTAACGAGCAACGCTCTGACCCGTTTTCTATACGTCGTAATACCGCAAACATAACAGTAATAATCGTGCGTATTGTATTGCCTTTCCGTGGCGTTCACTTGTTGACCACTTGGAAGAGATTCGTATCGACGCCACTGCGCCAAAAGGGAGTGGTAACAGAATGTGCACACCAACGCTGAACCATCCTCCCTAAGTTGTTCAGCGTTCGGCGGCGACTGGTGTCGTAATAATTCCGGGAAAAACGGTGCGTTACGCCCTTGAGGCCGGCCATACAATACTCTCGCGAGCGTCAAATCACTATGCAAGCCACACAGGAAACAATATATGGAACTGCTCGATGTGCCTGGATTACTACCAAACGTTCGATCCGAACTAGAACTTGGCGGTGTGGCGATCGATCGGTTTACATCACCGTTCGGATGTGGACTAGGAATATCATACCTGTCGAGTGACGAATAATGTCATTGAAAATTGTCATGGTCGATTAAGATCATATATAGATTATGTATAAGAATGTTAACTAACCTGCGACGTTCTAAAGGAACTCGTTCAGCATCCATGCTTTCCCACTGTTGGGCGAGGTGATTCACACAGTGACTACAAGCTAATACTCTGCCGTGACTATCCATACAGGCATTTTCTGAAGTACGCGCCATGCCCCTTAAACATGGAAAATGCATAGCGTGCGAATTCATTCCTTCCGGGCTCGTAGACAACCTTCCAGTTAGAAACAAAGACAACGATTAACGCGATGAACATTCAGCACACGGATAAAGCAGCAGACAACAAAGTATCGTACCATTCCATATGAGAGCGAGGATAGAGCCTCTCACAAATATAGCACCTATAGTTTTGACCGAGAGGGACAGTACCGTTCTCGGCAGGGCCGTTGTTCGGCGAGTTTCGTTGGCCAGGTGTCGTTCCCTTTACCGTGACGCAGCGTAGTTTGTTCCCGGCAACGCTCGATTTGTTTAAATCGTACGGCTTGAACCGTATATCGCTGCCGGCGGAATTCGCCGGGGACTTTGCCACCGCGGGTCTCGGCGATGGGCCTTGTTGCCGAAAATCCACGCTCTGCCCCGTTGATTGAGCCTCGTGATTTTCACCACCGAATACTTGCTGCTTTTGCGGTATAGCTTTATAACAAATCGAACAAACTTGTACCATTCCCTGAGGACTAATGGGACTAGCTCCTGGCGGAGGTCTCAGAGAATAAATGAAAGAGTAGTACGCCTCCTTTTCGGGATTAGGGCAGCAATAAAGAAGTCTAATACTGGACGAAGGGTACTCAAGCGCGCAAGTATAACAGATGAAAGTAGTTGTATCCATCGCTGGTGTTTGTCGCTTACGGAGCGTGTAATTTCGTTCACCGTGTGGGACGCCCTGCCGGGTATAAGCCTTCCATTGTAACAGGAGATGATTTTGACACGCAGAGCAGGCCTGTAAGCAGGAATTAGTTCGATCTTAGACACACGAATCGTAGTTATATAAATTATTGCTCGGCACTCTCTATGTTAATGGTAATAAAAATATTGCATGTACCTGTACACGACCAGCACTGTCCATGGGTCGGCTTCTGCTCGGTCTTGGATGGAGCATTAACGAAGGAAAAAATGGCGGAGGACTGGCCGAAGGATGTGGCGGTGTTGGCAGTGGTTTTGCTGCAATATGACTAAGTGACCCCCTTTTAAATTCATCTCCGCATACGTAACAGACTTCCGTAACTGAATTTTTATCTGGCATCGAAAGATCTAAGATATCGGTGCCGGCACTCGATGACGATCCACCGCTATAAATCGCTGCAAGCATACGATGAAATGATTACTAAATACAACCGTCCACAATTACGTACGAATATATATTAAAAACGCCAACACACATGTTCGGCACGACGGCAAGTTTCTCAAGCCTGCGATTTCTACCGTTTCAAACAGAACGAGTTTCAACGACACGTCTATGAATCAAGCGCACGCCGAATAATGAGCATCTCATTTATTGCATTCGATCGCGTGAGATCGAACAGTGTATACGCGTCTTAAAGGTTCAGAGATCAAAGTTTAAAGAATTATATTTTTGCTGCACTATCTGCGAGATTGCTAACTTTTATTTACAAACACACGTTCCGTCGACCGAAAGAACTGCAGTTGTAGTAAATAATGTACACGTTCCATTACTTCCATGTTGCATTTCATTCTTTCGCTCGTGAAGAAATGGGAACGGTATCGCGATATGCGCGAGCCGAAACTTACGTTGAGGCTGTGGTGGTAATGTTGGTTGCGGTGCAGGTGAACTCCTGGGCGCGTGTCTTAGATCCAGCGCCGCTTCGTTAGATATTCTTGCATCCTCTACAGGCTGTCGAGGACTTTGTAACCTTTGATGCGGCGATTGCAGTCTTTGATGAGGAGATTCCATTGTAAGCCTTGCTTGTTCTAAATGTCTGTGCGTTTCTGCCGTGTTAGAATGCGGCCTTGGCAGTTCAATGGAATTCGACGGTGGTCTCGTCTGTTCGACTCTAGGCGACGGTGAATTTGGCGGAAGTCGCGGAGATATCCCAACCGGTCTATTTTCCGGTCTGAGCTGCGGGGTTTGGTCATTGGTTAAGCCCAGAACTTGAGCCGCGTATTCCCCCTGAAGGGCCATCTCGGCACCCGTAAAGGGACCGCCGTCGCATCTTTTCAACCAATAAATTCGTTGACTATGAGGCCTAGCATCCTGTTCGTAACTTTCCCACTGCTGTAACAGCAAGGCATAGCAGAGACTGCACGCCTTGACCGCTCCACTTCGAGCACCTTCTCCACGATATCCAGCTGGTGGTTCATGGGATTCAAGAAACGGAAAGTAAGGTTCGTTTGGCGCGCCACCTGGACTTGGTTTTACTCTGAGCCAATATTGTTCTCCGTGGCCTACTGTACCACAAACGAAACAGACCCTTGCCCCTCCGGTATCCTCGGAAGGTGGGTTTGCTTGAGGATTTGTAAGCGATTGCCCGTCAAGCCCCGGCTCATTTTTCACATACAATTTATTTTCCATCGTGTCAGGAAACCATTGGGTCTCTTCAATGCCCTTTTATATATATCTGTGTTTGGCACGCATAAACGATCACAAGTCACAACGACTGACGATGCTTTTAAATTTTGCAAATATCTGAAAATATAAAACAGATGCTTTAATTATTCTCAGTCACATTACCAACAATAAATCGGGCAACTCACACATTGCATATAATATTACGGAGGATAGAAAATGCAAAGGAAAAACTGTTTGCAAGTGTTTAGGAAGCTTCATTGTATGCAAATGAGTTTGCTCGAATGTTGCAGTGACCTCATTCCTCGTTTAACCCAAAACCATATTCATCTCTTTAATTATTAAACCAAATTCACTTAGTTGCGGAACATTTATTAACGATTCGATAACAGAAGTAAAATACAGCGCAAAGAATTTTTGTTACATTAGGAAGCCGCATGTTGTCCTGCCAAATTGTACATACACGACTCGAATAAAATAAGATCCACATTGATGCAATCATCCAGTAGTTTATTTAAACTCTAACGTTATGAAGACACACAGGGGTGTATATGTAAACAGATGTACATGGGTATAAAATGTATAGGTTTGGACATTTTTTTTTTATCCCTGGTACACTTTTCACTCGTCACCAAAGGGAACAAAATTATAGAAATATTATTATTTGCTAGAAAATAGATTGAGGACGATAAACACAATGTATCGTTAACCGTCGTACACTCTTATCGTTAGCGAAGCACTGCAACGTGCGATGCTTTTAGAATACCGTAACATGTGGTATTTTTGGAGCGTTGCTACATCGACGTTTACCGACACCGACCATAAAACACTTTTTCGGAGATCGGTAATAGTAGAAGAATTGTTGAAATAATTTTTCCGTCGTCTCGGGCCCGCAATGATACCTGCTAGAATGCGATTTTAAGCAGAGGTAAGGAGGAAACACGAGCAAAGCACAAAGGTAAGCACTTTTGAACCAATCGATCGAATTGTTCATTTTTTCAATGACGGGAAGACAATTACCAATGAGAATGAGGAAACAGTGTTCATTCTGTGAACAATCTACAGCTGCTTTCGCAGAAACGAAGGAAATACGAATACGGTTATAACTATTTAACGCAATGGTGGTACATACGATAGAACCGAATCAGTACGTTAACATTTTCGTGGTTCATGTTCTCCTCGACGCAACAATCGGGATTGAAATGATTTAGGAAACAGAGTCTAGAATAGAACGGCAAAATCATGAAACGATACGCAGGAAATGGATTATTGGGTATCGTAGACAAGGCAGCTGTACACTAATCTCGCTACCGAAATACGCACCCACGGCACTTTCGTATGCACATTTTTTATGTTTTACATGAAACACTCACGTTTTCACAGTTCGGGAGGGATAACCACCGCATCGCTACTCTGTGGTGGTAATTTTGATCGGCGGTATGTATTACTTAGGCGAAGCAGAGCTTCCTTATCTCAAATTCTAGTCTCTGCCATACGTGCTCGAACACCACACCGAGTTACGGGGTGTCACCTTCGAAATAACGTTGTGCTTCGTTACACTCATATTTACATGCACCGTGTATCATATGACACCCCGCGAATCCGTATATTACACTGTCGCATACACGAAAAGTATAATAAAAGAGGTTGCACGACTATGAAAAATACATTTTCTGAT
Organism: Nomada lathburiana; assembly: GCA_963667235.1. Lineage (NCBI taxonomy): Eukaryota > Metazoa > Arthropoda > Insecta > Hymenoptera > Apidae > Nomada > Nomada lathburiana. Next base: position 11,147,430 of record OY763905.1, on the reverse strand, counting down.
GGCACAGCACCGCGACTTTGGCTCAATTCACCGCCATGTTGCAAAATTGCGATTCGGTTCCCATGATGCCACGCAGCTTCGTCATATGACAATGCCGCTGCGTCGACCAATGACAACTAAGGACGCATGCGCAGCTGCAACATATCTTACCTTAACTACTCCTTAGAATAATTTGGCGCTATATTTAAAAATTTTTTCCATTCACCATACACAGTCATCTTTATTTTAGTTACCGAGTATCAGTTATCTCTTGTATGTCGATATTTTATCGGGATCATTGGCAAAAAGCAATACTGTTTCAAATATTGATTCTATATAAAACGATTTCATAAGAGGTAAGAAATGGCTCGCTGTTAAAGTGGAAGGCAAAGCTTACAAAATTTGAGCATTGTATCTAATAGCAAATCTGCGTATTCATTTATTTATACGCCCCGCATAACTTTTATTAGCAAGCTAATCTTTTGTACTATAAAAAGTTTTGGTGCGAAATTGTTCTTCATGCTTTATAGATGATGCGATTAAATTTACTGTATAAATATTTACGCGCGAGGATATACTATAATCGATCGAATGAGAAAAAAAATTAAAAGATTAATTTAATCTTGCAACCACAATGGGGCATATATTTCGATCGGTACTTCTCACCGAAAAAAAAATAATACACTACGGTATACGGAACAAATGTGGAGTAACTAGGAGTAAAGGTGTACAGCAATTAATAGTTTATAGTATTTAATCAACAGGTTGGGACAATGTAAATTTATAATGCTAAAAATTATATTTTATAGATCGCATCGGTGTCATATGTGCGCACCACTGTTAAAGTGGTCTCCTGATATAATACTAAAAAATAATTGGAAATACTTTAAAAATACTCTTTGCAAATGAATAATTCTTAGAAATCCACACTCTCGTTCTCTATCTCTCTATCGCACTCTCTCATGCTTACTCTCTCTCTCTGATATTTTCATTTTCTACCATACGGGTTTAACAACTACAGTGATCTCGAATTTGATCATGTACGTATTTATACAGAGAGTTAATCACAAAACTTTGTTGCCTTCGTCGTAATGGTGTCACTGTTATCGACATTATTGAATGAACTTACATACATCGAATAAACGTATGGCGCTGGTACAACGCGTTTCTGCCTCGAAGACAGCAGACTGTAATAATTTATAAAACAGTTGTCCCATCGCGTACAAGCTCTTCGATAACGAAACGTCGGTGACGTGATTAGAAAATTTTGGAGAAAATATTTCCATTTTCAATCGCATATGGAAATACATCGATACGATATTGTACTAATATGTGTCCCTATGTTTTCATTTAATATTCTTGTACACGTATTTTATCGTAACAGTTGCATCTCTAAATAAACCGCTCGAATCGATACTCGACTTTGACGAGACAGCGTAATCGCGATTTTCTTAACAGTAGGATACAAAAATACTAAGGGAAACTAATAGAAATACAGATTGGAGACGTAAAGCGCTATAAGAGTGTCAGGAAAAAGGGATTACGCCACGTTGACTTAACGAGATTGTTATCGACAGGTGTCACTAAACGTATCGGTGTGTATTATAAACGCTATCATCTTTTTTTCCTTATAAATAATTATAAACTAGATCTGCTTTGCATTGATGAATGACTATAACGATTTCTTTGCCTTCCATTCTCACCAGCATCCACCCAAGATTCATAAAATGCTATACGTACATACATATATGCTTGACGATGGTAACGATTAAAGTGTTGTCGATCGTGGACAAGAAGGAAAAGTGCTACCTCGCGGGAGAATAATATAAATAATACGTAAATATTCACACACGTCGGTGAAACGTTTGGGCATTCTCTCTTCTTTTGATTCGGAAACAGCCTTTCTTTTCATGCGCTCCTTTGGAAACGATTTATCGCTGACCACTCGTCAATTATCTTTCGCGCGTAAAGCACATCAACTAACATATGTATATACTTCTTTTATCGTGACACTTTTATTTAAAAGATGCCATTCGCATTGAGTTTGTTAAATCAGATTTGACATTTGGTGAACTCGTGACTTTTACTCGTTTGACCCTATCGCGGGTTATCTCATTTCTTATGTACATATAAACAGATATTACCGCAACAAGGTTCCCTCTTCGTACAGGACGTTTCATAGAAGTAAAGTAGGGTTTTAACACGTTTCGAATGCCTTACGATTACAGCATCGAGTTGTCAACGTTTACCTGCAATAACGCTATTGGCGCGGATCGTATCGTTTACATTGGCACGGGGGCGATTTCGTGATTTGATAAGCCGAGATTCTCGACCCTCTTAAATGAAACGTCCTTTACCAAGGGGAGTACGATAGCAGCCGTTTTGTAAACGATACTGCGCATGCATTGTGAACAACGTATTCTATATTAAAAATATAAGGGGTCACTGGCTTTAATAAAACTTTTCACCTCAGTGCCCTGGTTCCATATTTAAGTGAACGTTGATACAGACAAAAGAGGGAAAAGAGTTACGACATCTATCTAAGAGGAACAAAAGTATCGAAATTTAAACAATAATCGGCTTAGAAAAAAAAAAAAAAAAAAATAGGGGAAAGAAGTTAATGTATTGAATTTTGCATTGTTATAAATTATATAAGTTCTTCATTGAAGATAACGGCAGCACTGTTTTTCGGAGATCAATGCCGCTAATAGCACTTTTCGGTCGAACGATTAAAAAATAGTGATAACATTATCATTATCCAATTGAAAAACATCGGTAACATCATTATTAATATCGTAACATTATTATAAATAGGTAGATAAGTATTTAAACGATAGTAATTTAATTACGAACGAACTCGAGCTTTTTCATCACAATACCGTCGACAGGGATCGCACTAATTCTCTTCAAATTCGAGAAAATTACAAATTTCAATACGAGGATAGTAAAAAAAAAATTGGACTTTTTCGTTCTCGCGGAGGCACTCGAAGTGCGAATACTTTCTAGAGCCAAAGAACTTTAAATTACGAACGTATTCGAAAGGACGATAAGAAAAACTATTACGCGTCGCAACCGTAAAAATCACGTTAAGAAGGTAACTTCAAATTAAAACAAGTAAAAATAGAAAAGGAAAAGGATGGAGAAACAGAAGAAAAAGAAGAAAAAGAAGAAGAAGAAGAAGAAGAAGAAGAAGAAGAAGAAGAAGAAGAAAAAGGGTTGAAACTTACAAGTTTGTAAAGAAGAAACTTAATGGGTTTGCTCTATCTGACAACCAAAGATTTTAAGAAAGAACCTTTGAAGCGCGTCGAGTTTGAGATGTCGACGCTCTCAAATGTTGTTACTATTCACCAGGTTGCTCTCGGTTGTTAAACTTCTCTTCTGAATTTCCTCCGTGGACGCGTTCCCATATACTGGCTCGATGGATTCTGTGAGCAATTTTGGATTGTGCTTATCGACGTGCGTTAGTTCGATCGGGAGATATATCGTCCGACAATGGTCGATGTCGGCACGGCAGAGTGGACAACGTTCGCAACGTCTGGCGCAATCTAAACAGGCCACCGCATGTCCGCACGGAAACAAGGCAGTGTCTAAACTACGATCCATGCAAATCCGGCAGAGCATTGCGTCCAGTAATCTTGCCAGGCATTCCCGAGATTCCTGCAAGTTAAACAGTTTAAACAGTCTTAAACAGTTTGATTTGCTTGGCCGGCCGACTGGCCCATTGTTCCCGCAGAAACAGTTACCCGTTGATGATTTGCGTAAATGAATACCTTGCACTTGGGATCCTGGCAGTCACCGCAATCGTGCTTTTCCAAAATTTCCTTCTCGTCCGGCAAATTGACGTTGGCGGCTTCACAATAGAGAGCACGTCGGGCATTATCGTACACTTCCCGACACGTTCTACGAATATCGAACACGTATTTCTTCCCCAGGGTCGAGTCCTCGTTGAATATCGAAATTATGGTGCCCTGGGAAGCACGAGGGAATACAGTAACAATACGATACGACGACATCGGTGGACAATTAGACAATCCAACTTCGAGTACGGTATACCTTCAAATCGCGTATAAATTGAGCGGTCACCGCGCTCCTGACGGTCTCGCAGCTGTAAAATGCGTGTTTCTCCGTAATCGCGCGGTAAAGTCCGCTTGCCGATTGACTCGAATCTAATTTAAAGTTCAAAGAAGTCTCCTCGCCGTCTAGAGAAAGGTAAACTAAGTGAAACATCCGACGCTGAGACGTTGCGCTTTGTATCGCCGTGTATGGTATGCTGAAAAAAATCAATAGAACAATACTGTATAACTGTCGGTGCCAATAGTTTGCTGTCAATAGTATTACTTAATAATAATAATAATAATAATAAACGTGCAAGCCGAACTATGTACAAACAAAAGAAGGAAGACAGTCGATTCACGTACTTCTGCGTTTCTTCGTCCTGATTACGATAGGCTGTGATACCATGAGGACCGACACCGATCATCGACACCCCATTGTAGCCGAATTTGCTGTGAAACATCTCTTGGCCGAAGGTATTCAAGTTCGATATCTCTTTTAGCAACCAGTATTCCGCAGTGGAGGGTTTCATGCCCTAAAGAAAACAGAGAATACGTGCGGATATTATCGGGTTCTTGCAAAGAGAAATGTTACAATCGATGGCTGAAGACGAACGAAATCGAAACGGTAAACGAACCTTGATTTCTTTGTGCTGCTGAACTATCCGGTGTAGAAAATCCTGGGGCTTCGGCTCGCCCGGTTCCGCCGGTTGTATTTGACAGCATTGCGAGTAAAGTGCATACGGTGGTGATAGGGCGTCGTGATCACCGCCGTCTGCTTGCGCTATCAAGGCGATTAAACGCGACACAGATCCCCAGTCAGATACTTTTAATCTACCCTCGAGCAGCTCCAAACGGGAGTGCAAGTAGAATTGGTGCCTGAAAGGAAACAAATGTAACGGATTAACAGAAAAGGTAACGGTGTGCCTAAATAACGATTGACGTCAAAAATCACGGGCATCCTTTACTTCAATATCTTTCGCGGAAGTCGGATTGAGAGGCAAAGTGAATGCAAATTGATAAAACTAACACGAACACGTCAGCTTATCTTGGTCAGTTTGTTACTTCGCTTGGGCAGGTTTCTCGGAAAGGGCCAGTTCGTTCTACTCAGAATGGGGTTTAACCGATGGAAGTTATCGGTGATAACAAAGTTCGAAGCGTATGGCCCGTGGGTCACAGAGAGGGAGAGGAAGAGGAATGGAGAGGTGGTATGGTGCAGGAACCAATTGACATTTGTCATTGCATGGAAGATATTGGTTCCGGCCGAACTTGCACAGCGGGTGGCTGAATGTTCGTGCTCTCGCACGGCGGTCGATTTATTGTTAAGAAGCGCGCAAAAGGGAAGCCGTAGACAGAAGTCAGAGGGTGTTGTATATATACATCGTTTCCTCGACGACCATCAGGGTGAACTCTGAAAGTGCAACGCACAGAGATACAAATGTATATGGAAATGAGAGGTCCAGAGGTTTTTCCGACGAGTGTTAGTTGAAATTCTTGACAACGACAAAATTCTGCCACGACACATTTCTACGTGTACGTAAAAAAGATTGGCATTCTGAAAGTCGCGCGGCGGGCGTGGGAGGTAATATTATTATTTCAATTCAATCTCGACGGGGCTGTAACCTAGAGCCATGAAACAATGATTTACTCGAAGGAAGTTAGTTCGGAAACTCCAGCTGTATCTCTGTTTCCGACCGATATCACAGTTAGTGGCCCATTTCGCTCCCCCACAGAACTCACAGACTTCCCCAAACTTTGTCATTCCTTGAACAATGATCTCTGACCATTCTTACCCGCTCATAACTATTCTTTCACTCTATTTCTTTTATCGCCGTCCCAATTTCGACGTTCGTGATTCAAAGGGTTACTCGGGTAGACGGATGATTTAAAACGATTCCTCGATCGTGCTTTACAAATCCGTCGCAGGTTTAATGTGACGTGCAACAGGTTCCTTCCTGAATGCGTGAAGTTTCTTCTTCCCGTTTGGCCCTTCATCGCAAGTGTCGCGACAACCCTCGAAACTCTTTTAATGTATCCAAAACAAAGTCGAAATCAAGTCAAAGAAGAACAGAGCCATTGCTGTAACATTTCCCCCTCGTCCTTAATTCCACGTGCTGCAATGCACTTAAAAAGATGAAACTAAACCGTCTATTTATCAGCCTCGATACGGCTTCCGCAAACGAACAGCATTGGCGAATAGACAAAAGCATTGGATGCAGCAGCGTTTATATAATATCTCTGTGAATTCGCTACAAACGTGCCACTGCCGCCCACCCACCCCGTTCTCCCTTCTGCAACTAATTAACTCGCGAGCCAATTACCTCGGCCGTTTTATTGTCTCCGCTGTTAATAAATGCGGCATTACAATCATAGGTTTTCATCATGTAATCAGAGAACATCGATAAAGTCGACGTCGCGAATGACCAAGCCGTTTTCTGCACTTCTTGCAGTTTACGTAAAGCATGGCAAAGAAAGAAGAAAGTTTATGGCGTCGTTCGTTAAAACTACGCGCAAGCACAAAAAAAAAGTTTATACGACAAAACACGAGAGAACGGAGTACATAACTGCCTCACCTTAGGACACTGACTCTCGAGAGCAGCAAACGGCTGCGAGGTATTTAAACATATTTTCAGAGCGCGAACTTCGCTATGCACGGAACAGTTTAACATTAAAACTACCCCCGAAGGGGTTACCCGGAAATTCCGTACAGAATTTTAATGTTCCAGCATTAAACCTTAACTCAAACTTCCGTTTCAGGTCGGATTACGAGCTCACCGTTATCACTTCGATCGATTACTTGCAACGGGAATGCGACTAAAGCGAATACGACTAATGAAATTATAGTCCAAGCTATTATGCCGAAAATTACTTCGCCAAAGTATCGTTAAGTTTCTGTTAGCCCAATTTAGTTAATAATCGACTCCCCCGAATGCGGTCTCGGCGCGTAGCTTTTCATAAATACGCGGGGCGACAAATTTACGATCGCGGAGGAGAGCATTCCTGCTTTGGACAATGGCTGCATTGTCCGAAGTGCAAGTTATTATCGAAATTTGCAGCGATTCTACTTTTACGCCGTTCCCGTGTTTCCATTCATTGTTGTTAACAGGCTTGCCGTACGAAAGCGTGCACGCTTTCAACGCGAAACTTTGTCATTACCCGGCGCGCCTCATCAAGATGAAGAATGCCCAAAAGTTTTAGCCTGAAACAATATCCGGAACGTTCGCTCGTGCGAAATCTCGTTAAGTTTCGTCCCGATGAACGCGTTGCGATTCAATTGCATTTTAATCGCGGCGAACCGCGAACGTTAGAACTCGCTCGCTAGATCGACCTTTCTCAAACTTGCCCTACCGAATTTCAAGCAGGCATTTCATTGAAATGCGAGCTTGAAGGCCGCGAGTTTATGCAACCTGCTCTCAAACGGATGAACATCCTCGACTACTTTGGATCTCGAACTTTCGTCCCTCTTAAGGGGGGTGTTTGTGTTCTGAATTTGGAAAAATTGAAGCGCACGTCTTCGGAAACATCTGTGTCAAAGGTTATGCGGGAATTCGTAGAAATAACGAAGTTACAGATATTAAATGTAATTCAAGGAGAAATATCAAAGAAATATAATAGTGGCAAACGTACGTGCAAAAGGATAATACAAAGCAGGGTTCTGATTAATAAAGAAGGGGCTGAAACATGGTCGTTAAAAACACAAATACCCCCTTAGGATTGAAGCACGGGAACCCCTGGAAATTCGGACAGGACCTTCAACCAATCGGGATCCACGAACGCTTCTCTTTCTCTATAATTTTAATACTGCAGGGTGCCACATGCATTCGTAAGAGAGCCGCGATGTTTGCGCGTTCGATAGACCGGATAAATTGCGTTGATCTTCTTGTTTCGCAACCGAACAGAACTAAATTACGTCCAATGTATCCGTCGTTACGCTCGGTGGATATATTCTCGTCGCTTCTGTCTTACTGATTTATTGCCCGTACAATTTGATCGTCGAACGGATAAAATAGGGGGGGGAGGATAAGAGGCAAGAAGGGTCGCGATCGCTACGCTGGTGAATTCAGATTTACGAGATTCAGACGAAGGTATTGTTTCGCACCGACGATATTCAATATCCCGGAACAGCACGGTCATACGCACACGGAAGACTTGGTATATTTCGCGAAAACACCATTGTAACAGCTTTTGATTTATGCCTCGCGAAGTAAACGTCCACCGATTCCCAACCCTTGTTCCATTTCCCTGTTCTCCTACATACATATCTGCATGCCTTTGTTCTGTGATTCCGGAACTCGATTGTTCGCCTTTCTTCGATATCATCGGGAATATCAATTTCGCGCGTACCGATTACGCGTTTCAACGGCGTCAATCAATATTTCTTCCACCGGCGATTCGTGGGGCTTGGTATGATCAACGTAAGCACTTATTGTTCTCATTTCGCAAGGTTCGCGACGAACGGCAGGATCAAATTCTCCGCGTAATTCTGGCGTGCATTCGGTGCGCAGTGTCGTAAACGAGTCGGACGACGTAAAATTTCAGAACACGCGGCACCGGACACCCGAGTAGAAACAGACGAAACGAACGAACGAATGAAACGAGTAACCGCGTCAGCTGGCGCAATTACTGTAGCCCGGCGGCACCGGTCGTTGCCAGTACCACCGACGAATTAATTCGCGTGTTGGACGCATTACTCTTCGCCCGTTTACCTTCAGCAAGGCCAGTTCGAGTTGCCGCGATTAAACCGGAATTACACGTCGATCCCGTGAAATCACTTGCTGAAAGTGTAACTGGTCCGAATCACCGTCACCCACGTTCATAATTGCAGACCGTGCAATCGCATTGTTACAGCCGAACCGCCGCGAGACGGGTCGAGCATTGTTTTCGTATCGATACACCAATTTTACGACACCCCCCCCCGCCGCAATTCGTTCTCGCACATTTGCTTCCGGCGCACGCGAGCACTGCACAGCGCTATTTACTTAATTTCGCAGGAGTCCCTCTTCTGGCGTAATCCGTATACGTTCGACGATTATATTATTCGACGCAATTAGTACCTACCCCTTTCAATCGAGTTCATCGAGCAATTTTGTACGTGCTCGGCTGACCGTCACGGGGGCAGACAAAAGCACTCGCAAACGATCGATCGATCGCGTGTGCTCACCAGACATAGCCAATCCCCAGTCCTCGACGTTTCACGATTCAGAGGGGAGTCTTTTCGCGGGACTATTGCACAGCTACGTAACGTTCAACCCGTTTTCGTTACACGTAACGTGTAACGCGCAGGAATTGTCTTGTCTTTACGAGGTACTCGGGTATGTCGCGAGTACGTGTTCGAGACTGAATTATGCAAAGTCTCGCCTTCGAAGCGCAGTATGAAAGCATCGTTTTGGACGAATACATCAGACGTATATTTACCTGGTGGCTTCTTGCAGCAACAGGTGAGGTGGCACCCAAAACTTAACCCTCAGCGCAAATCTTAGAGGCGCTACACCGCCGCCCGTTTGTCGCTCTATTGGATTCCTCAAGTTCAACCAAAGTTCTTCGCCCTTCGCGTTCTGATACTTCAGTCCGAAATAGTCGCACTCCTTGCTGATTCCCAAACAGTCGCATGCCTGTAAAAGAAAATGCAGACACGCGTGTTTTACATTTGAGCGATACAGAATTCTCTCCGCTCAAGTTCGTGCCGATTTCCAAACATACGACCTGCCTGCTGGCCAACGGATGAATTAACCCGTTCAAGAATCATACACAATTTTACCCGATCGACACCGCTGGAGTAATCGACCGTTTAGCCGTGATACTCGAGGCGACTAACACGCTCGCAAACCGCGGTCCGATTTTCGCCGGAACAACAAAACGGTCGAGTAAAGCGTGTAATAAATTGTTGGCCGTGATTTAGATGGTCGCTAATTCCCCTGCGAACACGGTTTCGAACAAACCGCACGCCCAGCTATCGACGAACGCTGCAGGATTATCATGCGCCCCGCTTCTTTACCCCTGTTCGCACCTGCTTTCCATCATTCCTCGAATTTCCTCGAGGATGGTATCGAGGACCATTCCGTTTCGCAATTCACGTAACACAAATCGTCTCGGTATAGCGTTATGAACCGGCTGGCGCGATCCATATGACGGACGGCGAGTATAGTTGGCGCTTGTTAATATCGAGGCAAGGTTTTTGAACACCGCGGGATATTTTGAGGCTGCATGAAAAGATAGAGGCGACGAGGCGTTCAATCTACCAGACTCAGCTGTAGCGGTTCTATTGATACGGCCCGCATGCATGTACACGTGCTAGAGCTTTCAACGCGTTTCGAATCGTACTATTTTTTCTCGCGCTTCCGACTTCAGCGTATAACTCCCGAAGTACGATCAGCATTGAAACGGAGACCCGGCTTTTCTCGATGGATTGCAGCCTGTCGCGCGAATGCAATGCCATCACCCCTTTCCCTCGAGCGCACTACACTCGCAATGGAGACGCGTGTGCAACGACGTCGCTGCCTTTCATGAATATTCCACCTGACGCGGTGGAACGTTTTGAAAAATCGCCGACACAATATCCACAGCGGCGCGGGTCTCCTTTTTCACCTGAATGGAGAGAAAAAAAAAAGCGGCAAACACGTGCAAAAGACGCGAGGTATCAACGTCGCTCCGACGACAACCATAGAAAGCTGTCTTGCATTTGCGAATTATGCGCTCGTTTGAGAGTTCACCATTCCCGCGTCGCAACGTAATTATAAATTAAATTGCATACATACGAAAGTTACAGGGCTGTAATTTTCAAAAAATATTTTTCATGCCTCGCACGAACGCGAAGGTGATTCGCCCGCGCTGCCAGTCTCGGACGGAAAAAACTTTGCGCTTCGTTCGCCGCGTGTACGCGTATCTGTGCGTACGCTTGGAAATTGAAGTGGCTCGATAAAAATGTTTTACGCGGGCAACTGACAGAAATAGAATCACAATTCGTACGCGTGTGCGTAGAACGGGCGAGCCGCATGGTTAAGGTTTTACGAACGCGCGACGCTAGGAAAACATAGTCGTCTCTAAATGAAGTAATTTGCATTCGCCGGGCTGAAATTAATAACGCTGCGGGGCCGAATTAAATAAACTCGTTAATCCGACACGGCGCCAACAGCACCGCGAGCTTTGTGTTGTTTTGCCGGCAAATTTCTCGACTCCGGGGCGACAGATTACGCGCTCGCGTCGCCACTGAAAAACGATCAACACCCTCGCAGATGCTTTTTATTTAGACGAACGCGAAAGCTCGCTCGACCGCCTCGCGGATTTTCCAATTATAACTGCTGGGGAGAAAGCTGAATTCGTCGACGCGACCGGACCCGAATTGATACTCCTTCCGCACTAGTGGCCGCTTCCGCTATTGTAATGTTCTCTTCTCTATTCAAAAGTATCGCGACAAATTAGTTATCTCGTTTCGGGGCTGTTACATTCAATCGTTTCGCGCACAGGTTTCGTTGATACAAGCGTTCGCCGATACGCTATTCGAAAATTGCGTGTCGCTGTTTCGCCGCGGACCAGATTGCACAGCATTCAGAGCCGTTGAACGAAGTTGAATTCCATCGAATAAATTCCTGAAACTTCGACGGTAGGCTCTTTTTGCCGGCCCATCGACAGGCTGTCCCGCGAATCGAATCGCGCGATGGCCAATTCGCGGGGGCGAATTTATGCGGCACAGATTTCAGGACCGAGTTTCGAGGGATCTTTTGCCTCACGAATCCAGTTGATTCGACCGGGGCTGTTACACGAAGCGACACACTGCGCGCTATTAATTAATAATATGACGGTGAATTTTCGTCGCGCGTATCGACGTTCTCGATTAAAGGCATGCGCTTTTACAAGCTCGGCGAGAGCAGAAATCAATAGTGGACGTATTTCAGTCGATAGGCTACTTCGAGTTAATTAAACCCTCGAATTGCTACATGAATTCGGCATTTGTTCATGCTTACACACAATCGGCAGCATGAATCGCAGCGATGGGATTTCGCAAAACGGAGGGAAAGGAAAAATTTCCCCTGCGAATGTATAAGATTACTTCTTAAAGAATGTCTTTGACTCGTCAGCTGGAAATCTTACGACAAAGATTTTCCACGGCTTCTCCGTTTCCCTTCCTCTTTGCCCTCCACTCGTTCCTTCGCGAGTCCTCCTCGAGTATTGTTATAGTCGCGATGGACGACGGTTTAATGACGGACGCGCAATCGAGGCACTTCAAGAACAGTAACACGGTTCGTCAAGGCCCTGACCACTTCGGCACGTACCGCAACTTTTTCGACGCCGAGATTCACGTTTCCCGTCTTTCGAACCATCTCGCCTTCTTCTCCTGCACTTCTTCAATTCTCTCGTTGCCTACCGACAGCTCGAGAGGGTCGTTAGATGGACAGGGGGACAAGGTAAGAACCACCGGTTCCATGCGACGCACCCTTCTCTGTTCAAGAACAATACCACTTAGCTCAACATTTTTAGCGCGGCCCAAACAGCTACTAACATGCATTCGACTTCGTTATGTGTGTAAATAAATAAATATATATATACACATATTACTTTCAACGTAAACTGCACACTGAGTATCTCTAACGGTAAAAGTACTTAGTTATTTTTCTGAAAGCACTTTCGGAGCATTTACAGTGAACTTATCTCGAAGTGGGCATCTATGTTGCACTTCGCACAGTTAGTAATGAACATTTTTACTATCAGTATTAATGTTAACAATTATATAGAATGTGCAACGATGTTATTAATTTTTATAATTAAATATCTTACTATCTATCGTACCCCTCGTATTATCGAGTGTTTGTTTTATAATTGTGTTTTTCCTTTGCTGATAAACCGCGTAAGACGCAAACGAGGAAAGTTGTTTAAAAACTTCGATCTACCAATCCATTCGTCTGATCGCAGATATTAATTCGCTTATTTAATATAAATAAAACGTGCATCGTTATCACAAATGCATACGAAGCACCGATCAAAGGACAAACTCAATTACAAGGTTTTCCGCGAATTAATGTTTACGCAGCATTCAATTTGCTTCGCCTGCGGCAAGTTGGACTAAATTTAGCAATATTTATATAGCAGCGCAACGAAATTATACACTTCGAACGTACCGGCAGTAACTCGAAAACTCGGCTTCGTATTAATCGAACGCCGAATATCAATATGTACTTCAACGGTATTTGATATGTTCACATTCACTTTCTGTTCAATTCTTTGCGCGAAATAACGTTTGCCACGCGTATATATGCATATAAACCCATCCCTTATAGCCTCTGCTGAAAGGGATAAAAGATCTCATTGTTTCCAAAAAATGGCGACACTTTCAAGTTCAAGTTGATTTTTTAAGATTTTTTCTACTTTAGGAACAATATGAAATTAGAAACAATTAAGATTGCTTAATGATTCTAGTGCATGCGATAGCGATTGGTCCGCCGAGGAGCCTCTCCTTCAATCGGACAAGTAGATCTGGCCGCGTCGTGTCAGACACGCCAGACTGCATGGTTTCGAGAAAAACGCGCTAAAGTTTCTGGGAGAAATATTTCCGTGTCATCGTTTAAACTGTTGCCTTGCAACCGAAGTAAAAAATATTTAGCGCACAACATATGGGAACGGAAAAAGTTATCCTCAAAACCGCGAGGAGAATTCTGCATTATCGTTCCCGGCTATTCAAACGTATTTTCCAATTTAATCTGCGAGCTAAAACCTTTCCCCGCGTCATGTATGCTGAATTTCAACCGAAGAAAGTTTCTTTCCTCTCAAGTTTTGAGGCCGCTGCCAATAAAACGAGAACGTTACCCTTCACACGTTCGCCGCAAAGTAAACTTTCGTTTCGCGCATTATCATATGTAATATCGGCGATCAAAGTCCTTCGTATAAAAAATATTGCTCGAATGGTCCACGAACTTTCTCGCGCAACTTTCTACACAATAGTGCTGCGACCGAATTAGTCGTGGCCAAGAAGACGATTCAGCGTACACGCCTGCGGAACCAGACGGTTTCGCGTCGCAAGCAGTTTCTTTTTATTTCACGTCGCCGTGACACAGTCAGCGAATGTTTATAAAAATAATCGCCAGATTTATGCCGCATTCTCCAAGCCGGTACTGAGATTTCGATTCGTGAGTGCGGAATCTTTTCTTCCGATTTCCACGCTCGTATTTCACGCATCGACATCAACGACGGGCTTTCCAGCTCGAGGAGCTAACGGGGTGCAATATTTCATCCCTGAAAAAGTTTCTTAAGTGCAGCGCGGATTCGAATGCAGTCACAGCGAAGAAAAGTACTAGACGGAGAGTACCGTGGCAAAAGCTTCGTTTTCTTCCGCGGCCTGACTTTCGGTCCCGTCTGAAGCGTTTCCCAGCTGCAAGCTCGCACATGACACGCGTCCATACGAAGCGCACTCGGCTTTCGTTTTATCGCGACGAAAATGCGTGCCAATTCTACGACGAAAAGGGGGCTGCTCCCTGCTCCGTGACTGATTTCGACGACACCGGGAAACACGAGCACTCGTACAGATTAAAAGTTTGCAGAATTTGATTTCAACCACGCCGATTCGCCGTGATTTCCTCGCGAACGAAATCGCGGGACGCTATATTCCGTTCCTCGGCGAATGGTATAAATTGAACCCGTCGGTTTCGTGCCACGCTCCCCTTCAAACGAATTCTTTCAGGCTTGGCAGGGGGCACGCTTTTATCGCGGATTCCTTTAAAGCCGACCGTTTCTAGCAGTTGCCGGTTGTAAAAGAATATGGAGAGATATCTCATGTTCCGCCACTCTGACTCATAAAAGATGCCGGAAACGGCGTAAGATCTATCAATGGTTCGGCATACTAATCAGCCGGTTCTAGCCGTTTCTAACTTTCGATACCAATGGCCGACCGGCAAAAATGGTTTGAGAAATGTGCGCCATTATTCATCGATCCTTCGTTTCTTCAAGTACGAGCGAGGGAATATAAATGGTTATCCGGGGTCTTTTAAGCTGCCCCATCCTCGTGTTCGAATTGACGAACACGTCGAGACGGTCGGGTAGAGTGGCTAGAGGGGATTACAATTTAGGAGAGGAAAATGGAAAGAAATTCGGGGCGGCGTAAAGCATTTACTCGACTCGAATGCAACAGAATTCGTGTTGCTCGCGTCGATGTACGTATATATTTCGTCGTTCACGACGGTCCATCGGTATACGTCCAAAGGGTGTTTCCCATCTGGAAACCAACCCACCGCTGTACAAGTCATTCTGTTCCTTACCCGAACTCGTTTATCCTGGCCGGGACACGGTTCTGCCTTGGATACGCGTTAATTCCGAGACGCAAGTGACACAGGCGGATTGCGGAAAGGCTCGAAATCGCGGAATTCGTTGGAGTTTGGTCGTTGAATTCTTTCACCCGGCAGCCATCGAGTATAAGATTACAAATTTAAGTTATTTCGAACGGAGCGGGGACTAAAAGAATGCAGACAGAAAGCAATGAATTATTTAGTCGGTTTAAAAATCAGCAGGTCTGTTTTTTTTTTTTGACTGTTTCACCTTTGCCGAGAGTATAATATTGAGCAGAATTCAGAATGGGCGCTATGGATTCCGTTTTCCACGACGTCCGTGTCCACGATATTGCCCAACGTACCTGCAGAGGAGCTCGTCCATCGCGAAAGCAAACCAAGCATTATGCGATGATTAATGTGTGTTCCGAGTAAGCGCTCGGTGTGCATTAATTATACCGTCTAATCATCGTGGCAATTACAAAGCTATCCGTGAACTGTACATCTCGCGTACGCCACGAAATACTGCTTGCATGCTATACTAGCCCAGTTTCTAGTTCGCGGAACCCCACGTTAGGGATCAATAACCCGTTCTTCGCGAAAGCAGAGAAAATTCGATTACTTGAAAAGATCGAGAATTAATTTTAATCTCGACCATTAGGAGACGCGCAAACATTTGATCGACCTGGCGCGTTGAAAATCGCGACAAATCTTTCGATTACGTTGAGATCGTCGATAAGGTGAACCGAGCGGAAGCGCGGCTCGAGCAAAACTTTTCTTATTTCCGACAGGGTTAAAAAGTGGAACGTGAATCACGATGAGAGGGTATAATTCGGAATGTGGAACAGAAGCATCTGTATTCCAATAGGGACGAACACTTGCAGAAAATTCTATCAAAACGTCAGAGCTGTTTGAACGAGAAATGAAAATTTGATAAGAGCTTTCCGCTCGTATCTCCATCAGTTTTACTGCAATTTTTCTCGACGTTCGAGCATGCTTCGCTGAAAGCCTAAACTCTGCAACTTCGAAACGGACAGCAACGATGCTCGTCCACTCGTGTTTCGTTCTCTCGTTTCAATTTTCCGGCACGAATGTAACGACGTAACGACGTTTTCAGTTGCAACGCCATTCGATTGATTTCCAGGACACTCGGAAGGTTTCTCCTGGCGCGAAACAATCGACAATTCGTTCGAGTACAAATTCGAACGTGTTTCAAACTCTCGTACTTGTTTCTCCTTTGTCTTTCAGTCGGCCGAAAAAAAGCGCAATGCGAAAAAATCCACTACAGTTTCCGCGTACAACGGGGGTGTTTTTTTCTCAGACGATTTTCAATACGAATATAACAAAGCAAAGAACATAGATTTATTCATCCAATTCTTGAGCCGCGACATCGAAACTCTTTGATACGAATTTCTTTGAAAATTTCACCTCTCGAGACTAACAAGGTACACTTTCGTTCTCAAGTTCTTTTGTCCAATTACTCGCGCCACAATTTCAAAGCGAATTCGAAAAGTCGGTCGACCGATCAATCGACTAATCGATCAACAGTCCTTGAAATCTCTTTCATTTTTGTCATCCCGATTAAAACGAAACCCTTTTAAACTCTCGCCCCGCGACCGGAAAAGCATAAACTGTGAAAATCTCGCACGAATGGCCACAAAGGGCGACTTTTATCAAGAGTTACGGGTTTTTCGATCCTGTCACTAGGGCCGGCACACTTTTCCACCTCTTTGAAATTTCGGAAGCAAAGCCGCCCGTCAACGTGGCTGTCGATACTTTAAGACTTTGATGTATTTAACGTCCAACCGACGAGGACAAAAAAATTGCATCGCAACAGGAACATATTATCGGAGTCATCGATGCGTACAACCTTTTCACACGTTGACGTGAATCGTATAGAAAGTGGGGCAACATCTGCAACCATCGGGAATGCGGGATAGAATAAAACTGAAAGGGTGGGCGGTAACAACGTACAAAAGTAGAAGATAGAAATGCAAATGTCCTACAGTTAATTTTAGTTAAGATTATGCTCTAGCTGGCGAGCTACGCTTGGCACACGCTCCGCGTTGCGGCCCCCCAAAACTTCTAGCAAGCAAAATACTAATGGAAACGGCATTCTGTATGGCAAACCATAGCTTACTTGCTAAGAAATGTTTAAACGTATATCTTTACGAAAAGAGAGACGTATTACAGTCGATCGTCAGCATCGCAATTGCTCCATCGAAAGATAAATTACCAATCGATGTTTCTATCAATTAACAAGTGAAAACGTTATCACGCCCGACACTTTTATTATCGGTGATTCATACATTGCTTCACTATTCCGTCGTATTTCGTTGATTTCTGTTAATCTGCGGGTCATTGACAGCAATCGACCGTTTAATATCTCGCGTCACGAATGGTGAACGAACGTTTAGCGCGACTATAGAAACCGCCTATACGTACCCAAGTGCACCGTGTATCAAGTTCAAGTTAGTCCATCGTGCACGGTCAAGGTTTCGCAGCAATATTTCTCGACACTGAAAAGAAAATCTAACACCGGGATCGTTTGATTTCCACGTCGCGGAAGATTCGAGTGACACTTTGATGGCCTAATTGCTCGACAAATGGGTACCGAACCAAGGAATTCAGTTTCACGAAAGAAAGCTGGGGAAATTCGTTAGTTTGCTCGAATCGAACCGCAGGCCAACAACGTTGACCGATTTTTCACCGAAGCTCTTTTACTGACGATTTTCAATAGACTATCGGAGCTTCTTCTCAACCATCGAATTCGATTCGACTGTTCCCGCGATCGATACCTATCTTTCGAAACGTTTTTTTTCTTCCATGCAAGAATTGTACAGCAGAGCGGTGAGTTGGATGGGGAGATCTTTCCATTCCAGAATCGCGCATTCTCTTCGCGTGTTTGTCCTCGCGAACGTGAACAGAATTAACAGATTGAAGAGCTCGGCAAAGAAACCGAAGAGGAAAATATCCGACTGGCCCTTGCATACCCTTGCGAGATGAAAATCGGATCTCGTCAGCTACCTAGATAGAATTGCTAAGATGCAACCGTAGAATAAATGCGAAGAAGAAAAATGGGAAAGGAAATCGACGTTCGTGACGGTGACAAGTAATACCTTCGCAAATGTAGGTATTTGCCTGCGCATCCGTGGTCATCCCACATTGATAAGACTGTTGCATCTCAACTATCATCCAGCTTGTCCGTCGTTCAATTTATTAAGTTTCGTACCGTGAGAAAGTTAGGCACGATCATCAATATTTCGAAATTTCTCGTCCCGAATATTGCAACTCTGTATCGCGAACGAATAATAATTTCGTTGACGTAGTTGCGATATTGATTACGAATCGATTATTGACGCCAATCATAATAAAATATGCAATGCTTCCGATAACAAACTGTCAAACAATTTATATCGAGCTCTGTGTTAAGAGCGTGTCGTGGAATAGAATGCAGGAATGTAGACTCGCGAAGCGACGAACTCGGACCGCGGCTTCTGATCGATATCTGATGAAATTGGCTCAGGTTCTAGCAGCTTTGCGAGAAACACGTGCCACTTTCGGAGAAGCTCTAAAAAGAGGGAGAAGAAAACGAAGAACGACCGTATGAGAATGGTGAGAACGGAAGTGGAACGGTAGCGAAAAACAAGGTGCGAACGGAGAACTGTTGTATGATCGAAAAGATCCAATGAAGTGTTACTTCAATCTAACAGAGTGATCGCTGGTATTAATGAAAGCGCCCGGATGAAAATTGCGATTGCAGTCCGCTTCAATAATTGCAATTATTGTTCACCCCGTCGATTGGCCGTCAATGTTTCAATTGTATTTTTAATTAACTCGCGCGGATCAACACCTATGCACCTGCGGATCGGTGAACAGAAAATTCGTTTAAGGAGCTTCGGGAAATTTGTAAAATCGTACGCGCGTAGCGTGACGAAGGTTCTTCTGCATTCGCGTGTTTCGCGAAGCAGAGGGAAAAAATGGTGGCAAGTAGGAGAACGACTCTAACCTACTTCCATCTGCTTTGTCAAAGCAGTGCGTGTATGCACATACACGCCGCGAGTGAACCACTTTTCCCGAGTCACTTTGCGTCACAATTTTTCGCAATCAGACGTTCCCGCGACCCCTTCTGACACGTGCGATTCAATTACCGAAAACTTCCGCGCGAAAACCGCCGCGTTAAATTATGGAACAGCTACCTCGTGTCGAAAAACAACAGAAAGGGGAGCGACGATATTTTTCTAAGTATTGCCGCGTCGCGTTTGCATGGATCTAACGCTGCCGCGGTTACGAACAAGGAGAAAAATTGCGACAAAGTAATCTGGCCTTCCAAGGAAAACGTCCGAACGCACGGCAATTGGTTTTCTCGCCGTTGTTTGCTCTTTCGCGGCAAAAGTGACATGAAGCGCGAAGAAAGTATAACAGTGCGATACGTGTATGCGCCCACTTCCACCGAAACTGTTCGGTCGTGGCTATATCTGTTTTCCATACTCATGCCATTATCCCGATTGGAAGGAGATAATGCCGTACCTAAAATGGCCCGATAAAACGAAACGAGAAAGCGAAACAGCGGATCGGCAAGTGTAGCGCAAATAGGAGACTATTTTCACAACTGGAGAATTGCACCGCGTTCGTCACAATCTATTTCCATTTACATGCTCGGCGACGCTCTATTGCCAACTTATAGCTCAGCTGGAGCGTCACGCTTTTCGCGACAGGCATTTTCCAGCGATCGCCACCGAGACTGTTCGTCGGCGACTGCGAAAATCGGGACCGATGAAAATCAGATCGGCGAAGCGAATCACGATCTTCGCGATGCAAAAATAATGAAAAATATGTCCGCGGACTTCTGCGTGATCGAAGAAACGATGCCAATTTTAGCCTCGAATTTAATTCACCGTCGAAGAAGAAAGAGAAAAAGCAATCAAGAGAGAGAGAAAAAGCGTTCAAGCGGATAAAGTTTTACGAGCTCGTGAAGGGAGCTGACAATTTGGGAGCTCGTTTCGCCGTGTACACCTAGCAACAACTAGTGGTGCATTAAATGGTCCGCCGATTCTTCGGCGATAAAATTGTTTCTTGCCGGGGAAAAAGAGTTTCCCGAATTGCTCGCCCGCCAATGAAATTCGCAAAAGGTTTACGGTAGAAGGAGCAATTGAATTTTAGTCAGCTTGAAATATATGTATATAGGTACATATACATATATATAAGTGCGAGGTGAGACGAGGAAAGAGGAGAGAGAGAGAGCGTACAGAGAAGTATGTACATCCATCTTATCCGTCGATTCGCTCCGAAATGAATTCGTGGATAAATCGATTAATCTTTCCACAATGAATACCTTTCGCTGAAAGATCGTTTCACCTGGGAATTTCTCGCGCTCCTCGTCCAACTTCCTTCCTCGCGCGCTACCAAGAATTCTGCTAATTGTCTTGATACCAAACGAAAAGGTGCATCAATGATCGCATAGTGGGTGAGACACGGCGGGAAAGGAATGGGCCGACCGAAAACTCCGCGAAGCAAACAAAATTATTCCCACGGGCTGTTAGAACCGACGCGCTAATTAAACTCAGTTTACGTAATCACAGTTGCCAAGAAGTTCTATCATGTTCTCCAAAACTCGTATAGCGAACAATGTCTTGTGCGACTTGTCCGCCGGTTCGTAAGTTATTGAACTCGTGTAAAGAACGTGTGCATCTCGTTTAATAATCCATTGCAGCGGTGCCCCGCGAGTTTCTTTCCTTCTTCTGTTACAAAATCTTAAAACCACCTTGCCTATCTCGATTACACAGACTTGGCGCGGCCTTGGCAATCAGATAAAATAACACGATGACTAGACCCAAGTGGAACCGGCTTTTAATTTATTAACAAAACCATTATAACCAGAATAGTAATTCAACATCGGAGAACAAGATACCGCTTGAATGCATAATTATCAACAGTTACGTGAACATACTGATTCTGTATTCTGTACAGTTCCGTGTGCACCGATCGTATCCTGTAATTTGCACGAAGATATCCACTCATGTCAAATGACAGAATATCGGCAAAAATATCGTCCACGGTGAAACGATCGCCGGCGGAGTGTCGCGAAGAATGAAGACAATTTTCGTGGAACACAGTACGAAAGGATATATGTACCTATATGTACATATACGTATCGATCGAGTACCCATTCAATTTCATTTCCAGATGGTCTACTCCTATTGACACACGCGTAAACGTATCAGTACCGTTTAACACGTCCCACTGGCTTTGTTTCTATGACTTCGGTCCGGTTTATAATATTATAAACGTTGCGACGATTGGCTTCTCGAGTTGGACAACAAAGGAGAGTCTCATTAATTTATTGCGTTCCATAAGACCAGCTCTGCCCATTACTGCATCAATCCAGATAAAAACGAAGCACGTTTTTCCCCCCGTTTTATAATCACTATCGGCGGATACGGTAACAATGGAGGTGTGTCATTAAAGAAATGTCACTGTCGACGATGCTGGATGATGCGTACGCGTGAAATGAAAAGTCAGGCAAGAACGCCCACTCGCACGCGAAGAGCGGGTCCAAAGTGCAATACGTGTACGGTGTTTCGTATTACCGCGACGCGTAGGCGTCGACAAATGCTTTCACCCTTCCGGAACAGCCTTCCATTTATTGTTTTGTTACACCGACGCCTCGTCCCGTTAGATTGGACTTTGTTCCAAGGCGAAGTCAGAATTAGCCCGAGATATTATTGGTCATGCCTGTCATGCTTGGACTTTGCCACGCAAAGAGTACACGATCCCGTGATTTCGGAAATTCCAATTAGAAAGGCGCTATCTGGCTTCGTGAAAATCGGCGCGAGTCCACGTACGCCGAGCTTCGAGAATAGGAGGAAGAGCTGAACCCGTCATTGGTCTAGCGAGCAACCTTTATTTTACGACAACCCGTGGTACGAGCATGGCGTAACATTTACGCAAAGAGATATCCAAGATCGAAAGCGTAATAGCGCGAAAGGGCGTAAGATGCAGCGACGCGCAAAGAGGGAAGAGGTATAAAGGATGAACTTTTTGTGCAACTGCTAGCGCGAGTTTCAATTGAAGAAAAAAAGAGAGAAAGAAAATGATACTCCTCGCGAGAAAACGTAGAGGAGATAAAAGAAACGTAAGGACGAAGAAGTTGCACGCGACGATTTAAAACAATGGCGGAGGGGCTATCTCTCCTATCCTGATCCGGACAATCTACCTGCCCTGTTTGCTTCGTTCTTCACAGTTGCTCACGCCCTACCCGACAGTTAATCGTTTCCAATCGCGTCCGTACCTCCGAGTTGTTCGTCCGTGCAGATACACTCTCCTATTGCACCGATATCTAGCTTGTCTCTTATCTTCGATCCTTCCGCGCTACTTCTTTACCTCTCGGTACCAAGCCCCATGCCTCGGTCTTTACCGAGGATAATCACCTTTTCCCACCGACTGACAATCAAACCGATCGCACCGACCGTCTATCTTAACGCTCTATCTAAGTCCCTTCTTAACGCTCCTCTACCTAATTATGGCTTGCAAGCAACCGCGCTAATAGCCGCACACGACACAGTCGGACGAGAAAATGAACAGTCCGCAGCGCTTTAGAATTGATCGATCGTTCCACGTGAGTTGTAGAGCGAGGCTGCTCCAAATTTGTCTACCTGTACGGAACAACGTCGTCCGAAAGGCACGATGGGGAAAATATATGGAAAATCAAGTTTTCGACGACGCTGTTTATTTTTAATAATTACGCAACGTTATATAAGTATGCAATATCGACCGAGGTCCAGAGACATCAGGAGTTGTCCGTCCCTCTGGCTTTTCTTTCTTCGCTTGACGAATTTTCGTGGAACCGATTGGGAAATTATTTGTCGTCCCGCCAACTTTACTCAACCCGCTAAAAATTTCGACGGCTGTACCTACAGAGCTGTCCGTGCGAAAGCGTTTTGAATGGTTCATTTGGTCATTACGTATTCAAACCGCGGACTATAAATATACTACACGCTACGTACGCTTGTCACACTTTTAGATTTGCTTCGAGTTAATTTAACAGGTGGCTCGAAATAGAAATATCGGCGGGCGCAACTTCTTTCGAGCTTCTTTAGCTGAGAAACGTGCAACAGAAGTAAACGTTTCCGCGGGCGTAGACGAACGTGAACATTTCAAACGAGACAATAGAACATGATGTGAGTGAACGATGAGGCAAGAAGCACGTGGTCTTCTGTTCCTCGACACGCTCCGACCGCGTGCTATTATGTTACACGTTTCTACGTATAATAGAGATTCGCCGATCAACTCGGATCTTGTACAGTGTCGGTAGCCAATACGAACAGAACAATGCCGTATCTCTTTGAGAAGAAGATCATTGTTTGTCCTGTAATCATTCTTTCGGTCGAATAGGGAGACACAAAAATGTAATAACACCCGCCAATTTGAACTGGATCGCGGGTACCGCAGATTATGCGAAGGTGAGCGCGGTTCCTGGCGCGCAGCAAAGGTGCAGTACACTTGCGGGTATTTCGATGAAACTTGGCCATCGTGCATGCACGGGCCGGTATATTTGCGGCACGGTGTACGAGCTTGCATATGTATATAATGCAATCGGCACGTTTCACGGTATAAGGTCCAAAGTCCAATCGAAGAGACTCGTACACGGTAGGAGCGACGAAAGTCGCGCCTATAAATATCTATATGATGAAACGTGTTACGTGAAATATTTTTCGTGTACTCCCGTTTGTTTACAACCTTATTGAAAGGAGTCGGAAATTTCCTCGCGTTTACGAAATCGAGCCGTAATCGTGGAGGAAAAAATTTGCTTTGCCGAACGAGCGTGTCATTTGTTTATTGATCGCGTGTCATTATCATGCGCGCGGCCATACCAATACACCGATAGCGCGAACGGAGGACCAAAGTTCTCTACCGTAATTACGAACTTAACGTGCTTCGTGCGTGGAGATGCTGCAATTTGTGCAGCTTTTTCGCCGCGCTCACGAGCACGCAAACGTATCGGGGGAAAAGGGAAGAAGATGAAAACAACAAAAAAAAACATTGAATTCGGAGACGTGAAAGTAAAGACTTCGCCGGTTCAAACGGGCCTAGATAGGCCGCTGGTGCGATTTCATATTCACGATGCTACGTGCCGGGACTGCTCCCAAACGGATAAAAGCAAACTACGTGATGCATGACTCACCTGCTGGAAAATTTTATCCAGCTCGTGGGGAATATTGCGCAGGTTTGATACACACATCGTATGCGTATACCTGCGCGTGTTCACGTTCGAATGTTCGATATTATAATCCATGGTATCCCGTGCTCCTTACCTAGAAGGAAGAAATACAGGGACGTTAGAAGCGAGCAATTTCGATCGTCCATCCCCAGCGTCATACGAATCGTGTATCCGGTTTGCCAATAACGTTTAGCAAATCTCGCACCGCGGGTCGTTTTGCTCGTCTCATCATATCCGGCTGATGCATGACGTAATATCCTGTTCCTGTTTGATAGCATCGTTCCTAGCGCCGCTGGTAAAATGCATTTCGAGGCCTGTGCTCGTGGCTCATTAACGAGCTTCGTGTGCACACGCATACCTGTGCACGTTTCCTGGCCAGCAATCGACAGTTAGTTGCAGGTAAAACCATTATAAATAACGTTTGACAATCGTATTACCATTGGCGCGAATTAGTCGTCCACCGTTTACGCTGCAACGCGGTCAAACACGCCTGGTTAGCGTGAAATCCGTACCAAACTTATTAGCGCAATTGGTAATTAAGCGTATCGTTAAGAGCGACTTCTCTGCGTTGGTTATCGTTTCTCGTCGGAGGATCGGCAGACTTGGCGAATGAAAGCGAACGCTGTTTTCGATTTTCCCTCCTCTTGTCGTTCAATTATTTCTCTGTCGACTAGCAGAACGATTTTTGTTAAACGAAACGTGCAATCGTCGCGGCTTTCGCTCGTAACGATGACTGAAGTTGACGCGGCCAAAGAGTTCGCGATTGTCACGGTATCGTCAAATTGGTGATTAGACCAATGCTGTTTGACCAATTACTATCCACTTTGTTATAATGTCCCTGGATAGAGAATGCGTGTGAACCGCGTGAATATTCGATTCGATATCGGCCAATTGAACATTGGACGTCGAACAGCTCCAACCTCGAAAATGTCAAATGCGACGGGTCGGACGAATGTTAATTTTCGGCAGCTGTAACTCGGTTCGGAATTCTGTGCCTGCTCAACGAAGAAAAGATACACAGCTTGGTCTATTTTTACTTCGTACGAGGAATCGGGAATAACAATAACAGTAATGGACAACAGGTCGAGTCATCATCCTGTTCGAGTAATACCGCATTTTCTTCGTCTACAGAGACCGGTCGCAAATGCCTGTAATGTTTTCAACAAATTCTCGTCGCGACACAAACATCGAATTCTGATGTTTTTTTTTTATAAAATAATTTTCCTTGCATTACCATTGGAAAGAAACAATGCTAACGGCAACGCGAATTCCTTTCGAACGTGCAAAACAGGACGAGAAAGAAAATTTTATTCGAAGAAGCTTTCTTACGTACACATGTGGTACTTGCAGCGCCATTCCTATCGATTAAATGGAACCCATTGTTTATTAAAGCAACATACATAGATGAGCAGCTCGAAGCACATCGTTTGCCCTACTATCTGGGATATCACGGTAATTCTCATGGGAAATTTTGGTAACGCTCGGAACTTTCATAAGTGCGATTAAGATTGAGCAGCCGCGTTCCCATAGGATACTTTATGAAAATTTCACGAACCTCTACGCAAAATTAAGCGACCCATATATTTGTTAGCGCGTGGAAGTCGCGTTAAAACGGTCTGAGAAAATTCGCGACAGAACGGGGACGATGCGCGGCGGAACATCTTAGATAAATTCAGAGTTCCAATTAAGCGATCCGATATAATAGATGTTCGACGAAGTGATTGCACAAATGGGGCGAATGCGTTTCAAAGTTTTACGATATCAACGTTTCGCAAATTAACAATAAGTCCATTCAAGTTTGGATGATACGTTGAACAAACTGAGGAATTCGAATAGTCTTTGATTTATCAAGGACTGGATGTAACAGTCGTAAATCTTATTTATACGGGGTCTGAGGATTTCCACTCTAGCGGAACTCTTGTTGCCGCAAATAATTAACCAAAAGCTGCACCGCGGCTGTATCGTGCATGTCGTTAGTCTCGTAAACATCAATGCAACGCCGCTCCTGTTCTCTGTTACCTGCACGTGAACCAGTGCAGCTAGTTCTCTCCTCCTCGTCCTCGAGGAACACGCATTACATTTAGCGATTACACGTGTGTCGTCCCGAAATTCGCGTTCCCAAAGCATTGGAAATGCGGGCTACGTTCTGTGCTCCACGCTCTGTTCGCAATCAGTCGCGTTCCCTGTGGTTTGTTCTCGTTTATATCGCCTACTGTATCGTTGCGTGGCGACATACCAAAATCGGAGACCAACAGACGTACAAGCACTCTCAACCTGTGATTTCTACGCGACAAAATCGAAATAGAAAATCAAAGGTAACTTAAACGGTGCAACAGATCTTGTGAGTTTTTTCCTCTGTCGACTAGCTTGTACACCGACGTGACAGTAATTAAATTGCAAGGGCACGGGAACTGACGTTTCGAGGCCCTCGTCGTCTCTAACACGTTTACAATTAGTTGTAAGATAGTAATACGAGGAGAAAACGTTCCGGAGCAAGTTCGTCGGAAACAACGATACACGTCGACCGTGTTTAAAATTGACAGTGATACACGCGATACGTCGGACAAATTGTCTGCACGGCAAAAGCCAAATCTACTCGCCTTCCCGAGCGTCCCCGATAATGTACTCACGATTCATTTACAATAGCACCGACACTGGTATTTATCGAACGGCCCCAGTATAACCTGCGAATGCATTAATGTAACAAAAAAAACCAATTTATCTGCAGACATGTCGGCGTTGATCGTCCCAGGGAAAATATTGTCTCGCGATTACACGTCAAGAATTTTATCCCGCAAGTAAACTCGTCGGAGCAGCAGACAAGTAACGCAAGACGCGCGAGTCAAGTTATCTCGCACGGTCTAGTATCTTTTCGCTTCGAATTTGAAAGGACTGCGCTAAAAATGATCAGGGTGCAAATGGTTCGAAACCCGATTGCACCATTTTCATGAATTCGTTGAATATTTTTTCTACGATTTATTGCATATTCACGAACGCTGTTCGTTAACCTATGCCACTTGCAAATTATTTATGCGTATTCATAACGATGTATGTATAATGCCTTGCCCATTCTTTTATCAGAACTAGTACAGCAGATACAGAAGAAAGAAACATACCTATGTGGTTAGTATCACTGAAACTGCACCGATCAAAAATACATCGTTTTTATTTATTTTTGTCATTTTACATATCCCCCCCCCTAAAACAACTGTCATCGCGAAATTGTTATGTGCGTTTACCTTCATTTATGTTCACCATAAATTCAATACATGCCTGCCCTGGTAATGGGTGATTGAGTCGCATGTGAGCGTAGAACTTTATCGTAAATCGCAACGCAATTTTTACGCGTGTACAAAACACTGCCGATAAATTCGAATCTCGTTGGATATTTTGCAAATCGCGCATCATAGTACAAGCGAATGTAATGTACGGGGTTGTTACTCACACGGTTTCAGCGGTGCTTGCCATTCGAACAGGAAGTTCAGTCATTTCAGCCAATTTAAATAAATCACGATCATAAAGATCTCTTATAGAGAGGGCACCAATTTCTCCCCGGTGCGTGGCTCCAAAAGTTCATTTAACTGATTGCAAGCTTGTATCGCAACAAATGTTCGTGACCCTTCCAATTGTCTCGGCACTCGTTACCGACTCATAGAATACTGTTCCGCATTATGTATAATGAGCATCCTGTTATTTGACCCGCGCGACGCTATTTTTTTTCATTGTAATTTCTCATTTTATTTTCTTGTGCTTCTTGATATCTCATTGCCGTCTGTATAATTTGGCGTCGGGAAAGACAGCTACGATTAACAATCGCGACGATTGCACGCAACTAAACCAACAGTACTTTAGCGGTGCACGATTTTCCCAACGGAAGCGATACTTTCCCGTGAAAAGAATTTCAAACAATGTAAAGAACGGAGGTCGACGTAAATCCTGTTGCGTCGACGAAGGCTGGATCTTGTATTCTGTGTCGAATACTTTCGAACAATCCGTCAATGTTACAAGTATATTTCATGCCACGCTTTCTATTGTATTTCGTGTCAAGGGTAGGGACGAATCCCGATTACCGATTCTCTGGCGCCTGGAGAAACGCCAGTACCGATGGTCGTGTAACATAAGTTAAGTCCATTGGCAGAGCTGCAAAATTCGATATTATTGAAAAGTAAGTTCTCCGATTTGCAAATAATTGTTAACGGCAAACTTTGTGTCTCATCGCCGTTTCTCTTTCTCCGGCAACCAAATGTTATATCGGTCGCAGAAAAAAGAAAACGTTCGCTAAAGCCGTGTAACTAATGCGCCACAATTGGGACAATATTTGCATTCTTCGTCGCACTGTGTGCTTCTACTCGAAAGCCAGACTATCATTGCACGCTTGATCAATCGCGCCGACCAATGCGGTGTAATGAAATTTTCACGGACCAAGTCTGGGAACGAACAGGGGTGAAGCAATTAAAAAACGAGCAATAGTACGATTTCAAGTGATTACGAAAATATATACTTTCTGTATTAATTGACAGGCACGCCGCCGATGCAAAGCCGTAGAACGCGCACGAATGGAGCATTACTGTCTATCGTCCTGACACATTTCTCGGCTATTTCTGTTTCGATTTCATCGAAGGAAATGGCATTCCGTGTCGGTCGTATTCACGTTCTCATCCTCCACCCACTTGCCCACCTCTCTCTATCTCTATCTCTATCTATCTATCATCACTCTAGATGTTCCATTTCGCATCACGTTCTCCGTTTTATCACGGCATACTTTCCACGAAATCCCCGAGATACGAGCGCGGAAAGCACGTCGTAATATTGATATCTATACTAACCACTGTTACTTATTTTCTAACTTATTGCTGGCAAACGATATTGGCTACTTTAATATTCGTATTTGAACTGGTCCCAACGATTGATTCCATGCAGATAATACAGAAACCGTGCCGCGCCAGAATTGGGAAATAGAAAGAAACGAGTACACACCGTCGTCGTGCAAAGGTTCCATTTGTTTAAAGACAATCTCCCATCAGCTGATCGGCACGCCGACTATACCAATTAACGATGATAGGGATAGTTGGCAGTTGATAGCTCATCTACGTGCAAGGTCCGCCCGCGCAATAGGGTTACGAACTTGCGTAATTTTGCCTCGTTTCTCTTTGAACTTCGTTACCTCCGCTGAGTTTTACCTCAGTGCGATCAAAGGCGTGGGCGATAATTCGACGCGATCGTGTCGGAAGGTGAGCATCTTTTCACGCGTGGAATCGCATCGCTTTAAAAGGCGAGCAGGCCGGTCTGATCCAGCTCGGGGGCACAATTCACGGCTGTGTAAATGTTGGAACGAGGTTTCAAGGGACTACTCGTCTGTACTCGTCTTTCAGCGAACGTTATTTACCTCCGGACATGTTCGTTTAGTCGCATGGCTGTATGCACGCGTAATATGCCCGAATACTGTGCACGAGCGGACTGGAATATCTAACCAACGTTGGATCGCAGGCGTTGCATACATATGTATGCACGGACAAAGATCGACAAAGGGAGAGAAGGTGAAAGAATAGGCTGCATTAAGGTGATTCCCTGCAGGCCAAACTAGTCCACAATACGCTTTATAATTCTCTATGAGTTTCGCACGGAGTTTCCACGACGGGGGCTACGTCTGGCGTCTACTGAATTCGAGGACACGTGAACCGAACTTGTCTTGCCTTTCAGGTGGAATTGCTTTTTTCTGCCTCGAGCACAATAACGCCATTCATTTCTGTTTCTTCGCATGGAATTTTTTTGCCCGCAATCAAAGGTGAGCTAGTCGAATGTGATTAAAATAGACATTCCACGAATACGCTTCGCTACTCGCGAAGTAGACCCGTAATCTTCTGTCTGGGACAGGACGTATGTATGCACACGTGTGTATTCCTATGGGTATACAGCGAAGAATTTCAGTTCTGTTGCTACAGTAGCCGAGCGCGTTACAGAAACGAGCCATTCACCGGATCCTACCTACGGCGCCGTGTCAAAGATAAGCAAGAGTTATAGATGAACTTAGAAACATCGACGCCCAACGGGCTATCTCTCTCTCTGTCTGTCGAAATAGATATCTGACAGTCATTGTGGACTTTTAAAAGCGACCGAAGTAGCCACAAAATAATGGTACCACTCTGTAAAAACTACAAACTACATATCTCGGGTTTCACCGCTAATGATATATCATCGAACAAAAATATTTGATTTTCCTGTGGCCTCCTACTTTCTGTCCTCAAGTTAAACAAGCATCTCCAACTTCTGTACACACTTCTCCCGTCCGCGCTGTATTTAATTTTTACTCCCCGGAAGTACAAACTAACCGAACATTTCTCATGCATTTGCATTAATATGCATTTCACAGATTCGCGTAAAAGATATTTGAGTTTGAAATGAATGCTGGCGAACCGTGTAAAATCAAAGTAGCTCGAGCACACGTACAAGTATATCGCCGTGTGGTTTAATGTGCTGAGCGGGTAGTACCCAGGTATCGCGGGTGTAAGATATGGTCGGCACATTTGTGAAGAAATAGGAAAAGGATAGACGAAGTGGAATTGTATTTGGGAGGATTCTGTTGCAGGGATGATGCGAAAAAGAAAGCGCTGTTTGTTGCGGCCGCCTATTTTTATCCGGCGCTGTTTCAAATCGTTGCCATCTTCCAAGAGCAAATGAGAGATGCATAATCCGCGCCTACGTTTTCGCAAGTTTGTACGCATAGTTTCCCACGTTGTAATGAAGCGTTCTAAATGCAGCCTTTAAATCAGTAGAAAAATGCACAGACAGGCGTTCGCGGTATTCTTTTCATGGAAAACCACCCGCTCGTGCGCACTAAAAACGGATTTAGCAGAGTGCGGAGTATAATTATAGGCTTTAAATTCCACGCGATGTCAGAGGAAAAAGTAGAGAACGACGATAAGGACTGTCTTCTTTTTCTACGCTCAAATTGCAAATTTCATCCTGACTATGAAATATGTAGAATATAATGTGTACGTACAAATAACAAAGTTACAGATGTTAAACGTATCCCACGCATAAGTTTCATATAAGCGACACAGAAACTGAAATGCATTATTCTCTAAACCATGTCTTCTGACGTGGCTGACACGATAACGCAAGATCTACTTGTCCGATTGGCTTGAAATTTCGAGAGGTTCTACAGACGACATGTGGCTATATTCAGTAATATTTTTTATTATTCTAACATGTGGCTACAATTTTATGTATTTTGACTTGAGAAAGATATATAACGTAGCGCAAATATTAGCCATGCAAAGGGTTAATACAAAACCGTGTTCGGATTTTTTTTTTAATTCTCACAGAAGTCCTACAAAATTACGTTAAAAACACAACTATCCCCTTAATTCGTTGAGAACTTGAGAACTCGAGAAGTTGAGACAGGAAAAAAAACTTCTGACCCACTGTTTCGAGTTGAAATATTCAATGGATAAGCGTTTCTAGTTTGTAGGCAAGTCTGAACGAATTCCAGAGGAGATACTACAGTTCTAGGTGATGAGGATCTTTTCATTTCCGGCTGTCACGTATTTTCCGACTAAACGTATTTCACCCAATTTCCGTGTCAGTCGTCAAGAATCCAATCACTGCTAACGGTTCCATCCGGCTCGTAACCTAGATATTGCTGTTTTCCTCCTCCAACCCATAACCGAACATTGTCGTTTGAAATTCTCTAATGCCGATAACCGATTCAAAACCAATGCGCCGAGTGAACGCTCGCCACTGAACTATCCAGGCTGTCCCCTTTCAATGATAATCTTTCCAGCTACGTTAGAACTTCATAGACGAAAGGAGCTTAATGTAACTTTGGAGTTCACCAGAGTGTGCCAAGGAAAAGGGGTGAAATCGCGTCTTTGATCAATTATCCACAGTCTTGATTATTCACGTCGTTAATAAGTGGGTCACTGAAAATTTCTACCACAACGACGAATTTAAATTTGCTATTATCCTGCGCCACCCGCGATGACTCACCTTTTCGTTGCGTTTCACCAAGAAAAATCGCTCGCGTTTTGCTTAACATAACTTTTGTAGTTACTCGCTCGACTATCGCGTTGCATTGTTGGCAATACGTGTACAGGCGCGGGCAAGTATTCGCGGGAAATAGCGATAATGCAGAGTACAGATACACAAGAACGTATACGTATAACGACTGGCAGAAATTTTGGCGAAACTCGTCGGGAAAAATTCCAAGGCATTCAATCCGCTTTCGTTGCATCGGCACCAGAAATTCAATCGCTCCTCGGCATCCTATGAACGTCCGACTTGAATCTCTGGGATAGTACGTATCTGTGTTTGCGCCGATCTGTTCTCTTGTCGTCGAATGCTTGGAATATTCCGCACCGATATAATCGTAAGTGGAATATGTACGTGGATTCGCAGACAGGACTCGTTTAACGCCAGGATGATCTTTAATGCACGATGGATTATACATTCAACGATTCAATTGACACGCTGCGCGATAGTAAAAGCAAGCAGGGTTATTTTCTAATCAATCGTTGATTTAAAGAAGCAATAAAGAAAAAATAAATAATTATGCGAGAATTGTCGTGTCGCGACACTGCATATTATATTTGCAAAATCACGTAATGCGTTGAACGTGGCAATAATAGCGGATCATTTGCTTCTGCCCTGACATCAGATCGCGTAACCCGCAGGATCCGTATTACACGTTACTGTACCCCGTGTATAATTATCATTATAAACACTGACATTGCCGGCAGGAAAAATGATGCAAGGAAAAAGTAAAGCAGACGAATATACCGTGTCGAAGTCAGTTAACGCGCTGTGAATTAGC
This sequence comes from Nomada lathburiana, assembly GCA_963667235.1. Taxonomy (NCBI): domain Eukaryota; kingdom Metazoa; phylum Arthropoda; class Insecta; order Hymenoptera; family Apidae; genus Nomada; species Nomada lathburiana. The sequence goes on along the minus strand of OY763905.1, from coordinate 11,114,118 downwards.
ATTCCGGTGCTTGCTAATCAGCGTCTACGGAGATTGGTGGCGAGGGTGAAAAGGCTGACCGCGCCAACTTGAAAGTGAACTTTGCCAAGCCTTGGAAAAACGGAAAAAACGGAAAGAGAAAAGCGGCGCGGAGGGGAAAACGCGGGTCCAGCAATTTTCCGATGTAATAACAGGCCCTTGTTCGTGCAAAACGGGCACGATAAAGTCTCGGGATATTGCCTTATTCAATGGCCGTTGAGCGCGATGGAACGGGCTGCAGGGTGGCTTTGTTGCGCACTTCTCTTTTTCCTTCGTTGCATGAGAAAGGACAGCTCGTAGGTCTACTTAACTCTTGTAGACAAAAAGAATCCGAGGGTACGCGGAAGGACTTGTACGCGGTAAAAAAAATACAAAGACGAAAGAACGAGAGGGTCCAAGACGAAACTGAATGGAGTCGAGAAAGAAGTACTCGTGTACATACATTCGAGGAATCATTCGGTCGCAAGAATTTTATTCACATACGTGATCGTTCGATTTGAAAGATATCTCGTTCTACGACAAACATACTGTGCGCAATAATAAATTCTAAATAAATTCCATTAGGCGAACGTCATAAATATTCTTGTCGTACTCTACGGATTTATCGCGAATACTTTTCCCAACCACCCTTGCAATCTTTGAGTTACTGCTTCGTTCTCGCGCTTGATAACCAACTTTCTAACGCCCACGTTTTACACTCGCATAGTTAAGCAAAGAAGATTGGTCCATGTGAATAAGCTCGTCGCAAAGGACGGCGTTTCGTTTGGCGAAAATTCGCGGATAGTTCGTTGGAAGTTGTTAAATGATAACGAACGGTTGAAAGTTATTTCCCTCGGTCATATTATTTTCGAATTCCCTAAAAATATCAACGATAATTCGTTGTCTGCGCGAGGAAAGTAATTGGGTACCATGCGCGTGGAAGAACTGAGCTGAGAAGAAAGGTCTATTTTTATTTTTCGAACGATACACACTGAAATAAACCGGGTTCGAATAAAAATAGGGAACAACGAGAAACAACAATCTCGCGAAAAGGTATATCGAATGGTGAATTGCGATTGGCGCGAACATATTTTTTCCACAGTCCCAGGAGGGTGAACGGACGGTGGAAAGAGTAACGATGAGGTGGTCTGGATGATAAAAGAGACAAATCCCACAGGTCGGTAACGCTATAAAACAATCGATGAAATACTTCTGGTGCACGGATACGACCGCTACTAAAACTTTTAAAACCCACAAAGGAAACATTTAGAAGCGTCAGGCAGTGATGAACGAGCTTGCTACCCCCTTGGACGCCTCCATCATCGTCTTCGATGTTCCTTCGACCTCGATTCCCCTTTCGTTCTCAGTCGATTACTTTCCTAACTCAGCCCACGAGGGGCGTAACTTAAATAATACCTCATACACGTCCGTCTCTGCAATCAAAGATTTCTCCCCTGAATTCTTACGATGAAGAAACGTTGTACCCCTTTTGCAGCTGACGCGAAACATAATTAATCATTTCCACGACCCCAAAAAAGGGAGCAATGAAAAAGGTGAAGGCTTCGTAGAGTCTGGCGGAAAGTTCTTAATTAATCCTACTAATTGAATAACTACTTGCCCTTTCACCTGGCGACAGACCACACCTAACATAGAACTCTCTCCACCTACGTGAGCTCGTAATACTTGTATGTGTACGTATTTTTTCTAATATTGTTATTTAACGCCGGAAACGATCCGTCACAAAAGTAGCGGAGAAAATTAATCGAAGGAACATCTCGGCAGGATAAAAGTAGCTTACCGTTAGTCGTGGGCAGTGATTTCAGGTAAACGGAAAACCGAATTTCTTAGGATCGAACGAAAAATAAAGGCGGACGAACGATCGCAAGGAAAGGAAACGGACTGATTGTGAGGGCGAATTCAGTAACGAAGGAAGTTCCTGCGGAACGCAATTAAACGGGGTAATGAGATTCTTGCGACGACCATACTGAGATCGGCGTCTTTTCTATACGTACGTATATACCACGACGGTTCCGCGTGAAATTCAGAAATGATTCAACTTAAATGAACATTCTCACGGGTGCGAGAGCATCGGATATCTCCGTTGCACCTAATTTATACCGTGGCTCGAAAGTACGTCAGAAAAATCTTCAGCTTCGTACACTTCGCGCGGAATTTAGATTTTACGGCAACGAGCTAGCGCAAATTAAACAAGACGCGGCGAAACCATGGACTTAGCTTGGACACGGTGGTGCATTATGAATCTGACGTTAACTGTTCCAACTTTTCGATGCAGGTGGTAGTATTGTATGATGCACCTCCACCTATTGCCATGGGCCGGGCGCAATTTCCAGCGTGTTTCGCTTCCCATAAAATAAACGAGCCACGCTTGCCGAACAAAATCCAATATATTCGCATCGTGTTAAGGAACCAATCAATGATTCGCCCGCGAATACGAACGAAACTGACGGCTACCTTGGCGTAAAATTCGAACAACGACACGCTGCAATTTCATTTGAGCCGAGGACTGTAACGGGAAACGTACAAAGCGCTGCAATTAATTGATAATTAAATGCTAGCGAACGGAAGAAACGGAAGGAAGAAAAGAAAAGGGAACACCGTAATAACCATCGCACCTCGAACGAATCGAGAAAGTTTCGCGAAACGATTAAGCACCGAATGTACCAACGATTTGCATACCATCGGGCGAACGCGAGAGAGTAAAACAATTGTCGTTCGTGAAGGAGTTTGAGCTGCTTCGCATTTATATCTTCTGGAAATGGGTTAAGAATACGATTAACTTAAACCTTAATCTTACGAGAAAGAGAGTTTGCGCGGCAAGTGTGCATTCGAAAACAGAAGTTGGCCTCCCAAGACGGAACAAAGCTTGGACGATCTTGTGCAGTTCGACGATCGCATCGTCCTTGCTGTTGCAAGGTAGGTATACATATACATGTATATATATATATATGTAGGTACTTGCATACATAGAGAGGACAGGTAAATTAGATCACGAAAAATGGCTGCAACGTCTCGAACGGATATCGCCTTCAAGGCACAAAAGTAATACAAAAATCGAGTCACAAAATCGAACTCCCGTCAATATCCTTGCGATATCACGATGCAGCCTGTCAGGTATGCAAAAATGGAATAGCTTTTCACAGCTAGTCTCGCGTAAGTGTATTTTCCTCGAAACTTGTGCCAGTGAATTATTGTACTTTCCGTTCTGGCGTTGTTAAACAAAAGTTTGGCAAAAGTGGCGACACCGATGGCAACAAAGTTTCTCCACAAGCAACGGGTACACCGTTGATATTCGCGGTTAACTATCCTTCAATCGAGATGACGTTGCTGCTTCGAAGTTTTACGAATTTCGCCCTCCCTTTCGAGATACTCCGCGTATCTTGCAGTACCTGTATACGCGTTATGCCAACGGTGGCAATTGTTATAGAAAACGAGACGTTCCGAAAATTTCGCGAGACAAAAAACAATTTTGTCGACGAGCACACATCAAGCGTCTAATAATACGGTGCTCAATGAAATTGCGACCCAGTTAGGCTTTGACCCACTTGGTTACACCGTAATCAGCGTCGAGTGCTCTGCACGGATTGATATTAGAGGTAAACATGCCGTTGGAAGACTAGCTGTACCTAGAGACTCGTTTGCATAGGACAGCAGCTTGCTTGGTTTGCCTCATATACATATACGCTTCAAAGAGATACCTATATTATGCCTCGACACATTTACCCTGGTTCTTTAAATTCGCTGTAATCTTTGTACATACATATATGTATAGATGTTGAATTGCATCTGGACAGTCCAAGCTTACACTAAGCTGACGAAACGAAAAGTGAAATACGTGCATACATCTGTTACAATAACTTATCGCCAAGGGGGTTGATACTGTGCAAACAATTTAGTCTGCCAGCACATGGGTGTTTGATGTACGACCATTTCTGTACAGGCACACGATTATGATAATTCTTTATCGATAAGAAACGATAAGGCTTTTTAGTACGAGAGATACGCGGATATCCAGAGGGCAAAGAACAAGGGGAACGGGACAATATTTTTTTTTCTTTTTTATAGTTCCCGTATCGTGTACCGGTAGATGCGTGCAACAGCTACACCACACGCGACCGATCCGTCGTATCTATAAATACAGATGTAGAATTCAACCCCGAAGAAGAACAGAGCCGTTGATTCACGCTGGTGAAACGTCTAACAAAGTTGTCGCGAGGTCACCCTAAGTCGGGAGTACAAATGAAGTGCGGGATCGGCTCGATATCCTTGAATGTACCAGCGATATCTTTTCTAAACCTTTACTTTTTATTCGAGGACAACGTGACTCGCAGCCGTTTGGACGCAACTCAATGAAACGAGACGTCGATGAAATTCCAACGCGAAAATTAACCCGACGTTCTAAATAAAATAATAATTCCGCGCACAGTAATGAAGTTTTGCATCGACGGGCTATTTAAATACAAAAAAATTGCCCCTGCGAATAGGCAAATGTTTTCGGAGCATCTGTTGCGCACGTGAGTTACGATCTAGCTGTAAGGTACCGTTCACAACATCTTTCCCTTCTACGTAACGCGCTTCAGATGCCCGCGATCTACCACCTTTTTCGGACACCACAGCGTTATCTTCAACGATAAAGGTAATTTTGTGTAATATTCTCTGGCTGTATTAAATTTGTCAGGCCATCAGACAGTATAGTAAACCAACAAAATGCAAATTGGAGCAAATTCGACAAAGGCGAAGATCCTCGGCCGTTTTGGAGGCAAAGCTCTGGAAGAAGCGTGGCGCTTTGATAACTGGCAGGAGTGATTGTACGACACGATAAACAACGAGGTGTATAATAATAGAATGACTCACCTTTTCGAGACACTCCTGACCAATGGCCTTAGGGTCGACTTGCACCTCGAGGATGACAGAATTCGCTTGACTAACGAGACACCACATCTTGCCAGGATGTATCCAGAGAGGTTCGTACTCGTACCGGTTTTTCTCGGCAAAGCTAGAGCGACACGATTTCGACGAGGCTTAAATGAACCAACAAACCAAACCGCACGACGTTCACAGAACTTTCGGCTCGCGCATCTACAACGATCTCTCCTCCGGATTCGCAGCTGGTCGGCGACCGGTCTCGCTCGGGACGTTTTTAATCATAACAGACTTAAAACGCGTACTCGTGCACAGCTGTCACTACGTCCTCACACGCGATCTCGTACAGCGACAACGTGCTCGCGCTCGTATTACTCGAACGCGTCTCGTCGGTTTCCATTTCTCGTTGCAGAATGGCACACGTACTGACCGCTCCGCGCTACCAGATTAGTTCGCGATATCGAATCACCACTCTGTGTCTGTAGAGTGGCGCTGGTGTTCTCGACGCACTCGCGCACGCATTACGCGCGCCCCCAAAGTGCATTCGGATGTGTGTGTATACATGTACTTCAGCTGCGGCCCACGATACGCCGAGCGGAGGGAAGGTTAGGTTTACACAGCTGATTCCCCCCACCTTATTACAAATATATTCTTCTCTATCTAAATACCGAACCAATCGCGTTTAACGCGAACGGAAATGGCCAATTACTTTGGTACCAGAAATTTAATTGGCAGCGCGGCTCCGCTCAATTGGAGCGGCTGGAGAATTCGAATGGTAAAACGTGCAATTTTCAATAATTATTGTTAATTATTAAAAATGTTGTTATATGTATATTAGTAATTTCGTTATCTTGCGGATGTTACGCTCCAATCTGAGCTACGCTGATTGATACTACGAATGTCGAGGTACAATATTTTAATGTTATATACTTTGATTAATAAAATGCCACGAGTTATTAAGTTAAGTTAAATATTAACTTCTTTCGCTAAGGAATGGATATACGAATGAATCTGGAGAATTAATCAAGGATGTTCATTACGGAGTCCTTAGACTTTGTGTCTTTTTATTTTCGAACATTAATACTGTACAGAGAAATCAGCTTACGGAGACAGGGTATACACATGAGGTATAATTTCTTCTTTAATAACTTAACGGGGCTTAAAAGTTTCAAACAAAACAATCAGCATATATTTCGTACATCGTCACGAGAACCACTCTGTGATTCTTGGAAGGGTGTACGGCATCTTTTGTAAATGTAATTTTATGTCCTCGATGTAGCAGAATTATGGAATGACATCTAACAATATACACTTAACGATGTACAATTTTTTGCCACCACCCTATTAAGCTTTACATTTACACGTCATCCTAATATATCTAGGCCTTGATATATCACAATGACGACAACTTTCTCACTACCGTGAGGTAACTACAGATTATCCTTTCCAACATGGTGGTAAAAGCTCAACATAGGTAGGATTACATTTATTGTCGTGTAGCAACTGCAGAAAAGGTTCTAGTAATTTCAACACCACCATCTTTGATTAAAAGGTATACACATTTCCCGATAAAATTACAACATAACGGCGATAGATACGTTGTAAGATGTGATAAAAGAAAATATTTAATGTACATTTATAGCATAAGATGTGATCTTTATAATTAGATAATACGCAGCTCACGGCTTAAATTTCGATGCGGTAATTCCTGTGTAATTCCGGCTTAATGTTGTACACCAAATCCAAAATCTGAAGCATGACCTGTATCATAAGAAGCAGAGATATTAACCATTCTTTAGTCTGACATTTATTTGACTGTATCTTTAAGATCAAGTATGTTACTGTGACTTACAGAGTCTTTGTGCACAGTTATAGCCTGATTCATCTCCTCTATCTTTACTTTAGTATCAGCTTCTATACGTGTAGCTACATCCTCTTTTGATCCCATATGCTAAATTGGAGTAACGAAAAATATTAGTCACAATGTTAGATAGGGCTTCTGTTTCCATAAAATCTTAAACGATGGAACTTAGAAATTATTATTTCTGTGCGAAAAGATCAAGCACCTTGGCCTCGAATTCACGGAACTGCCTTTCTCGTTCTTGCCTATACTTCTCAATTTCATCTTGAGCTTCCTCCTTTGCCTGCTTCAACCTACGTGCCTTACCTATAAGCAAAATTATTTCAATCATCTTTGCTGGGCAATTTTTCATGATGTAAACTATGATTTAATTTTTCTGTGAAAAACACGAAGGTGTAACATTAAAAATTATTTCACCAAAGCTACCTTGTACACTGACAAAGGTTAGTTGGATCTGACAATAGGAGATTGATTATCGTGCAGATCGGGTTCATATTTTCGTAGTTCAACTTGAAAATCAAGTAAAACGCATTCCATAATTTAAACAGAAGGTATAATTTTGATACGTATAAGTTTAAACATTCGTTTTCGCTGAATTTAAAAGGTTACACCCATTTAAAGTCAGGGTCATGCAAGACTTTTCTATAGAGTGTTATGTCCCAGATATATATGTGGTACAATATAATTTATAATACGTAGGGAAGAAACTTACGTTTTCTGGCGTCCGAAACCTTTTCTGCAGCCCGTTTTTCAGCTGCCAGAAGCTGCTGAATACCTTGCGTTTGGCTGGCCATCTTTACAACGAACAGAGTGCTGTGTTCTGAGGGAATCACAAATCGATCATATGACTTTGGAGTTTCCGTTGTTTGCCCCGCCTTAAACGATGGCGCTTTATGATGTGGCCTCACGTGGCGGCGGCCCACAAGCACGGGAATTGAAATGTTTGTATTTTGTACCATATTAAAATATGAAGTATAACTTGCATTTACGAATTAGAAAGTAATGTGCATTTATGCAGTTGTTTTTTGTAATATATTTTAATTCCTTTCAATTCTACGCATATACATTATTATACATATAAATGTAATCAATTACAAAATTGTGTAAAGTATATTTAAATATCACTGATATATAACACAATTAGATGCAATAAACGACTGTATATTTCTTAACATATAAAGGAAAAGCACAATGAGGTTTATATATGTTAAAGTATTTTATTTCCTTGAACATTTTGTCTATTATTTAAGAAAATCTTTTCCTGACGTTTCTTCTCTTCCTTAAATGCCTCGCTGTTTGCTTTTCGTTCTATTCGCCTTTCCTGAAAAATTCGACATTGAGTTAAACAACGTTTATTCTGTTAGGAACGCATGAAAGCCAGGAAGTAATTTTACTTTTCTATATTCCTTAAGTGCCATTTTCCTCTGCTTTCTTTCTTCCGGAGTTTCATCCTTAGGTCTCACACTCAATGTACTTAAAGTTGATTTCATGGTTTCCGCGATAGACCGAGGTCCATTTGGATTGCGACTTTCATTTTGCTGATCAAACTGGGCTAAAGTTTTAGCAGTCAGTTTTCCAGAAGGTCCATCCAAAACATTTTTTGGTATACCCGTTCTTCGATCGATTTTGATTTTCTGCTGATGCTACCAAAAAATATATATTAAAAATTTGAACGACAAACATGACGGAATTACCATTGTCAGGATGAAAAATTATTTATAAACACACCTTAGATTCAGTAATTAATTTCGGATGATTGTAAATATTACTATATGTACTAAGAATACTTTCACAGTCCCATTTTTCACTTTCTCTTGCATTCACAACAAGATCTTCCAAGCTTTTCGCATCGTCCGAACTGGAATCTTGATTTTCTAGAATTTTCATTCTGTCTTTCATTAATTGCACAACATTGTCAACCTATCAAAATAAAAGAATATTTATATTTCTGGTGTTATCGATGTAAGTAGAGTTGGCTTACATTTTCAGTTTTTTGTTTTTCGAATTCTGCTACACATTTAAGAACTAAATCTGAATCGGGTGGTACGTATCCTTCAATTTCATCGCAATCTAATGCACCAATTTCAGCGTCATCGTATGCTGCATACATCTGTACAAATAAAATATACTTCAGACATGCTCAAATGTGCCACATTTCATTAAGAACATACTTTCTCAAATTTGTCATCAAGAAGTGATAGTTGTTTATTTCTTCTCATTACACTGCTGCTTATAGAATATTCTGTGAAACGAGACCTTGTCTCCTCTTCCTTAAAAGTATACTGTGGCCCATTTAAGCTGCGCACTTCATCATCTTCTTCTACATCAGATAATACCATGTGCCCCTCGGATGAAGCATCGGATTCTTCATCTAATTTATTAAATTAATATTATTTTGCCGTAAATCATCTGTTGTTGCAGGTGTATATAATATAACATACCATATTCTTCTGATGAATCATCATTATCTTCATTGTCTGCGTTAGCTAATTCTAGAAAATTATCTTCCAATTGATTTTCTGGATCATCATAATCAAAATCATCATCCAGAGCTGCAACTATATCTGGGTCTAGATCTAGTCTCAATCCTGAAACCGGAGCAGCTTTGTTTAAGAGTCCAACTTTCTCTTCGACGTTGGATTCGAATACAGAGGATGGTAAATTAATCTTCGGCTCGTCTTTCTTTTCGTTTGCTTTGGAAGGTGCACTGTCTACACGCTCCCATTCAGTAGTTAAAGAATCAACATCTTTCAGATGTTGCAAATAATCATAGTCGTCGTCGAAGTATATGCCATATTTTTGCTCCTCCTTTTTCCGCTTATCATGGTCTACGTGCTTTTTCTCAAGTTTGGCAGCTTGCGTATCACCAGCAGGTACAAGAACGCGTTGCGGTGCCGTTTCATCGGCAATCAATGGATCTTTTTGTGAACGATGGACTAAATGAAATGTTACTGAATTTTTCTTGTCAATGAATTTCCTGGTTTTTCCCTTCGGCTGAAAATGTATACAATCAAGGTATAACCTAATAGGCACATAATCTCACATATTATTACGAACAAATTTATACCGATCGCTTGATACTTACCATTTTGAATGATATTTATTTAATATACACAATCGACTGATAAATTACTAAAAATATTATTTGTAGCCCGTATTATTTACAATCTTAATTCGGTATATACATCCTTGCCGTAACACTTTTACCAAACACGAAAGCATGCGTTTCGTCAGTGGTTCTCAAACTTTGTTCGAAGATTAAATTGCATATTTCAAAGAAATTGTTTATGCAATTATCGTTTAGAATATTAGGATTTCCCAGAAATATGCCATTCATATTTACAAATTATACCTAATTGTTAATACATGGACATTAACATTTGTCGATTTTACGTCCACCTTTCTCCTTCTTCCTGACAGTCAACAATCAAGGTATTGATATTCGATAAAGGCGTAGCGAACCTTCAAGAGGGAATAAACAATGGGGCTATTTGACCGCTTAGCGAATCTTTTAGGTCTTAGGAAAAAAGAAGTAAACGTTTTAGTTGTGGGCCTTAACAATAGCGGTAAGTCGACGGTCATAAATAATTTCAAACGCGAGGATGACCGTTGCATAAACGTAGTGCCCACTGTTGGGTATAATGTTGAAAAATTTTCATGTAAGTTAAACAATGCCGAGTGAACGACGTTCGATGTTTGAATGGACGTGCTTTAAAGCCATATACTCTACGTGTATTACTTGCACTTGCTGATCTGTTAAAGCACCTAACTGTCCTTGCGAATTAAGATGAAATAAATATACGTTTGTTCGACGAGTAACATTTATTTTTGAGAAAGTATTATATACATGTACATGGTATATGAAATATTCTGTATATTATACAGTGTTTTGAAGATTGAAGAACTTCTCATTTAGTACGCTGCGATTTTATTTTCTTTTTCATTTTATTTTGCAATAGTTTCACAGGCGTGTTACTCTGCAGCCGATTGTTTTTGTTCTGTGTATTTTCTTTCATAGCATTTACTTTTTTCGCTTTAGCTTCCGTACCATCTGAATTATTATCGCTAATTGTAATATCACTGATATCAATGTTCGATGATAAAATGGGATTGAAGGAACTTTGTTTATTGTAGTGAATTGGAGTACTGGTAAATGCATTATCTGGGTGGTCATCTCCTCTTTTCTTCTTACGTGATGTTATTTCAGATTGAATTGAACCATTACTATTTTGTAAATCTGAATTCTTTAATTGAAACGTCAGTTTCTTCTGTCTTAATTTCCTTTGTTTTGGATCATTTGTTTGTGGAGTGCATTCTGCAACATTAGTGTTCCCTTGTTTATCCGAGATCAACCTAACATTTTCAGATATACGTTCTTTACTTTTAGAAGAAACAGGTTCTTCATTGTGTTTAGAACTACTCGAGACATAAATAAGCTTTTCCTTTCCAATTTCCATCCGCTTTCTTTTAATTTTTGTTCTCCTCCTCTGAGAGGTTGAAGCATTCCCTTTAAATGAAAACTTTTCCAGGAATCCAGCTTCATCTGAATCGCTTAGCATCTAAAAGTAAAAGTCATTTCATAAAACAAAGTGAAACAAAAATTTAAATAGTAAATTTTGTTTTAAGGGAACTAAGGTTCTTATGTACATTAACATCCACTGGACTATCTTCGTCGTCTTCCCTTGACCATGTAAATTGTTTCTCCTTCAACATGGTATCAAATGCTGCGCATAAATCAAATTTTTTAAAACACCCCATACATGTTTCTAGTTGTGCTTTTGTGTCTTTGTCAAATTCTTCCTCCGTCGTTGAATCTATTTCAATTTTGTACGGCCTAGCTTCACCAATATTGTATAGAAGATATATAATTGCATTCATATATGAATCATTATTATTATCATAAACTCCCGTTAAATTAAGAATAATCTGTGTATATCCTAAATTTGTTTGCACATTACAATTTTTCACACTAGAGATATTACCCTGAAAGTTAAAGAAATATATTTAACATCGTATGTAGCTCTCTTATATAAAGAGTAAGTCATTGTAGAATATGTACCTGCAATGCAACGTATTGTTCGTGTCTTATGAAATAACAGTCTACATAATGTTTACAAGTTCTTAAAAAACGAGGTACATTCTTTAATTTGCTAATAGGTATCTCAGATACTAAGTCTTTTAAGTCAATAGACATGGGCATTACCCACCTACCCAACGCTCCTACATCTTCGTTATTTAAAATTTGTATAGCATATATAGAGCTCTTGTCGTATTTACTAAAGGACGAGAAATTGAACACGTATTCGTCCTTCGAAAACTTCACGCAATGAAAGCCAGAATATCTGTATAATTGGCATTCCAATTGTATATTAACGTCTGTTATTTCATCTGTACGTGGATCCTGCAAAGCTTTCGAACGGGGCGTACACTTGGTATTCCCAAACTTCAACATGTTCGAACTCCATTCAATTTGCAATATTATAGACTTGAGCTGATTTATTTGCTGTTTTAGTCTGCTTTTCTGTTCCGCGACAGAATCTGAAATGCAATAACATTATCTTTGTTATTAACATTGTAGGGTTAGTTTTTCAACATCATCATCTGGCTCACCATTCTTCGTCGCCGAAGATTTCTCATTATTAATGACATCTTCTATAATATCATTCAGCTCCATGATTTATTCCATTATCTTAAAATGTTTCACTGTTACTATTTAAACGCTATCCCGCCAATATATCTTTATCGTGTTTACATTCAGTGAATCTCATTCATCTCAATCTGTAGAAAACTGATGATGGAATAGAATAGGTGGCGTTTCGTAAAATACATTAGTTCCCAATGAATATCCATTTTATTTGTCTAAATATTCATTTCAATTAATAATATTAATGATTAATAATAGGATTAATAATAGATTTAATTGAATGGTGATATGATATATTTTTTCAGTTAAGAATGTTAATTTTACGGCATTCGATATGTCAGGCCATGATCGGCACAGATCGTTATGGGAACATTATTATAAAGAATGCCACGGCATTATTTTCCTAATCGATAGCAGCGATAAATTACGTTTGGTCGTTGTTAAAGAAGAATTGGACATGCTTCTTCAGCATCCCGACGTAGCGGGTACACTTTATTTCATTACTATTTATTACTTAACATATGAGTATGCATTTTGAAATAATCCAATTTTATGTCGATCATTTGTAGGTCGTAAATTACCAATCCTCTTCCTGGCCAATAAAATGGACTTGCCCGATTCATTAACAACTGTTAAACTTGTTGCTGGACTTGGTCTTGACCGTATCCAGAACAAACCTTGGCACATACGAGCAACGAATGCAATCACTGGAGAGGGATTACAATTAGGGATCGAGTGGCTTACAGAGCAAATCCGTGATATATATATTAATAAGAGATAAAAATATCTTCAATATCATGAATGATTTCCATGTATATTTATAAATCAAGTGCAGCCGATTATATTGCCACTTAATTATTAAGCACTAAATAGATTGTATCTATGAAACGTGTAATTAAGCCTGTTACGCTCGTTAATTGTAAATATGAGTATATCCGTCCGGAATTTATAATATTTGTATTTAAGTATTTGGTTTTGAACAATGATTAGTGAATTTGTGAATAAAACGCGTGATAAATTGTATATTTAAGTATTCCTGCTAAATTATAAATACGTACATCTATAGATTTTCTAATAAATTTTTTGTTGGACGAATTCTTTTTTTCGTGTAACATAAATTGGCATAGTACGGTAGTTTTTGGGAACCTAATTACCGTAATGCATTTACGTTGTCCTATTGAATAATCCGGAACTTCAGCGGATCGAGGAAGAATCAGCGGATACATTTAGGAGCGTCTAGAATAATGAACGGGAAACGGGTTAATAAGCTCTCCGTCCTTCTGTTAAAATCACCATGGAAAGAACAGATTATTGGGGGAATACCGAAAAAAAGAGTTCAACTATGTCCGGGTTGCACAGGACATTACTTGTCACATATTTCCGATTTCAATGTCACTCGTCCGAGGTAGCCACTCTGGTAGTTAAAAGCGTTGAAATCTCCGCTGCTTCCAATACGCTCAAGCAAAAAGCTAAATTACCAGTAATTGGTTTCAATAATTAATATGAAATTTTCGGGACACATATTCTAAGAAAGAGCAACACGCTGCTATAATTCGGGAAGGAAACAATTCACTCTTTTTTCTTTTCTAATTTCAATTGAATGAAGTTTAACTGCACTTCTATAAAATATAAGAATAATTGTTTCACTTCCCAAGCAAAAAAATATTTTTCCACTTTCTCTGTATCGAAACTAGCATCCTATCAGTTTTCCGAGAATGTATACTTCACGCCCGTGTATCCCTTATACATATGCAATGCAGTATGCATTTTTACATTTGCATATGGTAATTAAACGTATATGATAACAGTAAATTTAGTTTTACTAAATAACTCGACGGGGTAATCGCTAAATCTGTCCGTAATAGTAACGAAGGGAGATCCATTAAACTAATCGGGGAAAATACCAATGACGTGCTCTATGGAGGGGGAATTAAAATAGAAAAACTGCAACAACAGGAAGGGGCAAAGCAGTATAATCCTCTCGATAGTGTAATTCTACATGATATTGGCATATGATAATTGTTGCGCGTGCGTCAAGCATCAAGCTCGAAGAATTGGAAAATGTTCTTCAAAATACGCATAGTGAATGCGCGTCTCTCAGTCAGTCATCGAGCTCGTTGGAAGAAGGTTCATGAGAGTCATTGTGATTCGTTTCAAACACATCAGTGTATGAATATTAATCATTCCTTAGACCAACTACTCTCCGACGTATGATATAAATAAGTTGAATTAAATGTGAGAGCAAATTTTCTGTGATGTACCCGCGTGACAAGATTCTCCTCTCGGTGCACGTGACCGATTTATTTCGTGAATGTTGAATTAAAAGTGGCGATGTGTTATTGAAATGAAATTGACGATGACGTAAAATTTTATTACGTAAAAGCATTCAATGATGTTCATCACCTGTGCCTTTTGTTTTAATTGATTGTTTTATTTCCGAAATTCGAATGGAAATAATGCAGTATTGTTCACCATGTGCAGTTTGCTGTGCTGTATGCAATTCTAATTGGACACATTTTCTTCTTTTATTTCAGAACAACTGCGAACTTCAAAATGCTGCTTACATGTTTGGCGTTAATTGGTCTATTGCATCCAGTGGTTCCCGTGGTGTCGGCTCAAGGTTTGCGTTTCAAATTAACTTTTCTGCCCGTCGTGCATGTGCTTCAAATTCCATGACAGTCTCGTCACGCAGCCTTCGTGCACTTTCGAATTGGAAAATACAGAACTTCTGTAATCACCAATATAAAGGGGAACGTGGCTACTTTAAAAGATGCTGATTTTTTTTCTTTTTTCGTGGTGAAAGTGTTAAAGCAAGGTATCACGAAGTTGATTGTTCATCAAATTTAGTTTAACCGCTGCACTTTTCCTTTACCAATTGATAACAAACGTTTTATTGAGGTCTATTGTCAAATAATCGAACGAATTGCTTCGAATATTTAAATATGCACGATGTTATAAACCCTGTAATTTAATAACAGTCGCGAAAAACTAATAGCATGGGGGATATTGACTGAAGAAAAAGTAATGTAGTTTTATCATAGATGCACTATGTTTATAACTCGTGATATCTTCATATTGCACATACTTTACTCCTTTCTGCGATTGTTTCTTTAATGGCAATTCTTCTTGGAATTTCCTTGTATCTGATCATTTCATCTGATCATTATTCATGGTTATCGACGATAATCAATTACATTTTTTTTAATGAAAGCGAAGTGGCCATGGGGGAATCCTGTATAGTCGATCGTTCTTTTTTACCTGAGGTGTTGAGTAATCGATGACGTGCAGTTGTCCGAATATGACCAAGGTCTGAACCTTCGAACTGCGAGAGCGAAACTAGTGGAGATCAAGCAGAATTATTGCTACTGTTAACACGATTCGCAGAACAACTGTTTCTACTTAATTCCTTGGGGTCAGATCGAAAGTAGATTAGAGATAGTGTTGAAAGAATCGGCCAAACGTTGATTACGTAATTGTTTATTTTATTTGATTAGAGAGTACAGAGTAATAGAGATTTCATTGAAATCATTATCAAAATCATTTATTGAAACTTTCAGTAGTGAACATTCTGCACGACCAGTAATATGTTGTTACTATTAATTAGTATTACTATTAATGAAAAGTATAAGATGCACAATCCTTAGTAAATATAGTCTGCAGTAAAGTAATTAATTAATACAAATTAATTGTATCGCGACATCAACGGCCTTGCCAAGCAGCATCAGTGTGACAAGTTTTCAATTACGGAAATGTATATAAACGCCGGAGACTTTAAATTTTCTATATCAATCAACGCAAACAAATTATCAAAGCGATTATGAAACTATTCTTTCAGTCTAACGCATACGATTTCCCCTTTTGCGTAATACCAGGCGAATAAAATTGATAAAGACTACTGTGGCATCTATTAATTTACATGTTGTGAAATACCATAAGCCGGTCAGTAATTTCATACGATATAATCGACAATTCACAGCTTCGTTCTCTTACAATCGTAAGATTTCCAGATATCAATGTAAACGTGTTTTCAGGAAATTCTAGCAAAACACGACGGCGTCTTTGTCGTCGTTTTTATGTCATGCGTGTAATTATTCGCCACGATACAATTGCATATGGAATTTCTGTAAATCGTGTCAGGTCTACGATGTTAATTTTAGATTCGATCGAGAATCAACAATCCACGTTGTATCTTGCGTGGAAACTTACGTAAAGGAGCCTACGATGAAGCAAATATGTATTCTTCATCATACTTTCTGAGAAACCAGTTGGTGCTGGTAATAATTTGCGTTGCTTGAAAATCAACATTCCCATTCTGCTTGCGGCAAAACGTTTATGATCATAGTATTGCCTATTAACGGGTTTTTGCGACATCAAAATTTGACGTGCATTAATAGACAATGATTAATTCCGTTGAAATTTTGGAAAGGCGAAGAATCTCTTTTCATTCATTGGTGTACACTAGCACTTGGCAGTGTCAATGTTTACCCCCGTCAACTAAAACACGCTAATTCCATTATTCGTGGGATATTCCGGGGAAAAAACGCTTCAACCATCGTATCTTAATAACGCGAAAAAGTAATAAATTACGTACTCTCTATTACAGTTACGTACATTCAAAAAAAAAAATTGCATACAAAATAATGACCAATATTCATCCGCATATTAACTTCGAAAAATTAATCGCAACGCCAAAAATGATTGAGACATAGACTCCAATAATTCCGTCGCATTAATATCGCAACATTTTCGCTCGAAAAATAATTTTTCTTCGGAAAAATAATTACTTGATCAAATATTTCATAAATATAATTCAGGTCAGTCGTGTATCACCCCGAATCAAGAGTCTGGCGTGTGCATCAACATCAGAAACTGTCAACCCCTGGTGAACCTTCTGCAAAGGGAGGGCCTGGCAGCCGGTAACTATCTGAGGCAATCTCTGTGCACGTATCAGAATGGCGAAGCGATCGTTTGTTGCCCGGGAAATTCAGACAGGGACAGCAAAGTCGTGAGGGAAAATTTGTACGGTCCATTGTATCCACCGAATTGTGGTTTCAGCAACACAAGCCACACCAGGGTGGTCGGAGGTGTGCCAGCCAAAGTAGGTACGTGCCATTATGCCTCACCTGTATTATACGCTCCTTCTGATTAACCGATTTACCGCGAAAGATGAACTTTCCAACTGCCGAACGGCATGTTATATCGTGCTCGGGTAAATTCGGGCAATAATGAGCGTGTTTAATCGTTGAAGGGTCTCTCTGCTACTATTTTGTGATAATTATTATGTCATAGGTGCGTGGCCCTGGATCGCTGCACTAGGATATCGTAATGAGACAAACCCTTTCAATATACGATGGCTATGCGGAGGTGCGCTAATATCAGCCAGGCACGTTTTGACGGCGGCACATTGCATTCGCAGAGATTTAACTACTGTTCGTATAGGGGATTTGAATTTGGATAGAGACGATGACGGGGCTCATCCGGTTCAAATCGAAGTCGAGCAGAAGATAGTACATCCTGGGTACAGAGCGACAGCATTCGTAAACGATATTGCTGTTCTCAGACTGGCGCAGGAGGTGCCAATATCAGGTAAGTTTTAAGTTTCAATTATACACTGGACAAGAAATTAAGGAATCGTCAAAATTGTTATATTAGCAAATTGAGTTCAAGATCGATCGAAGTATGAAGATTTCTTTTAATATACTTTTCAGAGTACGTGTATCCCATTTGCCTTCCAGCGGAAGATTCCCTCCGTACAAATGACTTCTACAGATCTTACCCCTTTATCGCCGGATGGGGAAGAACCGGGTTTCGTGAGTACAAGCGTTATAATTTGTTACTACAACAATTACTTACAACATCGCCACATTCTTTTGCCTTCTTTCCTTCAGAGGGACCATCTTCTTCGGATCTTCTGGAAGTCCAGCTACCTGTGGTCGGCAACGAGGCTTGCCAGCAGGCTTATTCTCAATTCGAGCCAGCAGTAATTGATCACCGCGTATTATGCGCGGGATTTGCTCGCGGTGGAAAGGATGCCTGTCAGGTAAGCAAATCAGATATTTGTGGTATTTAACGTGATGATTAACAGAAGCACAAGACTTTTTTTAATAAGGAAGCTTAATTATTATGAATATTTTAGGGTGATAGCGGAGGACCATTAATGTTACCAAAGAAAACGACCTTTTACCAAATAGGAATCGTCTCCTATGGACACAAATGTGCTGAAGCTGGCTTCCCTGGTGTCTACACTAAAGTAAACGAGTTTCTGGACTTCATTATTTCAACATTGCAATAACACTATGTACAGCATTCGGCAAATATATGCTTCTTATGTGTCATATGGACAAGAAGTTGAAGTGCATTGTAATTTGAACAATAAGCGACTCTAATTCTCAGTATTATTTAGTACACGAAATATGCTTGTAATACGCACTAATGTTACCGTGTAGTTTTCAAACAAATACTTAAATTGTTTATAACAAATGAACCGCTCATGGAATATTCTTAACACATATTGGATTCACTGATCATTGATGTAGCTGGTCTGAAGGTCAATATAATGGCATTTGTTTATAATTTCTTTAAACAAATTCAATTATCTCGCGTTCTACTAGGCCGATTTTAATCAACGACGTCTCAAATTAAACGCCTCGATTCAAGGAAACATCTGTTCCTGTTCTAGAATGACCCTCATGCATAGTTACTGTTGAATTATCAAACGAATATTTAAATTGTTAAAACTGTAAAAAAAGAATAACGCAAGTTGCATTCATAACGCTCTAGAGATAATTCATATATGTTTGGCCTAGTGAATTACATTTTCTTATTCCTCGAGACGCCGTCTTGTTTATAAATGTATATTTATACCCATGTATATATTTTAATTCATAAATTGATTAATATATGTAAAGATGTGCTTGAATCTACGCGGGTCCCTGCCATATCTACAATCCTACTACATTATTGCCATCTATACAGCATTACTTGAAACTACTCGCGCCTGCTATGGCATCGCCATCTATACGGACCTCCTTGAAACTACTCGCGCTCCGTACTTACTTAATGGCAGATATGGCAGAGGTCCGAGCAGGTTCATTCATAATTGTATAGATGGCGATACTAAAGACCACTTTGGGTGTAGGTAACACAGGGATACGAGTGGTACTTAAATTCAAGCACTTCTTTATAAATAGCGGCAGGATAAACGTAATGAAATTTGGTTATTTATGTCTTCATTTATAAAATTAAGTTAATAATGCTAGAAAATCGTTTCGTACTCACATTTACATATCAATATAGGGTTAGCAAAGACAGTGTTACAACCTACATTAAAATTAATAGGTGCGGTAACGTTGTAAGTTCCATTGTTCATTTTATTCTACAACAATCGATAGTATCTTCTTTTAAGACTTCCGTCACTTTCTGTAATTGCGCCTTCGTCAAAATCACTCTTCCTAGACTTATTCCATTCCTTTTCAAAGAAACCTCTCTTTCTCTTATGCTTCTGGTTTGGTCTTCCCGTCTTTCTTTTTCCTTTAAATATCGCTTAATAACCTTTATCTCCCCTGCTACATATACTTACTAATATAGTTTTTGCGTGTGCAGGTCTCGCACCTAACACAAATCAACATTACCCGGTTGCTAAATCTACCTTCTTCTGATCCTCCGTCTACACTGTGCAATTCCACTCATTCATGCAGGGCATTGCTATTCATCTGCACAACAGCCATGTCGTAGGTGAATAGTATTAATCTTTATTTCGGTCTCGTAACACTGAAAGTTGGACTTAGCTTACATATAACCTATCCTCAAAATACTATCTTAACTCTTGCACTCTCGTCTCCTGTTCCGCTCTTTCTTTTCATACCTTCTCTACCTTGTGCATGACACTCTTTGTTGCCTATTTATCGTACATTTATTATACATCTTTTCTATCCTTCTTTCTTTTAAGCTTCTGGTTTTGTCTTCCCTTCTTTCTTTTTCCTTTAAATATCACTTAATAATCTTTATCTGTCCTGCTACATATACTTACTAATATACTTTTTGTGTCTGCAGGTCTCGCAAGCAAAGAGTAAGAAGCTTGACCGACATTTCTCATTGGGCATGAAGCAAGAAAGAAGAAAGAATAACCTTTGCCACATACTTTAGTTATAGTAAATTGGTTTCTAAGAATAGTTTGTAACTATTAGCGCATAAGATTAATTTAGAACAATTGTGTAATTAACTGTTATGTATACCTAGTATATATTTTATTTTATATTCTCTTTATTCAGTAGATCTTGTATAAACTTTAATATTACTGTTATTACAAGTTCTACTGAATGCGCTAAATATAAAATACAAGATACAATATATACTTTGGGCTTTACATATGCACAAGTTACATAATTGTTGTAATTTAAACTACGCTTCAGCAAATAAAGTACATACATTTGAGTATAAGTTTTATTTGCAAGATATATTGTAAATTAACTTTAAGGAATAGTTCATAAGTATTAGTTTGTAAATTTGAATTACCGCATTTTTGTACCTTGTATCTTCATTAATTAATTTGAATAAATCTTAAATGAAAAGAATTCTACGCCTCTCTTTAGTTTAACACCTTAACTATCCTTGAAAAGACCTAATTCCAATTCCTTAAACAAGTTCTACCGTGCAGGAACTTTAAATGAAAGTTCACAAGCGGAGAACTTGTAAAAATAGACCTAAACATCATTAACTTTACCGCTAATAGTTAAGGAATTAATACGTCTTGATGGGAGCTCTTTACATTTAAGTTCTCGGAAATTCCTGGAACGTGACGTCATTTCTCAGAATTGCTGAGATCGAATACCTCCTCGCACATCATATTCTCCTAATACAAATCAATGATTTTCAGCAGATATTTCTGCCAGAAACTCAGAAATTTGGCGCTCGGAATTTCCTGGAATGTGACGTCATTTCCAAGAATCGCCGGTGTCGGATACCTCCTTACACATCATATACTCCTAATACAAAGTTCAGATTTCCGAACGCTGAAATTTCTGAGTTTCTGGCAAAAATATCTCGCTGAAAATCGTGGATTTGTATCAGGAGAATATGATATGCGAGGAGGTATTCGTTGGAAGCAATTCTTGGAAATGACGTCACGGTTCCAGGAATTTCCTAGCGCAAAATTTCTGAGTTTCTGGCAAAAATATCTCGCTGAAAATCGTGGATTTGTATCAGGAGAATATGATATGCGAGGAGGTATTCGATCGAAGCAATTCTTGGAAATGACGTCACGGTTCCAGGAATTTCCGAGCGTAAAATTTCTGAGTTTCTGGCAAAAATATCTCGCTGAAAATCGTGGATTTGTATCAGGAGAATATGATATGCGAGGAGGTATTCGATCGAAGCAATTCTTGGAAATGACGTCACGTTCCAGGAATTTCCGAGCGCAAAATTTCTGAGTTTCTGGCAAGAATAACTCGCTGAAAATCGTGGATTTGTATCAGGAGAATATGATATGCGAGGAGGTATTCGATCGAAGCAATTCTTGGAAATGACGTCACGGTTCCAGGAATTTCCGAGCGCTTAAATTTCTAGATTCTCCCAACAAATTTTGCAAGAACTGAAGACTTTAAAAATGATGGAGAATTTCCTGCTGCCAATTTAGTAACGTATAGGGCAATTTTTACAAGTTTCTCGCTTCAGGACTTTGCATTTAAAGTTCGTCCACGGTACTTCTTGTATAAGGAATTGGAATTAGGTTCTTTCAAGGATTGGTAAGGTATGAAAATAAAAAGAGCAGTGGAATTCTTTTCATTTAACATTTATTGAAACTACTCAGTGAAGGTACAAGTTACAGAAATGTTGCAATTCAAATTTACAAGCTAATACTTACGTACTATTCTTTTATATCTAGTTTCCAACATCCCTTACAACTAAATCTTAATCAATTTTAAAGTAACATTTATATAATATGAAAAGTACAATAGACACAAACAAGATAAAAGTTATACTAAAAATTTACATAGTTTGTATGTAGAACCTTCATAAATTAACTATAACTACAGAATAACTAATGAACATGGACAAAGTTCTTCCATCTTCTTTCTTGATCCTATGCACAATGAGAAGTGCCACTCAATGCTCCTTAAACTTTATCCGAGATACCTGCACACACAAAAAATATATAAGTAAGTATGTAACAGAAGAGCGAAGAAGGAAGAAAGAAGGAAGGGCCAAGCAAGAATCATAAAAGAGAGAGAGGTTTATTTGAAAAGGAGTGAAATGAGGGATGCAGGGTCGTTCTAAAATAGAAACAGATAGTTCCTCGAATCGAGAACATTAAGATAAGATGTCGTTGATTAAAATCGGACCAGCAGAAGCTGAGATAAATGAATTTCTTCGAAGAAATTATAAACAAATGCGATTACTGCCACTTACCGGCGAGCCACATTAATGACCGCACGACATAAATTAAAGCTAATAGGATCAGCTTACATCTCCAACAGGTGTGAACATTATTCCACGTACGGATCACTTGGTATAAACAATTAAACAATTAAAATTGTTATTACGGCCATCTGCATATAGTTACAATAAGGGGGCATTTTTAATCGTGTACCTTATTCGTTTCCCTTTCTTTTGAGACTTGGTTGATTACAATCGGCCCAGTAGAAGCCGAGATAATTCAATTTGTTTAAAGAAATTATAAACAAATGCCATTATTTCGACTTGCAGGCCAGCTACATCAATGACCACAGGACATAAATTAAAGCCATTAGGGTCAGCTAACATCTCCAATAGGTGCGAACATTATTCCACGTACGGATCACTTGTTATAAACAATTAAACAATTAAAATTGTTATTACGGCCATCTGCATATAGTTACAATAAGGGGGTATTTTTAATCGTGTACCTTATTCGTTTCCCTTTCTTTTGAGACTTGGTTGATTACAATCGGCCCAGTAGAAGCCGAGATAATTGAATTTGTTTAAAGAAATTATAAACAAATGCCATTATTTCGACTTGCAGGCCAGCTACATCAATGACCACACGACATAAATTAAAGCTATTAGGATCAGCTAACATCTCCAATAGGTGTGAACATTATTCCACGTACGGATCACTTGTTATAAACAATTAAACAATTGAAATTGTTATTCCGGCCATCTGCATATAGTTACAATAAGGGGGTATTTTTAATCGTGTACCTTATTCGTTTCCCTTTCTTTTGAGACTAGGTTGATTACAATCGGCCCAGTAGAAGCCGAGATAATTCAATTTGTTTAAAGAAATTATAAACAAATGCCATTATTTCGACTTGCAGGCCAGCTACATCAATGACCACACGACATAAATTAAAGCTATTAGGATCAGCTAACATCTCCAACAGGTGTGAACATTATTCCACGTACGGATCACTTGGTATAAACAATTAAACAATTAAAATTGTTATTCCGGCCATCTGCATATAGTTACAATAAGGGGGTATTTTTAATCGTGTACCTTATTCGTTTCCCTTTCTTTTGAGACTTGGTTGATTACAATCGGCCCAGTAGAAGCCGAGATAATTCAATTTGTTTAAAGAAATTATAAACAAATGCCATTATTTCGACTTGCAGGCCAGCTACATCAATGACCACAGGACATAAATTAAAGCTATTAGGATCAGCTAACATCTCCAACAGGTGTGAACATTATTCCACGTACGGATCACTTGGTATAAACAATTAAACAATTAAAATTGTTATTACGGCCATCTGCATATAGTTACAATAAGGGGGTATTTTTAATCGTGTACCTTATTCGTTTCCCTTTCTTTTGAGACTTGGTTGATTACAATCGGCCCAGTAGAAGCCGAGATAATTGAATTTGTTTAAAGAAATTATAAACAAATGCCAATATTTCGACTTGCAGGCCAGCTACATCAATGACCACAGGACATAAATTAAAGCCATTAGGATCAGCTAACATCTCCAATAGGTGCGAACATTATTCCACGTACGGATCACTTGTTATAAACAATTAAACAATTAAAATTGTTATTACGGCCATCTGCATATAGTTACAATAAGGGGGTATTTTTAATCGTGTACCTTATTCGTTTCCCTTTCTTTTGAGACTAGGTTGATTACAATCGGCCCAGTAGAAGCCGAGATAATTCAATTTGTTTAAAGAAATTATAAACAAATGCCATTATTTCGACTTGCAGGCCAGCTACATCAATGACCACAGGACATAAATTAAAGCTATTAGGATCAGCTAACATCTCCAATAGGTGCGAACATTATTCCACGTACGGATCACTTGTTATAAACAATTAAACAATTAAAATTGTTATTACGGCCATCTGCATATAGTTACAATAAGGGGGTATTTTTAATCGTGTACCTTATTCGTTTCCCTTTCTTTTGAGACTTGGTTGATTACAATCGGCCCAGTAGAAGCCGAGATAATTCAATTTGTTTAAAGAAATTATAAACAAATGCCATTATTTCGACTTGCAGGCCAGCTACATCAATGACCACAGGACATAAATTAAAGCTATTAGGATCAGCTAACATCTCCAACAGGTGTGAACATTATTCCACGTACGGATCACTTGGTATAAACAATTAAACAATTAAAATTGTTATTCCGGCCATCTGCATATAGTTACAATAAGGGGGTATTTTTAATCGTGTACCTTATTCGTTTCCCTTTCTTTTGAGACTTGGTTGATTACAATCGGCCCAGTAGAAGCCGAGATAATTCAATTTGTTTAAAGAAATTATAAACAAATGCCATTATTTCGACTTGCAGGCCAGCTACATCAATGACCACAGGACATAAATTAAAGCTATTAGGATCAGCTAACATCTCCAACAGGTGTGAACATTATTCCACGTACGGATCACTTGGTATAAACAATTAAACAATTAAAATTGTTATTACGGCCATCTGCATATAGTTACAATAAGGGGGTATTTTTAATCGTGTACCTTATTCGTTTCCCTTTCTTTTGAGACTAGGTTGATTACAATCGGCCCAGTAGAAGCCGAGATAATTCAATTTGTTTAAAGAAATTATAAACAAATGCCATTATTTCGACTTGCAGGCCAGCTACATCAATGTCCACACGACATAAATTAAAGCTACTAGGATCAGCTAACATCTCCAATAGGTGCGAACATTATTCCACGTACGTATCACTTGTTATAAACAATTAAACAATTAAAATTGTTATTACGGCCATCTGCATATAGTTACAATAAGGGGGTATTTTTAATCGTGTACCTTATTCGTTTCCCTTTCTTTTGAGACTTGGTTGATTACAATCGGCCCAGTAGAAGCCGAGATAATTCAATTTGTTTAAAGAAATTATAAACAAATGCCATTATTTCGACTTGCAGGCCAGCTACATCAATGACCACAGGACATAAATTAAAGCTATTAGGATCAGCTAACATCTCCAACAGGTGTGAACATTATTCCACGTACGGATCACTTGGTATAAACAATTAAACAATTAAAATTGTTATTACGGCCATCTGCATATAGTTACAATAAGGGGGTATTTTTAATCGTGTACCTTATTCGTTTCCCTTTCTTTTGAGACTTGGTTGATTACAATCGGCCCAGTAGAAGCCGAGATAATTGAATTTGTTTAAAGAAATTATAAACAAATGCCAATATTTCGACTTGCAGGCCAGCTACATCAATGACCACAGGACATAAATTAAAGCCATTAGGATCAGCTAACATCTCCAATAGGTGCGAACATTATTCCACGTACGGATCACTTGTTATAAACAATTAAACAATTAAAATTGTTATTACGGCCATCTGCATATAGTTACAATAAGGGGGTATTTTTAATCGTGTACCTTATTCGTTTCCCTTTCTTTTGAGACTAGGTTGATTACAATCGGCCCAGTAGAAGCCGAGATAATTCAATTTGTTTAAAGAAATTATAAACAAATGCCATTATTTCGACTTGCAGGCCAGCTACATCAATGACCACAGGACATAAATTAAAGCTATTAGGATCAGCTAACATCTCCAATAGGTGCGAACATTATTCCACGTACGGATCACTTGTTATAAACAATTAAACAATTAAAATTGTTATTACGGCCATCTGCATATAGTTACAATAAGGGGGTATTTTTAATCGTGTACCTTATTCGTTTCCCTTTCTTTTGAGACTTGGTTGATTACAATCGGCCCAGTAGAAGCCGAGATAATTCAATTTGTTTAAAGAAATTATAAACAAATGCCATTATTTCGACTTGCAGGCCAGCTACATCAATGACCACAGGACATAAATTAAAGCTATTAGGATCAGCTAACATCTCCAACAGGTGTGAACATTATTCCACGTACGGATCACTTGGTATAAACAATTAAACAATTAAAATTGTTATTCCGGCCATCTGCATATAGTTACAATAAGGGGGTATTTTTAATCGTGTACCTTATTCGTTTCCCTTTCTTTTGAGACTTGGTTGATTACAATCGGCCCAGTAGAAGCCGAGATAATTCAATTTGTTTAAAGAAATTATAAACAAATGCCATTATTTCGACTTGCAGGCCAGCTACATCAATGACCACAGGACATAAATTAAAGCTATTAGGATCAGCTAACATCTCCAACAGGTGTGAACATTATTCCACGTACGGATCACTTGGTATAAACAATTAAACAATTAAAATTGTTATTACGGCCATCTGCATATAGTTACAATAAGGGGGTATTTTTAATCGTGTACCTTATTCGTTTCCCTTTCTTTTGAGACTTGGTTCATTACAATCGGCCTAGTAGAAGCCGAGATAATTGAATTTGTTTAAAGAAATTATAAACAAACAGCTTTGTTTCGACTTGCATGCTAGCTACATCAATGACCACATGACATAAATTAAAGCTATTAGGATCAGCTAACATCTCCAATAGGTGTGAACATTATTCCACGGACGGATCACTTGTTATAAACAATTAAACAATTAAAATTGTTATTACGGCCATCTGCATATAGTTACAATAAGGGGGTATTTTTTATCATGTACCTTATTCGTTTCCCTTTCTTTTGAGACTTGGTTGATTACAATCGGCCCAGTAGAAACCGAGATAATTCAATTTGTTTAAAGAAATTATAAACAAATGCCATTATTTCGACTTGCAGGCCAGCTACATCAATGACCACACGACATAAATTAAAGCTATTAGGATCAGCTAACATCTCCAACAGGTGTGAACATTATTCCACGTACGGATCACTTGGTATAAACAATTAAACAATTAAAATTGTTATTCCGGCCATCTGCATATAGTTACAATAAGGGGGTATTTTTAATCGTGTACCTTATTCGTTTCCCTTTCTTTTGAGACTTGGTTGATTACAATCGGCCCAGTAGAAGCCGAGATAATTGAATTTGTTTAAAGAAATTATAAACAAATGCCAATATTTCGACTTGCAGGCCAGCTACATCAATGACCACAGGACATAAATTAAAGCCATTAGGATCAGCTAACATCTCCAATAGGTGCGAACATTATTCCACGTACGGATCACTTGTTATAAACAATTAAACAATTAAAATTGTTATTACGGCCATCTGCATATAGTTACAATAAGGGGGTATTTTTAATCGTGTACCTTATTCGTTTCCCTTTCTTTTGAGACTAGGTTGATTACAATCGGCCCAGTAGAAGCCGAGATAATTCAATTTGTTTAAAGAAATTATAAACAAATGCCATTATTTCGACTTGCAGGCCAGCTACATCAATGTCCACACGACATAAATTAAAGCTACTAGGATCAGCTAACATCTCCAATAGGTGCGAACATTATTCCACGTACGTATCACTTGTTATAAACAATTAAACAATTAAAATTGTTATTACGGCCATCTGCATATAGTTACAATAAGGGGGTATTTTTAATCGTGTACCTTATTCGTTTCCCTTTCTTTTGAGACTTGGTTGATTACAATCGGCCCAGTAGAAGCCGAGATAATTCAATTTGTTTAAAGAAATTATAAACAAATGCCATTATTTCGACTTGCAGGCCAGCTACATCAATGACCACAGGACATAAATTAAAGCTATTAGGATCAGCTAACATCTCCAACAGGTGTGAACATTATTCCACGTACGGATCACTTGGTATAAACAATTAAACAATTAAAATTGTTATTACGGCCATCTGCATATAGTTACAATAAGGGGGTATTTTTAATCGTGTACCTTATTCGTTTCCCTTTCTTTTGAGACTTGGTTGATTACAATCGGCCCAGTAGAAGCCGAGATAATTGAATTTGTTTAAAGAAATTATAAACAAATGCCAATATTTCGACTTGCAGGCCAGCTACATCAATGACCACAGGACATAAATTAAAGCCATTAGGATCAGCTAACATCTCCAATAGGTGCGAACATTATTCCACGTACGGATCACTTGTTATAAACAATTAAACAATTAAAATTGTTATTACGGCCATCTGCATATAGTTACAATAAGGGGGTATTTTTAATCGTGTACCTTATTCGTTTCCCTTTCTTTTGAGACTAGGTTGATTACAATCGGCCCAGTAGAAGCCGAGATAATTCAATTTGTTTAAAGAAATTATAAACAAATGCCATTATTTCGACTTGCAGGCCAGCTACATCAATGACCACAGGACATAAATTAAAGCTATTAGGATCAGCTAACATCTCCAATAGGTGCGAACATTATTCCACGTACGGATCACTTGTTATAAACAATTAAACAATTAAAATTGTTATTACGGCCATCTGCATATAGTTACAATAAGGGGGTATTTTTAATCGTGTACCTTATTCGTTTCCCTTTCTTTTGAGACTTGGTTGATTACAATCGGCCCAGTAGAAGCCGAGATAATTCAATTTGTTTAAAGAAATTATAAACAAATGCCATTATTTCGACTTGCAGGCCAGCTACATCAATGACCACAGGACATAAATTAAAGCTATTAGGATCAGCTAACATCTCCAACAGGTGTGAACATTATTCCACGTACGGATCACTTGGTATAAACAATTAAACAATTAAAATTGTTATTCCGGCCATCTGCATATAGTTACAATAAGGGGGTATTTTTAATCGTGTACCTTATTCGTTTCCCTTTCTTTTGAGACTTGGTTGATTACAATCGGCCCAGTAGAAGCCGAGATAATTCAATTTGTTTAAAGAAATTATAAACAAATGCCATTATTTCGACTTGCAGGCCAGCTACATCAATGACCACAGGACATAAATTAAAGCTATTAGGATCAGCTAACATCTCCAACAGGTGTGAACATTATTCCACGTACGGATCACTTGGTATAAACAATTAAACAATTAAAATTGTTATTACGGCCATCTGCATATAGTTACAATAAGGGGGTATTTTTAATCGTGTACCTTATTCGTTTCCCTTTCTTTTGAGACTTGGTTCATTACAATCGGCCTAGTAGAAGCCGAGATAATTGAATTTGTTTAAAGAAATTATAAACAAACAGCTTTGTTTCGACTTGCATGCTAGCTACATCAATGACCACATGACATAAATTAAAGCTATTAGGATCAGCTAACATCTCCAATAGGTGTGAACATTATTCCACGGACGGATCACTTGTTATAAACAATTAAACAATTAAAATTGTTATTACGGCCATCTGCATATAGTTACAATAAGGGGGTATTTTTTATCATGTACCTTATTCGTTTCCCTTTCTTTTGAGACTTGGTTGATTACAATCGGCCCAGTAGAAACCGAGATAATTCAATTTGTTTAAAGAAATTATAAACAAATGCCATTATTTCGACTTGCAGGCCAGCTACATCAATGACCACACGACATAAATTAAAGCTATTAGGATCAGCTAACATCTCCAACAGGTGTGAACATTATTCCACGTACGGATCACTTGGTATAAACAATTAAACAATTAAAATTGTTATTCCGGCCATCTGCATATAGTTACAATAAGGGGGTATTTTTAATCGTGTACCTTATTCGTTTCCCTTTCTTTTGAGACTTGGTTGATTACAATCGGCCCAGTAGAAGCCGAGATAATTGAATTTGTTTAAAGAAATTATAAACAAATGCCAATATTTCGACTTGCAGGCCAGCTACATCAATGACCACAGGACATAAATTAAAGCCATTAGGATCAGCTAACATCTCCAATAGGTGCGAACATTATTCCACGTACGGATCACTTGTTATAAACAATTAAACAATTAAAATTGTTATTACGGCCATCTGCATATAGTTACAATAAGGGGGTATTTTTAATCGTGTACCTTATTCGTTTCCCTTTCTTTTGAGACTAGGTTGATTACAATCGGCCCAGTAGAAGCCGAGATAATTCAATTTGTTTAAAGAAATTATAAACAAATGCCATTATTTCGACTTGCAGGCCAGCTACATCAATGACCACACGACATAAATTAAAGCTATTAGGATCAGCTAACATCTCCAATAGGTGCGAACATTATTCCACGTACGGATCACTTGTTATAAACAATTAAACAATTAAAATTGTTATTACGGCCATCTGCATATAGTTACAATAAGGGGGTATTTTTAATCGTGTACCTTATTCGTTTCCCTTTCTTTTGAGACTTGGTTGATTACAATCGGCCCAGTAGAAGCCGAGATAATTCAATTTGTTTAAAGAAATTATAAACAAATGCCATTATTTCGACTTGCAGGCCAGCTACATCAATGACCACAGGACATAAATTAAAGCTATTAGGATCAGCTAACATCTCCAACAGGTGTGAACATTATTCCACGTACGGATCACTTGGTATAAACAATTAAACAATTAAAATTGTTATTCCGGCCATCTGCATATAGTTACAATAAGGGGGTATTTTTAATCGTGTACCTTATTCGTTTCCCTTTCTTTTGAGACTTGGTTGATTACAATCGGCCCAGTAGAAGCCGAGATAATTCAATTTGTTTAAAGAAATTATAAACAAATGCCATTATTTCGACTTGCAGGCCAGCTACATCAATGACCACAGGACATAAATTAAAGCTATTAGGATCAGCTAACATCTCCAACAGGTGTGAACATTATTCCACGTACGGATCACTTGGTATAAACAATTAAACAATTAAAATTGTTATTACGGCCATCTGCATATAGTTACAATAAGGGGGTATTTTTAATCGTGTACCTTATTCGTTTCCCTTTCTTTTGAGACTAGGTTGATTACAATCGGCCCAGTAGAAGCCGAGATAATTCAATTTGTTTAAAGAAATTATAAACAAATGCCATTATTTCGACTTGCAGGCCAGCTACATCAATGACCACACGACATAAATTAAAGCTATTAGGATCAGCTAACATCTCCAATAGGTGCGAACATTATTCCACGTACGGATCACTTGTTATAAACAATTAAACAATTAAAATTGTTATTACGGCCATCTGCATATAGTTACAATAAGGGGGTATTTTTAATCGTGTACCTTATTCGTTTCCCTTTCTTTTGAGACTTGGTTGATTACAATCGGCCCAGTAGAAGCCGAGATAATTCAATTTGTTTAAAGAAATTATAAACAAATGCCATTATTTCGACTTGCAGGCCAGCTACATCAATGATGTATGTACATAAATTAAAGCTAGAAGCATAAGCTACAATCCTCAATAGGTGTTAAGAATATTTCATCTGCGGTTCATTTGTTATAAACAATTCAAATATGTGTTTGAAAATTACACGTTAATTGTGTCTCAATACTCCATTCCTGCAGCCTCAATATATTATTCTTTGCCAGCCAATCATCCATTATACCTGCAATAGAAGAACAGGCCTGTGATAGACCTGTTCTAAAATCAGAATTGATTTCGAAGTCGTAAAAGCAGTATGTAAGTGACTGAATAAAATATGATAAAGATTCGAAGCACCGTTCAAACTAATAAATTAGTTAACGCGATGTTACAACAAAAGACTACTTAATCTCATTATAAAACAATCTCGATGCCGGACGAAGACGCGTCCATCCTCAATTGGATGATCGGTCCTTCGTCCAGCAAAGGAGACTCAAGAAAGATTTTAATCATTAAAGTTTAATGTACTGTTGCGATGGTAGAACGATTGTTAGTTAAACGCGTATTAATTAATAGAAGCTAGTAATCAAGCATACACGATAGTAAAGTAAAGTCCGAGGTGCCATTGTGTTGTAGAATGAGGTATGTTGCTAGCCTTCTACTACATTACCAACCTTACGCTGCGAGGCTTCAATCGCCACTGGCGCGGCCCGCGTCGCGCAACGGCCGACCCCACGCCCCGACGCGCCGGCGAGTCGGTTGTGCTCGGTGGAATTCGCTATTTCCGTAAAGCCTACTATCCCAGGGTCATACCTAGTGGACTTCTACTGGTTCTGACCAATTTTTAGCCGGACCAACGACTCTAGGGTCGTGCCAACTGGACTTTTACTGTTTTTGGCCAACTTTTAGCCGGACCTACGACTTTAGGGTCATGCTGACTGGACTTCTGCGGGTTCTGACTAAGTTTTAGCTGAACCCACGATCCCAGGATTGTACCTACTGGACTTTTACTATTTCTGACCAACTTTTAGCTGGACCTACGATCCTCGTTAAAGAATTCTTTTGTTCTTTGCCGCGCAATGAAAACGGGACAGCACAGGTGGAACGCTCGACGTGACACGCATTTCATTGTCAATTTCATCGCCCCGATGCATCGCGATGTGATTTCGACTCAACTCGAGCCGAACCGAAGTGCATCGCGCGACCAGGCACCGTAGCTCAATTTTTCTACCGAAACGTTGCTCGGGAAATAGCTTTCCTGATCCCCCCCAAAGCATTTACATCTATTCAACAATCGCATAAATTCTGTTCCCAATACTACTTCAGTAAATAATAGCTCTTCAAGTAATCACCGTTCATGTGCAGAGAACGCTCGAACAGCGTGGTTTTTCTGAGTCGGTATGACAGTCACGTTGTGCCACAAAAGTCCATAAGATGTCTTGTCAATTCCTATTTCTCGTCTGTGCCACAACTTTCTCCTCAAAAGTTTCAACAATACGGCATTTGTAGTTTAAAAAATTATAAACAATTAAAAAATGTAGTGTCGGGTATAATCGCGATTTACCTTGAACCAGGCATGCATAGAAGAACATTAGCATGACCGATAACTAGGTTCTTTAAATTGAATACTCACGCTGTCTATGGGTTTATTCTAGTTCGTATGTGCTTCCGTTAGATGTCACGATGTCGTTGATAACGCTACACGTGTTACGTTGCCAAGGTTTAAATAAGTTGACCATTCCGCTGAAATTAGCTGGGACTGGTTCACTTGTGAGATCGCGGGCGTGTTCGTTGTTTGATAAATATTTAAGAAAAATGTCGTACACAGCTGTTGAAAAGGGTGCATTAAATACTACCGATTACAGGGTTTACTTCAGTAAGTAATTCAACGTCCTAACCTTAAAAGCTTGATTACGCTGTTCACGCAGTTAGACTTTTCCAAAGGTCGTGATAGTATGTATGTCGGTATCGGAAGCATTATAAAAATTGCCAAGCATATCATTGAATATTTTTATATTCTCCATAGCGTGACATTTCTATTTAGCATTCTCTTGTATTTCGGAATTAATTTGTCAAGTTTCGCTTTTATCGCGTGCCGAATCATTGAACCGCTTTCACCCGTACGCGTTGGTTTTCCTCGTGCATTCTTTTTTCATGCTATAATGTATTAAAATGTTCGAATTCTGTCGAAGTTTACCCTTTCTTGACGGTGATATCACGTTTTACGAGGACCGAGTTTCACGTAATGTCAGCATGACATTAGGTTTCGGTGAAAGCATTTGGATGCCTTCGGCGTGACGAAATTTTCGGGCTCGCATATGTTTCAAATTCTTCCCTATTATTATTGGTGCTCCTTTTGATTCGATGGAATAATTTAATTTGTTGGCTTTTTTTTAATCGTTTATATACCATTAAAATTTTAAAGTTATTAAGGATTAATTTATGAAGGAATATACTCTTCGCACAAACGATATAATTTATTGCATTATAGGAAATGAAGATGGCCCAATATCACCCATGCACGATATTCCACTTTATGCCGATGAATCTAACAAAATAATGAATATGCTTGTTGAGATCCCGAGGTGGACAAATGCAAAAATGGAGATCAACCTTAAAGAAACATTAAATCCAATTAAGCAGGATGTTAAAAAGGGCAAACTTAGATATGTGGCCAATTGTTTCCCCCATCATGGGTACATATGGAATTATGGCGCACTGCCACAGGTACTTGAAGTATCTGATAATGCAATTATCAGGGAATTATATTATCGGTACAAGGAATTGAAGTACAGTGGGATTTCTAATTGTAGTATGATAAGAAAAGATTTGTGACATCATGTAACATAGAAGAGAATGATATCATCAGTTTGATTGGAATTGCTCCATTGAAGAGAATTAGAGATCATATGCTACCAACACATAACACATTTTGATATGTACATGTATTCTATCCAAGTGTGTGCTGAAAACCTTATCACATCTTACGTAAAGTTTTAGACTTAGTTCAAGGGTATCCTGTACTATCTGTTCTAGCTCTGCAAATTTAGCAATGCTTACTCTTTTACATTTTATTCTTGTTACTGAATTTGTGTTCGTTATTCTTTTCATGAATAGACTTGGGAAAATCCTGAAGTATTGGATGAAGCTACTGGATGCAAAGGGGACAATGATCCTATCGATGTTCTTGAAATAGGATATAGGGTAAGACAGATTTGTTGGCCATGTAAGTCCATGTCAAACTTTCAATTTATATTGTTTATGCCTCATTGAAAATTCATTTTCGCTAGGTCGCAAAAAGAGGAGAAGTATTGAAAGTAAAAGTTTTGGGTACTGTTGCACTTATTGATGAAGGTGTGTTAAATTGTGTAACTAGAGACAAATTCTTTTTTCCACGCTCATTTTATTTGATCTTTATTTATAACAGGTGAAACTGATTGGAAGATTATTGTCATTGATGTGAACGATCCCTTGGCTGATCAAATGAATGGTAAAGTTTGCTGTTCTTAGCTTATAGATGCACGTAGTTAGATCCGAAGGTACTTGCAATCTGACGAAATTTGTGTTACATACAGATGTATCTGACATTGAAAAGCATTATCCAGGATTAATGAAAGCTACAATTGAGTGGTTTAAAATTTACAAAATACCAGATGGTAAGCCAGAGAATCAGTTTGCGTTTAATGGAGAAGCAAAGCCCAGGGAGTTTGCATTACGTATAGTAGACGAAGTACATAACCATTGGCAAAATCTCATTAAAAGGGAAGCGCCTGCGGGTGGAATTGCATGGTTTGTGAATTTATTTGTTGGCTCACGAAGCGAAAAAAATTTGCTCGGTTCACTGACTTAAATGAAAAATTCGATTCGCAGCACTAATACAAGTGTAGCAGGTAGTCCCTTTAAGATTACTTCAGATGTTGCTGAAGAAATATTGGAGAAGGCCCCAGAATCACAGGATGCTCAAGCAGTGGATCCAAGTGGTAAGATAAAATTAACAAAAAACAAATTTGATTCACTGACATTTCGCACATCTTTTATAAGTTTCTTAATTTGAACTGAATAAAATATTGATATGTTTTATTTCAGTCTGCAAATGGCAATACATTCGAGCACTCTGTCATAAACTATAAATGCACTCAAGACATTAAAGTTATATTTTTGTACTGCACATATTGTTAATTATTATTTGTGTAATTTCTGTTCTCATCGCAATAATTATTAATAAACTATTCTGCTGTTTGATTTCAGTCGATAAATGGCATTACGTGCATCTTAAGTGAGACTAAAGGCCTATTCTCGCATCTCTCTCACATCTGTATTACTCTCACAAATTGCTATGCGATACATTTTGATCCACGATCTTGACAATATTAAAATACTAGCGTGTACTTGCAGTACCGAAGCAAGGAATATTATTATTATGCACAGTGAAACATCACATGACGGTCGAACATATATGTTATTATTTATTTTACTGTATTTATAATTATCTAATTGGAAAGTATGTATAGAATTTTTATTTGTCATATAAGCGAGAGACTTATAAAAATATTCTTGTTACTGTACTGTACGTGCAACGTAGACGTAGCAGGCACTAAGAGCTAAACATACTTTCGTTCAGGGTTGTGAAACAACTTTTCATTTATACATAAGAATAAGGTATTCCCAACGTAAGCACATTTTTTTCTCATTATTTGTTACGTAATAGATACACTATAATACAATAAAATAGTTTGCAACTTAAATTCTACGCTGTCCATTATATAATATCTCTAATCCTTCATCCTTATGCTGTTCTTAAAACCTTTGATAAAATATTCCTATCGAGATATAAATGTTGAAAGGACTATTTCGTGGCTACGTCGAAGGTGTGTGTTTAACTACTCCTTCCCCAACAACTGGTCTCCAAGGAGACATTCGTGTCTACTTTGTTGTGTGCTTAAACGTACGAGGAACGAGGCGTATACATCGTACTATAGGACACACATGTAACCGGACAAGGGAGACGAATCGGTCCTTTGGTACGATAAATTACCAAGCAAGATCTGGCATATCAGAGAGAGAGAGACAGAGAAGGATAGAATGTGTATCGCAGAAAATTTTTTAAAATACTTTGAAATTAATTTCTGCGATTTTTGTTTAAGAATGGCAGGTAAAAGGTGCTTAAAATTTTTCTATCACGCGGAAAAAGTAAGATAGAATTGTATTTAATTATTTTATTTTAATTTTTATTATTTTATAAAGTACGAGCGTTAAGTACCTCTTCCGGTTCTGAGATCTCGTTTTATCAATTTGCGGCTAGCCGATGATGTCACGAGGTAGGAACGAAACATGAGAGGCAATATTTAACGAATATGAAGTACCTACTACCTCTCCTCGTTGGCTTAGTTAGGTTTCCCCCTTTGTCTCTCCCGGCGATACGGTCTATTTTGTAGAGGAAATGTTTGTGCTCGACGTTGTCTTCTTGGTCTCTACTCCCACGGGAAGTGTCTATGCACTTCCATCCGAGGAAAATAGCTGGGTGGCACGGAGGAAAGGGGTTAAGATATAGTGCAGGTAGCACGGTAAGAAAATAGTAAGACAAATTGCTACGACAACTTTACCACTTGAAATACATGCCTGCTTTTATGTCTCAAAGTATCTTCAAAAGAAAGGGCAAAGCTTAGATGAATGTCATAGAAAGTACTTGACACCCAAATCTTCTACGTAACTTTAGGAATATATAGCACCATAACGTCTAAATTGTTGCATTTACTGGCCGAGCTCGCCGCAATATCATTAACTTTCCGCGAAAATCCGATAATGGTGACGCAATTTAATTCTACGTACACTTGAACTCTTTTAAAAAATCGCCAACTTTCGCGGTCCAAGTTCGAGGATCGCGCGCGCTTGCATATCGATTATCTTCGTTCGATTGGTCTTTCGATTTTTCATTAGCGTCAACTTCTTCCCGCCAGTTTTAGTGACTTGAACGCGAACGGAGTGGTTGTGTCGTTAATTTGTGCCTGACCAAAGTGCTTTTAAATAATCATTAACGTCTAAATTCTTTTTCCTATTGCTCGCAACGGTTAATTTAACGCCATTAACCCGGAAAATAACGATCTATCTCATTGACATCGCACCGGAGTTGCATTGAATCGTCATTAGTCTAACAAAATGACGACTAACGAGGCAAGGTGTCAGCCATTAATTCCTGACCGGCTTATTGCTAGAATCAGCCGTCAAAGGGCCCCCGACTAATTCGACACGGGCTCCGAGAAGAAAGTGCATAAGATGAAAGAACGGGACCCAGAAATAAAAAAAAAAAGAAAGGAAAAGAATCCCAGCCGGTCGGTCCGCTTTCTGGTCGAGTATCCGGTGCGAGACTGGATTCCTTCTTGGTGCCCTCCTGCCGAATTCCCCGCGCCCTTTTTTTCTCTCTCGTCAACCCAGTGGCAACACCAGCTAGGTGAACCGAGAAAGCAGGTGGATGTATTGACTGGCGCAGTGTACCACGCGCTCGCGCGAATCTTGCTACCGGTGGACTGAACGAGGTAGTAGACGTACCTGTGGAAAAGGAACATTGAGGACAGGGAAGGGTAGTATGTATGTAACCGCCCGCGGCCTCCACCGCCCCTCACCTTCGTTCGCCAACCAATAGATGGCCGTGCGTCCGTGGTGGTGCGGCGTCGCCTCTACTCGCCTCGCGCAGTCACAATTCGTTCGACCGTCGAGCTGAACGCTTCTGTCACGTAAAATACGGGGATATCGACGAGCGTGTTGGAGTTACGGTGCGCGCCTTTTCACCACAGCTGTCATCGTTCCTTTGGACATTCTTTGTTCGGTAGGGGATCCGTGGTGCATGTGTTTTTGGGAATCCGCGGGGCGTTTGATCTTGTCAGTTCACGGTGGACGGTGTTCTCCCGCGGGTACGAGAGCCATGCGATTTTCGTGGGTGTTCGTGGCCACGGTGCTCCTGGTTCTGGTCGCCGGGGCGAGGTGCAAGAGGAAATTCGACGGGGATTTCGAGTTCGCCGAGGAGGTGAGTACCTATACATATTTATATATACCGAATTGCAAGTGTGTTTCCTGTTCGTTTTGGTCGCTTGTCGATCATCCACCGGCTGGCAGATATGTCATGTCGCGTTTCGGAGCCAGTGAGACAGTCGTCAAGCACATTCATCTACGCCGGTGCATTGCGATTGTTTCCGCGTAATAGAAGGGAAACGTACGCCTCCGCGTATCTGTGTCGAGACCGGGTTGTACGTGTTGTTTACTAGGTTTACGCTTTGCTCGAAAAGACGGAAGTCTTTCACCCGGTAAAACGAGTCTTGTTGCAACGCGTCAGTCGCATGTCAGCCGTTCATTAATATAATCAAACGGACGTATTTAAGTCGTAATATGAAGCGAATTGTTCCGAAAACTTCGATCGTATTTGCCACGTCTTTGTCGCCAAGGATACGAATCCAGGCAAAACGAGCTTCGAAGGTTGAATGCGTCGTAAAACCGTCGTGGGATGAAATAGTGTGTTGTTTTTATCTTTGCTCTCGCGGTTCAGTCTATCTCGTCTGTTTTCATATTTTTGTTTTGGAGTAGTCCGAAGGTTGGATGTATAGAGTAATTATTGCAGGGTACTTCGACTTCGGTACATTAGGGTCGCTCTGTTAATAACAGTACGTATAATTGGATGTGACCTTCTTTAAAAGCACTCGTAAAATATGCAATTATAGGCCCCGCGGTTCATGAGGAAGCAGGAGTGTGTGTGCACGCAATGCAACCACTTTTACTTTCACGTATAACAGGATCGCTGATCTAATGCAAGTTATCGGGTGCCGTAGTTTATTTTCTTCGGGCCGATGGCGTGGCTCGCTTTCTACGCGACCAATCTTTGCTTATAGGTAAACACCGTGATTGAAAATAATTACAGCGTACGCAACGTGTATGTGCGTGCCACGTACACCTGGTATCGCGTCTTCATGGTGCGCCGTGCACCGTGCACCGCATGCTCTTGAGTGCATGTAAATTTTACAATACAGTTACTGCAAAGTATGCTTTCGACTGCAATGCAGAGCTTCGGGAAATCAAGTCACAGGGGCGTCAAAAAAAAAACTTCGTAAAACTTATAAACAATTGTATATAAGTCTCGTTAAGTCTATCCCTTTCACGTGAAAATATTCGCGATTACGTCGCAGCGGACGACTCGAACCGTAATTAAACCAGAACTATTTATACCATAGATAAGTTCTGAATACATATTTATGTGGAACTATTTCTTTATATTTATCCCTGAGTGCCACCCTCGTACTATGGAATATTCCACGTAGAGTGTATCTTTATCGACGTGATGAACATTAGGGACAAAGTGTTATCTGTACGTAAGTACAGCAGTGTATTTATCATTTGGCACCCCTTCCTTGTTTACGTCCTGCGAATTCCTCTACGTAGTAGCAATATATGCTACGCAGAATTGCTACGTGTTCTCCGAACTGGGATTTAATACTGAGATATGAAGAAAATTTGAAAACAAGGTCGGGGAGGAAGCACGTGTGATTATGTGCCTGCTTGTAGCCGACCACTTTTCATTTGTTCTTAAGCTCGTGCACAATCGAAAGGTTACGTTTTATTACGCGAGCTGAATATCGTGCACACTCTAAATTTATGAAGCAACGTTTTCAACGGCGCTGCCCCAATTTTTCCATTGCTATAACGTTATAACCCTATACCTTATCCTCTGCGCCGCTGCTGCCATGCACCACCGACACTTGACCCTCTTATCTTTTCTCTTTTATAATCCGCATTGCCATTTTTCGACTCGCCAGCGTGCGAATGACGAACACTCGTCGCGACGCTTTTCCTTCGTGGGAAACTGGTCAACCGCACGTCAATAGCGTCTCGCTTTCACGATAATTACGTTTTCTTCCCGCTGTTCTTCACTCTCGTTACTTCGTAAATAGCGCGTGCGGAAATTATGTTGTAAAATGTCATAGGAATGCGGTAAATGGCAATGCAGGATCGAATTAAAATTTGAAATTACCCCTTTCTTTTTTTGTTATAATAGTATTCCCTGTGGAGAGACCAATTTTTCTTTCTACACAAATATGGACGTTCGTATCGTTTATGCAGCATATTCTCCTGCTTGCGCGATTCAATTATTTGCAATAATTCTTCGACGATTATACATCCATAGGAAAATAGTGGTATCCATATTTTCAGCTAATTACGCTGATACAGATCTCGTTTCTGTTTACTCATATGATACCACCTCATTCGATTGCTCACGGAAGTCTCTAATTAGACGAAGTCGCGAATTCATCGTAATTTATCGATTAACCCTTCTATTTATTCGACCGTTTCCCCCCCACTGGTCGCATATACATATTTGTACACCTTGATAGACACGTGTGTACAAATTAACCATTCGCGTTGGACGATGCTTTTGCGCGATCTCCCGACGAATCGCAATTTCTGAATCCAATCGCTTGCTCGCAGCTTCGTTTCGAAAGGGGTGAACGCACTGGTCGACGTATTTTTTTTTTTACACAGTTATCGATTACCCGGCAATTTTAACGTCGTGGTATCGCGACCGCGAGATGATGCACTTCCCCATCGAATCGATCGCAAACCAGAAACAACTTTGTTCTCGACCCTCGATGCTCGAAGAAACTTTCCGCTGCGAATTGCGCTTATCATTTATTTACCGCAACTGAAGCCAATCGATCAGACTTGATTCAATCACCGTTGTCTGGAGTTTCAGCGTCCTTGGAGCGGAAATTTTTTTGGCCTTTTTGTTCTTGTCCTCTTGATCTACAGTTTCGATAGGAAATGCCGGTAAAATTGCGCATCCCCAATTGCTTCTTGATATTTTATCCTCTTGCTGTCTCTATCTTTCGCAATAAATTGGAGATAAAAATTTGAGGTATATCACCCCTCTTCAAGGTGTACATTCGCCGCGTCGAGGTTTTAAATCCATGCACGAGTTACCTAGCAAAATTTTGCAGAAACTTAAGGGAGCTTGAATGCTGCGACAGTAATAATGAGGTCGAAGGAAGAGGGATCGGAGCAATGGATAGCTAAAGGTTTATGCGTACAGGTGTTCCATTATTTCGAAGTCCGAAAATAGGAGTAACCCTTTACGAAACGATGCTCGTTGCCGCCAAGTTTTGTAATTACGATAATTGAACCCCGCCGCGAATTGTACACGCGCCTGTCATCTGGCTTTCTGTCTGTCCCTCTGTTTCCTGGCGGTTGGTGGTTTATAAGTGCACACACCGAGCGCGTTCCATCGAGGAGAAAATCGATTATCCGTGGCGTAATGGAAAAGAATTCCCGTATCGATCGACACGGTGAATACCGTGTGACCTAGTGACGCGAAGGTAAACGGGTGTACTATTGCACCCGCGTTTTTTCACGACCTATTGTTCCTCATAAATTACTACTTACCCAACGGCGATAGTAATTTCTCTTGTTGCACTCGTTCATACTTTATAACACGAACCCGCCGCGTCACGAGGACGTAATAGTAATAATAGATATCGAATGGTGCATATTTTATCGGTCTGCCTGCAGTCTCGTTACTACCCTGCAGCACGGAATTTTATTTTCGATCACACGACACTGGAACTAAATTCACAAAGAAACATGATCATTTATTCATATTTTTGATAAAAAATATTAATCCTCATGCGTTCATCGTTGATATCGTCGAATGTTCTCTGGTTACGTCTTGCAAGGACCAAAATGAATGTCTCCTTCCTCGAAGATTAAAGAATAACCGGCCCTCACAATTTTAATAATTCCAATTGCTTGAACTTCATTTAATACCACTTCTGAACCTGGAACTTTGATAGGGAAGGTAAAATAGAGTTTGAAACCTTCCTGCCCATCGATATTTTCACCATCGTTCGCTGCCACCCCTTTGCTTCGACTTTGTTACGCGAGTTCTCGTTACACCGTGAGTTGCGCGTACATTTTCCGCGTGTTTTCCACGCTCCTCTCTCCCTATCGGCACCTACACTGGCCCACTAGAGATCACTCGATTATCCCCTTTGTCCTGGAAGCTACTCGACTGAGTGTGTTTCATGCTTCATCCTCCAACCCTTTTTTCTTCCGCTACACCCCCTCACGGTACGTAATTTGAAATTGTGAATGGCTGCGTTGGGATATTATCGCGTACTTCGAGAGGGAGACATAGTCTTTGGCTCAGTGGATTACTGTATACATTTTATGTACTTCGATATTTTATATCGCAACTTGGACATTCGACTTATCGTCTCCGTGTATTGTTTTTCTATTTCGCAAGGAAATATCGAACGATATAAAATATGTATCAATTTTATTTCTACATCCTTTCATTTCACTGTACGGATTCCCACGTTTACTCATTTTGCCCAGACCGAATTATTCACAATAAATATAGAATGTCGGATGAATTTCACTTTCACCGAACTTCTATAATTTCATAAAAGTACCCGCGCCAAATCTTAACGCCAACGCCTGCACGCTAATTAAACCCCGACATAAAATTCCATTCAGTCTCTGTGCACTTCAATCGTTTTATCTCAATCAGTGAACGCAAACGGCGGCAACGAAAATGAAAACAGCGAGCAAAAACGGGAAACAGCATGGTCCAGCCGTTGAGTATCACAGGGCTGAAACGGTCATTAAAACCCCTTTAACGAACTCAATACGCTTTTCATAAATTTCGCAACATCGCGGCAGCATCTCGGTTCGCGTAATCCGAATACCCGTTCGGCTGGATATTTATGGCGGGCGTACACACTTTTTG
The DNA here is from genome assembly GCA_963667235.1 of Nomada lathburiana. Classification (NCBI taxonomy): domain Eukaryota; kingdom Metazoa; phylum Arthropoda; class Insecta; order Hymenoptera; family Apidae; genus Nomada; species Nomada lathburiana. The sequence goes on along the minus strand of OY763905.1, from coordinate 11,070,454 downwards.
AAAATGTGAATGCAGCCTTTAACAGGCCGCTGGTACGCGTACGAAGGCGTTCATAAGCTCGAATTTATCGCGCAGGAAGCCACCGCCAGGTATGAGCCTCGCCACCCGTGTCTACTATGAAAGCTTTTATAAACCTCTTAGCGTGAAAATAAAGTAGCGCCGAATGCTACGAAATCTCGCGTAGAATTTCGTTTCTATACAATTTCCTTGCCGGTGCCGCAGTGTAATTGGCCGGGCAACGGGCAATTCGGCGCAAATCGCAAAATGACGCGCTTGGCCACCCCTTTGCTGTCTCCTATTTGTCTCTCGAATCTGCTATAAGAAACACAGTCTTTTCGAAGGTTCACGAGTTCATGAATTATTCTCGTTTCTTGAATATTAATTTCCCCATCATAGTTTCGTTCGCTGTTGTGGGTTACAAGTTGCCTGGCGACGATCAGAGCGATGCTTGAGTTTCGGATTAATTGCTTCTTGAAGATGTTGTTCGTTATATTAAAAAAATAGGTTGCGTTTGTATTACAGTTTGTGTGGCGGTGAAACGTCTCTTTGCACGTTTGGAAAATTTATCTGCGGCTGGATTAAAAGTACAGAGTTCACTCTGTTTGCCGGAACAAATATGTACAATTGTTCCAGCTGTATTTTTTTTTTTTAACGACCGAAACAGTTATTTCTGGCGGAATAATTGAATATATTTTACGTCCGTGCGTTTTGCTGTGCCGGTCAGTAGAACGTGCAATCACGTGAAGCATATTCCTACAATATTTATGTTCCTGAAAAAAGGTATTGTAGTTTATTTTTTTAATTAGTTCACGTTTGCCCTTCTTTTTTTTTTAACTAATCAAGAAGAGTCAAATATAAAGGATAATTTTCTAGTGATAATTTTTTATCGAACAATGTTATTTTGATTTGAAATTCAGTTGTTCATTACGTAGATTGATTTCTGTAAAATGAAATTTACTAGTCTATGTTTAAAATACTGCATAAAGCGAGTCAATATGAAACCTGGATTTTATCGTCGACCCAATTCAGATCGATCAGAATAGTATATTCCTCGAACTTTGCTTACAAACTTTGTACATTTTGTTACCTTCAAACTTTTTTATTCTTCCTCCGTTGCGTGTCTTTCGTATTTTATGGATGAATTCGATTTTCAAATTAAGCAGCAGTAAATACCGAAAGTAATATACGCTAAAGAAATTCTACTCTTTTCCGAACCCCTTTCTCGGTGCAACGTTCCTTCGGTTAGGAGCATACAATTAAGAAACGATCGTGGCACACTAAATTTCGCGTTTCAATGGACGCGCTGCTTGCCCCGGAAAATCGTAAACTCGCTCAATTACGCGTGGACGATCGTCAATTATGGAACAACGTCGTTGCGTTCTGGTGCAATGCAGCAAAGACAGGTGGAGCAAATCACCTCGAATGTTGCAGGTGGTAGGAATGCTCGGAATGTCGACCAACACCTTTGGCAACATTTGCCAACTCTCCTCCTCTTGTGTCACATCCATTCACCTTACAATCCTGTTCACCGATCACCTCGCGAGCTTATTGTTTATGGCTGAGCTAAAACGGCAACGAAGGCGTAGTGAACACGATCATACTCGTTGTGAACACGTTGGAGACTTCGATTTTAAAGACTTGCCCGATTGTTCTTAATTCCGTTTTTATGGTCTGCAACGAAAATTGAAATGATTGATGCGGTAAACTTTTTTCTCTCGATAAAACCCTTTCACGTTCATAAAGTTTTTGTTAAAACAGCCATAGTTTGGTTTAATTGGAAATTATTTTTGGTTTTAATGCCATACGATTATTATAATTATAATTTTTATAAACCTATCTAAAATCTTCCCTAAAATCCTTAGCGTAGCAGTGAGTTATGTTGGTTAAAAAGCTTCCCGTTCTAGGATTTTTGTGGCAATATATTTTTTTCCCCACACGAAACACAGACTGTTAAGACTTCACAGTTCTAATAATCACAGTGTCGATTTAAATGGCTCGATGAAAAATTAAATTCATCGAACTACCGATACTCTTGATCAAATTGCCGCTCGTTAGCAAAGGAATCAATGTTCCATCGATGATTCGTTGCTCCCGATTCGTTTCATTAACTTTATTCAGTTATTTATTCCCTTTTTTCCCATTCTGCTTCGATGCGAGGCTGCAATGAGTCACGATCGAGCCAAACGAGATTTTGTTTTATGTGGTTCGGTCGGATTTATTTCATCTCAGGGCGTTCGTGCAGCGGAAAAAGAGGAATTTTGGGTATGCGGCAATAAAAAGCGCCGTAGAAAAGAGGAAAAAAAAAATCCTGAAACGATGGCAAAATATTTCGAGAAATCTGGACACTATCATTCTCTAGACTATTTGCATTTCTATCGCTGCATATTTGTTGCGAGTCTTTCACGCTTTTTCTTCGTGCTTTTTTTTTCAAATTAATTAGCGTTCCATCCACGCTGTTTTATCTCAGCATTCTTGATATTTTTATAGAACCACTAGTTAGATTCCTCTAGGCCAGAAAACAAAGTGTATCCACCGCGATATAGATATGCAGATGCTCTGCAGGTGTTAATCACATAATTCCCGTCGACAGTAAATGTGGAAAATGTAGATCAATTCGACCTTGTTCCACCTGCATTTATATGGTTAACAAGCTCAGAACTTTTCAATTTCTATATTTACTTTTTAATGCAAGTCTAAAGTCACTTTGTTATTCTCATCACAGATCAGAAAATATTCCATGCATTCACGTTGAATCGCCCGCGTTGTTTATTAATGCGGAATTTTATTTACAAAACGAGTTTGAAATCCACGCCGTCCACTTTAAAATGCAACTCCTCCAGCTGCTCTCGAGGTCTCCGCGTAGATTTATTAGACACGTTGTGCCATTCGCGTCTTCTTACATAAAAAAAAAATCGGAAAAAACATCAAAGCGACCTTAAAGAAACCTTAAAAAGTACTTGTGCCTCGGCGAGCAAATAATTTAGCAAACTCCTCTGCTCGCATTGGATATATACCGATATTCCAAGCAGTATTCATTCTAACGAACCTAGTTTCATGAATCAACACTGCTGACACAGCATCAAGTATTGTCGATCCTCCTTGATCTCGCTTCGCTTTCCACGATTTTTTCGAAAAACCTACGAAATCTGGGCCACTGTTTCTTCTATAGAGAGATTGCTGATCCAGTTGGTAATCCTTTCCCCGAAGTTCGCTTTTAATAGCCGTTGAAGCCTCGGGTGGAGTGTCGTAATCCGTGATTCGTTCTCACGAGAATTTCTCGCCCTGTGTGGGCATCATCGAATGACTCAAACGTCTGTCATCTTTCCATTATTGGTCGGTGTCCACGCGTTTTCAATTATCGCCTTTGTTTACCGGCCCGATTCGCACATCTGTTAGACTCTAACAATAAGTTCACGCCTCGAATATTTCTAGCCACAGAACGAGTCACGGACAGTCCGCTGGCCTTATTATTAGCAGCTTGTCGCTCGTATTAACCATTATTCCAAGTTATTTCGCCGAGGAAGTACGACAGTTCGCAGATCTTCTTCATGACTTGGAAATTACTCAATTAACTTTCTATCTTGAAATAATTCTGTTGTCCAGATACGTTTTTTTCGAGATACATACGATTCGAACCTATTTTCCGTAGCTTCATTTAATGGATTATTTCAGTCGTTCACTTTTCTTTGCTACTTGTTTTCCCAGCACCAAAGTATCACTGACAGAGAACTCGGTTCGTTTTAATTGGACTACGGAGCAGTTCTTCAGAGACAGTATTTCTTTCATTTTTCTTTATGCGCGCTTCTATAAATTCCTTTGAAGTTATCTGAAATTCTTCTTCTTTTCTTTTTTTATAATGTTGTAGGTGAAATTTTTATACCGTCCTCGATTTTACACTGACAGGTTTTCAAACGACTTTATTTAGATTCGAAATGCTAGGTAGATTTCGTAGTGGTATTTGGAGTGTTTCGGACATGGTGGACGAGCGAGGGGGGGAGGGTTTTTACGATTTCAAAACGAGATTCTTGGCTTTGAAGTATTCTTAATTCAATTGCGCCAATCGCCTGTGCTTTCAACAAATTTTCATGGTACACGCTTCCGCGAATGGAAAGATACCGTGCTACGTTTGAGAGATTATTACGTTCGGTGGAATATTATTAAAATTTCGATGTTATACTACATTTTCCTCGCGGCTTTCTGCTTGCGCTGTTTTCGAATCGAGTATCTGAAAGGCGAGATGAGTGGAGGGGAGGTAGCCTGGAAATGTTGTCATTGGAAAGAGATTCTTTTCTATCGATCGTGGATCACGGGCAGGTAGAAGCAGGATTAAAAGTTGTCGAATGTTTCTTTGTCAGGGGATGAGCACATGGAAGAGGAGAAATGTGAAACCCCCAGTCGTGAGTGACGCTGTGACTACTTTTCGCCCAACAGTATTACCATATTAAAAATTATTCGTCCCTGCGCTAGAAACGGCATAAATTAGATATATAAATAAATTCTACGAAACATATTTATTTTATCCTCGTCTTCCTATTTCGTTTTCGTTTTCATTCGAAAATTTTCCACCGCTGGCATCTTTGATAGCTTACAATCTTTCATATTACACTTCGGATTTATGCACCTTGCAGCTCTTTATACCTGGCCAAGTACTTTAGTCAGAAAGCCAGCCTATCAGTTTTTGTAGCCGTGGACTTTTTATTCGACATCGCATTCAACGTCTACTTTATGGTTGCGTGGTAAAGGCCGAATATACGTATTCATGGGTCATTTCTTGCCCGGTGTCCCGATGATACTGCAAATTTATTTTTCGGACACGTACAAGAAAGGAGATACGGGGGGCAGTAAATAGGAGAATGACTGTGGAAAATTCCTTTCATTTTGGAGTCGAAGTCGTAGGCTCTTACTATAATACGTTCACTATCTCTCCGTTGTACCACTTTTCCTGTCTAATCCGAGGGAGTTCGATCTAAATTCTAAATAGTCCCCTGGTCTATTTGAGCGCAGTTGCAATGTTTAACGTCCGCGCACGGTACATAAGGGAATACTCGAAAGAATGAAAATAATTAAATATCGTAGCAATATATTCTTACCTGCAGTCGGTTCTTAAATCTAAATCAACGGCACGTCGTTTTCTTCTCTATGAGAACATTCAGCTGTTATAAATTTATTTGAGCATTGTTTGCTGTATATTTCGACCCTCTAACAGAGTATTAAAATTTGGCGGAGCAAGGTAAAAATTTATAGATAATTCTCGCTCGTCGATGAAATAAACGGTAATGTAGCGGTACATTAATATTAAATTTGATCGGCAACATGGTCTTCCACCTCAACGATTAACCAAGGCATGCACGCTATCCATACGCAATCTTAAATAAGCCGTTGTACACCTTTGTCGGTAACTTTGATCATTATCGAAGTGAATATTAAGCATTCTGTTGAGGGGTTAATTAGCCGGCTGCTGAAACCCTTCCCTGCATAAGCACCATTAGCATTTCCCAATACTAACAGACACTCTACATTTAACATTCTCCTCGTTCCAGGGCTAGTCCGAATTCCAAAAATCGAACGCATTAGTTCCATACAAACTCAACCATCCCTCCGACGCTTCACCGAATTTCCAGATTCTCAGAGATTATCGCGTGGAGGGTAGCTTTGCCAAATTCTTAAACTACCCTGAAGTAGGTAAATTCTCGAGAGCACCGAGGGATAAAGATGAAGGCGCAGAAGGTGAGGCGGACGGAGTGTCGGAGGAAGACAGAGAAAAAAAAAAGGCAGGAGCCAAATAGCACTATGCAAGTCGAGGATATTTCGAAGGTGTCAGGTACACGTGGTTGCTTTTATTCGTCGCGCGGTCCTCCAGCGAGCCGAACAACCCTTAAATTGCTCGAGGCACTTTCGTTGCCGAAGTTTCGACCGATCCTTTGTCTTCGTGATCCGCTTCGTCGACCGACCGACGTTTCTCCCAATTTTCCAAAGGCGAGACGCGGAATCTAGACGACGATTTGTCACGGGTCCCTCGATGAACGAGATAGGGCATGAGTAATGACGTAACGATGCACCCTGTCGAGCATCGAGGTGCTTTTTGTTCCCCGGAACCACCTACTTCAATCTGACGACCCTGAAATCGTGCTTCGTACGGCTCTTACCCAGGAGCAGTTCGCTTTTTTGCATTCAAAGAAACGATCGACGCTTTCGAACATTTGCCTACGTACCGAATTATTACGATCATTAACGAAACCTTTTGGCGCTTAGACATTCTGTATTGGAAGATTGTGGATTTTTAAGTACAGAAGGTGCAGTTTGCGCGTTATCGGTGTTCGTCAGGGAGGAAATCCGATTTGGATTACGGCGGCAGCAGCGTAGCCCCAACAACAAGATCACTGGCGTCCGATTGCGAATTTTAAACGTTTCGCGATATCGTCTTGCGGGATCAGCTTTCCAATATCGCGAGAGAACAGGGGAGGGCCACCTTCCCTTGAAACGTTCCGTTCATTGTAATCTCGAATGCTGCGGAATCAGTGTTCGATAAGGATCTTTACCCCCTGTCGCAATAAGGGAGAGTATTTTGCTCGCCGCGAGGAATCCAATATAACCCCGGCGAGAGAATGGCCATGGCGGAAAAAGAAAATGATAGCCGATTGCTAAACATTCAATCGCGTAAAACATTTACTATACCCTTCCTTTATGTACGAAGTGATGTACGCGTATAAACGGAGGTAAAGTCTGTACCCTATAGAAATCTCTCAATAGCATTGGATGTTCAATATATTAGATTGAAAATTTAATATTTACGCGGCACTCCGAGTAACGTTTCTATTTCTCCTGAGTATTTCTCTAAACATTAAACGGAAGATCAAAGAAAATGTGATCGAGTTTCTCTGGCCGGACCCACGCCGCGTTACATTTTTGTATTTGCTCGGGGAAGGGCGATCGCTTCTCCAGGAAAGGGGATGAAAGGAACTCTCGGCATGGAGAGTACACGAAAAACATCGCGCACATAACTCGAGCGTTCTGAAATCGGTGGTCGTTCCAAGATATCTTCCCGCGAAGAAGGGGAGACTTTTTCCCTTTGTTGATAGCAATGGCCTGGGATCGGGTGGAAGTTTTCGTGGAATCCTGTTGGCATGTGTCGTGACGATATTGCGGAATACAGCGTGCAGAAAAGAGCACTGTAGGACTATAAGTTTTCTGTAGATAGAATGATTCGAGGAAAATTGCTCCCCGTTGATCGCTGCTTCAAATATTGTTATAGCCTCTACGATTTGGTGGCGAGGCTCGAGGTTTATGGGGTTTTAAAGATGCACTTTTGTTTTTCGACGCGCGTATACTAGTGCGTGCTTATGATGAAATGAAATTTCGTAGCTCGTTGAACACCGTCGTGGTTCTTTGGAATATATTCTCCGGGCAGACGTCACTTCCTTAACTAACTATTATTAGAGGACGAAGTTCGAAAGATACTGCTTGATGGTGCTGTTTGAATTTCCCGAACAGTAGAACGAACTTCTAACGAAGCATTCGTATTCTTGTAAGTTTTTTTTTTTCCCGGTGCGATCAATAAAAAGTTCCGTAGACGGTGAAATAATTGTAGAATCTTCCAAAGACTGTCGAATCCTTAGAACTTTATATCGCGTCATGAAGTTGCACGGGAAAACTAGACTGAAGTTCTCTTGACGCTTGAAATTTCAAATCTCTCGGATAATACCCTTCATTAATCTATTTAATTGAGGTAAAGGTAAACTGTAAATCCTACTGTGCCATCGTAAAGTACATAGAGGAGGTTTGTAACCGTAGCCATGGCAGAGGCACGTTGTTAAAGTTCCGCAAGAAAATAACGAGCCGGTTTTTTAAAAACCACGTCGTCCGGTTTCAAGGGGTTGTCGCGCGACAGTGCCGTGCGTAAAAGGGGCATAGAGGGACCGCCCTTCTCATTAGAGAATATAATCAGCGATAAAATGCTAGCATGGCCGACACGTTGACGTTTGGCCGCCGAATGCGATAAATTTGTCTTGCTCCTTGCGTCGAGGTTACGTCGTCGCGTTCGTAGGATAGCGTGACTGCCTTCGCTGGCACGCAGGTGGGCACACACCTGTAAATATCCCGAACACCCACGCAATTGCAAAGAATCTCTAACCTTGACTGAACCGTGTATGGATCGCTGGGACGAGCTTTGGAATAATTCTTCTTTGATATTAAAGATCGTCTTGCAAAATGGCGAAGACGGTTAGACGCTGGTTCCACTATAATTGAAAGACAGAAAGAAATATCAGAGATAAGTTAATTTGCACAATTCCTCGGACGATTTCGAGAGCCGAGAAATCTTTGACGTCAGCATCGACGTGTACCGCTTTCCCCCCCCCGTTTACGATGAAAAATCTGGTCAATAATTTTCACGCTCAATTCGGTAAATTCTCGAAACGGCCAATCGATAAGCACGAATTACGTGTACGGTGCAAACGGCCGGCCCGGACCGATGCACTGGCGTATATCGACGGTGTACGGGGGTATATTGAATTATCAGGAATTTGGGTCACGTTCACCGGCAGTATCGGAAATTCGTCGGCGGTATACTAGTGATCGATCGCGATCGATCAATTTTCGAAGGCTACCGACAACTATCGCGAAGGGGTCCGACCCTACGAAATAACTCCGCGAATATTGCCAGAAAGCAGTTGAAACGCAAAATTATCCATCATGTCGTAAATCGAGCGGGACCGCAAAGGGTGGTTTCCATAAAGGCGAAGTTTCGCCGCTGACCATTAGCCTGGTTGCTGTGTGGAACTTTTATTGCGAGACGTGGGGATAAAATCGGTTTTGTATCTTATCGGGATCGACGTATAAAACTCTGCACGCCCAACCGCGTCGATCGTAAAAAGTTCATCCCGTTTCGTGATTATGAACTGGTGCATGACTGGAAATGGAACGAAGGTTCATGAGCGTTTTAATTTATATCGTCCGTTAATCCACGGGAGTTAATTGAAAGCAAACGTTTCCCGCGTTGCTGTTTCGTTGCCGCGGTTCGGATGTTTCACGGTATTCCAAAAACTTCCGTTGGCTATCTCGCGGGGGATGGAAAATCATTTCGTTCGGCAGATGTTGGGGAAGATGGATGGTGTGATTAGGTGCGAGTGACAGGGTTTTGTCGGGGATCGTACGGTTGATCGAGCGATGGGTGCACCGGGGTGCACCGGAGAAATGACCCGAACTGAACGCACGGGGAAGCACCACGGCGAATTTCGGATGGCCGAACAAAACGTGGCCGGATCGAACTATCGACAAACGCAAATGGGAATGAGATTAAAGGTTAAACAGTTAATCAACGGTCGGCCGCCGAAGCTACGCCCGGAACTTCTGGTTAAAACTACGGAACTACCAACTTCCCCCCACTTTCAGTTCGTTCCAAATACAATTTCCGACACAACAAACCCCCCCCCCCCCCCCTGCGCACTATGGAGCCCTGCAAACGTCGCGTGAGTAAGCAACTCGTCCCTACAAAGAAGCGAAAAAGAAAAAAAAGCCACTTGTCCAACCGTGTTGATCCCCATCCTTTTTTTCGCCTTTCCTGACTGTCCGATGGACAAGAACCACCCCATCAGACGGGGAAGTGGTTTACGAAAGTTCTTCTGACCGGTGCATCCTGAATCATCGTTGGAAAGAAACCTGAATGAAAGAACCGGGGGGCGATTTCATCGACCCTGGTTGCAACCCCTCGGGCTTGTTCTCTCGAATTCTCTTTTTTTTTCTTCTTTTCCCCGGACCACTAGAATTCTCTGTTCTGTTTGGTCCGATTCAGTTCGTTTCCTCTTTTCCGTTGCCATTGGTCGCGCCACACGGGAAAGAAATGGATAATGGGTGGTGCAAGGGGTGGACGGAATAGGGGTGGGTGGTGTTGGATAGTAAAATATTGGCCAGACCGGCGGGCGCCACCAACGACTTTTTCATCGGACAGACGACGACGGGGACGTTTGGTTCTTGCCCTCTTTTTCCAGCCACTGCTCTTCCCGTTCACCCCTTTTTCCGGTTCCACCGCCACTGCTACCTTGTCCCTCTTTCTCTCTCTCTCTCTACCTCTGTAGTCGTCTGCATGGCTACGGGGTTTCGAAACTTTTAGATTTTGCTCGCTCTTGTTAGATGTGCTGCGTGTTTGCGCGCCTGCAGTGCTTCCTTCTCTGCATCATCTTTGTTGCTTCTTTTGAACGTCTTTCGCGATCGAATGGGGAGTCGCTGGTTCTGTATTTGTCGGAAATTCGGGGTGTTATAAACAAGGACGGGGGTGGTCGCTTGTTACTGGATCATGGAGAATTCTTTTGGTCGGTGGTCGTTCGTAGATTTCGGATAACAGCATGAACATAAACGTAATAATTTTTTTAACAGTTGCGATTCATGTCGGTATTAAAATTATTCCTTTCTCTGAGAAATGAATTCTCGTTCCAACCATTCGGACGAATTGGCTCGTTTTCATCGCGACGTTGAAGCACGTAGATTGGATGGCACTATAACGCAGTGATGTTGTCCCCGGTCGAGCGCGGGGATACATAAAATTCTAAAAATTTTTTTTAGTTACGTTACACCTTTATTACCCAGTCCATTACTTGTTTCATCCCCAGCGCTAAACGAAGTTACAGCAGGGCTTTCGTAGCCGGCGCAGAAGTTGCAAAATAGTATGTAAATTTTAAGCTTATCGCCGTATAAATTTTAATATTTTTCGAAAGCCTTTGAGGCGGCCCGCTGAAATTGCGCTCGCCGCCCGGCAGCCAGGTGAAAATTTCATTCAACGTCGTTCAGTTTCGGAATATTCTGATGAATTTCATTCCTTTCGTCCCGTTGAATCGTCTATTCGGACGGATCAGCCCACCGCGCGACAAATTTATTTCTTGCTCTCGTTTCCCCAGCGATCGTTTATTGCAACGCGAACAAATATCTTTCAATTATTTTTCAGTTGCGCGAAACAAATTTTGTATACTTTTATATCCTCCTTTCCTTTCGGACACCGTGCGAGAAATTGCATCTTCCTTCGCGGCAGGAGTTCTGCTTCATTATTCCAGCATCCCACAAAGCGCTGCAGCCGATCTCTTTCCCATTGACTCTCGGGAGCCAAAAGTAAGATGAAACAGTCGCACGACAGTTGCACATTTAAAGCGCATCCTCCATTGTTACCTTCCTTCCACGTAGTGCAATGGTTTCACAGGTATGTTTGCGTGGACAACCGATTTGAATCGTGCAATCTGCGCGGCCCATTTTCTCTGAATACATAGAAACGTTCTTTCGATATTTATCCGCTATCCTGTTCAACCGGTGCTACCGAAGAAAATATACCTTTTACATGGGGTAAACTCGAAAGTAATACGATTCTGATAACGATTTCTCTCGAATTTGTTCAACTTTTAATTATCGATTTTCCGGCAGACTGCAATGGTTATGAATTCCCTTATCAGAAACTGAAATAATCCAGGACGTGTCCAGAATTTTATGGACCTACGTATGAGCAAGTTACAATCGTGCTCGTCGAATAAAAGTTTTCGAGGCAGCACGTTTCGTACGTGATATATTTGTGTTCGATGTTTCGTGCAAGCTTATGCATATAGCCAATGCAACTATGCGAAATGTTATTTGAACCCTTGGAACGTTCGAAACGTTGAATTTGTGCAGGGCGATAATTGAGTTACGTATGTGCGAGACAAACGTAACGTAAAGGGATATTGAGTTACAAATTCCAGGCTATATGTAAAGCATGTTTACTCTGTAAAAATGTGGTGTCAAAAGTTCTGGTACTTGTAACAAAATCTATTACATTCTATATTGAATTCAGTTAGATTAAAAATGATACTGACTTGCACGAGGAATATCTTGCATGCAGAATCGACGTATTTTGTAAACTTTGAAACATCGAATTGTACGTTTTACATCCTTGCTCGAATGTACAACAAATAATGAATACCGTCGTACCTCGTATTTTCTAATAATCTTTTAACGTAGCAAAAATGATCAACTCTTATTACACGCGGTAAAAATGAAAGCAGGCTAAAACAAAGTATCACCGAAATGTCTATTTCGATCTAGTATTCATTGCTCAATTTCCTCCGTGTAGCGTCGTGAAAGGAGAATTAAATTAATCAGCGAATAAAATTCTCCCAATAAAAACCGAGCAAGAGTGCAACGATGAAACTTTCCGCCACGAAAATTCCATTCTGCCCGCGCGCCAAATGAAATCAGCCCTTTCATCGGGGCGGGCAAACACACGATTACGCTTTCATAGTCGACAAACGGGCAACCGGCTAAAGAATATCACTGCAACAAAAAGCGACACGTTCTCGCGGCCCAGTTTCATCTTTGCCTAGTCGTTTCGCGGCTAAAACGGGGCTCGCTCAATTTCCCCGTCCATTCGTTGGGCTGGCCGGCGTAAAAAAAATCACGATCACAACTTCCACGTGTGCATGGAATTATTGCGAAACTTGTAATACGCTTGAACATCGCGTGAAACCGCTTGAAACCGCGGGTCTTTCTGTACCCTGATGGAACGCGACTCCTTGTCTCGCGGAGTTTTCGCCACTTCGACCGACCGCCTAATGGCCACCATAGTTCAGAATTACAACCAAAGTCGCTAATGCACTCCACGTGGCCTCTAATAGGCCAATTTTACTTCGGGATCTGAGTAAGGGGTTACATACGGATAATCGGGTACGAAAGATTGATTTCTTGGGGGTGTAAGTTTGGCACGTACTTTGTATTACGGAATGCAATTTCGAAAATTGTGCAACGAAATTCATTACATAATACGGCAATAGAAATCTGTGTTCAGCTGGTCAGGCATTGTATTTCTTACTGTATCTGTATTTTTTGTTAATCCTGAAATCATATCTTGCATGAGAAGAAGTCGACTAAACGTCGTCATTGTCTAAGAGAGACCGTAATAGTGTCTAGTAATCTAGTAAGGAGATTATTATTCCAAGTGGAGCGTTACGAATGGACATTCGATCAAAGCCGATTAAGAGACACGGGTTTTCGTGGTATGTAGTTGGAAAGGACGAACTCTGGAGTGATTGTTAAAAGTGAAAAATAAATAGCACGAGCCGTGAAGTACGCGCAATTGAAGGAAGATTTAACGCAGAATTTCATTAAGAGATAATTGGAAATTATCATTTTGCGATAGGTAGGCTTCATTAATCATTAATCCAAATAATTAATCAATGAATTATTCTGATATAAATTATTTACAATAATTTATTACTACTTATCCGAAGTTGCTAGCACCGAGGTGTTTAATAGGCTCGAGTGGAATCTCTTTAGAGATCCACCACCACGATGACCTCGACATTAGGTCCTCCATTCCGCTACATTATTCCCTTCCCATTATTAATTCCTTTTTTTTCTTACCAAATGTACCATGCTCGATATGAACGCGCAGTCAGACACAGTATTTTGTAGACTCTCCTCATCTTTCATTCATAACCCAAGTTCAGGATGGGGATCGTAATTTTTGCAGAACCCGCAAACTTGAAGTGCAACGTAGTCTGGATGCTGGCGGGCGTTAGCGGCACCCAAGTGTTGGGGGGGGCGATATTTCATACCGGTGTTCCGTATATAATTAATGGCAGCTTCTTCCGCTTCCTCGGCCAATTCCGTGGCCCTCGAACGCCATTAACTTCGTCTCTTTCGCGTCACGCCGACGTAAATGATCGTATTGTGTCGCCGTATTCATTTACCTTCTGAATCTCGATTATTATCCGCTCTTGGTGCCGCGACAGAGAATTATAAAGAACCCGGTGCTCGGCGGTGCCATTTACGGGCAATAAAAGTTCCTCGCTGTTTCACGATCCTGGCAATCCGTGAACTTATCTCTGGTAATAATTGTCTCTTCTTTTCGCCTTTCTTTTTTTTTATATATCGCCATTACCATTGCATTAATCTCGAGATGAAGAAAAATGACCGACTATTCGTATTATTATACGCTTCAGCTCTGACCCTGCGCTGTTAGAATTTGTTTTTCATTTTATTTCTTTCGCTCGACCATTCCACGTTAGCCAAGTCGTACATTCTCACCTTGAGGTTCAATGATTGGCACTTGCATGCTGTCCTTTTTTTTCTCGCTTTCCTCGGTACACGTCACCACCCACACCTCTGTGTAATCGTCGACATTTCTAGTCGCGAGCTAATGAGTTAAATTGAAGTTTGCTTTTGCGTTACACGTGAGTCACACTCTTGGTGCAGCTTTGTCCCATTAGATTAATGAATAAAATTACCAGCGTCCTTCGTCGTTGGTTGCTCGCGTCTCGTATGTACCTTCGCGGTGTACAAGATAGCGTTCTTTGCATAATTTATGCCTGCCTGTTTATTGCCTGTCATAATAGGCGAAACGTGTAATATACATGCACTTCGTCTCTGTCTCTCGGCTCACAGTGGACTTGTAGAAATTCAGAACTGTATAACAAACCAGGCGCGTTTGAGTTGATTATTTGTCAATTGGAATATTCAAATATTTTCAATGCGTGCAGTAAACAAAAGGCGCAGTTTAAGTACGTCACGATAGTACTAAGGTAATTTAATATTTTGAAAATTTTGCAGTATCAGAATATTCTATAGTTGTGATACATCAAATATACAATCGTTTGAAATATTTGTGACTGATGTTCGATGCGAGATTATTATTACATACTAATACGCCGATTATTCAAAGGTAATTTAGAATTCTGAATATCGAATGTGGGTGGGCTTAACTAGCCCCGTTCCCAGTTCAGTAATCGCATAACAAAAATTTATGGTAACTGCGACGTAATCTATCTACCCGTATTAATCAATTACCCATAATCCATTTACAATTCATAGATACGAACGTTGTTCGTAGTTAATAAACGGAAGCAATTCATTTGTATTTCGTTTCCTTGCTTCGAGAAAATCCACACCTTACAGTCCAGTGACCCTTATTTTTATTTCTCCATCCAGAGTTTATCCCAAATATTTTTATTTGACACCCTCGTCGTTCCTTCCTTGTTTTCGCCGTCGAGGGCGACAGGTTAACAAACTTTTCATTCGAAGAACGATAATTCGTTCGGTATCTCTTGGTCATCGAGCGCACCAGAAAAGATATCACTTGGCCTCCTTCATCCGAGGAACTCGCGGCAACTTCGTGAAACTTGCTACGTTTTGTTGAGTGGTACTTTCTGTTCTCCGGGAAAGAAATCGGGGTCGCTTGTTTTCCGACGGCGCGACGGCGGCGTCGCGGCGCACGTGCACAAAGGACGCCAGATATTTCGTCGCGAAATTGCTATCTGACTTGTCGCGAGAGTCGAGGGTTTCCCGTTTTCCTTTTCCCTCTCTTCGATTTCCTTCTGTGTCGTAGCTTCCCCCCTTCGTTTCGTTCCAGTTACGACCCGACGATGCGTCGATCGCCAACTTTTGAATATTATACTTCGTCCGGGCAATTTTCTCGACCGCTTATCTGACAATCAATTCGCTCGGAAGTATCGAACCTTTCACTGTTCTTCCAGTGATTGCAATTAAATCGATCGAGTCGAGCCTCGGAGGATTTTTAATGTACATTCTGAATTTGTTCGCTCGGGCGGGTTAGGTGGGTCCCATATGAAAATCACGAGAATGCCGGGAAACTTTTTATCAGATGGAGCGGCAGTCGTGGAGTGGGATTTTCCGAAATAAAGTTTCCCTCGATAGTTCTGACCGATTGGAGCGACCTGCACACGGGCCCGGAATTCAATTCCCGGTGAAAAGGAAGCGAACATCTTATTCGTATCTCGAGAGTTATTTCATACTATTTCGCCACTCGCTAACTTACGGAGGACACTTTACACTTTACATCGTACAATTTTGCGCCCACTTCAATGCAAACTTGCGTATCACCAACTTAAATGTAAGAAATTACGGCCAGAATGTACTGTGAATAATTTGTATTAGTATTTTTAAATAAATAGCGAAAAGATTCATTAAATGTGCATACGTAATGATTCGTTAAACGAATTTGCTAGAATATAGATTCTATAATATATACAGACAGTCAGGGAACGGGAATTCAAGTAGCACACGCACAGAGTATTGAGCATTGTAATTGATTCAGTTATAAAAATTTTCTGATTTTTTATTCAACTTCTTCGCGTATTGAATATGCTCGAAAGCAAAAATTAAAAAAAAAAAAAGGGAGAAAGTGTAACGGAAAAAAATTACCAGGAGGTATCTTGTTTTTCATTTGGCCGGCGGTTTTCGTATTTGCTTTTCCCCGTCATGAAATCACGTTTATTAGAGCGCTTTTCATTCTGCGCGTGTAATTTTTACGCTTCGTTGATGCAGCAAGCCCGCTCGTAATTCGAAACCGTGTTTTCGAGCGGGAAAGCCCACCCTTTACATCGATACCCGTTGCATCGACAAATCCGGGGTGAAATTATCGATACACCGCAGCTACGTCGGTTTCCATTAATCAGTTCCCCGGTTACGCGCCTCCAAATTGCTCGTAAGTGGCGCTATTATAGCCATACGCCAGAAAGCGCACGATGAACCCCAATGGAGAATTTTCCGTTTCGTTCACTATAGCAGCTGTAACTTCTGTTCAAAGTCCCCCGTCTTGGTGTCCGATTTAAAGATTCAGAATCCGCGGCGAGGAGCGGGAAACTTCGGTGTAATTCTTGGTCACGCGTAGTCAGCCGAACGGAGTCGTTTGAATTTCGCTGAATCACAAGATTCAGATTGAGGTACAGGCACGGTTCAAGCGCGGCGAGTCAGGTGAAAGAGGATTCGAGTGGTCGATACGTCGAAGTCGGGATCATAAGAAAGGGGTGAGGCACGCCAAGTGGTCGATTACACGTTATTGCATCGTGCACCGCGCTTCCGGGCGGCCGCATCTGCATAAACACGATGTCGTTGCCGAGGCTCGGCCAGAAATTCCAACTCGGTTATTTTGCCAGGGAGTGGCGTGAGCTTATCGATTTTCCGCGCGTACCTCGCGAACACCGGACTGCCGGCGTGAACGGAAAATACTGCTGAACTCGTGGGTATAAAGGTGTCGTGCATACGTGTCCGCGTGTGTCGATATTTCAATTAGTGCAATGAAATTCGAGCTTTGGTAAATTATTATTTGTCGTCGTTCTCGGATTGCTGCGAAACGTTTCGACCGTGAATCTTTACGGTTGTTCAATATCTTCCGACACATGGCGGTTATCTGGGGTTCGTGACTACACTCATCGACATTATTAAGTGATCACTAAATTTTCATCAGAAATTTTCAATTGCTACTAACTTTGTGAACAAAAAATTGTGTGCAAGAAATATCTGTAGGGTAATTGAGCTTGGAGGTGTGAAAGCAGGGACCTTGCACTTAAAAATGAGCACACGCCGATTGCTGTACGATGTTTTGGGGCCATTTTATCGTACTTGGAACGAAAGGTGTCGGCATTCCAGTGACCTAAGGCACGCCACGGGGCGATCGCACGACCTTCGTTGAACTGCGATAAAACGTAGAAAAAATTTTTCCTAGATCAGCGTTTAAATTATTGCCAATATTTCTTCTCTTAAACGGAACCTTGCCTAGCAGCTGCAATTTCTTCCGATAGAAAGTGTCAGAAATATACGAACGATATTAAACGGTTTCACGATCGTGTCTGTCGCGGATACCGTGATACGTTCACCTGTGAGCCACCCCGAGCTATGAAAGGAACCAGGTCAACGTCTTTGCCGCTTTAATCCAATCCCGGGTTCCAAGCAACGTTAACGCGAGTAGCGCGCTGTATTTGTTCTACCATCGTAATCTGTATCGTCGGGCCTCGACTTTTGGAGTGAAAACGTTTGCCAATCGTAGCTGGGTACACAGCCTGTCGAGAGTGGACGAGTTGGAAACTGTGCCCGTAACGAAACGACGACGTCGACTTCGACGACTGAAATTGAAACTTTGACCTGTTCGCGAGTACGCGACGTTGCAAGTCGCTTGGTGCGCGCATCCTCGATCGGGACTCTAATTGCCGATCTTATATGGATTTCAATTCCGTTCCTGAAAATACTTTAATCATTCGAAGTTCTGTTTTCTGCGTATCTCACATGTCCATCGAAGTCGAAATAATCTACACATAGTAGAATTTTTCTTTCTTCTGATTTTCGAGAATAGAAATGTTTTGCCTCAACGGCAGAATTACTTGTCGCAGGAAAATATCGTTTGTCGAAACCCCGGTGACTTTACGCGACGGAAGATAACCGACACCCAAAGACGACAACCCGACGGTCTAGCGAGATGATTGATCGTCGACGACCACCGTCGACGGTGTCTATTTTCTTATTTGGCGATTAATAATCAGTAACAGCCTGGTCGGCGGCCAGAAGTCGATGGCCAGGCTCACCTCGTCGTTTTGCGATTCAGCCCCGACTTGTCGGTGATTATTAAAGCTCGATCGATCGAAGGCACCACGGGAATTAACGCGGCCAGACTAATGAAGGAGAGAGAACTTAACGAGAGGCTCGTGGATGCACACCAGCCGAAGAATTAATGAGCCGACGAAGACAATTATGCGCGTACCCTGCCCTACCCCTCGTCGCGTAATTGGATAAAAATTGGGTAAAGCCTTCGTGTGCACGCGTCGTGCGAGGAAAATGTATGCGAAAACTTCCCTCTGATGGTTCTTCTTTTCGAAGAGATTGGATCATTTTTCTTACCGACGCTGTTATAATAATAATAATAATAATAATACTGGTAGTTGGAATCTAGAGTTTCGCTAGGTTTCTCGTCCATGGCATCGATTGAAATATTAAATATCGCTTTGGAAATTTTCGTCGGACGACGAATCTCGGAGTGGCGAAATTAATCGATTTAAATATTTTCGACGAAACGATTAGAAATTTAAACGGTATAGAACAAATTATATTCCTCGCCCTGAAGAATAAATTCTCACCGCGTAAACTCTTTTCCGAGAAAAAAAAAAGAAATCTGCCAACGCAAACAGCAACCAGGAAGCAAACGCACAAAGGTTGCAATCGAACGCGATGAAAAATCCATGAAAATTGAGTGAAAAGGGAGACGCACACCCGCGCGCTTCTGTTTTCAAAAACCTTCGTTCACGGTCCATTGTCAGCCGCGTATCTGGTTAAAGTCCATTTCAACGGAGAATACCTACTCTCGGAGTTTATTGTGCGAAACATCCAACGCGAAAAGTTGGCGATAATTCGCAGCGGTGCTAGCATATCGAGCGGCTGTTCTGCCTCGGCGAAATGAAATTTCAGTGAAAAGTTGCACCCGCGCGGATCTTCCTGTACTGACCCGCGGCAAACTACTACTTCTGAGATAAAAGTTATCCAAATATCTGTCGCATGCTTGCTGATATACATTTCGTTATCTTGGAAAGGACATCGTGACTTCTTATGCATCAGTGACGCTGCACTCGGGCAATTTTATAGACACGGAGATTTGTGTAGAATTGAAGTTCGAGAAAATTAGTAATTAAGAAGCGGAATGTTTTTTTCGTTCCTCTGGATATTTCTCTTGTTCAATTTCTTTACAAATCAAATGTTTGCTGCGATTCAAAATTGGAAACTTTCAATATCGTGCGATATAATTATATGAATGATATAACAACGCGATAAAGTAGATTGTTCGAGTACTCGGCATCGAGTCCGGTGGAAACGCTCGTACAACATTTTCCGGACGGTGGATCTAAAATTACAAGAACCCAGCGAAATGATTTATTTATTGAACAATGTGGATTCCGCGTTTTAATTGGAAATGTAGCTGCGAGCCCTTGGCGAGCGTATATCGGTTGTCAATTCCGTGCACGAAATTCGGTCGGTATTGGGAAACTGTTCTTCATTTTTTTTTCTCCTTCTCTTCTCAAACAACCATTTCGGAGTCTGTAAAATATCAAGTCAGCACGTTCTTGTTCCTCGACCGAGCAGAGGACAAAAATTATACTCGGATGATCTAAATATGTGTGCACTACGTTCCAACATTTCGCCGTTTGAACATTATAAAAACGATACATGTCCAGCAGAAGCTTATTTCGCGGTCGAAACGATGCAAGAGAATTATATATATATTTGTTGCTTTTGTTTCAAATGTACAGTATATACAGCAGTTAACTTCCCTTGCGAGATCTCACTTTTTCTGTGGAACGAATCTGTTCACCATACATTTTGTGTATCGGTGTACGCGTAATCTCGGGAATAATTACGGTGATATGAATTAAAGGTGTAATCTGTGGCTGTTGCGATATTCACGGGACAAGGAAAATTGTAAAAAATGTCGCCATACGAATAATGTTCACGGTTAATATTTCGATAAATCACTGGATTCGGTGCACACGTTCTTATAACGCCGGGGGGAATAGATGGAAAGCAATATCCACACTTTCTGCAAACTCAGATATCGTTTGTTACAATCTTGCACGGGGGATTTATATTGTTGGAAAAAGAACGTTCTCCTTAATTCTTGGGGAATGGTCCTTTCCTAATTTAATTTATTACTGGATTTTCATTAAGGCACAGAAGCTTAAGATTTTTTTATATCCTCAATCTTTATTCATATCTGTTGCAGTGGATTGAAAATAATGAAAATACGTGTAATGAGTAAATGTAAGAGTCTGATGATTTATATAAAATATATAATGGAAAACATTGCGATAGGAGATCATAGTAGGACTTACAGTGAAAGCACCATTACCTTCGCGTGCTTGTAATATTACAGTTTACTAAGTTTGTTTTTTTTTTATAGAACCACGGTTTTGGAATATCTAGAACAATAAAATGCTCCGAAACACCGAAACCCTGCATGCACTGCATTCAGAGCACGCGAAGAATATATGTACAAATGTACATGGTATTCCTTCCAGCAGCTTACCATCGCACCTTGTAATTCCAATTGTTTCTATGCAAGGGAGTTTCGTGAGCCGTGTACGCAATTGCATTCACGAAATTCTGTTCTTCGAGAAATAAATTGAAAAACAACTGCGCAGATTTCGCTGTAAGACGCTGTTCAATGGTTTGCAAAGTGCAATTAATGTTTATCTGAAATGGTATCAATATTCTATGTGAACGATTGGGAATAATATTGAATAAAGAAGTTATAAATGAAATTCTCCAATAAAATTGTAATCAAGTTCTCAGCATTTAAATTCAATCTGAGAACCATTTTAATTACTTGCTCGCATCGTTTTATTCCCGTTTCATGCACCTAGAAATATTCAATTCTGAAATTTCCCATGGGTAATTGTCCAATGCAATAATATATACAGGTGTAACAATCACGATTCACAAATGCAGACGAGTAAAATAAATAGAAACGCAAATTACAAGCATCACGCAGTCGCTTGATAAATTCATCGGAAGTTCTAATTGCTCTCAGGGATTAATTCTATAAAGCAAACGCGCCCGTCTGCGTTATGCACCGCCGGAAATTTTCACCTTCTATTGATTTTACGGATTAGTTCGGGGTTTAATCTGCTACCAGCTTGTCCATCAGTCAAGATGTTTATTTGAGGAGCCAGGCGGATTATTCTGCCCGCCGTTATTTAAATCACCTTGTAGACTCGAGTGCGCGCCATTAGTTAGACCTTTTATCCAGAGCACAAAGGGGCGAAGCTTATACTGAATATGCACAGGTGCGATGCACTTTTGCAGACGTGCTGCACCTCCATTGTTGTACCGCGAGTATGGGACACGGATTCACCGTGTTTTACACTGCGAAGAAAGAGGCGCAGACGGACGTGGCCTGGTTTCTGTACGTCAGGATTACGTGCATCACGGGTAGAAGTTCTCGTTCCTCCTTTGAGAATAGTATTATTTGATCGTTTGAAATGTTTTGTAAATCCACTTCAGAAATTGAGAAGCGATGTATTGCTGCATTGTACTGCAGTGATGCAGATATTACAGTCGGTTAAAATAAAGTTTTACTTAATTATACAATAGCGTAGGGGATGTGCGTGAATGAGGGATATTTGGAAACAATATGTAACACAACGTTTTTTTATTACACAAGCATTTTAGATGGTGGCAAAAAATTCCCATTCCCCAAAGCTTCATTTTATCGCAGTTTGACTATAGTGTATTGGTGATCGAGAAATCAATAGATCAATATGACCCGACGTCATACCAGGGTTCTTACGTCGAAGTAACAGAGTCGTGGCTACCTAAGCTCCGGGAGCTTAACCTGGACAGAGCACTGTCTTAATCGCTTGCCTTGCAACAGCCCCACGAGCTGCTGCAGCTGTGTCGATGGATGTCGAAGTTACGCTAACACTTGGCGCGATATCGTGGACCGACATCCAACGACGAGGCTGTGTTATCTCCATCGCGAATTAATGCGACTCAACCAGCGCGATAAAGGGATGTACAGAGGTATACAAGGGAACACGGAATTAATTTAGGACAGCTCAATCTTGCATTGGTACTGCGGTCTCGAGTGTCACGAAAATTTCTAGGGTGTTACAATTCCCCTGATAACGAGTGTGTTCAGAAGGGAGGGTTAAGAGAAATGGGAGAACAAAGAGAATGCAGAACACAGTGATAGTATTCAATTATTCCCGTATGTCTGCTATGCTTATTTTATTTTAGATTATTTTATTTTATTTTTATTTTAGATATTTCTAGAACGCTATCCGTTTCGGGAGATTGCAATTTAGGATGCGACTGACATTTAGCAATTTACTGTAGCTATTTTTGTTTTATCAATTTACGTTAGCTAGTTTAATTTGATCAATTTACTGCAGCTATTTTCTGCTCCAAAATATAAATCGTTTCACGCACAAGACAGTTTCCCAATATATTAAATCTCAATTTCAAAATCGCCAAGGAAGAGTCGGGTTTAAACAAATTACTCGAATTATGTCCACGCGTCGATGTTCCTTTCCACTTCGTAGAACTTCTTCGCGCAACAACGTTCATAAATTCCTTTCTTTCTCGCCCCGACCCGCTTGAATTCCCGCCCTATCGCGCCTCGAAATCAATCAGCTCTGAAAATCCCACAGGTGCTAAATCCCCATCCGAAGCCCTCCCACCCTTATGACTAACGTTCTCGAAGAAGCCAGCTTTCCAGCCGTTCCCATCAATCGCGACGTCGCCATTCGTTAAGTTTGCGCAGTAAAACGAGATTTACGACGTCGGAGAACGGTTCGAAACGCAACACGTGCAACCCTGGCCGGCATAGCTCGTACGTGAATCCGTTTTGCGGCCCAGGCAAATCCACTTTGCACGATGAAGAATTTCGTCCAGGCACAGGCTTAGCAGTGGCGAATTGCGCGGCCCGTATCATGCTTCACCGTATCGTTAGTAACGCGCAACAGGGGAATAAGCGGCTGGCCGCCTCCAAACGCAACCTGCAGTCCCACCTGTACTCGCTCTGGGCCCCCCTCCGTTGCGGTTTAGTTTACAATTGGCGGATCTGTAAACACATTAGTTTGCCCCCCGAGCCAGCGAGTCTACGCCTTAACGCAACGAGCTCACGGCTGTTTGTACTATGTGCATCTGCAATGCATGGCACGTACCTGCGTACGCTCGGCCAGTGCACCTTCGTGTTCAGCCGGGTTCGAATTATCCCGCGAGAGCCTCGTACAGTGTTGGACAAAAGTTTGGTGTCGTTAAATATCGCGGAGGAGGATTAAAGGTTCGACAGATTTTTGACGGAAAAATTGGAGGGGATCCTTGAGGTGTCGAAAGAAACGTCTATCTGGGATCGTTTTAAAGGGTGAAGCGTCTAGTTTGCGTTTGGTATAAAAAAGTATCGAGTCGAAGTTTGCTCACAGTTTCGGAATTTCTTGTCTCTGTAAAACGTTCAAGGATGAAACTACACGACGAACAGTCATTAGAAGCTGCCTTGTGTAATTACAACGTCGGGATTTTCTCGGTTAATGAAGGCTCTTAACTTGCTTTAATACCGCGGGATGAAAAGCGTGGTCCGATGGGATTCTAAATTAACAATAACTTTCTTCAATTTTGTGTTTCAGGTGAGTGTCCTTCGAGTTTTCATTCAGGAATGTCCACCTTTCTCTGGTCAACCGTTATTAGCACCCAGTTCTCGTGAGTTTTTGTTTCCTATTTGGATTACATTCTAACGGGATGATTTCATTCGAGGAAAAATATCGATTCAATCTTCCTCAATAGGGCTGTTCCTCTATACATTCGTGTTTTCAGAAAGTTTTATACATATATCACAAGAAAGGAAAATAGGAAAGAAAGGTATCGTCTGGGGAAAAGAAAGAATACTGGTGTCGCTGTATAAATTTGTACGAGAATAACATAAAATATATAAATAGCGTAATAGAGGAAGCATTGGCGGTTCCCGCAGGGAATCACCGATGTATATATACCCTGTCGAGAACTTATTAAAAGTTTTATCGAGAGGGATGGGGAAACTTGCGGCTCAAACACGCGGAAAGCATTTTGCGGGAAAATATGAAGCCGATCGCGACTTTTCCCCATTGAAAATTTCGCGTTCTATCAACTTATCGATTTCTTCGCTTCTTATTGAATCTCTTAGTTAGATCGTAGTTTTGTATATTTTTTTGTTTGACTCAATAAATTTCGTTCTTCCGAATAGATTTTTCTCAAGTTCACTTTTTTCATGCGTGCCAATATTAGAGATTGTTGTAATTATCGTTTGACAATGGACACATTCATTTAATATTTAATATAGTTCTTTCCATGAATCTCAATCGCCCTGTGCCATCAATTTGTACGCGCAAATGAAAACGAAAAACCAAGCGAAAGGAAAGTCGGGTTGAAAGGGTCGGGACATGATTTCCACGTAACGCTCGATAAATTCATTCATTGCCGTTCCATTTTCCCACTTTTTTTTTTAGTCACAGGCTCGAAAAGAGCAGCTTCCACGGTCTATCGTGTCCGATGCTCTTCCCTGTGCACGTTTCACAGCCGGTTTTTCTATTCTAACGCGGACAGGAGTCGGCTTCGGCGGCGTTTTTACATCAGAAACGCGGCAATATTTTAACGAGCACAGACGAAGCGACGCTGAGCGTGCACACGAAACGAACAGCTCGCGTGTATCGCAGCAGTAAGAAACTCGGTCGCGGTGGAAAAATATGCACACGCCCGGGACATTGCTCGGCCGCCGTTATTTGCGAGCTTTTCCGCGCAGAAATACCAACCCTTTCGGTCAATTATTTTACACCGCGCGCCTCGACAGATTCCTCCCGCGTCTACCGACTTTCTCATCGCTGTGGTCGTAAATCTTTTTCTCCCTTTTTTGTAAGCTTCTTATATTTAACACGCTTCAGGGAAACCGTAGCTTAGCTCCACTCTTGACATCCTCTAATATTATGCACGAATGTTCGCCGGGAATTTACGAAAATAATATTACCACTGTCTCTAGTGCTCTCAATACTGCAACACTTCGCTTGGCACTCGAACGAAATTTCTCTCCGTCCGCGTGTTAATAATATTCGGCGTGCAAACAATAACCTACCTGCAAACGTAGGACTGGCGCTATTCGACTTTTTAATCGACCGTTCTCCACCCTCAATCGCGTCGCCCCTACAGCGTCGAATAATCTTCGATTCGCGCGACAAGTATCGTTGTCATTGTCGATTGTTTTTTTCGGCGTACAAAACGAGCGCCGACTCGTGATCCGGCAACGATTCTGTAAGAAAATTCGCGCCACGCCGCGCGCCGGATGCGAATGGTCTCGGAGTTGGCGGAATTTTTCGACGCGGAATTTCACAGGGTCGCGGAAACGCCGCGGGCAGATCGTCGGGGTGAGAATGGAAACGCGATATTCCTGGGCTCAGTTTGCTCGAAATGTCTGCTTCCTTTGCTTGCGCTTCTTTCGAAAAACATTTGAAACGTGCATCGCATATTTTTCTTTCCTCTTCTTTTCTTTGTTCAATTCGAGGACGAGAGATTCAGTGTTCCGGAGGGTTAGCGAATATTTATCATCTGTAGAGGACGAATATTTATGCCTGTGCAACGATGATGCATGTCGCGTCACGACTTTTGCAATAGAAAAGGTTCTTCGAAATACTCAATATTTTCTACTCAAGGATGCGAGAGCCGAGGCTTCGCTTTTCAATTAACGCGACGTCGTTCAGCGAAATTCTGTCGCTGCGCCGACATTTCAACGACGTTCATGCAATTTGTACGTATTTCCCTTTCCTTCGAAACCATGGGACCGTGCCATGAAAATAATTGCAAAAGTATAATATCTCTGTGCTCCGGAATTCTCTTTCTCTAACTGCACAGCAAGAGCGGGCATCCTCTTTAAAATGTACTTCGTCGTTTTACACGAGAATTTTGTCTGGCGCCATGAAGGATATTTAAGGGGTAGCGCGAGCATCGTATCTCTGCCAGAAAAATCTATTTTGCGTGCACGACATCGACGTAGTCTCTGGTATAATGAATTTATTCGTGGCCCAATTCTGCCTGAAGACGAAGTCGCGCCGGCTGCCCTGTGCTCGAGGTAATTAATTATCTTCTGTTGATTTTCGGAATTTTCTCAGGGCAAACACGGCTTCCCCTCCCTCGGGAAAGTTTCGAACATCGTTCACGGATTACACTGTTCGCAAAATACAGTAGATTAAGGGCGGAATATCCAGTTCGCACGGGGACAAATACGCTCGATCCATGTGAAGAAGCGGAGTCTCGCTATCCAAGTTGGAATATTCTTAAATATTAAATTAAACGGTATTAAATCCCGTTGAACTCGTCAATTGAATTCCGAGCTACTTCCGTTTCTGTACGAAAGAATTTGATTATCGTTGTCAGTGACACTTGGTAATTCCGAGGATTAGATCGTCTGAAATATGTATTTCTCCATTGACTCGTATCAGAAATTGTCGTTCATCAGAGTTTCAAATTTCTGTTCTTTTTTTTTTTTTAATTTTCTGCGCGAAAAGAGCGATTCAGGTCAGTTTTGGTCTCGTCGATTAATTGTCGCGACACGAATCACAGAGGCACGTCGTTATATAAGTTTTTAACGAACCAAACAATATTTCAATGGAATTTCGTTGCATCAACGTTGCGAGCACGGAATTATTATAAAACGCCTCGATGTAAAAGGTAATTACACGAATGAAGTCACAGGTGATCGTGGCGGGAGAAATTGTTATTTATTACACGACTAACTTTCGCGACAAGAGCCCTCGATTATACGCTCTTTTCTCTCTTCGTTTTTCTTCTTCTTCTTCGGCGAAGGGGATGATGAATGAACGGACACTTTGTTGCATACTTACGTAACGTTATCGATCATGCTTGATGGCTTCTTCGTTGGAAAGGCCTTATTGTTCGTTGACATAAATATCCACGATGATTGAAGAACTAAAATCATACTTTCTAATAACCAGAGAGCCTCTGAAGAGAAGGAAATAACAGACGAAGCTCAGTTACGTTATGCGAGATGTAAAAATAGAAATTCATTCGCGATTGAACGATTAAAAACCACAGACGACGGTGAATGACTTTAAAAGAAATCAGAGTCGATTATAATAATAATTATTATATATTATACAATATACCCTCCGTTCTAAAATTCATTGGTTCGATTTTAACAATCGTGTTAAACAAATTATTAACACCTATCTTGTTCATACAATATAAAAGTTAAATGATGCA
Organism: Nomada lathburiana; assembly: GCA_963667235.1. Lineage (NCBI taxonomy): Eukaryota > Metazoa > Arthropoda > Insecta > Hymenoptera > Apidae > Nomada > Nomada lathburiana. The sequence continues at coordinate 11,042,926 of OY763905.1, read as the reverse complement.
GTATCGCGAAGTATCCGAACGTCTGGTTTATTCGTTCATTCGCACCCAAGTTTATTCTTATTCTGGAGTTTGTTCATTTGGAGAAAATCTGAAGTTTCATGGAACTATCCTGCTTTGTTTAACAACAGTTCTGGAATAGCGAGAAAACGCCCGGCTCTTAAAGAGATTCTGTCAGTATTCGTTCGTTAGCTGCGCGCTCGTCGCGAATGAAGCGCTAGTTTGACTATCTACAGTCATTTCAGTTGTCATGGTGCTAGCTTGCGAATTACTGCAATAAACTGTTCTCACTTTTACTACCTGTGAATCAAGTTGCGAAAAATGTGCAGTATAACGCCCAGGGGAGCACTCGTGTCGCTGTGTGTTTTAAGATTCAAGAAAGTTTGCCGTCAGTTTCACATCAATTAAAATTGTTATCCTTTTTTCTTTCTTTTTTACCGTGGAAATATGGAACACGCGATACCATCCAAACGATTCCAACTGCCCGCCGAGCTTCTCGGCGATTCTTTCGCCAAGATTTCTGTCACGTTGATCCTGTTCGTGTCACGGAACTCGAAAATATGAACGGAATGGCGAGCATTAATCGCCACTTCCTTGCTGTCGCCCTCGCGTCAATTGCCGAAATGTCGACTAATGAAACGTCACAGGGTGGGAAACGCTATACACAGTCGGTGGTGGGTGTAGTTATTAGGGTTGGTCAGTTTCGCACCCCGTGGAAACACGATATCGAGGATACGTTTGGCACAGAATGTCCCGTTGCCTGAATTCGATTAAACGAACGATAATGACAGCCGTACGCGAATCCAGTCCCCTGCCTCTCTTTTCCTTTCTCTCTGTTCGCGTCTCGTAGAAGGTAATCCCTCGCCAGTGGAACAAGGAGAAGCCCCTCCAGGTATTTACTTACCTCGCTGATGTAACCAATAAGGTTGACTCTACGGATTCGTTTGTTCGCCATGGGAGAAGCTCCGGCAACTTGTAATGCCGCTTAATCGAATTATTCGCGTTTCCTGCTGTGTCGCGCTTGTTCGAATGTACCGTGACGCGCGGTCGATACGTTCGATTCGATATGGAAAGCCGCAAACGGTTTAGAAGTTTCTGGGTTCATTTTTTTTCGCAGAAATTGGCAATGCGTTTTAGAAGGCATTTCCTCATTTCCTCGTTCCGATACGATTTCCTCGCAATTAGTCACCACCTCCGTCGTTCGTCACAAACGGCGAATCGTTCCACATTTCGCTTGCCGCGTGAAATTGCGGCGCGCGCTCCCGCACACGCCTGGCCCGAGAAAATAGAGAGGTAAGAAGAAAAAAAAGCGTGGGTAGAAAAGAAAACAGCTAAGCGACACAGTGGGGCAAACTACACGGAAACGTATTACGTATGCATCAGCGAGATGTTGGGGCACAACAAGGCGCGAGGGGCTTTCTAAAAATTGAAAGGAACCCTTTTAACAGGAGCATCTTTGATGCCCCGACCTTGGAGCAAGCCAGTCTCTCCCGGGCGGAGTTTTCTGTCTTCTTTATGCCCGTTTCTATCCCGGCGACCTCCTTGAAAGCAGCCCTACGACCGTGCACAATACACACATCTACATACCGATTCAGCCCCGCGTACAAAACGCGCACGTATATACGTGCTAGCCTCACTTCTCTCGACTTTTTGCATTCTTTCTTTCCTTGCCGTGCCAGCCACCTCTGCACGCCGTTCTTTCCTGTCCCTACTTCGTCTTCCCTTCTCCGCTCTTCTCTGCGCTTCTCCCTTTCGTCGTTCTCTCGCCAGACCCTTCGCGGTTGTCCCGTTTCAACCATCCTGCTCGCTGTCAGCCTTCTCGACTCTCCTCGGAGTGGTCCCGGAGATACGCAAAGGCAGAGGTCTTCACTCGTTATCGATTCGCGGAAAACCTCCTCCATCATCTCTCTGCCTACCCCCTTTTCATCCTCTGTGTCTTCTGTTGTGCAACGGGCCGGCAGAAATCTGTCTAGATATTCCTCCTACTCGACGATCCTTCGTTACGAGAAATACCGTCGAAGATCTTCTTCTCTTCTTTCTCTGCCACGCTAATCGTAGGCGGGCTGTTTCGATCTTGGAGACGGTGGGGCAATTTTTCGGCGTGGATCGAGTCGTCCGAGGATCGTCGAGGTTTCGTTGCATTCTTTATTGTCCACCATTTGTTCCGAAATTCTTCGCTTCTGGATTCTCGCCATTCCCCGGCGGTCGTCTCATAAAATCGGGTCAGCACTGATAAATGCAAATCTGTAATACACGAGCCAATTTTCCACGCCAGCGAGCAATTATTAAGAAGCCGCGAAGCTATCCGGCGATTAATTGCAACGTTCGCCGTTCTACGATATTCTGCGTGCCCCAGGCCTCCATTCGGCATTCCGTCACCTCGTTATTTAAATCTGACCGAAAATTATGGCTACACCGCGGTGGTGCAATTAATTAACGGGGCGGTTTTCTTTTCTACTTGTTGCCCAAGGGTAGATACGTTCTCCCATATTTTCCCGTTTTTCTTCCACTGGCGGTCTCAAAAAAATTGTATCACCGCGCGGGGACAAATTTCCAGGGGTCGTAGTTTCGCGGGGAGGCGGTTGGATCGTCGATCTCGTGGCCACTTTTCCGACACGTAGCAAGGTAACGACGTGCAGCAAGGGTTGCAGGGACGTGCGTCGCTTACAAGCGAGCTCGCGGGAAAATTCATTTCACCGCGCGCGGCCAAGCCTCTCCTGTTTTTTTTGCCCCCTCGACGGTGATATTACGTTGCAGCGTGCCTCCTGATTGCATCGCGACGCCATCCATTTGGGCGACGCACTTAATTCAGGCAGGATCGCGCGTGGGCTGTCGTTCCCGAGGAATCGTGAATTCTGTGAATTCCGGCGAAATTGTTTCGAGCGTGCTTGAATAATAAAAAGCTTTGCGATCGGTGGTTGTCTCGCGAAGGTTTAACCCTTTCGATGGTATTTCTGCTTTTCCTTTATTCCTTCGTATTTTCGGCAATGAGCTCATTCGTTTAACGCTGTCTGTGCGTGGGAATATTTCTGGCATTTTGCTTTTTTTAGCGAACTAAGTCCGTTCTAATTAATGCAACGAATTCGAATGCTGCATGTTTGGTTGGGTTTCAGGCATATTCTGTTTGCTTGCTCGCGATAATGCGATCTGTTCAACGGTTGCTTAAATTGTATGGCGGTACTGTGTTTGCACGTGGTATTACAGGTTGAAATATTTGATCGATGTTTAGATATCGTTACGATACACCGTTCAGCTGAGTCTGATTTAAATAGCAGAGAATGCGAATTATGCGGTGGCTAGGCGAACTGCTGCTTCCATGTTTACCTAGAGTATTTAATTAGGTTCCAGAAATTAGCTGACCGCGCGGTTAATGCAACCAAAAGAAATCTAGTTTCAGATTCAATCTGGCACTAAGTTCGTGGAAATTTAATTTCAATTGAAGGTCCTTTTCTTTTCGAACGAAACGATACGAACAAATAAATAATATATTTGGTAATCGAAGTAGCTATTGCTCTATTAATCGAGTTAAATGAAATAATCCAAATTAAATCCCCAAGTTCTACGATATTACAAGCTCGTAAATTTTTCCGCCACTTTAAACGACGGCAACGGGTTCTCGTCGTGTACTATTTATCACGAAATTAATCACTTTTCAGTGATATTATAATTTCTGCCGGGAGCGGTGGTGTCGCTGAAATTCAATTAGTTTCGTTAATTTATCAACCGGTCCGAAGAATTTTGCAGGGCCGCGATTGCGTCGGGAATTTCGCGGAATAAAAGATTCAAACGCGGGATCGTCGTTTATTAAAATCGCGTGTCCGTGGAATACAACCCATTGCTGGCTCGTGTCGAAATACCAACGTAACATTCTGCAGCAAATAGAGGAACAGGGAGGTGGAGCGTGGAAAATTTCATAAATTCGCTGAAAACGAGGCTCCTTACGATCTCGTCGAATTACAAGCTTATCGACATATAATCCCTTCGGAATGTATCAAGCAATGAATTATTCTTTCATTCAATAGGAAGTGCATCAATTGTTTCTATTTAGTTATGCTGACTGTTCTACGATTGATCATTGCGAGCAGTCCAAAGCCCACGTTTTCGTCTTTCCGATGCTTTTCTTTTAACATCGAATTGCTGGGTGATTAAATAATTCGGTGGATCGAAGCGCACTTGAAATTATCATGATTATAGTCGTAGCACAGACGACAATAAACGAGAAATAATAGACGCATGAATTTATTTCCAATCGGTCTTATATTAAATTCGGGAATTCTATTAATCGCGAACGCGTCAAATTGTGAATTTCAATAGAACACCGCGAATTCATTGGCTTTGATGGAATTATTTCGCGAACGCCGGGAGTCACTTTCTCCTTTCGAGGATATCGTTTTTATTCTGCCAGCTTTTGCGGCGGTCCCCCATTATTCTCACAGCACGGCCGGACGATCAAACTCTTCACTAAGCCTTTTGTTTCGCGTACGAAAGACGGCGGTCAACTTCTCTGAAAGAAGCCGTCCTTGTCTACTCCTCTTCCCTTCGAATATTCACTGGTTAATGAAAAACCAGCGAACTGTCCCCCAAGGGTCCTCCGTTTTCCCTATTACTGCGATATCTATCGATCGAACCCGCGAAGTCGATGCATTATTCCTGAGTAATCATTCTCTGTTGTTCGCGTTGAATTGCCTCGATGACGATAGTTTGCCGATTTTACTCGTCGTACTTGTCGTCGATAAGTACACCGAGCGTCGCTCACCTGTGCAAATGGAAAAGATTTTTAATGCCGATACGATATACGGAATTTATATCGAAAGCCAATCATTCTTGCTAACCCCAACATTTACCAATAACCCCATCTTTCAATTAAATTCCACCCCATGGTTCGCTCTTTCGTCCTATTCTAAAAACCTAGGAGCAATCTTCCGCGACCTAAATATTAACTTCTTCCTATTTAAAACTTACCAGCGACCAGTTGTGCATCTTAATGCGAAATTAATTCAAGCCCTGCTGCGACAAGCCGAGCAATTTAATATAATATCTGTCCCGCGATATTTCGCGCGCGATAATTCTGTTCCGATAATAACTTGGCCGCGCGTAAATTTTCGTTGCGCCACCTCGTCAAAACTCAATATATCTCCGGCGATAACGCGACGTATGACGGTCATCTTCGAAACGATGTAACGTTGCTTCCGCCACTCGTATTTCGGTCCGGTCCAATAAAGGGCCGGTTAATCAGTATATTAGCGCCCTAGATAATCGGGAGCGTGCAAATTGTTAGTGGAAATCCCCGTTCCCCATGAATGGGATTATAATTTACCCTGCCAATGGGAACGCGTTCGGCATGCACCGCGCGTATTTCAAAGCGGCCATTATGCTCGAACGTTGCTTTCGTGTCACGGGCAATCATCGTCTCGAATAATCGACGCGATCGAACGCGAAGGACATTGTATATAGGGCATTGTTCTCGGTCAATTAAACGTTCGTTTAATAATTGTATTTGGAAACGCTTGGGCTCGGACGTAGATAAATTTTATCCAGGGCTTACACCGGTCCAGTATTTGCATTGTATTGCAACGATACAGATAGCCACGATATCGGCTAATCTTTCGCGGCTGAGAAATCTGTCAAGACGGTCAATTTCACCGTCGCTACCACTCGCGAGCCCTTTAAATCGAAAACGAGTAAGAGCAACAAATTGATCCCGGAAAGCTGTCCGGTGAGTCGCGAGCTTTTAAACCTCCATTGAAATCGGCCGCGATTAAAAGCTTACGATAGAATGGGCAACGGTTAGATCTCCGTTCTGAATTGTGTATTTTAATTTGCCTCGACTCTGCGAGCCACGATTATGAACGCTAAATAGGGAAATACAGCGATGGAATGGCGGTAATTCGGCGAGCGTTTCATTGAGGGGCAACGAACGACCGAGCAATTGTCGGGGATAAAGTGTTCTAATGGCTACGCGTATCGTCGCGTTTTTTTATATTTTATCTTCGATTGGTCGAACTCGATAAACGTTTATCGGCGGACGCAGGACCACGGGGCTATCGTTGAGGGAAAAGAGCAATAATAATATCGAGCATCTGTTTATCGGCTGCGTGGGCTACGTTAAAGCATTCACGTAAATGTTTGCCGTGTCGCGGTTTCGAAGTTGCCGGTGCTTGACGAAATAATCGAAGATCGCTCGTGTTTGAGTTCGACGACGTTGTTTGAATTCTGCGCAAAGTGCTGCAGCGCTGTAAAGTTAATATCGTAGATATTCGCGAAATATTAATGATAATTCCGACCTCGTATGCTTTAGTTGTAGATTATATATGGACAATAATGACCGTTATTTGCTCGGGGCTGCGTAACACGTTGTGTCAAACATCTTCGAGCATCGTGTTGTTATAAATTAGTATCGAAATTTCGCGTCGAACGGCAAGCTCCGAGCTTTAAAAGCATTATCTCCTCGGGTGCTCCCAATGTTCTTCGGTACTCGTTTCGTCGTGACGCAACTCTTATCGTGGGCGTGCCAGCAGAACGAGTTTAACTTTGTTTACCGGAACGAGAGAACGTTTCGATTAAAAGTGGCACCGTTCATTTGAAATGGCAATTGTATGTAGCCAGTGGAACGAGCAGTCCTTGGAGCAACACGTGCCACTTTCCGAGCGAATCGACGACCTTTCAATCGACAGAAGTGCATAGGATGATATTCCAGAACAATACTGTCCTTGCGAAAAGACTCGAAGACGTGGAGAATTATCAGGCATAGCAGCTCCGTATAATTATTGAACCGGCGGGGAATAAATTTTCAACCGAATAATTCTCCACGGCGACAGATTTTCCCTTGTTACGCGAAACCACCATGAGACGTTCTTTCGTAGCGCCTCGAAATTTGTCGGGAATCCCATCTCGACGATGACACTGATTGATTAGTCCAATACTGTCCATCGGGTATATCGTAACATTTCTGTCGAAGGGATGAGAAATATTAAAGGGCGTGCCGTCGTCAATTATCGCCCCTGTGAACCGTGGGATCGCGGAGATTTATGCGCCAGATGGGAAAACAGCGTTCCAAATATTTGGACCATCCCTTTCCCGGTCGGAAATGTAAGTCCTCCCCTGCGGTCGCGAACCATTAAATTCTTCCCGTTTCCCCGAAGAGCGACTCGCCGAGGCTGACAAAGCGTCATTAAATCTGCACCCCGTGCTCGTGCAGTTGTCGCGGCAAAGCGTAATTGCGCGAAGGTTGCATGCATTCCTTGCTTGTTTCGCGGCTAATGCGGCTGCGTAAATACAGGGGAAACGATAGGTACGCCGACGATTCTGCACCGTGCAAAATACAACCGTGCTACGATCAGTGGGTGAATGATAATGGGAAAGGGTTGAGACGTATTTCGAGTATCGAATCGTTATTTATGAGTGAGACGCATCGTATATGAGTATGTATGAACGATTCCTCGTGAGAACAGCTGAATAAAGATGGATTAAAAGTCTTGCAATCTTTATAAAATATTTCGGCAAGATGGCGTATAATTGGAGACATGTTTCCATTCGTTTCAATTGTTATTATCACTATCAAGTTCGTCTATTATAAAATAAAACAAGAATTAAACGTCACCATAGCGCATACGGCTGAGCGGACACACGTTTCCTCGTATCCTCGTAAATCCACGAGAGATATCGAGGGTGATGGTACAAGGTAGTCTCACCCCTTGCAACAGGGTCACTTCTTCTCTGCCAGTTGAGCGAGAACGCGAGGAAGTTGGACCTGACACGAACGCAATCCATCAGGACCCTGATTTCCGTGCTACTGGCAGGATTCGATCGGAATTTTGGTGTCAGGGGCTCCCATGTTTCTCTATGTCCTCTTTCACTTCTCCCTTTTTTGTACCTTAATATCGTTATCCTTATCTATACCGAATTTCGTCATTCTCGATCGATGACCATCTATTGCTTAACTCTGTATTATCCTCAATAGAATCATTCATTATTTTCTGAACAAAAGTATACCCCGTAACAGAATGAGAAATAGTCGATTCGTAAACTGCGGTAAGTGCGTGAAAAGAAGAAAAGAACGTACAAGAATCTACATTGGCCCGTTTCAAAGGACCGTGCCTCTACTTTCACATTCATGAACGGAATATTTTCAAAGACCCTTTTATATTAGAAACTATTAGGATCCCCCCCGAATGTCTGCGCGCCATGCATTCAAGCGAGTCTCCGTCTAAGAGCTCTCGCGGACGACGAACGAAAGGGTTCAAAAGCTCGATTCTGTTCCCGAAAAACTGCGCCCCGATTACGTTCAGCGGCAGCCATCCCGTGGGTTATTTTTCGGAACTCGAACAAGTTGCCCTTTACTTTGGCGCGTCGAACCGGCTGAATAAGTTTCGATGCAGTGGCATGGCCGATCCATTATCGGGAAACTCTCCTTTCGGACGCGGTCTCGTGAAACGGCGCGATAAAACCCCTTTTTCCGGGACACAGGGAATAGGGCTGCAGCTTTGGCGACGGAAGTGGCCTCGACCAGCGAATTCCATCGAGCCGACCAGCGGGACTCGATTTCGACCCTGGAATCAGTTTTATAGCTGAGAAAGCGCCGTCGGCCACCTTTTGTGCCGGCCAGGCTAAAAGTCGAACGGTGTCTTCGTATTTTTCGAACAAATATTGTCCGCCGGCAGGTTGCTTGCATGCCTGCCGTAACTTGATGCACTTACTCCTTCCGAGAGAACTGCTGTCTTTGTTACTCAATAGCTGTTTTTTAGATAGTTGAAAGGAAAGCGAAGCGAAAGGATTCTTTCTCAGATTCGTATTTTGTATTTAATTATTATTATTTTAGAGGAGGGGGTAGTATATTGGTCGAAGTCGTTCGATAAATTCGATTCGTAGAGAGCTGCGTGTTGTTGTTACATCTTTCGCAAGCAAAACAGAAACGTTTGTTCGACTCATTGCCGTTGGATGCAAAGAATCGTGGAACTGTGCGATTGAAACAGCTCGGACAGAATAGAGGATAACAAACGTGGTCGCGTGGATCGAGCTATGTTCGTAACAGAACGTGCATTAACAATATCGGAAAAGCTGTTATATAGAAATATCCGGGCGGTTGGGGGCTGAAATGTTCGCGAACGCGGTCGCAGGACGAGAAAATGGCGATCGACCGGAAATTACCGAAAGTACGTCAGACCGATTAGCAATTTATTGCCGCGGCCATGGGAGGACGGTCGACCTGTTACCCACGTCGTAGAAGAAATATTATTAGCCATTAGATTTGCGGTCTGCGATATTTCCAGTCCGAGGTGTACATACGGGGGGTATTCTAGGCGCAGCTCTGGTCGTAAAGTTAAATTAAAGCAAGATGAAGACCGTTGGATAGCTTGGAGCATTTCGAAGTTCTTCTTTCGATACGCGATACCTGGTAAATTATTTGCTACAAATTCTTCAGGATCGGATGCGCAAACAATATGTCTGCTTTCCAGTAGTACGATCCTAGACATAATTAAACAGATGTAAAACATTTCCGCTTGAAAGTCATTTGACACGTGTCGAGTTCTTTAAACTTCAGGGCAAAAAAAAAAAAAAAATTACTTTTAATTATTCCAGTCGGCTGCTCCGTACCGCGAAAACTTATTCCACCTGGCAGCCTGAAATTCGTCCCGTAACATAACCGGGTTCGCTCGGAGAAAAATGAAGGAGCAACCGTCGCGGTTGCATTCGCCGGGCGAGTGTCCCCTCAAAAAATCATGCAGCTTCCGTGCAGCACGTTTCCGTGTGATTACGAGAATGGCGGGGGCATTTCGTGTGATAAAGCGAGATAGCACGACGTACAGACGCCGCAAGCACACGGTGTACGCGAGCGCAAAAATTGGAATTGCCCCGGCGCGTTGGCCACAGGATTTACGGGTTAGATTAACCCACACATATTTTTACGCGAGTTGTTTTCTTTTCGTTCCGCAAGATTAACAGGGCCACGTTTGTATTTTATTTTAAGGCCCGGCAGCCTTGCCGCTGCTCATAGAAATAAATGCCATTTTTCGAGGAACGTGCCCCCGGAAATTTATGTTTCTGTTTCATTGCGGCCTGCATTAACCCCCCCGTATACTCGCAGAATTATATACTGCGCGTAAAGGGGTATTAAAGGACCACTTTAACGGGCACGTTTTCAACGAAACATCCCGATAAAGCGAAGAATAGAACGTTCAAGTTGAATACGTTCGATCGTCGGCGGAGTTCGATTATCCCCCTTTGAGATAGAAATTAACCGAAGAATATTCATTGTACCCAGAACGATTAAGGTTCTGTCCTCGGGTGGGGGAACGAGTGAAAGGAATTTTCCACGTGGAATTTATTGTCGCAGATGTTTCGAACGGATAACTGAAGCGATCCCGAGTTATTGGAATAGAAATATTCCGTGGAAGATCTCGCCTGCCTCTCGACCGATGCTTAATTGTCCGCGGCGGATTTATATTCGATTCGTATTCATTCAGATTCGGGCCGGTCCGTTTCAGTACGTGCTGGCCCAGCTTGATAGAGACGATTTCATTAGTTGAAAAGCTGAGTGGTCGTGACGTAGGAAGCTGATGAAAATGGAGCTTAATAGGTTCACGCCCGGAAGATAAATATTTTTGAGACACGTTTAATTGGTAGCTGAAAGTGAACACAAACTGATACCAGAATGTAATTATTTATCGTTCGTGATACACGATACTTTTGCCAGTTGGCGAATATTGGTAGGTTTTACCGCGGTGCGTCGATAAATACCAGACATATATTCATTCGGCAGACCTCGCCGTTCGTACGGAACCCTTTGAGGGGCAGAAAAGGGTGCGGAAGTTGAAGAGTTCCTGCGGTCTCAGTTTTCCGCTTTTAAAAGTCACTGGCTTTTTCTCATGAAATGGTTGTTATTACTTTCTTCACGGTCACTGATTCTTCCCACCAAGAATAATTAATGAATAACACGTGGCGCGGACGAAGTCGTCGGTCATTTTAGTATACGAGAAATCTCGGGATTCGTTGACGTAAACAAAATATAAGAGTACCGATTCGCAGTAGAAAGTGCTGGTCGCGCACAAACAAATTAAGACGCATCGAAACGAATCGAATGTACCGCCTTCGTACATTGTTCATAGCTCATCAGAAATATCGTTATAATTATCGATCATGTGCACGTTATGACAACGATCCGCGTAACACTTGCCTCGAACACTTGCGTCGTATAGAAGAACGGTGGCGGCGCATCGTTCCGAAAGAAATGAGACAGTACACACGTCGATCCATCGACGCAGCCGCCGTGTATAACTGTGACCAGCCGCACCTTTATTAAAAGCGACGAATTAGCCTGGAATTCGATCGAAATGATTTACATCGTTTCCCTTTTAGCGTGCCTCGCCAGACGGTGTCGTCTCTGTATAAACAGCCGCCAATCATTATTAGACCGGGGCATAAACGATTCAGTTGATAGAATATTAAATGAATCGCTGGAAAGCTCGTCCTGACAGACACAGCCAGCCAGCCAGCCAGCCAACCAGCGAACCATCCAGACAGACAGACAGACAGAAAGACAGAGATAGATATTGGTCTGGCATGTGCAAACGTGGCTGAAAATTTCCATTTACGCCAAAGGACCGCGAATCGAAAAATTCGAAAGCTCTCGTCGTAAGTCGTGTTAGAATTTTGGAGCACCCTTCTCGTACGTTGGCAAAGATAAATTATCGAGCTTACCTGCCGTCAGCCACCGTTGCATCGTGCTCCATTCCACTTGGTGTTTCTTTTTCTTTTTTTACCTATTCACCCCCTTCTAGCGTCTGGGGTAGTTTCTCGTTTTTTCTTTCTTTCTGTTGGTTCCCCGCCTGTTCCTTGCGCCACTCGACGGTAAAGCAGGCTAGCTTCCAGGTACTTGTGGCTTTAATCTCGTTAATGCAGCTTCGCGCAGTTCGACGCTCGTTTCGTTAATTCCTGGCCATTTCAATCGCGCCGTCGAACGTACCCCTCGTTATGCCGGACGCATATACAATGCACGTGCTCCTGCCTGTCCCCGTTCTGTCCCATCCTCCCCTGTTGCACCCCTGTTCGTTTGTCGATTCGTTGATCCACGACGGGAATGTGTTCGACAAATAATAAAATTAGCGCGCTGTCTGGCAAATGGTTCGGATTGTGTCCGTTTAAATATTTGGAACTTGGGATGTATAGAATTTCCTAATCGTGCGTGCGTTACAATTTCAACTGGGCGAAATTTATTTTTCTATGGATCTTGTAAAGTAATATTTAGAAACAGTACTTGGTGTCCAACTTTCACGCTGATTAATATTGCGAAAGAATTTTCGTTCTTTTAATAAAGTAGTGTATCTAATTGTAGATTATGCCAACTAAACCAGTTGTTAGCTGTTGCTAGCTGTTTTTTTGTTTGTTTGTTTTTAAGAAAATGAACGCTCATTTAACCAGTGCACCAATTCTATCAGAAATATCGAGCATCCAGCGATTCTTATCAACGAGCGATAAACTGGACAAAATTTTCATTCATATCGTTCATTGGAATAAGAAGTCGTCGAATACCTACCGCACCGATCGCCATACGGATAAGCTGTTATCGCCCTTGGTGAATTTCACTGGCGCGCGACGAACGATATCCCGCGTCACGAGATATCGATTATCCACGGTGGCTGCGGGGGAGTTTAAAAGCGTGCCTGACTCCGCTCGTAAGTACCAGGGAATTCTGATTGTTCGCTAATTAACCCCAGGGCTGAATTGGCCCGATGACTTTTCGATCGGGGCTACCAATTTATCCGCGGACGCTTCGGTTGCACGTGTCCCCTCGGAAAATAATAGTTTCGCGTCGTTCACGCGCCCTCCGATAAACAACGTATTAATTGAACCACCACCGAGCGTTCCACCGATCTATACGATAGAAAATATGATTAACATCAAATCTCGAGTGAAGTACGAGGTGTAAAGCCGGCAACTCAAAGGGAGTAGCCTATCGACAAATACGATCGTACAGCAGGGACCTTTTTGAATTGCAGAATCTAATCGACAAGGAATAAAGAAAAAATGGAAGATCAAATGAATTATACAAAATAATTACCACGCGAGATTACGTAGCCTTTCCAAATCTATAACATTTCTATTTCAATTGACCACATATTTGAATTTGCCTTCTCGTATACGAAAATGTCGCCAACCTCCGCGAATCTTCTGGCACAGATCAATCAGTGACCGGGTGTTCCCGAGTCATACAATTACCGAACAACCTCGCGCAAGAAACAATCCGAAACTGATCGCCGATTCTCTGCATACCCGTGGAGAAACGTCGGTTCAATGGAGCACCCCCCGAAAGCGTTTTAACCGCATTAAGCGGACGTGAACAAATAGCTCGTCGGCCCGGGGTGTCTCGTTATTTACCGAACGGCAGAACAGCGACGAGAAAAGGGGTGAACTAGACAGAGAGGCGTAGAAGAGCGAGTCAGCCAACTAGCTCGGCCAAAGGCAGAGTCAAGAACAATGTCGGGGCGAGTTTCCCTGCATCTCCGACTCTCTCTCTCTCTCCATTTCACCTCCTTTCTCTGCTGCGCCGCTGTTCCTTGCCATCTCTATGCCGTCTCTGCAGAGAGATAGCCAGGTAAGGAGGGAGTAGCAGAGCCAAGGGACGATTACCCCGCGAGCTTGCTCGACCTCATCGTTCATGAAATTCTCTCGTCTAAATTGTGGAGCCCGCTGTTTCCACGGCCCACTGGGACGTCTATATCCTTCGTTGCTTGTTCATAATTGACTATATTCCAACCCTCGACACCCCTCTGTCTTCTTCTCGGTGTATTCGCAACGGTACACCCCTTGTTGGCGGCGCACTGCCGATGGAATTCACGCGACGGGCACGGATTCGATATTTATTCGCTGCTGGGAATTTTCGTTCATCCATTTTATCCGCGGAGCTCGGAAGTTATTAGATAATGACGAAAATTGTCCTGAAATGTGGAACGCTACAAATGTTTGCAGAGCGTTGAATTTACGGTACAATCCTTTTTTTCACGACGACTGCAAATTGTTCGAGCGACCGCGATATTTTTTTTTAACCATTCATCAATTTTCCCCCCGAAGAAGTTTCCGCAGAAATGTTTGCCCGTGCCAGCCTCGCTGTGGGCTAACAGGATTTCCAATAAAGGGGTGTTTATCTCTCCCCTCGAATTCTTCCTCTTCGCAGCCTCTCTGTGGCCGTTTCCTTTCGCCGTTGTTTCACTTGCCGCCCGCGTCGCCCATTTCTGTATTTCACCGGCGTGCGCCCGCGTTGTTTGGCTCGTCTCGTTCGTCGAATTAGTTCGCCGTCCACGCGGAAGCACGATCGAATTCGCGAATTTTCCTGCAAACAGCACGCGTTGTTCCCCTCGATTCGTAGACAGCCGGCCGGCCATCGAATTACCGCCCGCGTAATTGCCTCACTGGACACCACGAGGATGTTTCCCGCGGAGAGACGCTCGAGGTGTACGCTTGTCGCCGCGCCCGATTAAGAATTATCCAGCTGGCTACATGCGACAGCCCTTATAGAGCTTTTCATTTTCCCGTTCGAAACTCGATACGCCTTTCGTTTACTCGTCTAATGGGGTGTCTCGCAACGCGAGCACGCTATCGTCGTACCTCGAACGATGAAAAATGATAGGGGGCCAGTTGGTTGTTGATCGAGCGGGGTCTTGGGGGATGGAGTGACGTTCGTTTCGACGTGAGAGGGTCGCTCGGAAAATGTTTGGAGAGGATGATTGAATTTTCTGACGGACGTTTTCGGCTCTACTTTTTAATATCCCCGCTGCTGTTAATTTTCCATTAAACCTGTGTCGCGAGCTGTTTGGAATTCGCGAAATGGCGCTAACATGTTTTTTAAAAATGTATTGCATTTATTGTATTAATTAGTCGGCGATTTTCGACGATCGACGCGCGCACTTCGATGAACCTAAATTCTGAACAAACATCGAGTCACAATAACCACGTCCCTTAACAGGATCCAATCGTCGGGAAAAGAACGAAATTCCAGCGGATGCGTTTCACAGTCCAATTGTTCATCTAATAGCTAGACGAGCGTACACGGATAATCTGAGGGAGATGAGAAAAAAGGAAGGGTGGCAACGATATATATATAGATAGAGAGAGAGTGCTCTGTAGGGGGAAGGGTAGTGGTACCTCGACAGTCAGGATGGAAGTCTTTGGTAACGCGGATGGAACTCGTTATCATCCTCATTCCCGTCGTCGGGATGCTTCTTATCTAGCCCGTTGGAAGCTGGTCTTCCCGTTTGTTCTGGTAATAGGTAGCCCGACCTCCTAGCTTGGAATGTTACTTGCTCGTGTCCCACTTGCCCGGCGTCTCTTCCCTCTGTTTTTACACGTGAACCGGTGCAAAAACCTCTCCTCGTAATTCCGCGGCTGCAGCCTGGAACTTTAGGGCCGTGCATCTTGACCCTTTCTTTTTCCTTCAGTTTTAAATGCACCGATCCGGGGGACCCGGTTTGGACGATTGTAAATTTTCAAGGAGCATTGCTTGGACGTTTCGTGACGCGTCGGATAAAGTGTTAATCAGCAGCGTGTTCTACAGGTTCACTCGTTTCGGATTCTAGCAACGCCGGGATAAAAGGACGCTGGCAATCATTCGTTTACTTCCAATTCGAAAGCATGTTCTTTTTTCTTGCTTTCGTTTTTCCACGATAAAGGCAGAATCTGTGAGAAGTAGAAGAATTAATTGCATTGTAAATTAGTTGCAAGCCGGCATTTGTTTCATTTCGAATCGTTCCAGGGGAAGGAAAATGTTTGCGTCGCTCGTACGTAATTACCTAGCCTTTTAAAGCTGCAATACCCTGGACCCTTGGTAAGGTTGTCCTCGTTCTGTTGATTACTGGAATGGCACTGGACGTGCAGAATGTTTCTCGAGGAGCGTTAATTGTTTGGCGATTTGGCAAAGTGTCCCACGGGTGATCGACGAGAGTGAGGGGATTAATTCAACATCGAGACACTGACGGGGATTGCTGAAAATCCTCTGATAGCGAATCTGTGTATTCGTGGATTCGTTGTCAGTTCGGTGTTAATTAAGCAACGATTTTAGCTCGCAGTATTCTTTAGGGATCATTTTGCGCATCGATCTTAGACAGCAATTTAATTACATGAAAATTGAAGGATCATTTTTTGATCAAACAATAATCTCATCAATGAAATCAAACAATTCTTACCTCTACAGTGAAGGCATTAAAGAAGATACCAATTTCCCAACTTCCATCTTCACTTTTATATTTCCGAACAAACAATTCAATTTCTTATGAACGCTCCACATTTTTCGTCCCCTTTTGTCCCCGTTTTAATAGCCCTTGCCCCAAAGAAGCCTCTGCTTTCCGGTCTTGGCGGTCTCAGCTCGTTTTGCCTCACGAGTCGTCGTGTAAATCCCGCAATAAAGCGTCGGGACGCCGCCGTTCGTTACGAGAGGAGGCGTCGCGATGCCCGGCGTAGTCTGCAGCAAACCGCCACCTTCCGGAGCACGTTTCCCTGCTTTAACGTTGGTTTATTGTTAATTTCGCGATACGCGTTGCACAGAAGGAATTTAACGAAGGGATCTCACGAACGACCCCGAACGGGACGTTGGCTGACGAACCGTCGTAAAAGCGAGCGAACTCGACATTCCTCCGAGCTCACACCAAAGGTGAAGGAAACTACGTTATTACCTGGTCATTGTCCGATTACTCTTTGGTGGCTTATTAATTTTCCGCGTGAATTCGAGAGCAGATTTTGCGCGATTGTGAAAGCCAAATCCTGGTCTCCAAGTGGATATTATGTACGCAAGTTTCTGTGGCGAAGAATTGTCGTCTTTTGTATTGAATGAAGAAAGGGTTGTTATATTCGATGTCGCTAGGGGGTTGCATATTCTAGAATCCAGCCTACCCTCTCCTTTTTTTTGGAGCGCTATACTCCTTTTTATTTTTCAACTTGAACTATTTGAGTCGTCAAAAAAAGAAAGGAGAGGCGATTCTATTCACCCCATTCAATGTCAGGGAAAATCTTTGATGAAATCACCATAGAACTGCGTCACATAAATGACTCCACCTTCCCAGCATCTCACTTACAAATCCATTTAACTCCTTCTCCTTCCCTCGCCCACCAGAAATACCTTGAAATTTAATTTCCCTTCATCCCCATCTTATATCAATATCCAGCGCCTTTTCCGGCCCAGATAAATGGCATTAAATTCCAATGAGCGGAAACTTTCCTAAAGGTGTACACAACGCGATATTACCAGCGCTATTGTGCAACAGCAATCAAAGAACGTTGTCCAGCGTCTCTTCATTCCATTCGAGAGTCGATTTTCCTTCTCGCGCGATCGGGGACGAACAGAAATCGTTCCGGTGTTGAATTTTTTTTACTTTTCATTAAATTACGAATCGAGGGAAGTTATGGGGATTCTCGAATATCAAAACTGTGGTAGAAACAGCCATTGGAGGAAAGCTTAGCAGCGATTATTTCTTACGTTTTATCGTGTCTTTGGCTGGCCATTGTTGTTATCGTGTCGCATACCGCACTTTCCTCCGTTTATCGGCCAACTCGCGAATGGAACTTCGTTTTATCCCGGCGCAAAATCGCGGCGCCCGCAGAATTGCTACGCTTTAAATCTCAGACTGCACTTGGGTGGTCTTATCGGGGCCGACGTATTTCATTTATATTTCATATTGCGCCCCGCGCACGAATAACACGCTCCAGTTTTCTGGACTGGCCCGAGGGAAAGAAAGAATCGGACGTCGATGTCTATCGCATCGCCGCGGCATCGTAATCTTCCACGCGAGCGAATAAATTAAAGGCGGGCACGACGAGAGGACGTACTGCGTGCTTCTGTTAACCCGATAAGCGTAATAAAATTTTATTCGCAACGGAGAATTTGCCGATTTCCAAAGTCGCAATAAATGTAATATCGTCGATTTTATGGCAAAGATGGAACAGTCCACATTTTTAACGCTTGGCAATGCTTAATTTTGTAGCAGTTGTAAAAGGATATTCGTGTGCCGGAATTTTCGGGAATTTATAGCAATCGTAAACAGGATTTTACTCGCGTTTGAACATTCTGAACGTTATAGCGGGTGTATTGCCCGAGATGTTTAATATAAAATTCGAAATGATGGCAGATCTACCGCTACGGCTTCGTGAAATTTTGTCCACGGAGAAGAAACTCGATTGTTCCGCGCATCGAGCCGCGGAAACGTTCTTTCGTTGGACAATTTTGGAACGCAGACAATTCGTACAGAGTCTCCGCTGTTCACCGCCTTTGCTGTTTTTCATATTTCTAAGTTACCGCCTGCTACCACTTAATCCTGCAATAAAAAGGATTGTTTCATCCCGACACACAATCGAGACAGCGGGGACCAATTAAGAGTTCGAGATCACCGATTCTGAAGCACCGTTCGACGCCAAATATCAATTACCAGAACGAAGTGCCACGGTCTTCCGCGAAGTTCTCTGATAAAAACGATAAAGGTAAACACAACAGCCTCCGAAGTTTCCCCTGTTATTTCGATTTCGAAGTCGACGCGGCGAAATCGAGGCGGACAATCCTATTACGAAACGGTAACGGTCTCGAATTGGATCCCTCGATCGACGACTGGTCGTAGGTTCAAAGTCGAATCGTTCCAGGGCGGTACACACTCTTCCCGGTAGGACGGGGACTCGTTCACCCGCTTTAAGAAACATCTCGGAAAGCGGCAAGAGCGTCTAGTTCGGGGGTAACTGCGTCAGAATTCTCCTCTCGGGATCAGGAAACTATAGCCTGGAACACGCGGGACAAACGTAAATGGCTTTGCTGGCGGGGTTCGTGAAATTGCAAGGGACCAAAGGGCGAAACACGAGACGTGGTTAGCCGGTTCTTTGCCCACGGGTTTGTCATCGGCACCGGTTTATTACTGATTGATCGTACTCGGTTCAAAGAGGCGGTGGAAAAAGGGTTTCAAAGGGTGTCAGAGGAACGTGTAACGAGCTCTCGATGCTCTGATGAGGCCTGAACGTTGAACGGGATCAAAGGCTGCGCGAAATTTTGGGTCGAGATAAGACGCGGCAAGATTTTTCGTGAAAAAGTCTGCTTCAATGTATCCGTCGAGTTATATAAAATGTTCAATATTTATACCTCGCACTATTTTCATTGCACTCTGCAACTTACAATACCACTATTAACGGTCCTTTAATATCGTGCGAACTTCGTTCAGCAGAACAAAACCGTGCAATCGAACGCTCTTAGAAATTCTCTGGCATTCCACGAGAAAAAGTTCTCAGAGCATCTCTCGCGTCCTCCGGCTCCGTTCCGGGGGGAAGCTCGTTCCTCCTACGACGTTTTGCGCGTGGAATCACGCCGGACTGGTAACCTGGGAACGTCGGTGGAACAAAGACGTGGAAAGACCATTTCGCGGCGTTTCCTCTAATAAAGGTAAATCCGCTTTCGCGGTCCCGGACACAAAGTACAAATTGCTACGTTCTCGACGATCGACCCTGCTCCGTTCTCCGCGACATTATAATCCTACGAGATATCCTGAACGTCGTCGAACGTTCTTCGTCGTGGAATTTCGTGTGACGAAGGTATTCGATGCGTAGGAAATACAACAGACATATCCTGCACCATGTTTCCCGTCCAGGATGAATGAAAATATTTCATTTGACCAAAGTTTCTTGCATTAGCATTATTATTATTACTATTGTCCCACTTAAAACGATGGAACAGTACGCGTGGACATCTGATAAATTCAATAATCCGTTTTACGGCGACACTCACGACGCGACAATAAGTAAATGGGTGTAAAATGCTATTCGTCGACGATTCTCGGCTTTAATTTTCACGGCGCAGAGCACGGATCAGTACGACAGTTTCACGAGAGAGTTTCACGGATTAGGTAGCGAGATGGCTGCGTTTCATGGAGACACGGAACCGTCATGTCTCTACTTTCTCATTCCGTAGACAAGATGAGCCCGGGATCCAATAAACCGTGTATCCCACCTTTGTCCTCTTACGGCGTGGAAATCGCCTACAACCTTTCAAATTCCCGCCAGGCAAGCGTAGTTTCAGCAGAACTGCGCTGTTACCCAGCTTCCCGACAGTTCTGTCGCGTTTATTACGCCACCTTGAATTCTTCATGCTCGATTTATCGTCACTTTCATATCCGTTTCTCTGCCTCTCCACAGAGCACTGGATTCTCTTCTTCTCCCTTTTTTTTTTTTTTTTTTTTGGTTCGCGGACATTTTCACCCCTTTGTGCGAACCCCGATTGATATTCGATCCGATGAATTCTATGGAAAAACTGTGCCACGATGCAGAAATGTTCGACTGTGTTTTTTGAAACGGGGTCAGAGAGGTTTGCGTCGAGCCGCGGCGTTGGGAGTTGTTTGATTCGGAATAGAAATCAATGGAATCGTTCGAAGAAGAGAATTCATTGATTATTAGAATCGCCAATTATTGTACATTTCTACAGTATTATACGTGGTTCTAAACTGTACAATTAATTGAAGACAATTAACTGGAATTTATTGAGATTGCTGGGTAAATCTTGTTGCTGGAAAGCAACAAAAAAAAAAAGAAGCATAACAAAATAACAGCGCAGCCCGAACATCTTCGACCAATTCAAAACGCACTTCGCGAACGCAACGATTTCGAACTTTGCAATCCAATTTCGCAACTCCGTCAAACAAATCTGTAGACCTAGGAGTTTCACTTTGGCGCCTCCCAAAGGCGCGTTCGTTCGATAAGAAGTGGGATTTCGATCGGCGAAACGGTAAAGGAAAAGAGTATCAGTGGGCCACGGTTGCTTCTGGTGTTCCCGATAGCACGCAGATAAATCGATTCTGTTGGAACACAATTTCGTGATCCCGTGTCGCTGACCTACGATGCTGAAAGACACACACACACACACACACGCGCGCGCGCGCGTACAGAAAGGGAGAACGAGAGGAGCGAGAGGAAGAAGGGAATGGAAGGAGGCATTTCCATTTGGCGGAGTGCAATCGAGACGGAAAAGCGGCTCGCCAAGGCTTCTCCATTTCCGGATGAGTTTAGTCCGATGCGATGGCGGCCACCGAGAATTGATTTGTCCCGGGAAAACACACGGATTGTTGGCGACCACCGTCGCGATTCGTCGATTCTAGATCGACACGTGGCCATCCCCCTGTTTGCTTCTGGGGTGAAAGATTTTTTCCCCCCGAATGACTATTGGAAGGGGTAGGCTGATGGATTTCGGTGGTTTCCGTTCATGATACGTTTGATAAAATTTCAATTTGCTCACGGGGTGTAGAACGACGAGGCGACGGCGATGTAGAATTTAATTTGTTTGCGTTTGCGTCTGTGCGCGAGTGAAGACGCTTCTTTTTGGGGGAGGGGGCGAATGGAAAATTCAGATTTATGTAGCTTGCCACCGCACAATTCCGTTCATTGATTTATCTGTGTACTGAGTATGTTTTGGGGGGGTTTTTTAATTCGGGGATTGTCTTTCGTTTGTATCAGTTACAGTGTTTAGCGTCTAAACTTTGGACGATTGCTTGACTCTTGTGACGCAACTTTGTGTTTCCTAAGAAGAATCGGATATGGGAGGATTAATGGTTAATAAGTGCAGACTGGAATAAGTTAAGCTACACTAACACTAACAACAACACTTGTAAGTCGATCACGCTTCAGCCTAGACCAAAACTATTCTTAATCGGATTAAATCGATTTAGGTTAAGGCTGTACCAGGCTAGAACTAATTTAGGCTGGACCAAAGTAGACTAGACAAACCCGTCCACTTAAATCGGTTCACAATTAGGACATTAACCGTGGTAATAATTCACCAGTATTTCTGTTACTCTTGCTGACCATGATATTTGACTTGCAGAGAAACATATTCTCGTTTATTATTATAAATTCTGTTCGGTGTACGATCGTGATTGAATAATATTTTAACATTTGATGGAAAAAATGTTTAACCAAGCCAGCGATGGTGTATGTGATATTAAACAAAAACAGTGTCCGTGACGGTGAATATTTAACGGTGATTTACTAAATGGAAATGCGAGGCTTGTACTATAAGAATTGCTGGTTATGTATTGAAAAAGGGGGGGGGGGGGTAATTCGTCCCCTCCTTTCTGTTCCTTTTCACACCCGCGCACATATTTTCCAGAGTTATTGCAGCGCTGGTAAATACGGCCGATAAGCTTATCGAAGTTTTCCGCCGGACCGTGAGTTCCCTGTTGAATTTATATCCGGCCCCGTGGACGTTTCGTTACGTATTTCACGATAAATATTTATTTATAGAGCGTTTCAACGACGCGTTTCAGGCTCGATAACAAAAACCTTTCATCGATCGAGCGCGTTATTTAGAAACGCCTGGCAAATGCGTCGACGAATTTTCGCGATTCCGCGAATTTGTTAGATATCGTTCGCTTGTTTTCGTATCGTTAAAAAATATATACATGAATGTGGCAAATAAATTAATGAAAAAGAAGCATAAAATGAGGTTACCGGGTTCGCCGCGGGGGGAAGGAAGAAACGAAATGAAAAAGAACAATGTTAATACGGTGGACTAATGCGAACGAAAAAAAAAGAAAATAGCTCGTTAGCGATATCGATGAAAACTTTGGTGAACGACTTTTCGCGGAACATGCAACGGGATTGTTCTTGCCGCTTTCCTTGCCTCTCTTTCTTCCTATTCCGTTGGGAACTTTTTACACGTGTTGCAATTTCATGTCGATTTGACGCAATTTTCGAACGGCAAGAAAAATGGCAGAACAGAGGGGCGAGAGAGAAAGAGATTGAATCCGATTTAAATTATTTTGCCGCACGAATAAACGGGCGTCTACCGCTTTTGCGACTGCAGTTTGTGTAAGGTTCCTTTTTTCGTTGAATTCCTTTATACGCGTAATCGTTCGTAGTTCGAGAAATGAATTCAT
The DNA here is from genome assembly GCA_963667235.1 of Nomada lathburiana. NCBI lineage: Eukaryota > Metazoa > Arthropoda > Insecta > Hymenoptera > Apidae > Nomada > Nomada lathburiana. Next base: position 11,020,049 of record OY763905.1, on the reverse strand, counting down.
TTTCGTTTCGTACGGTTCAATTGTGTTCTGACAATCTTGGTTACTCGACTCATTCGTTTACCATTTGTTGGTCTGTAGTAGGTGTACGATTAGTGTTAATAATGTGTAAAATTGTCTGCATTGAGTGCGAAAGCGCTGGTATGAATTTTGTATAGCGCGAATGTTTCGATTGGACACTGAAAAGTGATACAAGTCAACCATTCGTTCCAGCAGAGAATCAGTAGTATAGCTCGACGATAAGTCGGACAAGCGTTTGAAACATTATTTTAGACGTCGAAACGGAAGTTCTTACGCATTTCACATCTTGAACATGATAAATCGAGTTCGTAAACCATAATATTACGCAAACAATCGTAATAAATAAATTAAAAGACAATAAATTTTAAAATGATGTAGAACAACTCCTAATACAGATTTACTCCAAGTTTGTTAAAACAATTGTCCATTAATATTAGTCTATTAAATTTTTCTTGCAATACAGTTCCTCCAATTTTCACAGCACAATTTAAAAAAAAATCACTAAATCCTGGCCGAGAGACTTGTCGATATTCCACCTGCTGCAACTTGGCGTCAAAAAATCGCACGACGATCTGCCTTGGCCCGCCTTAAAGAGCGAAGCCCCTCTCCCTTCTTTGTTTTACCATTTTATTTCGGAAAACAGAGTAGCAAAGCGTTACCGAACCCGCGAGTATCGCGCGTTAAAATATCGACAAAGCGTCCAACGCCCGTCGCCTCTCTCTCTCTCTCTCTGAATATGAAATTCCGCGGAAAAGAATCGTCCCCTTCGTCACAGCCAACATCCTATCGATTCCACCATTCATCTCGAGATACATTCCTCGACACGTGCTGGAATTACCTTTCCCATTGAGGCTCCTCCGTCGCGTCGCGTCGCCGCGCCGTCCGGAAGGATTCCTGCCGGCAATTTTTCTCGATCCACGTGCCGGAATATGACGAAGGAAGCGGTGGGTGCGAATGAAATCCGATCGGCTGCTTGCCCGACGATGAATCGACGGCATCCTTCCCCCATCACTCTTTTGCTTTCTCCCCATGCATTATGCATGTCGTTCCGACCGGCGTATGCAAAGCGTGCGCTTGCATACGCGCGCGCGTGTGTTCTCCTCTGTCAATTCGGATTAACCGGATTAGAGTAAGAGAAAGAGGAAGGGTGAGCGAGTGGATGAGTTTAGAGACATCGCGGCGCGAGTTCTCGATGCTGTAAAACTTTTGCATTGCTACGAAAACGGAGTTTATTTCTCTTCCACGCTTCCGCTCTTGTCGACGTGCCCCACATTCGGCCCCCGCTCTGTGTTTGCGCGTAAAATACTTTATTGGCAACAGTCTGCCGGGGGGTTTTCTTTACAGTGCAAACGATTTCTTTCACTGAGGATTCGTAACAATTATCTTCGTTGCGTGGCAATTACCGTCGCGTTGTACATTCTTCAGCGTGCCGTAGAAGATCGTGACCCAAATAAGCAAACCTTATTGCTTTAAGAGAGAGAGAGAGAAAAATTTGTTGCCCAGATCGCCATATTTTCGGCACGTTGCAACGAGCAAGAGGAATTATTCGAGCCGTTTAATAGCACGGTTGAACGGATACCGGTCGGAGGAGCAGTCCACGGGGCCGATCTATTTTCCGGCGAGAACATACGTCCATCAGAATGCATATCCGGTCGGTTTGTTCGCGCACACGCGGCCGCGAAAAAATATTCGCTTACGTCCGTCAGCGGTGCGCTATATGGAAAAATCACTGACAAGAAAAATCTGCAATGACGAGCCGGATTTTGTAGTTACAGTTTCGTGTGGTCCTGTGCACGAAAAATTCAAGGAGCACGAGGGAAAGATCGATTGCTTTTCCGGTGGAAAGATGTTGAACAAAATTGTACATTTTATTATTCTTAGTATCCTTACTATCCTTGAACCTGGAAGAACCTTGTGACTCGTAGGACGATGAATATGGATCGTATATGGATGAATGATGAGGAAGATCATTTTTTTATTTCCTTTTTTACATTTTACGTTCCCGCATCTGCGTGATTTAATAAAACGTAATTTTTTGCGTCCTGAAACAAGCTTGTTAGGAAGAGAGATTGCAGTGTTAGGAAGCAGGCTGCTATGTTAAATTAATCCTCACGTTTGCAGCAGCAACAGCCGCTATATCACGCACGTTTTATAGCTGCTACGTCTTCAGAGCTCGTGTGGAACGTTCGTTCCGACGAATTTAATGGCGGCTGGTTGCTATGATCGCTCGCTCAAAATTCATGCGCTTACCTCTCCAGACACTCTGAAATTTCCCAATATTCCGGCGGATAATTCTAAGCTGCGGTAAAATTATCGTTTGAAAAAATATACCCGATACTCCGAAACAGAAAATATTTTAAATGCCCAAAATTCATTCTTAAACGCCCTACTGTTTCCACGTTAAAAATTATTACATTCCGCCGAAATTTCTACACATTGCGTATGTCTATGCGAAATTGCACCTTACAAAAATTCTAACGCCATCATCCCTCTTTACGAAGGGAGAAAACAGAAATCGACACAGGCAAGTGTTCGAGAAGGAAAGAAATTATTAAATAATCTGCGCTTGTTCGTAAGTCACGACTTATCAAATCTTTGCCCGTACGAGGGTGATGCAGAATCTGTGACTAACCGTGAAACATACTCACCGTTCCTCGCGCGAATTTCATCGTCAAGAACACGTGGTTGCATTCTGCCAGTGAGTTACACTCGATAGACGAAGCTGTCTCAACCGTCGCGACGCGTCGTGCCGACGATCAGGGACTCAGGAATAATTAGGCACGCGATAGTCGAGACGATCTCATTCGCGCCGTTCACGCGTTGCCTTTGTTAGATGGTAACGCGAAAGTGGTAGACGGTAGACCGCCATTGCGTTGACGCGGGTATTTCTCTAGTCGCAAAGGTTCATATGGATGTCTGGAACTTGAGAGAATGAAGGATTTTAATGGCGGAGCGGGTTGATCGTGCTCGCTACAGTTTCAAAGTTGCGATGCTGGAGGATTTGGATGCCGTGGAATACAGTGGCGAGGATTTGGGGATTATAGTAGTGGATGGCGGAGATTTCGGAGTTGCGGTGTTTGATCTTTCGAGGGTTGTAGTTGATGCTGTGGTCGCGTGGGGTAATAAAATTTGCTCCCAGCCGGGATTGTATTGCGAATCAGTATGATTGATCCAGTTGAGACTAATGTATGAGGATGCAGTGAAATGAATTTTTGTAACACTGTGGAAAGTCTATTTTACAAAGCTCCTGTGCACAAAGTGTTATCAACAAACTCCTTCTCAGTCTCGTGTTCAGTCTCCACGATTTCCGCTCTCGAATTGGCGATAGAAGGCCGCAGTAAACAAGCGTGATTATTCGAGGCGTGCCGAGGCGAAAATTGTAACCGAGTATTTTGCATCAGTTAAGCCTTTGGTGGCGCGATGTAGGCGTGAATTATGGATAATGTACATCCAGTGCATCAGCTCACTCTATCGCAATTAACTTGTAGAGCTGCCCGCATTTGACCACTTATCATTCCCCTGCGACGTTGGATTTCTTTGTGATCATATTCCGTCCACTCCGGTTCATTTTCTGTTGCATATATGTTGGTGAAATTAGAATTCTCGAATTCTATTGAGTTTACGAGTATTTTCATTCGCGGAACCATTTGTAACAGGTGAAATTCCGTACAAGCTATACTTCATTCACAATCGTTTTTATTTAATTTACGGAATTTTCCGTACCCCGCGACTGCTTCTATCCGTATTTTTTCCAGATTAAACGGAGAAGGGAAATACCACTTCTTCTGTAATTAACTCGTTACTTAACCCGTTCTTAATCCGCCGCATTCGTAGCAGCACGAACGTAGCACGCAATTTCTTCGCTCGTATTAATTTCGCGTCGCTTAATTTCTTTATCGCACGGCCAGGGGTTGTCCCAGTTTCTGTTCTAGCAAAAACAATATCATCGCGAACCGCATTAGCATTTACCCAGCTCACCTCGCGTATATACGCGGTGTACAAGATATCCCTAACAACTCGTTAAACGCGATCAAATTAAATTAGAACCGGCAGCATCCTCAATTTCTGCCTAAAAATGTTCACGAAAATTCATCGAAAGTATCGGCTAATCGTTATCCGCCGCTTTGCGTTTCGGTGTAAAATCCATTAATGTCTAAACGAGAATTTGGAAAGGGGCAATGCTTCGCCTGTGGAACAAAAATCGAAGTCTCGCAAATGAAAAATAGAGGGGCGCGGTGTATATTCTGGATTAACGGAACCGAAATGCAGTTCCCTGATAACCGAGATTAGAAAGACGGATGGCCGGTGTCCGGGTTTGCGGATTACAAGCGTATCCAACTTAAATAAATCTGGATTAAGTGTAAAAGCATTAGCCCCCTGGTACACCGTGCGGAGCGCACAAGTGTGTATAAAAACCCCGTTGCGTTTATGGAATTTCGTGCAGTTGATTTCGTTCGCTCAATGACTTGCGAATTTAATTGCGAGAAGCGAGCAAGCAATAGGCAGAGTATAATTTGAATAGGATATTTTGTAACACGAATTTCGGGAAACAAATTTTTAGTAAAATTAACGAACGAAGAGATGTATAATTCAGTGATCGAATCAGTTTGATTAATTACAATTAATTAAACTGATTCGTAATGCACGCGTGCGTAAGTACAATTAGAAAAATCATCGAACCGATTCCTTGAATTAAGGAAAGTATCACGAGGGAAGGCAGTCGTCGCCATTCGGGTAGCGTTAAACGCGTTCCATTTCGCTCAATTTGTTCCGTTTCATTAGCAACGATTTCCGGTTCCATCGCTTTCGAATCGCTAAAGGACCGTTTAAGCGAATGAATCGGAGCAATCGTGTAGGTAAAAAGGGTCGATACTTTCTTCTCGCAATGAAACGAAATAACATTGTTCGCAAAGGGGAAGGAATAATAGCTGGGGATGGCTTGGATATTTAAGGACAAGTGGAACGCCATTTTCCTCGACAGCCCAAAGGAAAAAGGAACGGCGTTTTCCTTCGCAGGAAAGATGACTCGAGATTGAATTCTCCCGACCAAACGCGATTTTACTAAAAAAAAAAAGCCCTTAGCTATTCCCTTTGCCTCCCACGGAAGTTCAGTTGCCAAGTATAAAGTGAGTATTTGAATATTCCGTGCCTTGAAAACATCAGTTCCTATGAAAGTGAGATTATATATTATGCAGGTATATTCATTAAGCATTCGAATGCACATACGTACGCTTGCAATACAACGATTACCTTAGTACGCAGACGGTATTCATTGCAGCCCTCAATACCCCAAGACCATTAAAAGCCTCCGCATTCTAATTAACAACGCGATTACCCCTATTCTCCTTTTTCTGCTTGTCATTAAATAATAAAAATGTACACAGGAGAAAGTTGGCAGGAGAGACTGTTTACCACCAGTGTCTAATTAAACAATCTCTAACACTATACCATTTAATACATACCGATCTACGGCGCTGAAATCGATAAACCAATCTTACCAAAGTCGACGCAGGGAACCCAAAATTCAACCCTTTAAAAGATCCTCTAGCGGCCGGTGCTCGAAACACAGCTGCTACATCCCTATCGATCCCAACACCGGGTGGCAGTATTTTTGTGCGAGCCAGCTCTGTTCGTACGTTTATAAATAAAGCTTGGCCGGTGAGCGCGAACGTACGTCGGGCAAGGGTTAATCCCTCTAATTAACTGTAGCACGACATCGCCGGCGACGGCGCCGGGCGTTCTTCCCGGCGGATTAGAGCGTGCTTAACGTTTCGCGAGGTGTCGCGACGGCAGGTGTCGCGGGAACGGACGGACGCGCGGAAAGAAGCAGTACGCGATCCTTTTACCTCATCGACGAAGGAAAGATCTTGCTCGACCCCGACGACGGATGATTAATAAAGCAAAAAGTGGCGACAGAATCGATGGCCGGGAAGGTTAAGCGGTTTAATTCGTATCTATTTTCGGCGGCGATGGTTGCGAGCGCATGCACTTGCGCACCCCAGACTTACTTTAAATTCCGCTGCAATTCGAGAGCCTTATTTCTATGTAGCAGATTAAGTGCACCGTCTGGCGAACTGCTCAGGCTGTACTATTATTATCGCGATCGCGTTGCAACGCGATACCTTTAATTCGTGATTTACGAGGCACGGTATAATTCGGCGGGGAAGTGGATTCTAGATTGCTCGTTTGATTTAATGTTTCTGGTTACTCGATAATGCAATGTAGTTAGAGAAACGCGGAGGGAACGAGAGGGCTGTTAAGGTTATTGAGAAATGGCGCTGGCACTATGGTATTTTGTAGTTCGGGCATATACGTGTATACATATATTTTGTTTTTAATTAAAAAGAGAGGGACCGCTCACCAAGAGTTAGAGAGATATTTCGGTTTCCAAATTTTTTATTTCGCGCAGTATTTTCAGGAGTTATTATACATTATTCTCGTTCTGAACGCTTTCATCGGAAATTTTGTAAGTTACAATTTGTATGAATACGTAGAATAACAGCGGCAAGCTCGCGGAATTAAAAGCAGATGAAGCTCTCGGTTTATTTCAATGATTGCAGATGTAGAATGTAAACGTAAGTTACGAACAATGTAGCATTGGTGCAAATGTAACGATGCGTTCATACATCTCTCGGAAATTATCTCTCGTCGTTGTACCTTTTGCGAATCGATGCCGTTCGAAAGACGATCTCGAACGATGAACCCAGTAACCTCAGTTGACCGAGCACGACCAGGGGTCATCATGGTCGATCTCCATGGACCGAATTGTAGACAAATGTCGTGCGGTTCCTCTACAAAATGCATTACTTCCGGGACCTACTGTTCCTGTGACCAGCTGTGTATACTCTGGGGGAACATATCCCTTCGCCGTGTGAAATGCTACCTAGCAAATTAACTTATCGGTGCCATTGTTCTGGCTACCGTTTTACTCCTTTCGCTTGCCTGGCACCGAAAGAGCGAGTTTCGTTTCGTGATTTGTACCTAAGCACGTGTGAGCTGCCGAATAAGGGATGAAAAATTCATTCTGTCGCTACAGAGTACTATAATTGGGGAACAAATTTTCTATAGACATTTTGCTACAGAATAATATGATGTTATATTTACTATGTAATAAAGAATGGGAGTATCTCGAAATTATTGAACACGCGAGAAACCGAATGATCTATACTAAAAAAAAAAACCTGCTGATCTCGTTTCCATGTAATCCGCAGAGATACCGTCGCGATTCGAACTGATCCTCGGGAATAATCCGTTTAAGTTGTAACGCGAGGTTCGGAATTCGGATATCGAGAATCTATCGCGCTCAGAAATTAGTTTGAAAAAGGCAGAAGGTGAAATATTTTTAAAGAAAGCAGCGCATATGGAATACGTAGGAGATAACGATAACAAAATACAGCTAATAACGTCTTACAGTAAATAAAGTGAGTAGCGATGCATCGAACCTTTTTTTAAACCGTCCAGACAGTAGCGAATAATTTTTCTACCCGTTCAAGGAGCCTATTGACTTTTACACAATCGATCAAGCCATACCACGAGACACGCCCTGAATATATGCATTAAAAAATGAATCTTCGTGGCCCGGTTTCGTTGGTGCGCAATGTAGAGGAACCTCTATCGATTTATCCTGGATCGGTTCGTTGATCGTAGTCGCGCCATGAATTTCAAGAAGGAAGCGAAGGATTTCGATTAATCGGTCGAAGATCGAACCACGGGGCCACTCTCCCTCGGGGAGGGGTCACGGAATGGTTTTGAAACGTGGCCAAGGCCTTAAGTCACCTTCAATCGGCCGGATGCTCTAGTGGACGTGGCCACCGAACAGTTCTATCCGATTATCAGAATGCCGGCTTAACATCTTCCGGGGATTTTACGCAAATCCACCGAGGAAGCCCTTATTTCGCGTTGCAACGAGAAATAGCCCGCCCTTCTTCGCGTGAAATTTTCGCGAAGTGGGTTGAAGGTGCGGAACAGTGGCGGGAGATATTAAAATAGATAAAATAAAGTTGAACGATAACGTGAGAAGTTTGAAAACAAAGCGAAAATTATTATAGAAATTAAATGTTGAAAGCGATGAAAATGTAGTTTAAGAAAAGTTTGCGATATTTTTCGCTACCAACTATGGGGATACATATATCGTGAAAGGAAAAACTGTCGACTATAATTCCAAATATAATTCATTATACACGCAAAAGTGTATAATTTCTTTTAGACAAGAATCACAATGAGCATCGTCGATCGTCAATGAACAGTCGCGAAAAAATGTCCAGTTCAATCGAATATCAATTCCGAACTAAGCTAGACTAATTCTGGAAACCGGGCGACAGGTTAATTGGTAAAGTTTCACGTTCACGGTGGTCGCCTCGTTCTGTGCACAGTTTCACTCACTTTTAATACAGCAGCAGCCGCCAAAGAGAGCGGGTATTAATAGCAGTGATAAAGTTGATCGTTCCGCCGTGTCACTCTACAAATTAAATGTTTAAAGAGGAACTGAGTAAAAATCACCCGGCTAACAAGGTTGCGAAAAGTTACGCATTTCGTCGTTTATCTTATTTTCTCATAAAGTCAAGTTGAATCATTTAACGCTTCAGCTGCGAGTTCCTCGTGTCTGACTAGCGCTGTCTTATTTCACGCAGAGATGTACGCCTGTACCGCTCAGGGGAATTAAACCAGTACACGTATCATAACTGTTCCAGCACATTTATCGAACTGAATAAAGTAATCAAAGTTTTGGCATTACGGTATCGTTCAAAGGTTTTGCATAGAGTTGTATGAAAAGCGATATACGTACGATTTCAGCAACCATCCTCTACTTCCAGATACGCGTGTACTCGAGAGGGCTATTATTTTCTGGCCAATTATTTTCCAATTGCCCGGAGCACTTTTTCAAAAACAACCCAATAAAACCTACACGCAAATTATAAAAATGCACGTATAGAAAACTTTCAAAAGCCAATTAACCAGCTCACAATTTCCATCCAACGGTTGCAGAAAATCATGGACATGCTCCGCGTCGTACGTGGAATCGAATTATAAAAATGTCAATGTCGTTCTCCGCGAAGGAGACCATTTTTACCGGAAGCCTCCAGTTGGCGTCTCTCCAACCCCTCTTACCCTGGCGAATCATTTCTCCGGACGTCGCGAACGAAGAAAAGGGGATATATCTGCTGCAGCAAAACCAAGATCTGTAAATCAGAAGGGACTCTCTTTCCAATTTGTTGCGATTCAATCGTATTTATCGAGGATATTTTGTGTTCGCGGTCGAATTATTTGTCCAAGGACGAAACTCGTCTCTCGTTCGCGGTTCAGAACAAGTCGGGAACAAGTAGCTGCGGCTGCGGAAAGACGCTTAATTGCCCAACTTTCCTGACCCAGTTCCCGTAGGAAGCTTTCTCAGCTTTTCTCTTGGTCGCGACTCGAATTTCGATTGGCGCAAACGAAACAGGGAGATCCGTGTTGACGGAACAGAGGGATCAACGAACCTGCGAATGGTAATTGATGATGATCGTGTCTTTCTTCCTGGCATTAGACCAATATTCCACACGGCAGTGAAATGGTAATGAAATGAACGGCGAGTGTAATTGGCAGTGATGGCTGTGAAACGAAACGGGAAATACAGAGAGCGCGGGTTTCAGAGGATCTTCTTCCTGAATATTTGAAATGTCCTCCAAGAAATTGCTTACGCAATTCATTCTTTCATTCGATCTTTTAATTACGAGAACATTCCAATTATCGTGTGAAATGTATCATCTCCGTTTTCCTTATTTCCCGTATTTATCGAATATTCGACAATCACGGGCAGCTTAACGCGGCGATAAATGTTTGGTGAAACTCCTTTTCCAGCAACTGTTTAACACGGGTACACGTTTCCAAGAATACAAATTTCAGTGCGCAAACGTTGAGTAGAGACAGAGAGAGAGAGAGAGAGCTCTAGTCCTAAAAGCAGTAGGCACTTCATAGACTTAAAACGCCATTCTCGACTCGACGAATAATTCAGCCGAGTCACAGGGCGAAAAGTGGCAGGTTATCTCGGAGTAACGGAATAACGAAGCACGAGTTATGCAGCCCCCGTTGCTGAAACGGCACACATTCACCCCCTCGAAAGGGATCCTCGTACATCCGGCGAACGACCTTGTTAAATTCGCGCGGATCGATACGCGATCTCTCACGGGCCACGGCCTTTAAACGCCACGAAAATTTTGTTTGAGGGTGGAAAGTTGAGCGTGTAGGGTTTTGCCAGACGAGATGCTCGGGAAATGTGGAAGATAAGCGCAGCGATGAAACTGCTCCTTATTAAATATGAAAGGGGTGAATTGCGTTACGGAAATTATGAAGGAGTGGTGGAATATTTAATTGCGTCGGAAAATTACGCCGGTCGAGTTTGATGTGTTTCGGTTGAATTTTATAAATGCAATTAGGACGCAAATTATTATAGCAACGCGGCTGTGAATCTCGTTTAATTGTTATGGACTATTTTTGGCACCATTGTACACGTGTACAGTGGGTATCGCAACGTGTTTAATATTATTCCGGTGAAACGTAGAACGATTTAATTAAAGAAAGTCCATTCCCTGTTTCGCAGTATTATTACACGTCGTTTCTACAGCGCAAAGCTTGGCGGTATGAAAAGTTTAACGTTCGCCTCTGGAAAATATTCTTTGAATCACGAAATAATTCATCTTCAGCGAACCTTTTAATCTGCCGCGTATTCGCCGCGTTAAATTAGAATTATATGTTAAAGCATTTTCAACCCCTCCCGCCTACACGCCGTTGCAGCCGACGCAACAAAATTTCACACCGTTGATCTCCGACAATGTCGACAATAAATATCGATCGCACGCTGAAATCTAAATTCAGACGATCCGCCGTACACACGGCCGGCGCAGTGACACAATTTTTCACGAAATTAATGCGTCGAATGATCGAAGCTAACCGGGGAAACGTGACAATATCTCTGCCAGATATAAAATGATTAATACTGGGCGAACGGATTATTCGGCTGCATATTTTCAGATTGACAGCGACATAATTCCATACGTTTCACGGGAGACGTTCGCGATTCCGTGAAAGCTGATTACGCCGCTGATTAATTATTGATCAATGGAACACGAGCATTTCCATAATCTGAACGCCACGGTTCTGTCCTAGTCGCCGTTACCCGGGGACCGGTATCGCTCCATATTTATCGATGCTCAGACAGCTTGAATGGCGTTAGCGGTTCGATGCAATTCACGCTGGAAACGTCTTGAGACCGTTTTGATCCCGCCACCTGGCGAATTCTCACGTGTCGCCGCCGCGGAAATTAGATCTGTACCTGGCGGAAAGGGGCTTGCGTTTTACAGTGAACGCGAAACGGAACGATTAACGCGCCACCCGACGGCCATAGATAGGCGAGATGCCCGGAATCTTCATGATTCACGGCCGTAAATTGTCCATTTAATTGTTCCCAGTTTCTCTTTCAAGTCCACGATACGGCGGAAACAGAAGTGAGACTCCGCGCGTGCTTGAAAATATTCATGACGCTTCTGTAAAATTAACGGACCGCTAAATTTCTACAGAAAATTGTCGATTTTTTTTTATTGCTTAATTGCTTTCGCGCATCTGAATGGAATTTTTTCTAATTTTCTCGCCTAATTTCGTAGGATGCGGTCGGTATAGCAATTCGCGCAGCCATTTTCCTCCACAGATATTTCAGATATTATCCTCGAATTGTTGCTGACTGGCGCATGAACTATCACGCAAGCACCTAACCCTTCACTCTCGTTCTATGCCGCCCCTTGGATCGGTACCACGACGACCTCGGCCTGAACTTCGAAACGGCTCGTTTTTAAACGGGCAACCCTGAATTTTCTGCACGTGATGAGCGATCGCTCGGCATTGCTGCAGCCACGTCGAAGGCTTCTGCGGCGTTCCTCGAAGGTTTTTGGCGCAGAACAAAGTTCGAGGGTGAATTTCGTGACACGATAATCGGCCTTGAATGTTAGGCGGGATAAAAAAAATACAGCCGTGACGCTGCGCGATGCATATTTGCACGGGTTCAAGGGGCGGGAAATTCATGAAATAAAGAGGCATTCAGGTGGAAGGAAATGAGTTTGCTTTACCTTTCTTTTTCTACTTTCTTCCTTTATTCGGGGCACAGTTACGATTTCTGTGCTGGTTGACTACGACGGGCACAGGTTACTTCCTGTCACGTGACGATGAGAAATATTTCATTGTTACATGGAATAAAAATATTGTACAGCAGGGAATATGCTGAGTTTACGTCCCTTGCTTAGCGTTGTTTCTGGATAAATAAATTAATAAGAAACAGATGGATGGTTAAACCGTATGTTCTAATGGAAACATTCTTTTGTTACAGGATGACACACGCATGATGAAAGTGGGCGACAAGAAGAGATGGATACACGATCCCAACAGTAAGTTACCTTCATCCCATATTATTTCGATTGAAACATGGAAAATATAGGGAACGCTTTGGTATTATTTCAAAGGGAATGTCTTATTGCATTATTATTACTCACTCGCTGCTCCCTCTGTTGCTGTTTCTATCCTTATTTTTTTTTTATAGAATAAAGGGGGGCACACGAAATTTCGATAGTTACTGTAATTTAGCATTCACGAATGTTTATCATTCGACGGGACTCGTTTTGATAAAAGTTCGCTGGCGAAAGAAATAATTAAAGTCTAACGAATCTGCTCGACCGAAAAGTGAAGGAGCATTCGTTCACAATCTTCCACCGACCGTGTGTTCCCCTTTATTCCCAGGCTAAATAGCCAATTACTTCGAACTTCGAGGCTAACCCACTTTCTGAAGTGCAAATTCTGTCGCCGGAAGAGAAAAAAAAAAAAGTACGACGGAAAAAGAAAGAACGCGGACGCATTAAAGTTTCCCGAAGAAGTTTAAGGAACCTTTGGTACGCAAATTATGCAGTATTATGTTAATCAGTCCGCGGTTTGCGTAACTTTTCCATTTTCCATCGAGATACTTCGAGCCGTTCTTCGCAACACTGTAACGAAACTACCCTGTGATTAACTTCTCCCTTCGATGAAACGATGAAGCCACATTCTGAGCGAAGTTCTATGTCCGTCATTATTTTTTTCACTTCCTTTCAATAATTTCAACGCGATCATTTTGTTACCCTCTGTTCTTCCCTTGCAGCAATGATGTACCCAAAGTGTACCATTCCTGCGATTCTTATTTCAATACGATTTTCAACGCACAGTATCGAAACCGTAGATTCTTAATTACACGCGAAACGCATCGGGTCTCGTAATTCTCCAGCGAATTTATTTCAATCGTGTCTTTGAAATCGTACGAGACAGGTGCTCGGTATTGCGTTCCCTAAAAGGCAGGTATCCTGTTTTCACCCGTTAGTCGGAGGAGGGAGACAGAGTACCGCGATCGTATGGACGAAACAAATTGCGATTCTTTTGTAAATTGCGCGGTTAGATCAGTCTGGCGAGCAGCGCACAAAGAATGAATGTAATCGTGTGCACTCGTTCCGTTATTGCTACGATAACAATTCCGCCGTTTTATCTTTCTACCATGTCGCGCGTCACAGTGTATCCTTTCAATACCGTAATTCTACCCGTTCTCTTTTTCCTGTTTTACCGCTTTCCCTTTTTTCTTTCGTTTCGTTTACGAACACGCAAACGAGTAATACACGTACGATATCGCACTGCTTGTTCGCGACTAGGCACTGCAAATTTTCCGACCTCGTTTCGCATTCATTTCCTCTGGCAATCTATTCTATCAGTGCTTGTCGAGTTTCAAGCGGAAAGCGTTAATATTTTTCCCTCTATCGTGTTACAATATATCTGCCCCTCTTTCCTCGCCACGGTTTCGCTGTTAAAGGCTGTCGAAAATTGTCTAATACAGGCATATCATTTCCTGGCTGAAATGCCGTTCTCTATGCGACGCGCTGTTCTTTACTCTGCTCTGCGTTACGTTTGTGATTTAAATTGCATAAAATATTTCTAAAATTCATCCCGTCACGTCGACCGAATAATTATTCCTTATTCCTCGCGCGAACAAAATTACATCCGGCCGTTTCTAAATCTCGCCCAAAACACCGAAGCGTCTCCGATTCAGATGCACCGTCTCCTTTCGTCGCAAACTACGGCATATCAGTGCCCCTCAGTGTCCTGTTCGAGGCTGTGTCCCGCGAGGCGCTCGAAAATTTTCCAACCACCGCCACCCCTGTCCGGAATCGATAAATCTGGCCCGTCCGTTTCCCCTCTACGCCACGTTTTTCCGACGGTCCGTTCGTTAAATTGAATCGCGAGACGGGAGAGAATCGGCGCATGGAATCGTCGGTATGCTCGCCGCAATTACTTTGTCCCCCTTTCGACGGAAATAACCGCGGAACCGGCCGCTGATTTCAGCCTGGCCATAATAATAACCCCGTCGGTTAACCCTTTGTACCCTAGCCCCGTTGCGTCTCGTCCCTGAAAGCAAGCGTGCGGGGGCGTTGGAACGAATGTCACGCGTGCACGGGGTCGAATGGCTCGACGTGATTACTGTGGACGGGGTGAGAGGGTGGAAAATAATCGACGGGGTTGTCCGGGGATGGGATAGGTTCGATTGGGACAAGTGTTTTTATTTTGTACGGGTACAGGGTTGGTAGATCGTGGTGGACAGGTTTTGCGATGATTTTTTGATGGTATCGCGGGTATTCTTTGGCGTTTGTTGTTCGCAGTGTTTGACGCGATTCTTTTTCGTATAATTTTCAATGAAATAATACATTTAAAAATATTTTTAATAGAATAGATACCCCTGTCACTCTGCACTGGTCTGCAGCACAATAATAATAGTCTGCATGAATTTCACGAAGTATAATGAACATGGCTGGGAAACATTATTGCATAAAACGCACCGACTGATCGTCAAATTTAATCAGCTGAATTTCCACAGCGGCGAAGAACTGTTTCGCAAAACATTTCCCCCCGCCTCGCTATAAATCACGAAACTAAGATGCAGATTACTTATAAGCAAAGCAACAAGAACGCCGTTCGTGCCTTCTATAAATCTTTCTCAGCTTTCTCTCGCTCGCGAATCGGCGCACTTTAATGACTGCATAAATTACAGTCGAAAAGTACTCCCGATGCAACTTTTTACCCCGTTCCGAACAACAACTTGTGCCGCTCGTAAATTCCATCGGCGTAATGATACGAGCAATTACGCGATATCTATATAATTTAATCGTGTATCGAAACCGGAATAACCGCGTAATCCCTCCCGCGTGCGTCCTCGATTCCGCCACCTTAAATTCCATGGTTATCTTTCGTGCTGGAGGCAGTACACGGACGAACCGAATCTCTACGTGTGCTGTATCAGTTTCATGTACGGCTGTGCGCACAGACGCATCGTGCATCCTTAATACGGATGCAACAGCACGCCGTGATTCCATGGCGGATACTCTGCCACGACGACTGATCTCCTTGCGTAATTTAAGCGATGACCGAGTAATTTTCTTTCACGTGAAAGCGCTTCAAGAGACGGACGGGGATCACTGAGATATTTTACTTACACAATTCAGAACAATGCTTCTCGTGGCCTCGAGAATTTTACGCAATTCTTCGGATTTCACAGCATTATAGATTCGACGCGCGAGTAAATTATAAATCGTATTTAGTTGCGCAACTGAAGTGAGTCGACAATTAAATCCGAAATCGAGTTATCCACTCGCGACCTGAACAATCGCAGATTGCATCTGCCGACGCAATTAATCGCGAGTCGCATGATATTCGACCGCATAGTCGCCACACAGCCACGGTGTCGTAATAAAAGGAGCTCGATTTGCAGATAGGGACACGCCACGTTGGACGGCCGGGATAAATTGTCTAGTAATCACGCGCGTATACCGGTGCGCGCTTATTTTCGTCTAATAATTAGGATTGGTGCAGCCAGCGAAATGACGATGAAATCTCGCCACTATCGGGAAGTCACGTTCGATCACGGCTGCGTTATATGTCGGTGTGATTTTACGCGGTCGACAATTTGCGAGATAGTTGCCTTTATGCGTCGCCTGTTACGAGCATAAATAAAACAGCGGAGCAGCGTTGCGAGATAGAGTCGATCAAGTTCCACGGGTAACAATGTAACGAACGATAATGGTCACTTATAAAATGATCTACAAATAGCTGAAAAACGAGGAATCGTCTTACCAGACCCGCGAATGTACACCGATTTAAATCAACAATTTACCCCCGACATTTCTTCCCGTATTACTCGTCAATCCGTCGATAAATTGCACCGCAATGGATTCGCCCGTTACTCCGTATTCCACAGCCTTCCGAAATTGGCCTGAATCCATGAAACGATTCATCGAGATCGTTTACGACGGTCGTCCGTCATTTCTAAGGATAGTCGTCGTTCGTTCAACGAAAGGCTCGGCGATACTCAAATGACTCCTTGGTCGAGCGAAACCGCGTATTATCGTCCACAGCTTATCTCAACATCTTGGCCGTTAGCGTCGTTTGATCATTTACCACGCGAAATGCATGATCGATCGATCCATGGTAATCTCCGTTTCGCGGCGTCTAATTCACGCAGAAGTCGGGCCATTTTGGTCGCATTGTGCGCCGTAATTGTCAGTAGCGTAATGCACGCTGTAATCGATATTGTAATGCGGTTTCGAAGGGGGTAGTTGGAAGGGGTTGACGGCAGTGAGTCACATTCGAATGGTAAGATAGACGGACAATTTATGGGGTTAAGGGGTACCTTGAAGCTATCGCCTCGTCGTTGAGGGAACGCGAGTTCGTCGTGGTCGTTAATTTTTTAACGGGGCTGACCTTGGAGTTAACGAGAACGGGATCGATCGACGTGTTAAATCATTGGAGGTGAGACTTTTGTTCCTACTTCTCTCTTTTTTTATTATGCCTTTCGACCCGCGAAGACTTGAAACGCCTTTTAATTGCCCCTCGAATAATGAAGAGAAACTGAAGATCTCGCTCGTGGAGATTATGCATTTATAGCAAATGAAAATATCTTCGCATTCTGAAATGCATACATTGTTCGTCATTGAAGCGATACATTTATTTCCACTCAGGTAAAAGTAACTTTTAATGTCGGCATTCCATTTCTGATCAGATAAATACAAATAGGAAAGACTGTTACGCAATCCCACCTAGAAATTCAAATTACCATGACAATTCTGGAACGGAATCTTCGCGACCGGTGCAAAAAAAAAGAGAAGGAAAAAAAAAGGAAAACGTTTCCGTGGCTGGCGAATATACGGATGGAGAACGACGTCAGGTGGCACCAGAACGAAACGTATTATCATTAAAAAGGGACTAGCAGATTCGGTGAGCACGCTAATTCGCTTGGAACGATTCCATCGGGCGATTTTTGTTTCGAAACTGCCGCACTTCTGCGCCGTGGTCCATTGTCGACCGACTTAAGGAACTTCGAGGGCCGACCGCGATAACTCGGCGCGATTAGCATTTTACAGGCATCAATGTAATTACTTCCACGAACAAGGGTATGTTAGTACGATATCTCGTTCAGAAGATTGTAATTCGTGTACCGTCGGATTTGTCGGAATTTGGAACTTATTGATTTTCTCAGGCTTGCGTTAGTTTCAGATCATTTATCATTTGTAGGGTTTAATTGAATGAACAAGTTTTTCGCTATGCTTTTATTTGGTGGGTAACACTCAGGCTGAAGAGAAATTTTCGACGAAGTTCCGTCGAATTTTCATATTACTCAAAAGTCTGTTCAATGACCAGAGACGATAAATCTGCTCGCGACGTTCTCTGGCATACGCCTCTTCCCTGTCAAAAACCAAACGTCCATAGAAATCGTTGAAACGACACGAATCCAATTCACTCCAAGTTCCGCGTGGAAACTGTCCGCCCGCGTTATTTTCTTCTGCTTTCTTCGAAGTTTTGCTCTTGTTTAGCGTTCGATCGAATTTTCGTGCAGTGCCGTAAATTATTCAGAAACTTTATCCTCGTGATCTTTTTAGCCAAGTTACTAAGAATTAATTTGATACAGTCGCCCTTAATTTGTTCGATTAAACAGATAAATGAATCATGCTGTGTCCATATAAATGTTATCCACTAAACAGAGTAAAACAAAAATAATAATATCGTCCTACGTTTATCCCAACACAGAGTATAATAAATCTGTGACAAAAGTTTTTACAAACAGCCGAAACTACTGCGATAAATTCTGCTGGAGTTCTCGAAGCAAAGGAATCAAAGAGATCCTCGTAATATTACAAACAGTCGTTCAGAAATTTAAGAAACCCCGCAATTCTTCCACCGCGATTTACTATTACAATATTTCTGCGCTCCTTTACATTTCCACAAAAACATCGCATTGTGTCGGTCCCCTTTGTCTCAGAATCTCCATAGAACTTCCTCCTTCGCGGTATTCCAATATCCATTTGCTGCAATTACACCGCTTCCAGAGCTACCTGCTCTTTCGTGGTATTCCATTTGGGGAAAGCTTCATTCGAGGATCGAACGGAAAGCTCGACGAAGGGTTCGAGCCCGAGCCCTTTGAGCGATCACGTTTTTCTTTTTCCTTTTTTTCCCCCCTTTTTTTTCAAGTCACGGATGCCGCAAATGGCAGTCTAAGCTGGTGAAACCGAGCCGAGAGGAGCCTCCTTAATTCCTGCTCGCTCGACTTTAATTCCCAGCGACTCCTTTCGATTGCGATAGCTCGAACATCGCGGAGCAAAGTTTTAATTAGACGCGTAATGGATCCCTCGGCGCAATTCCGTCGGGCTAGACTCCTGGCGTTTGTTTGCGATACACTCTCCAGCTATTTTTAGATCGGGTTAAACGACGTTGAATATTAATATCGGTGGGTGACAGAAATGTTTGATGAGACTGCGGAAGAAAATCTTTACATACATCTATCACTGATTATTGAAGGAAATTTGGTGAAACAGCTTTGTGCCGAAATGTCGTTTACTAAAATAAACAAAAGATATGCGCAAGGAAAGTTACAATAAACGTGATAAAATTTCTAATAAAATAAAAGGTTAGCTGCTCTTTATCATTATGATACTGTTTACAAGAAAAATCGGAACATATTTAGACCGTCACGATTGTTCGAAATTATTGACGAAAGACATTCTATCCACTTTATCGGTATACAGGTCACTGCAGTATTTTAGAACACAGCGACATAATTCCTCGGTGTGAGTGAAATGCACTCAAATCAAGGAGATACCCACAGCCAGTATCTAGAACGTGAATTTCCGCGAATTCATTGAAGTTACATTAAATACAGTAGCCTGAGTGAAAGCGGCGTGGAGACTGCTACGACGAAGTAAAACAGGTCGGCGTACAGTCAGACAGAAGTAGAATGAATTCGTATACGATCGCACAACTACTAACCAGACTGTCCGTGTACTGTCAAATAAAATGAATGCATCCCGCACTTGTGCACGTGTCGTCGTACACGATAAGAGCGAGTGGATCAGTGATGCTGGGCAGCAAATGGCCGGGCAATTAAAATTAAACGAAATATAATACAGTTACCGCTGTATTTAATTGAAAACCTAAGCCGGTTATTAACGCTAAAACCACATAAGACAAACGATATGAAATCGTCAGTAATTGAAGAATCAATAAATTATAATAATAATAATACAGATCAAATGCATCAGGGACGATAACGATAAACCCGGAAATAATTTCGCAAGTAGAGCACGCATACGATTAATCAGGCGGGTAGAATGAATTCAAACATTTCAGTCGCAGAACGAAATTCGTGTAAACTCAATTCCTGTCTGTATCAGTCGTCGCGAAACGAATGCGAAACAAAGCCGGCAGTTTATCGGGACAGTTTTAAAAACCATAAGCCACAGGAATGATCAATCGTTCCCACTCTTTTGAAGGAAACCGTTGTGTTGTTTTTTTCTCTCTTGAATCGCGGGCATACGATGCCATACAGAACGGTCGGGTCTATTTTAGCACGTTACCCGGCGAAATGTTGAAACAATTCCTTATCGGGTGTTGCAAGTCAAAGGGTAATCACGAATCAACGGTACCGTGCGAGATGACCGGTCAAATCCCATGATCGCCGGCATGGGGTTAATGGAGAGGAGGGAAATTCGATCCGATGCGGTATGTTCTCGAAAACGACCAATATCGCTCGTCGACTATTTCCACGCGAATGCAATTGCACCGGCCATTGAACGCTAGCCGCGGCATGCCACATCAAAGAAACGAAATCATTTCGTCCTGCGAAAATCCCCGATTGCATCCTTGTGTCCGATGACGGAATTAGTTTCACCCTCTCAACGCCATGCACCTCGTGAATGCCCCGATTCTGGATACTCTAACAAACGGTCGACCGTGTAACCCTTTCGAAATCCATATAAACGGTACCAGTGGAAAACGAGACAGGACCGGTGGAATAAATTTCTCAATAGAATCGTGATTGACTGTTTTGTATTCGTGTATTTGTTACAATCTGTAGAATACACATAGGTAATTAAATCTGATTAAAAAGCAAGAGTCCATAATCCGACTGAAAGGAGCCATTATCTAGTTCGAGTGGTACAGCAACGTTACAGATAAGACGAAAATTGTAATCGTAATAATATGTTGGACGTTAAATCTAGATTCAATTCAAATTGAATACCTGTTGCAGTTTCCTTTTTTACTATTAGAAATATTATGTAGATTTCTTTCTATATAACGAACAAAACAATATACCGTGACGCTGGAAAATCGCGCGTCCCTTGGCGATGGCGAGACGTAATATCGATAGAAGAAACGAGGAGTGAATTTTTCCACGCCGTCGATCGTGACTGCGAACGCTGTAGTTTAATTCTGGCGCGGATGAACAGTGAACATCGACGTCATTTACAAGCGTCTCCGTTCGAGAATTTTTCCGCCCTTCAATATCGGCCCGCGTTAACAATCGGGAATACTGCCTTTCGAAGCCAGAGCCCTCATTTCTGAGAATTAGTTTTATTTTTTCCCCCCCGGACCAAATGATCTCGTTGCTGGAATTCTTCTCGAGTAACGATTGATATCGAGGAGTAGTAAAAAAAAGGGAAGGAATTTCGTTTTAATGTTTAAAATCTAATACGTCGTATATATGTAAGAATTTGATGGTAAAAATTTGTTGCAGGATAAGATTCGAAATTCTTATAGAATAGTTCGAGCGCTGTTGTATTCTGAAAAATGATTTTTACCTTGTTTCAGGTGAACTTTGCCGACCATTGAATTGTAAGAAGAAGGATCTATGCCTCCTTAAAGATACGTTTACCGCTGTTTGTGTCTCGAAGAAGGAACTTGAAAAATCGGGGTAAGTCTTTATAATTGTACTCCCAAGTGTAATAATGAAGTTAAGCTTGAATTTCATAGAAATATCTCCCCCTTTAATTTAACCAAACCAAAAAACTACATATAATACGCTCAGAAATCCAACTTATTTCCAAATTTTCCGTGTTCTCGAATCCGAATTGGCAAGTCCAATCAGAACTTAGGGAGCCTGGAGGTTCGCCCCGTCTCTGAACAGTGATTGACGCATCGTAAGCCCGCACGAACGTCAGAATTCGTTGCAGACACTGTGCAACTGTTATATGCTTTCCAAATCAACCCTCCAAGCAGTGTCCGTGAATTGAAACGCATGCACAGATAAGAAAACGAATATCCGCTTGTACCTTCTCTCACTTTCGATCGTTCGAAAAGTACGCATAGCAAACCCCACACATTATTCAGGCACAAACGTGGGTCGCGCGCGTACCAAGGCATTGAAACATTCACGTGCACCTCCCCGATAATTAAATTACAATCAAACAAAATCCACGCGAGAGTCACAATTAATCATATCGAATGTAGCGACTTTATCAAGCGCGATATTAAATGGTCCATATAACGCGAGCAATTTAATTTGCTGCTCATCAAAATATCGAGAGTCCGCGAAACGCCGGGGAAATAAACAGTTCTGTCAAAATTAGTCGTTCGACCGGCATTCGTTGACGCAGTCGCGACGAATGATTAACGACGATATTATCCAGGAACACGGCATTAAACAGAGCACATCGAGCGTGGCGGCGATCATTGATTTCCAAGCGTGCTTATTGCCAGTTAACCGTGATTGCAGCTTTCCACGTGGATATGGAGGCATTCACGCGGTCCTGGAATTTATCTTGAACGATTCGCGGGGGTAAGGGGGGACATTAAACGGCCTTCATAGCCAATTACCGTGTAGACTGATCCAACGTTCCGTTGCTCTGCTATTCATGCAAGCACAAAGCGGCTGAATTGTCGTGAATTGTGCCGCCGTTGTCTGAATAGATCAGATAGACGAAATTCTAAAACCTGTCGGATAGATACGTGTAAACGTGTATCGATTAATTGCACGTCTCGCAAAGATGTTTGTAATATCGTCAGGGAACGTTCGGGCATACGCTCCGGTGTTCAACACTTCTTCTAGAGAAGCTTGAGATACCGCTGGACCGCTCTAATTCGTCCAGGACGAATTTAGAATACTGTTGTTTGCAACGCAGACATTTCCTCCGGGCGAATTTGCGATATTATCCAGGTGCATAGTTATCCTCTGGTCAAATGTCGCAACGTTGCTGCAAGTTCGCGTTTTGTTGCAGAAAGTTTGCAATAGTCTCGTTGCGCTGAAATTGGACGCAGAGATAGAATAATCGGCGTCAGAAAATTCTGCGACACTGTTAGTACGTGTACATTTCTGGCGAAACCGTTCGCGTTTCAAAAATTGACCGGGTCACAACGTTTCGTGACGTTATCGCCCACCGCGAGTATTCCGTTGCCCCTTGGGGTTGTTTTTTAGCCGCCACTTAACATTCTTGCGCCGCTGGAGAATCCTCGAGCTAACCGCGTTATTGTAACAAGCACTCGGCAGCAACATTCCGCCGTGTACAGATGTAAAGCACTCCCTAAAATATTAATATTCGCGACGCAATTGTTTCATCCAGGAACCCTTCAGATTTTTCGCGTAAAATATTACGTTCTCCAGTAGTAGTCGTTTGGGCGCTGTGTAAAAGAGGGTGAACACGTCCTGTCTGGGTAAACGTATAACGCGAAACATGTTACGACTAAAAATGTTCCATTGTACCGTGAGAAATTCAACGTTGCTATTGACGCTAAAAATTTTCCCGCAGCCTCGCCAGAAAATTTCTCTTCCCCTTCCCCTTCCACTGAGCGAAAAATTACATTCAGAATCGTTCTATTTTCGTAGCCGGAAAATCGCTTCTAACTTATTCCATTTCCAGAAAGCGTCTCGAGATCCTGACACGGTGGATCTGCTTAAATTTTTTAAAATTCGCCAACCAGCTTTGCTCGGAGGACACGTTGAATCGGGAACAGTTTCCCCGTCTATACGATTACCTTCTACGCGAAGAATTAAATGTATTTTTAACCATGCCTACCTTGCCCCGAATAACGTGTTCAATAATTCGCGACGCAAAAAATTCTCTTTTCATTCGTGTAATTAAGTTTCGGTACCTTGGAGTAGTTCGATGTCCATATTGTCATGTTCTAATTCGTATTTCCAATTTATATTTCTGATACTCTTCTGCGATTATTATTATCGTTGATCTTCATGAAGATTCTTAATGAAGTGATCTATAAATTGCATAATTGCAGTTTCTGAATTTGAGAAAAGAAACAAAATGAATGATCAGACTATGTACGGTACTTCTTCAACTCGGCGATTTTCTGTTCCAGAGACATCATAATCCCGAAATCCCGGGCGGTTCAACAAAATCGACGAATGAGAGCAGAAACTTCCGTCGACGCGGAGGACGACGACGCTTTCTTCGATTCTGAGGACGACGACGAGGATCAGGACGAATCCAAGTAAGTCTTCCCAACTTCTTTTAAAGCCAGCGCGCACATTCTGTTTTGAAGATATATTTTCTTTGCGTTTGATTTTATGCGCGTCTTGTCTTTTATTTAATTGTTCATACACACTCGTCCACCAAATTAAATTATTTATCTCGATCGCTGCAACTTCGAGAACAAAGATTGTATAATAGTCTACCTAGTCTGATTTTGAAGGGTATAGCCCCTATTTCCGTGTCCACGTATTGCATTTTTATAAAGACCTTTTTATATCCGAAATTAGAAAGTATTGCAAGTACACTTAAAATGACGGACGAAGTTGCAGTAAGTATTGAAGTAGCTACGTGCGATGCGAGAACAGTAAAAGTAGAACAGCGGCGAGGTATTTCCGTTACTTCAGAAGCTGAAGGAATTTTTTTTCCGGGGTTGGTCGAAAAGTTCCCGCCCGTCTAGTTATTGAAGGAAAGGAACACTTCAATTTCAAGGAAAAATTACCCCGCGAATGGGCATCCGGTTGCGTTGGGGTAGGATCTACTTCCGTCGTTGTTTACCTTTCCCAGAGCACGCGAAGTATGTTCCGCGGGAGCAGGAAACTTTGAATCCCGAAAAATAAAATACCTCGGTCATGGGTATCGGAAGTTCGGCGTACGAAATGCTCGAATATCCTGTGGCGATTTCTAACTTCTACCAAGTGTTAAAACTTTCATAAATCAACGTTGCCATAGACAGCAATATACAAGACAATTTAAACACAGAATTGTTCCTGTAAAGAATGTATTTACGTCCAGTTAATTTAAACGGTTAAATTGTATTGCCAAAAAAAAAAGAATAGGAAGTTCAATGCTCCGTATACAAATAATTCCGCGATAAATGATCGTGAGCTTGTTTCAACAAAAACGAAAACACTCGCAGAAAATTGAAACAGATATTTCATTGTTACTCGCAAGAATAAAAGAATAAAGGATAAACAACACGAACGCTTATTACCCGGATTAATGTCGATCTGGTAACGAAACTTGTTCCACTCTGAACAATGAAGAGAATCAAATGAATGATCACGTACACAGGTACAGAGTGCAAAAAGTAGAGAAATACCCCAACGAATGGGACGAATAATTCGACTTAATTGGTTCCTCTGTTCTCTGTCGCGTAAGTCGCATTGTTTCGCTAAAACGGTGAAACACGGTCGCACAGAAATGAAAGAAGAAAAGGCGGAGAAGAAGGAGCGCGGAACGTATCGAAGCGAGTCCCGGAGGGCGGGTAGACGCGGCCTGTTTTGTTTTTCACGAGACATTAAGCTGAAATTATTGGTTTCACCGGTTCTCCGCGTGTCGAACGCCCACCCTCCGACCCCCACGTGGCGGGATCGAATAAAAGGTTAGCTTTATGGGTCACGTTTTCACGGATGCGTGGCCCTTAAGTTTCAATGCGATCATCCGGATATGGAAAAAAAAGGAAATGCTGGCTTACTTTCCGCCGCGGGTGTCTCATTTGTTTGGCCTCCATGCCGTGGGAAAATTACGTGGCACAGAATTTCTCCTGTGAAATCTTTGTAACGCGAGTGAATGACATTGGGTCGAGGTTTTATTGGTATTTCTTTAATTTTATAATCGGTTTAGTTATTTTTCTTATAATTAATTTAATGGAGAGAAATTGGGAGGAACCAGTGATCTGAGCATTTCTCTCTTCTTTGTTTTGAGAACATTTCTATTGTTGTTGCCATTATTTTTAGAACAAATTCCGAGGATAAAATTTATTATTACTTAATTCAGCGTGTAATACATAAATTAGCATGATTGCCAATTATTAGGACCATCTGTGATCTCACATAAAGGAATTTTTGTAAACCCAATGTGTACGAAGATCTGATGGCTGACTATGCGCGCGGCACTATCACTTAAAACACTTCCCGCTTCTTAACCCAATTTTCCTCTCCTTCATGGAACAACGTTAACATACCACACAGAGGTGCTCAGCGCGTACTGTCTACCTAAATTTAACAAACACAAACGTGCCCCAACATTCTGTGCGACGAGACATACCCAAGAAGCATTGTGCAACAGAAGAATTTCGCGACGACGGAAACATAACAGAGCTCCGATAAAATTCAATATTGTCTTCCCGAAGCCAGACGGATTTCCTTGAGGTGCAACCCGCGCCACAACAATACACCTTCTTCGACGAATAAAAAATGAATTTCGAACGACACCGTCGGGAGGATTCGCTCGAAATGGAAAAGTAGAATAGGGAAAGGAGCACGTGAAACCGGATGCGTTTACTTTAGCGCAGAGCCACGTCAAACAGGAGTTCCTCGATGCTCTCTGGCGTGGATAGAAGGGAAGCAACGAGGGTTGGTCGCGGGGAAAAAAAAACCCCCAGGAAAATTCCGCAGGGAGAACAACTCAGACGGAAGACGAGAACGAACGGAGAAAAAGACGGGTTCGGAAGAAGCCGGCGTTGCCAGCGAAACATTTCTTCCTACTTAAATTTGCACGAGCGAGCAGAGCAAAGAAGGTTTACCATCCAAGGCCCTCGCGCTCTCCATTTTCATCTCTCTCGCCTACGTTCACATAAATCTTATCCATCTTCTGCTAACTTTCGTTCCCGTTCTCGCTACTCCCGTTTCATTTCGAGCGTGTCCTTTGAAAACTCGCCGGGGAATGTTGTCATAAGGGGTTACGTCGAACGAGAAACAAGTCTAATTACGAGGCACCGCGCCGTCGAAAGAATGCGAGGACAGTTTAGATGAACGTTGCACCGCTGCGTCTGACCAGGCACGGTTTTATTGTACTCGCCGCGAGATGCGCTGACCCGTTCTACTTGTCGAACGTGCGATTCCATTGTGCTGGAAGGTGTTTAACGATTTGTTCCACTTGTCGACCGGCGCGGCGTGTCGTGTAGCTTTTGTTCCGTTTAAGGGCACTTCGTGCTGGGACAGGTTTTTTATGGACGATTGTTGAAGAAGAAAATTGAATGTTGAGATTGAACAGAGCGAGGCAGCGGCAGGCTTTGTTCGAAGGATTGGATAGTAAAGAGTGCGATACTTGATATTTCGGAGACTGTGAGATTTCTTTTGGCACAGAAGTAACAAGGCCAGAGGGAAGTAATATGAAAGGCAAAATTAATTAATTGTTAAATTTGTAAAATTCTCCCTTCAAAAGGGTCAAAATACTTCCGCAGAAGCCAGTGATACTAAGAATAATGCAGACTGGTCACACTGGTTTCACATATTATCCCTGCCTTACAAATTCTGTTACCAAAAAAATTTCTCCTGCGGAACTCCTCGAGGTCGGGGTCAGTCTGGGTCACGAGGAACAACAGCAGTGGTCGTGGAGAGCACGTACAAGCCTTAAAGTTGCCAGAAAACTGTACCAGGGATCGTTAACAAGAAGTGGCCTTTTATCCGCGCCCTTAATGGCCCCTTGTCCAGGACCACGCGACTTTTTCAGCGAATTCCGCGAAATTCGCAAAATTTCGTTTCCTTTCCTTTCTTCGGGTATAACACTTATAAACGGCATTTTAAGGAATAAAAATTAAACAATTCTCCAAGCTTCCAAACGTATTATGCTTATGCTTAATCGTTTCTTAAACAACGTTACTTCTAGCATCTTTGATTTTATCTAGGGTTGTGATGGAAATTCAAGGATGATTTGTTTCGAAATTTGAGTACATAGAATTAACAAGCACAAAAGTGGTAGAGTTCATATTTTTTAATAGCAATAATTCGCGTATTGTGAGAGCTTGGAGTGAGGTACAAAATAAGAGTAGAAACAGAACGTAAACGAGACACAGTCGATGCTGAGTGACTATAGGGTATTTTTCGCAGGTCTAAAAGCGGAATTTAGCGAGCTTCGCTTTCCGGTTCATACAAACGATCCTGGGCTCTCCCATTTTCAGAAGGGCTGCATTGCCACCCGCCTTTTACGCTTCCCTTTGTTATAATTACTGAGCCACGGATCCTTTGAAATGAAAAGTAAGGTTTCGTTTGGCCGTAAAGTAATTGTCTCATCCGATTGGTGTGCGTAAAATGCTCTAAATTACTAAATTAATAAAATAATAATTGTTTCCGCGCCGCAAAAATATTTCATGGAACGAACAAATGAATCTGTTGGAACAATATTTAACAGATTGTTAATGATATTTTAAATTAATAATAAATCTAATGCGCGATTTGTCGGCGAAACTATAGTTTAGTTCCAAGAGGAAAGAAATACAAGAGAATAGTTTTACCGGCGACCTGACTGTTGCTGATAAATATAAATCGCTTAATTTTCGAGAGAGTCGTGGAAAATTTTAGCAGCGTCTATAAATCGACGATCGTAAATGATCCAGCGTAAACACAGAAATAAAACGAATCGTAAAGTCCTTCCAGTAGCTGACGATAATTTTATTATTCTTGACACACAGTATCCACTACAGGATACCACTTTACTAATGATAGAAAAAAGCAATAATTGCAAAGTATCCAACAAACGCAATTATTTGTATCGCCGTATCAATCGGAAACTAAAGTCATCGCCAATTATTTTGCCAAGCTTCTTTTTAACTCTCCAACTTTCTTTCTGTAACACCATAATATTCTGTTTACGGTGTCATCATTCTGTCGATGGGAAATAAAAATTTCCATTGCCTCTACCATTAAGCTTTTCGCAAACTTTTCTCAACTGTTTTATGCAGTTCAGTAAATCTATCTTCAAATAAAAAGTGCCAATAAACTCGATTTCGTTTCTTATGTACAGTTTTAAAAGAGTCTCTTAAAAGTACCTTGGGCACCGAAGTAACGATTCCGTTGGTCGATTCCGCCGGAAACGTGGAAGATACTCGAAAGACGTCGCAGAGTTCCTTTAATGTCCAAACTTATACCCGGCTCCACCTTAAGGGATAGTTTTCCAACCCCTTTCGTACATTGTTCCTCGACTCGATTCCTACCGCGTACGAGTAGAGAGGAAGCTTTCGACTCGGCAAAATGTGTATTTACTGGTCGCTGTACGGAAACGAGTATCCGGTTATCGATAGTGCATCTCCCTGTGAAAACCTCTCGATGTCCGTGCGACGATATCTCGCGCGGAAAATGTAATTTTATAAACACCGCGGTAATTTATCCGTGGAAGTCTAAGTAAATATAATCCGCCCTCATCGACCAAGCTAAGATCGAAGCGGTTCCATCTTTGCTACAATTTCTATTATTCCCATCGCCAAGATGAATTCACTCTGTCGGCTTAATTCATTTCACCGATCGAGCGTCATAAAAATTCCATTACCCACGAATCCATGGAAATGCGTAACAAATCAAACGGAAACGACGACGCGACGTCGCGGTGGCAAATTTTTCCCCGCGAATACAATTCGGGGTAATCTTCGCCAACAATACAATGAATCCCTCGGCCGGGCAAAAAAAATGTTCATATATCCATAAAACAAAGTTCGACGGTCCTCGGCGTAGAAGTAGGTTTCCACAGCCGCTTCTGTAAAGTAGAGCGACGTGGAAGCAAGGACAAATGGCGGAAAGAGTATCTCCAGTCGATAAGCATCCGGGTAATACGATGATGGACGAGCATCAGGGCTTCCCGGCGCGCATTTTGTCGCCGGTTCTCGAGCCCTTTCGCGACGAGAGGGCTTCGTCCCGTCTTTATTGCCGAGTAAGCTTCACTCGAGCTTTACGAGTGAGCTCGTTTCGTCGTTTTACTTCTTGCCCCGCATCTCCTTCGCCCCGTTCCTCTTCATCGGGGCAGAATTGACGGTCCGTCGAAACAAACGGCATGTAAAAT
Source organism: Nomada lathburiana (assembly GCA_963667235.1). NCBI lineage: Eukaryota > Metazoa > Arthropoda > Insecta > Hymenoptera > Apidae > Nomada > Nomada lathburiana. Next base: position 10,990,479 of record OY763905.1, on the reverse strand, counting down.
TGCGCTTGGTGTGCCAAGCTCGCGGCCGGTGAGTTTTTTCTTTTTTTTTTTTATCGATTTAGAGAGGGCTTTCCAAGTCCGTGGAAACCTTGTCACGTTTTCGAACCGATGGATGAATCAATTGTTTCTTTTTTCTTTTCTTTTTTTGTTTTTTTTTTTTGTTTCGTCGACTAGAAATGGAAATTCGCGTTGGCGATTTGTGTTCTAAAGAATTGGAGGAAATTGAACGGATTACCTTTCGTCGTCGAACTTATGAAATTTAGTTTGTTATCGCGAAATCCTTTCGACGGGTTCGCTCGCTGGACAGTCGCGGAGAGAAATGTGCGGCGAAATAAAAAAAATTACAGAGGACACTTGTTACGGGCAGATTTTAGCGCGGCTTTGCGGGCGTCGTAAATTTCGTCGAGACGCTAGAAATTAATTTTCACCTGTCCCGTGACGACCGCGGAAGAAAATTGAAGTCGGCGTAGAACGCTGTAAACAGAAATTTCTTTGAGGGAACAATGCGCCAGACATTCTTTCCTGGTGAAAGTTAATGACAGAATAGTCTCGTAATTAAAATGTACGGCTCAAATTTATTACCTACTGTTCTTTTAATTTCGTTTAATTTTTTATTCAATAAAAATATAAAACTGCAAAAGAAAATATGGTCAGGCATCGATACATTTCAATATGACTAACGTTGTATATCTCTCGAGGCTGTACTGCTGAATGCCTGTCTGACCGCTGGTTGACTTGTTCTACTTAAACGAGACCTATGCACAAGCGTCATCATAACTCCAAGTAAAATCCGAAACAGCGACTCGAAACATCAATTGCCTTGCATTTATTAAACCAACATTCGTTCGCACATAGACGGATATATAATCATTGCAATATTTAAGCATTTCTTTTAAAAACTGACACTAACAATGCCAGATGGAAAACAACCACTGTGATTTATCCACGAACGATGATGTTCCTTGATATGTACTTATTACTAGACAAGGTTAACACTCGTCTGCTTCCACGCAGAAGCACGCTAACGAGGCGAGGCCACGAAATAAATCAGTTCATCGATTCGAGCTCCTTACTGCCCTTTGCCATCCATGCCCACGCGTCCCGGTCATGAGCAATGGCTGGAATTACGTTTTCAAAGTCGCGTACGTGTATCTCTGACCGGGCAATGAAATGAATGTCGCTGCATACAATTTCGACTGCAATACGCTTGCGGTCACGAGCGTATTTTGTAGCCGTGCTCTGCAGGTGACCGAGCCAGTTAATGCACCGTCACCTGTGTAATGCGCGTTGGTTGTAATTTGCTAATCGATCGCGATGAACGTCGATTAATTACCCGTATATGCATCATGCGGATATAATGAATAATTTAGTAAAGGCAAATTGGGTATTGTTCAAATACTATATCAATTACTTTTAACTCGAATATATGTCACGCAGATATTTTCCCCTTTTTTTCGTTCCTTGCTCCGAGTTATGTTTCGGCGACAGTATGCCATTACATTTGGGAACATTGTACGAAACGAAATGGCATTTATTAGGAACTGTCGAACGAAACAGTCGATTGTTACGTTCGATACGCGTTAAACAAGGATCGTGATTGGAGGGGAATTACGTGTACGCTCGACGTGCACTCGAGCCCTATTATTTTGTCAAGTTACGAGGCACGATAATATCGCGCTGCAATATGCGTCGAGCAAGTATAAAATTTCAATGCCGCGGACATTAATAGAAGTCTGCGGGTGTTTTACTTCTGTTTGTGTTTCACTTGGCCGGCGTGAACGCGGTGGTACGCCGATTCCCTTTTCGCCCTTTTACCGCGTATAACATTTACGTCGAACGACATCGCGTGTTTTTGCAGGACGATGAGAAAAAAATGTGCACGCTTGCAGAATAGAAGGGAAAGTTTCGTTCTCGTTCCGCGGTACGGAATATTTAACAGCTCAACGAGTAATCGTATTTCCGTGGAGGGTATTTTAATATCGATCCTTCACATCGCTGTATCGAATTTTTTCGAACGCCCCTTTTTTTGACGCAAACCCTTTTCATTCAACGCACCAATACAATGGCAACAAAATCGTGCATGCTCGTATACATTTCTTCCATTCGCTGCACAGATACAATAGAGAAAAGGTGTATTCTTTGACGATACAAAAAAAATCCTCCTCCACTTTGTTCATTCTACGAAGCCGTAGAAATTCTGTCAGGAACATTTTACTTGTGAAAAACAAAGGAGACATTTCGATGTCCCCCATCAGCCGAGACCTGTATAATTGAATCTATCCAATTCGATCATTCCATTCACCCAAGCCCGTAAAAACCCTCGTTCACTCCCACCGCTGCGCTACAAGGGAGACTCCTTCTCTGAACTCGTCGACGAACTAAAAACTTCGAGACAGTGTTCCGCGCTTGTCGCCATTCGAAACGTCGTATTTCGTCGCGAAGCAGGTGATGCCGTTCGTTACCCATTTCTACCGATTGAAAGTCAAAGTTTCCAGCATCCGGTCGGTCTGTCAGAGATATAGGGGACTACGATCGCAAACGATGGCGCGGGTTCGGATAGAAAGAGGAACGACCAAGGGATTGCATTTCGCATTCATAGAATTCGATGGTTGCCCGCGGTAAATCAAAAGTTCGAACGGACTAGCGTTCCAAAGGAAAAAAACAAAAAAAAAAACCCGAAAAAGAAGTGTGTTCAATGGAGAACAACGTTGCACGACCCGTAATACGTATCCGACGCCGGGCGTCTCGATGTCGCGGAACGCAGAGAAAGGGTAAAAATCGACGGATCGTGATAAGAAGCGGCGCTGGGTACGCGTGTTCCGTCCAGACGAATAAATTTCGAACGTTTTTACACGGACGCACTTTGCTCCGAAACGAACGGCGGATAGTGGAGGTGAATTCGTTTCGTTTTGTTCGAACGGAAACTCCTTTGGACGGTAAACGGGGGGCTGGCTGCAGTTCCGGAACTGGCGTCGAACGGGATTCGGGAATTTGAATACAAATTGATCCACGGGTATGGAGAACGATGTGACGGCGGAACTTTTGGAAAGGAATTTTTTGTTTTTCAGGATTTTTTTGTCGTTGTCAGGGTAAAGGATTGCGTTTGATAGCCGGTGTATTTTGTTACGATATAAACATTATAATGAATAAGAGATTTTCTCAAATAGTATCCGCTAAACGTGATTCACAGTGAAACTTAAAGTCTTCCCACGAAGATCAGGATCGATTCTCGTATCGTCGCGACAAATGTTCCAAGTTAAATGGCGTTCCCTTCAATGCAAAAATTTCGCAGCCTAGGATCCGGAAACGGGGTACGGGAGCAAAAGTTTCTCCGATTCTGCGGTCAGCGATAGCACCTGGTCAAAGTTTGGAACTTCTCACGAACCGCAAACGAAGCGAGACATTATAAAAGAGCGGAAATAAAAATGGATTGGCACGTTCATTATCAGCTACAGCTCTTCTCGTTCTATCTATTAACCGCTTCTGCTTGCTTGCTTCATCGACAAAATTTACATTAAATTAGGGGAGAAAATTATTTAAAATCTGCATATAAAATTGGTACGATCCCTGATGCATTGATATAGGTGACGTCCAGGTTCTTAATCTTTGAATCCAAACGGCCGTCCAAAAATCACCGGTAACCACATCCAAGCATCAAGTCGGACTAAATGGAAGGGAAAAATGAATGATACCGCGACTCGTCGACGAGAAGCCGCAGAACCCGTCTTGATAAAGGAGTTAAACCGGCTTAATTACCGCGTTACTCGGTTTAAACTAATTACGCGTTTGCCGACGACCACAAATTCTCTAGACGCAACCTAGCGGGCCGACATTGTGGCCGAAGCCGCAGAGGGACCCTTCTTTATTATGCCGCCATAACCGCCCGTAATTCTGCGCTGGATCGTTTATATCGTGGCTTCGTGCTGCAACTGTTGATTCGAGCCGGCTAATCGGGAAAAGTCGAGAGCCGTGAAAGCGTATTTTCTAAGGCTTGGAATTGAGGGGGCGAAGGGCTTAATCATTAAGATGATTAAGAGTTAATGGTGAAATTAATCGCCGTTCAATGACCAATGGGCTGAAATTTCGTACACATTTTTCAAAGGGTGATTCTTCAATTACATTCATAACTCGTGAATCTCTTCCCTTATTGTAGAATGCAACGAATTGGTTCAAATCATTTTTCCTCCTATGTTACAAGTTTCTCTTGAAATTTCAGTAGCGACATTTTTCGCGGCGACGTTAACGATATTCTAGACAAGAGAATTTAACAGCAGGGCACGCTATCTCGGTGTAGGAAGTAATATTATAAAATTATAATTAACATGACCGCTCGCGCACACTAAACGCATTATAATAGTATTTCAGTTTACGGGACACCCTTTTCATAACGCGTGCAACAATGTTGCATTCGTGGTACAGTACTGCACCACCCTTACAGCTTGGTAATTTCGTATTACGGCGATGCAGTGCTTAACGGTTATGAAGCACCCTGTGTTGCGGAAATTCTGGAGTTCTTCCAAGGTAAAATGGTGTAGAATTTCGACAGGGAAAAAACTTCGGCGCGATGAACAGATACTTTTCGATATTGATACGGAATATCGAATAATCTATGAAATGAAGTAACGGTTCAGTAAATCAGTCGATCATCAATTAAATGGAAAATAGGAATGCAAGATAAATTTATTTTTTAAAGAAAATACTCCATTTTCCGCGTACTTGCCGCGAGCCAATGGAAATATTAGCCCTTCCATTATTTTTCGTAGAAAATAAAATAATTACCATTGACTCGGGGCGAGTTCAAAAGAAAACGTACTCAAGAAGCTTTGCCTTTCAGCACAGTATTCCATTTTCTACGAACTTCTTGAATACCAATGAAAAGAATCTTTACGGTACAAAAACTTGACCGTCCAATTACCTTGCTACGGTATATTATAATTCGTGTTTCGTGCTAACCAGAGATTTAGTTATTCGAAATACCTCTATCTGCTTCATAAAAAATTATGCTTCGAGAATCGATATTAAGGGAGTAAAGTAACACAAAGGACTATACAGCCCCGACCCACGGTATTTTAATGCCGTTCGCTTTGTATGGCGGAAAGCGAGTTATGGAAAATGGAGAACTGGCGGGGGGGGGGGGCGAACAACAGCGAAATCCACTCGAGCAATTAAAGTGTTGAGCGCAGAACAGTTTCATTCAACAACGCGCGTGTCTGCCTTTGTTGCAGATGTCAAGAATGTCCTGTGGTGAAGCCGACGTTCCTTTGCGGAAGCGATAATCGCACGTACAGCTCGCCATGCCGACTGGAGTACCACAATTGCATCCACCACACGTCAGTGCGCATCGCCTGCAAAGGATTCTGCCCGTGCAAAGGTGAGTATCGTTTGTATTTCGTTTTAAAATCATCGTTTGAAGAGTCTGAATCGGCCTGCAAATTGGATAGAGTTTGTTGGGACGAAATTGTTTCAAACATACGTAGATCGGAAGATGAGGTGCTGCGAAGATTTTAGTTGGAACTTTGAGCTGTGAATTTTTATTGGGCTGAAGGTATGATAGAGAAATTGAATGAATCTTCGGATGCATAGAAATTGAATATTTTTTCCCGAAAGAGGATAAAACAAATTATTTTAAACATTTTACTATTCCTTTAGCCTTGCGATAATTAAAACAATTCGCGTGTTGCAAATTTCATGGTAGATGTAACATTAAATCATATTTATATGGGACAGCTTTATCTTGCTACGTTATTACATCAATTTCACTTCCAAATATTTACCAATCTTTGCCCCATTAAAGAACGAAAACGTGCGAGATACCGGCACATCGTGTTTGCATCTTCATCCACTGAGGAACTAGAATATGGGGCAAGCAAACTTGATTTATTATCCAGAAAGCCTGTTTGATTTATCACCGACAGCATTTGAGAGGTGGACTAATGGTTCCACGATTCTCCTTCGTATCCAGATTCAGAGTAGATATCGAAACGGAAATGTTCTCGGCATTCTGTAATCCGAATATTGTGTTACGTTTCGCGTAAATAAATCGCCACGGGTATTTCTTCTTCCAGTCATTTGTACAACGAATAATATGACGTGGCACGCGAACGTTTGATTACCCTAACGAGAACCGTTCGTAATCTCGACTTCGTACGGATCTTTTCCGATTTTTGCACGTGGAATTAATTCGTTAGTTTATTCATAGGCGACGACGTGTAGTCCGTTTTAACAATGGTACTGTGTTTGCGTTCTATCCCGCCTATTCCTGGGCACAAGCACACCCACCATGAATATTCATAATTGCCTGTTAGAACAATAATGCCGCTGTTAAAGCGTACGAGGCCGTGCGTGTCCTGGATTCGCGGAGAATAATCGAAGTATGAAGAAACGCGTACGTTCGAGAGCTAAGACTATCTACGGATAAATTATAATAATATTTCACGATTGATTTACGCAACATTGGCCATCATTATCCTCGCAACGGAATAATTATTCTTATAATTATTTCGTTATTATTCAACAAAAAATAATTCTTGCATTGAATGACTATTTAATTGGAAATTATAATATCTGAACAGGCTTCGATCGATATTGTCGGCTGTGATTTTTCTCCGGCAAAAGGAATCGTTTGGAAAATAAATGGGGACCGACAAACAAACCTACAGTTGTCGGGGCATAAAATATTCGGAAGCAATCGTGTAAACGTCGGCTACCGAATTTTATCGCATCGTGGTCCCCGATGTCGTCGCGTTTGTTTAAAAATCATCGAAAACCGGTCCGTGTGCATCGAATGGAAATGTTAATTTGTTTACCAGTGGTTAATGAGTTTCCGTTCGGTCATTCCAATTTCCTCCGAATTTGCATTACATTTCCCACTGCATTTTGCCCCCTGGCCTCTCTACAAATCTTATATCAATACAGCAACAACCTGTCGTTTAGCAGAAATGTGAAATAAATATCATCTTCCTTTAAAAGGAACGATTGCCAATAATAATCTGTATTATCAATTAATTGGCAATGCAGATTAAAAATGGTGCACTAATGATGGACCACATTTTGCAGCCGCCGATCTTCGTGCGCACAGTAAGAAGATGCAGATGCAACGGCAGAAGTCCCTTTCCAATAAGATGCGAAGTCGCGACATCACGTTGACACCCCACGTCTTCAACTACGACAATCATCACTACCAATACCTGAAGTACACCAAGCTTGCCAAGGTAAGTCCAACGCCCACATCTTGGAATATTAATTACAATATTTCTCCCCGCGTTAAAAACGTTCCGGTCGTCGTGGGATTAAAAAACTACAGTTAATTAATACAATTACCCCGCGAACCGACGTTCCACATTTCCTATACATCACTGCAAAGCTCGATAGTCCCTCGTAATGAAACCATGCCGCCCTCTACCTAACACTGAACCACTAATATGCGTCTCCTGTAATCAAAACTTCCCCAACACGTGCAGCAACAAATTTTAATTACAATATTCGCGGTCCAGGGTAGATCAGCTGCTGTTTTCCTCGTTGTAATAACGCAATAATGCTGCCGCTTGCGCGATACCCCAATAAACGGCCACGTTCTAACCAACATTTCGGCTGGCTGTTAGCCACCGTGGCTTGCGATATTAGTCAATTAAGCGGAAATTGTGACGTATAATCGTTCCTGGGGGCACGAGACAGCCGAAGAACCATACAGTAACCGGCGGTTCGTGGTATAAACGCGGAAACGAGGGTGTCCCTGTGTTGCACCGTGTAAAACCACGAGAAACAGGAAACAGGGACCACGTGGCAGTCAGCAATTCGAAATTCTGCTGAATCGCATTGCCGTGAACGAGCTTTTCACGCGAATCGACGGATTAATCGAAATGTCGGGGGGGCGGCATTTGTGTGAGTTCTAGCAAGTGCTGCGAAACACGCGGTTCCTTGATATCTTTTTTGTACATGTACTTACGATATTCCTTGGGGAAGAAAGATAACGTGTAATTCAATTGTTGGAAAAGATCGACGACCAAAATTTGAACAAACTAGGCTGACAAAATTATAGAAATGTTCCGCAATGTTTTCGACAGTAGTGAAAAATATTATTTCGAGCTTGGAAACAATCAGTTCGACGAAATGAATGTATTGAAAGAATACGACAGATCAATTCTGATTGTGCACGGTATAATCGAATTTTCCTTCGCCCTTATGATACCAGCTTTACTACCCCCCTCGTAACAATGACCACCTACATCCAGGTGGACAGTGCTATTCGAAACAATGACCGGATAACTACTCCATCCGGTTCGGCTGAAATATTGGCGGCGTCGTTTTGATTTACAATCGCTAATCCAATCGTCGCATAAACACAGTTATGGTTTCGTTTATTCGTCGCCGGTGTCCGGGAAAACGCCGGTCCGCGGCCTGAATATTTCAACGTGGATGAGGGTTTTAAATGGCCGCCATTACTATTCGTATTAGAGGCTATGAATTATTTAAGTTTGGAATCACAGGTTCGCGGGACGAACAGCATACTGTCAGGCTAAATTGCAAAATAAATCTGGACCGAGGGGGTTAAATCGCTTTCCATTTAACCATGCGCTAACACCCTGCTCTTCAACCGCCTCCTCCGTCCCTGTTGAATCAGACTCGTTATCGTATTTCATCCGACGGTACGGTGGAAATTGAACGCGGCATAAGATCTCGCGACGATCTCTGTTAATAGGGTTTATATTGAAACTATCGCCGATCGGTACGAAATTGACGTGGAAGGTGTTGAAAGTTAGGTGGAGATTAAAAGTTTAAACGCTTGGTAATAAGTTATGGTAGAGAATGGAGGAGATTGGTAATTTCCAATTTGTTATATGGTTATTCTACTTGGCGGTGAAACTTAAGTGGCACTACTTTGCGAAAACTTTTCGATCAGCCTTGGTTAATTGCTGTTCTTATTTGACATTTAATTGAATATGAATGGAGGGCTTGAAAACAAATTGTATTCTTCGAATTCTCTAATAAAGAGAGAAGTGTTATAGATAATGATAAGGTGTTAAAATCTTTTGTCACGGAGTCCTTAATCCTGGCACTTTAATTCCTAGGGGAGACTCGTAAATCGTAGAGCGGTCTTGGAACGTTAAATTCTAGGATCCCAAGATATACAATCTTAAATCCCCGGTTCCTAAACTCGAAGGATCTAGGTTTTAGAATTTCTATCTTAAACCGCGTTAAATTCTAGAATTTTCTCGTGACAGAATTACAACTCGGATCCTCAATTCTCGATCGCAGAATTCTTTATATAAAGCTGCACCTTGTTCAAGTACACAAAATTGAACGACAAGAGGGCACCGATTGAATTGCTATTCTATTATTCCAACCCCCGACAAAATTAAAGATACGGAAACATAAATAATTGTTCGACCACTTACAAATTACCGCCAACTCCAACAAACAATTACCTTTGAAACGGACCATAGAAAACGCACCCTTAACATTCCAGTTAAACGCGATAGAATTTTAACCTGCGTCCGTGACTGCAACGACTTGCGCACAGAATGTCTGTGCTTTGTGGGCCTTCTATAGTGGGCGGCCTTGTAATTTAAGGTTGAAGGCAGGCACGGTGCCGCTCGATAAAACACCAGCAGCGATAGAAGTCTCACGAATCGGTCTGGGCACCCCTCGATTTATGCGACCCAGTCGATTCTGCTTACTCCTCTTTCCATTCTTTCCCCTGTGCCTTACGCGTGTCCTCCACCTTTATCCCTTTCCCTCTGGGAAATTTATGTATCGATTATCTTTACGATTTTCATTGTCACGCCGGTTCGACGGATGTACCAGATGCATGTAAATCAGCCAGTTCAATTTGTTCGAACGCCTGCTTTCAGCTTGTTCTTCATTCTCTCTTTTGTACGACATTTTATCGCGAATTATTTTTATTACGATTAACAACTGACAATTAGTGTGTCTGGGTTAAATTTCCTTTTACGAGTATCCTGATAGTTGTTTTGTGCTCGATAACGAAAACATTTCGCGGCTGAATTGTCGATTGTCGGGCTGCTGTAACCTCGTGGGGAAAATCATCCTACAACATTCTGACTGATTTTATTATAAAGGATGAAGCGTCTGCTTTCGCACCCCTGAATTGAATTTCGTCGAAGACCCTTTTATATTAGAAAACGAAATGGAAAGTCAACGTCGACCACTTATAAGTTTCATTAAACTACGGAGTGATGGTTCTGGCATTTTACAATAGCGAATCAAATTTTTGTTCACGCTTCCGTGTACTTTTACTCGATCCATCATTCCTTTCATCCCTCGTTCACGCATTTAACTGTCGTCACGCGTTCGCCGATAAAAGACGATTTCACATCCTTAGGCAACACAATAACTGCATTTCCCCTGTTTCCTTTTTGTGAACTTGATACGCGGACCCCTCGTTGCCGGAGCAAAAACAAACTGAACGTATTCGCTCACCCACCCCCGTGAATCCGTTCCCGTTCGTATTTACCCCATTTCCGCCCTTCTGTCCGTACAAATAGACGGGACACGAGCTGCCAAGCGGAGAAACAACATTACAGTATCTTTCACTCAGTCGAAAATCTGCGTATCAAGATGCACAGCTCGTAATTTCCTGAGAACGTGATCATCGTGTCAGATTCGTTGAATTTATTAACCCTTTCGCTCGACAGAAATTCGATACTCGAACGGGATGTAACATTTTGTTGACGAAGAAGTTGGGTAAACATTTGAAGTGCTGTACTGTTTTTAATCCTTTAACAGTGGTCCAAAGAAATGATAGGTTTCATGTGATTATTGTACAAAATTCATCTGTTTTTATTATGTTGTGAATTAGCAAAAGGAAATATATATTTCATACTAGTTAATTAAAATAATAGTGGTAGTTTGATTAGAATAGTGGTGTTTGGGATATTGAATTTTATAGTGATTCTGTGTTTTGCATCGGCGTGTAGAAACACGACCCTTCGAAACTCGTTGACAAGGAAACCACCCCCTATACTCGTTGGTGGTGATTGAATGTAGGAATATCGTCGATAAATCGCAGTTTTCTTCGGTTTAAGCACGTGCAGCAGGACGAACAGAATCATTTCCAAAAATCGTGGTAGACGAAGAATAAAATTTTTCTATAATCCTCCCCTATAAATTTATTACAAATATTTAACCCTCTCGCTACGTCCGGCGTAAAAACAAATCTTCTATGCGCCCAAATCAGCACAGTTTTTATTAATACGGAAAGTTGCTTCTTTTTTTGAAATACAAATGCCATCAACAGAAAATAGTCGTAGAAACATGTCTATCTTTCAGCCACCTGAGTGCCTGTTAACCCTTAAAATATTCACTTTCGATTCCTCTGCGAGACGTACTGCAGATACAACGTAATACCACAGTAGACGCGAGGAAACGTGAGAGAAGGCTGACTTCGCGGGAACGGTTGAAATAAATAACGGGGGTGGAAAGCGTAAAGGACGAGCGGGATGCCGATAAATAAAAGTTAGAAACAGGAGAGGAGCGTCTACTCGGTATACCACGAGGTTTCTTACGTACACGGTGAGCTGTCTGAAATTCCCTGGCACGTAAACCACCGCCCGGAATCGGAAATTAGCGTGTTGTGTCGGTAAATCATAACTTTCTTTGGGAATAGTTTACGCCTCCCACTCACACAACAGCGTTTCGGATGGGAACGTGCCTCGATAAACGTCAAATTTATACGCGACCAGCGGCAATTCTTTTCTGACACAAGTTTCCGTGTGACAAACGATCCGAAATTGAATATTTCAGGCGATTCTTTACACTGCATGGTACGACTGTGTAACAGACATCAATCCTGCGTATCAAGGCTGAAAATGATGTTTTACAACCTGGAGAAATACGGCGGTCCTCGCAGATACAAATTATATTGCGAATAATTCGTTGCGCGAAAATTCGTATTGTCTATATTTTAGTGTAACAACTTTTTTCTATGTCACAGTCATTGATTAATGTAGCAGGAATGGAAATTTTTTAATATCATAAAATCTTACAGAAACAATAGTATATGTACAAGCCTGCTTGCCGGTGCTCCGATTATTAATTAATTAACTTATTCAATTATTATTATCATTATTATAACTTTCAATTAATTATCACTTTGTGATTGCCAGTAATTTGTATGTTACGTGTATTTTCGTCTCAACAACCAGCGTGTTGAAGGAGTAATTCGACTAATTAATTAAATTATTTTAATTAATTAACCCCCGCTCGTTCCACTTTCCACTCGGATCATAAGTAATTGTTTGCTGCCGGAAAAGGAACGAAATGAAAGTGTGGATAGAAATCATTGACAAAGGGAACCGCGAAAAGTTTCAATTGCAAGATTTTCCCGACGTTTCCCGCCGTATCAACTCTTTAACAGTGCCGACAAACATTCCACTGTCTCTGTGACACTTTATCCCCATTTTCTCAGGGTTATTTTTATTTCCCTGCGTTTGCTTTCGGTTCCGTGCCGTGGAACATTCTTGCCGGTACGGAGAATCGTGAAACCTTCATCACCGCGGGCACTTAACTTTTACGATTTTCATTCCGCCGTTGGCTTTAACTGGGAACATTTGTTTCGACGTCGCCTTGCACTTCTTACTTGAGATAGAACGTCTGTCAAGACGTCAGGATGTCCCGATCCTACATATAAACTTTCATGACGACAATATTTTATTTCGTTTCATATAAGATTTTCAGTAAACATGGCAACTTATAACCAAGTTTTCGCATGGTTCCCCGTATCGTTAATTTCATGCAAGAAAGAAGCGGTTCCTTACTAACGCGAAAAAATCCTCAACGGAAGTTAGCGAAACGCACGGAGAAACATGTGGAAAGTTAAAAACAGCTGGACGGTCGCGGGGCAGAAAAAGCTAGGCGAATTAGGAAAGGACAATGCGACGGATTTTCAATTTGAAAAGGTTTTTCGAGCACCGCGACCAGAAGCTTTTGTCCAATAATTCCAAACCCCTCCTAACTTATCCTCCTACCGGTTGGCTCTTGTCATTTGAATAGATTAGTCGATTCAATGAACATTTCATCGCGCGTTTTCCTCGCCGCTCTGTGTCTTCCATTCTCGATTTTCAATGGGTTTCGCTTTTGTCTTAGTCACCGGATTCCTCGTCCTTTCCGAACCTCTCGCTACCAACATTTCTCCATCCCCGGTGGTTGCATTGTCTTTTAAAAAAGCGTCGGCCGAACTTCATTTCGCGCTCGCTGGAAAAACGTCGACCGGTTTGGGGGAGAGGTAGGTGTGTCTCGTTAAAAGTTCTGTTTCGCCCTGACAATAAGCCCGGATTTTCGTAAACGCGGCGTAAAACTTTTCTTCGTTTTTTTTTTTTTTTCATTCTTCCCTTTTTCACCCGCGATACTTTCGCCTGAAATTTAATTTCAGCCGATCGATCGTGTCTCCGTCTGGGATTCGGAGCGGGGGAGGTAGAAACTTTCCACTTGCGCTTCCGAACACGGTGAACAAATTTCAATCGAGCGGCCGGTGACGCTGAGCAAACAACCGCCCATTTCCCGCAGGCTTATTAATCTCTACTTCCGGCGAAGGAGGGAATTTCAACGTTACCAGATTGCATGTGGGAATGAATTTTTGCTGGATCGCGATGGTAATAAACGAGTGAACGTTGCTATTATTTTCATTCGGGATACTTGTTCGGCAAGTAAAATTGTTATTAGTATAATGTCGCTGAAATTGAATAAAATATTGCTCGTTTACTCGACGGTCGATAGGATAATTCGAGGTAGAATTCCGCGGGATTTGTACGTCCTGCATTAAGAAATCTGACGGGAAAAGAGAAAAGGAAGGAAGGAAGGAAGGATTAAGAACGACAGGGGACGGATAGGTTGATCCTGCGTCTCTGTAATCAACGTCTGCATGAAATTTAAAAATCGATCGTCCACAGATCTCCGTTTGTGTCTGCTGATCTCCACATTTTATGTCGTTTGGCATCTCGATAATTATATACGTGACGTAATCCTGAATTTTCCTGATACCTTCCATTTGAACCCGAAATTTGCTAAATATCCGAAAGTTGAAAGTATCGAGACCTTCTGTCTTGGTAGAAAATCACAAATTCAGTTACATTTGTCTGCGCCATTTTTATGCGAACCTATATGACTGATAATTAGACGTAGCAGTTTTACTTTCATAATTATTATTAGTCCTTTTAGTTCGAATTTTTGTGCCATATCATTTCGCCAATATTTTCGTGCCTTAAAAAAAATGACAGAAATATCTGAGTGAATCCTTTCAGACGTGTCTCCGCCCGGGACTGTCTATACAAAAGAATCTCTTCCCCATTTCTGTAGCCCCAAAACAGAAACGATAAAAGATTCAAGCTCCATCCCAGCAGGATTGTCCTATTGGTTCGTAGCGTTTCTTTCTTCGCGTAGAGAGAGCAGCGAAAGGAACGAAGAAAAACAATAAGTCTCGGGAGAAGATTGAAGATAAACAACCGAAGGAAAATGCGCGGGGAGAGGCTGGTGAATAGAAGAAACGATCGAGAGAAAGGGAACGGAAAAGCTATTTCTAACAGTAAAAAGGAGAAGGAAAAAGGGAGTCTAATTCGAGAAGCTGTTCGAAGCGAAATTAATCCTGGGAGCCCTTCTTAAATTATTCCTCGCCACAACGGTAATTAATACCTATCCCGTCTCCATTTCTTTATTACGTCGAAACCCCCCTGGGGAAATGGGCGAGAGGAGTGAGAGAACGAGATAATTTTACCACCATTATTGACTCTCCCTGGAAATGAAACGTATCGATGCAGTATATGCAGTATAGAAAGGGTTGAACCTTGTGACTACAAAAACACCAGTTTCGAACGCCAATCTTAAACTAAGATCCGATAAGGATATTGTATCATTTTATAATAAGCACGCGCGATAAATTAAATGAAAAACGTGGCGCAGAACAAATGTTATTAAAATGGACCGATTAATCGATCCATCAATTATCGACTACTTAAGCCGGATTTGTTGGACGTGTCCGCGGAAGATCGAAGGAAATTATCGGGCTAATTTTACACGAACGATACGGGATTATTAAACGCGAATCTCTGTATAATTTTGCGTAATCGCGTGTGCCATCGTCGGAGCCCGGATAAATTGAAATATCACGCGAGAAAGCGACTCTTCCCTGGTGATAATTGGACCGAATTCTCGATACGGCCGGCGATCGGTTATTGGGAAAAGCGTGGCGAAGGAACATCTGTTTCGTCTATAGATTTCTGACTACGGTGGATGCCTTTGATGGACAAAATTAGAGGGACGAAAAACAGGAGCGATTAATGGGGGGAATGCTTTAAAAGAGGCGAACCTCGTTTCAATTCCCGGAAACGATGTTGTAACGAGTAATCCTTTGATTCGCTATGAGAGATTCCTATTTATGCGAAAGGTGTACTATATCGAGCGTAAACCCCGAATCTAGAATTCTCATTACGAGAATGATACACCCGCTACCCTGAAAGCACTGAGTCAATAATAGCGAGGCTATCTTATTAACGCACCGGAGGCTAACATAATAAATACCAATCCGCAAAATAAATTGGTATGGAATAATGGGAAGTACAGAGATTGAGTCAGGAATTAAGAAGGAAAGAGCTTCACATGAATTTCTGGAGAATCTGAAATAGGCCAAGCCGAACGAAATATTTTCTGAACAACTGAATCAAAATTCTATTATAACAGTAACTATAGTAACATATATAACTACTACAGTATAATAACTACAGTAACATATATATAGAAGTCTCTCACATATTTTTAAAAATTACATTTTTCTTTGTAATCAAGCTTTTTAACTTAACACGAGAAGCACCGTCTTGATTCTTCGCGGATATCACGTGTCTCTCGATTAAAAAATAATAATAAAAATAAATGACCACGGGCACAATTCGATTCAGAGGTGACGGACATTGGAAAATCGGATCTAGATCCTTCAGCAGAAGACCGGGTCTCCTTCGATGGTGGTGCGATTCCCATTGGTCGACCGTAAGCTTCCCACGAGTCGATGGCTCGTATTTTCGAGCAGGCCAGACGTGGCGTCTTTCCCATCGATCCGACAGAAAGCGTCGCCAGACGACGAGGAGCCGTAATATTGTTACTGGCGGCTGCAACCCTGTAAGACCCGACGACGTGCATGAAACGAACCCGTTTTTATTGGAAGATTTTAATCCTCGCTGGCCACGTTTCTTAAAATAAATCTTTATGGGGGTTTTTCGACGGAATCTAGATTCTAGAAGCTATCAATTTTATTCAGGAATTGTTATTTCTATCGTTCGAAATTCTTTCTGTGAATTTATCGTCTATACAAGGACGTTCATCTCTCCACTGCGTTGTCCAATGTAAAAAGGTCTTCGAAGAAAAGTTCAATTCCGGGGAGTAAAAGTGGACGGTTCACCCTTTAAAATGAGATCAGACAGACTGCTGTACGATTTTTTTTTCACGAAGTTACAGGTGTTCGAAAATCAACAATGTTTCAATCCTTTAAGTTTTGTCGAGGAGTATATAAGTGCATCATCCAAGCATCGAGTAGATTCTTTCAGGGGTTGCAATCGAGAGGGTTGCGAGCAACATAAAGAGAGAGAAATCAAGGCGAAGCACAGGTATTTTTCCAAGGTGCACAACGGTGTACGAAAGTGGCAAGATCGGCAAGATTTGCGAGATAAGAATTTAGAATAGAATAGTAACAGAACGTGATGCGGCGTTACTGTTTATTGTTAGTTCCTCTCCGTGGGGTGAAAATTAACGTGGTACAACCTCGTAGTTCACGATGGAAGCAAGTGAGACAGAGAAGTGAAAAACGAGAGATTCCTCGTGCACGAAAGCCCCGAAGAACGAACCCTTTATCCTCGTCTTGCGTTCCAGACGTGTATTTAGCCCGAAATTATACGTTCGTACGGTTAATAATAGGGACGAGCAAGCAATTCTATTTTCCTTGTCGTGATTCAAGCCACGAATCTCTGCTTGACGGGGGAAATGGAAAATGGGTAAAAATTCGGTGAACAATATTCATTAATTTGTAACTTTAATATCGCGACGAATACAATTTTAATGAAATACGTGTATGCGTATTAAAGTTTGGGTCTTTGGAAGCCCGAGAATTAGAATTGAAATTACTTCGATTTGTATATTTTAAATGATTTTAATTTCGAATGTGGTCACACCGGGAGAATTAATGATGAAGCTCTCTTTTATACAACATTCTTGGTCCCGGTATTTCTATTGTTTACAGACTGCTCGTATTAATAAGGGCATTTACATTCTCCCGGGACGGTGCAATTAAACCAAAATTCGCAATCGACGGACCATCAAGCAGCACACGAAAAAGCTGGAAATCTACACGAAAGGATTCTCGATTGACAGACGCGATTGTATTCACGGATCGAACAGAAAGTTATTACCTGTTTCCATGAATTCCGACGCGTTGATTAATCACGACCGAAACACGCCCCCGGCTGGCTATTTCTGTATCGCAAAATTGCCATCCGTTTTCTAAGAAATGGCCGGTGGGAAAAAATATTCAGACGACAACAAGACGTGAAATTACTTTTTGGAACCATACAATCCGAAACGTGACCAGACTACATTAACCCTTGATATACCAAGCAGAAGGGGTACATTATACCGGTGTAATAAAAATCTACATTATCCCTATATATTTTTAAATAAATATGATAATAAAGGGTTTAAAATAAAATATTCCACCAGGACTAAAAAAATGTTTTATACAAGTAGGACACAATATCAGTAATTTGCATAGAATTTGTTATGGTGGGCATAAAGTATAATTCACCACCCTTGAATATTACGAGGATTAAACGATTGTTGAACAATATTTTTTAATTTGATTCTCAGGTAGAACTCTTTTACTTTTTTAGCTTCAGCAACTGGCTGGAAGCAAATACGACGACAAGCATCTGTCGAGCAACGAGATAATGGACAAGACTCCATCCCCCTTGAAACCGACGTACAACTCCCAATCATCGCGAAACTGTGATTGCCCGACATCATCCAAGCCAGAAATGGCGAATCGACTCCTGGATTGGTTCTCCGTCGTGATGGCTGACTCCAAGCACCGTCGTCCTCGTCCTAAACCTAAAGGTACGAACATTCACTACAGAACCCTACCTATCGTGAATCTATGTCACGAACACGATATTCGTATTCGCCTTCACTAATTATTAGGGTGAGTTACAATATCGTAGTCTTTGTAAAACACTTTACGCCCACAATTCAGACGCATAAAAATCGAACTGAGAAATTCATACAGAACCGTTTTGTCGCGAAATAGAATCGAGGCGATTCGATTCAGTTCGTTATAGAAAATGTTCACCGTTGATGCACGGTGGCAAGAATGTCGTCGACGATAAACCATCCAGAATGGCTCGGTCCACTATTGTAGAAAGCGTAGCTCGACGATCGGGGTTGAATATACAAGAGACTAATTGCTCCGCACGAAACATTGGACATTACGAATACAAACTCCGGGCATTACAGCGCGCACGATCCGACGTAGTTCCGAGCTGCCTCGCATCACTGCACGCTATTCGACTTCAGTACAATCACTTTCGTACCAGTTTGAAATTGTCCCGATAGAATGAATCGTTTCCCGTTCAGATCTGCCGCGATTACTTTGCCCTGTCTCCATCGATATTGTTTCGAGCCCTGTACCGTCTGGATTCACCACCGTCCGTTGTTACGCTCGTGCACGTTAAAAGTACCAGCTGATTAATTACCGAATCGGGAACCTGCGAGCAATTTTAGCATAGATCGAACACCTGTTCGAAGTTTCCAATTTGTGGTCGCGTCTGAATTAAACTGGTTTTATAGCGTTGTCCTCGTATTCTTTTTTCGACACGTTCATAGAATAATTCTTTTTACAAACCAAGCGATAAGTAGACTGACTTGTTCCCAATATTGATGACGATGGTAATTTGGTAAATAGAAATTAATATTGGGTACTTTATTATACCTCTTTAATGTTACACGCACAGATATGTAAAGTACACCCTCGAATTATTCACGCGACACTACAAATTCGCCGCTCGGCTTTTTACTCGACAACACGTTACGCCGAAGCACCCCACGTCGTTCCATCCAGAGCCAACGATATTTATATTTCATCCCTGGTCCGTCCACAGAGGCGCGGCCATTCAGATTCATATTTCATTCTCGCGCCGTTTCCAGGTCACTTCCCCATCGGTTGCCAGAGCGAGGTCAGGTGGATGTTCGGACATTTGGATAACGACAACGACGGCAGGCTCTCCCTTTCCGAGCTGTACGGTCTGGAACACGATAAGAACGAGCCGTGTTTGAAGCCGTTCCTGGACGGCTGCGACATCGACGGGTAAGAGCATACCTGGCACGAGCAACGCGATATTCCGTTCACGTAGTACTCCGCCGGTCTGTAATTCGTTTGTCACATGGCGGTGAATTTTTCTTTCCCTTCTTCTTCTCTTTTTCCCAATTTTTTTAAAATTTTTTTTATTACGTAATTCCGTCGGCCTTTGCTTGTAAATCATTAAACTCCGCGGATACGTGACCCGAAAAGAGAACAAAGGACAGATAGAACGAGAGAGGGAGAAGAAACCCTTTCAGTTTTTAATACCTTCGAGGGGCTCGCGACGCTCAAGCGTAATAGGTCTCGAGCGTACGTGCCTACGAAGCAGAGTAGCTGGGTCGTTAAGAGGCGGACACACACGGTGGTGGCGTGTGTGAAACTTTCATTCCAAGTCAATTACTTTTTGCCCGCATGACGAACGTTGAAGTAGGATACGATAGGTCTTTTCATTCGAGCGAGTACGGTGATCAACCATATCGCTGCGAAAAACGCAACAACTCTCTTCGCCGATGTTAAAACATGAATTACAGCCCCGTCTAGTGGTCTTATACCGGTCGTCGTTAAAACGTGATTGTTGTCTGGCTTGGAATGCAAAGTTGCCCTGTTAAGTACGATTACAGAAATCGTCTCCGTTCTCCGATCTCTGTTTTGAGAAGGGGTGAAATTGAAAATGAACAGCGAAGGAAAAGGGGTGAATTAAAGTTACACTTGGCAATAATCGATTTTCAGAGACATTTTCGTGAACGGGCCCGAATGGTGCGGCTGCTTCTCAAAGGCTGAACGTCCGTGTGCCGCGGTACGCAAACGATCGTCTCCAGACGTTGCACCTGCCTGCGATTCCCGAGGTTATTACAGAAGCACCCAGTGCCATCGTGGCCTTGGTCTCTGCTGGTGCGTGGATCCTCATGGTATCGAGTTCGCTGGAACCAGAACACGTGGTAGCAAACCAGACTGCGGTAACTATCTACAATTTCTGATAGTGGAAGGACGCACATTTGAAATGAGACAAGTACATGGTGAACAATTGTATCAGAATAAGTAATATAAAACTATATTTCAGACACGATCGTGAACAAAATTAGCAACGGTGGGTTGAAAACAAACAGCGTGGACCTGGAGGACGACGAAGATAGTGGCACAGATTCTGCCCAGGATCTCGAAGGCTCAGCCGATCAACCGTTAGATTTTTAGATTCTTTAGGATCAACCAGCAACAGCAGCAACGGGAGCAGCACCATAACGTGATATCGAACAGCTGGACGACAAGAAATCCCTCTTGCAGATGGGAATAGAGAAAAGGTCGTCCGCTGTTTTCGATCATCGCCGTTGTAATTGGAGGTGTCTTCAGTGAAACAGGTCGGCCAAAAGCTGCCATCCACGAGTGAGCCTAAAATCAGAAGAGCAACGAAAATGTTTTACAGAGGTATTGTCAAGGGTGACACGAGCAGCGTATACCCTCTGGCATCCTGGTTGCACGACTTCAATTGCGTCCTCTTTGTCGAATGATCGTGATCCTTAACACGATAATGATCGATTTTTAACGATTTGTTTAACGTTCAATATGTTTATTGAGATCGCTTGCAGTTTTAATTGAAATAAAGAGACGACGTTGTACAGGCCTTATTTTAGACGTTTAAACCGAATCGATCTGTTCGAGAACACAAGTGCCAAACGGGTTATATGAAGCTGCTGGAATCGGAGAACCACGGGAGACTTGTACAGTGCAATAACCAAGGGGCTACATCGTGTGCAATAAAAAATCTTCGAGTGATACGCTCTTAATTACAATGGAAGAACCAGCGGAGAATTATTCTGATAACTCTCGCTTGAGACACGTTCTACCCTGTGTGCCCATCGAGGTACCTCCATGCACAACTCGTCTATAAATAATATAATTATGTACTATTTATGCGTATACAGAATAGAGGTTCACCAGAGAGTAAAGGGGGAGGCGAGAGACACTCACGAGAATGGAAACACAGTGCAATGGAAGAAATAGAAAAAATACGGAAGCTCATTCTCCATCGGCTAAAATTCACAATGTCCACTTCATGACACATAGAGATTAATGATACCTTTAACAAGAAGACGTATATAAAAAGAAAAGATGAAAAAGACGTGCAAAATAATGCTCTATGTAATTATGATTTTTAACCGCGCTAGATTAACGATATCCTGAATTATAATGTCCAAACATGGTATTATATACATATAAATAATATATATATATATATATATATATATATATATATATATATATAATACTTGTCTGTGACTAATGATAATGTAATGGACGAAAACAAGCTGGCTGAGAGAGAAAAACCCGGCTACATCGTCAGCAAGAGCCAAAAAAAGAACACGTCTAACATACACTTAAGCAGATGCACACGCTTCAAGACGTAGATATTAAACGAAAGAATATTTGCATTAGCGGAGTCACCAGTATATAGATTTAATTGAGCTCTCTCGTATAAAGCACCGTCGCTGATTCTTAACACAAGAAAACGTACGCCGACAGGTGGATAGATTTCCGTCACCACGCTTATTTATTTTCCTACGCGATAACAATTACCCTATCCCTTATATGCCTGTCCTGTCTATTTTTCTTTACTTTTCTCTCATAGCCATCTTGCGTTGCAAGATTTAGTGTAAGATATACTGCATAAATAAAAAATGACCTATTTCATACTCGCTAACTACTTAAATCGCAGTTCAATCACGACGATGAAAGGGTTTTCCACTGTTGTCTCTTCGCCATACATTGTGACGAATATTTTACTTTCTTGTGTTTATAATTGTTTTACTTATTTACCTTTTTCTTTTTTTTTAATGCAACAGGGGATAAAATGCGTTATGTAATACAATGCCCAAGTAATCACGTCGTGATTAGTCTGCGTTTACTGTAATTATAAGCATTTTTACTTAACGACTTTTACTTAACGAGTGTGTGGTACACCGTAGGTACTAGAATATAAAATGTAATCCGTAGAAAACTGATCGGTGTGACTATGTGAATATGCCCTAGAATTAGAAGGCAATTTACGTAGGAATAGCCAGTGCAAATTATACGTATCTTTCGTCATCTAGAACGTACAACATGGAGATTAAGTTTCTAAAGTTAGGATACATTTTATTTCAATGTATTCTTTCAAGTTCGGATCGTTTAGCGCTCCGGTGTATTATTAATTATAGGGATACATGTATTATGAATTTCAATACTTATTCTTATTAAGAGCAACAAGATTTACTCTATTTCCTTCTGTAAACATTTAATCGATGGTCTATCGAGTAGAGAAGAACACCAATAATGCTGTATTTACACCGAGAATAAATTTTCTTTCGTCGTTTCTCGTGTCTCGATGTGAGAATATTGCACACATTTTAAGAAAGAACGTTATAGATCGACGCGTCACTTTGAAACATTTAAAGTAACATAAAAGTAAGAATTCGTAGAAATTCGCCGTGCCATTGAACAGTGGTGTACGGGAACCTCATATGCAGTTAATTAATTAATTAATTAACGCGTATACTCTTTGCTACGATCAGCGCAATTTATATTTCGCCTGAATTATTATTGTACCATCGACCTAGATTAACATGCATATTAACTTCAAGCAAACATACATAGTTTTACCGAAAGTCTTACATATTGTATATACATAATTATATACAATGGAAAATCATCGTCTATGATCTTCGTGCCGTGATGATTTTTGTAAGGTATGCACCTGGTCAAAGCGTAAAGAATTTTTACTTCATTCCAGAGCTACTATTAATAATTCATCAAATTGATATTGTACATGTGGCTGTAAGAATTCTTTATGAATAAAGATTGTTGTAGAAATCTGGGAGACTGCAGTCACTTCGGAACCTGATTTGCGACAAGGAAGAAAATGAAAAACTATATCAATAAAGAAATATGTTATCTTTATTTTTTTTTTAATATTGTAAAATAGTGGAAGTGGTTAAATCATAGTTGCTAGTATAAATGGTCCAAAAGACTGGTCCAGAAAGTATTATCGCTCACATTTCAATATTTGAGGACTGCTCTCAAACTGCAAGAAAAGACAATTATTTTTAATGAAAAATTAATTGACGCTAATGTTTCGAAATACTTGCAGTAGCAGTAGCAGATACTTTAATATAAAAACCTACTAAAACTTACCAGTTGCCTGTGTGCAATAAATCGAATGCTTCATTAATCTTAGCGAATGGAAAAGTATGTGTAATAAATTCGTCAAGAATCAGTGACTTCGACAAATACTCTTCCACCAATTTCGGAACGCTTTCTTTCGATTTCCACCCGCCAAAGGCAGTTCCTTTCCATACACGTCCCGTTACCAACTGGAACGGACGGGTACCAATTTCTTGACCCGCTGCCGCGACACCCACAATAACTGATGTGCCCCAACCTTTATGGCAGGATTCTAATGCAGCTCTCTAAACATTTAAAAAAAAACAAATATTGTTTCTCGTAAATCAATCGATAAAATATTGTATAGTGAACTGATGTATTTCACAAAACAATCGTGACTCACCATAGTGTTCACATTGCCAACGCACTCAAAGGTATAATCCAATCCACCATCAGTTAACTCTATCAGTACTTCCTGAATTGGTTTGTCATAATCCTTAGGATTAACGAATTCGGTACATCCAAATTTCTTTGCTATAAAACATCATAAATTGTTAAAAATTTGATATCAATTCTTTTACTCTTGTAGGAAGATTTGTACTTTTATCTCACCATACTCGAATTTACTTGGATTTACATCAACCCCGATAATACGCTTGGCCCCAGCTTTCTTACAACCGAAAGCAACAGCCAGTCCAACTGCGCCCAAGCCCCATATAGCGCAACTGGTTCCAGGTTCAACCTTTGCTGTATTTAGAGCAGCACCATATCCAGTAGGTATTCCGCATCCCAACAAACATACTTTGTCAAGTGGTGCAACAGGATCGATCTAAATTTCGTAGCATTTATTTCAAAATGTAAGTGATCATTAATTTTCAACCACTATACAAATTTTATATTATACAAATACCTTAGAAAGAGAGATATCGGCCACTACAGTATATTCTGAGAAAGTAGAGCAACCCATGAAATGAGCCAAGGTTTGACCCTTGCAAGTAAATCGAGAAGTACCATCAGGCATTACACCCTTGCCTTGTGTAACACGAATCTTGCTACACAGATTTGTCTTTGGTGATTTGCAGAATTTACAATCTCTACATTGTGGAATGTACAGTGGGACCACATGATCACCTGTAATGGTAATATGTGAAAATGGAAACAATTATATAAATTCGAAATGGTATTTGTAATAATAATAATAATAATAATAATATGATACCAGGTTGAAATTCTGTAACTCCTTCGCCAATACTTTCCACAATTCCACTGCCTTCGTGACCAAGAATGCATGGGAAAATACCTTCTGGATCTAATCCATCTAAAGTATAAGCATCCGTGTGACACAGGGCCACAGCTACAACTTTGATTCTTACTTCATTAGCTTTTGGAGGTGCCACCTCGATCTCCTCCAGTGACAGAGGCTGCTTCTCTTTCCATGCTACGGCAGCTTTACATTTGATCACCTAATATGGATAAGTTAATTTTAATTCACCTTACGGCCTACTCTTAATTTAAAAAAAAAAGTTCGCAAGCATTTTTAATACGGACGAACCGGCAGAAACAACCGGCTTATTATTTCAATTATACACGACTTACTTTCGACGATTAGAACAATAACGATCAATTTATGTATGAAACAGAAATAAGTGTAGTACCTTGCCAGCGGTGTCCGACATAATTAAAGAGTGTAATTGTTAGGTAACGACGTAGGAAAGAAGAATAAGTCGAAAGAACAACTCTGCAATAAATATCAATTTTTTTGAACGCTGTTTACGATACGTACGACGATGACAAGAAATAAATTCGAGGTCGTTTTTGCACACGTTGCTATTCCAATACTACTGACATCTGGTGCTTTAAAGAACACATCTTATAATTTATGTATAAATTTTTTTCAAATAAATTTTAAGCATGAATTTAATGCATTAAATTATAATCTGATGCCGCAAATTCATGCTTCAGGATAGGAAAATGAAAGTAGTTATCAAAATCATATTAAATAAAATTTATTTATTCTCGTGCAATTTATTAATCACAATATTTCACGGACAAGTTCGTACTAAGTTTTTAATGACTTTCGATCCAGCATTATCTTAAATCTTACAATCAGTTATTATCAAATGTCATCGTTACGTCGAAGATCTTACATAATATGACCTACCATGACTCCTCCCAACTGATACAGAATTTATTCTATACAGAGTAGCACAATGACATTTTTATTTTGGCTGCTTTCACAACTATTACATAGATTTAACATTACTTTGAACATATGCCTTTCATTGTGCACAATCTAAAAACTTCTTTTCTTTTTATTATAAATAAATATAAGTAATCATGCTTAATGTATCACACAGGATAGAATTCTCCAGGATAGAGATCTCCAGATAGGCTTAGGCATTTATCTGAAAAGTATTTAAATGCAACAGATGTCCTGGCATGAAAATAAATTATTACATGTATCAAAATAATAATTGGAATTCAGACATTCAATTTTCTATGATCAATTGTTCCATTATAAATCTCTTATCTGTGAACTTTTTTGCCTAATCTTAACATCGGCAATGTTTTTGCAAGGGTAATGAAGTGTGCAATTGTGTAGCCAAGAAGAGCACCTACTACACAAGGGATCGGCCAGGCTTGCCACGGTCGATCCCAGTCTAATGGAATTACAATTGCGCCGAGCCATGTGCCCAAAAGGGTAGCTTGAATATTCGTTTTTATAGCATCCACCAGAACATTTCCTTTTTGTGATTGTACGCCTGTTATGATTTCCAATGCCCCGTCTACCCCTAAATGCAAACTTGCAGGTACAAATGTAAGCGTAGTCAGTGTAGCGGTGAGCATTGTTGTTTCTTCGTGATGCATAAACACTGGTGCTCCAAACAATATGATTACAACGTAATAGACAACGGATAAAAGAAAACAGGCCAATAAAAATTTGAAAATTTCTTTCAAACATCTGGCCCAAGTCCTTCTAGCTTTTGTGGATGTTCTGGATTCAGTTTTTGCGATGATCACTGACTCTGAATGAAACATAGGAAACAGTAGTTTCACTGCTTCCGCAAAGAGCAGGATTAATAATACTGGAATGAATTTGTACTTTCCCACATTGTACAAGGTGTCGTTTAACTTAAGTAGTAACAGAATACCGGGGAAGTAAATGCAAGTAAATGAACAGTACGATAATAACAGCCTCTGGCCGAATTTGTTTCCGACACTCATTTCCTCGATTTCTTCTTAACCTGTAACGAAGAACTTCAAACTTGCTCATATTGAAATGAAAGTAGAACTGTGTATGTATATTCAATAATCTCTTACTTGGTGCCAAATAAGATAATCCTTCTTAATTTAGAGTACGATATAATGCTAGTTTTAAGCGATATATCATCGTGTTTTGTTATATGTACCACCTTTCTTTAGACCGTTGAATAGAATATAGATACAGAATTTAATTATTCTTTACATAAAATGGTAGTGTCAACGTACAAAGAGAGATAAAAAGTAATGCACGCAACTTGACATAAATTTGTAATTAAACAGCATTAAATTAGATCGTGGTTAAGAAAAGAATATGTTCACATATAACACAAGCATAGATAGATCAGCTGTTGCAAACGCATATGTATACTGGTGTAAAAGTGATCGAACAAAATTGGTGTGTTAATTCCAGCATTTTGTATTTCCACATTGTTATTATCATGGGGAAAAACAAACAAGCTCAACGAACGAAAAATAATGCCAGAGTAAGCACGATGATTTATATTAATAATACACTTCATTTTATAAACAATAAGGGTTATAGGTTAGGCGTTATTATTATTTCAAAAAATGTCCTTTAATCTGATATTCCTTCAACTTTTTCGTAAAAAGAGAAAATATATAGTAATATTTATATATATAATTAAGCAACAACTAGTTAATTAGAATAATACAAATTATTTTGCTAGTCTAACCAAAAATTGTTTATATATCATGATTGTTTGTAATATGAAAAAACAAACAAATTTATGCATCCTATTGCGAATACATTAATATTATCATTGAATATTATTCATAGCCATCAAACAGCAGCAGAAGCGCAGTACTTTTAGGCACTTCGATACCAAATTTTGTCGGCTTTACCGCCGTAAAAGATGGAGGATACGTTCCTGTGTTACCGGGTTTATCCCTGTGCAATACCAATGAGATTGAAATGAATAACGTTGATAGTAACTTCCAAATAGTATTAAAGAAAATGAATAAAAAGGATGCGACTACAAAATGCAAGGCAAGTGATAATTATCATTATCGTGCACTTTAATGAAAGTAGAAATTAACTTGCTACGCTTTCAGGCATTACAAGAATTTGCTGCTATGTGCAGAGATTCTGATTTATCTGCCGTGGAAGGAATGTTACCATTCTGGCCACGATTATATTGTGCTTTGGCAATAGATGTAGAGCACAGGGTACGAGAAGCTGCACAGTTGGCTCATGCGGCTGTTGTGAAACGTGTAGGGAAAGGTATAGCCATATATTTGAAACAACTAGCTGGGGCTTGGTTCACATCGCAACACGACACATATCCACCTGCTGCATCGGCAGCCAGTTATTCTTTCAACGTAAATAATTTAATATTTCTTTTTCAATCAGAAGGAATGTTGACATTGATGTATATTGTTTAATTGCAAATCTTTTTACGCGCAGGATACGTTTCCGCCAAAGAAGATTATTGATGCTATTGTACATTGTCAAAGTGAAATTTTAACATATATATATGATAATGTTACTGTACATACAGCGCAATCTTTGTCTGTACAAAAGTATGTTTTCCATCTTGTTCTTCTATTTAATGGTAAATTTGTTTTTAAATATTTGTCAACTGTATTGTTTCATGTTTTACCAGGAATCTTACTCCAGAGGAAATGGATGCAAAGTATGAAAGGGTATTAATAGCAAGCTTACACAGCTATAGTGTTTATTTGAAGAAAGTTCCTGTTGAAGAAATTGAGAAAACAATCGATATCCATCGAAGAATTATAAGCAGTAATAAATTTTGGAAGTTAGTCAAATACAATGCTCTTCCAGTCAAAACAGCTTTCTTCAATGTATTAACATCAATAATCGGAAATGCGAATATGCTACTGCAAGATGAGAAAAAGAGAATTGTAACAGCTATTATGAATAACATTGACGAAACAGAGCCTGCTCTATTGTCAGCTGTGTGGGAATCAGTACTTAATGCTATAAATAAAATAGAGGTAAATTGTTGCTGCTTCTGTTACTGATGTTAGTTATGTTACCAATTTTATAAATTTAATACGTATTCGTTTCTTTATGTAGGACTGGTACACTGTTGTAAATGTAGAAAAATTGGTATTGCCAAAATTATGGCGTGTTTTACGAAGTGGAGGACACTGTTGCGCTTGTATTATTTATCCAAGTTTGTTACCACTTGTCAGCCAATTTCCAAAGCTAGCAGTTGACTCCCACTACTTGTACATAAATTTCTTCAGCAATATGCGACAGGGGTATTCAATCAGTTCATTAAATGGAATATGTTAATTACAGACAATAGCGGATTATTTTGTGTGACAAGTTAATTAATTTTTCCAGCTTTTCGGCAAAAAGTGTACAAATGAGTCGTTCGGAAACGTTTGCAATAACGACATCGTTTATTGAATGTTTACGTTATTCTATTCTTCTAAATGTTAATAATCAAGATTTGAGCAGTGCACTGCTGAAGGAACAGGTATTTATTTGATTTCCGTTCTTGATGTACCATTATGGATTTCTGATTATGGATTATTTCAGCTTATACCAGTATTAGAAATGTGTCTAAAGGCCGATGGATATATAAAGCAAATACTTTTTTGTGAAATAACTCATTTAATACGATATTGGAGTAAAAATCGACATAACGAAGATTACAAATCGTATTCCTATTTGATAAAAGAATTTTGGCAAAACCTTGATGCACTATTTAATTCGCTCATACACGATAGCCAAAACTCCGAATCATTCAACACTCCAGACACAAATTATTCTCAAATACAATTCTTGAATACATTAAAGATAGCACCAGTGCACAGTCGAAGAAATTTAAAAGTAAAATTCGCCAATCTAGAAGATGATGCACCAACTCAAATACAAACGCAAAATTCAGAAGACGATGCTGACGCTGATTTTCTTATCGAATTCAATAGCTTTGTCAATTCACTTTACGTAAAATATTTTAATCAAATAACTGAACAACATGTAAAAAAATATGTCACATACTTAAACATGCTTATAACATGCCTCGAAAGCGAAGAACTTTCCAAAAGTTTGTCCGAATTTCTTCAAAAGCAGATAAACTTTGTCAACTTATATAATGATATTTTACGAAAATGGTTGTTGGGACAATCAAACGAAAGCGAGGAAATAATCGAGCTGGTATTTAATCTTATGAAGTACATGAATGATGCCGAAAAAGATGAAGTTCTGAATTCTTTAACAAGGGTAAGAGACGTATATTCTTCTCCCCGTTTATTTATCATGAAAAAATATACAGCTATATATTTTTATTTATTTCCAGTTCGAAGATATTTTAACTACACGAAGTGTAATGCAGTGCGCCCTGTCCAAAAACCATAAAAATGATTTAACAGTCAAGAAATGGTGTTCACAATCTAAAATAACAAGTTTATTGATAGATGTAGCGAAGGAAATCGCTTCTGGCAATAATACTGAATTAGAAAAGAACTGCAATCTAATCTTGTTAGCTTTTGAACCTCCTGATGATGGCAGTATGTTTTTAATATTTACTTCATTTTTGTTTGATCTTATTAATTAAATACTGAGGAACAATTCTTTCGCAGATATGTTAATAAGAGAAGATGGTATCAATCAGATTATATCTATACTTTGCAATTCATTCCACGAAATAGATGAGTCGCGTTTGTTAGATTTCGCAAAATTAATTTCCCATATCGTTCCATTAACGTGGGCCCGCAAGGAAACAATAATTGGAGCTGTACAAATATTAGAAACACTTTTCGAGTTGCGCTCACAAAACTATTTCAGCGACAATACTGCTTTCGCCGATATAGTACGAGATGTATGGAAGCAAGGTTTTATAGAAGCCTTCCAAAAACTTTCAAAGGAAGAATTTGTTGATTTGACTAAAAAATTTGCTGCTTCTATGTGGAAAAAGATATATAATGCGTAAGAACATTACTTTTCTTACTTGCAAAGTGTTTTAATTTATTTCTAATGTGTGCAATATATTCCAGAAGTGAAGAGCAAAGCAAAGAGATATTGGTGGACATTGCGGTTGATTTTCTAGAAATTATACTTCGCAACGAAATGTGTATAAACGAAGATTACGTGAAAGAAATTATTTTAACATTTTTGGCAGACGCGAATCAAACAACGTGGACTGCAGAAACGACTGGAATAGTCTTGTATGGTGAAGTTATAACTGGTAAACTATATGTATCGTCTCTTGATCAAAAGATACAAATTCATCAGGAATGCATGTCCATTGATTTAATCAGTAATACAATATCAGATAATCTCGAGTATTGCCTAAAATGGGCATTGTTCAATATAAATTTATTGAATAATTTATGCTTGAGAACAGCTAATAAATGGGAAACTGAAGAACCCAGTACTGAAGAATTATTAATACACAGTTTGAACCTACCAGGAATTACAAACTTGTTAATTAATATTATATATTCAATTATCTTAGGAAGGATTTACTCTAGTCATTATAAGTCTGTAAGTTCAATGAAATTTGTAGTATCCAGATATATAATTAAGGGAATAAATACTTGATCGATTAATTGTTTGCAGACCAAGTGTTATAATAATGTAAATAAAATTCTGACAACTGTGCAGAATAATTTTAAACAGTTGCAGTCACATATTAATGAAGAGACATTTAATGAAATCTTTAATCATATGAAAGTGTAAGTATTTATGTTTGTTATTCGTATTTATATTTATAAAACAATAATTATTTTTGTTATATTTGTAGAAATTATTCAAAATACGGGAGTATGTTATCCTATCTAATACATTTTTGTTGCACCGAATTATGTCCCAATGGAGAACCTAAGGAGCTTTTCGAGATTTATCGAGAAAGCAATATACTTACTACAAATGATGAAATAGCTCTTCAGAGATTACAGGTACAAAATGATTAATTTTATAATTAGCTTTAGCATAGTTCATCATTACACACAGTGGTATAATTGTATTTTAGATCCTATACAAATTTCAAAACTGGGAGAATATTTTGGACTCAACAGATGATTGTATTTATTCATCAATAGCGGCAAGAAGTATGGTAATTAATCAGGAAGAAAGTTCGAAGTATTCAGATATCCTAGAAAAACTAATATCCTACGAGAAGGAAAGTCCTTTATTATTAGCGCTTGATTGGTAATACTTCAATTAATAAAATTCTATAAGATATAAGTGCCAGAAGTAAAAGTGTTTACGTATATTTTCATTTCAGTAATATTTCACAAATGTCGTGGCAAGAATTAAATTTACCTTTGGAACTCATAAGATTGTGTACAGAGCTCGTAACGAAAATTCCGTCCAAGTTAACTTACGAACATTGGAACTTTATTCTGATATCCTTGGCTCTATGGGAGGTCTCTATGATTAAATCGAAACAAAATACGAATGATTTTAAGGTATGCGTTCAGTTCAGAAATGTGAAGACAGATTTTTTTCACAAGATCTAATGATCCTTTAATTTTGCTGACTAATTTATATTCAAAATTATGGATGCAACTTTATATTACAATATTTCTTTTATAGGTATCCGCGCTGATAGTGGCTGTTTGTCAACTTTATCATGCAGTGCAGAGTTTAATTAACAGACACCAACAGGGACAGGTATCTGAAATGCCACCGACATTATTGAACGAGTGGGAAAATGTTTTTGCAGTTGATATACAAAGTGGAATCATTCAATGTTGGATGTTCTATGCCGGTACATTTAATTTTGAAGATCATTAGCATTATTTTTGCAATGACTAAATAAATTGTAATTTCCAGATTCGTATAAAGAAGAAACGACTGCTCTGAAACCTATAGTATTATTAGATCATCTGGGAAAAGCGGTGAAAATATTGATCGGAAATACATTATTTAAAAGTTTGACAAGTTTAAATAATCTGCGCACATCGTCTCTTACGTTATTATTAAAATCACTTCAGTCTCCTATAGCCAGTATACAATTAGGTGCATATCACGTGTTGAAACACGCATTACCGGAGCTCGTAGAAGAAGACAACGTAGTTATCGCAGGAGTAGAGAACCCTGATTTAAATAAATTAAACATAAAGAAAATGGAAGATATACTACGGAATACGCAGAACATTGTGAATACTATCTTAATGGATTTCAAGTGAGTCTTCAATTAAATTTTTTTTGTATGAAATCAAATTGCTAATATACGTTTTTATACGTTATTATACATTTTTTTAGATTATGCGATACCGTAAGCTGCACCATTCAACCATACACAGACTCTTACACTTACACTGTAGGATATTTACTATCGTGGTCTATCATTTTGGATATGTGCGCAAAGGCTCAGGGTGATTTATTTTACCAATACGTCGAAATACTCAAGTAAATATTTCATAAAAATCTTGCAATATTTTTAATTTCGAATATGACTGTCATTGAATACGACAGATTCAATAATCAATTTACCAATATTCCTGTTTCAGAGATAACTTCTTCCCCAGTTTGTTAAATAACATATTTCGATTAATGCCAGTAGAAGTCCTTCAAGACAACAAGAACAAGGGAGCAAAGTTGGTAGAAATATTTACCATCGAACCATCTCTAGATTTTGGCGGTACTAATATCTAAATTATCCTCCTTTGAAAATAAATTTCCCCCTTATACTTATTCATTCGCGATATTCTACAGAAAGTTGGACTGAATGGAGATTGGACCATATAGTGTGTTGGTTGTACACAAATAGTTTAAGAAATTTACCAGTGCTGGTTAGACAGTGGTGGAGCACTGCTGACAGTAGAGTCAGCGCTACAGTAGACAAAATTACTACACACTATGTTAGCCCCATGTTATGCCAAGAACAACTTCTCAGTAATAAACTACAGAGCATCGAAAATATGCAAGTAAAAGTTCATCCAACATTCCGCGAGGTGATAGCTTTGTATCAAATGGATGACACGAAATTGAAACTGAATATTACGTTACCACCTAATCATCCTTTGGGACCAGTTACTGTTGAACCTGGGCAACACGCAGGGGGAACTGCAAATTTGCGAAATTGTCACATGCAGCTATCCATTTTTCTTACACATCAAGTAAGCATTTAATCGCCGTAAATGATTGCATTAATTGAATCGTGTGAATGAATATATTTTCATGTTTATTTTGTTCATCGTATAACAGAATGGATCTGTATGGGATGGGCTTTTGTTATGGAAAAGGAACTTAGATAAGAAGTTCGCTGGTGTAGAAGAATGTTATATATGTTTCAGTATTTTTCATATAACAAACACATACCAAATACCAGAATTATCTTGTCACACGTGTCGCAAAAAGTTTCATACGGCATGTCTGGTAGGTTTGACAATATTGATAATACCTTTTAAATAATTTATACAATTAATACTAGATTTTGATTTACAGTACAAGTGGTTCAACACAAGCCAAAAGTCCACGTGCCCAACATGCAGAAATATATTTTAATCTATTACATTATTTATAAATAAAATTTTCGTCACTATTTAAATAAATAGACTAACATCTGTTCTTAATACAGGTAGTAGATGATACGTAATCATCGAGCTGTTTCGCATTGTATAAATTATATATATGTAAATGTACATGAACTACAAATTGCGTAGAAAATTATTAAATTTGAATTTATAATAAAATATGTAAAAAGAATAATTAATAACAATTATCGTTACTGTACTGTTCGACGTGTTATCGTAATTCATTTGTCGAAAATTAATAATCATTCATTGTCTCTAGAAACATTTCGGTCGCAGCCATCTCATCGAAAAATATTTTCCCGTTAACAATAGTTCGAAAAGTGATATCATTGATCGATTTATCCTCTATTCGTGGAAGACCCTGCTGTCACACGGTTTAGAGGGAATACAAATACTTCCACAAATATATGATAAGATTACGACTGCTTTTAATTAGGTCTTGCTAGTAGATAAGCATCATTTCTGTCTGAAGTTTCGATCGCTACAGGTGTGAAGATGCCAGGTAAATAGTTTGATAATTTTCTATAATTAACATTGCACTATCTTCATTTTACTAATTGTTAAAATTACTTCGCTTAGATGCAACAGTTTAACACTGTCAATTACCTTTTTTTCCAATTGTATTATACAATTTGTATTTACATTTGTCATTTTATGTTGAAACACAATTAGATCTCGCAGCCATGTCAACTGTTTATGTTATAACATTCTAGCATCTCCTTCAAGACTTAATTATCTTCATTTAGTCTTATTAAAGGTTCATCAATCGAAAATAGAAATGATAAAGCATGCTCTTTGCGTAATCTCCTCTTATCAGTGAAGAAATTCATTGCAAGCAAACTCTTATTGAAAGACAAATAATCACTATCGATATATAATTTAATCCATAACATTACTATCGACAATAACTATACAATCGTATTATTTAAGTGCTGTTATCAATTTCTACGTTGCACAATTTCATTTAACAAATTTCTCGCGACTTACGATAGTTTATTCTTCGGATAGCTAACATCGTTAAAAACAATTACATAATATTATCGGCTCCTCATATCGTACGAATAATATTTATTTGCTCGTTACATTGTAATCTTATCTAAAAAATAAAATATCGCAGTTTATCAGGGAAAATCTGGAACACCTGGTGCATCTACTAAAAAAAAAATAATTTTACCACGTTTATCCCTGACAAGAATGATCTTACTACACGACTACTAAGTACATATTTCTTTCTAATGAAAAAAAAATGATATTTACCAAAGGTTACAGGTGGGTCAGCCGAAGTGGAGGGCAGGGTTTGCCGGAGAGTGCAATCACCGGTGGCCGCGACGTAGACGGATGTACCATCTACGTAGGTAGAGCCTTCCACGAGGGTGATCTACTTCCGGCTAAAGTAGTTTGCCCCGACAAAAGCGTCGCCTACGTCTGTCACAACGGCGAGGAACATCCCAAAGAGGATTTCGAAGTGAGTATATCGTCGAGAGCAACGGTATATCCTTTCATTAAAATCACTCGCCACCCACAAATGAACTCGGCCAATAACGACGAATAGGTGAACAAAAAACGGATTGGTTCAATTCAAACAAGTGTCGATTTATTCACAATTAATTGTTCTAAATTATTAAATTTAAATAGTGACAAGATTATAAGATTTGCAGTCACACCTCGTGGTATCAGATTATAACTTCCATCCTCGAGCAATCTAATCTCTCTCCTTGCTGAAAACTTCTGCTATCTCTCTGCTATCTTCTTTTATTCCACGCAGAGGGAAAACAATTAAGTTCAAGGCAGATCTGCGGGTGATGCATAGCCGGTCGAGTGATTTTGCAAAATAATAAATCTTTCCAGTAATGTACTCAATCCGTCTGTGTAACCAAGACGCAGCCTCTTAGCACACGCAACACGGAATCGAGGTATTGTGTCAAGGCGAAGCCATTTTGCGGCTCGGAATAGGAATACAGTTTGCACGATTTGCATTGTACTTTAGCTTTGTACAATTTCGAGTTACAAGCTCGCCTTGGCTCGTCGAAATAAGTTTACCTTGATACCTAGAGTTCTTAGTTTTCGTGTCACTATCTGATCCATGTATACATACGTTTTGGTTTATCAATTTAATCCTACTAGGATTATGGCACAACTGTTAATCTAACTATCGATCATTTAATCAGGATTCTTCTGTATTACACAGATAAGATAATTTGAATAATCGACGAAATATTATCAAACGGTGTTTTTAATCCGAATATACGAGGCGGTGATTGTGAAAATAGTTTGACCCATTCAATTTCACATTTGGAGAGATTTTAACTTTCGAATCCGTCAAGCAAATATGTATATCTACTTCTTTGCAAAAACTGTAGTCCTTGCTGCAATTATATAATTGTACCCATTTCGTGACTTTTCGACTACTTTCACAATTAGCGGCACATGTAAGAAAATATTCTGACAATGTTTCAATGTTTGTCATTTTTATTCAGAACAATAATATCGTGGTATTTCAATAAATTTCTTAATTATTGTTCTGTTCTGTCAGGTGCTGTGCCACGGTGACTTGGCATGGGAATTCGCCAGCAACGGAACCGTCCCAAGCGACGCGGTGGTTGCAGGACAAACTGCTGATGGAGAACCTCTGTATGTTGGCCGTGCTCTTCATAATGGATCCCAAACAGTTGGCAAGGTCGGGTTTTACTGTTCCTTTTGTCACGCACGAAATCTGTATTTCTAATGTAGTAATGCGCAATGATTCCTAATTTCAATTAGGACCGATACGTATAACGTCATGGGCGAAACGCATTAGGCACAACAGAGCTGTACACCATTTTTCGCAGAGGAATTGTCTAACAACGAGGATACATATTTCATCTTTTTTTTCATTTACAGGTCCAACCCAGTCACGGATGCCTGTACATTCCATTCGACGGCGAGGAACTCTCTTTCAGGGACTACGAAGTGCTCGTAGTTCAATAGATAGCGCAAAAACTAAGCTCATCAATGTATCCAATTACCCAATTCATCGCTGACATTTTTACTCGAATTTTGTATAAACAAATCACCCACCAAAATATAATACGACGATAATAAAAAAAAAAAAAAATGAAGCAGCGTTTATCCCTCGCCAGTGCCTTACCTGCGACAAAGTATCGAACTTCCTGCTCATCCAAGACGAAAAATAATGATGCATTTAATAGCGGAACAATTGATAAGACAAAGATGGTATTATTATACCGGTAATCGTAATGTTCACCGAAAGACTATCTTATTATTCACCCCGAAAGCATCGCAACTTCCGTTCGCCGTTCTCTGATGGAATCTATACCGCGATTATCTCACAGCCACGCAAAATTGGTGTGAATCGTCAGAGATCGAAGTGAATTGCACGTTAATTTAAGTTAAGTTCTGATCGATCAAATGAAACGTCGGGAACACGAGGAAAAAGCGAGACAAAAGCCGCAAGCTCGATTCTCCGGTCATCCTGTTCCGAGTTGGAACATGCAATTGCAACGGATGTGCCGGGGAAACACGAAAACAACAGATCTGTTACAGCACTGAATCGAATATTTTATAACATCGCTCGAATTACGAGCATTACTCACTTGACGACGTCATACGGTTAACTTAAGATCCAGGGCCGTAACTTATACCTCTAATCCAGACTAGAACCACGACTCTGTCCTTTTAATTGTACCGTTCGACCCTCAGAGGACTCCCTTTTATCGTGCCACACCCAAGATCGTCCAGAATACACAGTGTCGACGATAATAAAACATTCATGTCAGAGTTGATCGATACAGTTTGGAGCAATATATAATATTTAACGCTGGCGAAATTTCCACGGAAGCTTGAACGTATGAAAAAATCTGTACATCATCGTGCATGCGTGAACGAAGGAACGTAATTGTCAATTCGTCGCAATTGGTCGGCCAACAGATGCGATTACGGTAGCAGAAAGGACCGGCGTATGAATCGTCGTCGTTCCTACATACTTAATACAATCTTTGATTTATCGTTCTAGGTGGCCTAACAGGGGATAACACGGCCCTGCCTGAAATAGGCTCCAGCCGTAGAAGACAAGACCGGCCAGTTGTGATTATTTTATCAACAAATTGCCACATTTAACGTCACCTCAACTCTGGCCTACCGGCGACGTCGCTCAAAACGGCACTTGCTGTTTACGCGTCTTTTCGACGATGGGAGAAGGAGTGCGGTAGGTTCAACTCCATTAGAAATGCCTGGCCTACAATCACAGAGGAGAAGATGAAGGACCTTTGACTCTTTTATTAATTGATTACGTTTCAGGGACAATCGATGCTGGTCAATTATTTTAAGGACCTCGCCCTTCCTACATCAGACACTTTC
This sequence comes from Nomada lathburiana, assembly GCA_963667235.1. NCBI lineage: Eukaryota > Metazoa > Arthropoda > Insecta > Hymenoptera > Apidae > Nomada > Nomada lathburiana. The sequence continues at coordinate 10,951,901 of OY763905.1, read as the reverse complement.
TTTTGGGAGAGAATTTTTAGAGAGTTTGATATCTGTCGGACGTCAATTATTGGTAGATCTATGTAATCTGTTAATTGCCACGATATTTACCTACGTCCAACCAGTTCAATTTTCTCACTTCATTTTTTACAACGCATTACTCACAAGCCGGAGGCTACACGTTCGTTTCCACCAAATTCCCACTCATCCACGGAAGTCGACCGTGGATAAAAAAAAAGGCGTGATTTTAAGCCAAGACGAAATGAAAAATGTTTCGAGCCTGACCCACATTCAACGAGGCCAGAAAAAACGTTGTACCAATTGATATCAAATAAAATCATTACAATATACAAGCAAACGAGTAAACCACGATAAACTTTCCATCGATTATTCTCCATATAATCCTGAGGAAGCGAGTCATCCTTCGAAGTACCCAAAGTCCGACCTTGACCCGCAGCACCGGAAACGTGGGAGAACATCGTTGAAGGAACGATCAGCACCGACGACGTTTCTACCAGTCACGAGTATTTAGTATCCTGGGTGGATGTACCCTCGAACGCACGTAGTCGCACGTGGAGAGGACCATCTTGACGACACAGAGGGGCTGCTGGAGGGAGGACGACGTGGTGGAGGGAAAGCCAGAGACCAGGAGGTGGTCGAGAGGAAGAAGGGAAAGAGGTAACACACGCATCGTAATGCACAATGGTGCATTAGCTAGGAGTAGACGGTCAGACGGTGTCTCCCGCGGACCGGCTATATACCAACGAACCGGTATATTAAGGTACAAGGACAACCTCAAAAAATTGAACACCTAGAAGCAGCACACCGCAGGAAGGATATCGCGAAAGAAGGAGAAGATTGAAATCGTCGTGGAAGTTCCGGCTACTTGACACTTCACGAGACCGTCATCTCCACCACCGATCCGCATGATTCCAATTATTTCGGCTCGCACCTGGAATTCTCTCCCCGTATCGATACACCAGGTCCACGTTGTGACTGGACCGACAGAAGTGTGGAACGTGACCCCATGACATAGACCCTACGGACCACCGTGCAAGTAATTAACACTTAAGTACATATCCTAGAGTATAGCCTGATCCTGCGCGAGGAGATGGCTGACACGACCCTTAACGATCCACCGGGGACGACAAACTCGGTGGAGAAGAAACAAGCGGACCAAGCAGGTGGCCAAGATAGTCAGATGGTGTCTGACAAAGCTGTCGTCTGGAAGTCACTGACACTGCGCCAGAAATGGTCCTGCTTCACCAAGAACATCACCGTGGAGCCTATGATCGCTTGCTACGTGATCCCATGCATGCTTGCATCATTGGCCACGCAGAATCTCAGTTTAGAGAAAGCGTGCAGGGTGAATCTGGCTTACCCTGACGAAGTTTGCACAGCGTTGGCCAAGAGGAACACCGCAGGCTATGAAGCCGAGGAAACAGCGGTTCAACAGTTAGTCGCCGGTATGCAGACGTGGAAAACAGCTCTGTCCAGCAGCCTGCCGACCTTTTTGATCCTCTTCATGGGCGCCTGGAGCGATCGTACCGGCTTAAGGAAGCCCTGTATGTTGTTACCAATCGTTGGAGAATTTCTGAGCAGCGTGAGCATGTTGCTGTGCACGTACTTCTTCTACGAGATACCCATGGAGGCAACTGGCGTGTTCGAGGCACTGTGGCCAGCGTTGACAGGTGGATGGTTCACCATGTTCATGGGTGTTTTCAGTTACATAGCGGATATCACGTCTGTGGAGTCGAGGACACTTCGTATCGGTGCTGCGAACGTCTTCTTGTCCCTAGGTGTGCCGATTGGGATGGCATTGTCGGGGATATTGTACTTGCAACTGGGGTTTTACGGTGTCTTCAGCATTTCGACCGTGTGTTACGTGTTGAGCTTCCTTTATGGGTTAATAGTGATCAAAGAGCCGCCCAGGGCTCGTTTAATGAAGAAACCTGTGAAGACTGAGGAGAAAAAGATGTCGGTGCGCGCATCGATCATGGACTTCTTCGCGTTCAAGCATATCGAAGAGACATTTCGTGTTGCGTTCAAAGAGGGGAGGAATAACCGACAGAAACGGGTGCTGATGCTCATGGTTATCGTTATGGTTGTCATTGGGCCCCTTTATGGTAAGTGCTTTTTAACTTTATGAAAGGAGCACGGAAGTCTTGCAAAATTGTGAACGCAAACTAGTTTAACATGTTTCGCAAATTTCGGTTGGAAAAAATGGTGGCCGACATAAGTCCATGCAATTAGCCTTTCCTTTATTCTACTAACCTGAGCTGCACGAGTTCTCTTCTATGCAATTCGTGCACTTAAAAGACTGGTCATTACTAAATCGTTTTCAAGCAAAACGATAAGTGTTGCTGTTTGGTAGATGTATTCCTGTACTTTCTATTGACTGATTGAAACACGGTCAAAGGATCAGGCTTGAATTAGCGGGACGTTAAATGTGAGAACACTTCTCCCGACGACTTTCCAAATCGATGTTCAAACATCAGACGACAAAATCAGACATTTAGCTACTAAACCCCTAACTGCGCCGGCGGACAAATGAAAGTGGAAACAGTCTCACGTAACTCTCATTAATCCTGCTAGCTCTATTGCGGTAACCAACGTGGTTCGCGAATCTATGGGTAATTGCGGCATTTCGGCCACGAGAAAGTGAGAAACCTGACTACCGTGAGCGTGATACTGATAGAACCAGCTTTTACATGTGCCGCAATTATCGATTAGTTGATCACAGAATGCAATCTCTGCGAATATCTTTCCACGCGATGAACGAAGATTCACTGGATACTCGGAAATTGCGATAGAGCACATTAGCGGCAGTGAAAGTATGATTAATGGAGTGCGGATATTTATGCAGATATAATATTGCAGAATTATACAGATAGGCTGTGGAGAATATACAACGTATGTTTTACGGTATTTTATTTATCGTGATCTAAATTACAATACGCTACGATAGGTCATTTAATGTTGATTCTATTGCTGGAATTACTCGAACGTTAATTACGTGCGAAGTATGCAAAAGTGTGCATTACATGAAATAGAAGATATATTATCGCAACCTCTGAATGAAAAAATAAATGTCTGCGTACGTTCCTTTATTTCATCTGCCTTCGGGAAAAACAATTTACAATAATGTGCGCCTAAACATCCGTTGTCCAACGATTATTAATCTCACCCTTGCGGAACCGTAGGCTTGCTATATCGCAAAGCTATCATTATTCTTTATAGAACTTTTAATGACTTTTAACTTGAAAATAAATGTGTTTTTTTTACTGACTATTATTTCTACATATATGCTTGAGAAGAATCTCGTTGAATTTAGTGTCCCAGTTTTCTATCAATACGTACGACGTTGATCACGAATGACAATACGGTTGCATCCGTCAATTACGAATTATTAGTGCATCACGAATTCGTATTGCAACAGAGAATTCAAGGCGACCGTCCTTGTCATAATTTAATTAGACCGCTAATGCCCCGGGCATTATAATGTTTCGTTGCGTCTTTTATCATCATGCTACTTATAACGAATTCGTATAATGGACTTCTTCCTGATTTCCAAAGGCCAACAATTAGGTATCCGTGTAGATTCGTCCAATTTTTGTTTTCTTCGTTGCTACGTTCTAACAGAAAAAGTTGCGGGGCGCTTATAGTATTGTATTATTATGCTCGTTTAGTGTCATTACAATTAGAAATCTGATTATCTTATTAAACAATGTTAACCTCGAGCTAAACGCAGCTCATTTACTTGTACGCTTCAAGTGTACAAGAAATTAAGTATATCATGGTACTAAATAACAAAAGTAAAATTCACTAACCAAACGTACGAAACCGATACGTATAGATGTTACACGATCAAGGTATATTAATACCAATCAACCCAAAGTTCTGCAATTGAATTGTGCAATTGATCAACGGTTATTAAATTGAAACCACTATCGTTAATTCGATGGAATTAAGCACCGCCTTTCGACATTTGGTCACGCATATTTTACCCGTATATCATATATGTACCTACATACGTTAGTAATCGGCGAAAGTTGCAACCATATATTGGTCGTAAATATAATCACTATTGTAATAAACCGGGTAGATCGAGAGAAAAAAATAGAGACGATAATCGATACTACCGCTTTGATGTTGCAACGCAAATCTGTGCTCTATTAAACAAATCCCCGATAAAATTGCACAACGTTGTAATATTACCTAGCACGTTCCTTCGTTCTTATTGCAGCACATCGCGGTTAATACTTTAGTCGGTTCCCGAGGGCATAAAACGGTGGCAATAGTGGCATTCTTTGGCTAGTGTAGACATAATTGTTTCTTAAACGAATGCAAGGAATAGATTTATTAAGCAAATCGTGAGTATCTGAAATATTGCTGCGAATAATAATAATGAAAGCAGTGGCCCGCCGCTTATGGCCGACAGTGCATGTGCGAAGTCAATATACCTATTAGAACTAGATTCTGAGCGTAGGTATGCTAATACGGTCTGATGGCCTAAGTACCTTGATGTAATTTCAGATCTTTGACCGTCGGAAATCAGTCTAGTCCTGCAGGGCTGATAGATTGTTGCAATACGTAGGAACTGCTATATTTATGTACAATGGGAAACAAAATTGTTTATGTAATTAAAATCCGGAAAGGAAAAGAAGTCGATGCTGTCATGAATGTCATATTATTGTTTTAAGTTATTGAACATTCAAATTCAATTTTCTTTTTATACTTCAATCTTACTGATTTGCAGAATAATTAAATGAAAAATAGCATACTGTTGAGTCTCTTCCCAGTCATAGTTTCTAGCTTAGAATTTGATTTCCGACGAAGAAAATACGGTGGCATTTTTGAGAAATTAAATCGTGAGAATAAAAATTAAATGCAGGAATTAAGAATCCATTATTCCTCGCACACAAGCTATAATCATGCGACAATTTTGTTTTTTCGTGGTAGAACTTCTCATAGTTGTTTAAATGTTAGCTAATGCGATGCTGCGATGTATTGTATAATATCAACTTATTTTTCACTGTTTGCAATACTTCTCATGGAATATTTAACATTCCTTAACCACCCAGTGCGATTCTGCGAGCAAAAGAAAATTATGCGAGCACGTAAGTCAGATTTATAGCGTGAATCAGATTCATAGGAACGATATAAAATCCAATTAAATATATAATTTTTAAAAATTGCAATTACGTCCAAACTAAAAGTACTCATATGTTCTACTTTCTTGTTTATGTTGAACAAACTTAAAAGAATCTAATTTCTTATTACAAATTATTAAATTTCGAAACGAATAATGAACGGTGCTGTATAAATTAACAATGAAACTCCAAGCGATAGTATCGAACGATAATATTACGTATAGCTATACTTATCGAGTTGAATGACGCCTAAGGGATGAATCCGTCGACACGATGGAATCCAGAAGTTGTCTCCTGCACAGGAATGTTCGTGTCAGAAACAAAGCAATGATGTGATAATAGCCTAAACTCGGCGGAAACGATTAACCGTAGAGCCTGATGAACGAACTTGTTGTGTAACGCGGTGTGTTTCCTTATGTAATGCCCGCTAATAACGCATCGAAATCTCCCGAGATAAATCCGTGTACTGGTGGTATCCCGACAATCTCGAAATCTCACACCGATGGAAATTATTTCAATTACACACCTGCAAAGTATTACAGCGCGTTTGGTTCTCTTTGGTTATCAGGAATTTTGCTCCTAAACGGTGCCAATTAATTGCAATGTTATTCCATTCACACGTCCCCACGTTCGATAATAAAAATGCGTACGATAATATTTGTTCTCCGCTATTTAAGAAATAAACGAATGATAAGGAAGTGCAGGTATTTTACAGCAGGCATCAGGATTTTTGCAAAGTAACGATGAAAAAGAATTAAGTCAGAGTTTTTAAATACTTCTTCCGGTGCAGCGTAATTTCCAGAATAATAAACTGATACACTCGATTCCTTTTTCCTCCTGCTTCTTCGCTCGACCGTGGCACACATTGGAAATTCCATCCTTGAATTGAAATCCGGCAGGATTTCATGTAGAATTTAATAGAGATAGAAACGTTACTGATTGAGGAAGGGCAGAGATGCTACTTTGTTATCTTATTATTCATTTTTCGGCACAGGCAGAGAGAAATGACAGACGAACTTTGCCACTTCTAACGCCTAACTCTAATTGTAAGAGAATTTCCGCTTGTTAGTTTCGACTTAAATTCGAAAGCCATTACGTGTAGCTGCGCGGACGATTAAGCAACATTGCAGAGGTAACGTTAGCTACCAATTCTGAAAAACGTTTTGACCATGATCTTTCATGCTGTGCTAGCGGAATCGTTCCACCCACATTGGATTTAGAACATTGCAACCCGTGATTCGTACTTACATTTCAAACGTACGCTGCAGCTTCGACCAAATTAAATTATTATTCATGTTATGCCTTAGAAAAAAAAGAAAGAATTTTTATTAAGGTGCCATTGTCAGAAAAGTCTTTGTGTCGCGTTGACAGTCACAGGAAAATTATATAATATAACATCAGTACGGGGTAAGAATTGAATATGGTTCATTATTGTTTCAGGTGAAATGGCGGTGATGTACCTTTACATGAGATACAGATACCACTGGGATGAAGTAATGTTCAGTATGTTCACAACGTTTGCCATGGTGACCAATTTAATAGGTGGGTGAATAATTATATGTACATATGTATCACAGGCATCTCTTTGATATGAATTTATATTTTGTTACTATTAATTAAAGAATATTATACATGAGTAGTATAATGCATAAATATATACCTATATTGATGTTGCTAAGGAAGTTAATAGATTTATTAATCAAGACAAGATTGATCAATTTGTGTGCATTTTTCATAAGGAAATTACATTAATTGCGTTAAGAAAAAAGCGCGATCTTCAGTGACATTGCACATTAATATGAAAAAGCTGTTTAAAAAATTATCCAGGTCCTTTAATACTTGAAGAAGTTTCCCCACCACGGCAACACTTTTTATTTCGAGAAACAGTTTCGCGTATAAGTCGTATCATAAATTTATGCTACAAATGTGGCCATTCAATAGATCGTTTCGTATCCACTCTCACGCCTAACAATTTTTCTTTATACATTTCTTTACGAAGGCCTTGACAGAGCTACGTCAAACTTATGTATACATTGTATACTGATGAATTTTTTTACCAAATTGATCCGCGAAAAAAGCAGTTACTCGTTATATAATGAATGATATTGTTGCCAAGCGGAATTGTCGGCAACGAATTTTCGAATAAATCACGCAAACCCTAAGCCTAAAATATGTTGTGTGATTAATGGAACTTGCAATCACGTATCCTTGATGGAAATTGAAACATAAAAGAACGAATGGAAAGGTATGGTTAAGCAAAATTACTGTCAATTGACTAGCCTTTCCCAATCATGTTCGAAGAGAATTTATTAAGAATGAAAGAAATAATATTAAATTCCCGGTAATAAATCTAGTCACGTGTGAATAATTTTTATTTATAGGAACTGCTGTGTCTGTTGGCGTCTTCAGTCACATTTTAAAAATCGACGATGCAATCGTGGGGATCATGAGCTCCATGAGCAAAATTTTAGCTGGGTTTGTCTACGCCTTCGCTATCACAGACTGGATGATCTATTTAGGTAAATGCTCATACAGATACTAAACTAGATTTGATTATCAGTATATTAGTAAATGCGGGAGCGACGAAAGAATTCCAGCATTGATCAAACTAAATTAACCAAATAAAAAGTCTAGTAGGTATGACCCAAAAGTCGTAGGTTGAGCTCGAAGTTGGTCAGAACCTGGAGAAGTCCATGAGTTAAACCTACCGGACTTCGGCGGGTTCTGAACTTTAATTTCTCGCGAATTCATGAGAAATAGAATCGGATTTCTTATTTCTCGAGATTTAAATCATAAAGAAACATTTCCAATAAGCCGCATTCGTTTCAGCGGCCATCGTCGAGATCGTGAATGGAACATCCTTCATAGCGATGCGATCGATAGCATCTAAACTAGTGTCGACAGATGAACTTGGTAAGTGAATGCACATTTAATCGTCTTGGCATTGTAAAGTGGCGAGTACCGTTATACAGGAAATGCGATCGAAAATAGCTATGCATATTAGGAATATTTTCTTTTATGTAATTAATGGAATATCTGTGCGCAACTTATATAAAGCATTCATGAAATGGACGTGAACTGTGCATGCAACAAAAGCAATTTTTTTTACAAGTACCGCGAAAAAATTGTACTGTAAAAATAGGAGAAGAATCAATAAATCTTCAACAAGAAGGTTTCACCTCGAGACAGAAATTTTTCAGATAAATTATAATATACATAAAATCCATTTAACATGCATTCTCAATGCATCAACTGTATCGTGTTCATAATAATTCTCGATCTCTGTATACGTTTATTTTTGCACAAGTATAGTTAGAATCTGAACATGTTAACAAAGATTAGAAACGAAGCTGGTCCAGCGTGACACACGGCCTTCGCTCGTTTCCTTAGAATCGCTCAAATGAGATAATCTTATTTGATTGTGTCTTCGAGCAAGTCGACACCGTTTCCACCTAATTTGCCACAGGCTTTTTTTTAACCAGAACAATGTTTAACGAGGTTATCCTGTCTGGTTAACCACCTGACAAGTCCCGTAATTATTGTCCTCTTCATTTCTACTAATCCATTCCATTTCATTTCTTTCATAACGGGATGGCACGTGAATGCTTATTTATTATATACGTGAATTATTATTTATTTTTTATTTCTGTATTATCTCTTTATTATTTTTAGGAAAAGTTAACTCCCTGATTGGCGTCTGCGAATCCTTAATGCCACTTGTGTATGGGCCTATGTACAGTTCCATTTACGCTGCAACCATGAAAACGTTCCCAGGGTCGTTCTTTATTGTCGGCGCCTGTATGACCATGCCAGCTGTCGTCGCGTTCTTGTAAGTCATCATATTTACGGGGTGCCATTCAAAGATAACGCCATGGCCGGCCATGGCTGTCAAAACGCCGAGACGTTCGTTTTTTTTCGTAGCTTTTTGTTTCACCAATTAATATGAAATTATTAGACATACGCTGGACATTAAAAATGACGAACAGGATATCTTCGATAATATTTTTAGTACTTGTTATAATATAACTTTGGATATTCAAAGCATTTTAGAAGCAGATATACTTTTGGAAGAAATGATTGAGGAAAATGTATTATAAATTATGGAGAATACTTCTTTCTTGTACTTTCTGCTAACTTAATGGAACCGCCAAGCTTCACAATTAAAAGAAAAGTTTGATTAATTGATTAACTAATTTTTCTATGAACAGTTGGCTGTACACGGAGCACAGAAAAGACCGCAAACAATTAGAACAAGAGAAGAATGCAAAATGCAAAGAAGGATTAGAGGAAAATGAGTCGAAAATTGTGAAATGGCAAGCGACTGGTGAGAAGAAATCGGAAGTTCCTACGACGAATGGCATTGCAAATGCGGCATTCGAATCTGATCGTTTATAACGAAAAGCTTATATTTTAAAATAACTAATTAAAGAAATACAAAAAAAAAATGTTAATGTGAAGGAAAGGAAGAGATCGGCGACATATTAAGGATGTTACGCTGGAACAAAACTTATGCGAATAGTTGCTCTGAAAAGATAAAACACTTATCATGTACAGACAAAGTATGAAAACGTAGATAACTCATAATTTTTGTTTGACTTTTTTTACTTGGTACATTTGAATAGAATTAAATCAAGACAGAGACCAGCACTACAATCTTAATAGCAAACGATGTCACACACTTACTCGACTAAAAGAAGGGTTTAAAATAAAGGACAACCCCACAGATTCCATTGTAACAGTAAAAACAAGAAAACAATCAGAATGCTGATATTGTTTTTCAAATCAGTTTGTGGAATTATGTATCGGAACGGGTATCCTTTACTTCAAACCCTTAGTACAAACAGTCTTTGGTACTTAATAAACAAATGGTAACAATACATAAAATAGAACAGACATAGATCTGTTCAAGTGTATCAGTATTATAAACGCTATTACGGACTATTGATATTATACTGAAGCAAACGAAAATAGGCGTCAATGAATTTCACAAACGAGACATTATGTATGTAAGATGTAATACATATAACTCTTGGATAGCCGAGACATAAGATTGATCTTGTGTTCGATACTCTTAAATCGATGTAAGTCTTATACTGGCGAAGAGAAGACAATGAAGTATCAAATATATTTTCTCTTTTCGCGAAAGTTTCAGCCTGTGAACGAAATTGATCTGTTGTACATTCTTATTAAATCGTATTTATAATAAGATCCTTGCATCATTTTCCGCATCCATGCATTATAGTTTATTGTGATATAGTACAATAGTTTTATATATACGATATAAAATAAAATTTACAAGAATTAACAATTTCTCCTGGCCCGTATATTTTTCCAATCAGCTAGCAACACAGATAAAGCATACGTAGCATATAATAGCACAAACGAGACATTAGCACCGACCAGATATAAGAATAAACAAGACATCTTATGGACTTTCGTGGTCCGCGTGACTGTCATACCGACTCAGAAATACCACGCTGATTTGAGAGTCCTCGACTCATGAACAGTGATCACTTGAAGAACTATTATTTACTGCTTTCTAATGCTTTGTAATATGTAAATGCTTGGGAAGGGATTAGACAAGCTATTTCTCGGGCAACGATTCGGTAGAAAAATTGAGCTACGGTATCGAAATCACATCGAGATGCATCGGGACGATGAAATTGACAATGAGATGCGTGTCACGTCAAGCCTCCCGCTACCATGGCGCAGCAAAGAACGAAAGAATTCTTTAACGAGGATCGTAGGTTCAGCTAAAACTTAGTCAGAACCCGCAGAAGTCCAGTCGGCACGACCCTAGAGTCGTAGGTCAGGCTAAAAGTTGGTCAGAAAACGCAGATGTGCAGTAGGTATGACCCTGGGATAGTAGCATTTAAGGAAATAGCGAATACCACCGAGCGCAGCCGACCCGCCGGCGCGTCGAGGAGTGGGGCGGCTCGCGGAGTGGGGTCGGCCGTCGCGCGGCGCGCGGCCCGTCAGTCTCAATTGAAGTGTCGCAGCGTATGGTTGTCTGTGTAATTGAAGGTTAGTGACATACATAACCCTACTATGCAATAACATCTCGGGATCTACTTTACCACCGCATACGCTTGACTATTAGCTTCTATTAATTAATACGCATTTATTTAAGAATCGTTTGGCTATCGGGAATGTACATTAAACTCTTTATCGTGTCCTTTTGCTGGACGCTTGACCGGTCATCCGGTACCACCGATTCTTTGATACACGTCGTTTATTAAAATATCGGGTTAATTAATTTATTAGTTTGAACGCTTCTTCGAATCTTTATTATATTTTATTACACGATTATTCGGATTTGATGCGGTGTTAAAGTTGCGTTTATTTTGTTTGCAATGACACTTACATACCGATTTCGATTCTGATTTTAGCACAGGTTTATCACGTTGCTTTTCTTTTTGTTGCAGGTCCGACAGATGATTGCTTGGTAGAGAATAATATATTGAGACTGCAAGAATTGAGTATTGAGATACAATTACTACGACGCTTAACAATTAGTCTGACAACTTTTGATGAACGACTGGTAACATTTAACTTATAATTTTAACGGTTTATGTATATCTCTTGTTATCTGGCGATTGGTTTTCGGCTCAAGTTTGTTTCCTTTGGTTGAAAGTTATTTAGTTATTTCATTATTGTATATAGATTTCAATACTTACTTCTCTCAATTCTTATATCCACGTTCATTAAATAATGAAAACATTTCAAATAGAACTTACAATATTTCCGATTGAGACTAGAGTTAGTAAATTTCATTAATTCTAAACGAAAAATTGAAATACGTTCATGTTTCGCTGCATTTCGGTCGCGATTTGTATTATAGCTTCACTAGTATTTATTAAACACGTTTATTATCTCCGTGACATAGGCACAAGTACGGTCAAATTGTATTTTCGACGCAGGATTGCCCGCGTAACTACGTACTTGCAGCCATGCCCTTAAAGCATGATAAATAGTTTTGAGTCTTAATTTCTACAAGCAGCTACGAGAATTTATAAATGTTCGCGATATTGTTTATTTACTAGCATCATGATTATCTTTAAAACTCTGACAAAGAACAGTCACAGTACGCTTTTGATAAATCGGTATTAATATATAATAATATATCTTGTAAACAATTAATAGTAATTGAATCTGAATATTAATACGGTAGTACTTTATTAAAACAAAGAGCAGTATTTCCTCAACAGACATTCGACATGATGAAGAAATAATAAAGAGGCAAATAAAATCAAATATATATTGTTTCAATTTCTACCTCCTCACCCTATTTACTAATTTGTACAGATTTTCTTTCAGACAAAATTTTGATGACCGCGCGCAATGCGGTCGGTAGAGTCAGTGCTTGTTCCGTCAAACTTCTTTTCATTGTTTTTTGAGCGCAACCGCTCTTAATAATAATTAAATATAAACGACAGTAAAGAGACGCGAAATTAGAGTCAGTGTTTGCTTCGCAATATTGCTCTCGCGAAATTAGAGTCACTTTGTTCGTCGATCACAATTAAGAAACGCGCGCGATAGTAGTCTTTTATTTTTTTATTCTTTTTTCTCAATACGTATTCCGGTATTAGAGGCAGCACCTGTGCAGTTCGGCGAGTTCGGGCTTTCATCCATCAACTCGAAGAGTAAGTATCTCTGTATTTCTTTAATCTTATTTTGCAATGGTATTTGATAATTTTCCTGTTCGAAAAGTACTGAAAATGCAAGCATTTCAATGTTGTCTGCTCTTTTGAATGTTTCAGAAGGTGCCTTGGGCTCGATAGTGTCACCATAAAGATATTGTTGACCGCGCGCAATGCGGTCGGTAGAGTCAGTGCTTGTTTCGTCAAAGTTCTTTTTATTGTTTTTAGAGCGCAACCGCTCTTAATAATTATAATTAAATATAAGTAGAAGTAAAGATACGCGAAAGTAGAGTCAGTGTTTGCTTCGAAATATTGCTCTCGCGAAATTAGAGTCACTTTGTTCGTCGATCACAATTAAGAAACGCGCGCGATAGTAGTCTTTTATTTTTGTATTATTTTTTCTCAATACGTATTCCGGCATTAGAGTCAGCACCTATGCTGTTCCGCGAGTTCGGGTTTTCATCCACCAACTCGAAGAGTAAGTATCTCTGTATTTCTTTAATCTTATTTTGCAATGGTCTTTGATAACTATCGTGTTCGAAAATGACTGAAAATGCAAAGATTTCAATGTTGTCTGCTCTTTTGAATGTTTCAGAAGGTGCCTTGGGCTCGATAGTGTCACCATAAAGATATTGTTGACCGCGCGCAATGCGGTCGGTAGAGTCAGTGGTTGTTCCGTCAAAGTTCTTTTTATTATTTTTTGAGCGCAACCGCTCTTAATAATAATTAAACGTAAATAACAGTAAAGAGACGCGAAATTAGAGTCAGTGTGTGCTCCGAAATAATACTCTCGCGAGATTAGAATCACTTTGTTTGTCGATCATAACTGTTCAATTAGAGTCAGTGTCCTGTTCGGCGAGTTCGGGCTTTCATCAATCAACCTGACGAGTAAGTATCTCTCTATTTCTTTAATCTTGTATTGCAATAACTTTTGATAATTAACACATTCGAATAGTACTGAAAATACGAATATGTTAATGTTCTCTGCTCTTCTTGAATGTTTCAGCATCTTCCACGGCCTCGACGGCGACGAGCTTGACCGCCCCCCTGGTGAGTCTGCAACCGGTGAGCGGCATGCTTTAAAGTTCCTCTGGTCACTCAATCATGTCGCAGGACGAAAGGTCCGAACCGACACGAGTGATTGGTTGTAATTACGTAGATTTTTCTTGCAAGCACTGTGACCATGGGTATATGGAAATATACTCATGAGTAGTAACTTCTTTACTGTTTTATATTATATGAGGATAGGTCTTCTTGTACAACGCGTTTCAAATTAGTTTGAGAATTTTAAGAGAGAAATTTGGTATAAAATATATCGCTATGCATCTTTTTATAATAGAGTATTTAATTGGATACGTATGAAACGAATATTTAAATACTTATTAATTATTAAATGAATATAAAGTAACGTCCAGTATCATACGTGCATTAGTTTGTAGTGGAGAAGTCGAATGCCCTTCGACTTCGTTTATTTGTCAATTGCAATTAGTGCACGGTTATAATAAAATGCATAACGCTTGCTGTTAGTAAGAACGTAGTATTTCTTCTTTTTTTCTACTTTGATTGAATATAAAGTAAAGGTACTTATATACCTTGTCAATTTGTTGGAACTATCGAATAATTTTATTATTCGATATCCATATTAGTCTTCGGCGTATAAAGATATCAATAAATTCACTTCTTCCGTACAAGATATTAATTAAACCTGAATGTACAAGAAGACAATACGCGAACGGGTAGATCTCGATATCAAGGCAATCTACTTTAAAACCAACCTTGCGTTTTAGAAGCAATGCTTTGATGACGGGAACGCCCGAGGATGTTTGAATTTAATTCAAAGTATATTAAAGTAGAGTCATTGATTAATTTTTCTAATAAAGTAGAGTCATTGCTTAATTTTTCTAATAAAGTAGAGTCATTGATTAATTTTTCTAATAAAGTAGAGTCATTGAAGAATTTTTCTAATAAAGTAGAGTCATTCAATATGCAAATATATATTTAGCCCGTTAGAAAATCTGTATGTCTTTATCATCTTTTTAGACGAGGATTTCCAGGTTTAACCCTTTCCGTGTTCACTGCCCGGATCCCACTCACGTGCCCTTGTGCTACTTGGGTGGGAAAACGGTGGTAGAGCACGACGATATTTCTTTAGTTGATAAGCTATTGAATGATTTATTGTTGGCGACTGACAGTGCGTTTGGTGTATCATGCACGACGTAATATCCGCATTGTGTGTGTGGTTAGGCTGTGGATTTGCGTCGTTCCGTACCAAAACGTAGTTGCAGAGGCCAAATGCCAAAGAGAATCGAATATACTTATCAATTGCTATCAAGTATACTCTTGTATCGGTGCTATTTAATTATTCTATTAAATGTCTCAACCGCGACGTGGTTTTTTCCACGTGAACGCAAAGATCCCAGCCACTGTCAGTCGATTTCAGAAAAATGGTACGTACATTAGAGTGTGCAAGTTGTGTGACGACACTTGGGTGTCGGGGGTGTCCCGGGACGCCTCCCTAGTGTAGGCTTTTGCGCCCAAGTGTTTGACTGAAAACCGTGGAGTGTCGTGTGTTGGTGTGCCTGTTTGCCATTTTTTAAATATAGGTCCAGGCAGGATAGGTAGCATACTTTCTGGTGTGATTGATAGACATAAGTAGGTAGGGCCGGGCAGGTTGACACAGTCTCTGATCGGGTAGGCACTATTTCGCGTGTTCAACCTGTTTCAGGAAATCTGATTTGAAAAGTCGACGGTGAAGCTGTGGCGCGAACGAAAATGCGTTCGCCTCTGGCTTTGCCTATCGATTTTTCGAATCCTTCGCGGTCGCGGTCGCGATTCAGGCTCCGAAACGAAACGCCTTACATTATGCTCGAGGCTGCACGCGTGAACGAAGAACGATTACAATTTTAATCGTAATCTTTGCGATTTTCCGTAATCACAATTTTTACGATTTTATTTGGTCGTGATTCGGCCGCGTGCGTTCCATTTAGCTCCGCGATTTAAACTCTTTATTTCACCTTTATAAGTTTTTTCTTGATTTCCGAGTAGAGCCTCGAGCCTAGTTTAAGTTTCAGCTGGCCCTCGGGTCCAACGAAAAGAAGAGGCTATATGCCGAAGAGGCCCGACAAACTGTCGCTCAAGAGGGCAACTACTAATGGCTCGCCATTCTTTTTAAGAATGGGGAATCATTCTTTGTTACTACTTTGTCACTGTGCTTGCATTTTCATTCGTAGAATTTTTATTTGTACTTGGCCGACGCACATTCCGGCCCAACGATACAGCCCTCCCAAAAATATCGCGTTGCTTTAGAGTTGCGTTAAATGCCACGCGGTTTTTAATTAGAGTTGCGAGCAAATGAAAATCGCGATTGATTTAGCGTTGCGCAACGATGTCGCGATTGTTCTTGCAATTTTGCCGTTCTTATCGTTAGTTGAATTGTAGTATTTTATAATATATTTTGCGTATGACAAAGTTTCTAGTGTTGCGGAAATTATTTTCGCGTCTTGGGCCTTCAGCCAACTTTTCAGGGGATCTTCAATTAGCTTGTTTTTTGATATTACAAATAATTAAATGTTTGCTTTCTATCGGTCTTAATAAATAGTGTTGCGAAATGATTGCATCGCGAGTTCCAGTTAGCGTTGCGTTGATTAATGATCGCGTTTTTAATTAGAGTTGCGAGTACCAGTCCCTAATTGCTTCCAATTGGAAGCCTGTTCCTGAGCCACCCTGGAGGGTGGCACATCGTCGTCAGCCAAAGATCATGGCAATTCTTTGGCAATTCTTGTTCTATATGGTGTATCTTTTCTTTACAGCGCTCTCTTCTTAATGGAATGTCTGTTGATGGAAATACTGCTTAAAATTTTCGTACATAATATTAAACTACTGTCTGAACGAAATGAAAGAAAATAGAAAATAAATAAAAGAAAACAAAAGAAAAGAGAAAAAGAAAAGAAAAGAAAAAGAAAAGAAAAGAAAAGAAAAGAAAAAGAAAAGAAAGAAAAGAAAAGAAAAAAAGAAAAATTCTAGGTAGTAGATTTCAATTAGAGTCAATACTAGTGACTGTTCATTATTGGAGTTTAACTTCTAAATATTTTCTCTTAATCGTTGCAATTTTATTCTCACCCTTTTTTTTAAATAGAGCCAATTTTTATAACTTTTCGAGCTTGCTTTGTAGAAATTGAAATTCACTCGCGATATCCGTAAATGTTTAAACAAAAATCCTTGCACGAAAAATGTTCTTGGCTGTAGTTGGACCTCGGCATAGTGATAGTGGAAGTTTGATATTTTGCTTCCGAATAATCGTTTGTCGCTTCTTTGTAGAAGCAAAGTAGAATCAATTGTAGCAAAATGTGACTACTTCAATTTGGAGTTTTTAATGAAATTGATACTACCATTCAGTTTGATCTAAAAAGTAGAAAAGAATATGTCAACTTGGCCGAAATCCAATTACCTATTGTTATTAAAATGTAGCTACACTTTTCATATCAATTGGGATTTATTATCTTGGATAAAAATCGGTTATTGCGAATTAAAACCAGCTTCATTTAAATATAACATGGAGGGGCTTGGGTATGTTACTAATCCAATGCATGAGATTGTTACAGATGAATCCAATTATGATATATTAAACAAATGCAAATACGCCAGAGATTCAAAAGTGGAATGTATGCAATACAAACCCAGGAATATTATCAAAGACACGATTGGTAACTATCAAATCAAAGAGCCAGCCTCGTCGATCCAATTTCGAAGAGTTTAAAAATTCATTTTTATAATGCTTTACTAATTATTTCGAGTTTGTGTTTGTTTCAGAAGCATTGAAGAGAATCAACTAAAGAAGAGGATTCATGACGATACGTATAATGTAACCACATCCTCCCCCGCCCCGCCCCTGCCCCTGCCCTTTTAACTAATTACAGGTGTTACATAATTAATTAGGCAGGCACAATTATAAATCGAACAATACTTTTAGCTCCTTATGTAGGTAGGGTTCATTTGAACACACAATCCTAGTTCTTTAAACAGGCAGGTTTTACACGAATTGCAATTATTGTTGGACTTTTAATTAGGCAGGGTTTATACAACCAAAACTGGTTGGCAGGTGTTTCAGTCTGTTCTAGGAAATCATGGACCACGATATTAATATGGACTAATTGAAGTGGAATTAAGTATATACATACTTATACCTACATGAGTATGGTAAAGTATCTATCACAGTCCTACGTAGGTAGGATATTATTGAAATTGTTCTTTTAATTGAACTCTTAGATGTTATACTAGGTAGGGTCATACTAGTTTTAAGTTAGATCTTTAGTTAGGCAGGGCGCATTTGAATCGAATCTAGTATTTAAGAAGGGAGGATTTATTTTTAAGCTGTGTCTTAGTTTTTAAGACAGCAGTGTTCACCACTGCAATAATATTTCGTTGTCTAGTTTTTAAGATCATAGGATATATTTTTTAGAAAGTTTTATTTCAGGAAATTGGATTCCCTTGCAGATTTTCTTTCAGGTTTCCTTCGGATATTCAATTTAGCTCGCGGTCGCGATTCTTCCAAGTACTCCTGTTGTTGTCGTATTTGTACTACGATCAATTAATGAACGTTCTACAAATTGACAATAGTAGGAGATTTTTCTTCCTTACAAATGATAGTAGAATTAGTTTTTGCGTAATTGGAGGGTGGAAGGGACGTGGCTAGGGTGGGTCTCCATGCGCAGTAACCTCCACGTGGTGAGACCTGGGCAATCAATTATTTACTGTATAATTATTAAACGATTCTTTACACAATCTCACAGAACAGATAAGATACGTTTGATAATTATATGGAAAATAATTCGAGCTAATAGACTGCGCATTGTACTTAGGATAAAAAGTGCAGTAGTGCCCGCTTAATGTTCGTTCTTTTCCCCAATTAATGTTCGCGGAGTCATCCCCACCAATTCTTGCACCTGCTCCGGTGCATCGCGGATGGAGGGAGCGTCGCAGTTATCTCAAATTGTTATCAGCAATAGAACAACATTTCCTGGAAAATCGCATCCCCGGATACCATTCGGTAAGCAGCCCCGAACCAGCGAACATTAAGTGGGCATTATTGCTCACTATAGCTATTTCATTGGACAGAATCTTAAGATCTTATTGCAGTTACTTTTGATTTCTCATTTCTATTTTTTTATGTATTTGTAGTTGTAAATATTCTGTATTATTTATTGGCCTACTTCTTATGTATATTCTTCTGTTTTGTTACGCTTCCGATATAATTCTACAGTAAGATAATTTATGTTTCGCCTTGAGAATTATATCTCCTTATTCTCCAAGAAGCCTTCTTTTTCATGACTGACGTACCCACGTATATATTTTAATTCATAAATTAATTACTATCTGTAAAGATATGCTTGAAACTACGCGGGTCGATAAGGATCTACAGTGCATGCTATGTTGTCGCCATCTATACAGAACTTCGGGAAACTACACGCGCCTCTTACCTACCTTAAGTGTATTTATGGCAGGGATCCGAGTAGTTTCACTCACATTTGTATAGATGGCGATACTAATGACTCTAGATAAAGCAAACATACTTGTAGTTTCGAGCAGTTCTTTATAGATGGCGAAACTGATGCCACTTTAGGTGTAGATAAGACAGGAATACGAGCGGTACGTAATTTCAAGCAGTTGTTTGTAAATATGGGTACGATTAACTTCGTAAATTTGGTTATTTATGTCTTCATCTATAAAATTAAGTTAATAATGCTCGCAAGTTGGTTCATACTGTCATTTACATATTAATAAAGTGTTAGCAAACACGGTATTACAATCTATAATAAAGTTAACGTGTAGTAACATTGTCGGTAACAAATTTTTCAGCATGCAATAGATACATACAAATAGCGGTATTATTCTTTATTTCGGTCTCGTAGCAAAGAAAGTTGGGCTTAGCGAACATATAACCTATCTTTACAATACTATCTTAACTCTTGCACTCTCATCTTCTGTTCCGTTCTTCCTTTTCATATCTTCTCTACCTTATGCATCACACTCTTTGTTGTCTCTTTATCGCACATCTATTATACATCTCTTCATTTCCTCTCTGTTTCATTTCAAGTTCTTAAGTCATTTTTGCGCTATTAATTGCTGACTCTTTCCTGTCCCCTTTTTACTTTGCTACTGTAGTACTGTTTCCGTTTTAATATATTTAAACCTTTCATTATATTTTGCTTCTTTTATTTTTCTTTTATGGCTCTCCGTTAATTCCTTTACTTCTGTTCTCGTCAAATTCCGTATTGTCAGACTCGTTCTATTCTTTTTAAAAGAATCCCCTCTTTCTCTTATGCTTCTAGTTTGGCCCTACCTTCTTTCTTTTTCCACTAAATATCCTTTAACAATCTTCCTCTCTCCTGTTACATTCTTCTAATATACATATTTGTTGGGTGTACAGGTTTTGCAGGCCAAGGATAAGGATAAGGAGCATTGATCATCAATTCTCATTGTGCAGAAAAAGATGGAAGAAGAAAGAATAACTCTTACCATTATACTTCAATTATAGTAAATTGGTTTTGTGGGATTGGAAGGTTTATGCAATGAAGGCTGATGTAAGTGTAATATAAAATATTTGTATTTGATATAACAAGGGGTACAACTCTAAACTGAACGTATATGTCTTAATTGGTTCTACACAAGCCTACACTGTTCTACGCTGTTCCACGCTTTGCTGCTTCACTCCCAAATCCACATTACCCGGTTGCTATATCTACCTTCTTCTGATCCTCCGTCTGCGCTGTGCAATTCCACTTGTTCATGCAGGGCATTGCTATTCATCTGCAGATCAGCCGTGTCCCAGGTGAATAGTATTAATCTTTATTTCAGTCCCACAGCACTGAAAGTTGGGCTTAGCGTACATATAACCTACCTTCGCAATACTATCTTAACTCTTGCACTCTCGTCTCCTGTTCCGCTCTTTCTTTTCATACCTTTTATATCTTACGTGTTACAATATTCTTATCTCTTTATCGCACATCTATTATACATCTTTCCTATTCCTCCATGTTTCATTTAAAGTTCTAAAGTCATTTTTATATCGTATCATCTTTATTTCTGTACATTCTGTTAACAGGTATCCTAACGTTTCAAATTTGTTGTCTGCGTAGGTCTTCCTTTAATGCTTTCGCATCTGTCACCTGCACTATTAATTGCTGATTGTGCCGTCTTCTGTTTTTACTTATATGCTTTAGTAGTGCTTCTTTTCTAATATATTTAAACCTTTCATTATATCTCGCCTCTTTTATTTTTCTGTCTCGATTCTGTTGTTGCATTTCGTAGTCCCTTCTTTTAAGTTTCTCAGTCAATTCCTTCATTACCGCTCCCATCAAATTCACTCTTACGAGACTCATTTCATTCCTTTTTAATTCTGTCCTTCTCTTATGCTTCTAGTGTGGCCCTCCCCTATTGCCTTTTCCTCTAAACATCCCTCAACATCTTTTCTCTCTCCTGTTACATGCTTACTAATATATTTTTTGTGTGTGCAGGTCCCGCATACAAAGAGTAATGAGTATTGGCCGGCACTTCTCATCATGCATAAGCGCGAGAAATGTAAATATTTTAATTAATTAATTAATATCTGTAAAGATGTGCTTGAAACTGCGCGGTTCTCTGCCATATCTACAGTGCCTGCTATGGTCTCGCCATCTATACAGGACTCCTTGAAATTACTCCTGCCTCTTACTTACCTTAAGTGTAGATATAGCAGAGGCTCGGGTAGTTTCATTCAAATCTGTATAGATGGCGATACTAATGACCACCTTGCGTGTAGGTAAGACAGGGATACGTGTCTTACGCAAATTCAAGCATTTCTTTATGAATAGTGGTATGAATCGTTTCGTACTCTCCTTTATATATTAACAAAGTATTAGCAAACACAGTGTTACAATCTATACATTGATATTAATATGTACGGTAACATTGTAAGTTCCACTATTCATTTTATTCTACACAACAATCAAGCTCTTTAGCAAAGGTAAATACATTTGTGAATATTTTTCCCTTTTGAGACATTTTCCACCATGTAATAAATACAGACTAATAGTAGTCTTATTCTTTATTTCGAGTCTCGTTGCAATGAAAGTTGGGCGTAGCGAACATATAACCTCTCTTTACAATACTATCTTAACTCTTGCACTCTCATCTTCTGTGCCGCTCTTGCTTTTCATACCTTCTCTACCTTTCGTAATACAATTTTCTTATCGCTTTATCGCACATCTATTATCATCTGTCCTTTTCCTCCATGTTTCATTTAAAATTCTACAGTCATTTTTATATCCTGTTATCTTTATTCCCGTACATTCTGTTAACAGGTGTTCTAGCGTTTCAAATTTTTGTCTGCATAGGTCACGTCTTTTATTCTTCTCCTTCTCCTAATATTTCTTCATCCTTTAATGCTTTCGCATCTGTCACCTGTACTATTAATTGCTGATTGTGCCATTTTTCATTCTTACTTAAGTACTTTAGTAATGTTGCTGTTCTCATATATTTAAACGTTTCATTATATTTAGCTTATATTTTTCTGTCTCATTCCAGCTGTTGCATTTCACAGTCTGTTCTTTTAAGGCTCTCCGTCAATTCCTTTACTTCTGCTCTCATCAAATTCATTCTTATGAACCTTTATCTCCCCTGCTACATATACTTACTAATATATTTTTTTGTGTGTGCAGGTCTCGCACCTAACCCAAATCCACATTACCCGGTTGCTAAATCTACCTTCTTCTGATCCTCCGTCTGCGCTGTGCAATTCCACTTGTTCATGCAGGGCATTGCTATTCATCTGCAGATCAGCCGTGTCCCAGGTGAATAGTATTAATCTTTATTTCGGTCTCGTTGCACTGAAAGTTGGACTTAGCATACATATAACCTATCCTCACAATACTATCTTAACTCTTGCACTCTCGTCTCCTGCTGCGCTCTTTCTTTTCATACCTTCTCTACCTTGTGCATGACACTCTTTGTTGCCTCTTTATCGCACATTTATTATACATCTTTTCTATCTTTCTTTCTTTTAAGCTTCTGGTTTCGTCTTAGCTTCTTTCTTTTTCCTTTAAATATCGCTTAATAGCCTTTATCAACCCTGCTACATATACTTACTAATATATTTTTTGTGTGTGCAGGTCTCGCAAGCAAAGAGTAAGAAGCTTGATCGACATTTCTCATTGGACATAAGAGCAAGAAAGAAGAAAGAATAACCCTTGCCATGTACTTTAGTTATAGAAAATTGGTTTGTAAGAATAGTTTGTAACTATTACATACACTATTACATGTTGTAACAATTGTGTAACTAACTGTTATGTATACCTAGTATATATTTTATTTTATATTCACTTTATTCAGTAGATCTTGTATAAACTTTAATATTACTTTTACTACAAGTTCTACTGAATGTGCTAAATATAAAATGAAAGGTATAATAAATACTATACATATGCACAAGTTACACAATTGCTTTAATTTAAAATAAGCTTCACCATGTAGAGTATGTAAATTTTAGTGCAAGTTTTATCTGTAAGATATATTGTAAATTAACTTGAAAGAATAGTTTATAAGTATTAGCTTGTAAATTTGAATTACAACATTTTTGTAACTTGTATCTTCACTAATTAGTTTAAATAAATTTTCAATTAAAAGAATTCCACAGCTCTTTTTATTTTTACACCTTAACAATCCTTGAAAGAACCTAAGTCCAATTCCTTATACAAGAAGTACCGTGGACGAACTTTAAATAGAAAGTTCTAAAGCGAGAACCTTGTCAAAATGGCCCTATACGTTATTAAATTTGGCAGCAGGAATTCTAAGTCTTCCTCTTCTAAGTCTTACTTCTTGGAAAATTGGTTGGCAGATGTCCAGAAATTTCAGCGCTCGGAAATTCCTGGAACGTGACGTCATTTCCAAGAATTGGTTCGATCGAATACCTCCTCGCATATCATGTTCTCCTGATACAAATCCACGATTTTCAGCGAGATATTTTTGCCAGAAACTCAGAAATTTTACGCTCGGAAATTCCTGGAACCGTGACGTCATTTCCAAGAATTGCTTAGATCGAATACCTCCTCGCATATCATATTCTCCTGATACAAATCCACGATTTTCAGTCGAAATTTTTGCCAGAAACTCGGAAATTTCAGCGCTCGGAAATCTGGACTTTGTATTAGGAGAACATGATGTGCAAGGAGGTATCCGACGTCATTTCCAAGAATTGCCGGTGTCGGATACCTCCTTGCATATCATATTCTCCTGATACAAATCCACGATTTTCAGCAGATATTTTTGCCAGAAACTCAGAAATTTCAGCGCTCGGAAATCTGGACTTTGTATTAGGAGAATATGATGTGCAAGGAGGTATCCGACGCCGGCAATTCTTGGAAATGACGTCGGATACCTCCTTGCATATCATATTCTCCTGATACAAATCCACGATTTTCAGCGAATATTTTTGCCAGAAACTCAGAAATTTCAGCGCTCGGAAATCTGGACTTTGTATTAGGAGAATATGATGTGCAAGGAGGTATTCGATCGAAGCAATTCTTGGAAATGACGTCACGGTTCCAGGAATTTCCGAGAACTTAAATGTAAAGAGCTCCCATCAAGACGTATTAATTCCTTAACAATTAGCGGCAAAGTTAATGATGTTTAGGTCTATTTTTACAAGATCTCCGCTTGTGAACTTTCATTTAAAGTTCCCGCACGGTAGAACTTGTTTAAGGAATTGGAATTAGGTCTTTTCAAGGATAGTTAAGGCGTTAAAATAAAGAGAGGCGTAGAATTCTTTTCATTTAAGATTTATTCAAATTAATTAATGAAGATACAAGGTACAAAAATGCGGTACTTCAAATTTACAAACTAATACTTATGTACTATTCTTTAAAGTTAATTTACAATATATCTTACAAATAAAACTTATACTCAAATGTATGTACTTTATTTGCTGAAGCGTAGCTTAAATTACAACAATTATGTAACTTGTGCATATGTAAAGCCCAAAGTATATATTGTATCTTGTATTTTATATTTAGCGCATTCAGTAGAACTTGTAATAACAGTAATATTAAAGTTTATACAAGATCTACTGAATAAAGAGAATATAAAATAAAATATATACTAGGTATACATAACAGTTAATTACACAATTGTTCTAAATTAATCTTATGCGCTAATAGTTACAAACTATTCTTAGAAACCAATTTACTATGACTAAAGTATGTGGCAAAGGTTATTCTTTCTTCTTTCTTGCTTTATGTCCAATGAGAAATGTCGATCAAGCTTCTTACTCTTTGCTTGCGAGACCTGCACACACAAAAAATATATTAGTAAGTATATGTAGCAGGGTTGATAAAGGCTATTAAGCGATATTTAAAGGAAAAAGAAAGAAGCTAAGACGAAACCAGAAGCTTAAAAGAAAGAAAGATAGAAAAGATGTATAATAAATGTGCGATAAAGAGGCAACAAAGAGTGTCATGCACAAGGTAGAGAAGGTATGAAAAGAAAGAGCGCAGCAGGAGACGAGAGTGCAAGAGTTAAGATAGTATTGTGAGGATAGGTTATATGTATGCTAAGTCCAACTTTCAGTGCAACGAGACCGAAATAAAGATTAATACTATTCACCTGGGACACGGCTGATCTGCAGATGAATAGCAATGCCCTGCATGAACAAGTGGAATTGCACAGCGCAGACGGAGGATCAGAAGAAGGTAGATTTAGCAACCGGGTAATGTGGATTTGGGTTAGGTGCGAGACCTGCACACACAAAAAAATATATTAGTAAGTATATGTAGCAGGGGAGATAAAGGTTCATA
The DNA here is from genome assembly GCA_963667235.1 of Nomada lathburiana. Classification (NCBI taxonomy): domain Eukaryota; kingdom Metazoa; phylum Arthropoda; class Insecta; order Hymenoptera; family Apidae; genus Nomada; species Nomada lathburiana. Next base: position 10,926,305 of record OY763905.1, on the reverse strand, counting down.
AGAATGAATTTGATGAGAGCAGAAGTAAAGGAATTGACGGAGAGCCTTAAAAGAACAGACTGTGAAATGCAACAGCTGGAATGAGACAGAAAAATATAAGCTAAATATAATGAAACGTTTAAATATATGAGAACAGCAACATTACTAAAGTACTTAAGTAAGAATGAAAAATGGCACAATCAGCAATTAATAGTACAGGTGACAGATGCGAAAGCATTAAAGGATGAAGAAATATTAGGAGAAGGAGAAGAATAAAAGACGTGACCTATGCAGACAAAAATTTGAAACGCTAGAACACCTGTTAACAGAATGTACGGGAATAAAGATAACAGGATATAAAAATGACTGTAGAATTTTAAATGAAACATGGAGGAAAAGGACAGATGATAATAGATGTGCGATAAAGCGATAAGAAAATTGTATTACGAAAGGTAGAGAAGGTATGAAAAGCAAGAGCGGCACAGAAGATGAGAGTGCAAGAGTTAAGATAGTATTGTAAAGAGAGGTTATATGTTCGCTACGCCCAACTTTCATTGCAACGAGACTCGAAATAAAGAATAAGACTACTATTAGTCTGTATTTATTACATGGTGGAAAATGTCTCAAAAGGGAAAAATATTCACAAATGTATTTACCTTTGCTAAAGAGCTTGATTGTTGTGTAGAATAAAATGAATAGTGGAACTTACAATGTTACCGTACATATTAATATCAATGTATAGATTGTAACACTGTGTTTGCTAATACTTTGTTAATATATAAAGGAGAGTACGAAACGATTCATACCACTATTCATAAAGAAATGCTTGAATTTGCGTAAGACACGTATCCCTGTCTTACCTACACGCAAGGTGGTCATTAGTATCGCCATCTATACAGATTTGAATGAAACTACCCGAGCCTCTGCTATATCTACACTTAAGGTAAGTAAGAGGCAGGAGTAATTTCAAGGAGTCCTGTATAGATGGCGAGACCATAGCAGGCACTGTAGATATGGCAGAGAACCGCGCAGTTTCAAGCACATCTTTACAGATATTAATTAATTAATTAAAATATTTACATTTCTCGCGCTTATGCATGATGAGAAGTGCCGGCCAATACTCATTACTCTTTGTATGCGGGACCTGCACACACAAAAAATATATTAGTAAGCATGTAACAGGAGAGAGAAAAGATGTTGAGGGATGTTTAGAGGAAAAGGCAATAGGGGAGGGCCACACTAGAAGCATAAGAGAAGGACAGAATTAAAAAGGAATGAAATGAGTCTCGTAAGAGTGAATTTGATGGGAGCGGTAATGAAGGAATTGACTGAGAAACTTAAAAGAAGGGACTACGAAATGCAACAACAGAATCGAGACAGAAAAATAAAAGAGGCGAGATATAATGAAAGGTTTAAATATATTAGAAAAGAAGCACTACTAAAGCATATAAGTAAAAACAGAAGACGGCACAATCAGCAATTAATAGTGCAGGTGACAGATGCGAAAGCATTAAAGGAAGACCTACGCAGACAACAAATTTGAAACGTTAGGATACCTGTTAACAGAATGTACAGAAATAAAGATGATACGATATAAAAATGACTTTAGAACTTTAAATGAAACATGGAGGAATAGGAAAGATGTATAATAGATGTGCGATAAAGAGATAAGAATATTGTAACACGTAAGATATAAAAGGTATGAAAAGAAAGAGCGGAACAGGAGACGAGAGTGCAAGAGTTAAGATAGTATTGCGAAGGTAGGTTATATGTACGCTAAGCCCAACTTTCAGTGCTGTGGGACTGAAATAAAGATTAATACTATTCACCTGGGACACGGCTGATCTGCAGATGAATAGCAATGCCCTGCATGAACAAGTGGAATTGCACAGCGCAGACGGAGGATCAGAAGAAGGTAGATATAGCAACCGGGTAATGTGGATTTGGGAGTGAAGCAGCAAAGCGTGGAACAGCGTAGAACAGTGTAGGCTTGTGTAGAACCAATTAAGACATATACGTTCAGTTTAGAGTTGTACCCCTTGTTATATCAAATACAAATATTTTATATTACACTTACATCAGCCTTCATTGCATAAACCTTCCAATCCCACAAAACCAATTTACTATAATTGAAGTATAATGGTAAGAGTTATTCTTTCTTCTTCCATCTTTTTCTGCACAATGAGAATTGATGATCAATGCTCCTTATCCTTATCCTTGGCCTGCAAAACCTGTACACCCAACAAATATGTATATTAGAAGAATGTAACAGGAGAGAGGAAGATTGTTAAAGGATATTTAGTGGAAAAAGAAAGAAGGTAGGGCCAAACTAGAAGCATAAGAGAAAGAGGGGATTCTTTTAAAAAGAATAGAACGAGTCTGACAATACGGAATTTGACGAGAACAGAAGTAAAGGAATTAACGGAGAGCCATAAAAGAAAAATAAAAGAAGCAAAATATAATGAAAGGTTTAAATATATTAAAACGGAAACAGTACTACAGTAGCAAAGTAAAAAGGGGACAGGAAAGAGTCAGCAATTAATAGCGCAAAAATGACTTAAGAACTTGAAATGAAACAGAGAGGAAATGAAGAGATGTATAATAGATGTGCGATAAAGAGACAACAAAGAGTGTGATGCATAAGGTAGAGAAGATATGAAAAGGAAGAACGGAACAGAAGATGAGAGTGCAAGAGTTAAGATAGTATTGTAAAGATAGGTTATATGTTCGCTAAGCCCAACTTTCTTTGCTACGAGACCGAAATAAAGAATAATACCGCTATTTGTATGTATCTATTGCATGCTGAAAAATTTGTTACCGACAATGTTACTACACGTTAACTTTATTATAGATTGTAATACCGTGTTTGCTAACACTTTATTAATATGTAAATGACAGTATGAACCAACTTGCGAGCATTATTAACTTAATTTTATAGATGAAGACATAAATAACCAAATTTACGAAGTTAATCGTACCCATATTTACAAACAACTGCTTGAAATTACGTACCGCTCGTATTCCTGTCTTATCTACACCTAAAGTGGCATCAGTTTCGCCATCTATAAAGAACTGCTCGAAACTACAAGTATGTTTGCTTTATCTAGAGTCATTAGTATCGCCATCTATACAAATGTGAGTGAAACTACTCGGATCCCTGCCATAAATACACTTAAGGTAGGTAAGAGGCGCGTGTAGTTTCCCGAAGTTCTGTATAGATGGCGACAACATAGCATGCACTGTAGATCCTTATCGACCCGCGTAGTTTCAAGCATATCTTTACAGATAGTAATTAATTTATGAATTAAAATATATACGTGGGTACGTCAGTCATGAAAAAGAAGGCTTCTTGGAGAATAAGGAGATATAATTCTCAAGGCGAAACATAAATTATCTTACTGTAGAATTATATCGGAAGCGTAACAAAACAGAAGAATATACATAAGAAGTAGGCCAATAAATAATACAGAATATTTACAACTACAAATACATAAAAAAATAGAAATGAGAAATCAAAAGTAACTGCAATAAGATCTTAAGATTCTGTCCAATGAAATAGCTATAGTGAGCAATAATGCCCACTTAATGTTCGCTGGTTCGGGGCTGCTTACCGAATGGTATCCGGGGATGCGATTTTCCAGGAAATGTTGTTCTATTGCTGATAACAATTTGAGATAACTGCGACGCTCCCTCCATCCGCGATGCACCGGAGCAGGTGCAAGAATTGGTGGGGATGACTCCGCGAACATTAATTGGGGAAAAGAACGAACATTAAGCGGGCACTACTGCACTTTTTATCCTAAGTACAATGCGCAGTCTATTAGCTCGAATTATTTTCCATATAATTATCAAACGTATCTTATCTGTTCTGTGAGATTGTGTAAAGAATCGTTTAATAATTATACAGTAAATAATTGATTGCCCAGGTCTCACCACGTGGAGGTTACTGCGCATGGAGACCCACCCTAGCCACGTCCCTTCCACCCTCCAATTACGCAAAAACTAATTCTACTATCATTTGTAAGGAAGAAAAATCTCCTACTATTGTCAATTTGTAGAACGTTCATTAATTGATCGTAGTACAAATACGACAACAACAGGAGTACTTGGAAGAATCGCGACCGCGAGCTAAATTGAATATCCGAAGGAAACCTGAAAGAAAATCTGCAAGGGAATCCAATTTCCTGAAATAAAACTTTCTAAAAAATATATCCTATGATCTTAAAAACTAGACAACGAAATATTATTGCAGTGGTGAACACTGCTGTCTTAAAAACTAAGACACAGCTTAAAAATAAATCCTCCCTTCTTAAATACTAGATTCGATTCAAATGCGCCCTGCCTAACTAAAGATCTAACTTAAAACTAGTATGACCCTACCTAGTATAACATCTAAGAGTTCAATTAAAAGAACAATTTCAATAATATCCTACCTACGTAGGACTGTGATAGATACTTTACCATACTCATGTAGGTATAAGTATGTATATACTTAATTCCACTTCAATTAGTCCATATTAATATCGTGGTCCATGATTTCCTAGAACAGACTGAAACACCTGCCAACCAGTTTTGGTTGTATAAACCCTGCCTAATTAAAAGTCCAACAATAATTGCAATTCGTGTAAAACCTGCCTGTTTAAAGAACTAGGATTGTGTGTTCAAATGAACCCTACCTACATAAGGAGCTAAAAGTATTGTTCGATTTATAATTGTGCCTGCCTAATTAATTATGTAACACCTGTAATTAGTTAAAAGGGCAGGGGCAGGGGCGGGGCGGGGGAGGATGTGGTTACATTATACGTATCGTCATGAATCCTCTTCTTTAGTTGATTCTCTTCAATGCTTCTGAAACAAACACAAACTCGAAATAATTAGTAAAGCATTATAAAAATGAATTTTTAAACTCTTCGAAATTGGATCGACGAGGCTGGCTCTTTGATTTGATAGTTACCAATCGTGTCTTTGATAATATTCCTGGGTTTGTATTGCATACATTCCACTTTTGAATCTCTGGCGTATTTGCATTTGTTTAATATATCATAATTGGATTCATCTGTAACAATCTCATGCATTGGATTAGTAACATACCCAAGCCCCTCCATGTTATATTTAAATGAAGCTGGTTTTAATTCGCAATAACCGATTTTTATCCAAGATAATAAATCCCAATTGATATGAAAAGTGTAGCTACATTTTAATAACAATAGGTAATTGGATTTCGGCCAAGTTGACATATTCTTTTCTACTTTTTAGATCAAACTGAATGGTAGTATCAATTTCATTAAAAACTCCAAATTGAAGTAGTCACATTTTGCTACAATTGATTCTACTTTGCTTCTACAAAGAAGCGACAAACGATTATTCGGAAGCAAAATATCAAACTTCCACTATCACTATGCCGAGGTCCAACTACAGCCAAGAACATTTTTCGTGCAAGGATTTTTGTTTAAACATTTACGGATATCGCGAGTGAATTTCAATTTCTACAAAGCAAGCTCGAAAAGTTATAAAAATTGGCTCTATTTAAAAAAAAGGGTGAGAATAAAATTGCAACGATTAAGAGAAAATATTTAGAAGTTAAACTCCAATAATGAACAGTCACTAGTATTGACTCTAATTGAAATCTACTACCTAGAATTTTTCTTTTTTTCTTTTCTTTTCTTTCTTTTCTTTTTCTTTTCTTTTCTTTTCTTTTCTTTTTCTTTTCTTTTCTTTTTCTCTTTTCTTTTGTTTTCTTTTATTTATTTTCTATTTTCTTTCATTTCGTTCAGACAGTAGTTTAATATTATGTACGAAAATTTTAAGCAGTATTTCCATCAACAGACATTCCATTAAGAAGAGAGCGCTGTAAAGAAAAGATACACCATATAGAACAAGAATTGCCAAAGAATTGCCATGATCTTTGGCTGACGACGATGTGCCACCCTCCAGGGTGGCTCAGGAACAGGCTTCCAATTGGAAGCAATTAGGGACTGGTACTCGCAACTCTAATTAAAAACGCGATCATTAATCAACGCAACGCTAACTGGAACTCGCGATGCAATCATTTCGCAACACTATTTATTAAGACCGATAGAAAGCAAACATTTAATTATTTGTAATATCAAAAAACAAGCTAATTGAAGATCCCCTGAAAAGTTGGCTGAAGGCCCAAGACGCGAAAATAATTTCCGCAACACTAGAAACTTTGTCATACGCAAAATATATTATAAAATACTACAATTCAACTAACGATAAGAACGGCAAAATTGCAAGAACAATCGCGACATCGTTGCGCAACGCTAAATCAATCGCGATTTTCATTTGCTCGCAACTCTAATTAAAAACCGCGTGGCATTTAACGCAACTCTAAAGCAACGCGATATTTTTGGGAGGGCTGTATCGTTGGGCCGGAATGTGCGTCGGCCAAGTACAAATAAAAATTCTACGAATGAAAATGCAAGCACAGTGACAAAGTAGTAACAAAGAATGATTCCCCATTCTTAAAAAGAATGGCGAGCCATTAGTAGTTGCCCTCTTGAGCGACAGTTTGTCGGGCCTCTTCGGCATATAGCCTCTTCTTTTCGTTGGACCCGAGGGCCAGCTGAAACTTAAACTAGGCTCGAGGCTCTACTCGGAAATCAAGAAAAAACTTATAAAGGTGAAATAAAGAGTTTAAATCGCGGAGCTAAATGGAACGCACGCGGCCGAATCACGACCAAATAAAATCGTAAAAATTGTGATTACGGAAAATCGCAAAGATTACGATTAAAATTGTAATCGTTCTTCGTTCACGCGTGCAGCCTCGAGCATAATGTAAGGCGTTTCGTTTCGGAGCCTGAATCGCGACCGCGACCGCGAAGGATTCGAAAAATCGATAGGCAAAGCCAGAGGCGAACGCATTTTCGTTCGCGCCACAGCTTCACCGTCGACTTTTCAAATCAGATTTCCTGAAACAGGTTGAACACGCGAAATAGTGCCTACCCGATCAGAGACTGTGTCAACCTGCCCGGCCCTACCTACTTATGTCTATCAATCACACCAGAAAGTATGCTACCTATCCTGCCTGGACCTATATTTAAAAAATGGCAAACAGGCACACCAACACACGACACTCCACGGTTTTCAGTCAAACACTTGGGCGCAAAAGCCTACACTAGGGAGGCGTCCCGGGACACCCCCGACACCCAAGTGTCGTCACACAACTTGCACACTCTAATGTACGTACCATTTTTCTGAAATCGACTGACAGTGGCTGGGATCTTTGCGTTCACGTGGAAAAAACCACGTCGCGGTTGAGACATTTAATAGAATAATTAAATAGCACCGATACAAGAGTATACTTGATAGCAATTGATAAGTATATTCGATTCTCTTTGGCATTTGGCCTCTGCAACTACGTTTTGGTACGGAACGACGCAAATCCACAGCCTAACCACACACACAATGCGGATATTACGTCGTGCATGATACACCAAACGCACTGTCAGTCGCCAACAATAAATCATTCAATAGCTTATCAACTAAAGAAATATCGTCGTGCTCTACCACCGTTTTCCCACCCAAGTAGCACAAGGGCACGTGAGTGGGATCCGGGCAGTGAACACGGAAAGGGTTAAACCTGGAAATCCTCGTCTAAAAAGATGATAAAGACATACAGATTTTCTAACGGGCTAAATATATATTTGCATATTGAATGACTCTACTTTATTAGAAAAATTCTTCAATGACTCTACTTTATTAGAAAAATTAATCAATGACTCTACTTTATTAGAAAAATTAAGCAATGACTCTACTTTATTAGAAAAATTAATCAATGACTCTACTTTAATATACTTTGAATTAAATTCAAACATCCTCGGGCGTTCCCGTCATCAAAGCATTGCTTCTAAAACGCAAGGTTGGTTTTAAAGTAGATTGCCTTGATATCGAGATCTACCCGTTCGCGTATTGTCTTCTTGTACATTCAGGTTTAATTAATATCTTGTACGGAAGAAGTGAATTTATTGATATCTTTATACGCCGAAGACTAATATGGATATCGAATAATAAAATTATTCGATAGTTCCAACAAATTGACAAGGTATATAAGTACCTTTACTTTATATTCAATCAAAGTAGAAAAAAAGAAGAAATACTACGTTCTTACTAACAGCAAGCGTTATGCATTTTATTATAACCGTGCACTAATTGCAATTGACAAATAAACGAAGTCGAAGGGCATTCGACTTCTCCACTACAAACTAATGCACGTATGATACTGGACGTTACTTTATATTCATTTAATAATTAATAAGTATTTAAATATTCGTTTCATACGTATCCAATTAAATACTCTATTATAAAAAGATGCATAGCGATATATTTTATACCAAATTTCTCTCTTAAAATTCTCAAACTAATTTGAAACGCGTTGTACAAGAAGACCTATCCTCATATAATATAAAACAGTAAAGAAGTTACTACTCATGAGTATATTTCCATATACCCATGGTCACAGTGCTTGCAAGAAAAATCTACGTAATTACAACCAATCACTCGTGTCGGTTCGGACCTTTCGTCCTGCGACATGATTGAGTGACCAGAGGAACTTTAAAGCATGCCGCTCACCGGTTGCAGACTCACCAGGGGGGCGGTCAAGCTCGTCGCCGTCGAGGCCGTGGAAGATGCTGAAACATTCAAGAAGAGCAGAGAACATTAACATATTCGTATTTTCAGTACTATTCGAATGTGTTAATTATCAAAAGTTATTGCAATACAAGATTAAAGAAATAGAGAGATACTTACTCGTCAGGTTGATTGATGAAAGCCCGAACTCGCCGAACAGGACACTGACTCTAATTGAACAGTTATGATCGACAAACAAAGTGATTCTAATCTCGCGAGAGTATTATTTCGGAGCACACACTGACTCTAATTTCGCGTCTCTTTACTGTTATTTACGTTTAATTATTATTAAGAGCGGTTGCGCTCAAAAAATAATAAAAAGAACTTTGACGGAACAACCACTGACTCTACCGACCGCATTGCGCGCGGTCAACAATATCTTTATGGTGACACTATCGAGCCCAAGGCACCTTCTGAAACATTCAAAAGAGCAGACAACATTGAAATCTTTGCATTTTCAGTCATTTTCGAACACGATAGTTATCAAAGACCATTGCAAAATAAGATTAAAGAAATACAGAGATACTTACTCTTCGAGTTGGTGGATGAAAACCCGAACTCGCGGAACAGCATAGGTGCTGACTCTAATGCCGGAATACGTATTGAGAAAAAATAATACAAAAATAAAAGACTACTATCGCGCGCGTTTCTTAATTGTGATCGACGAACAAAGTGACTCTAATTTCGCGAGAGCAATATTTCGAAGCAAACACTGACTCTACTTTCGCGTATCTTTACTTCTACTTATATTTAATTATAATTATTAAGAGCGGTTGCGCTCTAAAAACAATAAAAAGAACTTTGACGAAACAAGCACTGACTCTACCGACCGCATTGCGCGCGGTCAACAATATCTTTATGGTGACACTATCGAGCCCAAGGCACCTTCTGAAACATTCAAAAGAGCAGACAACATTGAAATGCTTGCATTTTCAGTACTTTTCGAACAGGAAAATTATCAAATACCATTGCAAAATAAGATTAAAGAAATACAGAGATACTTACTCTTCGAGTTGATGGATGAAAGCCCGAACTCGCCGAACTGCACAGGTGCTGCCTCTAATACCGGAATACGTATTGAGAAAAAAGAATAAAAAAATAAAAGACTACTATCGCGCGCGTTTCTTAATTGTGATCGACGAACAAAGTGACTCTAATTTCGCGAGAGCAATATTGCGAAGCAAACACTGACTCTAATTTCGCGTCTCTTTACTGTCGTTTATATTTAATTATTATTAAGAGCGGTTGCGCTCAAAAAACAATGAAAAGAAGTTTGACGGAACAAGCACTGACTCTACCGACCGCATTGCGCGCGGTCATCAAAATTTTGTCTGAAAGAAAATCTGTACAAATTAGTAAATAGGGTGAGGAGGTAGAAATTGAAACAATATATATTTGATTTTATTTGCCTCTTTATTATTTCTTCATCATGTCGAATGTCTGTTGAGGAAATACTGCTCTTTGTTTTAATAAAGTACTACCGTATTAATATTCAGATTCAATTACTATTAATTGTTTACAAGATATATTATTATATATTAATACCGTTTTATCAAAAGCGTACTGTGACTGTTCTTTGTCAGAGTTTTAAAGATAATCATGATGCTAGTAAATAAACAATATCGCGAACATTTATAAATTCTCGTAGCTGCTTGTAGAAATTAAGACTCAAAACTATTTATCATGCTTTAAGGGCATGGCTGCAAGTACGTAGTTACCCGGGCAATCCTGCGTCGAAAATACAATTTGACCGTACTTGTGCCTATGTCACAGAGATAATAAACGTGTTTAATAAATACTAGTGAAGCTATAATACAAATCGCGACCGAAATGCAGCGAAACATGAACGTATTTCAATTTTTCGTTTAGAATTAATGAAATTTACTAACTCTAGTCTCAATCGGAAATATTGTAAGTTCTATTTGAAATGTTTTCATTATTTAATGAACGTGGATATAAGAATTGAGAGAAGTAAGTATTGAAATCTATATACAATAATGAAATAACTAAATAACTTTCAACCAAAGGAAACAAACTTGAGCCGAAAACCAATCGCCAGATAACAAGAGATATGCATAAACCGTTAAAATTATAAGTTAAATGTTACCAGTCGTTCATCAAAAGTTGTCAGACTAATTGTTAAGCGTCGTAGTAATTGTATCTCAATACTCAATTCTTGCAGTCTCAATATATTATTCTCTACCAAGCAATCATCTGTCGGACCTGCAACAAAAAGAAAAGCAACGTGATAAACCTGTGCTAAAATCAGAATCGAAATCGGTATGTAAGTGTCATTGCAAACAAAATAAACGCAACTTTAACACCGCATCAAATCCGAATAATCGTGTAATAAAATATAATAAAGATTCGAAGAAGCGTTCAAACTAATAAATTAATTAACCCGATATTTTAATAAACGACGTGTATCAAAGAATCGGTGGTACCGGATGACCGGTCAAGCGTCCAGCAAAAGGACACGATAAAGAGTTTAATGTACATTCCCGATAGCCAAACGATTCTTAAATAAATGCGTATTAATTAATAGAAGCTAATAGTCAAGCGTATGCGGTGGTAAAGTAGATCCCGAGATGTTATTGCATAGTAGGGTTATGTATGTCACTAACCTTCAATTACATAGGCAACCATACGCTGCGACACTTCAATTGAGACTGACGGGCCGCGCGCCGCGCGACGGCCGACCCCACTCCGCGAGCCGCCCCACTCCTCGACGCGCCGGCGGGTCGGCTGCGCTCGGTGGTATTCGCTATTTCCTTAAATGCTACTATCCCAGGGTCATACCTACTGCACATCTGCGTTTTCTGACCAACTTTTAGCCGGACCTACGTCTCTAGGGTACTGCCCACTGGACTTTTGCGGCTTCTGACCAACTTTTCGCTGAACCTACGATCCTAGGGAACCTACTGAAATAGCAGTATTTTTATATTTTTAATTGAATATAACTAAAGAGTTAATCTTATTGGAAAACTTCTTTATGAATTCGTATCTAAACTATTCGACGAAATACATACTGCATTATTGTCCTAAAATATCATTTTTTTTACCGCCGAAATCAGTGTACGCTCAATTCTGTGAGTAACTCTTTGCTCCGTATACACTTTGTCTTTAATTGCGTTATCATTTGCCCGAAATCAGTGTGCTTTTAATTGCGGCAAAGAACAAAAGCATATCTTTATAATTATTTAATTTGAATGTCTACGATTAACCATAACATTATACAGGGAGCATTAATATCATAATCTATTATCTGTTGGTAACATTGTGAGTGACATGGAAATGGTAAGGGGTATTTATTACCCCGGGAATTCGGCCGTACGAATTCATTGTATGATTGGTCTATTCATATATCTAGTCGGTGCCTGAGTTTAAATTCTTATAAGAACTTTCACTTATTAATCGATACAATTTAAAACTACTTTATATCGCATAACGTTATAAAGAAAATGTTGTATGTCACTATCATTAATATTGCTATTATTTACATACATTATTACTATTTTTGTACTTTTCAAATATATCTACTGTGATTTCTGTTTCCTTTGCCTTTCCAAATATTATAACAAAATAGTATATCGAAATAAACATTTATTTGCGTAAAAAATGCAAATAGCAAATGCAGCCAACAATTGTGCATCAGCGACCTCATTCTATTGCAACTTTAGTTCATGATCCATCCTCCCGTGAGTTTGGCATGCCATTCACGATCCCGCAAACTTTGTTGATTTTTATCAATTTTTTCGAAACGTATCGCCTCTAAGGTGTTCTCGTGTTCGCGAAAATTCGATCATCTGTTCTTCGAAATAACTGTGACAGTTCTAGAGTAACCAATGCTACTGTTTTCGTCGCGAAAAAAAATGACATAAATCCATGGTGTGCGCGTTCCGACAGCTACTTGGGAAGGGAGGGGTAGAGAGATGTGTCGGTGGATGAATTACTACAATTTGCTTAATAGCTAATAGACTCCAATTTCTTCCTCTCTGTGTGTATGTATGTGTGTGTGTTTTTTGATCTGTTACACGGCTTCAACTTGCTCAACAAACATGGTACTGTAGAACAGTGTTCAAGAAGCAAACACACAATGGTGTGGATCACACGTAGAAATAACCCAGATGTGACGGCTAAGCGCGAATCCCGGACCTTGCGCACCAAAAGTCCGGCGCTCTAGCCACATCGTGATCACCGTGCATCTAGACTTGAAAATTTCTGGTATGCTTTTTACGATCCATTCACGATGCCCGCGTATGCGACTATACTGCCATATCTCATCCTAGGATTGCTAGGTAATTGCATGTTCCATTATCTTCCGTTTGACAATTGCATCCGCAACTTAAAATATTCACTGACGCGAGATCCTTCCATAGATTATAATACCATTTCCTTGCCGGATGCGCTTTGAACCGTTACAAAAATTCTATGCGCTTTACGAACCGATATTATGTTCTATGTTTATAAACGTGGTTCATTTATTCGATATATGTACGTTTAGTGGAATGACAAGTATGCAAACATGAATATACACATTCATTTTCTTCTCGTAGTTCTAACTTAAATCGTGTATGGGGAGTTTCGATGTCTTTCTGAAATGATCAGTTTATAAATCGAAAGAATTTAAGTGATTCGTATATAATATATATTTCTTCAGACGCAGCGTTTTAAATGTATTCGGTTATTTTCCGTTGATATGTGCAATTGTCAAGTTCTCTTGTTGTTACACAAATGATTTAGTTTTCTTCTAGTGCCACTGCGTATAAACAAATATTAATTTATAGGACTTACATTTGGGCACGATGTCAAGGGTTCATCGGTTTGCGAATTTTACAATGAAACAATGTGTGCCGAGTCCCAGCAGGAATGCTCGGGGAGAGAGGAATGCGGTCCACATGACCCTGGAAAAAGAAATCACTGTTACGTATTGTGGCAAATCGACAATGCTACTAAGAAATCCATAATTAAGTTAAAGGTAAAAAAATCCTGCAAATTTGATGCTTGTTGTGTAAATATTATTGTTTTCGTAGCAATTACTTTCTGTTACCATTATATTTAATAACGTATGTTCATATGTAAATTATAAATTTCAGGGATGTTTTTTGGATAGCAATGATTGCTATGATAGGCCGCATTGCATTGAGAATAGCGCAGAAAGGAAGAAAGAATTATTTTTCTGTTGTTGCGATGGTAACATGTGTAATCAGAATTTCACATGGGACCCTCACCCAACTTCTTCCTCTAAGCCTATTCAGCCATTTGTTATCCATGGTGGGTATTTAATTTAAGGAGTCAACAATTATAATATATCATGAAATATGAGAATATGATGAGAAATATGATTTTTTTCAGAGTCAGAACCAGTACCAAATACAGAGCAACAAATAATTACACTTGTACTATCAATATCGATACCCATGCTCCTACTTGCTATCATATTGCCATTTTTATATTGGTGTTACCGACGTCGGAAGTTGGGATATTTCAACGAGGTTTGGAAGGCATATGTACAGATCTCTTAATTACTAAACGTTATACATCTTTTGTTTTTGGTACAATATTATAAATTATCGTTTTTCTGTAAGTATTATGCTGTACAATTCTTGCAGGTACCAACGTTAGAACCTCTTCCATTACCACAACCATCCCCTAATTTGGGGCTGCGTCCCATACAGCTTGTAGAAATAAAAGCTCGCGGCCGTTTTGGTGCAGTTTGGAAAGCTCAATTGAAAAATGAGATTGTTGCTGTTAAGGTGTTTCCTATACAAGACAAGCAGTCTTGGCAAACCGAGCAAGAGATATTCAAGCTTGCACATATGGATCACGAAGATATATTGCGTTTCATAGGTGTCGAAAAGAGAGGAGATAATTTGCAAACTGAATTTTGGTTAATTACCGCGTACCATGAGAAAGGTTCGTTATGCGACTACTTGAAGGCGAACGTTGTCACGTGGCCTGAAATGTGTAGAATAGCAGAATCCATGGCAAGGTAATATTTTAATGGAAGCCCGATAAATATTTCATTTACATCTATTTTAACAATAATTTCATTTAATAGAGGCTTAATGCACTTGCACGAAGAAATTCCAGCCAATAAAGCAGATGGTTACAAACCTGCTGTAGCTCATAGGGATTTCAAGTCGAAAAATGTTTTGCTTAAGGCTGATATGAGTGCCTGTATAGCAGATTTTGGACTAGCTTTGATATTTCATCCTGGTAAACCTTGTGGAGATACCCATGGACAGGTATGTTCATTGTACACGTTATACGAACACCACATACATTGTAGTATGTGACAAATTAATGTACTACACCTGATTTCAGGTCGGGACAAGGAGGTACATGGCACCAGAAGTTTTAGAGGGAGCGATTAATTTCACAAGAGATTCATTTTTACGAATCGATATGTACGCTTGCGGTCTTGTCCTTTGGGAATTAGCTTCGCGGTGCACCGTGCAAGATGTAAATTTTCACTTGCACATATCTCCGATTTGTACGATATCGCAATTAGTCATTACTAAATTCTATCCTATTTATTCACTTTAGGGACCAATCGGAGAATATAGATTACCATTTGAAGATGAAGTGGGTCTTCATCCCACATTGGAAGATATGCAAGAAAGTGTCGTACATAAAAAGGAGAGGCCAATTATTTTAGAAACGTGGCGTAAACATCCTGTAAGTAAATTCTATTCTGTGCAGATCGACAGTTGTGATACGGATTATGTATTTAGAAATAATTAATTCTCATCTATTTCGTTGGTGCTTCAGGGTCTTCAATCAATTTGTGATACAATGGAAGAGTGTTGGGATCATGATGCTGAAGCACGTCTTTCAGCTTCTTGTGTAATGGAAAGAGTTGCTACTTTGAGTAGGACGCTTGTTTTAAATTCGTCGACATTAATCCGAGTTGATAATACCAACGAGACTATCACCACTAAGGAGTCTAGTATGTAGTCAAACAACGTGTATTATAGCTTTAGTTAAAATTGCACAACCATTTGTTGTATCATAATTATTACATGTACATCAATGAGGAATGTTAAAATATTGCATGTCATCTTGTGATAATAGTTGATTGCTTTTTGTTTTATTAGTTTCTATTCTTCTAAACAAGTAATTCTTATATTTTAAACTAACGTAAATTGACTTTAATCAAATTGTTTTCCTGTCTTAGATAATAAAGTATCAAATAGAATATATTTTTACGAAGAAATCTTTTCTTTTTTTTTAATTATTGTTATTTATTAGATGTTATTATTGTGTTAATGTCATAACGTAGTATTTGCCTTTGGACTATTTGCACATAAATCGTAATGCCATTTATGTTTTAGAATTAATTTAGTTTATCGTGTACTAATAATTTTGTTACAAATATGAGAGTCAATTTTTTGCTTGTGTCATATATTTAAAGGTTTGAAATTAAGGATTTATGACATGGAAAACGGCTTCATCATTAGAAATGTCCTGGATTTTTAAATCATGGAAATACAATTTACATCTCCCTTTTAAATCTCGATTGATTGGAGAATGCAATGTAATTAAAAATTCTTCGTTATATAGTACAGTATTAATGCTAAACATGAATGTTGAGATTCGTATTCGTTAGTATTCACCGAAATAATTTCTATTTTAGCTGATAAAAAAAAATTTTAATGTGCAGTGTTACACAGTCCTTTTTTATTTTCAAACGGCTACATTCCTCATTGATGTTAACGATCATGCAGCGATTGTTCAGAGACAAACAAAATGAATTAAACACTAGCCATGTGAAATTCGATGGATGGTTTTTACCTGTAAAGTCGTATCGTACGTGAATTGTTACAAAGAAGATGACTCAACAATTTTATACAATGTACCTGGTAGAAACAGTCAAGTTAACTGATTGGAAGCCATGAGGAATTTAGTAGGACTTTTGCACGAACTGAAGGAGCTACTCTGGTTATTTTGCATTTTAACAGTGTACAATGTTTAAAGTGATCAATTTATTTCACAGAATAAGATTTATTCCATGAACTATTTTGATATTATTCAAAATCGAAAAACGAAATATCAATAGGAATAATGTCGTGCTGTTGAAATTATATAACATAATGTTTGTATTAAAATATATTTTAACTTGTTCAAATTATATATATACATATATTGATCAAAGTCTACTAAGTTTTGTAGCAATTTTGAGCCCATAAAATGTGCGTTATAATAATATGTATAAAACAATCAAAATTCTTAGATGCATGAAGTTCATGGATTAAATTTCATTAAGCGAAGTAAAAGTCCTCCTTATGTATTTTATTTTAATTGTAACAGGTTTGTTTTTTATAGCAACACACAATTCTCTCAAGAAATGTGATTCACTAATTGTTACACCCAGGACCTAGCTTTTTGCAATAAGTCTTGCATCCACTGTATACGCAATGTATATGTGGGGTCTTGAATATGTAATTATTATACGTTATTTATATGTTAAAATATTTAACAAAACGAAGCATCTTGTTTGAACCAGTTTTCTATCAAATGTTTAAGGTCCCATAATGATCACCATTTTTATAATTTAGCTCGTGATCTTATTTTACATTAGAACTTTTAATGTTCTTCCAATTTTATTATATTAAAGACTGTGCAATGAGACTGGGTAATTTTTAAAGAAATCTATAAAGTCCAATCTATTTTATCCGTTAATAATTCAGCAACAACGCTTTATGGACTGAAACGCGGAAAAGTAAAACTGTTTCTGTGAAAACAATGGTTATCCAAGATGCACGTTTGAAATGATACTGTTTTATTTAAATAGCAATTCGAATCAGTCACTTTTATACAAATTACTTCTTTTACTTGCTCTGAACTACTTTAATTAATATTACAGGAAAAGAAAAAATATTGAATTTGAAGTAGAAGTGAATTGCATGGTGAATCAAACTTAAACTGTAATATTATATTTTTTATCAATAGTGTCGAACCTTTAGACTTGCCAAAATTATATTAGTTCAGTGGAATCAAGGTTGCACAATTACACTACACAAGCTGTGATAAGTACGTGAATTAAATTAACGCAACATCAAATAAGGCCTAAGTGTATTTTAGACATCATTCATAAATCGTGATCATAATTTACTAGAGCAAGTAAAAGATGTGCAGATTGTTTTTGCTTTGATGTTGGGCTTTAGCAGTGCCAAACAGGATAATTAATGCACACACTACAGCTTCATCTTTGTATATTGATTTGTAGCTATGTAAGACATTGAAATCGGTAACGTGTACCTATTAATCTTTAATATACGACGTTATAAATGATGAATTAATCCATAATTGATTACATAGTATTATCTTTATTTTATAAACAAAACTTTCTGTACAATATTCATGTTTCCAATGCAATATAATTATAATAATGTTAAGCAATCGAAGAATCATAGAACACAGAGTTTATTTAGCAGTTATACTATCTATCACAGAATCTTGTACATCTACGATCAATTATGGGTTAATTAAAATACTATCTAGAATTTAACAAATTTTTGGACTTTTACATATCGAAAAGCAGGTAACTGCATTCGTTAAGAATTTTTTCATTTATTTCTTACATACCATATATATATGCCGCGAATTTCGATTGTAAAAATTGCGTAACAAGAATATTCCAATCTCATCATTGCTAATTGTTATATAATTTCGTAATTCTCCAGAGATTCGCAGAATCCTAATGTAAAACGTTGAAAAGCAATGCATTTTATGGTAAAGTCACTCTATTAAAAGAAGAGAAAAAAGAACTAAAAACTGGGACTTAAATAAACAAAATGTTATCTACGACAGAAACACGAGCAATGATTTGGATTCTATGCTGTTAAAAATACACTGGTTATAAGAGAATGCAATGGTGAGGTGATAATTTGAATCATCTTGTACATAGATAGGTATAAATATGATAGGCACGCATACAACGTATCATGTTACATTGCTTGTCTCTTATTAAATCATATCCCATGAATATGTGCTGGAATTAGGTTTTAATATTGACGGTACCGTAATGGCATTCCAGTCACATATAATATATTGTATATTAATGTAAATCAATATTGTAATTTTTGACTTCTAGACTACAGAAAATCTATAGATTGGGTGTTGCCAATACAAAATTCAGACATTTTCTTATGAATTTCTGTTTTATAAATTACAATCTAACGGTTTTATTCATATTTTTCGAACATAAGAATTAATTAGATCAAAAACTAGTTAAAAGACAAAAATCAGGAAACATACGTAAAAACATATTATGTCCTTTGAAGTTTCTACCTAACATATGTGTATTAACTTATTTGTTCAATTACTCTCATCAGTCGAATATAAAAATATTTGTTATAATCATGTTTGTAAATATAATGAACGTTTTTTGTAACTTAGTATTAAAGTATCAAAATACTTCCGATACCGTAATCTGTTTCATATCACACAAGACATACATACATGTCATTTAAACGTATTGTCTGCTTCTGGTACTGTTGTTGTTATACTGATATACAATTTTCAACAATTCATTACGGCGTAAATCTTCATGAAACATCGTGTGATTAAGGGATTTGGTTTAATTGTATTATATCGTAAACGGACTCTAATCGGACTCTGTCTGTATTTAGTCCAAAATAGGACAACTGTAAATAGAATTTAGTAAGATGTAATTTTAGAAGTAAGCCCATTGGAAGGAGAAATAATTTTCTTACTTATAATTTAAGGATAACGTGACTCATAGCAGTAGAATGTTCCTACGCACATTGGATGTAACTGTTTTCAAAATCATCTTACGTAGCAACAAATTTTTGTAACGTTGACCTGACAAATTTTTATACCACAAGAGTACGAAAATTTTATTTCACGCAAACGAAATAACAATGGAAATTCTATCAATTCCAACAAAAGTCATCTTTTCCGCGAAATTGTATAGAAGGTGTGTTGGTTACAGAAAAAGTTCCTCAGAATATGAAACGATCATGGTATCGATCACAGATATTAAAATTATAGAAGAGGTAATACAACAAAAAAATGCGGTGCTTGGAAAAATAATGTAACGTAACATTTTTTAATATTTAATTATGTAGATAACTTCGTCTTTGTTTTGTAATAAAATAGCGTTATTAAATATGTTAGGAATCAAGACGAATTACCATGTCATATTATTACGATTGTTCTATAACAACAGTTTATTTTGTCGATAATGTAATATATACTATAAATGCATAGTTATTAGCACACAAAATAATAAACATTTTAATAAGCAAGATAGTTAAAATTGGTGTACCAAAGTTTGCAAAAAGTGGGAACAGATTTGAAAAAACCGTATATAGTGTACATGAACGTTTTATTTATAATGAAGATATATTGAGTAACACGTTTCTTTATTTGCTGCTTACTAATAAAACTAATATCTTCTGTTTTTATATTTCATTGTATTGACTTTACATATGCCCGGCAACAAAATTGAAGGATGACTAAATCTTAGCTGAAAAATTTGTCAATCTTTGAACTGCTGTAACTAATTGTAAGTTTAAAAAAATTGTATAACTGCCTGCTTGGACTTATTTTAAAGGGTGAAAACTCCACTTCCATAGAGGTGTTTTCCGACGTGCACACTTTCTATTCAATGAGTGACAAAATGATGACAAAAACATCGTGCATCAAGTTTTTCAGTAGCCATTCTAAAGGGGAGACTTCAATCTTCAAATCCATGATGATTGGAGTTGCGGAAAACATTGTTTACCATTCGTAAAGTCGTTTGCTTATGACAAATTTTTGGAGAAGTAAAATAAAAGGATCTTCGAAAAAATGTAATTGAGCTGTGTAAAAGTAATTTTTTTCTCATGAAGTTACAGCAGTTCGAAGGTGGACAATTTTTAATTAAGATTTAGTGATTCCTTAATTTTATTGTTGAGTGAATTTTGCATAATATATTCCAAAATTATTTCAGATTTGAAAAATTTCGTATCTGCAAATGATGTAGAGTATTGTTTCAAACTTATATCCATTATATTTCTTTCTTGTACTTATTTGATTATTTACCACTACCATCATATTCTAAATAAATAAGATGCCTTACAGGGAGTAAACCATTCTATAAAGAGATATACAGGGATACAATTACAATTTTAGATTTTATTTGATTACACTGTATGCTTCGGCATACTAAAGAATACATGAAGCAAGTAAAAAAATGTGATTGTTGTGTGAACCACAAGCGCGCGATATAACAATTTATACATCAGGTAAAACTAAGTGAGATACTTGTTAAACGTGCGATGTATGGAATACGTAAGAATGAAATATAAGTTATAACGTTAAAAATAAAATTCAACGTTATCGCACATTCGCATTAATAAACTTACCTATACACTATGATCACAGTTACATTCACAATATTATAAGTTATTACATGTCATCATCGTCTTTATCATTATTATCATACTTTTTACTGTATATATGTACAATCTGGTTATAAATAGGTGTATGTCCAATTAATTAAATATAATCTGGTTTGGAAGCCTATGACTAGTGATACCTATATGTTTGTTTTTTGTCAATGACAATAAGAGTGATAATACTATCGCAATTCGATATAAATGAAGCTTCAAACAATTATGGTTAATAACAGTTATTATGTCATACTTTAAAAACAATTCTATACCATTTCCTTTAATACACTGTACACACTTCTCTTCTTCTCATTAAACATCTTTATAGTATCGGAGTCTTATAACTTTGTTCCACTTAAACTCATATCTCTTTACTGCCATTTAGTGTGGGGCTAAGTCTGAATATTATGCACACACATCCGTGGGACCAAACCTTTTCGATCACCTCTCGCACATAACAACCACTTACTATCTACTTCTAGTATTACTTTCAGCTTCTCACCTTCCCCAAATGCAAGATGCCCATTATCCGATGGAATTCTATGCGTAAGTGTGCGGACTTCTCTGGAACCGAGATGCGCGAGCTGTTATTTTACTAATCTACAAAAGATGGAAACAAAAGAAACAACTAAAGATTAAGCTCTACATCTACAAACGAAAGATATAATCAACTAAAAAGTAAATAAATAAATAAAATTACAAAATTCTATATACACTAATAAATACCAGATAATAAAAATGCGAGGCATCTTAAAAATTTGTGTTTTCTCTATGAAATTAATTTCTTAATTATCCCATGTCAGATGCAATCGACATATTTCATTTCCTTGTACTTACTTAAGTGGTTTTTTTGTAGTAGAATGTTTTGCAGTACCAGTGGTAGTAGTACTAGTTGGTCGCGGTAAAGATGTAGACGCAGCTCGTCTTTGGGGAGATATTACGTTTTTGTCTTTAGACATTATTCCGTAGGACTTGTATGGTAGGGAACTCGGTCGCGTTAAATGAGTTCGTGTTGCTCCCATAAATTCTTGATCCACTCTACTAGTCCGCTTCGTTACGTCTTTGCCTCTTACTTCCACGGCCTTTTTTGGCGTAGTCTTTGTCGTCGGAAGCATAACTGGCTTTTTCAGCGATGGAATTCCCGAGGCGGGAGACTTCGCATTCTTAGCTGCTCCTGATATCATCGTGGCTGTCTGTTTTACTGGCGATGTGAGAAGCCTAGGTATTTTGGACTTTCCTACACTGGTGGGTGTTCGTGTAGGTGACAATGGCGATGGCATAGTTTGTTGAATTTTCGTATCTTCTTTTCCAACCATTAATTCCCACTTCTCTTGAAGCTTTCTAAACTTCTCTTCTCCAGGCATATTGTCCTTATCGTCTACTTTATTCTCTGGACTACGCGATTTCCTTGGCATTGGTTGCTTACTCGATGCTCTATTCAATGGCGAATGTTCTAAGCTATCAGTGTAATCTTCAGAATCTTCGGAAGCCAATTTATCGAGAGCACGGAACACTTTGGAACCTATAGGATTACTTAAACGTTTCTTCACGGTCTCCATATCTGATTTATGTATACCGCCAGGTTTGTCGTCGTAATTGCCATAAGCGACACACGATCTAGGACGTACTTTTCTTGGACTAGAAACCATTGCACACGTGTCCGTTTTATCAAAATGATGTTCCTTTGTCGTAGGATCAACGTTTCTAAAGTTAACGGCCTGCGAAACATTATTTTATCGTGATACCTTAAATGTTGATAATAAAAGTTTGATAAAGAAAGCAGATCCAAAGTTTCCACAGTACCACTTACATTTATAGTATGATTATTCAAATTGCCAAAACTATTGTGAAGTTGACGGTACTGATATAGAAGGTCAAGCTGAAATGGGCAAAATGCAAGGGGGTTTAAAATGTGTAAGAGGTCGTCGACAACTTCTCGGGCATTCCCGTTGGACAAAGCTGCAACGAATAAACTGTTGTTACTGTAATGTTTCCTTAGGATAGACTCCCTCGTACATAAGTATGCAAACCACGCATCCAAAGCTCTTAAGCTGAAAGAAAGAAATAATTCACTTAGTACATATGTATAAATTAATAGGATTATTTTGATTATATCACTTGCTTACTTTAATAAACCGAATACAAATGCGTGGAACTTTAGCATTCCCTCAGTAATGACATCTTCACCATTAATTTTTTGTACTAGTTCATTCAATGTTTTAGTAACTGGGCCTTGCTGAGAAGATGCTTCAACCACTTGCCAAACACTATTTGTTATTGGTCCAAACGCAGAATTTAAATGTGTTTTCAATCCGTCCGACATGATAGTGTACAGAGCCGGACACAAATTACTAACACAGATTTGAGCACATTCATTTTTATCACTGTAATTCTGTCTACTATGCGTTGATTCACTATTCCAATATTTCAATAATAAATCTACCGCCTTATTTGCAGATAATATCATTTCTGAAAATTCGTATATATTTATAGCTTATTTAATTCTAAATTATAAGAATATTATTTTAGTAGTCACTTTGATACATACTTCTCTTCTCATCCAAATCCAATTTATTTTCAGGACTCATCGACCTTCTCTCTTCTATTGGTACGGGATCTTTAGTTTGTTCGTTTGCAACAGCATTTAAGTTACTAATCTGAAACATTAATTTTTTTTGTAAAAAATTAATAGGCATAAAATATAGCATAGAATAGTAATAATACGAAGCTTGTATAAAATTACCTTATTGTCTAAATATTTTTTTCTTTGGTGTACAGCAAAACTGACAGTCTTTTTCTGTGATTCTATCATATCAGTGGCTTTGGTAACATCTTTATTCATCCTGAGAGCTAAAAACTTTCTTACATACGATCTTAATTTAACATCCGGATCTTCTGAATCTCCGTCACTACTTTGTGACGAAAAACCGCTGCGCTTCAGAAATTCTTCCAACTGCCTGACATCGTCTTCGCTATTTCCGCAATTTTCAGTCTCTATATCTCCCGTGCTAGCTATTTCATTCACTCTTTCTAAAATATTATTAAACATATTTGATACGATCATATAATGAAAAATTGGCAAAACAATAGCTTATTAATTATATTTACCCGTATGGTATCTTTCCTCTGTCTCGTCAACATCTTTTTCAGAATCAACGATTCTTCCACGACACGCTAATTGTAAATCATTATTCATATAATACGGCTCTTGCAACGACATTCTTTTATTCGTTTCAGGAGATTGATCCTCTATTTCTTCTACGTCGCCCATTTCGAACATGCTATATCGCTTACTTGCAGGAACCTTGCTTTTTCTTAAAATACTTCTGGGTAAAGGTGGTCTTGGTGGAACTTTTCCATTAGAAAATTCGGATTCACGATCTCCATGTGGCAATGAAATCGATCGTTTCGGGAGAGACGGACAGGTCGTTTTTGACTTACTAGCTTGCCTATGTATTTTTTTATCATTACCTACTAAACTGGCCTCGGAACTAATACTATCGTAACGGTAAAGATATAATGGATTGGTTGCATTATTTAATATTTGTTGATTTGTTGATGAATCAGTTAATATCGTAGAAGATCCCCGATAACCAGAGGATGGTTGCGTTGCGGTACTGCTAGTAGAGGTTGAATTATTTGGTATGATTTCACTTATAGGTCGGGCTTTATGACGCATCGGAGGTGATAAGCAAAACAGAGGCTTTTTCGCTTCTTCATTAATATTGATATGCCTCGAAACTTCTGGTACATCGTGCAAGATTTTCTTGTACTCAGTAGGTAAAAGGAATGTTAGTGACTCCCAGTCTTTAACATGGGAAAATCCACGTTGTCGCAATGCATCTATATCATTACACGAGAATGGTCGGCCAGATCTACCAGTATGTTTCCAGTTAACTCTGTTTTTTCCAAAGCACTGCGGTTTTAAGGCTATATTATCCAACTTCCTATCTTTGATACTGAGAAACGATAAATCAGGCAAAGCGTAATTCGGATACACAACATACACTGGCTTTTTATTAACAATAGTTTCTCGTAAAGAAACGTTTTCTTTCTCTTTTACAGGTGGTGTATACATTAAAGATGTTTGAACTGAATTATCTTCTGTTTCAGCTCTTGCTTGAATACCCATTGTCTTACAAATTGGATATTTCTTTTCTATCGATTTAATCCATGCGATTTTTCGCTGATGTTCGAAACTGTTGGGAATGATATCAAAATCATGTTGATCGGTATCATCATCGTGCGTTAAATCTGACTTAGACATATTTTCCGATAATTCTTCTACAGATGCAGAGGACATCATTTCGCCTTTACGATCATTTATCGTTGACGAGTCCTTTGGAATGTCATTAAAATTGTCTTTCTGCTTTTCCTTTTCCTGATTATTGCACAGGTCACTTTTAACCCAATTTATAGAGAAATCGCCATCTGGTACTTGACGTTTAGATGTATTATTTATATTCTGCCGATGTATTTGCGTATTCGTATTAGTACCACTGTCGCTAGCACTATTATTTGTAGGCCATCCATTATCACTCGCAGAGTCTGATTGATCTAAGGTAAGACTCATTCCTTCAGCGCTCATACTTTTTTGCTTCATAAATAATTTAACAAGACTTAAATTTTGCAATTTCTTTCCGGTTGAATTATGTTCTCCATTGTCAGAACTTTCCTCATTTGTAGATCGACTCATTACAGATCCCGAACTATGCTGTGCATGATTGTTCGACTCCGCAGAATCAACCTGTGTACGAATATTAAAAAAAGGTTTAGCTTATTGATAAATTTGATTCGATATTTTGAGAGAAAATTAACGTTAAAGCTTACAGAAAAATTTAGGGGCATATTAAGATGTTGTAATTGCGTGGCCCGAGTAAGATCGGGCAAGCTCTGACTTCTTTTATTTCTAATAGACATAACATTTTCAACGTCTTGTGAAAATTCGGGTATCGTATTATTATTGCCTGACGGATGACGAGTTATAATTTTATTCATGGAAGAATGCTTCAAATTGCTCCATGTAGTATATATTTTAGAATCTGAACAAGCCATTGATAAATCTAATGCATTTTTCAGGTCCACATTTCTATTATAATACGGTTCTGCTGCCTCATAAGCCCTTTGTTTTTCTGCGAAAAGAAACACCATCCGTATTATATTTTCCCGTTATTCCTGTACATCGAAAATAATTTATGTTCATACCTTGATTTTCAAAATCTTGAGAGCCATCTGAATACATGGTAATACTACCCTCAAATGCGATAGTATAGTTGTCTTTATTGTTCGTTTGACATGTTAATAACATATCTTCGCAGTCCAGAGAATCGACGCTGTAGCTACCCCCCGGTGGTAGTACGGGTGTTTCTTTCAAGGGGGAGAAGAGCAATGATGATTTGCATATAGATATTGTATCTGTCGTCGAACAAGCTGAATCTTCTCCCTTTAAAAAAATATGTATATAATATATATTGTCATTACAAATTTTACATGTCCGTAAATAATTCACCATGCAATTTTCATAACTGACATAGTGACGTTTTCATGCACTGCGCAAATGAAATAAATTACTTAATTAATTTGAATGTTTTGTTACATGATGCAATGTTACATGATAAAATTAGTTGAGATGTAGTTTCTTTGTTAATCATGCAAAGGAATTGCAAGCAAATTAAGTTTTATTTCCGTGTTAAGCAGAACTCAAATGCCAATGTAAATATTATAAAATCAATTTTAATGGCAGCAGAAGAAATCCAACATTTTCAGCCATTGTCATACCTGGCTGCTGGTATGAGGGCTGATAGACGAACCGATGTCAAGTTTTTCCATAACAGATCCAGATATACTGGCATAACGTTCCCTTTGATAGGTAGACTGCCATGATAATGAAATACTTTTAGATTGTTATTCACAAGACCGAAGAAGAAACAGGAGGTATCTTAGGTTGTTAATATCCAAGAATGATATTTAACATTGGTTTACAAATTAATGAATAATATTTACAAAAAGATATTGCCCAAGAAATATTTACACCAATTTATGATATGTTAACAACTCTATAAAGTAACAGCCTTTACAACGTCAAGGTATTTATAAAATATATTTGCTTGCAAACTATCCACCATGAAATTAATTTTGTCCAACAACTAGAATATAGAACTTAAATTACAACATAAATATGAAATCGTGAAACGACCAAAATATATAATAATTTATTACAATCACCTCTGAATGCTGGACCGGATCTGTGCACATAACAGGCAACGCTGTAAGCAAAGTATGAATGTCTGCAGTGCGAAAGCTCTCCATATCAATTTCTGCCAAATTAGCATCCAAGTTACGGGAGAGATCATCGTAATAACCCAAATCCTCCCGGGAATACGAAGCAGAGAGCGAGGACAATACACTAGGATGAACATGAAGTCCTCCGTCTCTGTAGCTAACATTGTAAACACGAATAAATATGGGTATTCGATTTCTTGAATAGTTAACAAACAAATATAATATTACACTTGTTAAATCCTTACCCATAATCGAAGATCCACTGATACTCCACATTATCCTGTACAAACTCCGAACTAATTAAGTCATGTTGCATTGAATCTGTTGCAGGATTGGAGTTGCAATCAGATCCTGGTGTTTGTGGATCTTCCATCACCACAGCCCCTTTGCCTGCACCTAAGGTACATTACGTAAGGTTAATAAGCAGGCAACAAAATTGTGTACGATATAAAAATTATAGGAAACACACCGTATCTAGCATATATAAAGTGTTTTTGTGGTTTGTTAAACATGTTTTCCCTTTTCATTTATATATCGGCGTAAATTGTGCATAATACAACGATTTGTACTATTAGCAAATTATCTACGCCGTTCATGAGAAGTGGATGTATTTACATCTTTTATACTCTGCTATGCAGTTCATGACAGGACACTTTTACCGAACCTTTATATGCATTGTATTCCGTGTTTTATAAAATCACGTGGAGAATTACGGAAATATATGTGTTCTCTGGATTTTTGTCACATTGTTATAAGGAAAATAATCAGACGTCAAGAGATCATCACCTCATCGATGTAATGCGCACATAGCAGTAGTATCGCAATTTTGATAATAAATCACATTTTTGGAGTACCCACACAGAATCTCAGGAATCTCATTGTGTTGATTTTGATAAAACCACCGACAATACACCGATAAACATGTTAGAAGTTTCCTACTTTTTCGTGCACAGTAGACGTTCACGATAACTAAGTGTCAGCAAATGACGTCAGGTTGAGGTTATAGAGAACGCATTTGAGCACTGTGTTAGTTTTCCGTATTGGGGATGATCAAGGCTGCACGTCACCATACCAACACATATGAGGGCGTGTTTTAAGGTTAGTTGTCACGTAATAAATAATTAATGTTTCTGCGGTATGTTTATTGAAATCTCTCCCTATACCTCTCAAAAATTAATCTCTCATCAGTTTAAAACGTGCATTCGAAGCCAATTTGGATGACCGCATATTTATGACAGATCGATTCTTATTGTGCATTAAAAAGACGAGAACCTTGGGTCGAACAAGTAATCATCGAAGAGTAAATATTAAACTGTGCACCAAAATCCTGAGCGATAGAAACAAACGGATTGTATACATGAATTTCACATAAGAAATATGTACTATTTAATAGTATTCTAGTAATAGCTTTAATTAGATACAATTTAAGAAAAAAGAATTGCACTGTGTGTACTAAATGTCTGCCACTTTTCAATTTCTGCATTATGTTGCAACATAATGAATAAGTTCAAAGACAATACATAGTTAGATTTCTACATTTCTATATTTAGTTTCACATAGATACGCGAATAGCACATTAATAGACGAACTTATAAACATCGTAGGAACATATAGAATGGTTCATAGTTTATACTGTCATTTATAGTTAACAACACACGTGTCAATGGACTGCCTTAAAGAGACACACTTCAGGCGATCGTTGAGTTTCAAAGACTAAAATGTATTCAATTGGTAGTAATTAAGAAAAAGAAGATCGTTTTGATTCCAAGTCCCCCTAATCATACCTCGATAAATCTTTTTCCATCGCATCGCCACGGTCGCTGGGATATTCGGTTCTACGGAAAATATTTACATGTGATAAATGTTATCCGAAAACACTCATGCTTATGACCATATGGCGACACTCCCGCCCGTCACTTATAGCATAGTTAGGAATTCATTTTAACTGCGCCTATGGAGTACGATTGCTCATGCGGCGCATGAGCATTACCAATCCAGAGTAAAGGGTGGGCAAAAGGAAATCGGATACAACACGCTTGAATTAAGGTTGCGATACACACGCTAGATTTTTTGTTCCTGTTGTTTGGTCGAAATTCTCAGATCTGAATAAAACATTTGTAAGAGTAACATACATTTTGTATTCATGGAACCCTACAATTGCTACTTGTAGAAAGCAAACTAATAAAATACTTCAATGATACGAAAACTTGGCAGCGTTTAATATTTATTACCCTCTGCGTTCACGAAACCTTGACTAATTTTATTCCCAAGATACGGCACGGATGTCGTCAAGTTTAGGAAAGTTAGACGCGATTAGCATTCCGAAACAAAACTTGATGGAAATCGTTCCACACGTTCGACAGTGTTCATATTAATGCGTCCCGTGGTTTTACCAGTCGGAGGAAAAATCCTTCACGGTGTTTCGTGTCCAGTGTCGAGGGCACCGGATAATTTTAGCGTGCCGCAGAAGAAGCAAGGGAAACGGCAGAAGAAATTCAGCGGGCAAATTTTGCGGCCAGACGAAAATTTTACGCGAGAACCGGTGAAACATAATCCCACGCTGCCTTTGTCAAAGTGAGCGATTCGTTCGTTTGGCAAACGTGTGCATTTTGCGAATTCTTTATGGCTAGATTCCTTGCCGTCATGATCATGTTTCCGTTTACTTAAATCTTTCCAGCGGATGTTACAGAATTATTTATTTCGGAGCGTGCACATGTAAAACACTCCCACATGGAGTGTGCTACCGAAATAGTAGGGGCATATCGTCATTTCTAACATATGTGACCGCGAGAGTTGTTCTAAAGGATTTATGGTAAAAACGCGTCGAAACCATTTTACAGAACATAGAACAAACCGTTGGAATTGTACGACTAAATTGATGTTACTACCGCATCCGCCTCAACATCACGAGCATTAGCGTTTGTTAATGCATCCGTCCTTGAATAAAATAATATGCAGGCACACTTTTTCAATGTTAATTAATAGGATTAGAATTGATTACGAAATTAGCGCAGAATGGAAGAAAGGAGAATATTAAATGTATATGCGAATATAATATGAAAGAAAGTTCGCACGTAATATCCAGTACTTGAATCGACGAACTTCCGCCTATTCAGAAGACCCGCTTATCCATTTAAACGATGCATATAAACTATTGATAAACCCTTCCCCCCGTGTACTTAATATTATAAGCAAATTGGACTTCGTATGTTTGAATGCAGATTAAATGTATGCGAAATACATAACACCTTTTGTATTCTTACGATTGAAAAGAAGACAATTGCATTTCTCATAGGGTCGCCAGTAACATTTTCGATCTTGCCTCTTGCGTTTACCGCTGTGTAGATGTTGCGGTCGTGCAGGCGCTTGGAATGGTGGGCTCATACGACCCACAGAGAACTCTGCTATTTTCATGATGACGCACAACAAAAGCACTATCATCATTTGTCAATGTTCAGCGTTTTTATTATCCTATCACGTTACAACATAGTAGTAACGCTTTTTCACTGGAACAACCAGTCACAAGGTACGACGAAGATCCTCGACGCAAGCACTATTAAGTTACACAGTCCGATAACGAGTAAAATAATAATGGAAAATTTACCAATAGTCCAAAAGCGAGAATATTGAATCCCACTTATCCATCATTTTAAAATGTTCACTTTTCATTATTTTGTGTCACGGTGCACAATGTATGTACATACATTTTATCACTTCAAAGTTACATCACGGATGAGAGCAATTTCCGCGGTTTCAGTCTCCGTACGCTCTTCTACATGAAAGATGTTTGCACTTTGTTCGAACGAAATACACGTATAAAACAGAAGCGATTACTCTTCCGTACCCGCGCTGATGACACCTTTCAGAGATGCCCCTGTTTGCGGCACACCACTCTACACCGCCGTTTACACCGTGAACAATGAAGGGGCATATCGCTCGTGACTGAACCCAAGTTTCCGTTTTCAGTGATGGGGAAATAGCGACGGGTATTCGCGAAAAGTGCACAACTGTTGAAGTCTTTAGGAATCGAAGTACTGGGAGTGCTTAACCACTGCGCCAGCTTGCGATACAATAAAAGTACTGTTGGAATTAAACAAAAAATGAACATAAAATTGATTGGAGTTTATCAAAATGACGTTACAAATGGAGCGCCTTTATTAATATTGTAGAAAAGCAGAATTTACATTGCGAATGGTTGAAAATGCATAAACTTCCTGGGATTGTTCTCTATCGGTAATTCTAGTGATCTGACATCAAGTATGTGCGCTTATCAATATGATTCATAACTTTTACGGGAAGCGTGACCGGATACGAAAATGAAGAAGCAAGATTTACTTGAATATACAGAATATTCGGAACAATTGCAAAATGCAATTTTGGCATTGGTCTAATATTTCTAGCAGACAATAGTAATAATAGACGTTGCGTCAGCAGACACGTTCAACTGCCTAAATTGCAACAAGTGGCGAAGCAATTGTTTCGAGTTAATCGAACGTTAAGATAACGAGGGTTCGGCGGACCGATTAATGCTTACAAATACGGGTAAAATGTAAAAACTGTCCTGACGTTAACTCACGCTGATCAATGATTACACTAACAATGTTTGCCTTTTATTGGAGCAACTGATCGAGGGAAGCAAGTTATTGAATGGTGTAACGTGGCACAGTAGTTTTCTAGATAATATGTCTCTCGTTGGAAATACCCTATCGAATAGCACCAATTATATATAGGGGTTTTAATTATTTAAAGCTCATAATTTCTCAATGGAAGATCAAAGTTATCAGGGTATATATTTCTGTCGTTGAAAAGCAACAGATTCCATTGCAAAAACAAATTGCATGCAGAACTGTGCAATCAGAGAAAGTAAAGTGCTCGCAACTTGTTTACCCACTGCTAGTCTACCGAGTATCGATAACGTTCAACGATTAATCTCGCCGGCGCAATAGTAAACGATGCAATGTAGGCGTGTTTAATTACAGTAAATGCGTGTTCGACGAACCCATCGTTATACCGTGAAAGATGTACCATGTATAAATAACGACTTCATAAATCAGAACGAAACGAATAGGTGATCGTAATCGGATAGAAAATCCCGCAAGTCGACAGCTTCGTCCGAATAGCAATGAGCGATCATAAGAGGGGGCGGACCTGTAGATTTTTACGAAGGAGGAACCATGAACGCGCACGCAAGAAAATCATGCGAGTACAAAAATATCGATGCACCGGATGTTCGTGCGATTGTTCGCGAACTCTTTGCCTCCGAAATCACTCGTTCACAGAGCACACGAACGCACAAGAAAATCGTTCCGGCGCTGCCACTTATAGCACGACACTGGGAATAACGCAGCCACTTTGCTGATAATGGTCAATGCAGATAACGTTAAACGAACACAGATTTGATCGACGGTCAGCACAATTTTTTCCACGCTTATTTTGGCGGAATCAGTTTCTGGACCACTGTCTGAGTCAGACTGCCCTAACAGCGTGCGTCCTGCGCGGGAGAGCGTTTGCACACGGCACGACACGACGCGGAGTTTAATCTCTATTAATAAATACCCGCTCTGCCTCGGCCAGAATAGAGAGCAGCTCTCCTCCGCCGGCTCATTGAATGCATACGCGATGTTTCATATCGGAGTTCATAATAAACGCGAACCTATTTCGCCCCCAAAACGATTTTCATCGACGTGCTTACGGGGGTGAGTCTAGGCTGCAGAGTAAGAAGAGTAATCGACGGTCGAATTATCGTTCAGCCCGATTTTATAAGTTTTGTCAGACCGTGGATTTTAAGTTTCGTCTTTGTTAATGTTACTTATTTGTCAGGTGAATTGTGCCTGGTTAGATTTTATATTCGCCTGTTCGTCAAAGTAATGTTTTTGATTTGAACTCGAGCCATCGCTGGGGATGCTGCTGCGATTAATCGATTCGCGGATTAAACGTTAAAAATAGTTCAATACGATACGCCTCGAATTTGATCCTTATTTACGGAGAATAGATGTATTTTTATTTTATTCTTGTTCGTTGTGAGAGATCTTGAAATTAAGAACAATGTATGCAATGACTTTATTGAGCAGAGAATTGGAAATTGAATTAATTGAGATATTATACAGGGCAGCGTAATGAAAGATCAGCTGCACCGTCTAGGAAGCCAGATGTCTAAATATAAACAATTTATCAAATCAATAACTGCTTTCACAAGCACAATGCATGCTCCGATACAATTAAGATGCAAGGTAGTAGCATATAGAGTATCGGGATAAGAAGAATGCAATTTTACACGGAGAAAACAAACTGTTCACTCAAGATGAAAAGCCACTGCATTTAAAATATTTTATAGTAATTTCAATTTATTGATTATTCTATCTAAGTAAACGACACTCCAATTATCTTTAAAGTTGCAGAATTATTTTGTTAGCAAGAGAAAAAATAGTTGGAAAATTGATTGAGTTAAGTGGAACTGTGGGTACAGATGGAAAAAAATAAAAGAATGAAATGCATAATCGTGTTTGACCCAATCGCGTTACAAGCTTTTCTTTGTATGGAACATTGTATGTATGTACATGGCTTCGGACAAAGAATATTCCGAGAACTCCGGTGCAATCGCTTATAGACACTCGTAAGAATACAATAAGGTATTGAAAAAACCCACTGCTCATAATGAATTAATCAAAATGAAATATATTCACATTTTGTTACCCTTAACATTTTCGTACATATAATAGGTGTGTGTGTGCAACGAACGCGTTCAATTAAATGCTTGAATGGAACTTAAGTCATTCCAAGTGCATAAAACGCTAGAATTGATGATGGTCGTTAAGTACTGGATTATAGACATTAAGTAGCACATATGAAAATATTATACATAATATATCTAACGTTGACTTGAGGAGATGGACTACATTAAAAGTGGGTCGAGAGAAGTATAAATTACGAAAACAATACATATGCACAAACTGAACTTACCAACGCGTTCTCCGTTGCCGCAGACAATACCTGTCGCCAAGGCCTGGAAAATATAGTCACATGATTAATTCTATTTGCTGGAGTTTTATCAGTATTCATATTATTAAAAAAGAAAAACGCACGATTGTTTATTATCATCGTGTCACGATGATAGACAATTTTTACAAGCTACAGTATAGTGATATTTAGGGTTCACTGGGTGGAATTTAATGTTGCCCTTGATGGTTATTATTACACGATACTGCGTTAATCAGGGGGTTAATATTTGTGCTGTGCATCTATATTCGCGTATTTTTCTTATAAAAGCATCCGACAAGAATTTGAAATTCTTGAGCTGCCTCGTGGGTTAGCACGTTATAAAATGCCACGTTATTCTTGTACCTTTACAAGCGCTTCAAAGCAGTACCTTTGCAAGATTATGGTGCATTCCCTCTTCTGAACTTGAGAGTTAGCAGCGTGATAAATATTATTCAGACGAGAATACTTTATCTAGACATTATTAAGGAACAAATTAAGACGGCTGCTATTGAATTGTATATTATGCTGTCATGATCGATCTATATACGATATGATCAAAATTGTATCATTTACAAAATGATTCATTCTCTCAGCTTACAACATATCAACTTTTCCAGTTCATTCAATAATGGTTTAATCCGTAGATGCTCTCATTATTATACACCAACGTATAAAATCTAAACTTTAAATATTGGTAAAAGTAATAGGATTAGGCGTTGTGAGCATTGGGTCATAGTTTATTGGAAAATTTGTTGGGAAAGATTCGTTCGTGATAAAGTCGTCCGATATGTGGGCCCTCCGTTTGCCATTCCGAAACACGTTTTTCTTTCTACAACCCACATGGCTTTGTTCTATTCTTTCTTTTTCTGCTGGTATACGTGGTATACCCATATTAATCTCAACACGTGAATAAGGGCGTCACATTGTAATTAGCTTCAAGTGCGGTGATATACAAGCAACTGGGAGCGATTCTTAAGCTATTTTTCCGACCCAGCAAACAAAAAGACCGAGTGCCACGAGGAACAAGGTCACTGGATCCTAATAAGAGTTCGTGTCTACATAAGAGGAGGATGAATCACTTTTGGTACAATTATCTCTTGCTAGTTAAAGCTTCGTAAAATTGATTATTATCGCTCATTTCTAATTACGTCATGAAAAATCATAATACAAATGGTTGATAAGCACGGAGATAGCAGAGAATTTTATATTTTATACAAAATTGTTGTCATTTTCGAGAA
Source organism: Nomada lathburiana (assembly GCA_963667235.1). NCBI lineage: Eukaryota > Metazoa > Arthropoda > Insecta > Hymenoptera > Apidae > Nomada > Nomada lathburiana. The sequence continues at coordinate 10,890,775 of OY763905.1, read as the reverse complement.
CGGCCAGTATTACGAAATAAAAGAATGAAAAACGTTTAAGATTTCTAGAACGTCAATAATTTGCTATGATGTTTTTCGGGCGCAACGTATTGATTTCTATATTTGCACAAAATGTAGTATAAAACAGAGTAACAGAGTATGTACATAGTTCTCGATTAGATGTAACCTTCGCATCGATTTTATGTGCAACAGAGGTCAATGACGCATTAGGTACAACTATGTCTAAGAAGTGCGTTTGTTAAACAAATAAAATAAAACGAATAAAGACAACTGTTATAATCTTGTCCCCCCTATAAGACTGCATTCCTGTTCTTGATTATGTTAATGCATATACACAAGGAATAAAGGAACGCCCACATTCTTAGGTGCGAGGAAACGAGTCGATATCAGAAGCGACTAAAGTACTCACGTTCATGGTGAAGGGACAGCTGACAGTCGATCCACTTAACACTCAACACTGCCACGATTTATGGCATCGCGTAGAATTCCAAGAGAAAATCACTGTACGATTATGAAACGATGATATACGCATGTCACTTCTTAAAAATCACGAAGATCTTACTTTCCGGAATGCATATTCTGAGTCACTCTGGCGAAGAGAGCCCCTCCCTGACTGCAACTACCCCTGTCTTCTAGCCACTAATGCGCATGCTCTTGAATTCGACTGGTGTTCCGTTAAAAGGGGATGATTCCGTTTCGCATTTAATTTCTCCTCGAGTGCATGCACTTTTATGCACTAACACCTTGATCGCTCCTGTATAAATCCATGCGTAGGGCGTAACGATAATGAACTGTCTGTGATACGTTCAACCCTTAATTTTTTGAGGTTATGCTGCGCATGTCCTAAACACCCTCACCGAGCACCGGTGTTCGAACGACTGATCCACGATTTTTTTCCTTTCTTCAATGAGGAGTAGTTCAAATATTTCTCACAGACCAATCTGCGTGCCGAGGGATTACTCGCTTATGAGTAATCATTCTGAGATAACGGCAAACGTTACTAATTTACAACCGTGATACTTTTTCTCCGATGAGAATGCAAGATCATTATACGATTCCGCACCGACTTCGTCTTATATTGATTTTCTACGCTTCGATATCCGTACCTGGAAAGGTTGCTATTTCTTTGTCATATACGTTATGCTTAGAGCACAACTGCGAATAAAGGCGATAGTAAATCTATCGAAAAATGTTTCTAACCTTTTTGTACTTTTCTAAATCGGTACTAGTCCACATTTGATTTTATTTAGTGTATCGCCAAATCTGGCACAATTCTCCCCTGAATTTTTTTAACTTGACCAATTAGCTTCGTCAGTAAGGGGTGAAAATCCATGCAAAATTTGTATTCATACTTTGGCAGAGAATTAGCACGAATGTATAAGTCGCGGTTACTCATTATACAAGATCATTATCATTCTGGATAAGCAGGCATATATTGAAAATGATTTGTAGCTAAAAGTAAATTATGTTATGTCTAATTTTAGTGCGCCACTAACCAAATACGCAATATTTGTATAGTTTTAAAATAATTTTACGCTCGTAAAAATTTGGAAAAAATTCTATACACATATTACTATGCTAAACCAATAATAATAATAATAATAAATATAATAAATGATTAATAAGGTATTAAATTTGTTTCTCGTTTTATACGTTTTATTATGTAAAAATTGTCACGTCCTAATTTTGTACCAGCACATCCTATCCAGTAAGGTACAAAATGAATACTTTTATAAAAAATATAAATGTTCAATGCAGTGTACGGTAAACAGACAATATATACACGTACGCAGATATTGTACAGAGTAATGTTATGTTAAAAAAATATGTTGCACATTCTACTGATTTCTCGACACGCCTTGATATTGTCATAATTATATGTTCATATATTTATCGTATAAGTGATTATGTACAAGTCTTAATTAAGTCTAAGAAGTATGGTACATAAATTAATGAAGATATTATCGAAGTACATGTACGTTCTATGGATTTTACAAAACATACGGGATTCACACTCTTCTCTTGTGCGTTTTTTAAACTCAGTTGTTATTGTTTGGCATACTTGTAGAGGAACTGTTGTACTTGGCATACGTATTACGACAATTATTTTCTATATTTAATTCTAATATTTCTGCTCTAAAGAAATGATATTAAATTTGTATATACATACATAAACCGCGGATGAAATTAAATAATATTCGATTTAGAAGATACAATTGATTGCGGTAATACTCGCAATTTAATACTTATCATCTGTTTCCTTTTATCAACCTCTGATTTTCTTCTCAATACATTCTCTCTTATGGATACTAACCCGGGAGTATCGGGAAACTAGTCTCCACGGAAATATATTTCATTGGATAACCCCCATATCTTTTTATCACCGGGCAGTGAGGAATGTACAATGTTAGATATTGCAAATTAATAAATGTCTTTCCACATGAAACGTTTCATGACAATAACTTACTTCGGCAAAAAGTTGCATTACCAACGAAATGCAGGAATAAATATGTATAGATATATGTATAGGTTTCATTTAATGCTGTAAGCTATTGTTACTCGTATCGTCTATTTTTTGGTGCTTTGCGACATCTTCGTCTACCAAAGATGGCGATTATACAAATAACTATCGTCGCTAGCAACACTGCGCCCACAGCCCATACTGCTTTACTAGTATTAATCTTTGGTTTCTTATCTTGCTCTGAGTCTAGGTTATCGGGTAGTGACTCATCAATAGGAACGTCAGTCGCCGCTTCCGACTTTAATGTATTATGATTTTGCGGCTTCTCTTCGGTTACATGTACAGACGATTTAGAATCTAAGTTCTTATTAGAATTAGCCACAGCATTTATATCGGTTTTCCCGTCATTCAGTTTGCTCAAAGAGGTTCCGTTCTTTATTTTTGTTTTTGCCCCCATGCCTCTTGGTCTGATAGTAGTTGTAATAGTAGGAGTAGTAGTAGTAGTAGTAGTGGTAGTAGTCGATGGTGCATGCATTTCCGCAATTACTTCTTTTTCTAGTTTCTCTAATTCTGAATCTTTGGTATCAATTGCTTTGTATTCAAAATCCTCATCTAATTCGTCGATGAAATCCTCTAATGGCGAAAAAAATGACAGCAGTGAATCGGCTGAAATTTGATCTATTTCTAGAAATTTATTGATTACTTTCGTCCAATCATCGGCGCTTCCTTCTTGGATCATTTTTCTGTAAAAAAGAAGAAAATGTTCTGAATCTATTTCATAAATTAAAATATCTCACAATTGTTCTTTAAATGTAGCCCTCACAGGAAATTAATATTTATTTTCTTTTCAATGATCGAATCGTGTCGAACTTCGGTGGACTCCATTAGGTATTCATAAAGTTGGAATGCCAGGATACTGCCAGCTATTTTTCTGTAATAACAATAATGTGCATGATTATAGTTCATTTCGATAAATTTATAACAACTATATTGAAATTATTTTTATCATTACTAACGGGAGATATGGTTTATTGCTGGTAATATATTCGTCATTTAAAAATGTCGGAAGTTCTGTTCCATTCGAGTTAACACCCTCATATTCCTCTCTGAAATAACAATGTTAACAATTCATGTTATAAAAACAGCAGAACGAAATTTCGAATATAATTGAGATATTTATACAACGAACCTATACGTCCACCATGATGATATTAATGCTTCGGGATTCTTGATTTCTGCCTCAATAGCATTAATCCTCCACATGTCTGCAGACATATAATAAGCCATTCGTGGCAACGTATTCAAGGCAGTAATCATTAGGGATCCGATTAGACGGTGATCGTTGTCAGTGGAATTATCCATAATGCGAGTATGATTTAACCAAGCTGGACTTGCTGCTAGAATACCAAACAATTCCGACACACCTTCTTCTAGTGCTGTGGAGGAATTATGAAAATTATTTTTACTGAGCCCTAAATATATTTTGTTCAATACTTTTTAATTATGTAATACCTGAGTATCGATTAGCTGTATTAAGTACTGGAGTATTTTCGACGGATATTTGGTTGAACACAATTTTTCCTACGTTTTTATGAGCAGAGAGATAATTACTTAAAGTCGGCTCGAAGCAGGTGCATACACTATATAAAATATATTTAAATATTATTATAAAATTGAATTTAGAGTTTTTAACTAAAACATGACCACAAATTTTTTCAAAGAAAATACCTTAAAACAGCGTCTTTACAATAGTTAATTAGTTTCGATGGACATTGTTGATTGAAACGACTTTTATCCCAAAAATCTGCTTGTGGAACCTGGCCCAATATTTGTGAGCTCATAGCAGAAGCAGTTTTGTATAGAGATTGTGCAATAAGTTTCTGAAAAATGATTGAATTGAATGTTTGTTTATTTGACGAATTTAATGAGTACGAATTATTCTTTACCCTCTTCCACAGATTCTTTCTTATGTTGTACATTAATTCCGGATAAGGTGCTACATCAACTAATATTGGAATCCAGTCACTTCCTTGAAAGGTTCCTTTAACAAAAACATTGCAATTCTTCGATTAAATTTATACAACTCTATCTAAACAGATTTCTAATATTTTAGCTTACCAAGTAAATCAGCTGGCAGTGTATCATTAAGATTGATGTTATATTTGTGTGATAAATTAGATATTGCAAACTTCAATATTTTTTTATGAAGATCGGTTATCCTACTCCATTCATATTTGAGTTTTTCATATCCATCACTGTATGCACTCAAAAGTTCCCAATACTCCGAAATATGTTTGGCACCTGAAATAAAAATTGCGACATTTGCATGTTTAATAAAGGAATAAAATTTTAAATGCATTAAATGATTAAATGCATTTAAATTTCACAGTATTGTATAATGATATTAACCATTTGCTTTCGATGCTTTGTCAACAAGAGGCAAGATAGTAGCTGAATAATTATTCACTAATGGAGCTAAAGTTTGATGCCATGCTATCCAAACAGCACTCTTTTTTTCGATATTGTTGTTGCGAGATAATATATGTTCCGTATCTGAAATCATTAATATATTCAGTTGAACGTAATTTAATCTTCGATCTATTTATGAATAATTAATGGAAACCAATGGTACCTTTTCTTGTCGATCTTCTCTGGAACTCTGTTGCCCCAGCAAAGTGGACAAGCTATAACAATTAAAATAGCTTCAAATACATTTTGGGCAGACAATTATCATAAATATAACAAGAAGAGTAATTTTTCTTACTTGTTTGAAATCTTCGTTATCCAGCAGAGCGTCGCCTATTTTTTCAGCCACACTATATTTGTATTGCAAGGATAGATCATTGATACTATATTCCGAATTATTTCCGACATAATCCTTTTGCAAGTTCTTAAAAGCAGCATAAGAAATTATTTTCTCCTCCTAAAGGACAAAAAATACGCTTCTGAGTGATCGTATATTAGTTAAAAAAAACAATTAGAAAATCGTAATTATGCATACCGCAATGTTATTAACATTGCGTTTATTCGCCAAGGACCTTACCCATGCTAGTAATGATTCATTCGTTGGAGAATTAATGAATTTCCATTCTGCTTCAGCAGTATCCGCACAAAAATCTTCGTAATCGAATTCGGTTATCTTTATGAAAGCTGTTGCATTTTCATTTTCCTCTGACGCGATTGCGTATACAATTAAATTAAAGATTATACAAGCCCATTTTGATGGCATCCCTTTGCTCTACAAGAAGAAGACAAAACTGATCAGTCCTTGAGAGACGATGCACAAGTAGACTATACAAAAAAATTTTTCGAATTTTGTATATAAATCCTCTAAACATTTTGTTATTCTATTATTTAAATATTTTGTTATGACGCCATTACTGAGCGGAATATCGTCTTGCATAGTTCTAAGTGAGTCACTTTATCGGTCATATTTTGTTCTGAAAGACTGATATATCCATTCGTTTTTCATATATGATAGTTATACCAGTTAAATAATTAGAAATCATTAGTAACTTAAAATCTTGCTTCGGCCAGGTTTATATGCATAAGTATAAATAAGTGTCATATTATTTCTTACGTGTTCTATGGAACAATTTATTCGAAGATTTACATCATTATGCTTGACCTTTAAATACATTTTCGCGTTAATTCCTACTGCTTTTTCGCATAAATCACGAAGGAAAAAGAAATCTGGCAAGAAGTTATTACACATACACATATGTATACGAACTAACATGACCGAAGAAGCATCGTGATTCAGCCAATTGACGATAGTCACACCACGTTCGCATATTTAATTGTTTCCAATTCGGCATGTATGTATGTAACTCTGTCTAACATAAGCAAGTACTTATCGGGATCATAAAGCCTGTTACGGGGTTTTGTCGATGCGTTCAATTGAACGAGCATCGATCCCCTTAACGGCAGAAAAGTCTTGCAAATTTCTAGCAGGGACTCTAATTACTGTTAATCGTGTCCTTCATGTTTCAAATATATATTTTTAAATATAGAGATAAGCATGGAATAATGAAATAATGGAATTACTTCGAAAAATAAAAGAGAAGCAAAATCATCGAACCCGGTTTCCGTAAAAGTTAAACAACTATATTTTTATGGAGTGCAATGTTGATTGCGATCGTATGTTACATTCTATTAAATGCGTAATGACGCAAATACGTATAATTATTGAATCACGCGTGGAAAAATATTGAATGAAAGACAATGGACGGCACCGGGTCCCTCGGTAATAATTAATACATTTCTGGCATGTGAACAAGGGTCAAGAATACATCGTAACCGTGATTATATTATAGTCATCAGACAACCAACAGAATGAAAAGAATTGTAATTTTAATAGTATATGTAGACGGACTTTGGGAAAGCGTTAAATCCGTCAACTTTCTCTTTTTTTGTACTAGGTTAAATGAACATCTTTCATCTGAAAATGTGCTTTTAGTTATTAGACATTGCGAGTTAATTATACTCTTATGCAACTTGTAATCTGTATAATATGATAATGTATGACGGTCTTTCAATGCAATATCTACTGGACAAAATAACTGACCGAAACGTTACTTTGCATTTTGTGCCAACTGGTTCAACCGGTACTCTTTTCATCTTTATGAATTCGTTTAATGTATGTAAGTATTTTCTGTATCAATGGGCTTCTTTACTGGCGCAAAAACTCGGAACAGACACGTCTGTCCTTCGGACTTGAACATCTCCTTTGTAAATGTATGTATGTAGTTAGTTTTTTCAGAAAGGAGAACCGAGTATGCTATTTACCATAAACGAAATGCCGTACAATGTACAAAATTTTAAAGAAACAAAGTCTAACGAGGTTAATTCTACCGAATTGTGAAACACGTAGAATTAGAAAATAAATGTTGTCATTATAAACGGAGGAACCATTGCCAATACTAGTTAGATGCATAGACAAGCACAAATTCAATCGCATCAAAATTAAACAGATTTGCAAGTTGCCGCATGCGCACAAAAATAGCTGTGTATAAACTAATAAAACATTCAAGCAAAGTTGGCGCTACAGTACGCACCAGATTTAGGGCAATCACGAACTTATAATATTATACGATTTTGGTAACACCGATCTAGACAAAATGAGATCGAAGATCGACTATCACAATTGATACGGCGATAAAGGAATTCGTATGTAGATCCCGCGAAATTCGAATCACGAGATTGTAACTTAAATCACCGGTTAATCTGATGTATTACGCAGTGTTGAAAATGATAGTATATCTTCTGCTTTTTGTCGATACTATGATCAACATTTCAATTCAATGGTACTCAAGAATTGAAAATCAACAGTTCAATTAATACCGTTTAGAGAGTTACGGCTTTTGTCACCTTCATCTTCTGCTTAATTTACATAAAAAATTAATCAAACTTCATGGAAATTAACAATAAATTAACAGATATATAATTAGAATTTATGTTTCCTGAATTTCTTGCTAAATTCGGAACAAATACTTAGTTCTTTCTATGAATATACATATATTAAGAATCAGTTCTCACTTGCATCAGTGTCAAGAGAACAGATCTAGTTTAAGTTGTGTTGATTTTGCTCACCTTTCTTGGTCGAGCGTCGTTTCGCTCGACCGTTCACGTTTTCGATTGTTTTTGATGATTCCCTTCGATACGTGCGACGAACAAAGATCGACTAAGCGACAAAACGAGAAAGAACGAAATAGAGACGATACACACGCGCACGTATCCTTGTCGAAAAACCAGAGGTTGACCACGGGTCAAAGTTTGCTAATTGAACACGATTCCACGGATATGCAATCTAGTAAAGTACTATCTGAGGCGTACCTCACTGTAAACGATACACACACATCGACCGTATAGTGTATGACTGTTTGAACAAAGTTCGCACGATCCAAATTCCTTTACATCATGCCACTCGCCTCGGTGGCAGTGTGTTACTGTAGCGTATGACGTGCATTATGGCCACCGGGAATGCAGTTTCACAGAGATTGCACACTTTCCAACGATTCCGTAAAGCACAGCTAGATGGCGTAGGTAAACTTGCATTGCGATTGATAATGAAGGGAACCATGTTCTCTTGACTAATTTTTCCTGATTTTGATGAGAGACAAACAAGATATATGTATATAAAAAGACAAATCACCACCGACGAGATAGATGAATAGACTAATCATACCCATTAAATATCCCGTACCATTTCCGTGTCACTCGCAATGTTACCAACAGATTATAGAAAATAATGCTAACGCTCTCTAGCGTAGACAGTCACGTTGGGCCACGAAAGTCCATAAGGTGATTTGTTTATTAACGTATCTTGTCAGTGGTATTTAATTGTAAAGGAATACAATGGCATATTTAAGGATTGCCTGTCTATCGATAATTTTGTCCATATTTTTATTTCACTCAAGTTTAGCCGGTAATAAATATTCTGCAGAAGCAAATAAACCGAAATACGAAAATCCTTTGGAATTTCCAACCTCGCTCCGTGAGTTAGACAAACCATTTCGGATGGCAAAATTAAATGTGCTGTGGGTAAAAGCAAAAAATGTAAGTACTCTTGCATTACAAAAAAATCGATAAAAAAATTGACATTTTTCTATATTCTTAGCGCTTGACGGATGCCAAGTTGCAATCGATATTCAGCGATCTGAAGATTCATGATAAAGAAGAATTAGCGTATAAGCCCATTAAATCTGATGGCAAAGATCCTAACGGTGAAGAAGAAGCTCGTTTGCGAAAGAAACTTATTGGTATTATATATTATACAGTACAGTAGATTAATTTTTTGACTTGTTTACTTTTCCCTACTTTAATATAGTATACGAGGGCTGTCTGAAAAGTTCTCGGCTTAGCAATGAAAGAAAATTTTTTTGACGTGAAATATGTTTTATTTTTCAATATAATGTCCATGTGTCAGGCCAAGAACTTTTCAGACTGCCCTCGTACATATTTATGTTTTAGTCATTTGAATTATTCATTTATCTGCAGGAATTATGAGCACTTATGGATTATTGGAGCACTTTGAAGATACTGAAAATCCAGAATTCTTGAAGAAATACAAAGCTTTAAACGATGGTAGTAATTATGTTGCTCGGGATGTTTTTAAGGATTCAAGGTTGAACAAATTATGGGCCAAAGCAGAATTGGCAGGCTTCACCCGTAAGTGCATTATAGCCTCCAGATTTTATTATATTCAACAAAATTTTATTTTTGTAATTGAATTTATCTTCAACAGATGAAGAATTGCAAACTCTAAAGGAAGAGTTTCAACATCACCAAGATAAGGTAGATGAATACCTGAGTATATTGAAAGATATAGAAGCCGGTGATTCTGATGCGCATAAAAGTTAATAATTTTTTAATTTGCTATGAAGTACCAATGCTTACAATTGTATAGAATAAAATCAAATTGTATATGCTATTTTGTAGACAGTTTACATGATAAACCGGACAATTGGAACGAAATAGAACAGGATGAAGAAATCACTAACAATGTTCCCAGCAAAAAATTAAGTTACTTGGAAAAAGCAACTGCGCTTAGGTATACATATTATCATGTATAATGTTATTGATAGTACATAAATTAATATATGTTTTATGAACAGTCGGTTTTGTATTGCAGAGAAAAACATTTGGATTTGAGAAATGGGTACGATCACTTGGATAGATTAACTGCAAAAGGGCCAAATCACAAAGAATTCATAGAACCAAAGGTGCAAAGTTTATGGAGTATTGTATTAGAAGCTCAATTTTCTCCAGAAGAACGTGCTTCGTTAAAAGTACATATTTATACATGAAATCATTAATGATTAAAATTTATAGTCTTACGTGGTATATTATTAATCATTTTTGTATTATCAGGAGGAACTGCTGCACTATGAAGGAAGATTATTGAAGTTACGTCATTTACATACGGAAGCAGCTTTAGATGCTGCCCGAAAAGGAAAAGAATTTGACATAGAGAATTCCACTATGGAGCAACATATCAAAAAGCATGCCAGAACTGTTCAAAAGCTTCATGCAGATCTCGAAACAAAAATTTTGCAAAGACACTCCGAACTTTAATTCACATTAGCGAGCGTTTAATAAGTTTATAAAAATAATTGCCACTTTAACAGTAATTATAACTTTGAAGTTACCATAAAATATTCTTACCGCAAGTATAAAGAACAATTTGTTTGAATGTATGTTACTAAGTAATGAACTATTTTATGTTATATTTACACGACGCATTTTATGGAATTTATATTATGAGAGAAGATAAATATATGTATGTATTGTTTAAATTTATACAATATTGATTCTATGAAATAAAAATTTTAAATACAAGTGCTTTACGAAGTTTTTCTATGGTACTATCTATTACATATACAGGGTGGCCCATAAGTCTCGCCGTATTTTTAAATTTTGCGTACCTGAGGTGATTCTGAACTACTTTTTCCTTGACCAAAATATTCCACGAAGCTTCGTTTTTGAGTTATTAACGAAAAACACTGTCCAATGAGCGCGCCCGTATAGCGCGCGGCCAGGCACCACCGCGCGCGGTTGTCATCAGGTGCATCGAGGGGCAACGTATGGCAAATATTACATCATCTTAAATTAAGAATAATGTGTAATTATTCGTTATTCATGGATAACAATTTAATTATCAAGTCGTTTAATAACTGTTCCATACTTTTATTCCTTATCCGAAACGAATAAGGTATTTTATTACTTATGAAAAAAACGTTTGGATAATTAATGTAAGAAAAGATAGTTAAATAAACTCATCCTTTCGTTCACGAAGTAACCTGCTTCGACGAAAGTTAGTCCTTGGCAGTTGGTCGTTGCACCGATCCTGACCTATCTTAACAATTTTATGCCACGAAACGCACGTCTCGGCGATCGATACCGATCTGATTCGCACTTGTTTCCACACGCACTACAGTCGTTACTACTAATCGTTAATGGCGTGTCGTGTACGTGTGGAAACAAGTGCGAATCAGATCGGTATCGATCGCCGAGACGTGCGTTTCGTGGCACAAAATTGTTAAGATAGGTCGGGATCGGTGCAATGATCAACTGCCAAGGACCCACTTCCGTCGAAGCAGATTACTTCGCGAACGAAAAGGTAAGTTTATTTAACTATCTTTTTCTAACATTAATTATCCAAACATTTTTTTCGTAAGTAATAAAACACTTTAACGTTTCGGAAAACGAATAAAAGTATGGAACAGTTATTAAACGACTTGTTAACTTAATTGTTATTTATGAATAACGAATAATTGCACATTATTCTTAATTTAAGACGATGTAATATTTGCGTACGTTGCCCCTCGATGCACCCGATCACGACGGCGCGCAGTTGTAACTGAGCGCGCGCTATACCGGCGCTCGCATTGGCCAGTGTTTTTCGTTAATAACTCAAAAACGAAGCTTCGTAGAATATTTTGGTCAAGGAAAAAGTTGTTCAGAATCACCTCAGGTAGGCAAAATTTTAAAATACGGCGAGACTTATGGGCCACCCTGTATTTAGAAGGGTCAATTTAAAATGGCAACATGAATATATTTGCAAAAATAGATTTGTGAAAACAGAAGAAAATATAGATAAATCCACAAATTAAATTTAGGAGAAATTCGTGAATAAACAAACCATTGGTAACACTTGATATATCAATATTGCTATGACAATTGCTAATGGTTCCAACGTACGCTCTATTGTGAACATAAACAGACTGATATAAGTATAGAAAATATTACCTTTTAATACATATTACTGAAGAACAAAGCGTACATTATTCAACAATATAATGGCAACAGCAATAAAGGATCGAACTATTCCCATTACGGATACACTGGTTAAATATGATAATCCTGTGCTGACTACAACGCGCCCAGAAAAGGTTTATTTCCTCAAAAGAAATTGATGATTCTCAAGGGAATTTCATCTACCATGTCTTGTTACTGTATCAGGTGCTTAAGGAACAAGCGCCAAAAATTGGAGCCGCAGCTTGCAAAGTGGAAACCACTATTCCAACACTTAATACCCGGCACGAAACTTCTGAAATTCTAAATCGAATTTTACCACCTAAGCAATGGGTAGAAGATGGCCAAACGTGGACGCAACAAGTAAGGAACATTGTACTCTTGAGAATATGCATACTGGCCAACTAATTGCAAGCTTTCCTATGTAGGTATCAAGTACACCAGCGACAAGACTCGATGTTATTAATTTGCAAGAACAACTCGACATGAAATTGCAACAAAGACAAGCGAGGGAAACTGGAATTTGTCCAGTGCGTAGAGAGTTATATACCCAATGTTTTGGTAAAACGAATTTTTATAATAATTGACCAATTATTCAAAAGATTACGAAAATTGAAATTATTTTGTAATAATCTCTTGCAGACGAAATTATACGCCAGGTGACAGTAAATTGTGCAGAACGTGGACTGCTTTTGCTTCGAATTCGGGATGAACTTAAAATGACATTGGCTGCATATCAGACCCTGTATCAAAGTAGCATTGCTTTTGGCATGCGTAAAGCTCTGCAAGTATGGATATTTAGATGCACCAAAGAGTTAAAAAAAATAATCGATAAGACTTTTTACAGGCTGAACAAGGAAAGGAAGATTTAATCGTAGCTGCAGACGAATTGGAATTGCAAAAGGGTGAATTAGAAAAGACAGTTATTGAATTGAAACAGAAATTTGAACAAGCAGAGAAAAGAGCGGCCGAATTAAGAGATGCTGAGGAGAAGAAACACACGGAAGAAATACAATTCCTGAAAAAAACCAATCAACAGTTAAAAGTGAACATTGCTTATATACTAATATATTAGAATCTATTTGTATTAATTCTGATTTAATAGGGGAAATCATTAATCGAAATATCATTATTTCAGACCCAGTTGGAGGGAATTATTGCGCCGAAAAGATAAAATAAATATCGATGATAATTATAGCTTATAATAACAAGATTATAATATAATCTTTTTCATTTGTCTTAATAGAATAGGTCAATACAAAAACGTTAAGCTAGTATATTCACGTTTCTATTTTATAATAAATTTTTCTTACATATATTATAATTTGTTTACAAATTTCAATTCTATAACGTAGAAATATTGCTTAGTAAAAAATATAGGTAAATAAATACACATTGATGTACTTCATTATCCTATGGTACCAAAAGCAGTAGCTATGCGTAATTTTCCCATATTATGTAATTCAATAATTTGAGAATGCCGTTCATTAATTATAAACCAGGACAATGCAAAACTATTAATATATATATTTGTGTTGTAATTAATTATTAAAGTAGGAGACACAAAGTCTTCAACAGTACATACAAATTAAACCTAGTAGTGGATTTAACGTCGATGTAAAGTATTTTAAGTTTATAATTCCGATGAAAAATGTTTCAAATTAATTCTAGAATGTGTAGTTAATACTGTTCTTGATTTTATTGCCGACAGTCGATATGAAATACATATAATAATGATAGAAAAAAATGGAATTTTATTTCATTCCCAGAATCTTATTTGTAATGTAATAAATTGGTCCCGCTCCATTAATCGCACTTTACACCGCAGTTATTATAGTGTACTTGTCTCAATTAATAATGCTTACTTACATTACATACTATATAATATTACATACATATATAATTTTCACAGATCTTAGTATTATCAGTAGGATTCGATTAAAAAATATATACTATTTATATAAAACGATATTACTCTACTTAATGTGTAAAGAATGAAAAATTATATGAAAAATATGAATAATAAAATTAACTAGGTAAACATCCAACTCTGTTGAGATTGCAAGTACCAATAATTGATATTACCAGGTAAACGTAGCTGCTAATTTTTTCCTTCAATCGATAATCATTTAGATAAAATTTGAATGCAAATCGCATGTTTTGCAATAGAATGTAAATATTCATTGAAAAATACTACTATGGACAGCAAGAAAAACAGCAGATATTCTATTTGGTCTACTTCTTAAACAGTAGTTATTGTTTTATTCGTCTAACGTTTTATTTACTACACTAAAGTGTAGTAATTTTTGAAACTGAATATATGATCGAAAACAACTTAATTATGAAATTAAATTTACATTCGGAAGTATGCCACCGATAAAATGTAACAAAAGTTAGCACAAATAAATTAACACAGAAGAAAAAAACCATGAAAACAAAATCTTGAATATATATAGTATAAATATATTTAAAGAACAGAAAAAAATTTAATATATTCATATTCGCTACATTAGTAGAAGCTTTGACATTAAAATGAATAGGTATATAATAAACTTTAAATACATTTCGTTCTAGAAGTGAATGATTCGAAAATGTTGATATTTAACAATGAGATTAAATATATGTATTCTATTTAAAATGAATCTCAGAGTAAATTAAAACAATTTTACATAACATATATATTAATTTACTTACTTCTAAAAAAAAATAAATAAAACTTTACAAACCACATAAAACCAGCCGTGGTTTTTTACGTTATTTTGCATTTTCCTTTTTTTTATGCTAACTAATAATCATTTATTTTACATAGTTCGAAATCTGTTATGTGTTACGTGATTGAAAATAGTCATTCTCATATTGTTCGTGTAACAGACCAAAATACTGTTTCAATATTTTTGTATCTAAACTGATGGATCCCTTACGTTAAAATGTATAAATATTATTTAAACTAGTAAACGAAACGAATTGCAAAGAGGAATGTGTATCATTTTATATAGAACAATACAGTACTGAGTCGCTTATTTTTGTGTGTATAAATTGGCTTTAATAAATACATTTCATAAACTATATATTAATCGTAGTACTGACAGTAAAAATATTATTCTTATATTTTGATACCGAAATTTGTTTTATCAGTATGTATTACAAAGTGCCAAACACTATGAAAAGTGAAATACAAAATTACATATAAATTGATTATTGTTTAACTACGTTTTGTTGCACCAGTCCAGCGAATCTATACGCGCTAAAATTAAATGACACCATGCCTTATTTTAAAACCAGTATGTTAATGTACCAAAAACATAGCACGACTTGTGTACGAAATAAATGCTGCATCGAATATGCCTACTTAATTATACGAAATGATGAATATGAAATTATATGTAGCGAACGTATGCACATGTATGTATCATGTATACGTGTGCTAACAAAAAAAAAGCAGCGTAGAATGAGATATTCGTGATATATAATGCACCGATGTAATGTATATAGTAAATCAATATAATGGAAATTTGCATTATATTAGAACACATATTCACAATATTGCGAACAAAGAAATTGTGGCCGATTTTTTTTGCATACGTCCTGTGTTTCATTTTGCACCAATATTTTTTATCCGGGGTCAATGACGGCTCTTCTTCGAACGTTTTCGTTTCTTCTTCTTCGAAGCAAGAACAGTATTTGCACTTATTTTAGGAGCGGCACCCTCAGTGGCACTTGTACATATAATTTCCTCATTTTTTTCTTGCGGTGTACTCGCAGCAGAAGACTGTCCAGTAATTTCTTCGCTTTCGCTTTCGGCATCGCTAGCCCCCGTTCCAATAATACTTTCTACCTCATCTTCTGCGTTACTCAACTCCAGCGATATAATCTTTTCTCGTAGAGTTTCGACCTGGTCACATAAATGTATACGTTGCAAATGCAAGGAAATTCGATTCAAAGTGGAGACGCAAAAATTGTTCATTAATATGTATACAGCTATTAATTTAAACGACGTAAGAATATACAATAAACGAACATACCGTATTACAGAATGACAATCAACGCAAAGTTTGCAATAAATAGTATTATTTGATATGTGCCCGATACCACCGGAATAATAGTAAAGTGTAATTTAGACAGAATATTATACCTTTATACATGCTTAAGTAACTAGTGGATAAGAAAAAATATCAATAGTTGCATTACCAATAGTGTGAGAGGAGATTGTTAGTGATCAGTAGAAATGAAATCAATTGCTCAAGGTGGTGCAGGTTGCACTCCCATGGTCAGTGTTGGATTCTTTGGAACAACAAACACAACTATTGAACTAGTGTATCGATTAGATATAGTGCATCGAAGCAAAATATTTTTAAGAGCGGCATGCACAATACACACATACAAGACCGTTTCGCTTATCATAAATTATAAATGTACGGGTACTCCAGAAGAGACAGATGTAAATCTTAAGTAGCCCCAAATAAATTTTAATTTTTCAATATTTTTTTGTATTTTCTCTTCCTACGTCTTTTCGCGACGTTATGCTTCTTTTCTGACTCCTGTGATATTGTGTACGGTTGTACCAAAGCTTCGAAATGTTGCATGATTCTGAATATAATACCGAAGAATTTTTTTTCATCTCATAAAAATAATTACTGTTTTACAGTAAAATACCAGTCAGACAAACGGACAAGTCAACAAAGTTCCAGTACAATAGTAGAAAAATTCAGCTTCACTCTAAACGGTTTAATCAGTCCGTGATATGAACGGATATTGGGTGCTTGAATTTTGTGCAAACTCTAGAATTGATAGTACCTGTCGCTCAATTAGCTTCTCGACGTATTCAACTGTTCGGACACGACGTTCACCCGTCACCTCATCCACGTATTCCTCGGTACGTCGAGTGACCTTCTCGTCCACTATTTTCTCGGATTCGCGTATCTCTTTAGGGGGACCCACCTTGCTACGTACAGCAAGTTTGGGGAAATCCGCACTAGACGGCCGTAACGTAGTGAACTATGATAGTAAGACAGACAAAGGTGGTAACCATTGTAGTTAAAATGACATTGTAAATGCACAGACGACACTAAGTTAGAACTACAGGCGAGCGAAGAAGAAATTAGTAATTACTTCGGTTAAATGCATACGATAAAGAAAAAAAAAGAATGCTGGTTAATTTATTTCAAACATATCGTTAGATTCTGTTTAATGCTTTAGCTGCTGTCTCTAAAGACTAGAGAGCAAGAGTACCTCACAAATTCTTACATCAGCTGCCTTTTCTGGCTCGGGTACAGAAGCAACAGCGTCTGTAGAATCTTGAATCGTGTCCGTTTTATTCGTCGTGTCCATCATTTCGCTCATTTTTTTAATTACTATCTGTGCTTGTAGAGCATCCTAAACACAGCAAGAGAAGACTGTAAATATACTTGAAAAGTGTACATTAAAATCACGGTGTTAATCCGTTTACCTGCTCGAGAGATTTTAAACGAGCTTGTCTCCATGCTGCACGTTTCTCTGCCCTCAGTGCTCTTTGCTCGGCAGGGCTCAAATGGCTCTCCTCATCTTCATCCGAAAGTATACCCTATGAAATAAGTAAAGAATTGAAGAAACATTCTACATCTTCGTTATTTGCATTCACATTTAATCATGTGGCATACGATTATTCATATTTTAATTTATGTAAATGCAGCAGCTGTATAACTAGAATTTTTTAATCAAATAGTACCTCCTGAACCAGTCTCTCCTTCAAGCGACGTTCTGCTTTTGCTGTCCTTACACTGCTTGGGAGATTCTGCAGAAGGGGGATCGAACTTCGCGAACTCAGTCGGCTACTGCAAGGTAACGAGCATGCACACTGACAAATCATATATACTTGTGCGGAATTTTTAATATTTATTCATTAAACGGGAAAATACAAAAGCAACGTCCAGTACAAAATGCGGAAAGATGTCGTACGATTTCTACACACACGATAATGGTACAAAAGTAATTAGACTACACTACAACTATAAGTCTATGAATAATGTAAACGATTCTCGGTGCTGAAAGATTCTAAAAAATAATTGCATCCACGTTATTGCTTGAAACAGCGCTGAAGAAATTGGTCTATTAAGTCTATTCTATTACAAAATCGTATTACTTTATTAAATAATAATTATTCTTTAGAATCTTTGAAATGCGCTTGCAGTGCGTGTGAAAAAAAAAGATGTATTAAAGCGTAAGTCTTTGTTCGTGAAAACTATATTTCCATATACACAATGTTTATAAACTTATTATGGCCTCGTCTTGTTAAACAAGACGTGTATATTTATTGTGCAGTGAATGCCTATGAAAGCACAACCACAACCTGAATTTGCAAGGTACAATGTGAATGTGAACTCGTAAGCCTAATATATACAAATGTACGTTATTTTATAAAAAGCAGTCGCCAACTTGTAACAAAATCATTTATACGCTACTTATAATAAGCATGCACACCTGTAATAAAATAATAGCTACGACAAAGAAGTGCCTGCTATAAAATTATATATGTACAGGTAAAGATTATCGCAACAAGTATAAAAATACTGATGTATTTACACGATGCCCGAGTAATTTGATATAAAATACCGAAGTTTCGTTAACTATAACTTCCTATCCAAACCAAAGATCTAAAGGTACATCTTTAGATTTTTCTTCAAGGTATGAATTAATGCTCGCACAATATTTGGCAATGATGCGAGCATAATTATTTTTCAATTGAGAGACTGGGAGAATTGTACAGAAACTTATATCTTATAATAGAGAGGGCCACTTAGCATCTTACAAGTGGAAAATAATTAGATTAACTACATTACTACATACTTCTATATACAGAATATGTACTAATTGAAGTGCTATAATACTCGTGTAATGCAATGCAAAATTAATTCGGCTCTTCTATTCTCTTTATAATAAATAATGAATAAAAATTGAATATGCGTTTAGATCACTTTTGCATATATTACAAAACATCTCTTTCAATTTGCAGATAAATACAATTTGTTATAATGAGAATATATCATTATCTGAGGAATATAGAAAAATTTTGAAACGTCAATATATTGCAATTTCCTTGTCTTCAGCGTAGTTGATGTACCACGTACGCAATTTTTTTGTTTTTTTAAATCATTACGTTTTCTTTCGATTTCCTTATTTCACATATTATTATATGCAGAAACGAAGAAGTGGAAACAAAGAAAAAATTATAAGACCAACAAGTATTTAATCATCACACGTTCAAATACGTAGTATAAGTACAACTTAGCTTACTTAGGTCGTCGGTTATCCTGCTCTTCTAATGTCTCGTCTAAATCTTCCAAACCTTCATTTTCATCGAGCTGAGCCCACGATTTTAATTCATCTCTCGTTAATGTGGCGATCTTCTTTTCTGCAAATATATAGAAGAACAACCATTTATAATTGCACCGATCAAAAATTTTGTGGCGTCACTTGAATAACAGGTACCGTACCTTCTTCCTGTTTCATTTTCTCAACTTCATCCTGACTTAGAAAACTGAATACCTTTTCTAAACATAGGGAATAAAAATATAATGATGCAAACAATAATATACGGGATTAATAAAGTCACGGCGACACAGGTACTATTTTAAATAATATCTACCTGGTTTAGGGGAAGGTTTCAAATGCTCCTCCATGGCACTTTCAAACAATTTCTTTTTATCACTAACAGACATCTTTACTAAAGGCGGTGTTGGCGATGGTGTTGGTGAAAGCTGTATTGCAAAACGCTACATTAATAACGCGAATAGTGATAATTAATTTATACAGAAATATCAATTAAAATATATCTTTCTTATAGCAACTCCACCTATCCATACTTAAACCTGTTCACATGCATACGAATTTGTAATCATGTAAATATAATTTTGTTAATACCAATTACAACTCTTATGCAATTAAATACTACAATTTGAAACGTACCAACATTCTCAGAAGGAGTGTCAATTAGAAGGTAGTATACATTAGTGGTATTTAAACATGCGTTTTAGACCCACCTCAACCAGATTATTCCCACCAACAGTGCGTGCGTTCTGTTGATTAATAAAAGAAGCCGAAGTGCCGTAATCCCTCATGGATTTTGGAGCAGTCAGAGGTGTTGGGGGAAGTTTGAAACGAGAGTGGGCAGTTTGGGCGGGACTTTGATAAACATTTTTATATGAAACAATTTCAGGGTCGGAAGTAAATTTATTATCGTGCAGGGATGAAAGGTGTTCCTTCTTCAAAGACGAAGGGGTATAATTAGTTGATTCTTGTTTAGAAATTGGAGGAAGATCGGCAAACGTGATACTACGTTTTGGCATGGAACTTTTTTTCTTTGGAGAAGGCAAGCTGTGGACAGCAGTAGCACGATCGAAATTCATCGATGGAGTAAGAATAGAGACCGGAGATTTGGGCGACGGATTGTCCACTGATGTTCCAGCACTCTCTTTCCTTAGTGACTGAGTAAATAACATGGAGAAAATTATATTAGTAAAATGGTACTGCTATTTTCTACTAAAAAACTAGAACGCAAGAGAAATATCAAATTACCATTATGCACTACAAGAACGTACAACTAATTTATTGAGTAAAATCATTTCTTAGAACTAGATACGCTCAACGAAAAGTAATAATGCATCATTTTTATATCGCCTAACAAATATGCGTTCCCCTCTTTTTTTTCTTTTTTTTTTTATCGAATTTAATACAAATATTATATACTTTTTTTTATGAAACTTGCAACTGTACTTCAAAAACAGATTTATTTTCAATACTACATCTCATACAAAATCTATATTAGAATTAAAAAGGAATCAGTTTTGAACTTATTCATTCAGTATTTCTTTTTCTTTTACCATCTATACATTCAATGTTATATCAATTGTACTATTATTGCAACAATTCATGCAGCTCTGCGCATAATTTTGCTCGCGGTATCCTGTCCAATGATTTTAAATATATTAAAATCAACTTTATATAAAGTTAGTTCACATTTGTACCCTCTATCCATCAACTTTTCATACGTGCCAATGCATCACAAGTTATTCTGAAACGATGTGACTACGTAACTTTTTTTTTAGTTCATCTCAAATTAGAACTCAATAACAGGAACTGTAATATCTCCGCGTCGCTAAAAATGAACGTGAAAAATTAATTTTTTTCACAGCTAACAATAGCGTTAACAAGATAAATCGAATCATTTTCAGAAAAGCCTGTCGCATTGATACACATTCGAATAAAGCACTGCGCGTTTTTTTCATTTCTATGACGATCAACTGGAACTTCAACATTAACATCATCTTTCATGTTATATTTAGATAAATACTATCTTATCATTTATACTTTGTAATAATATATAAACATCTGGTCCATTAGATTTATATCAACATATAACATTTATAGAAAATTTTGTAGATTACAGTACATTGATTTATATTTTAATAATGATATGAATTTGCTGTAGAAATAACCCATCCAGGAGTGTTTATAACTTAGAAAAAAATGCAGGATGCACGAGTGTTCTATTAAACAATATTCTGTGTCTCAAGTAGACATCTCATTTCTTTTTCTCCGTATTTTTTTTTACCGTTTACTTCATCTGTACAGCGTATGATAATATAAATTAGGATCTGAATTTCACATCCTCGAGTTCATAACTCCCCTAATCTAGTGATACACGCATTTTTTTGTATTACTTCTCTTTTCAAATGATATAGGGTGAATGAAACATATAAAATGACGTGTCCCTATGAATTATGTCATATAAACTGTGCAATATTATATAACAATGCTTAGACATACGGAAGTAATAAAATATTCTATCTTTCTTTACTCAAACTACGTTTTAATAATATAAACACGAGATTTCTGGTAGATTTTGTAAAATCATCAGTAAAATAAATATTTGCCTTTCCCTAATATTCGAAACAGAGGACGTTAGACAATTGATATTAGTAAAATTAATGTATCAAATGTACTCTAATTAATGAAATAGTCAAACTATGTAGACTCTCTCGTTCCTTCGACCACTAAACGTCGAGTATCACAAAGGAAAAAGACATTCTGTGAAGTATGAAGTTTCATCAAGCATGTTATTACAATAATCTGTAAAAATAACAATTTCGATATACTTGACACTTCGATTTCAAATCAGGACAGGAACTCTACTGTTACTGTGTTTCCTTTTACTTTCAATAATTCCTAATGCGGTGTTCAGACGTTCGCGTAACTCTTTCAAGCTTTACCAATTGGAATAATTACTCAAGATACGTATCAAATCGTTTGTAATAAAATTGCGGAATGATGCTTGAGAGTCGATGTACACAAACATCACTAAAAAATATTCATTAATTACGTGGGAAGTTTTTTGTCATCTATGACACCTGTCTACCTATCACAGAAATATCTTTTCATGTTCATCGTTCAACCGATATTTACTAACGAAGGATCGATGAATATATACATGAGAGTCTGTATCCAAGGAAGATATCACATTGTTTTGTGATGATTGAAATCTTGACTCCATTTCGGACCAAAGCAAGAAACCAATCACAGTATCAACCCAGCCAGCCAGCACGTACGCAATAATTACGCTTAATCTTATAATGGCAGTATCAGTAACAAACGGAGTAACGACAGTTAAATTGTACAACAATGATACCCATGGAACGCAATAAACGCTATGATTATGCGAGTTAACGACATGAATTCCTTAGAATAATTTTTTATTATGGCACAGTCCCGCGGATTCAGAGGTATGCACGTAGACACAGGGAAAATGAGTAGAGGGTCGAACGACTCACTCCTGTTAGAGGGCAGCCAAAGTAGCGCTATCACCTTCCGCTGTCTGTAAAAATGTGAAACATCTCTTGTTTTGCCGCTCAGGAGAGCATGCGACGCTAAAGAACACTGACAAATGTACATATTTCATGCGTCACATATTAAAAACAAGTAATGAGATTCATGGTGAGTGTACAAAGAATGACAAATAAAAGAACTTGTAGTCTCTAATTCTTTGTCTCAACTTTCTTATCGCTCGAAGAATGAACAACTGAAAAACTACAAATGTACAAATTTGTAGCTTTCGATTAAGAGAAGTAGAATATGTTTATGTGAAAACTACCACCATGCTTGTTGCGATTCTATGAGAATGTACACAGCGGGAAGAGCAACGTTTTCTATTGACCACATTGTACCATAATAACTCTTCT
This sequence comes from Nomada lathburiana, assembly GCA_963667235.1. Classification (NCBI taxonomy): domain Eukaryota; kingdom Metazoa; phylum Arthropoda; class Insecta; order Hymenoptera; family Apidae; genus Nomada; species Nomada lathburiana. The sequence continues at coordinate 10,867,348 of OY763905.1, read as the reverse complement.
GTATCAACAATAAGTAAGGAACTTATTCTGGTCCTGAAATCCCTTTCCTATAATCTAGAAATTGAAATATCCAAACGTGTCCCTCCTTTTGTTCCAGTGCCATTAATAAAATATAGAATATTTTCGTTAATAAAACATATGTGTATGTATTCGGGGTCGCGTGTACACGGAGGACATGTATATGCGTATAAGTAAACAAAGAAATGATTCTGAATTACTAATAAAACGCACAGTACAATCATGCATTTCCTATAAACGAGGGGGTTTTTCTTTTTTAAACAAAACCTCAACGCAAGAAAAGTAAGATAAGAAAATTAATAACACTGCAAGATTAAAGTGCATCAAGCATTCGTATGAGCAAGAATTGTATTGTTATATGCCTGTATATGCAGAAATTATTTTACACTTAAATAAATAGATATTATAATATTCTTCAATACAACTTAAATACTACAGTTTAATTGTTGTTACTATTATAAATATCGTTAGTAATGCTACTTCCTCGTAGACAACAAAAGCAAACTACTGCTTGCAAATTAACCCATACTCTAGAAACATGCAAGTGTGCTTTCTTAATATTAAATTTAGTACACAGTTAAAGTACTTACGTTTGTATTTTGAGGCGCTAAAGTATGTTTGCTCATGACAATAGTGGTCGTTTTGAGATCCTTTGTACCACCTGGTGATTTCGGTGGTACAACCATGTCGACCGGACTGCTCGATTTGCTTACCAATGATTCCGCTGCTCTTACTACATCTAATACCTATTTAATCCAAACATATTAATATAAATATTAATATAATATCGATGATGAAAAAAAGGGAACCAATTTTCTTTCAACGCCGGATCAGCCATGTTCTCAATCTTACTTTTTCCGGAGTAGTTTTTTCTTTATGCTCAAGCAAAGCACGTTCTCTTTCTTCTTGTTCCCACGCCACAAGTTCTGCCTTCATTTCCTGCTCTTGTCTAAGTGTTGCTGCTTCTTCATCATCACGATCCAGGCTGGATACACTTTGTGACAACGACTTAGTACCTTCCACAGCATTATCTTTTAACTCTTTAGACGTTCTTGAATCCTTCGATTCCCTCCCATCGGATACTGGCAATACTGATTCAACATCGTGTTTATCATACCCTTTGCAAACTACCAATGTAATTGTGTTTCCTGAACACCGTAATATATTAACTGCCTCTTGGTGAGTGGCGCCTAATAATGATGTACCATTGACTTCTAACAGTCTCATGCCAACCTGAAATAAAGAAGGTAATGAAATTGACAATTGGTTAAAATACGTATTCTGACAGTGAATACGAAAAACAACTACTTTCAGTCTTCCATCTCTTTTAGCCGCACCACCAGAATTGATCTTGGATATAAAAACTCCTTCGTCGGTATGATCAAGAGGATTACCCTTTTGACCTCTAAGCCCTCCTTTTATGTGCATGCCCAATTTTTCGCCTGGTTCTTTTGTAATAACTAATTCCTGAAATGCAATATCAATTTTAGATCAGATTGTTTGGTTAATTTTTATGTTATTACATTTAAAACTTTTATCGAATCTTTGTATCTTTCTTTTATAGTACTGAAACAATTTAAAAATTAATTCTTAGTACTGTATTTTTATACGGAATAATTTCAGCCTAAGTGGCGAGGCATTTGCTCGTGAATTTGTGCTCAGCATACTTGCAAGCTTAACAGAGGTGCAAGCGTTGCATCGATAAATAAAAATAACAGGTCAAATAAATTGAGTACTTACTGTCACATGGATATACTCTATTTCGACCAGCTTGTGGAACAAATTATAGATAGCAGCATTAGGAAGTGGCATAGTGATGTGATTAGAAGTGAAGCACGAAGTGCAATCGTTTGCAGATGATAAGCATTTCTTTGATAGCTGATTATTCAATACATTGAATTATCGAACTCTTTACTCATTATTGAGCTTCGATGTTTCGATTGTTAAGTTATGGAGGCCAAGCGTGATATTAAAAATTGTGAATTTTTGTGATTTGTAGAATTACGTTATTGTAAGCGTGTCCTAATTAGGAAGCTAGTTTGTAGTTAAAAAGCGAACACTATGTGCAATCACAAGCAAGCTGTTAATAATTATATGGAAAATACCTGATAATTATCTGGTAGTGGATCGTGTTGAACGGTAAGCACAATTTGATCTCCCGGTCGCAGAAGTTCCATCACAGCCTCCTCGTGAGTAGCTTTTGTTACATCTGTACCATTTACCTTTAGTATCCTATCGCCCATTCTTAATTGACCAGATTTCGCAGCTATACCACCAGGCACAACCTAATATTTGTACAACAATTCATAAGTTATACATATTTTATACATTGAGAGAAGTATAGAGAAACTTACATGTGATATAAAAATTCCAGGCTCTTTTGCGCCAAACGGAGTGCAAGAATGATCCGTACCACCAATAATACTGAATCCTAGGGATCCTTCTTTTATTAGAACTACGTCCTAAAAATTAACATGTAGTTGTAAATGAAGTGTGTAATATTAAAATATGCAAATAATTCATTTTTTGTATGTATTGGTGTGGAGTGATTTTCTTTCGAAGAACAAATGATAATGGAGGACACGTAATTTGGTATTTGATAGAGGAATATTTTTAATTTTGAACTACTTACCTATTTCCATGCCAGAGGATAAGCACCCGATATATAAAATAATATACCATTCCATACAACCAATTCCTACCAGGTATTTAATTTTTTGCCACGCTATGAGAGTGCACACACAGCGAATTAATTACTCTCGACGGGCCAAATTAATCGGGATTAAGTAAAAATACGTAGGCATGCAGCGACCGATAACATGATTCGTAACGAGAATACTAATGGACAAAGGTATCAATTGCACCCATTATAATTTTTAATTTACCGTTTCTTTTTGTTTTGTACTAAAGACCAGTTGCTTCAATTTTTGAAATATTTAGTACCAAGCATTATAGTATAAAATAACTCGGGGCCAAATTTTGTAAAAAATATTACTTCTTTACTTAAACATGCACCATGAATGACCAATTTAACCATCATCTCCTAACGCAAATTTATCCCACGAATAAATAACCGTAATACTAAGACGTTCACGTACAAACTTTATAAAATAACATTTAAAACTATCGTGATTATCATCCAAGCATGGAAATAAGTTAATACGTAACAAAGGTTAAATACCTCACTTTTACCTAAAATATTATAATATTCAAAAGTTATAACACAAATCTTTTAAATTTTTTAAGGATCTATGCTTAATTGAACAGAAGGTAAATTATAAAATAATATCCTTTCAAGATTTTATGGAAATTTCTTCGAATCGGGTGTGCAACATAATTCATGCAACTAGCTACCAGGCACATACCTCAATAATCAGCGGCGGTACCAACTGATTGTCAGTCACCCTAGTTACGACGGTCTCGGTGAGAGTGCTCTTTGTGATGGTCTCAGTAACTTTACCGAGTGTAGTGGGAGCCGGAGGAAAACTAACATCTCCAGGTAGATTTTCAGGCTGCTTTATTGTCACTGTCACAATAGGGCGTTGATGGGGGTCTGGAGACGGCGAGGATGTTGGAGGACGAAGGAAATGAGAAGGGATCATAGCCTGAAATTCTTCGTTGGTGATTGGCTTTGGTACCTGTATATCCTCCTGGGGCGAGGTTGACCTAGGCTCTGTTGAAGATGTGGGCGTCGAGCTTGCAGTTGTCGTGGGTGTAATTGTAGGTTGCGAAATGCTATGCCTGGGGGCAGGTTGTGGATGCGCTTGGCTATTTGTCGGGCTTGATGATAACGAAGAGACATTCTTAACACTCCCTGCCTCTGTCACACCGTTCATTTTCGGCATCTCGGCGCTTTCAATTTTGATAGGCGGGGGTGTTTTCGAGGTAGGGCTCGGAGACAACGTTCTATCGGCATCCATAGAACGTCTAAATCCAGTATAGCCTGGCCTATTTGCTATGTAACTATTGGCATTGTACAATCCTGTGTACGGTTTAGGTGCGCCAATCACTCGTGGTGATTTCTCTGAGGGAGTTATCACTGTGGCTGCATTTGCTTGCGAAAGTGGAATATCACGTTCGACAACTAATCGAACGAATCTTTCCAAGCCTGTCAATAGAGAGACTGCTTGCTCGTGCTTCGCCCCCCTCATTTCAACGCCATTAATCTGTAACACAAGGTTATGGCGTTTTAAATAAATGATCACGACTATAGTAAATTAGTGGAATGTTAATGTAGGAAGATATACTTACTGATATTACTTTATCGCCAACTAATAATTTACCATCTTTCTGTGCAACACCACCATCGGTTATTCTTGAGATATAGATCGCCTAGAAATTATGTTTGAGAAGACATTCACACGGAGAACGATGTGTAGGAAATAATATGAGCGTTGAAATCTTACATCACTATTGTCTTTAAATGGTGAGGAGCCTTCACCACCAGCAATACTAAATCCAAGTCCGTTTTGGTCCCGTATTAATGTCGTATGAACAAGAACCGATACCATTGGATCACTGCTCGTCTTAGTTGAAGATAGGGGTTCCGGAATTTTCTTCGCCTAAGCAACAGGAAAATTTATATTTATACCTTGCGCTTGTAGTTTGAAAGGTAATCATAGTAAGACTATTGCATTTCGTATGTATATACCTTAATAGCATCGTGGGGCAATGAAGCGTCACCATTTTCTAAATTATGCGACACCCCTGTAGATGAAACATGCGACGTCGCACTTGGAGCTCTGCTAGTACTTAAACTAGAACATGCTGAGTCTTTCCTCGACGATGCCTGCCAAGTATGACAATGTTAGGAATATTACAACGAATATAGATTTTATAAGACAATACCTGTTCATACGGCGGTACTATCCTCGTAACTTCTCTTTGAACTACTAATACAAGAACGCGTCCACAAGCTTTCAAAACTTCAACAGCGTCATAGTGGCCTACATTTACTACTGAAACACCATTCACAGACAATACTTTATCTTCCACTCGTAAACCTGCCGAATCTGCAGGTCCACCTATAAAGCCAGACATAATAGCCAACATTATTCGAGAAACTTTCACACGCATCATGAAACTCAATAATTTATATTTTTCTTAATAATCTGAATTATTACCTTCCGTGACTCTGGAAATAAAAATGCCTTCGTCGTCGCCCTTGAAAGGGGTTGAACCGATACCACCAGCTATTGATAATCCAAGACCACCAGTCGTTCTTTCGATATGAATTTCGTATTGTTCTTCTCGCACTTCTATCGTTGGCTCAGCATCAGAAGGCGCCCCTGTATAATTACAAATAGGTAAAATTATTGTCACTATATATTATCCACTACACAACGATACACTGGCTATTACCACCGTTCCTTTTCCGCTTTATGAAACACCTATATTTCTTAGGCATTTTTTATTTACGCCCTTTACGGAACAATAAGTATCATTGAAATGTTCAACTCAATATTTTCACTCGTCTTTCTGCGCGCCTAGTTTTGTTACATTGAACTAGATACACATACAAGGGGATAAGAGATAAGATACCTAATGGAAGAGGAATTCCTTATCGTGTTGTTTGCTGTCAGCGATTACGGAGTAATCATATCGATGTGTCTAAAAGGGTTCGCCATTTAATGCAGTTTGCGAAGCAACAGAATATCATACGTCGAATCATTTTATTTTGTATCCTACGTACGAACGTTGAAAAAATAGGTATTGAATTAAATTGGCTAAGTAAGTGATTAACGGTAGAGTGACATAACGAGGTGTAAAAAAAGATTGTGATATAATATAAGTATAATTATTATTTTACCTTGACTGTGAGCGTCAAAATTCTCTGCTGATTCTTCGGGTGCTGACGTGGACGTGGGAACGTCGTCGGTTTTCTTCTTAAGTGCCTAACCACATATTAAGAATTCTATAAAACTTCTGTCAATTGTAAACGATCGTATACGTATATGTAATATACATGTAACTACTTTTTAAATATATTTTAGGAAACGAGCAAGTTTACCTGTGCAATAATGGAAGCTACTTTTTCTTCATCCACTGCTGCATGGATACGTTTGTTTTTCAAGTGATGTGGAGTATCTCTACGATGAAGTCTATTTGGTCTATTTGAATCACCACCACCCTCGTAATCTGTAGATTCTGCTATAGAAAATTCTACGTGTCTTTGTGTTTCTTCATTTTCAGATTCTTCATCCTCCTTGTCATTTCTATCCTTCGCTTCGGAAACTGAGCTTTCAGTTTTCACATCCTACACAAATTTTCCAATGTACAAATTAATAAAAAGAAAGCATAAATAAATTAATACTCGAAATAATAAACAGTTAATAATACTTACAACATTCGATTCTGTAACATATTGATTAGAAACTACTTCGGACTCAACACTAGGCTGTGGATCTACACTATCTGCCACTGATCCAGGTACGATTTCTTTTTCTTCATTTTCTACAATTTCGGGTTTTGATAATTCTTGCTCCGTTGTGCTTGCTGCTAAGTTATTAGAGTTTGTTGTATCAATCTCAATTTTATCCAAACCAAATGTCTGAGGAACGTCCTATGAAAAATTATATGAATTATATGTTTCTCGATTTAAAAGTCGCGTAACATTTTCTTTCGAGTATTCAAAAATTACCTGGTCATCTGTAGATGCTGATCGACTGTCATTCTTTCCTTTACTAAATAATTTATGCGCTTTCGCTTTCAATTCTTTGGGATGAGGGGTGTTTTGTCGTACGAATGGCGTCTGGAATAAATATGTATCGTAAAAATAAATATAAAAAATGACGAGTGGTAAGGAAAAAGAATACACTCCTTTGTTTCATTTTTTCTTGTCATTTTAATACAACGAGTCGTACGAACGGTAACGTTTCCAACATATTAGATAATTCGACAATACTCTGAACTTAGATACGACAAATCTAGCTACTCTAGAACGTTTTCTAACATATAGCTTGCTCACCTCCTTATCAGATTCTGGAGGTTCATCCGTGAATTTTACAGAATGCGTTCGCGATGCTTCTTTCTCTTGCCAGCCTTCGTCGTCGCTGCTACCAAGCTCACGTATCTCGCCGTCTTGTACAACGTTTCTCATCCCAGCAAGCATACCGAGTCTTCCTGAATCTAAATAAAATATCATTTCACATAGTACGTATTCTGAATCAAATATATCGAACGAGTATTTCAAGGAATTATATATTTTCTAACCATCCGGATGAATTTCCAATTGTGGCAAAAGAAAGCAGGTTAATACTTCTTGTCCTGTTTCCTCGTCCACATCTGTCTGAAAAGTTAGCATTGGCTGCGCTTGATTTTTGCTTAACCATACCGCCTTTAAATTCAAATTCATCAATGAATATGGCAAGTACTGTAATCTGAAAAAGGGCAATTAATTTAGACGTGGTTGCATAAAGAAAATGAATAAATTGAAGATATATGAATAATAAGCAAACAAAAAATTACGTACCTATTTCCAGACACATCCAAAACATGAAGAGCAGTACATTGTCCAACCTCGACTGGAAGATATTGCAACTTATTATCTCTCAAAGAGAGTACACCCAATTGTTTTAAATTGCCTACAAACGAGCGAAAGTAATATTTATAGCTGATCATTTTTTGTATTAGGATACTGTTTTTTTTTTTTTTAATGGAACTCTACTTACCGATTTCCGTAGGAAGCGATTGCAAACTATTCCTATCTACGTTCAAATTATTTAGATCGAGAAGATTTCCTATAGATACAGGCAGCTCTAACAGAAAATTTTCCGTGAGAATTAATTCTTGCAAATTTTCACACCTGCAACAAGTACGTAAATTACTTCACATCTTTTCTTTGTCGAATCATTACAATTTTTATACGAAACAAGACAAAGAAAATTAATCTTACCTGCCTATGTTTGAATTTAAAGTAGAAAGCCTATTTTGATCGATCTTAAGAATGGTAAGATTCTTCAATTCGCCAAGTGAATCGGGTAATTTTTCAATAACATTTTGCGATATATGCAAGTCCGTTAACGACTCCAATCTTCCTATTTCTTCTGGCAGATCTTCCAAACGATTTTCAGAAACATCCAAACACGCCAGCGTTTTCAAGCTGCCGATTTCCGGTGGCAAATGTTGCAACTGATTATGATCGAGCCATAGTTCCTGTAGTGCTGGCAATTTTCCTATGTGTGCCGGCTAAAATAAAAATACGAAATTCTTTTCGCACATTTTCTCAACGAGCATAGAAAGTACAAAACGTTGCTCTATTCGTTGTAATTTTAGGAGACGTTTAGTTTATATATTTCTTACTAAAATTTCGATGTCATTGTCACCAATATCCAGCCGCTCCAATTTATAAAGTTGCGAAAGTGATTCGGGCAAGGATTTGAGCAAATTTTCCCTTAACTCCAAGGATTGTAGTGCTTCCAAGCTGGAAACAGACGAAACTTGTCAGTACTCAGCGCAGTATAATTCATTTAAACGATTCTAAGTTTAGAACACAATTAAAATGAGTTGCACTTTCTAGTACCTTCCGAAGTCAGGCGGCAGGTGTGTAAGGGACATATCGTTTAGCCCCAGTATAGTTAAGTTCCTCAATTGCACGAAACCTGCTGGGAGTCTGTGAAAAGAAAATGATTAATATCTATTTCTTCCGATCACTTGAAATTTACACACTTTTGTTACGAAAATAAAAGTAAAACAAAATAAAATATAATTAACCTTGGAATTGGATTGCTACTGAAATCCGCCACCTGAAGTGCCCGTAAATTTTTGATATTCTCCGGAATGTCTTCTATGTCTGAAACGAGAGCAAAAAACATGATTTAATTGATATTAGATACATTCGATGAAACACGCCAAAATAAAAGTAACTGTTTAATTTATTTTAATCGTCGATCTTATCAGGTCCTAATACAGCCTCTTATACAAACTTTCAAATACTGAGTGTGTACCTAAATTTGAGTATCTGAACATAAGTCTATCCTTCCAAGTTTATTCTACGATCACTTTGTATCGTTCGTAATTGCTAGTCCGCAGTGCAAATCGTTTTTCATCGATTCACCAACGCAGCGGTGGGCCGCGAGAAATTGGAAACTAATTTAGCCGCGTCGAAATTCTGATAAAAGGCCCCGACAACCGTGTCATCAATGAGCGTAATTCAGCTTTTCCGATTTACCGTGCACGTTGCTGCGCTGTTTCACTTGTCTCGACTAACAACCAATTATTTTTCTCCCGTTCGAAAATTTCGATGCACGGCTTCCATACGTAGCGCGACGAATTTTCTCCATAAAGAATATATATATATAAACATAAATAATGTTCATAGTTTACGTACGATCAAGAATTGAACGGAATACACACAGTCGATTTTGTCGTAACAGGTGCACATACGCTTTTGCACGGTATTGCATAATTACCCGGTCAGACAATACCGACTAATTAATTTACAGGAAACCGAATGCTGAACCAATGACAAATTCCTCCGTGAAAAATAAGCGCAATTCGCTGAACTGAACACTGCCATTGCATAAGAATGCAGGATGCTGCGCTGTGAATGAGAGAATACCGCACGCATTCCTCCTCTGTTGTTTTCCCTGACAAGGCCAAAGAATTTCATGAATTAAAGTGAGCAGCCAACCGGCCGATTTCTAATGTGGAAATTCCTGATTACGACACGCAGATAGTGTTTGGAGTGGAATAAAAAAACAGTCCGTGCTGGTATAATTTAATGGCCATTAGTAATTGCGTCTGTTAGCATAACGAACGCGTGGATAAGAAAACTTAAGGCAAACGGAGGCGCATTTGGAGTATCTTAAGGTCATGGTCTTATTTTTTTTTTTATTCCAAAAAAAGCTTCGTGGATTTTCGGCAAAATTGATTGCTAAACAGCGACGCATTTATTTGTACAGTCTTTCTTGTTTTTATTTCATTAACCCTCTGTTGCGTCTTTTAACGCAATAAGAACGTATTGTGTCGAATGCGAACACGTTTGAAACGTATTATGAGTCAGAGCGCGATTATGCGTTCTCCAGTCGTAAGATGTAGATGAAATACGAAGGAAAGAAAGAGACGAGCGTGGCGCATAGTCATGTATCGCATAGCAAACGAGTCGATAGGGTTTACGAGCGGCAAAATCGAACCTTGAAAAACCGCTAAGTACTTTTTTTTATCACAGCGGTTCGCGGTTCGCATTTACGTGTTACGGTAAATGTTTTATCCGCGTGATCCCAAAAAAAATCTGCAATTCAGAAAGTATTACTGTACTTTACACATTGTGAATATTTCAACCGCCACCTGGCATTGCAACTTCTTGAATGTCAATATGGAAATATGCAATCGACCAATTTTCTCACCTATCGCGCCGAAGGAGTTGTACGCACGTGTCGCGACGAATGCACGCGGTGCGTACACTTCTTCAATACACACTCTTGCCACGAATGCACCGCACGGTGTAAAAGTGCGGGTGAACGTAACGATGACGACGCGGGGCAATTACAAACTAACCGTGATTCCGCCAAACGGAAGAGACAGACCCCTTTTCGTTCATCGGATCTCTTTGTTCCCAAAAGGATATTAATGATCGGCGGACAAAGGTATATAATGTCTGAGGTACTTTTATAGCGGGGATGCACAAAAGAGACAGCCTCGTAATATGCTTGGCTGGAGCCTGAAACGGTATCGAATATGCGGCGGCCGTTGCCGATCGATAAACTTTCAGACCGGCCGCACGGTGCAGCAAGGAAACGATACACGGCATCTCATGGTTTTGCGGTTAAAATATCTCTGATTGGACGATACGGTTACTGTCGCGGCGATATCAATGCGTCTGTACACGTCGTGCGTGGATATTTTTAATACGACGTGCACCGGTGCGCCAACGATTTCGAAGACTGTCGGCGCGGTAAGGAGACGGTATGCAAGTCCGATCAGCATGCGTCCAACGACGAGCTGTCCTAGTTGTTTTTTTTGTCTTTTTCTTTTTATTAATACCACGCGAAATTGCAAGCCAGAGAAAACGACCGGCTCACGATTTCTCATATCTTTTTAATTTCTCTGTCGAAAAGATTTCATGCGCGATTCATTTTTGTTCTCTTTATGATAATAATATGTCGAATTAACATGTTGAATAAAATGCGGCAGCTTATTAAATACTCTCTGTATCACTCACCGCGTCGCTCTGATAGCAAAAAATATTGTTACTATCTCATTTCACCATTCTTGAAGTACGCGTAATTATGTCATTACCATAATGATCTTCGCAATAGTACGACTAATTAGCGATAAAATACTGCCACGCGATTAACAACACCCGATGTTCTATAATAACACTTCCCTACCGCCGAAACAATAAAAATGTTTGCCGAATAATTAGGCGCGCGCGTTTGCGACAAAATCGTTTCCCGCCGCACCCCCGCGATAATTCGCAGCCACGGTCCTGGCTACACCCTTTTCTTTTTCCGAGGAATCGACCGATTTTCAGCGCTTACAGAATCCCGCTCGTTTACCGCGCCTATGGGCGACCACGTAAACCTGTAATTAAGCAACCGGTAAATAACACAAAATAGCCTCTCTGTTCTCTAAACGCGTCGGCCACTGTAAACATTATAAATAGCGCAAAACATCCACCCTCGGCCGTTGCAATTTACCTTGGAAGAAGAGGAGGCAGCGGAGGCCGAGTTAACACACGCGTCTGCACACACACACACACGCACACACACACACACACACAGGGAGTGAGGGACCCGCGACATGTGCACACGTACCAAGTTTAAGTAAATAGGATCCGTCAGTGTGAACATGAAAATATAAATCAACGCGTGTATCCGCTATACGATATCATTTGTCATCCACGAAAATACATTGACGTACTACTATGAGCAGTAATTTAAAAAAGAAGGAAAGAAAAGGAAGAAAGGCATTGACATAAAGGAAGACACAAGCAAATCCTGGGAAGTAATTTTTATATCCTATACCGATTTTAAAGAACTCTCGCGTTATATAGACATATGTTATTCCATATTTTTCGTCTATTTTTAGCTGCAAAATTGCCTTCTTCCTGTTTGTATCACCCCGTTACCAGAACACCCCATGCATGGCCATGCACGTCGCGTCGGTCTCGATGCAGCACTGTTTACGGTCCTGCAGGAGGAGACTATCCATGCCCATAGATCGGAGGAATAAAAAGATAATACATAATGCAATCGGGTAAACCGGCCTTTAAAGCTGAAGCTTTCGTGACGTGTAATTTTATGCCGCATAAATCGCATGAGATATTTCGCTTCTGCGGTTTTTCGCGGCGGATACGCAACGGGGAACGGGGGTGATATGCGGTGAGGGTAAAAGATTGCACGGTGCGCGTATACACGCTTTTTCTCGTTACGTAATATCCGTGGCACACGTGAAGGAATCGATCCGTGTGGTTGCTCTTTCAATTAGTGATTATTACTGTTAAACGTCCTGGCGATGCTTACTTTATTTTTATATCCCTTTTCCTTTCTTTCTTTTTTTATTTAACAACCGACAACAATTTCCACGTTAGAGATTAATCGGGTAACCGCGAACGATCGAGGCCTTTATGCATTGTTCCGAAGGGGGAAACCGGGAGGAAAAGGGAGGAGAAAAATAAGGGGTTGAAATAAGGGTGACGAGAGGGTGATAACACGGTTTGACTGCACACGCGGTCTGCGTTCTTATGTAATAACGTGCAACACGTGAACGCGCGGGGAACTAGCTGGAAAGTTCACAATCTGGAATTTTCTCTGTTGCAGGCGTGTGACTCGTCTCCCCCTTTCCCCGCTTTCGTAGGTAATAGACATCTTCACGTGAAATGTGTTCCACAAACGATCGAACTAATTTCACATTTCCTGATTCGTCGGGTTCACAGTTAGCTCGCACAACGGTACTATTGGAAAAAGAAAAGTACATACAGAGTGCGATTAAGAATATTAGATACCAGCCACGACCAATGGATTTTGTATGTAAGACACAGAGAGACACGATAACAGCGACATAAGGACAGCTGTACATCTGAATTGGAAATTGGCAAATATGACCATTTTCCGGGAACAAGGGAGATGAACAACATTATTTTCCCTAATGTCCCTAATTTTATCGTCACGGTTCAGATTTTGTTAAGCCGTAAAGCATAATCTCCGTTTGGCGACAAGAAAAACCGTAAGCGTGGTGGCGATGGAAAATGAATAAATGTACAAGCATCTCGCTCGTTGCATTCCGATCAGTCGTATATTCACCGTGCGTTGCACCTACACGCGAGTGCAACGCCTCTCATTAATAGGGTAGGTTTCCTGAACCCGAACCTGTTGCTATAAACTTATATTTCTTGCACGCAACGAGTTTTCACTGTCAACCAGTCTTGGCTATCCTAGATCCGCTATACGAATCTGAAAACTATGCTCTGCATGATTCCTCGTTGATTTATTTACGAACGCGTCTCCCACTTCCCCGATACGATCGCTGTCTACTTATACTACTTTCTTTCTTTTGTTTTATTGTATCGCAAGAATGTTTCGGAGATGATCGATATTAAGTTCGCCGAATTTTATTATACTGCGATACAAAATAATGTTCGATACGATTTTAATATTTTCGGGTTTATTGTCGAGAATTTGTTGACAAAAGTCAGTACCACTACGGCTGTATAGAACTCCGACCTGCTCGCTGGGCGAAGGAATTCCCCGATTAAACGCGAGTTCGACGAAACATTCCGGAACAAGAGAGTCTCGGCACGTAACGCTCCAGGCCCAACTTTCTCGTCAGCTGGCGAACAATACGTTATAGAGAAAGAAAGTTCACAATGACCGGCCAACAAGTGTGAATCCTACGACGGGAATAGAAAAAGAAATGCATTTAATCCGGTACTCGCAACGCGGTAAAGCGCATGATACAATTTCGCAATAGCATTGAAACGACGCTGCACGTAACATTGATCGTTGATAATTAAGAACAATTGCAACAGTTAAACCTTTGACGTTGTTTTGCTTCATAGCTGACGCTGAAGAAATAAGGGAACAAAAGGATGAGAAAATGGGATTGCACGAAAGATGTGTAACAATAACCTGTGTACGCACCGAGATATACGTTTATACACACGTGCGTGGGTGGCTCGATCAAGGGGCAAGTTTCCTGAGCCCGAACCTGTTGCGGTCGCGGTTTATCTGTTCCATGATCACCCAACGAGTTTTCACGGGATCCTGTCGCGGTTTAGGATTGTGTGAGAGGCATTTTTACGTGCAGGTTTCCCTACGAGCTGCTCTGAGAATCTGCTGCCCGGATGGAAAGAGGTATGTATGTATGTATGTATGAATTTTACTGGCATCGGAGAGGCGAAGATGAATGATGAAACAGAGTGCATCACTTGGATGAAATATAAATAACGTTCCCTCAGGCTACAGGAATGTTTTCCATTAAACTGAAGCTCATACTCGTAATGGAAATTAAATAATAGTTTAGTCTGTTCATGCTTTCATGATTACGCAGAAAATCAAAGGAACGGTATGAAAGAAGAATTACGTATTCCAGTCAACCCTTTCTGCTGGAAAAGTTGTACACATCGCTCACGCGTGTAACTCTATCGCATCGTCGGTTTTCATAGTTAAAAATTCTGAATTAAAATTACGATGTAGTGTAACAGCGACCGGCACGTATTTAATCCCGTGTAATTTAATTGCTACTTTCGCCACTTTTTTTCATCCTTTTCTCGCGTCGGTCAATGAACCGTCTGACTCGGTCATATCCTGCTAAAACTGCGAGAAGCTCACGTGAAATCCATCTGCATTAGCATCGAATGAAAGCCGGATAATATCAACGTGAGCACAATGAATGCGATCGTCAATCACTGGACGTCGCCCATTCGAACGTGCTGGCTAATGAATTAATGTATTTCAGCGTGTCTTACTACCCCATATTAGTTCTCCTATTATTTATCGACTTTTCTCTACATTAAAGAAGATTGTAGAACGCTGAAAATAGTACTTACGTCATAATGAACCGATGTAAGAAGGGCAATGAATAGCGAACAACGCGTTCATTTCATTCAACGCCTATCAATATACTAGACGAGTGTAGAAAATATAAACCTTTGGCAAAATTCCGAATTGAAATAAAATCGGTTTGCTTCTTCAAACTGGCGAGAGAACAGTCTTGCGATTCATGCACGATACAGGTTCGAAACACTTTAACACTGACCGAACCTTTGCACGCGATAAATACACGAATTATGCAACGCGGTGTTATCAAGCTTTCCCCGATTTCTCACAGTTTCACGAACAGGCTTCACCAGATGCTTTTCCGGCACGAGTTTTGAATAGTATCGTGATAATTCCAGGCAGAGTGAAACTTCTGATTCGATAAAATACCTGTTCCCCCTGAAACCTAGGTAGAGCAACTCGAGCAGATGTTGCAAATGCTTAACGTACTATAATTTTTCCGACTGGATAGTGCATAAAATTGATAATATATAGAAACAAGTAGTGAGATGTTATTAAGAGAAGAGTTTGTGAATTTTTCATGTATTAATAGTAACAGAAGGAATTCTATGATATGTACAATACATGAACGTTCTAATTAAACTACACGCCTCGTGAAGACCTAAATTTAGAGCAGTACTCGACGGACACCCTCGACACGGGACGCGTCTCTAGTTGTCAGTTTCCACTCGATTGTTTCTCAAACTCGTCGTCGCGGGTAACTTGTTAGCCATTAATGAGGTCGACCGCGAAGTGTGCACCAAGTGCGAGCACGAAAGTTGCGAGCGCAATTTATAACAAGTTTCGCAAATATTCTGGAGCGACCATGGAAAGTTCGGTCGTTCCGGTGATCGTCCAGTTCTCTGGTAACGTTAATTAATGCATCGAATTATACAGTTTCGCGTACACGTGTAGACCAACAGCTATTAATTACGCATAACCGATCGTCGTTCCCCAAAAATCATTCGCAAAATATAAATTGTGTGCTCCGTTTTCTCAACAAATACACCCCTTCACAAAAATTAAAGCTGTGCTAAATTTTCGCTGAAAAAGTGGCGATGTTTGAACGGAAAATAAGCTCAGGTAAACTATTCTACGATTTTTTTTCGTCGTATTGCAAGTCTTTGTGTTGCACTTCGTTGTATTTTTTCCTGATAACGGAAAATGTTTCACGCAAAACTTCTGAACTGTCAACTACAAGACAATGACCACCCCTCGATATGTACATACCACTTCACGAGTTACAATTGTCGAACCAAACACGTAATCGTTTAATTGATATAAAGCAGCTACAACAAAATTATATAACCAAAAACCGCACGGGCTTATATTGCTAATGTTGATCAAGCCAATATTAGTAATACATACCATGACGTTATTTATTTCTTAATTAACTCCGTCTGTTGTCCTATCCCTGGCCACGTGGACTATAAAGTTTCTCAATTTCGTGGTCTCGTTTAGACAAGCGTGCAAGGTGTGGTCACCCTCTATTTTCTCGTTTATTTTCGCCTTTCCATGCCTGTACATACATATCTACCTGGCTCTTTCCATGGATCCTTAGAGCTGAACAAAGCAAACTCGATCGAAGGTACGAACACTGTAGAGTGCCTTGAAAAGTGGGACACTTTTGTCCTCCATTCTACCTTACTCTGTCTGTCAAAAGCGACGCAGAAATATCAATCACTGGCCCAGATATTGCGAATCGTTTTTATCCAATACACGACTAATGCTGTCTGTGCATAGGAACACGAATACCGCTGACAATTCTTTTTCCTTTCATTCAAACTACATACACTTGAAATAAAATACACGAACCAAGACCAGATCACCGTTTTCTACCAAAAAAAAAAGAGAAGAAGAAAAAAAGGGTACAAGCTCTCGTTTATTCTACGTCGAAAAGCTTTTACTTCGCTACTATTAAATTTCCAAGTGTTTGGAGTGACGCTCCATTCTTTTTTACCTCTTTCTTTTATAGCAGAGAGTCAAGTATCACGGTACGTCGGTTAATTGATACATAAAGAATGATTGCGTTTAAAAAGATTGCAGTTTCACATTTCCATTTTCACGATGCAACCAAAATTATAGCTCTCCTGCGCGTTTAAAGGAAACGAATTCGTATTTTCCGCGACACGTCGCAGAATTGTCACTGGTTTGTGCAAAACCGACGCGCTAAATGTAATATGCGAGAAATAAGAAGTTCGTGCTCGCATCGATCTGTGTCCCATAATACTGTTGTGGTTTTCAGTCTGCTGGAAGAAACGCTTGCGACGACCGACGGGCTGGTGGGACAACGGAAACAAGGTTTGCGAGTTTGGGGAACGTGCTCGAACGACATGTAGCACTTTGATAAAGTGACTTCGCGAAGGCAAGGCAGAAAAGATACGGGCAAGAGTCGCTGCACGTTTCCATAACTGAAAACGTCCAGGAAGCCAGCGTGTGTACGCGTTTCGCGTAACCTAATTGTAACGCCTTATTGAGTTTCCACCGGCGACTTGGTATGCACATCGATGTTCTCGCCTTAAACACGTTGACCATCGCGAGAAACGAACGCTGCGAACTGATTTTCCACGTCGAACGAAACCGTCGTTCAATGGCCACATCTTCCACACAGTTCTCTTATTCTCCGATTGGCGATAACTGTTTCTTAAAACTACAATGGAGCGGTGAATGTGAAGAATGTTACGGTTCGTTCGGACCTTACAGCCGAAGGGACTACAGAAACGCGTCGGGAATAATGATGGAAATTGTTGTTGCATATAAGTGAAAATTCAATGGCATGGTTCGTTTCACCGGGCAGATGCTTGAAATTACCGATTATTTTCGCTTGTATAACGGAGTGATTAGCAAACGCGTGACATTGACACGATGCTAATGAGATCGGTTAATATTATACAACCGGGGTGCTTTCGGAAATCTTGAGCCGATTGGGAAATGGTCAATAAGCGATTGAAAGCCTGCGTCGATTCTATTGGAATTTAAGATCCCCGCGATTCTAAATATAAAACTGAGATGAAGAGACTCTCGGAGCGGGAATACTATAAAGTTTACAGTACTTCTACCTGGAATTATTAGGCACATATATGGTTCTATCCAGCGAGTAATGCCTGTTAGGGAAAATTGGCGGAAGTCAAACGTATGCCCTGAATCGAAATCAATGAGGATAGTCCGTACGAAACGTGAACGTTCGAACATTCCTCGTGTGACTCATTTGGCTGACTAATACTTTTCTTCTTTTTCTTTTTTAATCTTCCAACGCGCCCACTTTTTCCCTGCCTCGTCACACGTCGATAAAGTAATGCGTCGAGATAGGACGTATAGTTTCTCTATGCAGATAAACGTAATCACGGCGTAACCAAGTTATGTAATCATTGTTTCGCGAGTAATGACTGTAATAATTTCAGACAGATTAAACAGTGAAGTCGACAGGAGATGCGAGGAATGCGTATCGGTAGTGTTTCGTAATCTACGCGTATACCCGTAAAATATTTATACAGCAAGCCAATTAAGGTAAGCCGTGTGCATTATTTTACGAAGACAAAATAAAAATTCTTTCACAGCAGAAGTTTTTAACCTGGTTAAATTGCAAACTGGGTCATAGTTGTGCAAACATAACAAAAATCGATACAAAGTCGGTCTTCATTAACCGAAACTGCTCCCGTGCCACTAATAAACCAATAAAACCGAGCCCATTAACGGAAAACTAATTTGCTATTGTACAAAGTAAACGAAAATTAATTAATAAATTGAAAATCTTTTTTATCTATGCATGATACTCCAAAATAGACTAGTATCTGAAAAATCTACAACGATTTTTCTGGACAGATTAAAATTATCCATGCCACGGCGATAAGCATTCCATTGAACGTCAGTTATCGTTATCAAGTAATCATTATCTCTCGTACGATATCAGCGGAGCGTTTACTATCACTCACTCGTAACGGCATGACGATGATTTCGGAGCAGGTGCATCGATCGAACTCGATAGAATGCGAATTAATGGCCGCACCATGTGAACGGGAAGAACACGTCCAGATATAGTCGGAAATTTATGATATCGATTATCATAGGAATGCAATTTATTGTACAAATTGAATTCGTTGTATAATCGCGACACGGAGGACGTGTATCAGCGAAAATGAACAAGATTTACGTTGCACGATTATACATGGTGTCACGGAACTGATGATATAATTCGGACAAAAGAAATTCTGCAGAAAGAACCGAGGATAAAACGTTTTCCCTTCTCTACCATCTAGTATTCCTGACATCACGATATTTTTCGTTCCTCGACAAATGAGAAGAGAGCAATTATAAAAATTTTCGCGAAGGAACACTACCTCCGTCCAACTTCTTTTATCATCGATCCATTCACCTGGAATATTTCTTGAAAAATTGTCCTCGCCTCTCGCAAAGGGGGAACGATCAAATTGACCGTGGATAAGAAACGGAAAAATTATCGCCTCGAAGGGCCAAGTAGAGAACGATGGAAATTAAAGGGGAAACGCTGAATCGCTCGACAACTTTGTAATAAGTAAAGTTACAAATTCCGCAATATTAATTTGACGAAGTGCAGTGATTGCAAAATTTATCGATAAGTTTACGCGGATTAAAATCAGACTACCGCGAAGTGGAATTCTGTGGTTCAATTTGTTTCTTGATAATGAATAAAATGCTTGATCTTTTCAGACGCCACGAATATTGCACATTTATGACGACTTTCTGTTATGCAAAGTTTTGAACCGTCCGATGATTCGACTACTCGATACGACATTTTTCATTTAATTCGTCACCGGGAGTCTCAGCTAATAGAATGAAGGATTACTCAACGCGACCATGACACTTGCTTACACACAGAAAACTGTGCGAAACAGCCAGGTATGTACACACACGCGTGGATTAACGTCGCATTTCGCGTGTACGACTGTGAAAGTATTTACTACAAGAGCTCGTAACACCGTCATAAGCTTTAATACATTGGATTGAGATATTAAGGATAAATTGCATGGTGATTATCTATATTGCAGGATATCTACCGATCCATGGTACTCCATACTAGAGACATATAAATAATAAAGAAGTTAATTTATCGCAGGCTTCAGCGGTATTTAGATACTGTTCACTTACAGAGCCGCTAAGAAGGGAAATTATCAATGATTCATCGCGCAGGGCGCGTAACTCAATAAATTTTATAATCTCTCTATCCTTGATTTAAATAGACTTCATGGGAGGTGTGGAAAAATTGCAGCAACAACGGACTAGCTCTTAGAACCCTTTAAGTACGAAGGCCTCTGAGTGACTTTTACTGTAAACTGGCCATTCCCAAAGTGGCTATAAATTTCAATGAAATCACAGGCCTGCTATTAGTAACAATTGAAAGGGAATAAAAGTCTAATTCGCTACGCTGCACAAAGCTTTGCCTTCTATACGTCGCATCGAAGCAGTATTACATAAGCGTGAAGAGAAACCGAAGCTTTGATTGGAAATCTGCATTACACAGATGTAAATCTTGTTTGCTTTAAGGCCGCGATATTTGATTCGGTTGTGGGGTACACTTCGTGAGAAAAAATCGTACAACAGCCTACCTGGGCTCATTTTAATGGGCGAAGCCTGTACTTTCACACTCCTGAATGGATTGTTTCGAAGATCCTTTTATATTAGACAACGGAGTAGAAAACTGAAGGTGCGACGTGTGACAAAATATCACAGTGCATTGCCAGAAATGAGCTTCGTTTAATGAAGGTCACCGAATAATTAACGTCGACCAGTTCCAAGTCGTTACGATGCTCCATGAAAGGAAGAGCTTGTGCTATCTTGTTAAGAAAAAAATTGGCCGATAAGCTCAACGTTTCGTGGAAACGTGCATTCGGAGCTTCTACGGAGGGTCCCAAATTAATTTAGTGGGGCATGAAATCGAGGCCAGTAATTATGAAATATTGTGCACTGAAAAACCCATTGAGCTTCGAATCATCAAGATAAAGATAGTGTCAGAGACAGAATTGTGCAAATGAAGCTAACTGTACATCTTCAGTTGTGCATTTATCTCGATTTTTCCCCCATTACGATTTAGTCGAAGGCAACTTTAGACAGACAGGAATTCAATTTATTAAAAAAAAAAACAAAAAAAAGCCGAGTAATTCTTTTCTAACTACAAGCAACCTGAATGGTCCGCAATGTCAATGACCCCAGATAATTTCGAACACGAAAACATATTTATAAAATCGCATTGCAATTCCAAATCGAATTATAACCGAACCACCCAATCAAAGAAGAACAATGATTGCTATGGCGGGTTTATCTCTCGTCTCTTGCGATAACAACGCACTCCGAAAAGAATGCTCCAATGACATTTCAATACCCGTGCAAATCCAATAGATACATCAAGAACAATCTTCCGTCGATCAATATATAAACGTATTAAAAAGAAGAAGGAAATACAACACAAAATCTCTAAACATACCAAGTGCATGAGAGTTGCATCCGCATAATGATGTACACATAAATTTGTCCCTGTACAAGAAAATGGGCCACATCCCTCGAGCTTCTACACAACTGACCCAAATTGAATAAATCCCTTCAACATTCGATTCTCCCCCGATGTATGTATATATTTCACGGCTGGCGTGGAGGTTTCATCGGTCACTTCCGGGGGCCGCAATGTTTCCACCGCTTCGGTAAATTTCCTGCGCGTGGCATAAGATCCCGGTATCCATCCGAAAAACGGCGATTATGAAACCGGTCGGCGTTGATCTATCTGGCGTATTGTTAGCGCGTGCAAAGAGGAAACCCGACTGAACTATTCCTCCCTGGCATGCGCAACATTTCAAATTGGCACGGTGTTTAAGCGTATCCCCACATAATTACCTACGAACGTATACTTTCGCGTAAGATATTTGTCAGTGGTATTCACAAAGAGCTTCGATCTTGACATTTCAGTGGCGTATATTCGAGGGTATGTATTTTCAACGCGTTCACCCGTGTGCCAGCTGCGGAGTGAGGAGGTTTCGGGAGAGGGCGGATTATTTATTTTTCATAGAACCGTGTAACTGTTACGAGTAGCAAAATGTATGTACACGTGTCGATTGCTACGGGAGCGTGATTTTTGTGAAACACAACAGTATTTTATCCGCTTTGCATCGTTGTGACGGTGGGATGTGGAATACTTTGGCGAACAGTACATCGTGAACGAGAAACATCATATGGAGTACATATTTCTTTCTTTCTTTTTTAAATGGGTGAAACGGAGCAATTTTATTTATTACTATTGACTTGAACGGGGTGGTTCTTTAGCAGACCTGCCGTTATAGCAGGTACTAAACCTTTAAGCAATCTTAATTCTTTTATAATTCGTTATTATGTTAAAAGCAAAAAAAGAGCCTTTAATTAAAGAAGTTTCGATCATTTGTTAAACTCTCAGTTAATTCCACGTTTGCGAGTTCACAGAGAAACCAAATGGGGGAGAGAGAGCCACGAATTAAACAAAAATTCTAAGAGCATTCGAGGGCTCGTGACATTTCAATCCTTCGATTCTTTTCAAAGCTTCCAACGGAATCGTTCGTCCACTATTCTCTTCCGGGTGGTTAATCCCATGGTACAGAGCGGCTACAACGGCAAACCCACGCGATTTTCACGATTAAATAACGAATGAAGATCGAGCAACAGAATTGTTAGATCACGATCCTGCACTTAAGACGATACACCGTGGTGTTGCAAACGATAGTGAGTAGCAAATAAAACATGACTGTAATAATTCAACTGTAACGATAAAAATAATATAATAATTTGTTATTTGTCATAATTTTCTACTATTTCGTTTTCTCCATACAGCAAATGAGTCGTCAATTAAGTTGTATATTATAGAGATACTTCTACAGGTACTGACATTATTGCATTGTGAACGTGTTAAACCTAAAATCATGAATTCTCTATAATTAGATGTCTGAAACATTTTCTTACCAAGAAATCATATTTTTACAATTCATAGAAATTCGCTCTCGAAGTTTGATCTAAAGCTTTGGTAATATCCTGTGTTTAACAAACATATTCTCAGTGGAGCTACTAAACTTTCAAGACATAATGAATGAATGTTCGACAAAGTACAGACTAGAGAAAATATTTTTCTTTATACTGTAAAACCTAAAGTTCCCAAATTAATAGTTTTATTTTCATACAAACTGAAGCACCTGACAATTCATGATCGTAAGTGTCGATTCTTAGAAAAGAAATTTATTCTTCACTCGTATCAATTTATTTTCATACTACTTATATTGGAATAAATTAAACGGTAAACCTACACGAAGAAACAATTTTATTATTGATTTTCCGCGAATAAACGCATCAACGATAGAATATTTGTCAACTACAGTGTGCAATAATCATTAAGCTGAAATCTACGCGTGCCTCGCTTAAGTGGCAATTAGCTTAAAATTGAAATTCCATTTCGTGGTGATTGCATTAACGGTGGGCAATCAATCAATTTAAATGCAGTCTCCAAATTTGTCAGACAAAGCCATTAATCTTTACCAAACTTGTTCGTTTCAAGTTTAACATAAAAAAAACCACAAGATTTAGTTCCTGAGAAACTTGAGGATACGTGTCAAGACTGTTCAATGGACGAAGCATCGTTTTAGGCGGACGCTTTTAATAACCATATTACGGTACACTGTCATCGTGAGTGTCATTAAAGTTGCCACAGTACCGGTACAAATAAACTAGCTGGAACCAGGAAATAGCCGATGTTGTGATAAGTCAGTGTACGTTCATGTTTCTCTCAGTGCTGTATCCCTTCGAGAGGATTCACGGAACAGGAAACAATTTTTTGAAGAATCCAACGTGCATCGTCAGGAAAAAACTCGTCCGACCAGGTACTTCAAGTTGAAGTACTCGAATGAATTAAATGATCTTTGCATTTGCATGGAGAATGAAAGATTCCAAGAATGGAGATTCCGATCGTCGATTGTAATTATACAAGATATTTATCGACACATGTGTATTGCATATTTATTAAGTTTTAGGAGAATACCTATATTCTATAGTTCGATATTGAAATAAAATAAAGGGAGCCGAAGGCAAGGTTATAGTGAATTGTGTACAATCGATAGCTCTATAGGCAGCTCAAAATAACTGGAGGATCAGCTACTCATAACAGCTTTATCGCTCATTCAGGTGTCCAATATTTCAGAAGCTTCACTACGCCATGCTATTTAAACATTCTCAAAAATACGCACACGATGTTTCTTTCAATTCCCTTTAGACATCCTATGGACAAATATAATATACTGCATATATCTACCTACTACCAATATCAAGTTATGAAAATCATTATGTTCCGCGATAAGCTTATATAAAAAAATAAAAAGTTCAAAGAACTAGAGAAAATTCTTTATCCACAACAACATACAGTAAAGTTTCTAAAATCTTTATTTACTTAACGCAAAATAGAATGTTCCAAAAAAAAAAAGATTCCGAGCTTCAATCTACAAGCATAAAAAGCTACTGATTAATTAGGAGGAAAAAAATGGTCATTTTTGTGCCCATTAAAAGAGGCAGTCACTTAATCCACTTGCTCTCTAGCATCTGTTAGAACCATATTACATAAATCAACTTCGTTTCTTTCTCAGGGAACGCAGTCAGTGTTAATTCTCACACTGTGCCTAATCCCACAGATCGGCCCACTTAATGCAACGGCGCACGTAAGCATTGTTCCGAAGTGCAGCCTAATTTATCACACCAGGGAAAATTATCGTGCCCTAATATCGAATTATCGAACTTTGTCGAAGACGCGAACTTAGTGCGCCCTACATTTACTAAGCACTGCTCTGCCATGCATAGAAAGCCATTGTGTCGTTGACCGACACAGATCCCTTGTGAACACATAAGCACTGCAATAAAGGATAATCCTACTGAGGACAGCGGTAATATCGTCCGATAAAGATCATGACAGGAAGACTAGAAATACATGTAATGGGAATAGCGGAATGTCTTTTGGTACGTTTGTTCATTCTTTTATTGTTCTTTGATCGAGGCGATAAAACGATCATCTAGGGAGTGAGGAAACTCTGATGGATGATACAACTGATCGGAGTGATAAAATGTAACTTCCTGCAAGGGGAAAAGTCATCCTGCCGTTTTTCTTATTTAACTATTATAATCGCACCCGATGTTCATACTAAGCAAACATTGAAATGGGAATGTAAGCAGTTGATTCTGATGAAGTCTTGAAGATGAGTTACATTTGCCAATGTTTGCTGTTTCTTTGTTAGAAAATAGTTAAGACAGATATTCTTCCCGTTACGAAGTCATTTAATTAAGTTTGTTAGATGGCTAGAACAACTTCGAGTGTTTACCAACCCTGGGAAATTTGCATCTTTCTAAGGGAAAACGCTTGGAGCGTTTTCATCAACGCTGGAAACATTATCAAACACTTGGTATATCTGGTTCAAGGGTGTCGCTCGTCCTTGCAATAATATTTTGGTAACGAAACCTGTACACAAGATAGCGACAAGAATTAATCGATCACGTTTAATGAACAAATTACAGAGCAATCTTCTCGGTCAAATTTTGAGCCAATATCAGTATATACCTGTACGTACGATGACGGTCACACGGAAACAATCGAGTAACACGAGTTGATAGCCATATGCCCAAGCAAGAATTTGTGCAATCAATTTTTCGTTTATCTAGTTTACGTTATCTATCTTCTATGTGTACTTTAAGAATACATACCTGTTTTTTTTTTTTACGAAGACTTGCAAGAGTAATGAAATATTTTAGTAAGAAAATCTGTTACTATAATCCATTCTGTACAAACATGCCTACATACAGATCCATACAGATGTTTTGTAGCGATTCCGTCTGAATGAACGAAAAAAGGTAAGGCGTACACGAGTGGCACGACGATTCCATTTTCGAAAATCACCGGTCTACGTCGTGCAAAAAACCGGCAGAGCATTTTACTCGGCTGGCACTCGGGCTCTCGACTTTCATCGCGAACAAAACAATTCATTTGCAGCGTGCACAATACCGCCGCTTATTATACACTTCGGTATTGTCCAAATTTCTTTCTTTTTTTCCCCCTTTATTATTCGGTCATCTTGGCTTAAAATGGAAGAAATTCAAACGATTCAGAACGTTAAATATTCTCACCGTGTCGCACCAACTTATACGTATGTATCATTTTAAGGTAATTGACGAGCATTAACCCATCGCTGTGAAGAAAAAAATTCTGTGTTCGCATACGGGAACAAAAAAAAATTAATTGAAGAGGTGTGAATGAGAGTGTAGAAGAAATCAATCAGGTGCCCGAGAAGGCGAGTTAACGCAAATTGTCGTTAAATTTCAAGCCATTAGCCGAGCAATTTCTGTACAGAATTAGAAACGCATAATGACTTGCACTCGCAATTAATTACACAAGCGATCTTAAACAACGAAAGTAATTGGAGAAAGTTCTTGGAGGAAATCGCTTAACAATGTATCGTGTAAAGAACACATTTGCACCGTGATCTTGACGTAATATAACAAATCACTCGGTTAATTGTTTTCGCGTACTGACAATGACTGTTACTGATCAGTAACACAGCGTAGTCTCCATTTAGTACAAATAGCGTTCTTTTATCTATTGCTTTCAGGAGACCGATAGAAATAAAATTAAAGATTCTAGAGAACAGCTAAATTCTCTAAATGGTAAACGCTAAAAGAGATATAAGAAACGAGAAATGCGAGCATATTGTACATTCGAAAATAGAACGGCAATGGCTGTCGAGATGCGCTCGAGCTTGGTGAATGAAAAAAATTTCATTTCACGCGACAGATAAACGTGCACGGGTTCGCAGGCGGACGCTACCGTTCGAGCTTAATTACTACTGGTTCGAACATGTGTCACGCGCGCATGTACACGAAAGAATGCGAGTGCGGCACGTTTATTGATAAGGAATACGACGGCGCATCAGGTATTAATAATTACGCGGAAGAATTATTTATCGTGCGTATTTTCGCCGGACCTTCCGCGATGCAATGAAAGAAAAAGCAATTCTATTAGATATTCTCGCTACCAAGTTCATTCGTATCGTATCGGAACTCAATATGCATACCATTGTAATACCGAATAGCCTCCACCTGTATGTTTTACACCTGCGGTATTATACAAATACAGTGTAAAGGCACGAAAAAATACGGTTTTACCGCGTACACAATTTTGTGTATATACTTTTCTTATGAAGATGTCTCGATGGTTTTGAAATGGCGCTAGTGTACGCTCGTATTGCACGAAAGACGTAGAGCCGAACTATGTAATTACGAAGTTAAACTGCATGTCACGTATAGGTTATTTTGAAATATAAAATATTTCAAAATGATCTTTGAAACAATATTAAAATATCATTTTCATTCGACAACTTTTCAATAGAATTTTATTAAATTTGAATCCTCGAGAAGAAGAAACAGGAGAGTCATTCAGGTACGAGAGAAATATGCTACGTAAAGCGCACCTAACATTATTTACTGCTCGTGCCGACTATTTAGTGACGACGTGTTCCAAGGGAATAGTACTGGAGAAAGGACTGTGGAAAAGAAGGGGGGCGGAAGGTCTGGTGGCAAAACGAGCCATCCGCGACTCTACGGTGCATTCCTTACTTCTTGGCCGTTCTGTAGCACGCGAAGTAACGATGTTCTGTCCTCTATGTATACGCGGATAGCGAAGCTCGAGCATAAGGTAAATATAAAAATGTCAAAGTGGAACGGTAAGTAAATCCAGCGAACAACGAGAAAAGAAAGGCTTCCATCTTGGGAAACAACTAAGAAGCGATAGTAAAAAGAAGTTTAGCGTCTACATATATACCTTTCAAGCCACGAGCCGCTGCATCATTGTTGGAAAGTAAACGAGGCGCCATTTACTATCGATGTGTGTTTTGATCTTTGTAAATCGATTCTTAAATCTCGCTGATCGTATCAATTCTCTGGATCGATAGGAACTGATCGAGATATCGAAACTATGATCGAAGCATTTGATACATAGTTGCGGAATTGATAATGCATCCTATGTAATCACAATGAATAAAAAAAATTTGCTATGCAAACTTCTATAGGAAATTCTTTTATAATAGAATATTAATTGGAGGCTTCGATGACATTCGCAACTGTTGCAACGAAAGTATAGTCATCATAATGAAAGAAAGTAATCGTCAACCTGTTACATCATGTAGTTGATACACCGGTTACTATGACCCGCGACAAGTTAAAGAGTATAACGATAACGATAACTCAGTCACAAGAAGGTGTATATTTTATTAATACTCGACACTGGCATGCCTGCTCCCTCAGTTTGTCCTAGCCGAACGTCTGAACTGAACTTCCGTTAATGGTTCCTGCCCAATTAACTTTACTTTTCTTTATTCGACGCCTTTGTACACGCGTTAATACACTTGCTTTTCTCATTGACAATTGTCTGAGGACAAGCACACGTGCTTCGTTCGAGACCGTCGACAGACGCTGCTGCTCGTCAACTATGCACGAAAAGAAGGATAACCGGAAAGACGAAGTGAAAGGGAGCCCAGAAAAATATTCTCATCAACGAAACGAAACGAACGTAGCTAATAACCATGTACCTTCTATCGTGATCGCCGGCATCGAAACAATAAAATGACTGAACAAAATAGCAAAAAAGAAAAATGACCACTCACCGTTCCTGGATACGTCCAGCTCCACGAGGTTTTCGAAGTTCTGGATCTCCGGTGGCAAACGGTGAATTTCATTGTCACTCAAGCCGAGTTTTCTCAGCCTTTGTAGCCGGAAAAAATTCTGAAAGGAAGGAAAACGAAAATTAGCAAAAAAACAGGAAAACACTGACAATAAAAGCCACCCTATCACGTATAAGTCGTACGTACATTCTTCGTCGTTACATTATAGCTGATTGAACGATACGTCATGGACACAATAGAAAGAGAAAGAGAGACGCGAATGAAGGGGAGAGAGGCAAAGAAAGAAAGAGTTACGGTTGTAAGACAGAAAGTTGGCATGTAGCGGTATTTGCCTACCTTCGGCAAATCACGGATGTGATTCGCGTCCAACAGAAGCTCCTCCAAGCTTCTCGAGTATCGTAAAATATCATCAGGGACGCACGGCAGAGAGCAATGACGCTTGTCAACGTATTCCACCTGCCTGTTACACCCTTTAAAAATCGGAATGCAGCGGAACATGGTATCCTTTTCACTATCAATCACGTTAAAACAGCACCGAACATAATTGTCCCGTAAACTTTACGGCGGGCACACGCTGCTATTTGCACATATTCGTAAATGGGATAGATTAAAAGAACTAGGAGGAAAACGAGCGGCACGACACACACTTTCACGCCCTACTCGGCTTTAAACGCGCTCTCGGTTTGTGCCTCCAAGTCTGACGTCATCACGTCTACGAACCACTGATCACGTTGCTCTAAAGCGACACACAACAGTGAACGAATACGACGCTTTGAAAAGACGATTCTCCCACCATATGCTTCGACGCAAACTTACAATGTATGTAGAAGGGCAAGCTTGAGATGGGATGTTCAGTTGATTGTAAACGATAGAAACGCCAAATCACTCGTAAATTAGAAAAACATTGATCAATGCGTAATAATTAAGTAATGTTGTAAATATAGGTTCTATGTTAAAATTTCTGTGGAAAATATACTTTTTTATTAGAGGCCGACTCTGCTACCAAAGATGTCGCTCACGTAGCTATGTATACAGTAGCAGTGCTATCCAAGGACGGCTCACGACTCACGAACCGTTTTGATTTCTCCCACTCTGGTCACGTTGTCACGGAAACGTGCGACGCTACGATGAGCTGCGATCCTACGTTTGCAAGAAATGTCACATACAACGCAAGGACAAATATGTGTGGCCGGCGTTGCCTGAAGTGAGGCAAAAATGGCGGCGTAGTGACGTAGTAGCAGAGGGGGAACAGACTATACCAGTGACGGTCAAACTTGTCATTATAGGGGCTATATGAAGAAGATTCAAACGAGTAACAAGAGACAGGCGACATCTCGAAATGCAGACTAATAAATACTTTTATACGATGGTTAATATAAATTCTTTCTTATCGACTATCTTTACCTTAATTTTCACAATTCAACCACAAGAGTGCACAGTCGACAAAAAAAATTACAATTTGTCATGTCCCCCATTTAAAATTTGCTACAAGTAATAATTTCAAAGGACAACATTTTTTCTTTATACACCATAAAGGAATCCAAATTTGCGTAAATAATTTGAATTTTGTCCACAAAATTTGACAAGAAACAATTGATTCCTATTTCGTCGCTTCTTTGGATATTCGATTCCAACGTATGTTATTTATTAAGAAGACAGTCTTAAACAATAAGTAGGACAGTATACGTCTGCATAATTATATCACTAGCAGGTTACGTGTGTTACCAGGTAAGGCATTACTTTTCGATAATTAATTTTACCAACAATGATAGAGTTTATGCACAGTAGCGCATATTAATTAATTCCTTCAATATTGTTTTTGTTACAGTGTATTAAGAATTTGGAAGCAGTGTTTCTCAAAATTATCGAACCAAAATGAACATTGCACTACTATCAGAGTATTTAGAAACGTATCAAGGCAGGGATAAATTTTTGAGGACAATGTCTTACATGGCCAAATTTGCTACATTTGGTACATCTTCCGAGGATACAGAGAAGAAGATGAGAACATTTAGCAGTCAAATGAGTGGGTGCAGAGTCGTTTTAAGACTGCTAGACGATATACCTGTTATCCATCATGCTATGATATATGGATATGGAAAGGAGGTACATATATGTATACGTAAAGAGATCAAGTATCATTTACAATATGGAATTAGGAATTACAATGAAAAATTGTATGATTTTCTGTGTATTAATATAATGTACATTATGTTCATACTATTTTTCTACAGGCATATAAATTTCATATGTAATCTATTAGGAACCAGATTGGTTGATCAGATGGACAGAACTAATGCAAATTGCAGTGGATATCATATATTGCCCGATAGAACATGTGTATTGGGCTGGTGAACATAAATTAATTAAAATTAATACCAAGGCATGGGATAATGCTTCAACATTGTTTTGGATACTTTCACTGCACTTATCATTGTTAAAGTATGCTAAAGTAGAAAGGATTGAGTATCTTGCCTACATTTAAATTCCATTGTTAAATGCATGTATGCATGTTTTTTTAGATCTTTGCAGAAGCTAAAAAAGTTCAACAATTATAAAATGGGTCTTGGCGATACTAATTGCGTTACAAAGTAAGTTCACAATAAAATGTTTGTTTATATTGTTATATATATTATTACTAAATTTGATACCAAGAAAAATTAATTTCTGTTTCCACAGAGCAGCTTTAAATACAATAAGCGAACAGAGATGGAACGAATTATTGACCTGCACAAGATTAATATTAGATGTAAGCTTTGCAATTAGTTACTTGCCAAATGGCATTCTCTGGGGAGGTAAATTAAAAACATGGCACGTGGGAGCACTTGGATCATTGTCTTCCTTCATTGGCTTGTATCAAGCTTTATGCAAACGAGCAGAACAGAAGAAATACTCATAGTATTAAGTGCAATAATGATAATAAATGAGTGAATACATTTCTTTACTTTCATTGAACGCTAGTTGCATCTTATATGAGTAGCATTGTACAGTAACTGAAAAATAAATCGTAAAAATGTGAAGGACATCAGTCTTAATAAGCCATTTGTTTTTTGTATGTAATGCAGAACATAATTTTACATGTGTTTAAGCAATACGGTATTGTTAACATAATAAAGAACAATTTATTGTTTCTAATATATCAATTTTGC
Source organism: Nomada lathburiana (assembly GCA_963667235.1). NCBI lineage: Eukaryota > Metazoa > Arthropoda > Insecta > Hymenoptera > Apidae > Nomada > Nomada lathburiana. The sequence continues at coordinate 10,835,512 of OY763905.1, read as the reverse complement.
GTTACAAGGTATGTTTTAACAAGGATATATGTAATAGGAAAAAAGCTAAAGCATTATAAATTATTGATATCCAGATAAAGGATATCTTGATTTTAAGCTAATGAGCACACTTATATATGTTTACTAATATTCGATTCCTTCTTACATAGTTTTCGAGTAACATTATTTGTAAATTATAGTCATAGGTGTATTGATAATAAAAGTGAAAGAATAGGAGGCACTTCTGTATCAACATAAAAAAAAATATTTTGCTACCTAGGGCACGATGTAATCATTGCCTCGCGAGTGGTTAAATCTCTTAAAAGTTTTAAGAAAGCTTGACATTATGCGTACCAGTAGCAGTCTTGTTTCTTTAATAGTAGATCACCCTGTATCGCGTGGTTATCAATGATTTAAAAATAATTTGTGCATTCCACGTTAGAATAAAATCTATGGAGATTACATTAAAAGGCACGACTTATTAAAAGTTTGTAAATAAGATAATATTTCCGATAAAAGAGCATCTTTAAAATTTCCGACGGCTCCTTAACTTTCTTGGCCACTAATTCTTTAATTTTTAATCTAAGGAGTTTTTGTCGTTCGTTTGTTTAGAACCATTCTTAGGCATAGCAAAAACCGATTTTTTTGTTTGACTAAAAACTTTATGATTACATTAGAAGCTTTTGTAGAATATATATATATATTATTTTGTATGTTGTATTAAAGCACTTCATATGAGTATTTTCTTATGTATATAGTAACCATGTCCATTGATAATTGCATTTGATGTTATAACGCGATGTATTATGTTTTTCTTGAATTTGTTCCGCATTCATAAATCAAGCGAAATTTTAATGTACTCAGAAATATGATAAATTCTTCCCTTGTTTTAATACTTGTTAATCAATCCAATATTATAGCAGTAAAAACTGCACGGCTGATTATATGCATTTTCAATTATGAATCTTATATTTATACTTTTCCTTTGGAACATTCACCATTAAATAACATTCAGTCCATTCTTGCTTATGACAAAAGTGTGTAATAAATCGTAGTCATTGTATCATATACGAAATATTTGGGTGAATCTCTTTTACACTGCATTTCTTTCAGATATAATTTAAAAAAAAATTGGTATAACTGTTTGTCCCCATAGCGTATTGTCGAATTTCGAATTCCAATTTTCAAATTGTAATTCTATTTTTATCGATGATACACTAATTATAATGATCTGCTATATTTGAATATACTGCGTATTATTTTATACGTTTTAACTTTTCACAATTCTCTTTCAAGGAAGAGGACCCTTCTAATTACGCGCATTAAAATAACGATGACCCACAAGTTACATAAAATACTGAAATTTAAATGAGTCTGAAAATAAACGGAAGACTAAAAGATTGGATATAAGTTAACATGATTAAAATTAGTATAGCCTGCGCTACCAATTAATCTTTTATATGTATTATTGTTTTTCTTAATACTATCTATCAAATTTTCATGATACAACATTTAATATCTGCCCCTTTGCACAAGCACATATTATTAAGGCCAGGAGTTTGGAAAGGACTAAAGGTTTTTTCGTAGGAATCTTTTTTTCAAACGATTAAAAAAAAGGAGAACAAAATAATGAAACAGAAAAGGAGGAACGACAATCGAAGTCTATCTGCAAAAATATGATTTTTAATTCACTCAACAAAATGATATCAAAACATCTGAAACGCGATTAGAAGTAATACCACGAAATCTTGTTGAAAGAAAATACATAACATAATATCGTAACAAAAAATAAAAACAGAATCAATTTACTACAATCCGCTCCAGAATCGTAGACCATGTACTTCTCCATTTCGTCAACAGTTAAACAGTCCCTGTAAACGAAAGCTCGGAAAGGCTTACCGCTCTGACTAAGAATATAAATTATGATTACAGTGGCCATTCTTGGCAATACCCTTACACTGTACAATCTAACGTAAAACTATAACGACGGGCAATATAATCGACACAAACGACGTCGGTATACAGCCTGGGTTCTAGCTAGTACTCAAATCAAATTGCGTTCTTCGCAAAAAAATAATAATTCAATTATTAATTCCTCCTGCCGCTAGAACACTAACAATAATCTAATCTCATCGAATAGTTTACGATTTAAGCGTAATATTTCGCCGATAGATTATTATAGCGGCGCGTTTGTATTTTTATGGATTTTCTTGAACATTATCAACTTAGCTCTTCTACTCCTCTTCTTTTTCTTTAACAGTCGAGTGGCTTCCCATTTTATCGCATAAAAATTATTGTCACTATAAAAGCCACAATTGAACCCACACGAATTCAATGTAAATGCACACTCGTAACGCATAAGTACCGTATAATGTGATGTGTTACTCAATGGCACAATTGTATTCCTCGCAATAAAACGATCAACAAGAGAACCAGTCCCTAAGTAAACATACCAAATAAAAGTACTGTTTGTTGAACACGGTGGTGGCCGCGTTCGAAATAGGAACTTTATATGAAACACGATCATTTTTATCCATTAACTAGTCTCTATACCGCGGACGTACGTGATAATAACGATAATAAACAAATCGTTGGCATTTGCCGATCAGCTGGTATATCCGGTATTTTTATATATATATATCGTCAAACCAGCTGCCCGCAGCTCTGCGATAAAAAACTAAGTTTGCACCCTGTCAGTGAGTTAGCTAGCGCAACGTCCGTGCAAAAACAAATAGTCAAAAAAAAAAGTGAATGTGTGATCATGAAAGAGAAGTTCAGTAATTGTACTTAAATTGGGGGATTGTTCAACCCACGAGATCCAGAATTTACGTTTGGCGATAATCCGACCACTTGATTAGTCTTAGAATTGCGCATCAATGGCTTGTGATGCCACATTGTTTCCATCGAGTGCTGCCATTGCCAGCAACTGCGACAGAAGTATCGGAAGCATACCTAAAGAAAAGCAGAAAAAAAAGGAAAAATAATAATTTCTTCTACGTTAAAAGAGAACACGATTTCCTTCACGTACCGCTTCACGGCAGAAGTAAGGTCCTTGTTGCACAGAACATCCGGAACACATAGAATCTTCTAAATACGGATCAACTTGCACCTATTTAAGAAAGAAATGTCTCATTTATTATGTTTCACTTAATATCTAGCGAGTACTTAAGAATATAAGGCCAAACCTTTTTTGTAAATTTGGCAGTTTTTATTTCTATGAAAGCAGCTGACACAGCTTTCATGTACGAATGTTTTGTACTAAACGTAACTCGGCCAGAACCGATCGGATATTTATGCTTGTCTGTATCAATACCTGAAATAAGTTTTCTATTTTATTAGTGCGTGTCTAATAAATTAACTGTGTCGATAAATTAGCGGATCAATCTATACCTGCATAAATAACACCGCGAAATAAATCATCCATAATTTTTGCTAATCCAGCAGCAGTTAGCATACCATGAAGGGCTCCAACAAATACTGTTTTGTGAGGGTCAAGCTTTTGCGATGAAGATTTTACGTAATTACTATCTTCTAGAACCCAAGGTATTACCTGTACCTACATTGAAGTTCGTACACAAAAGTTAAGTTACAGAAGTCATAAAAAATAAAGTATAGTATTGGCAATATAACATTACTGTAAAATACCTCTTTTGCTTTCATACGTTTAGAAGATATTTTGTAATACCAACTGCCACCATTGGTAAAATCGTGTGTACAGCAGGCCAGAAGGGTCCTCACCTTAAGCATTACATATTTTCCCGTATTAAATGTGAGTAATAAATTAAAAACATTATATCAATTGCTTAATTACCTGTTTTTCAGACTCAAATATTATATATACATATCCTTTAGGCTGCGTAGCCGATTGATCTTTCCCTGGCCATTCAACTCGTATTTGACCAAATTGCTTAAAAGTAGCAATTAAAAGGGATTCGGTAATATCCCAAGGTACACCCCCGAGGAATACCTTAGATGAATAACCTGATGGTTTTTGAGTACGCTGTGGCAAAATGCCACTCCAAGTACAAGTTGGGTCGCAAAGCGCTGAAATAAAAATTCATTAGCACTACTAATTTATCTTTCAGTTATCTATTATACTTCGTTGAATGAACTTAAATACCAGCTGCACTTCGATGAAATCGCGCTACACGCTCGAGAGAAATCTGTGGATCTAAAATATTGAGCGGCGGTGAATTCAATGCCATCATGTGATTTCCATTGGAGCAACAGTTTTTCTCGTGCGACAGAAGAGAATTCAGAAAACCGCTATTTTGATTCGATCCGTAGTGATGACCGCGATTGTGCCCATGAGAATGATGATGATGGGTCGACGATGAATTCTGATGGGGTGAAGATAAATACTTTTTCACCGCCATTCGCTGAAATGCGGCTGCTCTATTGTTTGTGCATAAATCTACATCAGGTGACATCAAGGAACTCAAAGACTGAGGATAACATCCGTGTGACGATGAGTTTAACGACAGAGAATTCTGAAATGATAATTGTTCGATTAATTAAATGAGCTACATTCACCGACGTTACATTTAATAAACTATGTTTAGTTGAAAAGAAAATTACCATTATGTCAGACAAGGAACTGTCTATACTGCTTACACCGCTCGTTTCTGAATCCGCTGGTGAGGTTGATCTTGATCCATTACAACCCATGATGTAAGGATATTCAAATGTAGGGCTGCTGCAGTCACTGATGTGAACAAAAATAAGTGATTACCGCGGAACATAAATTATATCTCGTTGTAATTGCACATGTTCCTTCGCCAATTTTCTAAATACCTATAAGGTGGTGAACCACGAATAGGTCTCCCGTAATAAGGAGAATGCAGGGGCGACGTGGGTGAGCCCACATGCTGCATAGATCCTCGACTTGTTGGCGACGATGCTGTCTGATTGCTACTATTCGTAGATGTATACGAATAAGGGTTCGAGTAAAGACTTCCAGGTGTGCTAGGGCTACCAGGTGTGTTGATAGAACTCGGAGAGCTTGGAACGTCCAACATTGACGAGTTCAAATACATTCCGTTCCTATCTTCGCACTGTATTCAACGACATTCATTATTTAATTAAAGATCTCCATAAATAACTAAAATTAAAATTCTTCTCTACTGTTACGCAGGCATCCCCGTAGAACGTTCACTCCGTTGAAATGATTGAAGAAAAGGATGACGGTTTCTTTAACGAACAGGGACTAGCAACACTGTTATTGGATCGCGTCCAAGATAATGTTGCACAGTAAAAGATAGGAACAAACGTAGCACCCGATTACAAGTTCCCAGGAAAGTTGAAGCCAAAGGGAGGCAAAGAAAGAGGAAAGGAGAGAAAGAGAATGGGCCGTGATAGAGTCGTTTGGCTCAAGCTTGTAAATTCTTGGCCATCCTTGGAATCCGGGTCGCACTAACGCGCGCGGCTATGCGTAATTTATTTTATCCAACGCATTATACGTCAACTCTAATACGCGCATTTCGATGTCCTGTTGGTCCTTTATGTACAGATGCATCCAGCAAATGGTGAAGGTAATAACGTTAAAGGCGTCGAGAAGAGCCTGATAAAATGTCCATTAAAGCGTCTGGTCGATAGGGCACGAGTTCCGTTATGGATCGCTTTTGCTTTTGCAGTTTTCGCGAAAAATATTAATTAATGATCGTTGCATATAGCCTTTCGTTTATTACTCATTGCGCCACTCTAAGAGGAAACGAGATTTAATATTTTAGATAGTACAGTATGCATTACGAATTCGTGTACTTTTAATTCTAATATCGATGGGATACAAATTTAATTGTGGAATGAAATTTTCGCTCAACGGACGAATATCATTTTGGACGATCTGAAATATCGCGAGCAGAATAAAAATTTTGTTCCATTTTGTCGTCTCTACGCTCTCTATTATTATCTCCGCCCGCTATCGTTATTTGGGATATCGTAAATTGATGTTAGCGATTCGTTGTAGCAAATATATTGAAAATCGATACATCAGGTAGCCAGTAGGTTTCTATTGTGTAAAAAAATTAGCCGCACGACGGACGGAACAGGAAGTTCGAGGAGCAGTTGGAGTCACTCCAATGAGGATAATCATTGTTCCGGTTATTGCATTGGCAGCACGGCAGACGTTTCAGAAACCTGCCTACTACTCCGTTTGGGATTTTCACTATCGTACCAATGCATGTAGCGTTTCAAAATTGAAGGGAAAACACTTTAACAACACTTTTCCACATTTCTCGTTCGTTTAAATACAATTAAACCTTCGTCGATTTAACGATCATCTTTTAAGCCTTCAAGTGTCAAGTAAACTTCGTGAAATGAAGTACGAACGTTTTTAATTTAGCCAAATGGAGGCTTCTTGAATACATTCAAGAAATTAATCAGGTATAAGAGCCAGGGACTTATTTATTCATTACGATGGAAATAATGAAACTTTTTCTTGCCAATGAATCGCGAATAGTATGCAACATTATTATATATCTGGGAGAATCGTTACAAATTGCCGCAAGAATAAATTAAGGAAGCTAGCTGTAATAAGCAAGACGTGAATAACGAAGTTGCCTGACCTAAATGAGACTGAAACGTTCTATGTAAGGCGGTCGGAAGAAGCTTATGAATGTAATATATAAAATAAAAGGAAACATCACCTGATAATGCTGACAGGATCCCTGATTGCGCCCCTGATACTGATAATTACGGTAACCGGCAGACGCAGCCGTCGGCTGGCTGCCTATCAACGACCCCCGGGGTAAATCCAGTCCAAATAAATCCGAAATGGACATGTCTCCTGGGGTAAGGGGGAAAAAGAAAATATGTTGCTTATTTCGAATAAAAATCACGAAAAAATACGACACGGCGCCGCGAGGACTATCGGCTAACAAACGACGAACGGATACAAACGCTCGTTAATTTTGGAATGACCAAGCAGGCGATTAGAACAAATTTTTTCGTCATTCATCGGGTGTCATTACCAGAAAAAAAAGAAAAAAAAAACAGTAATTCAGTGTTTAAAAAAATTCCAAACACTCGAATAGAGAACCAAACTTGCATAACGGAAAGAAAGTATGCGATCAAGTAATAATTATTATGTAAAAGTTATTCGATAAAATGGTACTTTCTTCTAGCAAGCATACAAGTAGAGATCAATAATCCTTTAGCTCAAGAGAAGGGGATCATTGATTTCTATTGTACATAATAAAATCAGATCTTGCATCGGTACGAAACATGAAAAGAAAATAATACGTATAGACGTTATTCAACGACCGATTCGTCGAAACAAATATATTTACAGACAGCCTATAATAATTTACCGAGAAACAAGAAAAAAAAGAACAACGTTGCATAGATATGAGACAAGAATTGTGCAGCGTAAATCGACTTTTACCATCCATATTGTTGGATTTGTTGGATGGTGGGCAGACGGCGTCATGTGAATATCCTTGGAAGTTGTTCGGCGATGGAAGGTCCAGCAGCAAGTTGTTGATGGACTGCAACTGATGTAGATGCTCCCGTTCCCGATCGCGATCTCGTTGCGGCTGCAACTTATCGCGATGCAACTGTTCTGGCTGAAGCTGCAAGCTGTGTGACACATCATTCTTCCGATCAGACATGTCCACTATTTTCACTCCATCGACATCGTACGATAAGTCTAGCTGCAAAAGATAACAAAAACGATTGTTGGAACATTGCGAAAAGCTCGAGGGATGTTTCCTGTTACAGCACAATGTGGCAACTGATGTATTTGGTATCGCGAATAATAACGTATAACGCTGCAAAATGATAATCAAGAAGCACTGTCACCATTATTTTTATTTTAAGCACGTAGATCGGGCTATCTTTTAACTTGACTTTTTTCCCCCTTTTCTTCCTCTAGATGAATAAATAATTAGTCGTTATTAAGAAAGCGTGATCAATTTTTACTGCGGCAAATTAATTGTAACGTGTACATATGTAAATAGACGCTACAGGAAGTAACAACGCTAAGCAGAATGTTTGACTCGGCTAATGTAAACTGTACACTGTTCAAATGTTATACAAAACGTAATAATTTATTGTGCAATAGATTCCACTGGTATGCTAATTTTTTTAAATTGCACAAATTGTGTAATAATTATTCGAACTGATAGCCGGGTGTTACGCCAACCGATTTTCTTGCGCAATTTCCGGTAAACGCGATGAAATTTCAGAAGCCGCCGCGATTCGTCAGAGGATACGCTAACACAGACGCCTTAAATGATTTCGAACGCTAAAATGTTCCGTTTACGGTTGAAAAGGGTGAAATTTAATACGTATCACCTACCATTGAATTGCTCGAAGTCATCGCTACGAACGATACCACCGAACTATGCTTCGAGCTTTCGGTACAGAATAACGAAAACAGGAGCCTGAAGGACGCCACTCCCAGTACGCGTTCGTGGAATTCGGAAAAAAAATTTTGCAGGGCCGAGGAAAATATCGGGGCATTCTAGAGGTTCAACAAGAATTCCGAACTTCGTGGAATTCAACGCTGTCAAGTTCAAAGCCATACGGAAACATAGGGATGTTTCTAATCGTCAATAATTATCATTCTGTGTTACATTGCTTCAAATTATAACATTATTGACAATCCCTTAAAGCTTTGCAACCCCTTTGACTCATCGAAATACTCGAGGCTTGCACCGATATCGATTCTTCTTACGAAAGTCGTCGAATGTATGACTAAAGGATTCTGTACACATGCATAACGAAAGCAAAAATAGGTGGTACCCAGATGCGATAAGATTTCAAATTGCAAATGTATCGCGTTCGAACTAAAATGCTATTACAACATTATGTAAGAAAAGAAATCCGGGATCGTCGTATAAATTTATAATAAATCTTGCATACTTATTTATCCTTTTGTGCCAAAGTGATAATGATTCACTTAATCTATTATACGCTTTTAATTTACTAATGCAACCAATTACGATAACGTACGTTTTGTTTCACTTGTACGGTACTGTGTTTGTAACTGGTATCGTGCGTCGCCATACCTTCCGATGAGATTAGACAATTTTTGCGACAGTTTCGATCACAACAAGCTCTTTATCTTCCCCCAGTACCTTCGAAGCGACTGGTAAAGGGTTAAGCGAAATTTTAGGGGGCGCAACGTTTATACATAGATAAAGGGCACGACTATCGATGTAGAAAACGCAACGTGTTTTGCACGTGGACGCGTTGCGGCTCATCGTACGATTCGTGTGTTTGTTTACAAGTAAGGACGCAGGGCATTCCTACGTATTCGGTTTCACATTCTAGATTCTACGCTATAATTATCAGTGTATACCGACATAATTTACGTAGCAATTTCCTCCGTCGACACGACACTACAATCGTTAACGAAATTGTAAAGTAGGTTACCAATCGACCGTGCATAAAAGGTGAAAAAAAAGAAAATAAAAAATTAGGACCATAGAAAAATGACGTTCGACTAAGAGGCATTCATACGAGAAACGTTCAAAGAGCAAACACTGAAACAATGGAAGGAAAAAACGTAGGATTTTTACAAAGAAACAACAACTTACCGATCGCATTAACGTAGGCATGTCGATCTTCGATTGAATCTGAACGAGTTCTTCAATTGTTCCGATGGTTGTTCTCCACTAAATTGAATGTAGTAACTTGTAACGTGGTTCAATGAATTTATAAGTTCGATATCATGTGTATGATATTCAATTGGGTTTCTCTTGCTTTAACGAACGCGATGAATTAAATACGCGAATTGAATAAATTAGTGAATCAACAATTATCGTGTTACATTAAAAAGTTGGATAATCTGATCCCACCGGGTTTTCAATCATTCGCCGGGGGATGATGTATTAATTGCTTCAACTCCCACAATCGCCCATTTATAATTGCTTCGTTGGTTCTTTGAAAGTAAAATTTATTTCTCTCTAGGATTCGATTTAATGTCGATACAGCAACGATGGAGACGGAACGCCCATTCTTCTCCACGTTGCTTCACTCTGCGAACTGAATTTGAAGATGTGTCCCTCCCTCTCCCTCTTTGGCCGGCAAGTTCCATCTTCGGTAAACGCCGGCGCGGTTCGCGAATGCGCCCTTGTGCAGTTCTACATATATGTAATAAAATATAAGATTTGATCACTTAATATGTAACATTACACAATTAAATTCATATTTATAAAAGAAATATGAGAGTTGTTAAAAAGGTATGAGGATAATTTTTCCTAGAAAGTCAAATACTTGTAAGAAAATATAAATTTCTTACAATTATTGTTAAGCACAAAATGATAGTTAACGTTTGAAATATTATAGATTATTGTAGGTACATATATATTCATTTTTTTCATATGCAGTGTGTATACTATAGAAAATTAATACAATACATAATAGAGGAACATCGCTTAAACAAAGAAAAAATATTTGGAGTAAAACAATTTCTTTATTACATAGAGAAAAATCTATTTTATGTATAAAAGAAAGATTTCCCATTTTATTCTATATGCGCAGTCGACGAATCCAACATTTCAACTTCAGAACTAATGTCACTAGAATAATTCACAACAACGTTGCGTGGATTGCGTTCCACTTTATCAGAGGTATTGTCCTCAGCTTTGCTAGAATCTTCTCCCCATCCGGAAAATAAATTTACTCTCAGTTTATCGATATCTTGGGTTGCCGCTCCAGTTATATTGTTTGCGTTCTCCAAAGTTTCTGTATTGTCTGTCTCCTGGTGTCTTGTTGCGGAATATTTATACTTTGGGATATCGATTGGCGCATCTAATAAATGTTATTCACGATCAGATGCAATGTTATTTCTTGGAAAAAAGAAAAACAGAGTTAAGAATCAAATTTTCTGTAATTTTACCGGGATATGGAGGTGATTCTTCTATTAGTTGCTCCATCACATAAGTCAACATAGTTGTTGTAAAAGTATCATCTCTTCTAAGCCCAAGAGCTCGGTGAAATGCATCTACAGCTTCCTGTGTATTTCCCTCTAATGCATGAATGAAACCCACTGCAGAATATGTTGATGCATTTAATGGGTTTAATACTAATGCCTACAAATGATTACAAAACAATTTATATAATGCACAAGCCAATTTTATGAAAACTAAATAGTTGTTTAACTTAAACATTTATTAACCTGTTGGTGATATTCTAAAGCCTCTTCGTATTTCTTTAGTTTCCTACAGGTATGGCCCAAGTTATTTAAAAGCGCTTCCCATTTACTAGGTAGAATAACATCCTTTAGGCCGCCTTGAATTCTTTTCATCGCCTCCTTAAATTGCCGTTCCGCAGTTTTGTAACTGTATTCATTGAAACGAAAACTCTGGATAAAGGGTGTAGCCAGGCAAGAGGGTCAAAAGTGCTCCTAAACCCAATTCTACTTGTGAGGACTCTTATCACTTTTGACACTCTTATACAGCTGTACTATTAGGCATTTGAAGTGAATTTCAAACCCGCTTTGAAAAACCCCTCTTTTAAAAGTTAGAGTAACTCAGTCTGAGTTAGTCTATACTGAATACTTACTCTAAATTATAAAAAGATATAACTCCCATCTCGTGTATAACAAACGGATCGTTTGGTGCTATTCCTTGAGCCTGCTGGAAAAACTTGTCGGCCAATTTTAGATTATTCGTCAAGCCACATTCAAGTCCAATGTATAAAAGTGGCAGGTGACAACCTTTCATTAACTGAGTAGCCTTAAAATAAGCAGCCATTGCTTGATCGTGTTCGTTCTCCACCGCAAAAGAATGACCGTAAGCTAGCCAAGCAGGACCGAATAATCTGTCCAGTGCTGTAGCTTTTGCTAAATATCTTCTTGCTGGATCACTTTTTCCTGTTTTCAGAACACGATGATTTTAGTGAAATAATAATTTTAAAAAATCTCAGAAAATTTTTTTATTAAATTATAATCACCTATACTGTAATAATAACATCCAACTGCAAACCATGCTAAGGCCATGTCTGGATATAAGTCAACTAGTTTGTGTGCCAAGTAAAATAAAGCTGAAAAATATAACTAATATAATATGAAAAGATACAACACAATACATACTTAATCTTTCTAATCAAATACACTTCAATTACCATTAGTCTTTTTTAGTTCTACTAAACAAGCAATATGTACCGGTAGACACGAGTTATGATATGGATCTTTTTTTAAAATCCTAAAATATATAACAAGAACAGTCAATTAAAATCGTATATAATTAATGTACATTAATTCAGTAATTACCTTTCTGTTAGTGAAAAACATTTATGATAATCGCAATTGTAATATAATCTCTCTGCTTCTGCAACTTGCATATCCAAATTACCTAACAGTCTATCCGTGACAAGAATACCCATTACACTACAAGTTGCAATTGTTTGTTTTTTGCTTGGTTCCTGGTATTTCTTTAGTTTACTTTCATATAGTAACCGTAGAAGCTCTGATTCAGCTTCTGTGCATTGTTCACCAAAGGGAAGGGATTCCAACAGGTCTTTCTCTATAGAAATTTTGTATCGCAAAATTACTTCTACCTTTACACCATGTTAGAAATGTAATATCATACCTTCGGACGCAGAAAGCATTTGATTTTGAACTAATGCTTCAAATGCCTGATACGAATGTACATCGCAATGCAGAGCTCTTTTATAACAATCAGTCGCTACCGCCCTATTATCCATAGCTTCGTGTATGCGTCCCTTCACGTATAGAATAGAGCTTTGTACCTGTCGCAAAATATAGAAATAATTATTAAAGCATGACATTGTCGAATCATAGTGATTACGCTTAAAAGGAATACTTATTTATACTTAATCACATTTTTTGGAGCATCTTCCAATATATCTGTACGGTCTCCAAAACCTGACTGCGTTATGTTTGTACATATTTCAGATTCGTTAATCACTTGAAGAGCTTCGTTGTATTCTTTTGCTTCCAAGAGACTTCTTACTGTCAAATAGTGACACATTACGTCTGTCTGTGAATTAATGTTAATATAATTGAAGGAAATATGCACAGTAAATTTTCAAATGTATAGGGTAGCAAATTCTTTTACCTTTTCTAGTCCTCGACTTCTAATAAGATGAGCAGCTCTGTGATATTGTTTCATTAGATACATGCAATGAGCCAGTGTACATATATCTTTAGGATCTTCGTTACTTAACGAAACAACTTTATCTGCCCAAAATAAAGCGGCACTATACAGATGCTGTAAATAAACCAGCAGTTAGGTTCATTCAGTAGTTTCCAAACAAGTTCGTATCGTTTATAAAGTACGATATATCTTGAATATTTACCAGATCGATATATGATTTAATTAACTTTCTACAATTCTCCATGTCAATATTTTTATTATTCAACAAATTATGCATTTTCTCGGCATCTGCGATAACACATTGACGCGCCATGTTTAATTCAAATTTCAAGGGTTAAAGTAATAGACACTTGACATACATGAAAATTACTGCTTATTGATAATGCTGTTGCACACCTTTATTTCCGTTTAAACATGTATGTTTATTACTTTAATTACTTTGTCATACATTACATTCCATTACACGTTAGGGTAACTTGAGTACAAAATTGTTTGCGAAGCGACAACGGGATCGTATTATTATAGAGCAAAATATAGTAACAGTATAATCTTAATAAAAACGTAATTACAACATATATATGTATATATCTATTCCTTCATTGACGATTTGTGCAAATTTATTTAAATAACGTTATTGGTCGAGGTACGAGGTAAAAAATGCATGTGGCGCTATTATAACAAAACAAGTCGCGGTGTGCTGATTCCAAAATCTCCCGTTCGCGGCACTGCGGTTCGCAATCAGGAATTTCGCATCTTCTACCCTCACTGCAAAAATTTCAAACGGGGGTACAGCAAAGTTAGAAGATGGCAAGAGACGAATGATTCGCGTGCTAATGCAAACGAAGATAATCGAGCATCATTCGCGACGACCGTGTAACTCTCGGTATTGTCGACGTCCTCGAGATTTCGGTGACGATATTTAGTATTTCGCACGACAATGATGTGAAAAGGCATAGCAAGGCTAAACAAGGGGGGCGAGAGTTCGGCGAACGGAACGGCGAAAAACTTGCAGGCGATGTCAAACATGCGGCGACGAATTTCGCAGAAAAGTCTACCCAACCGACGGCGTATTTCGGCCAAGATTTGTCAGTGAAACCAGTGCCAATGAGCGTGAATTTATGGCGGCGCGAGTACTTTTACTGAGCATCTTGATTACAGAAGTGCTAAAGCCCGCTTGTGCCGCAGGTGCTACTCCCTCCTCTTCTACTATCTAATCTGTTTATATTTCGCTGAAATGATACACGCTGGACCACGCGCCAACGTCCTTTTCTTTTGTATTCTTATCTATGCTTACGATCTTAATACTTAATCTTTTTTAAATGAACACTGTTCAGTGACAATTAAGAATTCGATCACAAGTACCTGATTGCAAGTCTAACAATTTCGAAAAGACATATAATGTCTTGCTAAATATTTTGTTTATATCGTTATGACATGCGTCAGAATAAATGAGTCTTGCATGGACGATTTGAAGCATTGAAATATTTATGTACTAAATGCGTTATTTAATTGCGATACAAGAGATTTCATTGAAACTTACTTTGACACCTTTCGATGATTACATGTGTTTTACAGTACAGTAGAATCTTGCTTATCCGAGGTGAACATTTTGATAATGTAATAATCACATTCTTGCTCTTACAAAAGTTGAAACTTAGCGACCTTTGTCGAAGGCTGTAATTATAAAGTTGTCCAACTGTGGAAAAATTGTCTTGCCCAAAAATATTGAGCCTTTGTAGCTAATCATGATACATATTATCATTCGCAGCATCTCGGTTACCATAAAACCTTGGAAACTTGAATAATCAAGGTTCCATTATACACGTATTTCAGTTTGTTACCAAAGGATTTATTCAAATGATTGAAATTTCTGAACGATTTGTAAGAATAAATTTATAGCACATTCTATATAGTATTATGTATTGTATACTTTAGGTGTCAAAGAAATTGGAACAGGTTTATATAACAAGAACGTGTCAAAATCAGAAAGCTTCAACGCTAGTCCAACCAAAGGTTCTGGCTTATCATTGGAAATTCAACCTAGTGGTCATGTGATATTAGGGAAGAAAGGAATTACGCTTAGTTGTATTGCCGGATCAAATCAAAATATCTCTTGGTTGCACAATGGAATACCAGCACCACCATGCGGTATCGCACGTTGTACACTTTTCAAAAATGGTTCTCTTCACTTACATAAGGTAGTTGAAACGTATTAAATAATCTATGGTTTACTGATATATTACTCAAAACATGGGTCTTGCCATAATTTGCAGATGGTGCAGAAATTTAAGGAGAAAAACACTACGTCAGTTAACTTTAGGAATTATTACAAAGATGAATACCGTTGTGTCACGCGTACTAACTTAGGACTTTTAAGATCATCTCCCACATTTATTCATATTGCAGGTAATGTAGTCTCATTGCTAAGCTTTTCTATTTTGTATATCACAGGGTTTATATTATATTTGTGCTTGAACGTTTTAGAACTTGCCCATATATTTAAGGAAACACCAGAAAATATAACTGCACAAGAAGGTGAAGTAGCAAGATTATCTTGCTTAATAGATAGCGTACCTTTCCCTCCTAATATCACATGGCAGCATAATGGAAAAACATTGTTACTCAATCAGAGTAATTTAAAGTGAGTAACATATTAAAGAGCAACTGGCAGACAAAATGTTACATTAATCAATCATTTTCAATTTGCAGTAGTAAGTATATCATGGTACCACCAGGTGTTCTGTACATAAAAGCAACGAAATTATCAGATGCTGGCTCATATAGGTGTGTACATTAATGACCACAATTATTTGTGTGCTTTGTAAAATTATTCTCTGAATATAAGTTGGCAAGAAAAAGTACACTTTATTTTATGCTTTCGCAGATGCATAGTAAACAATGAATTCCTTAAGAAAACCAAAAAAAGTAAAGAAGCAAAATTAACTGTTAGTCCACGACTGGAGGGTAATGGATCGCATATACCGCCATCGTTATTTCCACAACTATCAAACAATCATTGGTTGCTAAATGGGTTGAATCTTAGTTTAGCATGCGCTGCATCTGGATTTCCGCCACCGCTTATGGTGTGGTCATTTATTCCTCGCTATACTGGTAATTTACATTTTAATATTTACAATATTCATTCGAATTTCTTTTCTTTATGAAGAGTATCACATGGTAATTTATTAATTTTTAGATAATCATGTTGCACAACCTCGCATTTTGCTTAATTCTAGTATTGGTATTAGCATATTGTCGCTAGTAAATGTGAATGCTTCTGATGCAGGAGTTTATGTATGTTCGACGAAAAACTTTGTTACAAATAATTTAGAGGTTCAGGTCAGTTATTAAAACTAATACTTGAGCTTGATTAAATGACGAGCGTTTCAAAAATAATACGTGAAAAAAAAATGATTTCAGAATGTAACGGTGGACATATTAATACCGCCATCATTTGTGAAGACACCTACGAATCAAGTATGCCCAAATGGCAGAACTGCAAGATTTGAATGTCAAGCACAAGGATTACCTGTGCCTAAAATATATTGGTTAAAAGATTCATTAAATATTACGATAAATGGTAGCGTTTCTCATGGCAAGGATCATTCATATTTATTTCACGATACTGTTACTCAGTTCATAAATGTCTAAAATCATTTTGCAGGACGTAGGACTATATATATAAAGGAATCTAATAAAATGGAACTAGCAATATCGGCAACAGTTCCGTCAGATTCTGGTATTTATCAATGTGTTGCTGTAAATTCGGCGGGAGAAATTTGGGCCGCAGGTCGGCTCCAAGTGAACACGTCTCGTAATAGTCCCGCTGCACCTACCTCTTTAAAATGTCGCGCTCTGTCACCCGTTAAAATTTTTATTTCCTGGGAACCACCAAAGTCTCTACCACATAGCAGTATTAAAGCTTATACCGTCCATTATAGTCCTATAGGTAAGTTGTTCGAAGAAGATCAAATTGGCAGAAATACCGATAACATCTATATTAAATAGTGCGTAATATTCACTATTGTATTTGTGAAGAAGGAGGCAAAGAAGAAGTTTCTCCACCTGAACCGGGTAATTCTACATCAGTAGAAGTGACGAAGCTTCTCGAACCATATACTAATTATTCTTTCTACATACGTGTGTGGAACAATTATGGTCCTAGCGATCAATCAGCCACCGTTTTGTGTTCTACAGCTCCAAGTGGTGTGTTATAATTTTCATGCATCTTTTTTCTTTAAGGCAAATACGGAAAAGGGACATTAAAAAAATAATGATTTTCTCTATTCCTTTATTTAGTTCCTAAAGGTGCACCAAAAGTAACAGTGAATATACTTAGTAGTACAAAGATAAATGTAACATGGGAGCCATTAATTAAAAAGGAGTCTCGTGGTGTTGTAGTACAATATAAGTTACAATGCAGACTGCATGAACATCCATCGTCTCGGGTTCTTCACTTGCCGGCTAACGTTGAGTCTTATGTACTCTCTGGTATGTGTATACATTTTTCACCATGACATAATGCGAGCGAATGCAATTTTCTGTTACTACGAAGTAATTTCATGTTTGTAAAGATTTAATACCTGAAGCACAATACGATCTACGAGTATTAGCGAGAACAAAACAAGGTTGGCCTAACATGAGCGAATCACAATTAGGGTGGACTACTGTAATTATGCCACCTACTGAGTCTAATCAATTTGTTATTAAGAATGTTGTGGATATACATGTGTTGATAGTAAATGCTTCAATCGTGAAGGTGCGTGTAAATTATTTAAAATATAGATCTTTTTCCACTTAATTTGACATTTGTATTGATTATATCTATCACTGTAGGTAAAATGGAAAATAAATGTTAAAGAAAATGATAAGTTCGAATCGGAATTTGATCTTTGGCAAATTTATTGTGAAAATCAAAGTGGACATAAATTGGCAACTATTTTTTTACCACAAAATGTTACTGAACATGTATTTACCAATCTTGGTAAGTATGAGTTGCGACAAATGCGATACCTTATATTTCTAAAAAAATCACAGATATATGTAACAAAAATTACTCATCGATTTTCTTTCTTAGATGTAAATGTTTCTTATACAATGGGTTTATGCACGATAAGCTCTGGTGAAACAACAGGCTGTCTAACAAAACAAATAGAGACTATACAACCTGATACAAGTAGGTATTTTATAAACGAATATTAATCTATAAACGTAACAATTTCTATTAACGTTAAAACATTTTGTTTCTTACTCAGATAATGTACCAATGGCCCTGGAAGCAATTCCTGTTTCACCTACTTCTATAAACGTGACATGGTTGTTGAATGGTGCGCACGAAATGAACTCATTTGAATTATGCTACCACGCGATTCATGTTACAAATTTGGATGGTCCTAAGTGTTTTATATTGTACGTAAAGAACAGTTGGTTATTCTTTAATTACAGTTCAAGTTTATGTTTCTTTTTATAACTTGCCAAAAATTCTTTCTCAAATATATCTTTTGTAGGAATGATACCAAGGCAAATGTGGATAAACTTAAACCATTTACCTTGTATCAGTTTAAAGTAAGGGCCATACAAAACGACGGTACAGACCAAAGCACCTTTTATAGCGAATCTGTGGAATGCTATACGAACGAAGATAGTAAGTTTGGATGTTTAATATATAAAAGAGATAATTAATTAACTTTTACTTATTTCAGTTCCTGGGAAGGTAGAAGAAGTACAATGGTTTCTAGTAAATAACACGGAAGTACGAATTGCGTGGAAGGAGCCTAGTATTATAAATGGTGTAATACAAAATTATTCTGTCATATACACCACTGACTTGATGGATTCAGCTACAACGTGGAAAAATGTGACGGCACCTGGTAATAAAACTTCGGCAACTTTACCCGGTCTAACACCGGGTAAACGATATTTTGTTATGGTACAAGCCACGACGAAAGCTGGCTTTGGTAAACCGTCGGATCCTATAATTATTATCACTGGTGGTACTGCATCAAAAATACCAAATTCCCCCGACGAACAAAAGCCACAGCAGAACACGAAACCTGATCAAAGTCTTGGTAAGCAGACACTTTACTTCGATTGTATAAAGATTGTATAAAAATCTGCCAGTTTAATCGTACAATTGTCACGGCTCGTATCAATTTTAGGGGTAATCCTTGGTGTAAGCATAAGCATTGGCTTTATTACGATATGTCTGTGTAGTATGTACTGTCGAAGAAAATGTGAAAACGCTCGAGTTTTGAGAGAAAATTCTCAGTCTACAAAAGGTCGTGCACTAGTACGAAATGGAAACAGGTGTTGCTCAGATCAGTCCTCTACATCGGTGAGCCAACAGATGAATACCAGAGTGACGCCTAATGAAATAGAACTTGCTGTTCTTTGCCCAGCATCTCCCATCACAACCAATCCGCATTTAGATACAAAAGTATAAAAATATGTTTCAATCGTGCACGTCAAGATAAACGTGTATTTCAATTATTAATACGAACTTATACATATACAATCACTATTGCAGGGCGGAAAATCCAATGGAATGGTTGAATCTTGTGCAAAGGAACCTTTATTACCGTCATGGGAAATCAATTGTGAACCTAAAGATGTTCATATAACGAAAAATTCTCAGGTACGAATAATCTTCATTTCAAATACAGCTATGTTAAGTACTACAGCTTGTAAAGAGACTATTTTTGAAATACAGTACAAAGTAAAGGATAGCGTCGTTATTTCGAGTGCGCAAGTACAAGAGGAAGAGCCGGAACAAGATCTAGATGGCACACAGCTGACGATGGTCAATTGTACTTTAGGCAGTAGCAGTAGCAGTTTAAATAATAATTCTGGATGTCCAGACGGAGATACGTCCCTGCCAAGATCTACGTGTATATCTGTTCCAGCACTCGGACCAAATGGATGAAAATATTAGGCAATATAAGTGCGAGTTCTCATTGTCCTCCTCTATGCTCATGTGTAACAGGTAGGATGTAAACGTTTTCAAATAATTCAAGTCATTTGCTTGCGAGGTATGTACATATACAGATGTACATACACCTGTATATATACGGACTTACGTATGAATGGAAGAAAACAAAACAGTTCTCGAAGAAGCAAAAGCAATGCAAGTTACTATATTTTACAAGTCTAACACAGCATAACTTGTAAACGAAATGCTAATGTATACACGGAATAATGTAAATAATAGTGTTTGAAAGTGCTTTGAATCACTTTAACTATTATTTTGTACATAAATGTTCGGAAGCAAGTTATTCGGTAAATTCAATCATTTTTAAACTTTAGCAACAATACTGGCGACCGAAATTTGATCATGCGAATGATACTTAATAATGCATTATATAACTTGCTCATATACATATATATATATATATTATATTGAGATGACCACATATGAAAAGGCAGAAATATTTGAAACTGAATAATTAAGCAAGCGGGATAGCGAGGAAGCACTGATGCTCTTTGAATTAGGGTATCTGTTGTGAATACGTTCATAAAAATATCATGTTTCAAATAATAGTAAAAAGATAAATAATGCATTCCTTTACACTAGGGAAGAGAAAATTATTAATTTATACAAGTACGGGTATGGCCTAATCTATTTCACGACATGTATTGCTCTTAAAGAGAGCAATAGCACTGATCATTCCATGCTCTTTTAAGTTTTCCATTAACTAAATCTAAATTAACAAGAGAAAATTTTAGGTTTTAAGAAATTGAGAAGAGTACCAAGCAGATTTTATGTATTAAAAGTATAATCTAAGTTTTCCTTTTATTGCAAACACTATAATTATACATATAAATAGACTTACAAATTTTGACAAGTATTTATTCTACAGAAAAAGGAAAAAAAAAATAGGAAATTGTCAAACATTATTATTGAAAAGAATAATTGAAATGTCCACATTAATTTAACATAAACTTTTTATATTACATGTTTGACAATTGAATAATATACCATTGAAGTATATGAAAAGAACAGGAAAAAATAATATTACGATTTAAAAAAAGAGGTACTAAACATTTCTGATACATATTCAAATACCTATCAAATTATAGAAGTTTTTAATCGTGTATAAATCAAATAGTAATTGGAGATATATATATTATAGTCTATATTTTTTCCTGTTCGTCCGAAGAAGATAAATCTTACGTTGTACAAGACATTTAAAGTTAACTACAACATGCAAGAACACATGTCAAAAAAGAAAAAAAAAATGAAAAATGTGAAGCAAAATTTCAAATATATTCCAGACTGGTGCATGTTACCATGACAGAAATACCCAACACAGTACCTGATAGAATAAGCTATATATCTTTTAGAGTGAGACGTAGATATGTCATGTTATTATTGTACCTCCATTAATTGTTATTTATTACATTTTACATTCAGTACTATTTCAACTGACCACATTACACTGAATTATGCAATAACATAGTCACTACAAGCACAGTATGAAATCATGTAAAAATAGCATTAAATGAATCTGCACACTCTAGAGATTTTACCATATACATATATTTATTACATAGATATTTACATCTTCGTACGAAATATTTTGTTAAACATATAATTTCAAGTCATTTCCAAAAAGTACTTCTGCCTTATGTTTAAATAATGTTGCTATTATTACACATTTTTAAATATAATATAGCGTATTTCATACTTCCCATAAGTATGAAGCATGATTTTCTTATGTTTCATTGAAGCACAGATGCGAACAAGATCTGATTACAGTTTCACAGAAACAAAGTAATTTGATTGGAACACCATGTATAAAAATTTA
Source organism: Nomada lathburiana (assembly GCA_963667235.1). Taxonomy (NCBI): domain Eukaryota; kingdom Metazoa; phylum Arthropoda; class Insecta; order Hymenoptera; family Apidae; genus Nomada; species Nomada lathburiana. The sequence continues at coordinate 10,813,665 of OY763905.1, read as the reverse complement.
TTTACATATTCTACGATCACGAATGATTAGAATCTCAATTACATGCATACACGGTTGTAACTATATATATATATTTATTCGTGACACTTTTACAGCAAATTATGTTTGTTGTGTTGCAAACACATTTCACAGAAGATAGAATGCTTGTTTTGTGATTTTTATTTAAATAATTTGTTTTCCAGTTGTTATCGTATTTAACAAGACCTGTTACATTTTATGTTACTGACATATAGTAGTATACTTTTATATTTGTTGATAGTATTTGTTACTCTTCTTAGAGTTAAATAAGAAACGAGAATTGATATATAACAGTAGGCAACTATGTAGTAACTGATCGCTCATGAATTCGTTTTTCGTTTGCATTAAATTCTTGCAGTATTTTTACATACTTTTCGCACTGTATGTATATGTTAATTATTAAGCTTGTACAATTCTAACATATTAATGGAATTTAAAGAACTTTAAGAGAAAAGGTATGATCTTTAGAGGGGAAAAAAAGAAGAATGATAGATCGAAAGCATGTTAAGAAAAGTGGAAAAGATACAATAAATATTATGACGGCAAAATATTTCATGCAAATACTATGCCATCATTTAAAAAAAAAAATTTCGTTATTATATTATAAAAATCTGAAGAATTTTAAAGCGTTTAATAAAAAAATAAGTGTAGAGTTATATAAACTCATTTCGTTCATTTTAATTTTAGCAGCATAATGTACTGTATTTGTTAATCGCGATATTGTTTTGACTGCTATAAATGTATAATTATATTTTTTAAAGGATCCCTATTTGCGTTAAGCTGTACATACATCGTATAAAAAGTTCGCAGTTTATAAGACAACATTCTAAATTTAGAACAAATTAGGACGTATTGGTGTTATTCGGTATCATAATAATTTTCATTGATTGTGTGGATGTGATAAGTTTTTTAAACTTTGTAAAACCAGAAAAGCAAAGAAATAGAGTCGCCGTGCTGTTATCCAAGCGTTTCGTTAACTTCAAAAGATGGATTATTCAGTATTGAAGTACAAAGCAATAAATATTATTATCTTAGAGTACAGATAGGAAAACGAAGTATTGTAAATGTTACATTTAGAGTATTACAATTTATATGCAAGAAAAATTATTGGAATTGAGGCTATTGCGATGGCAGACTCTTAAAATGTTATTTGTTTGTCTTATAAATTATTATATACGTTGTTTTAGAAATATCATAGCTATTTCTTTATTGCATTATTCTAAGCAATATTTCTATTATGTGTATAAGGTATTTCTTATTAATCGCACCACCGATTTTCGTTTATACATCAAATTTAATTTCCTACCATCGTATAATTCCGTACCTTTATCAATGATAAAGAGGAGAATTTTATTGCATTTTATTTGTAACAGTTTTCCATAAAATACCAAGACAATAGTATTGGCCATAGACAGACAAAGTAATAATTCTTTTGTACGGCGACTCTAGTCAAGTATATATACCTCCATAATTGCCACCCTATACAGGGCAGGACCTTACATTACTTAATTTTAACTTAAATCTCAGTACCTATTACACAACACTATAATTTAGATTTACACGATTTACCTCAGAAAATATATTCTCACGTACAGTGAGTTAATATAGCCAAGACATTATACTTTATTTTATATAAGATATATACGCAAAGTAAACCCGGTAAAAATTGAAGTTTGTATTATTATCGTTAATAATAGTCATTATTGTGTATCAAGAAAACTTTATTAATTTATTTTTTCGTAAGCCCTTATCATTTTCTTTTTTTTTTACTGATACCTACATAATTAATCTATCGCGATAATTATGCTGTTTTTTTTAGGGTGCAGTTACATTTGTAAATACTTTTACCCACGATTGTATATATATTATCTTCAGAAAATATTAAAAGTATATATTTTAATATATTATGTATAATGATACTACATCCAATTATTATAATCTTATTGTTTAAAGTATTAAAACGATACACGAAATATTTAATGATATTGTTGATCCCTTCTGAATGCAGTATCTTGTTGTAACCAATGATGGAATAAAATTAAGACAGTGTATCGATGTTGACTGGTTTAAAATACATGTAGAAAGTACCCAACCACAAAGTATGTAATGAATATTTGGAGCAATGTAAATGGTACAGTAAAACGATATAATGTAAATGCATAAATGAGTAACTTTATTATCAAAGGATTAATAACAATTGTTTTGAAGAGTAATACTATTAATTTTACATGGCATTTATTGCCCCTTTAATTATACTATCTTATGCAAAATTAGGCTTACGTTTATGTTATAAACCTACTAATTTGCTTGTGTTTGGCGATTTTGAAATATCTTTCTAGTTTAATTAACATTATTTGTACTTGACTGATTACATTATATGTATAATTTGAATATATCTAGTACTCTAAATTGGAATAATCGCACGATTATTTATTTGGAATAAAAAGATTTCTAAATTTCAGTCACAGCTTTCGCAAGATACACGTTAAGGTGAAATGCAGTGGACGTAAAAACACAAAATCCTTCATACATTTCTACGGCTTCCCGCGTGTTCTAGAATGATTTTATTTATAATCCCAGTCTTGAAAAATTCAATGTATACAGCATTTTTTGGCAATGTACATAATTCTCTAAAATAACTATCCAAATAACAATACATCCTATAATATATCAACTTTAGGCATGTAAGTATCCAGTTTTTCGTTTGTTCTTCAATATATTCAGCTTTATGTTACCCTTATACGTCAAAATCTGACTAGCAACCCTAAAGTGCAAAAATTTCATACCTCGAACTAATAGTAAAAATTAAGTACATTAATTCCTAGTTTATCACATTCGCAATAGGCTTACACATGAAATCTTCATATTCCGTCTATACTTCTTCTTTTAACTAACAATATTTGTTAGCAGATAAAATACGAGTATGGTATGTAACATACAATAGTGTATGTAATTTGTATAGATTACTTAGGCACAAGGTGAAACGCTCCAAATATTATTTATACAAATTGTCTTCAAGCTTCCTCATTATTTGATTGTGGCAATCTGTATTGCTGCGATTCATAGAACCAAGGAACGTGGAAATATCTTCATGCGTACATAATCATCAAGAACCTATACACAAACAGTTGAAGCAATCATTCGATAGATAAAACTCGATTCCTGTATAGACATTTAAATAACTGATTACCTCTTTTAAAGCTTCTTTCATAAGTTTTGGATAAGCATAACCGAAGCCAGTGCTTTGTAATTTTCCGGGTTGAAGATACAAATGTTTATTATAAAGAAGTTCTTGGTCTATGTATGGCGATAAAGGACTGTTTTCCACTCCATCTTTATTGCAAGCTTCTGCCCAAGGCCCCATATGTTTATCATTTACTTCTTCAACCACAGAATTCATATCCGTCTAAAATATGTAATAATAGAACCTTCTAAAATCCGAATTAACAATTGAAACTTTTATATTGTCAGTGTACATTTCCTATTATTTACGACTTTAATATGTGATTACATACACACGTTTGTTTATACGTATTCACATACAGAATTCTATATGAGCATGCATGCATGCATGCATAGAAGATATTGAAAATAAAGCAAAAAAGTTTCTTCATACTTTAGCCAATGTTGATAGCGCTGTACCCCAATAATCATGATTGATGTTGAATATTTCTGAAACTATAGCACTAATAGACCCCTGAGTTGAATCACCTTCATCGACAACATTGTAAGTTTGGCCTACAGTGTCCTGCCTATTTGCCACATGCCAAATAGCTCTAGCAACATCTGTAGCGTGAACTGTGTTCATATGTAGATCTGGTCCCCAGAGTAATCTCATCATTTCGCCTAAATGTTTATAAACAGCTCCAACTACCAAACGTGGTGCTATAGAAAAACAAATCATTATTATACATGGCCATCATAAAGCAATTGCTCATTCATTCTAAGTCCCGTACAGAATTATTACCTAGCCCATTTCTATCACCACAGCCATATACAATAGCTGGTCTAAGTATTGTATATTTCAAATTTGGTATATTCTTTAAATCATTTTCTATTTGCAACTTATATTTTGCAACAAATGTCCACGGCTCTCCGGAATCTTCCTCTTTGAGTGGATTCTATGAAAATATTATGGTTTACCGATCATTGCAACAAGCTGTTTTGTTATAGAAATATCAGAATACACATACTTTTTCTGAAGTATTAAAATTACCAGCAGATATCTCCACATAACGTTCAACTTTCAGCTTCGCTGATTGTTGAGCACAATTCATGCTCAGCTTATAGATTCCTTCTTTATATACAGGATCTGTTTGACCGCATTTTGTTTCTCCGGCACAATTGATCACATAATCGATTGGATCGTCCGACAGAAGTGCGTTCTGACATGACACTGAATATAAAATTAATGCTGAACCTTTTTTCGTTTGAAAGAACAAAAGTATTATCATCGTTTAAGTTACCTGCATTTATTAAATTCGCACTTTTAAATTCAACCAAGGGATGATCGAATAGTTGTTGGTGTTTCGAATTGAGCCAAGCGGTTTGCGGTGGTACTTTATCCACGACACGTATAAAAGACACGAGATCATTATCCAGTAGATATTCCACGAGATTACGTCCTATGAAACCGCATCCTGTTTCAACGATAAAAAACATTCTTTAAACTCTCCTGTTTATCGCTTCCGTTATGCTATCACCAAAGTGGAATATGCTTACCTCCTAAAATTATTACCCTAGGCTTTTTATCAGAACCTGACGTTGCCATAATTAATTGTCATTTAAGGCCAGACCGTTATTTCTTTGCAAGGTTTTGTGCACTTCGATTAATAAGTAGAAAATGCTAAGCGTTATGACACTTCATAAAAGACTCCGGTTGCGATATGGTTATCAAATCACTACCGCCCTATACCTAACCTCAAAAATTTACCGCAAATAAACGTGCTACGTCAGTCGTATACCAAGATCCCTCGTTAGAATCATTGACGCTGGATGTAATTTTGGGCTGACTTAAGTTAAAAGAAGACAGAATCATGAGGCACCGTTCACTGACGATTCTTGTCCGAAGGTGCAATTTAAATGCAATCCAAATCGCAAATCAGTCACTAACAAACAACCTACGAAGAACATCGACTGAAAACGAGATTACAAACCACAGACGAGATATAGGAATAGACAAGACATCTTATGGACTTTCGTGGCCCAACGTGACTAACATACCGACTCAGAAAAACCACGCTGATTCGAGCGCCCTCTGCAAATGAAGAGTGATCACTTGAAGAACTATTATTTACTGAAGTAGTATTGGGGACAGGATTCATGCGATTGCGTGAATATATGTAAATGCTTTGTGGGGGATCAGGAAAGCTATTTTCGGGCAACGTTTCGGTAGAAAAATTGAGCTACGGTGCCTGGTCGCGCGATGCACTTCGGTTCGGCACGAGTTGTGTCGAAATCACATCGCGATGCATCGGGGCGATGAAATTGACAATGAGATGCGCCTCGCACAAGCGTCTCGCTTGTGCTGTCCCGTTTTCATTGCGCGGCAAAGAACAAAAGAATTCTTTAACGAGGATCGTGGGTTCAGCTAAAAGTTGGTCAGAAATAGTAAAAGTCCAGTAGGTACAACCCTGGGATCGTAGGTTCAGCTAAAACTTAGTCAGAAACAGTAGAAGTCCAGTAGGTATGACCCTGGAGTCGTAGGTCCGGCTAAAAGTTGGTGAGAATCAGTAGAAGTCCAGTAGGTATGACCCAGGGATAGTAGCTTTACGGAAATAGCGAATACCACCGAGCGCAGCCGACGCGCCGGCGCGTCACGTAGAGGTCCAGCTCGCGGAGTGGGGTCGGCCGTCGCGCGGCGCGCGCCCCGTCAGTTTCGATTGAAGCGTCGTAGCGTAAGGTCGTCTATGTAGTAGAAGGCTAGCGACATACCTCAATCTACAACACAATAGCACCTCGGGCTTTACTTTACCATCGTGTACGCTTGATTATTCGCTTCTATTAATACGCGTTTAACCAACAATCGATCTACTATCGAAACAGTATATTAAACTTTCATGATTAAAGTCTTTATTGAGTCTCCTTTGCTGGACGAATGACGAATCATCCAAATGAGGATGGACGCGTCTTCGTCCGGCATCGAAATTGTTTTAATATGAGATTAACTCATATTAATCTCGTAGTCGTTTGTTGTAACATCGCGTTAGCTAATTTATTAGTTTGAACGGTTCGTCGAATCTTTATTATATTATATTCAGTCACTTACATACTGCTTTTGCGACTTCGAATTCGATTCTGATTTTAAAACAGGTCTATTCTTTTGTTGCAGGTATAATGTTGCTGCAAAGAATAATATATTGAGGCCGCAGGAATGGAGTATTATGATACAATTACTGTGTAATTTTCGAACACATACTTCAATTGTTCATAACAAATGAACCGCTCATGGAATATTCTTACCACCTATTGGAGGTTGTAGCGTATACTTCTAGCTTTATTTTATGTCTTCTGGTCATTGATGTAGCTGGCTTGCAAGTCGATACAATCGCATTTGTTTATAATTTCTTTATACAAATTCAAATATCTCGCGTTCTACTGGGCCGAATTTAATCAATGACGTCTCAAATTGAAGCTCTTGATTCAGGGAACAATCTCTTCCAAGCTTAGAATGGCTCCCGTGTATAGTTACCGTGTAATATTAAAATAAATGTTTAAATTGTTTATAACAAATGAACAGCGCATGGAGCATTTGTAAATCTTTATTGTCGTGTAGCAGTACCCTTTACCTGCATTGTAAGCACACGATCATTAAGCTTGCGTCCCCAGAAGGCGAGATAATTGCCGTTAGACGGAGTGCATTTTTGCCGATGCTTCAATTGTTAATAATTTTTAAACCGCAAATACTATATGGTTGCAACTCTTGGAGGAGATAGCTATGGTTCGCAGCTTTACTTTAAGACCAGTCGGGATGAAAAATATGCACTAGAAGCCGAGCAAAACGCAATTGTTTAAATTAACGATGTAATCCAGAAATTCGGTTTTGAAGGATAGGCAAACTGCGAAAAAGGCCGCAAACGCGAGATGGCGCCACATGTCCGGTTACCGACATATCGTTACCGATAAAACTTAAATAAATTCTTATCTCGGTTCCTGGGGGTTGTTTTATAATGAATGGGGTGTCAAATGAAAGGGAAACGCATAAGCTACACGATAAAAAATACGACGTTGCTGTGAATATATGCAGTTGACCGTAATAACAAATTTAATTGTTTAATTGTTTATAACAAATGAACCGCTCATGGAATATTCTTACCACCTATTGGAGGCTGTAGCGTATACTTCTAGCTTTATTTTATGTCCTCTGGTCATTGATGTAGCTGGCTTGCAAGTCGATATAATCGCATTTGTTTATAATTTCTTTATACAAATTCAATTATCTCGCGTTCTACTGGGCCGAATTTAATCAACGACGTCTCAAATTGAAGCTCTTGATTCAGGGAACAATCTCTTCCAAGCTTAGAATAGCTGCCGTGTATAGTTGCCGTGTAATATTGAAATGGATGTTTAAATTGTTTATAACAATTGAACGGCTGATTGAATATTCTTCTAACCTGTTGGAGGTTGTAGCTAATACTTCTACCTTTAATTTATGTCCTCTGGTCATTGATGTAGCTAGCCTGCAAGTCGATATAATCGCATTTGTTTATAATTTCTTTAAACAAATTCAAATATCTCGCGTTCTACTGGGCCGAATTTAATCAACGACGTCTCAAATTGAAGCTCTTGATTCAGGGAACAATCTCTTCCCAGCTTAGAATAGCTGCCGTGTATAGTTGCCGTGTAATATTGAAATGGATGTTTAAACTGTTTATAACAATTGAACGGCTGATTGAATATTCCTCTAACCTGTTGGAGGTTGTAGCTAATACGTCTACCTTTAATTTATGTCCTCTGGTCATTGATGTAGCTGGCCTGCAAGTCGATATAATCGCATTTGTTTATAATTTCTTTAAACAAATTCAAATATCTCGCGTTCTACTGGGCTGATTTTAATCAACGACGTCTCAAATTGAAGCTCTTGATTCAAGGAACAATCTCTTTGAAGCTTAGAATAGCTGCCGTGTATAGTTACCGTGTAATATTAAAATAAATGTTTAAATTGTTTATAACAAATGAACCGCTAACGTAATATTTTTGATACTTATTGGAGGATGTAGTTTATACTTCTAGCTTTAATTTATGTCCTCTGGTCTTTGATGTAGCTGGCCTGCAAGTCGATATAATCGCATTTGTTTATAATTTCTTTAAACAAATTCAAATATCTCGCGTTCTACTGGGCCGATTTTAATCAACGACGTCTCAAATTGAAGCTCTTGATTCAAGGAACAATCTCTTTGAAGCTTAGAATAGCTCCCGTGTATAGTTACCGTGTAATATTAAAATAAATGTTTAAATTGTTTATACCAAATGAACAGCGCATTGAGCATTTTTAACACCTATTGGAGGTTGTAGCTAATACTTCTAGCTTTAATTTATTTCCACTGATGATCGATGTAGCTGGCCTGCAAGTCGATATAATCGCATTTGTTTATAATTTCTTTAAACAAATTCAATTATCTCGCGTTCTACTGGGCCGAATTTAATCAACGACGTCTCAAATTGAAGCTCTTGATTCAGGGAACAATCTCTTCCAAGCTTAGAATAGCTGCCGTGTATAGTTGCCGTGTAATATTGAAATGGATGTTTAAATTGTTTATAACAATTGAACGGCTGATTGAATATTCTTCTAACCTGTTGGATGTTGTAGCTAATACTTCGAGCTTTAATTTATGTCCTCTGGTCATTGATGTAGCTGGCTTGCAAGTCGATATAATCGCATTTGTTTATAATTTCTTTGTAGAAATTCATTTATCTCGCGTTCTACTGGGCCGAATTTAATCAACGACGTCTCAAATGAAAGCTCTTGATTCAGGGAACAATCTCTTTCAAGCTTAGAATAGCTCCCGTATATAGTTACCGTGTAATATTAAAATAAATGTTTAAATTGTTTATAACAAATGAACCGCTAACGTAATATTCTTGACACTTATTGGAGGATGTAGCTTATACTTCTAGCTTTAATTTATGTCCTCTGGTCTTTGATGTAGCTGGCCTGCAAGTCGATATAATCGCATTTGTTTATAATTTCTTTAAACAAATTCAAATATCTCGCGTTCTACTGGGCCGATTTTAATCAACGACGTCTCAAATTGAAGCTCTTGATTCAAGGAACAATCTCTTTGAAGCTTAGAATAGCTGCCGTGTATAGTTACCGTGTAATATTAAAATAAATGTTTAAATTGTTTATAACAAATGAACCGCTAACGTAATATTTTTGATACTTATTGGAGGATGTAGTTTATACTTCTAGCTTTAATTTATGTCCTCTGGTCTTTGATGTAGCTGGCCTGCAAGTCGATATAATCGCATTTGTTTATAATTTCTTTAAACAAATTCAAATATCTCGCCTTCTACTGGGCCGATTTTAATCAACGACGTCTCAAATTGAAGCTCTTGATTCAAGGAACAATCTCTTTGAAGCTTAGAATAGCTCCCGTGTATAGTTACCGTGTAATATTAAAATAAATGTTTAAATTGTTTATACCAAATGAACAGCGCATTGAGCATTTTTAACACCTATTGGAGGTTGTAGCTAATACTTCTAGCTTTAATTTATTTCCACTGATGATCGATGTAGCTGGCCTGCAAGTCGATATAATCGCATTTGTTTATAATTTCTTTAAACAAATTCAAATATCTCGCGTTCTACTGGTCCGAATTTAATCAATGACGTCTCAAATGAAGCTCTTGATTCAGGGAACAATCTCTTCCAAGTTTGAATGGCTCCCGTGTATAGTTACCGTGTAATATTAAAATAAATGTTTAAATTGTTTATAACAAATGAACAGCGCATGGAGCATTTGTAAATCTTTATTGTCGTGTAGCAGTATCCTTTACCTGCATTGTAAGCACACGATCATTAAGCTTGCGTCCCCAGAAGGCGAGATAATTGCCGTTAGACGGAGTGCATTTTTGCCGATGCTTCAATTGTTAATAATTTTTAAACCGCAAATACTATATGGTTGCAACTCTTGGAGGAGATAGCTATGGTTCGCAGCTTTACTTTAAGACCAGTCGGGATGAAAAATATGCACTAGAAGCCGAGCAAAACGCAATTGTTTAAATTAACGATGTAATCCAGAAATTCTGTTTTGAAGGATAGGCAAACTGCGAAAAAGGCCGCAAACGCGAGATGGCGCCACATGTCCGGTTACCGACATATCGTTACCGATAAAACTTAAATAAATTCTTATCTCGGTTCCTGAGGGTTGTTTTATAATGAATGGGGTGTCAAATGAAAGGGAAACGCATAAGCTACACGATAAAAAATACGACGTTGCTGTGAATATATGCAGTTAACCGTAATAACAAATTTAATTGTTTAATTGTTTATAACAAATGAATCGCTCATGGAATATTCTTACCACCTATTGGAGGCTGTAGCGTATACTTCTAGCTTTATTTTATGTCCTCTGGTCATTGATGTAGCTGGCTTGCAAGTCGATATAATCGCATTTGTTTATAATTTCTTTATACAAATTCAATTATCTCGCGTTCTACTGGGCCGAATTTAATCAACGACGTCTCAAATTGAAGCTCTTGATTCAGGGAACAATCTCTTCCAAGCTTAGAATAGCTGCCGTGTATAGTTGCCGTGTAATATTGAAATGGATGTTTAAATTGTTTATAACAATTGAACGGCTGATTGAATATTCTTCTAACCAGTTGGATGTTGTAGCTAATACTTCGAGCTTTAATTTATGTCCTCTGGTCATTGATGTAGCTGGCTTGCAAGTCGATATAATCGCATTTGTTTATAATTTCTTTGTAGAAATTCATTTATCTCGCGTTCTACTGGGCCGAATTTAATCAACGACGTCTCAAATTAAAGCTCTTGATTCAGGGAACAATCTCTTTCAAGCTTAGAATAGCTCCCGTATATAGTTACCGTGTAATATTAAAATAAATGTTTAAATTGTTTATAACAAATGAACCGCTAACGTAATATTCTTGACACTTATTGGAGGATGTAGCTTATACTTCTAGCTTTAATTTATGTCCTCTGGTCTTTGATGTAGCTGGCCTGCAAGTCGATATAATCGCATTTGTTTATAATTTCTTTAAACAAATTCAAATATCTCGCGTTCTACTGGGCCGATTTTAATCAACGACGTCTCAAATTGAAGCTCTTGATTCAAGGAACAATCTCTTTGAAGCTTAGAATAGCTCCCGTGTATAGTTACCGTGTAATATTAAAATAAATGTTTAAATTGTTTATACCAAATGAACAGCGCATTGAGGATTTTTAACACCTATTGGAGGTTGTAGCTAATACTTCTAGCTTTAATTTATTTCCACTGATGATCGATGTAGCTGGCCTGCAAGTCGATATAATCGCATTTGTTTATAATTTCTTTAATCAAATTTAAATATCTCGCGTTCTACTGGGCCGATTTTAATCAGCGACGTCTCAAATTGAAGCTCTTGATTCAGGGAACAATCTCTTTCAAGCTGAGAATAGCTCCCGTGTATAGTTACCGTGTAATATTAAAATAAATGTTTAAATTGTTTATAACAAATGAACGGCTGATTGAATATTCTTCTAACCTGTTGGAGGTTGTAGCTAATACTTCGAGCTTTAATTTATGTCCTCTGGTCATTGATGTAGCTGGCTTGCAAGTCGATATAATCGCATTTGTTTATAATTTCTTTGTAGAAATTCATTTATCTCGCGTTCTACTGGGCCGAATTTAATCAACGACGTCTCAAATTGAAGCTCTTGATTCAGGGAACAATCTCTTCCAAGCTTAGAATAGCTGCCGTGTATAGTTGCCGTGTAATATTGAAATGGATGTTTAAATTGTTTATAACAATTGAACGGCTGATTGAATATTCTTCTAACCTGTTGGATGTTGTAGCTAATACTTCGAGCTTTAATTTATGTCCTCTGGTCATTGATGTAGCTGGCTTGCAAGTCGATATAATCGCATTTGTTTATAATTTCTTTGTAGAAATTCATTTATCTCGCGTTCTACTGGGCCGAATTTAATCAACGACGTCTCAAATTAAAGCTCTTGATTCAGGGAACAATCTCTTTCAAGCTTAGAATAGCTCCCGTATATAGTTACCGTGTAATATTAAAATAAATGTTTAAATTGTTTATAACAAATGAACCGCTAACGTAATATTCTTGACACTTATTGGAGGATGTAGCTTATACTTCTAGCTTTAATTTATGTCCTCTGGTCTTTGATGTAGCTGGCCTGCAAGTCGATATAATCGCATTTGTTTATAATTTCTTTAAACAAATTCAAATATCTCGCGTTCTACTGGGCCGATTTTAATCAACGACGTCTCAAATTGAAGCTCTTGATTCAAGGAACAATCTCTTTGAAGCTTAGAATAGCTCCCGTGTATAGTTACCGTGTAATATTAAAATAAATGTTTAAATTGTTTATACCAAATGAACAGCGCATTGAGGATTTTTAACACCTATTGGAGGTTGTAGCTAATACTTCTAGCTTTAATTTATTTCCACTGATGATCGATGTAGCTGGCCTGCAAGTCGATATAATCGCATTTGTTTATAATTTCTTTAATCAAATTTAAATATCTCGCGTTCTACTGGGCCGATTTTAATCAGCGACGTCTCAAATTGAAGCTCTTGATTCAGGGAACAATCTCTTTCAAGCTGAGAATAGCTCCCGTGTATAGTTACCGTGTAATATTAAAATAAATGTTTAAATTGTTTATAACAAATGAACGGCTGATTGAATATTCTTCTAACCTGTTGGAGGTTGTAGCTAATACTTCGAGCTTTAATTTATGTCCTCTGGTCATTGATGTAGCTGGCTTGCAAGTCGATATAATCGCATTTGTTTATAATTTCTTTGTAGAAATTCATTTATCTCGCGTTCTACTGGGCCGAATTTAATCAACGACGTCTCAAATTAAAGCTCTTGATTCAGGGAACAATCTCTTTCAAGCTTAGAATAGCTCCCGTATATAGTTACCGCGTAATATTTAAATAAATGTTTAAATTGTTTGTAACAAATGAACAGCGCATGGAGCATTTTTAAATCGTTTATTGTCGTGTAGCAGTATCCTTTATCTGCATTTTACGCACACGAACATTGAGCTAGCGTCCCCAGAAGGCGAGATAATTGCGGTGACCCGTAGTGCATTTATGCCGATTTTTCAATTGCTAATAACTTTTAAACCGCAAATACCATATGGTTGCAACTCTTGGAGGAGTTATCTATGGTTCGCAGCTTTACTTTAAGACCAGTCGGGATGAAAAATATGCACTAGAAGCCGAGCAAAACGCAATTGTTTAAATTAACGATGTAATCCAGAAATTCGGTTTTGAAGGAGAGGCAAACTGCGAAAAAGGCCGCAAACGCGAGATGGTGCCACATGCCCGTTTACCGACATATCGTTACCGATAAAACTTTAATAAATTCTTATCTCGGCTCCTGGGGGTTGTTTTTTAATAAATAGTGTGTCAAATGAAAGGGAAACGAATAAGCTACAGGATAAAAAATACGCCGTTGCTGTAAATATTTGCAGTTGGCCGTAATAACAATTTTAAGTGTTTAATTTGTTATAACAAATGAACTGCTCATGCTCACAATGTTCACATGTGATGGAGATGGTAGCTGAGACTTGTAGCCTTAATTTATGTCTGTTGATCATGTCCGCAGCTCTTCTGCAAATCGAAGTAATCGCAGTTGTCTCGTGTTCTACTGGACCAATTTTAATCAACGACGACTTATATTAAAGGTCTTGATTCGAGGAACGATCTGCTCCTATTTTAGTACGACCCTTCACCCCTCGATTCATTACTTTTCAAATAAACCTCTTTTCCTCTTATGCTTCTTGGCCCTCCCTCCTTTCTTTTTCCTCTATATATCCTATTACATTTCTTATCTCTCCTGCTACATACTTACTAATATACTTTTTTGTGTGCGCAGGCAAGGAGTAAGGAACATTGACCGGCACTTCTCATCGTGCATAGAAGCAATAAAGAAGAAAGAATAACTCTTGCCGCAGACTATAGTTATCCTTTAGATCTAGTAAACTGATTTATAAGAATAGTTTCTAACTATTAGCGCATAAGATTAATTTAGAACAATTGTGTAATTAACTGTTATGGCATACCTAGTATATATTTTATTTTATATTCTGCTTATTCAGTAGATCTTGTATAAACTTTAATATTACTGTTACTACAAGTTCTACTGAATGCGCTAAATATAAAATGCAAGATACAATAAATACTTTTAACTTTACGTATGCACAAGTTACACAATTGTTGTAATTTAAAATACACATCAGCAAATTGTACGATGTACTGTAAATAGATATAAAAGCATAGTTCATAAGGATTAGCTTGTAAATGTGAACTACACATGTTTGTAACTTGTATCTTGATTAATTCATTTAAATAAATCTTCAATGAAAAGAATCCTACTGCTCTTTTTATTTTGACACCTTAACAATCCTTGAAAAGACCTAATTCCACATCCTTAAACAAGAACTAACGTGGACGGACTTTAAATGCAAAGTCCTAAAGCGAGAAACTTGTCAAAATGGCCCTATACGTTATTAAATTTGGAAGCGACAAATTCTAAGTCTTCACTTCTTGGAAAATTGGTTGCCAGAAACTCAGAAATTTAAGCGCTCGGAAATTCCTGGAACGTGACGTCATTTCCTAGAATTGCTTCGATCGAATACCTCTTCGCATATCATATTCTCCTGATACAAATCCACGATTTTCGGCAAATATCTTTGTCAGAAACTCAGAAATTTTGCGCTCGGAAATTCCTGGAACTGTGACGTCATTTCCAAGAATTGCTTCGATCGAATACCTCCTCGCATATCATATTCTCCTGATACAAATCCACGATTTTCGGCAAATATCTTTGTCAGAAACTCAGAAATTTTGCGCTCGGAAATTCCTGGAACTGTGACGTCATTTCCAAGAATTGCTTCGATCGAATACCTCCTCGCATATCATATTCTCCTGATACAAATCCACGATTTTTAGCCAGATATTTTTGCCAGAAACTCAGAAATTTCAGCGTTCGGAAATCTGGACTTTGTATTAGGAGAACATGATGTGCAAGGAGGTATCCGACGCCGGCAATTCTTGGAAACGACGACGGATACCTCCTTGCATATCATATTCTCCTAATACAAATCCACGATTTTCAGCAGATATTTTTGCCAGAAACTCAGAAATTTCAGCGCTCGGAAATCTGGACTTTGTATTAGGAGAATATGATGTGCAAGGAGGTATTCGATCGAAGCAATTCTAGGAAATGACGTCACGGTTCCAGGAATTTCCGAGAACTTAAATGTAAAGAGCTCCCATCAAGACGTATTAATTCCTTAACAATTAGCGGCAAAGTTAATGATGTTTAGGTCTATTTTTACAAGATCTCCGCTTGTGAACTTTCATTTAATGTTCCTGCACGGTAGAACTTGTTTAAGGAATTGGAATTAGGTCTTTTCAAGGATAGTTAAGGCGTTAAAATAAAGAGAGGCGTAGAATTCTTTTCATTTAAGATTTATTCAAATTAATTAATGAAGATACAAGGTACAAAAATGCGGTAATTCAAATTTACAAACTAATACTTATGAACTATTCTTTAAAGTTAATTTACAATATATCTTACAAATAAAACTTATACTCAAATTTACGTACTTTATGTGCTGAAGCGTAGTTTAAATTACAACAATTGTGTAACTTGTGCATATGTAAATTGTTTATTATATCATTTATTTTATATTCAGCACATTCAGTAGAACTTGTAGTAGAAGTAATCTTAAAGTTTATATAAGATCTACAGAATAAACTGAATATAAAATAAAATATATAATGGATATACATAACAATTAATTACACAATTGCTGTAAAGTAATCTTATGTGCTAACAGTTATTCTTTCTTCTTTCTTGCTTTTGTGCACAATGAGAAGTGCTGGTCAATGATCATTACTCTTTGCCAAGAAACCTGCACACACAAAAATATATTAGTAAATATGTATCAGGAGAGAGAAAGATTGTTAATGAAAGAAGGGAGCCCTAAACCAGAAGCATAAGTGATGGAGAGGATTATTTGAAAAGGAATTGGATGAGTCAACCAACAGTGAATTCGATGATAGCGGAAGTGAAGAAAGTGATGGACAGCCTTGAAAGAAGAGGCTATGAAGCAGAATAATAGAAGAAGCAAAATAAAATGTAAGGTTTAAATATATTAAAACAGCAATACTACTAACATACCTAAGTAAGAACGGCAGAAGACACAATCAGCAATTAATAGTGCAGGTGACAGATGCAAAAGCGTTAAAGGAGAAGAATAAAAGACGTGACCTGCGCAGACAGAAATTTAGAACGCTTGAACACCTGTTAACAGAATGTATGGAAATAGAGATAATACAATATAAAAATGACTTAAGAATTTGAAATGAAACACCAACGAAAAGGAAAGATGTATAATGGATGGGCGATAAAGAGATAAGAATAGTGTAATACGTAAGGTAGAGAAGAACGAAACGGAAGATGAGAGTGCAAGAGTTTAGATAGTATTGTAAAGATAGGTTATAGGTACACTAACTAAGAATAACTTTCGTTGCAGCGAGATCGAAATAAAGAATAAGAATAAGAATTAGTATGTATTGATTACGTGCTGGAAAATTTATTCAAAGGAAAAAATATTCACAAATGTATTTACCTTTGCTAAAGGGCATGGATTGTTGTAAACTAAAATGGACAATGGAACTAACAATGTTATACATATCAATTCTAATGTAGATTGTAACACTGTGACACTTTATTGATATGTAATAACTTAATTTTATAAATGAAGACATAAATAACCAAATTTTATTAACTTTGTCGTACAGCGATTTTTACACAAGTGCTTCAAATTACGTACCACACGTATCCCTGTCTAATCTACACTGAAGTGGTTTCCGTATCGCCATCTATACGGAACTCCTTGAAACTACTTGCGCCTGCTATGATATCGCCATCTATACGGAACTCCTTGAAACTACTCGCACCTGCTATGGTATCACCATCTATACAGATTTCCTTGAAACTACTCGGGCCACTGCCATATCTACACTTAAGGTAAGTAAGTTCTATAAATCCCATCTAATAGAAAAAACGGCAAAGAAAAGAAGTCTTTGGCCAAAACAATTTTGTCAAATACTTTAGAAACTATTCGATATGTTTAGGACTCAAGTTCACCTGGGCCGTAGGAAGAGATCTACTGCAAACGTCGTCGAGTCGGAAGGGTTAATAAATAGTTTGTCAAGTTTCCGCCGTTTGTTATTAGAGGGCGCTGAAATCAGTGTCGCATTTTATCGATCTTGTATTATTAATTTTTATGCTCGAGGTTATGTTTTGGTGTCTCGAACAAGGTTATGACTTTATGTTTTATTAATTAACTCTCAAACTAGACACATATTTAAGTTGACAAGAATTATTTGGGATTTTCACAGTTCAAAAATGCATTACGTCTTCATAAATTCGATTATTTTATAGCCGGTGGATGTTAATCATGCAATTTTCTATACGTGTATCATTTGTAAACTAATACGTTATTTTATTATACGTATATAAAATACGTTTGTAAATTTTGTACTGTATAGTTTGCTGCAACTGGGACGCTATGTCACAAAAAATTTGTTTCATCTACATTAAGTTACCCCCTGTATTTTTACCCTTTTGAAAGGGGTACATTCAGTCACCCCTTTCACCCCAAAAAAGGGTAGCTGTTAAAAAAAGGGTGCTGCAGCTGGAAAGATATTGACCATGTATTCTTCATTCTTTTATTATGTTTTAGTAGCATTTTTGCCAGTAATATTATCAAAATATTCTAGAGTTTAATAAAGATATATCGCTTTGATATATTTCTTATCAAGAAAACAAAAGCTTCACACATATGAAGTTTAACTTGAAATTATAATTTCATCTCTATTACAATCTGGTCAATTCTTTCTCAAACGTATAGCTAGAAGTTTTGAGAATACACCCCTGTTACTGTGGGGTATATAGCATTGTAACGGAGCATGCTCCATCTTTTTAATGTTTCAGCATGGTTTGTAAAACCCGTTGGCCCTTTCCAAAGCTGGTGATGGAAGATATACTCCCTTCCCTTTCCTCCAGTTGAAAACAGGGAGGGACACCCCTTTTGGTATTGGATTTAGAATATTCCAATGGAGCATGCTCCGTCCCAGAGCCGTCACAGTGTGTTTTACAAAGGCAGTCCACCCTTTTCAATGTTTGTGACGGTGAATCTACTTCAAGGGATTGGCTGGTAGAGTTCCCCACGATTGGTCATGGGGTCCGTTGGGTATATCCTGGTGTAGCTGTTCTCCGTAGCAAGTGGAGAGAAGGAAAGATCAGTTGAGTTGTGGCTACCGTTCAGTCTACTTCAGTATATGTTATTTTAAATAAGCGTGCAAGTGCTTAGAAAATGTTTAACAGTGAAATGTTTCATTTCTTTGTACAATATTAATGTGTACGTTTAATCATTGTTATGTTAAGACAGTCAACATTATTTAAAGTTATATTTTTGTATATACAGGTTCCTGAATTCTCAAAGAAGTCTATTAATTTGGTGAAAAAAAATTGGATTCAGTATTATCATATTTTGAGATACCAGTGTTACATTTTGTCTTAAATCTGGTATGCATTATCCTTGTTTTTAGTTGTTTGATAAGATGGATTATGTGGAACTTATACGTTTCCGTATTATTTTATGTGGACAAAGAAATGTAATGATTTTATATTAAAAGTTTTCAAACATCAAACAATATTTTGTATTTTCTTTTATTTCATTTTTAATACTGTCTGGTTTCCTTATGTGCAGCGATATTTGTCGGGTATAAAGCATTGTTAAGTAAAACGTATGCAAAGTGAAATAAATAACGATTGAACTCAACAAATAAATGATCTTGTATTATTATACAAGAACCAGTGTCAGTGATATTCAACAACCCAAACAAATAATCAGAGAAAGGTGAGTTTTTGAAAAGTGTTTGATAAAAATGTTATTTAAGCTACTATAATTTTATTCATATTTTTTCGTATTATTGTTTGTTCGAAAACAATAATGTTCTATATATTTAACAAAAATTATATTACACTTGAGTCCTACGAGTTCGGATAAGATGGCACCACCAACAATAGTCCATTGCAGATTCCTTCCCTTCTTTCAAACGTTAACTTTACGCTTTGAACAATAATAGCGTACAGCATAATTAAGAAAGCGTATTTAATATTATTTCATACCACATTCTTATCAATATTAATAATTCTTAAATGTTAACAATTATAAATGACAGGATTAAAAGAGGAATGCTTAAAACATGATTAAAAGGAACAAAAAATATTCACTTTTCCTATCCAACTTAACTTATCCCTTTATCGAGAAATTCTCTCAAAGTTGCATATAATTAAATTACAAATATATTCTCGCATTAATGATCCACCTCTGAATTCCTTACATAAACCTGATCGATACATCGCAAACCGCACTTTTCTCTCGACAATTACTAATCTGTGTCGTTCCTCGAGCAAGGGCCGCTGTTTTTACACTCCGCTTGATGCTTTCGTTCATGTTCAAAGAAGAGAAGTTTACCAGACACTTTGCCTCCGTTTCCGTATCCGAGGGTTGCGACCATCCCGACACAGCAAACGATACCAATCCTCCCTTTTCGTGTATCTCTGTAAATCCCACCCGATCGTCCTTCTTTTCCGTCTGTTTCCCGATAGAGTTGCGCGTTCAGCAAAGCCGTGTTTGCATTCCTCTCTCCAGGGAGGCCGGACCACGGGGGCGGCGCGCAATTTCGAAAAGCCGATTTCAATTCCGTTTCCTTTTACACGGGGAAAGAAATCTCGAGTGCGGCTCTATTCGAAGGGAGAACGGCCACCCGGGATTAGGAGAATCGCGTGGACGGGGCTGGAAACACGTGCGAAAATCCGAAATCCTGACGTCTCCGCTCTATGCATCGATCGTTCCTGTCTTCCCTTCTCAGCTTTTCTTTCTTCGACGTTGGACGCCGGGCTTTCTTTCTTCTTGCCTTTTTGTATACTTTCCACGGCGAGACGCGCAATTTATTCTTGAGGACATGGTCGCAGAATCGTCGTTGCTCCTTCTCATCGAAATGTCTGTCGCTTGTTTTAACAGCAGCACGAATAAATGAATCTACGGGTTTCAGTATTTTACCGCAGGACGAATTTCTCCAGCACGCTCGTAATTCCTTCGGGAGTGACGCGACGACGTTGTATAACGATGAGCTTCGTTTCCGTTTCCGTTCATCGTGATTCCCGCCCCGTCAACTCCATTCCTCGCCCTGTCTGGGTATCATTGTTTTTTCTTCACCGTCCGCGCTGGACTCGCCTTCGTGGCCATTCTGAAATCCTGGATTTTCGAGAAATCCCGGTCGACGACGCGTTCCCTTGTACATATTAATTCCTGATGTTCTCCTCTCGTCTTCTCTAATCCGAAAGAAACGTCGGCGAGGAGAACAGGATCAGCTCATTTCAGCAACGAGGATATTTTTAGTCGTCGGCTTCACCGGCTGTCGAAAACTTTTTCACCGCCACCTTTCCCATTCAAGATGCGAGGCGCATAAGCACATTTTTATACGACACAAGAGTTGATGTATCTTCCCCTTTCCCGAGGCGGCACCAGAAGGAATAACACCTTTGTCGTACACGTTTGTACGTGCTCGTTGATATTCCGTCGGCGTCTCTGTTCTTCTGGGACACCCTTGCCACCCGCTTTTTCCTGCTTTCCTTCGTTTCCTCTGCAGCGTTACACACGTCGGGAAAAATCGCGAGAAGGTACTGGCTCGCGAATACTTTAAACACGTCCCGCATGGGTCGTTTTATGCATTTTATATTTGAAATGTACCGAATGGCCAACTCGAACGGCGGGTGAATATTTTGTTTAAAGATGCATCGTTGAAAGAAACAAATTCCACGACACGTTTGCGTTGGGACACGAGGGGACTGTAAAATTCAAATGATCACGAATCATATAACCGGGCCTGTTCCCTCAACTCGGCCCTTTCGGGCATTAAATTTCCGTGGTCCGTCGTTAAATAATATTAAAGAATGCTTTTAGCAGCGGAGATATCGCGTTGAACGGTAGGAGTTTTGGTTATCGATACGACCGTGTGATCGGCGTTCTAAGGACTGTCCTTAAACGTGTGTCGTAAACGGAGAAAGAAATCGGGGAGGAATTAAAGGAAAGGCTGGCCGAGACGAAGAAAGGGGCCCACTCGTATCGGGCTGGTTTACTTTGTAAGGGTGCCTCGTGCTTCGCGGGGCCTGCCCCGGGCCAGTAAAAACTTTACAGCCCCGTAATGAATGCAAGAAATAATTATCTCATGAATACATTAGTTTTAGTATCCCCCGACACGGACGCGGACCGTAAAAGCGGCATTGAATGTGTCTTGACCCACGCCGATTTGCAGTGCGTGTTCACTTGCCTACGATTCTTAATCGTTCGTCTTTCGTTCCCTTTTTTGTCTCCCTTCTGCCGAACCACACCGTCCTCTCTGGACGTCTGACCTATTAGCACCACCACGATGGAAATGCGAGCCGCTATGCGTCTTCCTCGTGTTCGTTGCTCTCTCGCCGAATTGTCCACGACGTATTTATCGCCTCGATTTTTCCTTCTGTCTATCTTGCACCTTTTAGAATTATCGTAATCCGACTACCATTACTCGCGATTTTTCACCCTGCTTTGATTTAACGCCAGAAGTATCGAGCTCTGCCGTTAGTTCTGGTGTTAAGAATTTAGATGTCGAAAGCTATCGATTCTGAAGGAAATAGCTGTTTACCGACGATCAATCTTCCCAGCGAAATTCCCCGTATTGCAATAAACATTCGATCTTTGATAACAAAAAAAAAAGAAAGCGATCAAGAAAGCTCATCGAAGCGACGTTGAACAACCACCACCAAACGATGGGAACAGATTGGGTGATGGTGCGAGGGGGTGTATTTGCAGACGAGGTGGGGCGTTCGTTTGGCCATATCGCTGGAAACCCTTTATGTGAATAGCCGTGCGGCGAGGGTTGCTGAAGGAGGGGTGAGAGAGAGAGAGCGAGTAACGTTAGTTCGCGTTAGGAAAGGGTTGCATCGGTGGACGGTGGCGCAGAGTGATTGATCGTCGTCCCGCGACACCCCCCGTGCTCTCCCAGAGTGGATAAAGGGGTGGAAGAAGGAGTGGAAACCCTTTCACGCTTTCACGGATCAGTCACGGGATCACGTTCTCGACTCCTCACCCTCTGTCTGCCATCCCTCGGTACACGGGACATGCATCACTCTGCCATCCACCCCCGTTCCTCCCTTTATCACGAAACATTTGCTCGTTCGCGTCGCGATGTCGAATCTGCAAAGTTGGCGCGGCTGAAAACGAGATTCGACGTGCATCTTGTTTTGACAAGGGTTAATCATTGCCGCATTTAACATTTAGTTGTTCAAGTATTTATTTCTGGCAGAGTTCAGAAGTGAATGATTAACAAGCGCGGTCATATTAGTTGTTAGTTGTTAGAGATTTATTTACTCACGCGAATGGAATAACGTGTTTGTATTTTTAATAAAAAAAATGATGGAAGATAGATTTGGTATTAAAATCATATCAATTTAGGGAGTTTCATGGTAAAAACTTGCACTAGTTTGTTCTCGTCCTCTCCATCGCCCTTCTGGAACATTTTCTTTACACCGGATTAAATTGCCGTTCTCGTGGAACAGAAGCTGGCAAAAGAAACGGAGAATTTCCAACCGACCGACGACGCGGTAATTACGGAAAAATTCAGCTTTACCTAGTACTGACTGGCTGCGGCAAGATTAATTATGTTTTCCAAACCGATGCGAGGAATATGTCCTTTTCATGGTTTCCGGAATGGAGCTAAATGGAAGCCTGAGAAATATTCTGCTCACTTTATTTATATTTGCCACAAATTTATATTTTGTCCACCTTATTAATCTTTATGATCCGTGAAAATGAATGCTTATTCTGTACAGTGAATTGTACAGAGATTGTTCAATTTCTTGTCACAGTAATCGCAAGAAGATAATTATTAATGGAGTTGATCGCCGCAGTAGAATGGGTTCGCGCTGGTCAGACCTATAGTTGAAGTAAATGGCTCGCCGGAAGAAGCAAACCGGATGACGGGGTCTCATACATCAGACACCTAATTCTTCCTTTCGCTGCTGTGTTAACTCTTACATCTTATCCATTTAGAAGTTCCATTTGGCCTGTTCTAGCTCGTAACCCACCGGTAGGTTTGTCACTCGCAAACTGACGAGCCATAATGCGTCTGGTAATTGATATCCTCACCTTCCTATGAACTTACATCAATCTAAGTATAATAGAGGGAGACGGGAAAGGAGACAAAGGGGAAAGAATTTTATGGCATCTTCAACTTTGTAATTAGCACATCGGGAACTGATTAGATACGAAGTTTTATCGATTAGCAATTTTTGTCAATTTTTGCTTCTTCGATGACTTTGCATTCCCATTGAACTTTTCAATTCATTCGCGAACGAATAACGCTCAGCTGAATCATCCCTGAACGTACGCGGGCGTGTGTAAGGCGAAATTGGATATTGCTGTTAAATATTTGAAAGATGCTCGATCCGTGGAATTTCGTTGATATCCCACGGGAATAGCCGCGTCTCGCAACTTTCCCGGACTTTCTTTCCCTTCGATTTTGAGTAGGGGACCAATTAGCGGAAGAGCGAATTTATTTGATCAATTTTTTGTCGGAAGCGAATGAAACATCCGCATGTACAAGAATTCGCAACGATATTCAATTGACAAATATAAATCGCGCCGCGCTTGGAATTCTTTTAGCACCGCTTCCTTCCTTGGGTTGCCAGGTATGTTTTGTTAATTCATGAAAATTGTCTACGGAGATTCTGCAGCGAGGATGGAAAAATGTCCGAGTGTACAGTGGATGACCAGATGGGATTTTAAAATTGAAGGTCTCACAGGATCGAGGGACATACGTACGGGTCCCCTTGGTTCGATCTTCGATTGGCAGAATGTGTTTTTTCCGCCCCCTCAAACACGTCACATGAATAAAAAATATCCTTCAAAGTTGCCAACCCCAGCGTCTGGACGGGCAAGTCGAAACCCCTTGGACTGACCAATCGGAGAATATGTGAAACCCTGAATACGGAGAAAGTTGAGAGTCGAAGGAACGAAGGGAAAAGAAATGGTCGTATATTATCGCCTCTCCCTTTGGAATTATAATTTCTTTAACGCAAGTCGCACGATCGCCAAGTTTCGCGCGACGATCTTTAAATTCCCAAGAATTCTTGAGTAATGCGATCTGATTTCTCATTACTCGAGAAACGAAAAATATCGATAAATCTGGAACGCTATTCGTTATCGTGCAATATCGATTTGATATAAGGCTGTAATGTTGCAAGGAAGATTTTCTAATTGTTACCACGTTTAATTTTACTGACCATTATCGGCACGATTCTTTTTATGACACCATTGTGAAGACAAAATTCGAAAACCCGTCGAAGAGATGTTCATGATGCAGGCGTCAATAGTTTCGTTCCAGCGGAAGCTAACCCTAATATATTGGATCGAGTTTACAGGGGGATGGAGTCACGTTACTCCGTGCAAGGGTGCTTTTCCATCGGATAGGAAGGTTACGGCTCATAAACCATCCTCCGGTCACTGAAATCGTCTCGAACGTGTGTGCACCCTCGTGTCCACGTGTGAGTATGCGTGTCCATCGCGTCTTCCGGGTGTGCACGCGTGAACCAAGCTATTCGCGACGCGGATCCACCGTTTTCGTGGAGCTTGTTTACTGGCCGCGAAGCACTTTTACACTAATAGAAGGTCGATTTCGCGATCGACGAAGTTCCACGACTTATCCGCCATTGGAAAAGATCACTTGGATCCATGGAGGATGCCGGGAAAAGATTCGTTCTCAGATTAAAGTTACATCTTGCACTCTGAATTTTTGTCGTCCTTATCGTGCCAATGAGATTTCCTGCCATTTGTTCGCCAGAATTTTTATACTTTCGTATGCAATAGGATCATTCTTTACTATATTTGTATTGCTAATATCATTTCGGGGTTTTATATTTGCTGCTGATTAACGCGAGCCTGAGAATATTTGATCGTAAATATTGTTATCTTTGAATGGGCATTGCTGGGCGACAGTTCGACGAGTTTTACAATTTGCCAAATGATTATTGAAAAACGAGGATGACACTTTTAGGACTGTCATCATAAGTTGAGAACCTTCGCACGTGTGTAATATGAAGATAAGATGTCCCCCATGCCCCCATGTGTCATGGCCCTCCATGGAGGATTATGATGCCATCTACGATGGCGCATCCCCTGAACGAAAACATCGCGAACTTCCCCGTCCAACTGGAATCTCTTAACCTTTTGCACTCCCGTGCTATCTACTGGTACATTTTTCTCCCCGTTTTTCAGTAGTGGGATATTTTCAAACTTGATGTCGAAATGGGTACAATTCAGTTGCCCAGTAGTCTGAACTGAACTTAAACTCGAAACACGGTTCTAATGAAAAACTGGAAAAATACATCGTTGCGAATCGAGATGACTCAAGGCTGAAGTACGACGAGGAGAACGACACCCTTATGATTTTTTAACGCCGCACGGTTTCACGGCCGTATGGCGCGAACACGTGCCCCCGTTATTTTTCAGGGGTGACTCGAGTACTTTTTTTTTTTTATGAATCCACCAGGAATATTCTTCTCCTTCCACGCGAGAATCGCCAATTACAATTTGTTCCCCACCGGTCCTCTCTTGGACGGTTGAAAAATAATCCGAAAGAGTAAATTGTGCGACAAAAAGATCTGGTCCCCAACAAATTTGTATTCGAAATATATTCGAAATTCGTTCTTGTCCCGAGGAATTATATCACCCCATTTCCAGCCGTGCAGAGACGAGACATTTTTTCGTTTCCCCGTTGTCCTCCGGCACCACCAAAAAGTATCCTTATTTTTCTTTTTCTTCGGTAATAGTCAGCATTCCGAGTGGCCCGTGCCAAGCGTGTCAGCCTAATGTATGTCTTGCATCGCTGGGGTGCGTTTGATTCATTTCACCGAGGGGGTTGCTCGTCAGGCCGCATTCGCCACGCATTTCAAGGGCCTTTTCCACCCCCGACTTGGTCGGTCGGTCGCGAAAATCCACCCCGAAAGACTTTACACGGGCGTCATAAGCCGGTGCACTTAATTTAAAGATCATCGACCGACGAAAAGTCGGCGGGACCGAGGGTGTGCGCGAACATCCCCTTACTCTATCTCTGTTTCTTCTGCTCGTTCTTCACGAGCTCATGGATTCCTGCGGGGACCAGCTTTACAGTCTGTGCATTCCGCTTTGCAGTTCATTTCACTCTTCTGCCGTTTTTCACCCGCCCTTCTTTCCACCCCTGCTCCCCATCATATCTCCCAACGAAGCATCACAAATTTTTTATTCATTCGCTCGACCAGATTAAATTGTTCGACTTCTTTGCGTTTGGAACGCAATCGTCTCTTTAACGATCGTGCAGGTCGAATTGAAACGTTTTCCAAAATCAATTTCCTATACGAGCATAATATATTGGTCGGGTCTAAGAAATTTCTATAATTCTTACGAACTATCAGAAAACTCTTACCCGTTACGAAGACAAATTCCTCGCCTACCGATCCACACCGGTACAATAATTACCAATGACTGTTCCACAAGACAAAGAACAGTGTCTCAATGAAAGCAGATTTCTCCAATATTTCCGCTCTAATGCCAGATCAACGGGGCCCGGCCTAACAATCGTTACCTCTGATTAATGTCCAAACGTCACCGGTCATCGAGATCGCGTCCGATGGCCGATAGATCGGCCGAGTTTCGCGACCGATTCGGCTGTCGTTGACGCAGAATCCTCTTCAGAGGAGAAAGGAGAGGCAGCTACGTAGGCATGTGGCAAATTGCTGGTGCTGCCAGTTCGAAGGGACCTTACTCCTTCTCTCTTGCTCCTCGCCGCTTCGTTCAGCCGCGGAGGTGGAGGCGCCTCGAAAGAGAGGTGGAGCAAGAAAAAGGAAGGACGAGCCGACCGGAGGAAGCGGAGTGCAGCTGGAACGAGGATCGCGGAGGGACGAGGAGGCTGGCAGGACGAGGTGGAAGGAAGGCGGCGGGTAATCTGTGATTCAAAGAGAGCGATCCATCTTGCGACATGCCAGCATTCAATCGTCGGTATTTGTTTGTGAAATCAGTCCCGAAGGACTCATCCCGAAGACCTTGTCTCGCCTCTGCGATCTTCTTCCTCGCCGATTCGATGGGTCGAAAATCGTACGGTGCAAATTGGCAGAATTTTTCCCGAAACCGGACATGCCGAGTGAAAACAATCGAACACTCGGGGCAGATTGAAGCGTCGGCGAAACATAATACAAATGTTTCACGAATTTGCAATCGGGGTAATCACTGTGCATGCTGCAAAGAGGTCCCCAGGTGACGTCACCGAGCTATCCCGGATGCAAAGGAAGCCGATGGAGGGAAAGAAACGCATGATCGAAGCCAAGCAGGGCCAATCAGCCCATATATATTTATTCAGAGACGCGAGGGCGGACCGTGCGCCCCCTCGTCCGGGCCAAAATGAATGCAAAGAGCAGAAACGGGACAGAGACACGGTATGGCTTAGCGTTCGGAAAAACCGGAATACACGGGGATAGATTCGTGCCTCTGATCCGTGCCAGATCCCATAAAATGACCCCAGCTCGATCGAGTGGCCCCGCTCCGAGGCGCGGGAAAAGAAACGGGAAAGACAGCCGACCCCTAGAAAATTATTGCCCTCCTTATGCATTCGTCCATCGAATTGGGGCAACCACGAATAAGCTAGTGCCCTTTTGGACTTGCCGTAAAAAAAAAAAACAGAGAAGAGAAGAAGGAAAATAGAGATGAACGCGAAACACGTCGTACACAGCCCCTGGAGCAATTACATTCTCGTTTCTGAAACATTTCCGTGGCATTTCAATGTTACGACGTACCGACAGATTTTATTCAACGTTCGGTACAATTTCCACTGAAATCTCACTGCAACGGTGCGTCACTTCTTTTCCTTCTCGGGGACAGGCGGCTCATTGTCGTCGAGCGCTTTCTTCGATATATAATGGTAGTCGATAAATCTGTAACCCTGCGTAAGCTGCGCGCACGAATTCGTACAGTGGCACGCGAACAGCAATACGCTACGTGGACGCACTTTTAGGGCGAACCTCATGAAGATCATGGAGTACAGGGCCAATGCTGAGAATCGGAAACAAAAAAGTAGACATGCATTACAACGTTCTCGTTCAGTGAAGAAAGTGAAGCAATTTTCGCGTCACGGCACGTCCATCCCGCCTACGATTCAGTTTCCTTTCCATTCGACCGCGTGTTTTCGCGGTGACTCATTAAGAAATAAACGGTGTTCCGGTGAGCTCGGGTGGCAATTATTTTACGAGACCGTCTCGTTGTCTCTCGTTCCTTCTTTCGCTTCAACCCCTTGGTGTACCCGCGATCCCCGTCATCGGGCCTGGTCCCCGTCTCGTCGCGATACGTGATTATTATGAGAGGCGAAACTCGAATTCTCCGAAAGGTCCAACGGCGAAACGCGGCCGCGGTGAACTCACCAAGAGTCATTTTGCCGCTAATGATTCTCGGATGCTTTTGCGTGTCGGCTATGGCGGCTATGGGTATCATCCAGTTGAACACCGGTCCCCAGAAGTACGTGCTTAAAAAAGTAGTTGATTTTCCATAAATTATTCTTCTACCTGGTGCATGAAATGGCTTTGGGAAGTCGATGGAAAACGATTTTCTCGTCGATCGTTAAGAAGGAATAGAACCAACAAAGAAAAAAAGGGAAAAGAGGGAAGAAGGAAGATAGAGAAAGTGGGATATGCATGAAGAAATTATTGGATCCGAGATTACGTGAACGCGACAGGATCTTTTCTCTTTTTTTCTTCCAAGGATGCTTGACGACGATAAAGATTTTACGACACATTCTAGCCTCTCCTCTGTCCTCTATGTTCCTCAGTTTTGTCTCCTCCGTTATCTCGTTCGCGAACAATGCAAACATCGTATCCGGACGACCGTATCGCGGGATTAAGCTCCTCCTCGATCGTGCGATCGTCGAAGCTGCTCGATCGCGACGATTACCTCGTCAAATAGTCCCTGGTCTTCTTGTTCAACAGCCCTTTCGTCGATCGATTTGCCATTTTCGCCGCGGCGTCCTCCCTGTATATACGATTCACCGCTTCCTTCGAATATCATCGGAAGCGTAGATCCTTCTGAAAATGATACTGTAACCTCCAATCTTGACATCCGAGACGTATCGTTCCCGTTCGAATGACAATTTAGCATACTTCACGCAGCCACTGTGTACACCAGAGAAGATGCTCGATCAATCAACCCCTGCTGGCCGCAACAGCGGCTTTAAAACAATTAATTCCACGCCGATGTCGCGTTTTCGTGCGAGTCGAGTTTCCTTCGAAAATCGATCCATCACTATCACCGACCTCTCACCCTCGACCAATTGATTTGCATAGGAGTTTACACGCATAATTTATCATCCCCTCTGTTGGCTCCCACTCTCCTCTTCTCTTTTTTTTTACGAAGCTCTCGAGCAGCCACCCCTCTCATAATAAATGCACAGGTTATTATTTCGCGCGTATAATATTGATGGCGCTATGAATGTTGCATGGAGGGGTGCAAGGCGTTCGGAGCGTAGTTCATCTGGGGGTGTGGGGGGGTGGAGACCAGCTAGCTTATGGGGGATGCCCAGTCGCACATGCGCCGAGGACAGGAATGGTATTATTGATCTCGAACGGGGGCGGACTGTACGGCTCTCGATTCTCAGCGTCGTGTCGTTACCATTTTGCCACCCTCGTCTACGTATTTTGGTAACGCTCTATGGAAAATATAGCAAGGGTGAATTAAAGGGAAGAAGCCTAGGAATATCGAATATTGTGGAAAGATGTGGTCATTCGGTACCACGATATTCCTACTTTCTGTTCTGTTATTTAGGATTTGTCGAGCAATACAAATTGAATCACGAGTTTAAAGAATGTTTATAGAGACGTTATCGCGACAGCGCCTTGCAAGATCCGATGAATATGAAAATTGTTATAGATACCAAACTGCCGTTCAATTATCACGGCGATCGGGTAGACGAAGATTGTTCTTCCATGAAACTGTTCAAAGGGACTGAAGATTTCGTCGAAGGTACCCAACAAGCGCCAACAACTGACGCACCTGCGCTCGGTGATCCCTGCATATGCATTCCCGCATGTGCCACTCGCACCAGTATTTCCCCTTGGAGAAAATCCTTATCCCCGTAGGGCCCCCATGTCGCCATTCCAGCCACTCAAGGGTATTGCTGCTATTTTCCGTCTCGCGTATTACAGCCGAAGTATTTCGAGATTTCACGGCCGCGTCGTGTACAATTCGTCGTTTCGTTCTAGCAGTCTGTCGATATTCATTTTACCAACCACCCCTCCTGTTTCGATTATGTCGTTCGAATCGCGAAAGCCGCCCCGTGATTGACAATTGACATTCATCAGAATCTAGTGCTGAAACATTTTGTTCATTACAATAATCTTCTTTCGTGTACCTTCCCTTCTCTTTTCCCCTTTGAACTTATTCCGCGCAAATTGTTACGTACCGGCGAGCGAACGATACAATCGCCGGTACGTACAGTATTTCATTTGTATTCGACCGGAGGAAATGGCACGGACTTTGATGTTTCTTGCTGACGCGTCCCGAAAACCTTTTCTACACCATCCCTCGTTCTCCTTCTGAGACTGATCTGAATGCGTCCTACGTATTCGCCAACCCCACGGCCCTCCTTTCTTCAGAATAGCCGGCGACAGCCACAGTCACCCCTTGACACACGTTTCCTCTCCCTACCGCGGGTAAAAAGTCGCGCTGTGCAACTTCGAATAAACTCGACCGATCCTCCACAATACTTATTGTGGCCGAGAGAATGCGAAGGAATAACTGCAGAATAGAATGTATTCCAAGTTCCACCCCTCGTAATATTCTCGACTCTACCCATTGTAGAAATGATTTCCCTGCGAATTCTACGAGAATCTATTTATATTACGAACATAATAAATTCCAATTTCTTCCTGGATTGTTAAAGCTACCAATAAGTAACAATATATTGTTCGTATGCCCCGTTCAATAATTGCAGGCACAAAAATCTTCTTCGCCGTTAAAACTTTCCGTCGATAAATCAATTAGGTCATTACATTGAAACTAACATTGTCAGTTTTTCCCAAGTAATTTGCAAAAATCGTATTTATCCCGGTTCGAATGTCCATGGACTTACACCGATGCCCTCCGAACCCTTCAATTACCTTGATTGTTGCACACCTATTCCCATCACATCATTTCATTTCCACGCGAGAAATTAAATATTCCGGCGAACCTCCTCGAATCTCGTCGAATCGATTCGACGAGAGTCCTCCACCCAACCGATTCCCCCTGCTTCTCGTCGATTTTTTTACGCCACAAAAGACCACCGACTGCAACCACAAGTCCCGCATCTCATCGTGCAGTCGATGCAAATCAGTCAGCACCCGGCGGCGCATTGTGCCCGCCACTGTCCGGCCGTTTCTCTTTCACCTTATTTATGCACTCGCTCTCGGAGTAATTGTTTCCCTCCCGGGAGGAATAGTCTCGCCTTGATGCGCCGCCGAACGAGAACGGGCATCCACGTTGAGGCCACGGATCTGCGCGTGTCACCACGGAAGCTTCTGTCCCTTTACCCCTTTCGTCGCCTGTCACCTTCTTCGCTGCTTCTGTCCTTTCCCGCAAGGAATCCAAAGCGGATTCCACCGCCGCGGTTTTAATTGACCGTTTCGTTTGAATCCAATCGACGCTCGCCCTCGCAGGCCGGATCAATCGCGACCCTGGAATTCGACGGGGACGCGTTCCCATGATTGTGCAGCGATATGACGAGTCGTGGACGTTTCTTGTTACCCTTGGCGGAGGGGACGAGGCGTGCGAAGTATTCAAGGGGGACATCGCGGTTTACGTTTTGGTGAATGAAAGGCCGGCGGAACTAAGTGAAATTTGTTTAACACTCTCGACTCCATTTTCCTATTAAATGCGCATAGTTTAGCTCGCTCGAGATCAAAGGATCCTTTTTTTATTTACCGTAAGACGATCCTCATCAGCGGCGAGTTCTGTTTTTTAATTCAATTAAAAGGCGATAAACAAAGATTATCGTTTAAAAAGCAAACCCTGTCATTGTAGCGGTATAATTGAAAAAAAATGTGCACGACGTTAAGGGCAAGTGAAATTCTCGTTCTGCCGAATATTAACAGTAAAAAGGAACGGGCGCAGGTAATCATGCTCGCCGTAAGAATACCATCCATTTTCCCCGCTTTTGCCCCGTTTATAATCATTGGACGATTACATTTAATCATTCCGAAATAACATGCAATCTGGCGGTTTTTTGCGTTAGGTAAATTGGCGACGCAGCGTCTCCCGTGTGCAATCAAGATTGATTTAGATCGCACTTTGTAATTACGAATCGGCCAGGCCGACACAGAAACCGGAGCGTTCGTCGTGTCTCCTCTTGAACACGCGCGAGCGCACCGCTTCTTGTCTTTTTCGCGTGCTCTTGCATCCCCTCTCGGCCTTTGTACTCTGACAATGCTTTTAATTACCCGTTCTGCAGTCCGAGCAAGCCGATCCAACCATGTGGACCAGATCGTCCCGCTGATTGGTGTCCAGTCGATGAGACTTTATTACGAGACGTAATTACCCTGATAAAATATTCCCAGTTGCACGATACGTAATTGTTCCTAATTAGCCTCACCCACGGCGATTAGACTAGCGGCACGTTAATTAACGTATTACCGAACGGTTGTACACAAACGATCTACCACTTTGCATGAATAATCGAACGTTTTCTCGAGCAGAGAAATGAGTTACGTGTTAGAGCACACGAGGCAGACGACGTTCACCTGGATGTATTTCGCCAGGTACAAAAGGGACATCGTTGCGAACGTACCACGGCGAATTCTTCCCTCTCGTGCATCAACATCGCTTGCAGTCAGGAAAGCTTCCCTTAACAATCTCTCTTAGTCGTAGCCTTTTTTCTTGCCACGTCGAAACGAAGCGGATGAAGCGTATCCATCGTCTGACGTTTTAGAACAACCATACCCAGCGAAGTAAATATTAGACGCGAACAGAGTTGGCAGTGTTATAGCGTCCTCTGGATTTTCTCCTTTAATTAAATAACGGCTCGTGTTGTCGGAGGGACATGCACGTAGCGACTTCAGCCTCGATTGTTTCGTCGTCGATTGTAATTAAGAGAACCACGAGAGGGGGGGGGGGCGGTGCCAGAGATATATCAACGCGTTGCCAGAGATTCCTATCGAAAATAGTTCCTGCAAATCATTCTTCTATCTTCCAATTCTTCCCTGTATTCCCTTCGTCCGCGCGTGTCCCTGCGAAATGAGAAACAAACAATTGTCAGCAACTATTCTCGCCACTCTGCACCCCTTCGAAATATTCCAACTAAAATCGCAACCGCGTACGAAACTTTTTTTCCTCGACAGAATCAATCATGCAGCGCCGAGTGTCGCTCGATCCGCGCGCAATCGTATGCCACGTGCAATCACCGAAAAGTGCAGTGGAAAGGAGGAGAGTTATGAGAGAGCTGGCCGTGAATACAGGCCATTATTCCGCGCGATAAAGCAATTCCCCTGCACTCACGAAATTATGTTTCTGCTATTTAGCATCGGCCAGACGTCGACTATCGAAACGGGTGATTCTCGCGGGGCGTAACGTCGTCGACGGGGGCACGTGTTCAACGGGAGAAACGATCGGCAGCAAACGGAAATGGAAGGCTCGTCGATAAGATCGTTCCTTGGTACGCTGCGAGGGACGATTCGTTACCGTCACCGATCGATCACCGTTTGATTTTTGGTGTCGATTTTAATCCAGTTCCAAAGTAGTCGTTTCTTATTTGGCCCGCCACGAATTGCTCGGCGTATGGACATTTTTTTAATCGAACGGTATTCTCTGTCCGACCTGCCCCTCCATATTTTGGAGGAAAATTCCTGAGCGATTCCTGTCCCACCTTCAATCGTCACGAAGCTGGCACAGTTTGCACAATTTTTTCCACGGATTTTCCATTGTTCGACGACTCTCTGCGAAGTGTTCCCGATATTTATTAGCGGCGTATAGAGAGAAGGAAAGTCGTGCCTTTCTCCCCATTGACCGGTCCGACTTCCATCCTTCTCCCTCATCCCCTTTCAGAAGTATGTAATCACAATATGTATGAGAGGCGAGAAGACAGAAATCCGTCGAGATGCGAGCGAGCCTCACCTAGCACTTTGTCAGTTTTCTCATTGGAATTTCAAGCAGCTCCGTTTCCACCGCGAGCTACATACATTATTCTACTCTTACCCGGCACGACTCTACGCAAAAGCTTCGCAAAGGAGACGCGAGAAGTTATTCTAATTCGGGGACATCCAATGTAACATTCGAACGAGAAATTTCTCGGATCGACGCATCGGATTGAATGGTTTATATGAAACGTAATCGAAGCACGAGGTTTCCGTTTATTTCTTTAAAGAAACGTAACGTGGATCGTTTGTAATTATCATTTTCTATTGAGCCTCAGTTACATAAATATGGGGTCGATTCAAGGGATGGATTTAGGCAGGACGTATAATACCCGGGGTGTTTTCCTTAGCTCTGTTGAATTATTATGCGATTCATGTTTCGAATTGACTCACAAAATACTAAAGCGGAAGGAGAGGAATGTTATTGTGTGGCGCGGGGCCATCAATGGACGAAGCGGTGGGACTGATATACCTCCGAGGTAAAGTCTTGTATTTTTACAGGATTGCGTCCGACTTTTACGTCCGCGCGGATGAATATTGTACGAACGCGTATCGCGAATGGACCTGCGCTGTTCTCGTTTTTCTGTATCGTGTGTATTCGGAAACGTTGCTGGTCTTAACAATCCAGCGAATATCATAATAATACACAGCTATGTAATCG
Source organism: Nomada lathburiana (assembly GCA_963667235.1). Lineage (NCBI taxonomy): Eukaryota > Metazoa > Arthropoda > Insecta > Hymenoptera > Apidae > Nomada > Nomada lathburiana. Next base: position 10,778,484 of record OY763905.1, on the reverse strand, counting down.
AATAATGTATTAATGGTAATCGATATTAATTATTCTCGAGTGCGCTGCATTGGCGCGGAACGAAACTCGTGTGGTACAAATTAGTCGTTGGGGACTGAAGCATGCACGACTCAATAGCGGATCGGAATTGAACTGCAAATGATTAAGACGATAAGGTGGCCAATTTGGCAAGGATACACGAAACGTCAGAGCGGAAAATTTCACGGTACATTCTGTATTACCGCTTTCCTCGAAAATGTCACCGTTTAAGAATCCAATATAGTCGAGGCGAAAGGGCAGTATTGAGTGGAAGAGAGGGCAATTTGACTCCGGAATTCTCCAGCCCGCCGTGGAACACGACCACCCCTTTACTCTGCCTCCCTCTCCGTTCGCCTTTGCGTCTCTCTACGCTATAAGGATAATGAGGTTCCTTGGACTTGTAAGTTGAGACCGAACGATCCTATTTCGACGATTACGCTAAAATGTTGATTATATTTCCCTCAGATAAAATCGATTCCAGTCGGGGAAACGGTAGACGCACACGCACACGCACGCAAAGGGGTGGGTTTTTCCTAAACGATTTCCTATACAAATTTCAGATTCCAGCGAAACGAAAAATTTGTTCCATCTCGAGAATAAAATCATCGGGACAGCGTTACATAATTCTTTCACGACTAACATGTTTGTCGATCGTATCCCCGCCCGCTGACAACTACCCCAAGCTAACGAAGTCAACAAGAAATTGAAAACTGGACAAGAAATCGTCCGATCAAGGAGCACCCCTTCGGTCGCCTTTCACCGACGCTCTTTGACCCCCGTGCAATTACAGAAATTAAAGAATCCAGGCTGCCGTGAAACGATCTCGGCCCGCGATAGTCTCGATTCGATACAAAAGAGCCAGGAAACGAAATCCCCTTTGCAGCCGAGGGTGCACGCGGCCGCGTTTAAAGCGAGGGACACTTCATCCCCTCCGTAGGATGGGTCGACGGGGACCTCGACAAATATTTGGCTAGTCTTTGATGGGCTCCGAGAAAGTACAAGCGGTGGATACCAACGCTGCGTTTCGGGCGTGGACAGCTCGGGTTGAAACACGAACAGGGGGGTTGGAAAAGCGTAGGTAGAGAGAAGGTCTTGGCCCGTGCTCGGGTCCAGACGAGTTACGGAGAATGCTGGGCATTTTTATTGGTTCCAGGCCGCGTCTCGAAATTCGGCAAGTCGATCGAACGTAAGAACGAATCTGATCTCTTGTCTACCTGTCTCTATGTTGAGATGGGGGGTGATTGTAATTTCTGTTTCTGGAATTCCATTGCAATTTCTGTTACGGATATTGGTGGAATTTGCAAGTCTTATATAAATTTGATGGGGTTGCCAATGTTGGCATTTACTATTTAATCGATCTCTCTTTTTAAGTTTCAAAGGATACACACGCCCCTATCAATTCACCTGGCAGTATCGTTTGAACGATTTCAATGAAGTTGGGAAAAATTCTAGAAACAATTTGAAACCCCCCGACTATTCAACAAACCCTTCCTCCCACGCTTCTGTCTTGTCCCCTGCCCTCACCTCGGTTCGTTGGCTGGCTTTTCTTCAGAATTCCACGAAGACCGCCATTGATTGATTCCTTGTTAATTAAAGGCCCCGTAGGAACGTGCGCCGGTAGCTGTCGCGCGAGGGGCTGCAGGAAATACGAGGAATCGATCGTGGAACAAGAAACTCCCATGATCGGTGCAAAAGACAAGAGATCCTTCTATCCTCTCTGATTCCCTCCCCTTCGGCCACCCTCTCAGCCACGTTGACGAGCAGACGTTCTGCATGAGCCGCGTCCGACATGAATATTCATGGGACGATCGAAGGGGAGCAAAGAAAACGATCGATCCAACGTGGAATCCGTCGAGAAGAAATCGGATCGCGAACTTTCGGTTTCTTTTCGAGGACCGGCCACGCTGTCCCGTGGCCGTTCGGTTCCTCTTGGTCGCACGACGATCGACCACGGTGGATCGAGATGGATTTTAATAGCTGAAGAGAATTTCACGTACGCCCCGGGCACGATAATCGCGACGCAAATGCGATCGAGATACTCGGGACAGGATGGATCCTTAATGGGTACACTTTGGATTCTTCGAGTGCTTATAGCTGACTCGTTCTCCGGTTTCTTTCGCGGGTTATATTATCACTGTGCTCGATTATTTATGTAGTGCGGCAATAAACGCGCAGATACGCTTTTCGAACAATTATTTTGTTGCAAATATCTTCAATGCTTTGTGATAGTCCATGGAAATGCAATTTTCTGTGCGCAACGATAACTTTGCTGCATAGAAAAGTTAAAGAAGAAACCCCGCTTGGTAGGCGAAAACAGTGACACATGTAATTCGATTAATAGAAGTTTATATTATCATTCCACACAGCACACGAGTATTTACTTTGCTGCAAACTGAACGATGTTAATCGAAAGGAGCATCGAACGAAGACAGGAAAAGAGAAACGATGGCAATGGTAGTCTCGATTATCGCAGAATTTCTCGCTCGATCCTCGAGCGAGATTAGCGTGCTCGCGAGTCGTAATTCCATTATTATCGCCGGCATTTTTCCTGCCAGCTTACATAAACGAAGTTCTCTCGTTCGGAGAGCATCGGTAATTAATGGAGAACGCGGTGACGAACCGTTCACGCGGATGAATTATTCACCGATCGATTCTGTACCAGTGCAACACTTGGTACCGCGGCATTGTTCGTTGTTCCGTCGATTCCCACGTTACGTAAAACACGGTGAATTTAATGATGAGAAAGGAGATAAATCCCGCTCGAAAAATTTACACCCCGCTCGCTGCTCCGGTCTCTCCGTCACCTTGCTCCGTCTCGTCGCGACTGTTGTTAGAACGATCGGTCGACTCGGCGAACTATGCGCTGCGAACGACGGAATTCGTTGCACGCTTGTTGGACGAAATCAAAACAATTCCGGAATAATTGTCGAGTTCTTAAATAATTAAAGAGGAGACATCAAATTTCCTTCGAACAGTTTCTCACGCGTCTAACACATCCTCCATCGTTCGCGGAGGAATAAAATCTCCGACGAAATCGTCGATAAAAAAGAATGATCAATCGGCTATTCCCTTCACGAGCCACGAAATTTGAATGTCAACCCTGTCGTTCGCCGGCGAAACGATCGTCGCGTATTAACACGATCGGGATTCCATCGATCGTACGAGGAGAAATGCTGAATACACTCGTCGCCCTCCCCCTGTCCTCTTAATGAGCGAGCCGAACCGGCCGCGAATTCGCTAAAAACCATATTACCGTCGGTGATAATAATTCCACGAACGGGAACAATGACGGACCCCTCGTCGCCGATCTTGCACGAGAATTTAATCGTCGAGCATGGATATGAAATCTAATGCGACCTCTAAGTATCCTCCCTGGAAATCACGACTTGTATATTAATCGATTGCCAACGCGCGTCTGACTACGACCCGCAGCGATGCGAAAGAGGCGTACGTGAGAAGAAAGGGGAAGGAGAAGAAAAAAAAAAAGAAAATAATAGGAAGAAAGAAACCAGAACGATTTTCTTCGCTGGCCGTTACGAGGAAGGGAGCTGGATGGGACCCGTATTTAATCGCAGACGTTTCACCGTGAACCGGTCACGCTAATACCTTCCCAGAAGCGAGATCGAGCGGGAGCAAATTTTCGCACTTTTTACGGACACGCGCGGGTACGTTTTTCGTCCGGCGGTACGATATGAATGACAACGGCCTGGGAACTAGCTGTTCCTTCAGGAAATCGAGGCGAGCTTCCTGTTTCTCGAGCGACGTCCTGCGTCGATAATTCGAGCGGCGAGGAAGGAAAATATTTAACCGAGTACGTTATGAACCGATTAATGAATCTGTTTCGTTGAAAGTAATAAACTGCACAAGGTGAGAAATAATTTAATACCTGCCATCGTTGGTGCATGCAAAACGTCTGACGTTTGACGAATTTTGCAACGGTATCCAGGAACTTGAATTATTTCCTAGAGATCCCATTTACCAGGTAAAGCGAACCGGTGCTAACGGGCGGCAGGGGTTTCATCCGACAATGCGTTTTCCCAGTTCTTTCTTCGAGCGTCTTGAAAAGAGTAAGTTGCGTCTCGTCGTGGCGTATCGCTTTTCCTCTCGCAGAAAGTCCTAATGAGGGGGCCCCACTCTCACTTCCTTTCTTCCTGCTTCCTCTATCCATGGATTTCTTCTTGCCCGGTGCAGTGGCCCCTTTGTGGCAGTGCTCGTCGTCGAGAGTTTGTGGAAGTGCTCGGGATTCGCGACAGAGGGTCCGTTAATGAGCAAATATAGGGTGTCCATTAAGTCGCTTGGAATCGTCACGATTCATTCCGCGAAGTAGACCGTCGTCTCCTGTTAGACACGTTCCTCCATTTCTTAGACAAATTTCCCCCCTTTCGACGTGTCTCGAGACACGTCTGCCCAACATCGATTCAATCCTATCGGCTACGATTTCTCCTTGATAAAAAAAAAAACAAACAAAGGAAGGGTTGAAAGCTTGGACGAACTTGGATTTTCTGAAATCGCGTCGCGACAAAGGTTTTCGTCGCAGTTCCGTGGCGCGAATGATACGGATGATCGTGCAGAAAGGAACCCCGTTCTGTCCGTCGTTCCAAAGCGAGAGGCCGTGCGAAATTTTTCAGAGGACGGTCCGACGTCCTTCTCGATGGTAGAAAGCAGCCCTTTGACTTCCTAGCCGGCGAGGATTCGATCGGACACGATTCGAGGCGCATTCAATTCGCTAACGAGCGGCCGTGATTAGCCGGCCACTGTCCAAGGGTTGCGGATACCCTCGTTCACCCTCTCATTACCCGTGAGCCCCGGTAATTTCACGGAAGAGTCGGTCTAAATTAGCCCGTCCAGTTTATACGCCGGGACGTTCGAGGCATTTCTAGCGAACCTGAAAAGCCGTCAACCACCATGCCCGTCTCGTTCCTGCCTCCAAATTTCTTCCATCGTTCTGTGAATCGCCCATAGAGAACGATTCCCCAACTGCACGCCTGGTCTTGGCCCTCGACCTCCCCCTTTTTTCGTCGCCGAGGATTAACAACTGGTTTTCTTACTCGGCTAGATTGATGCTGGATCAATTAGGAAGTCATTTAACTGTGAATATGTTTGTTAGTTTAACCATATATATATATATATATATATCATCAATTTAATTCCAATCTTTTGCTCATCAATTATTTGCCGAACGTGATTGGCAAACCAAGAAATCTGGTTCATCGAGTATTCAAATAGTTGACGTTTTTCGCGTTTCTGTTTAAGGAGTCTCAACTCCATAACGAAGCTTTTCATCGACAATTAGTGACACACAGATTTCTCCAATATTTCCCCCGGCAAGTTTCTTTCGAAATATTCGAAGGGTGCGCGCCAGAATTAGTCTCGAACATAAGACCGGAGAATGTCGCGGCGAACGAGGAGGCAACGACTGGACAGCGGAGGACAGAGGAAAGTGTTCAGTAGATTGCTTCTGATAGATAATAAAGAGGGCATTTCTCCAAGGGATTGTAGCCCGGCGGTAACAGTGCTACCAGGCCGTGTCCATTCGTTGACAGATATTATAAGTAATTTTGCTGAGGATGGAGAAAGACGAAAGCGAGTGGTAAACGCTGCGTCTGTGATGTTACGAGCGTCCAACGTGTCACAACGGTAACCCCGTAACTTCTCTCCCCGTCTATGCTTCGATGTGCTCGCCTTTTTATTTCCTCACCTGGTCCGTCCCTATAAAAACGAGCAACTGCTGCATTGTCGTCCGTGTGTCCGCGACGGAACGTGAGAACGACGCGACGATAAACGCCCGGGACACTGATATTTCCATTATTTTCCGAACTGGTGTTAATGGAGCTCGTGTAGCGTCTGTATGTTACACTGAAACGCATTTTTTCTCGACAGATGTTGCCTGTTTTTGTTGCATAGATTAATTACCATTAAACAGGTAATGACAATGTCCTTATTGGAGAAGCTTGCAGCCAAGAATTACAAATATTTCTAGTAAAACGGGGACACAAATATTTTCGTTCGCACCCATGAAATAATCGAAAAGTCCACTGTGCACTAAATCTTGAGGGAATGGCCGAAGATTACCCACGCTATTTCTTAATCCCTGTATTTACAAGCAACATTGACATCGGAACGCGTCAAGTTTTAGCAAAAGAGAGGATCGGATCAGCAGCGTAGGGGAGGCAGAAGCGGCTAACTGACGGGGATTGGACTGCTGGCGAACGCTGATAACGCGTGCCTGTCGGCTGTTATGTCCTGAGAGTCCCGTTTTCGGTGGAAACCGACCAGAGGGAAAGAAAGAGGAACGCCGTGGTGGTTGGAGGCAGTTTAATTAAAAGAAATCTCCTCGTTCGACGGCGCGAGATCGTTCGAACTCCGGTTACTTCGGGGGTTGTCGGTGGCCTTTATGATTGGACCAACCCTCGCTGATCCTCTTGTACATCTGCGCCCGCGAGATAGGCCTAATGGCCCGTCCGGATGATTAAGCAATAACCTCCCCCCCCCCCCGAAAACAGAACAATTAACCATGCGTTTCATGCTTTGGTTTTTGGGCGGGTCAGAATCTTTAGTGAACTGTGAACATCGCCGGAAAGCTCTAAGCATCGATAATTGTGTAAATTGAAAAATTGTCGATCTCTGAACTGCTGCAACATCGTGAGAAAAAATCGTACAAGGGTCTACCTGGACTCATTTTACTACTTTCGCAATTTTTTAATTGAATTTTCGCAGACCGTTTTATATTAAAATTTGCGAGTTTAATGTAACGGAATATAACTTTCCAACCTTTACGTATTACCAATTCAAATTGATTTAATCAGTCCCCTGAAAATTGCCAAGCATGAAGCCACTTTTAAGCACAATACTTTTCCGCGGATGCGGCAGCAATAACAGAAGACTTATCACGTTTTACTACAGCAAGAAGCAATAATGTTCCAAGCTGAAGCGATGCAAAATTTCTTGAACGAGTCCACGAAAGAACACAGCTTCCATGGACTTCCGGTTACAAAGGGAGAGATAGGTGCCGCGGATGCTCGCAAATCATCCCTAAATCGGCAAAGTTGCTGCACGCAGCCTCGTCGTACATCTTCGTGGCCCATCGTATAACCACGTTACAGTCTAAAAGCTCGTCATGCGTATTGAATACACGGCCATCTGTTTGGGAAAAGATTGCGAAACTTGCGGCGAACTATCGTGAACATAATTTTTGTATTGTTTGCGGCGGGGCCATTATGGATTCCGGAAGGAACCCTGGTAGGGCCGAGCTATTGGCTGGCATCATAATATCCAGAACGATGGCCTCCTCTCACGGGCAAGATTCTATGAAATCAAATTCCTCCTCTCGAATTTATTCCATAATTATTAAAAACCCGACTTCCGTTGTTGTTTTTTTTTATCATTACAAAAAGACTATTAAACCCTTCCCATTAACGTATCCTTCCCCCTAATTCATTCTTTTATTTCACGACCCGGATAAGCCGCTTTAATTGGGCGCATTAAAATAGGAATAATGAAAAGGGCGTTTCGTGGCTCTGCAAAGTAAAGGGCCGCGCTGTCATGGAGAAGATTTTAATTGCAGGTGAGCCGAATCACGCGATGGGAGGCACGTGAAATGTACGTTAAACGGGATTTGCATAATGCCGCGGTCGAACAGGTGAAAATACGAAGACCGACGCGTAACGAGTTAATTCGTTCGTGGCCTCTTCACGCTTAGAGGGACCGGCCACGCTTCGTCTGCTTCACTAACTTTATAAAACAGGCTTGTATCGCGGCTCATTAAGCAAATGGGCTTTAAAGTGGCCGATAAAAATCACCCCTGCGCTACGCTCAACCCCTGGCCGCAACGTGGATTTAGCATAAAGGGTTAGCCGTGCCATCCCCCACCCTTTTGAATTACAATACGTTTCACGGACGATGCGTCGAGTAACAGGTAGATACCTGATTCGTAGCCGTGACGCAACGATACGTCAGCTGCGTGCGCGTACCCTTATCGCGGGGTTGACGAAGGAAGGTGCCACGACAAATATTGCGCCACCTGTTAACAGATTCGTCGGGGCGTAGTCGAAACGTCGGCCTCGTGTTTCATTTTTACGAATTGGTCGTCCGTCTGTCTCAATTTATTTCGTTTCGTTATTCTGAATTTTGTTCCCCCGACGTTCTTTCCTTGGTTAACGCGTGGGTTGCTTCCTCTGGACTTCCACGAGTCCTGACGATTGTACTGAATTACCAATTGCCAACAACTGCGTTCAATCGTTCGGAATAATGATGACCGTGCCGCGGGGAGAAGGGCCAGCACGTACGAATCGTTCGTCACGACGCCGACAAAAATAATTCATTTCCTGCCTTTTTCACGGTACCTGACCCGTCCAGTGAAATGCGTCCCTTCGTCGAATTCATTCGCGTTTAGAAATCGACGGACATTACCAGAACAAACAACAAAAATTACGCCGGAATTCACTCTTCCCTCCTTTTTATATTTATTCAAATCTGCGCGCCCTTTGCGCCAAGAGGAGTGTGCCGTTCAAGCTGACGTTTCTAATCAAAATAGGTGCTCCGTCAGATAAGGACCCGTGAGGATACGTCGATTTCGTCGAGGGTTAGGCAACGACTGGCCGATTTCATTCTCGTAATCCGTTCTTAAGCAGCATCCTCCCTTTCTTTTTTTTTTTTACGAGACTCCTGCCTTCGTTCACGCTACCCAGCCGAGATAACGCGAGCTTTATTATAGATTGACCCCCGCACTCGACCCCTCGTTTCACCCCGCCACGCTGCTCGCCCCCTTTTGTCTCCGCCTTCAATCCCGAGGATTTTCTCGCTCGTCCCGAAGTCCGCACCCGCCGGACCATTTATCTCGATCGTTTGCATCAAACGGGAGGCTCGGCCTTGCTCGCCATGGGAAAGATAGTTTCGTCGTAGAGGAATATATTTCAAATTAATATTAAGGGGATGACGTGGGAAGCGACGGACGGGCGCGCAGAGGGAAGAAAACAACTGTGGCATAGAGTGGAATGCGATTCTTCGCGTTGACTGCCGCAGAAATTAAATTTCATAAACGGATATATTTCGAAGTAACGTCAAACGATTGTCGTGGAAAAATCGATCGGCGACACGGAAGTACGTACTGTAGATCAATCCATTTCTATAAAATAGTACTGCATTCCGAGTAAAATATAGTCCGCGCAGCATTTTCTTACCAGCGATCAATTATTAATCTACCGAGCCATTCTACCCACCCTTCCATTCCCACTGCTACCCCGAATCACCCCGCAACGCGCCCCGCCGGTTTCGCCATTTATCGAGCGTTTAATTTTACTGGACTTTCACGAACACGTTAGTCGAAGCGTTACACTCGAGAAATAATCATTCCGAGGAGAGTCCGGAGGCGGACGGGAGTTGAACGTAGCCGAGGAAACGAGCAAAGCTCGCCTGCGGAGTAGGGCGAAAGACGTGAGGAGGAGAAGGGTGGAAAACCCGTCGGATTCTTGCAAGGCTAGTCGGTGGCACAAAGGGGAGGGTTTAGTCAGTTCGTGGTGGGGGTTTCGTGTGGCAATCAATGCCGTTGAATTAACGCCTGGCTGGCCGTTTGCGGGAAAAGTAAGATTAAAAGAAAGAAGAAATGGACGCCAACTACCCCGCAAGCAAGCCGTGTGCTCGAGGGGGTGGGTGGCACAATACTGGGAATGTCTATAACAACGCTCTAGAACCGCTCCTGTTTCATTGCTTGCTTAATCTTCCGGCTGGCACGTAGTGACGTCAGTTTCTGTCACATACAAATCGACCCCGATATCGACGATACTATCGAATGGGCCGTTCATCGATCGTTCGAACGGGTAATAATGCCAGCTGCCACTGTTGACCCGAATCGATTTTCAACATTTCCTCTTATCGTTGACGGTGATTCGTTTCGTTTGCGTCGCTTCAAGAATCGGGGGACAGCACGGCGAAAGATATTTTGCATAAATAAACATCGAGTGACTGGAAATCGGACGGTTCCGATGCTGTTAATAAATCATACGCGGCTTTGTTTCATTGGAACACGACAGATTACCGATACCGCTTTTTATCATAAAATTAATACGCGCTATTAAGTTGCTTTATATTATTGCCGTTATCATTCTTTTGGCATTTTTCTTACAGTTTCTTTCGCTGTCTGAGAAAATGATAGTAATAATCAACCGATAGCAATAATTGGCCGCTATTTTGCCTCTGATATATCGATCCGTTTCATGGCCAACACTTTTCCACCCGCGAATCCACGGGTGTATCGTTTTCCTGACGGGATTGCGGCTCGTCTCAATCAGAGAGGGACCAGCAGCCACCCGCGGTGTGATTGGTGGTGGCGATAGATCATTTTTTAAGTCCTGTTGCCTGCTCCCTGCCGATAAGGGTGCGGCGGCCGGATTTCTATTCCTTCGTTCTACTTGCTCCACGGTTGGATCGAGGGACGGTCTGCGCATGAGGTTTAAAGACTCGTCATTGGTTCGAATCACCCTCTGATTTTGCATACCGGATCGCGCATGTGCGTATCCAACCCTTTTTACGAAAGGGTGGCCCTCAACCTTCTCCCCTTTCCGGTTTAAAAAGCTCCGCTGGTTTTTTATTGGTTCGAAGATACCCTTCGAGGGATCGTTCCGTTTTATTGGTTGGCTGAAGAGGGAGTTCCATTTTCTTCTTTGCGTTTTCTTAATCGGTTGAAGTTTGTTCACAGACGGTGGGAATCGATTGTTAGATTTATTTAATATGCATGCATACTGCGAATGGTAATCCAGTACTGTTATTAATGTTATTATATTTCTGTACTCTGTGCTAAATTGTTGACAGAGAAACAGGGGTGGTGGCGATCAAAAGGAGGGCCGATGAACAAAAGGTAGCCAGTTTAAAGCCATGCTATTGGCTGACACGAACCCTATCGTTTTGCATACCGACCTGCGCATGAGCGCAAAGAACCCCTTCGAAGGGTGAATCTCACCCTTCCCCGAACTTAAAACATGGATTTCAAAAATGAAGTCTGCCCCATGCGCGTCAACATGTCGACACTGAAAACCTTCACCCTCCACTATCGGTTCTGCCACTATCGATTGAAATAATTTTCGACTGCCTCGTGCAACACAATGTTAGAAAATTATTCGAGCCAACGTTTGCCTCAAATTCGGCCAGTTTGCTCGGCCAGAATATCCAGCGTCTGGTCGGCGTTAATTCCATGCTGCGCCTGATTGCCTTTGCCATTGTTGCCATAGTTACCATGCGAGAGAGAGAGAGCCGCGATCGTGTCGGGGAAAATAGCAAGGGTGGCTGGGGGGGTGAGTCTACGGGTGGTTAATGAAGCCAAATCCGTTTACGATGAATGCTGCGGGAGAAAGAAAGGGACGCCGGGTTCGTTAGACGGTCAGCATCGGGACGACAACGTTGATCTTGCCGGAGAAAATGTTTGGCTAAAGATTTTCCTTCCATTTTAACCCTCTTACAGAAGCAACATTTACAAGCCTCCGCTGCCCTTAATTTTCTTAATCATCCTTCGGAACAGTATTCATTCCCCAGTGTCCAATGAATCCATGCACAAAGTGAATCGTGAAATCGCGCGATGCAAATATCAAATAATTAAGTACCAACCATATTTCCGACGAAAGGAAAACGATCGTTTCTATATGATTTTAATACGAGTTTCTTAACGTCCGTGCGTTCTGCGGTATAATTCTACGGACAAGACCATTTGCACAGCCACCCCGGAAAATGGCGAATCAACGACTCGCGTGCCACGGAGGCAGGGTGATTGTTAGCCGATTGCCACGAGCACCAGGGGCGCTTTCGTTAACAGGAAGATCGCGTGCCGCCGTGACGCCGGCAATTTTTCTGCGCTTTCCATCCGAGAAGCACGCGCGAATACGCGCCCCGCAGCTTTCTGCAAAGCGGATAAATTATAATTACCGTGACATCGTGCGACGATTCCCATTATTCTGGCCGCCATCAAATTATTCGCCCTTATCCGCGTGGATCTACTCCGCAAGTGGCGTGCCCTGGCAGAACTGGACCCGTTAAGATACAACGAGGTGTCTCGTCGCGAGACGGGTCGTTCGACTTCAACTAGACATAATTCTTTTATCTTTAGTGCTCTTCTTAATGCGTATCGGCTCGTGTAATTGGCGCGGTTAAGACGCGCGTACGTGGAAACGGCGCGATAAGAAAGCTGTAGGCAGGATGCACGTTTAATTATCGCGTCCTGTCACTAAAGGCGCGTGCAGCGGCTCTTATTAACGTCGATAAACTAGCGCTAGGTTCGCTAGGTTTCTTCAACGGGGAGAAGTACCTGGAAGCTGAGCGGCATTTATTTTGCCAACGAATAGGCTGTGTGCGGAACGTTTGTCTTCGTGGTAAAAAGATGCCGGCAGATTTGAAGGGAATCGCCAAGTTTGTTTTTAATCGGACCGTGGCAACAGCACTTTGAGAAATAATGTGGGCAGACATAATATCATGCGTGTCATTTGTTCTGAAAGTGGGGCAATTTTTATCATAGGCCTAATTTCGAATTATCTATATTATTCATTTGTATCCAATGCAAATTCGATGTGAAATGAAATTCGTTTTCATAAATAGAATTGCACGATTCATATATTATTTCGTCGAGAATTAAACGAGACACCGTTCCAGAGATTGCGCATTATAATTTGGCCGAGAGAAATTATTTTTATATCGTACACTCAGCCGGCCAACGATACGGGGTGTAATGAAATTCGATAAAATTTACCGTGGCCGGCTTTTGTTTTTTAATCTCCATGAATAAACATGTGACTATCAAGCATTTCGCAGCCGGCAATATTTTTTTATAGCAGCAATTTTACGCGGCCGCGAAGTCGTAATTGATGCCTGCATTGAATCGGCCACAGGCATGAATATTAGCCTTGTGTTTCTCATAATGAAACTTACAAATGACCAGTGCTGGCGTTTATTGTTAATTTTGTTTGTTCACGGTACGAATATCGTTTCCGCTCTTTCAGACATGCTCATATTCGTTTCCATTGTGATAATTCATCGATGCACTGGTTAAGATGTTACCGCGTGAACTTTTTGCGGTCCAGTTGCATTGAACTCGGTAACGTTAATTGTTCTAAAAAAAAAAACAAGCAGTATTATATTTCTGAAATCCTCGCTCTCTTCTTCGAGAAAAACGGCCGTTACAGAATTAGTGATAATAGCAATTGTAATTCCGCGCGACAGGAACTAATAATAATCGTAAGAATAATCCAAATGACACAAGGGAACGTACAAGAGATAATGGAAACATTGCACATGTTTCGCAAACAATTCTTTGCCTCTGCAATAATTGTGTTTCCGTCGAAAAATGTTGTCGCACAAAGATCCACGAAATTTTAAAGAAAATTAATAATCCACGTCAGCCGATTGCTTGATATACGATGCACCGGACGGTTCTCTCTTCTGCCTTGCTCGCACACGATGAACACATCATCGCCGTGAACTTTATCAAAGCGCGCAAAGGAACGGCATTAATTACCACTCCCGCGCGTTCCGAATAGACGGCCGAGTCTAAATCATCCGCCGATTCCGTCGAGGGGTAATTAAGGCTCCGAGAATAGAAATTTCTTTTTCCGTTTGCGAGAGCTATTTAATTTTCCGTAAGTGTACGCTTTTGCGTGGTTAATGCGTCGATCGACGATAAGCCGACCGGCAATTCGATCGAGTTTCCCTGCTGTTCGCTTCCTTCGACGCAGCCTATTTCATTCTTTATTTATCCTATTCGTAGCTTTACGTTCTGAGATGAATGCATAAAGGTCGATTTCTTTTTGCTTTTAAAATCTTGCACTGAGTTCACAATACCTTGAACGCAAATAAAATTGTTCTCGTTTTAGTAAACGGCGTATGCCACGATTTAATCCTACAAATTTTTATTGAAATCGAAGAGACTTTTATATAATGCAAAATGCTAATCGACCGACGCGATTCCGGGCGGTCAAATGAAAATTCATCTGCAAAACAGTATCGCGAACGCACATTAAGCCGGTGCAAAGGTCCGTTTTATACGGGACGTGCGCTGCGGGGCTCTCCTTTGGTTTACTAATTAAAGCAGCAACCTCGTCGGGTGCTAATGAGTAGGCGCAGCCATGACTTCACGTCGGCAATTACCGCTGCTTTATTACGCTTAACGTCAACGTTATCATTGTACACGGATCTGTTCGTTGCGGCCTTAGAAAATCATCCTAATTGTTCCTCCCCGTGTCCCTTCGCGACAGTTGCGCGCAGATATTGCCTTCGCAAAACCGCAAAAAAAAGCGTTGTGCGACAGTTGGAAGCTACTTTGGTCTACTTAATCGTAAGACCTGCAATATATATATTAACGACAAATAAATACGTACAGGTCTAAGCAAATTTGATCTGGCAATATTTTTCCTACTGTTCCATAATACCAACGGCCATCGATTTTACCCTTGTACCTCGACGATCCGTGATAGAAGGCAAAGGGGGAAGCAAATCCGCGATGAGACATGGCCAAGGGGGTGAATTCGGGAGGGGGAGGGGGCGAAGGAAACGCAGGAGAAGGAAAGGCGAGAGTCGCGAGTATATGGGAGCATGTGCACGTGCACATTAATAGAACATGGTGGTTCTCTATCCGAACGACATTGCCGGCTGCTTGTTTCACCTCGCCCACCCCTTTCTGTCTTTTTGGCTTTCGGAAAAAAACGAAGAAGAGAGAAAAAAAAACTTGTCGGCGTGTAAAAGCACGAGCATCGTCGCCACCTCTGGCAATTCCCCGAGTAACTTCTCTGCCAGTCGCGATGCCCCGAAACGTATCTATCTGTAAACTCGGCCGAAACGTATGTACACGTCGCGTCGTTGGGATATGTACTCTGGCAACAGTCGTCCCGGTAGTTGTCGAGATTCGCCTCGGGGAAAAAAAGTCGTGAAAACGAGCGAATCTCGTGGTGGCCGACCCGCCAACTTTCCGCAACGAGCACCGAACGAGCAGCTCTTCTTGCGCCTTAAACGTCGTTATTAAGGATCGTACGGGTGGTCTGGGACCAGATTACTGTATGTACAGTGGTAGTTTTTTTCTGTTTTTTAAGAAAAATCGAATCAGAAGCCCGCGAATCCTTGATTAAGAAGATTTATAGTTAATTTTTGTTATGCACTTTTGCCATAATTGTAGTGATTCTCGATGAAAATGTTGTCGAACATTTCCGGACATTATAGATGTTAGATCATATTCATACCTGCTGACAAAAATTCCGGAGCAAATACAATTAATTGTATTATACTGTTGGACACTCAAAAAGAAAGAAAAGAAGAAGAAAGCCCAAGCACCGCGTTTTAAATATAAATTCGGGAACAGTGTCAGTATTGTCAATTGTATCCCGGTGAAAATTGTTCTTCCGCAAAGCCGACAGCGAAATTACGATGAAAGGAAAAGGACACTCGTTATTCATCAGTGCTCCCGGTATGGTGAACGTTTTTAGGTCGCGTAGTAAACGGGGAGGGGGTGTCTGGATGCTGCCGCATCGATCCGATACATCACGGGGGCATTTACATCCCCGCCGTAGCCACCCTCTGCCGTTCCCTTTTCCTCTCGCCGGCACGTTTTTCCCGATCTTCCCTTTCTTTCCATCGTCTGGCCCGGCCGGCATCCAGAGTATTCCAGAGGATGGTGCTCTCCCGTGCCGGCGCTTATGCCGCCACTTTGCTGGTTGCGCCTGCGCGCAAACTTCATCCCCTCTCCCCGGTGTCCCTTTCGCAAACCACCCTCCACGATTTTCAACCCCCTTCCTACGCCTTCCTTTCTCTTCCGTTCGCCCCTCGTGGCATCCACCACCGCTGGTCCCACGGAGGCCGATGCAACGACCATTGTCTACGCGTCAAATCTCAACTCGCTCGTTCGAATGACGATGTGTATTCTTGAGGATCATTTTGGACCTGTTCTTTGTAGATCTGACATTTTTCTTGGGGAGGGGGTTGTAGACCCGTTTGTTATCGGTGATTGCAATGCAGTTGTTGGAGAGAAGAATATTGATGCCAACAGGTTTATAAATGAAAGGTATTTGCTGTTTAGAGGCTTGTGAACACGAGGAAATAGCAGTGGGACTTTCTAATTTTTAACGGGCGTATGAAACCATTGTTTCCACCGTAATTAATTGTAATTGTTAAAGAATCGTAATGTGTTCAGGGTAATAATTTCAATAAGGTGGTATAAAGACGAAATTCAGAAGGTAGAAATCTGCTCTAATTGTTTGCAGGAATTTAACTTAGAGTGGATGAGATGAGATACGTTGTGGACTTATCAAAAATTATACCAAACCGAACAGAAGCTGTGAACTATTGTACGAAACTAAACGAGTCAATTAAATACCGCTTTACATTTTCCACTTCCCCTCGCGTGTTAATTTTGCGCTTTCTCTGCGATCCTTGGCGATTCGGCCAACGATTTGAGTGAAACGAATAGTTTCGAGTGGAATCGGAAGGGAAGCCGAGGATCGATTAATAATAATTTCGACGTCATTATCCGGCTGGGAAGCACGGGCATCTCAATGTCAGCATAAATTTTTCACTGGCTGCAACGCAAAAACGCAGTATGTAAAGCTATGCGACGGTGGGAAATTAATTTCTGTCTGATTTACAATTCCCTCGACTATGCCAGCCGGCCCGGGTGGGGAATTACTTTGCAGCCATAATAAATAAATAAATAAATATATAAATATATAAATAAATAAATATGTAATGACTGCACGCACCACATACCTCACGCGAACGCGAATTCGCCGTCCCTTTTCAATGTGTGAGCGCATACGGCTGGCTCATCAAGCGGTCGAGCGTGTGGAAGAAGATCAAACAGACCGGGAGTTTTTCATTCTAATTACTCCGCGCCGAGCAATTACGAGATAGCATCGGTCGACGTCGTTTCGGTTCGAACGAGATCGTGAATTCCTTCGTTCCTTCTTCTGCCACACGGTTTTTCTTGGTGACACTTCAACAGCAGGAGCTTTTGTTGATAGGTGAACCTGTATACTAAGTTGCACCTCGTTCTTCCAGGCGGACTAGCAATAAGATTCTGTACGGCATCGCGATATCTTCAACAGGTTACTTGATCATCTTCAAGCAAGATTGTCTAGTGAAATCATTGAAGCATCACATAATAGATAGTGTGCTTCTTCGTAAATTCAGTTCATAATTGCCAACGGTAATTTGTATTACCAAAATCTGGACATCGGAGGAAGAACCGGTGGCAAGATCTATTTAAGAAGGTAGGGGTACAACGATGCATGGGGACATTCTAGGAGAACGAAGGAAGAAGACCACGCCCAGGTTGATTCTTTAACAAAGCCAGCAGCACCAGGAAGCAGCAAAGAGTCCTGACCCACGACCCTGGAAGATGACGAAGAGTATCAGCAACGAAGGGACAAGGGGGGGGGGGGTACTTCTTTGTCTCGAGGGTTCGGATTCTGGGAGATAGAGGCTAATTCCCAGCTTCCGCCCCTCGTGGAATGTCCAGCTCTTCTCGTCCACCGTTCCGTCCTTTCGTCCTTTTTTCCTTCGCTTTGCTGGTTACTTTGATGTTCCTAATTTGATTGAAGGAATCCGCCTTACGTATCCTCTAACTTCGTCTTTATTGATTGCTGTTTTGTTCGCCGACGCCGCTCGAGAATCCGACGTCTCACGATGCAACCCCTTGTAAGCCCGTGTACAAAGCAGTTTTGTCGCGGCTCAGGATCATCGAAACGATCGGTAATCGAGCTCGACCATTGTCCCATCCACGTGTGCCCCATCGAAGCTGGTATCGCCTCGCGCGGACAACATGTCTCGAAGAATCCTAAAAGCAACGATTATTTCAATACGATTAACTGTCGGGAGAAACGATTTGGCAAATACCAGACTTGATCGCCAATGCCATTACCCCTTTAATAATTTCTGAATCACTGCAAGGCCGCTTCCATTCTTAGAAAATCTTATTTACAATCTTCCGAGTTGCAGGCACGCGAAATCTTAGACTCAGATTGCGTCAAACGGTTGTCCAATTAGCGACCCAGGTTCCGGTCGAATTTAATTAGCCGATTCCGTGTCCGCGGGACCTCCTGATTTCCTTTCCTTTTCCCCTCGGCTCGTCGGCTCGCCTAGCGCACACGAAGCAACGAAAGTACAAGGGAGGAGAAACGAAGATGGAACTTTATCAGGAAACTCGATAAAAGGGGGTCCGCGAATTTTCTGCGAAACCGGAGAGATTCTGACTGTGCTGCGGTCGTCTCTTATCGCGAGGCAGACGTCCATGCCAGAATCCAGGCTCTGGCTTCCATACAGCTACGTACCTGTATTATATCTGCGTCGTTCACATATCTGGATAGACCGCATCACATTCCCCCGCCTG
This sequence comes from Nomada lathburiana, assembly GCA_963667235.1. Lineage (NCBI taxonomy): Eukaryota > Metazoa > Arthropoda > Insecta > Hymenoptera > Apidae > Nomada > Nomada lathburiana. Next base: position 10,760,120 of record OY763905.1, on the reverse strand, counting down.
CCACCCCCATCTGTCTCTTTCTTCTGATATACACAAGTCGTATATACCGAGTGTGTACTACGTGTATCAATATTATATCTCGCGAAATATCGAATGGTCGTTTCTATCTGTCCCCTTCTGTCTCTCTTTCTCTCCTCGTTCGCGACGAACACACGTCGATCTTGCTCGATTTCTTCTATGACGTTTCTTGCTTGTTCTCGATTAACTATTATAGTACAACATTTAGTACGTCCGATCGATATCCATAGATTTCCTTGAGACAGTGCTGTCTATTAGCTGATGAAGCTGAAATAATTTTTACAAATTCTGGTGTTCATATTAATTGCACCCAACTTCCTGTTTCGTATTCGCCATCCGTACACATTTTTCTCGAACTTGGCTTTCGCTCGACACCCGTGCATGTGTTCACAGGCCACACATGCGCCGGTGAACATCGACAACGTGCCTATTACCGACGTTCGACCGGTATTAATCCAGGCGAGCTAATTGCATGTCGATTACAGCGATCGTAACGAGCGCCGATAAATACTGGAATCGAAGCGAAAACTTTCCGCCCGTTGACGTCCCTGCGGACAGGATTTTACGAGCCAAAAACTATTGCCACAAAGTATTCGGCCTGATGTTCCAAGATCGAGCCGCTTTATGGCAATCAATGGGCTTGTTTCGTTAATCGTTATCCAACGTTAATTATATTCCGCGGAGTCGAGTCGTTTGGCGAAGTGGTGCATTTAAGCACCGCATAAATCAGCAATTTCTTTCCATTTCGATCTTATATTTCCAAATCTACGCAGGATATATTTAGATTGTTCTTCACAGTACGGACCAGGTCGAGTTATCGACGTGCAACCACTCGCGATTCTCGAAGGACGCAATTAAATAGCGGCGAATTTTATGCTCCGGCTACTGTAAAATAACTATTCGAACTCTTGCCGCAAGCAGTAACTTCATTCTCACAAGCACGCATCGTTCAATTTACACACACTGTGCGCCACAAACCAGGCGTATCTTCCAAGCTTGCAACAATAGCAAGTTGATATTTGTCCAAGCTTAAGAAACGCTTGTCCCCACTTTTCCCGGAAAAAGGTTCGATCCTGTTTACATAATATATGAAGGAAAAATACGATCCAGGAAGGGGGACGCGGCTGGATTACTTTATACCCACCCCGAATTTTGCAGAAAAAAAAAACCCGCAGATACACTGGGAAACGTTTGTTCGGGGTGTGGGGAAATGGTGGCCGCGGGGCTGCACAATCGCATTACTAATGATTTTACTCCGGGCGACCCTCAGACCCGTCATATCGATACGATAGGAGCACGATACGCCGCCGGAAACGCCAGTCGGATAAACCGGGAATACTCGAATCACCCTTCGTTCCTATCCCGTCGATCCCGACCGATCGACGAGGATGCAACGAAGCCGTGATCAGGGGTTACGCGCGGCGGATCGAGCTCTGTCCCCGGCTCCATGATTTCGTTTACCCCGAGCATCGGAAGAAAAACGAACGAGGAGAATCGCGCGACAACGACGTACGAACGCATGATATTCCCTCGGGTAACATTTACTCGAAATTATGTCTTTCGACAGAAACGGGACGCTCTGTTTGGTACACTATTTCCCTTTTCGGTGAACGTTCGCCACGTTAAAGAAACGTTGCAACGGCTCGTACATGTATAAATGATCTTCAGTAAGAATGGATTTTACAATTTACAATTGCTCGTTTATCATTGCGTCATTAATAAAAGTGGCGTCGGTTTAAAAGCAGAAATAACAACGAGGAAATTATACGGCAGACGTTTCAATGAAATACAGCGCGGAAGCACGGAGGGTTTCATTAATTGCCCCCCGGACGGTAAATATTTAACCGGAACGTTGGGATCGAAATCGCATTAAGTCGGACCGCGGAAAAATCCGACGGGATTGTCACGAGTCGCGAGCAAAACAGCGATTAGAGGAAGGAACGGAAGAGGAAGAGCGGAGGCGGGGGGATCGGAGCGGGAAGGGAAGAGTGACAGTACGAAGGAAGGGGTGAGAGTTTCTTGCTCGATGGACGTCTTTTCTTGTGGCGAGTACTCGCCGCGACACAAATAGCGTATGATTGAGTGAGCGCCGCGAGGGATTTCCACGGAAACGTGGAAACTGTATATCGCGCTGGGGTGGAGAAGAATGGCGGAGGGAAACGTCGACGTTTAGTCGCTCCGAGGGTGAAGCCGCCCCGTTGCGCCTCGCGGGAGCATAACGTTGTCCCAAAATCGACCACGTTCGAATTCTTCCCCGTTCACCCCCTTTTCGTCGCGTTCCATCAAGATTTCCGAGCTCTTTGGGAGCAACGTTGCTTGATGCGCTGCGGCGCACTCGTTGAGATTTACGTATTGTAAGAAATTAAACAGCAAGCAGAATAAACCTGACTTTGGCTCGACTCTCGTTTGATTTCAATTGCATGTAACTTCAATTACAAATTCCTTCTTGAATAAGGATTATCCTGCATCGGGTTATATTTATTTTATGTCCATACTATTGTTTCACTCGTGTACGGAATGGAAGATCGAACATGATTTGTTTAATACCAGTAGTGTATGTTCTCAAAGCGAGTACTGGAAGGACGAATATTAATTATCATTTATTGCAATCGGTATATTAGCTAGAGTATACGAAATGTATTTTCACTATCGACCAAGAAAAGTATCCAGAAATCACATCCACGAATGGTCCTCCATTTTCGACGGAGAGAGCACGCTGGATGCAGGGTGCAGTGATCAAGGCACGTTATTGTCAGCCACCCCTATTCTCGAGCTGCTACGAGACATCATCCGGTAATTCCCCCGCCCCCACGACGAGAAACTTCCCTTTCTCTGTTTTTCCATGTGTCCGGCCGCGTGGAAACGATTTTTATTTGACGCGGTATGCGCTTCATAATCCGCCCCGGTTTTTCTCGTGGATCGAACTTCTTTTTCTTCACTCGCGCTTTCTTGCGGCACGGCGTTTCCTTTTAGGATAGAGATCGCCTTTGTGCGTCCATCGGCACGGTCTGACAGGTGGAAATGGACGATTAAGTGGCCGACAATTCCGCCAGGAATTGTCTGGAAACGTGGCCCGCTGGAAAAACTCACGGGGTGTCGCGGTTCGATGATAAATTCGTCAGGTATCGATATTTCTCCTCGAGGTACGCTGTACTCAACGTCCACCGAAATACATCTGGCAAACGATGCATCTATAACAAAACCGTTTCGGCGAATCAAGGAGGACATTTCCCTTCAATTTTCTTCACCCTTTACAATCGCCTGCAACGGAGAAGTCGCACAGTGCATGTTCCACCGCAGTTTTCCATAACTGCGATACGATCAACCGTTTCAATTGTAACCATAATTCTCTCACAGAAATAAAAAACCTCCAATCAACCGTGTACACTTTCTTTTTTCTCGCTATTAAAGAACGATCCATTCGCACCGGGTTAATTAAGAAAAGCAAAAAAAGCGTTCCCAGTGATTTAAAGCGGCAGCATCGAGAGAGGCGCACCACCTGCCCCGTGCAGAATTAAAATAGCCGATATATTACCAGGGCAGAGGCGATCGAGAGGCACGTATCTCGATTTCCAGGCCCTGAATTACGTGCTTTTCGCGCGGAATACGACTCGCGGCTCGCGATACACGAAAAGAGATACGACACTCGGGCGAACCGCTGGATAGAGGAGCGTGAACGAGGCGATAGTCTCGGCGGTGGAAGGAACCGAGGGGAAGAGAGATATTATTTATGGGACGGTCGAATGGTGGTGCCGGCGTGCCATGCATAGACAGCACCTCGTTCTAGACGGCAAACGAATGGCTCGTTTTCTGTCCGCAAATGTACGGAAATGCCAGCCGAGAGCTATTTCTTAATATTCGCCGATATCGTTAGATCCCACGGGGGTTGAACGTGCCCTTTGTACGTTTCCATAGAAACCTGGCGTCGCCGTGGATTCCGGATTTCGCGTTCCCCGTGACGTCGCTGTTCCATTCGGACAAATTGTATTGTTTAAACGACGGACGTGGACGATCGAATGTAATTCTTGGTTTTTTCTTTCACATTTGCCATTCTCGTTTTATTCTGGGAAGAACGCTTATGGCTTCTTGGATAGCGAACAGTATTAATAATTAGTGTGACATGATAATAGTTTCATGCTCCTTCTACGAAATTAAGATCCTTCTCTGTAACGCAATTACTTATTCTTTCTTTCTCATTTTCTCTTGTGACGACTGACGGAAATATTATAAAACGCCCAAGCAATTGCAACGAAAATCTCGAACGCCGCTGGAAACTGCGCGCAACAATTCAATAGAACAGCAACAAGGAAATAATGGCAAGAATTTCTCCCGATTCCCGTTGAAATGGAAACGTGGTGACCGCGTCATTGAAATGTAGGAGAGGCCGAGTTCCAGCGGCAGGTTTCGTTTGGGGGACGGATGCAGCTTTTCAGAAGAGCTTTTACGAGTCGCATATGTGACCGCCGCCTCTTTTATCCCTCGCTTTATATTCCTGGCACCGTGTTCCATCCCCACCTTGGACCACGAGCTTCCTCTTCCAGTCGGCACCGTCGACCAACCCCCTGGAACCTCCTGCGTCAAGAGAGGACCTTCCGTCTACCCTCCTCTACCATCTCTGGGCCAGGCTCGAACTGAGAAATCTTTCCTCATATTCACTGGGGAGTGATCGTCCGACATAACGTAACAAATTTCCAGCTCCTCCGAGGCTAACCCACCCCTCTGCCATCGTTGTTCGAATCGCTCGAACGCGCATTTAAATCGTCCATGATCCTCTTTTCTTTCCGCTTCCACCACCATCTTGGTACAGTCTGGGATCAACCCTCGCGATGGGGTGTGAGTTCCACCTTTCATCCAGACGCCTTGGAAACCATGGTCGACCGCCACGACCGTCCAGGGACCGATTCTTCCCACGCACAATTTACAGTTTCACATTTTATTCCCATCGCGCGTTCGACAACTCGTGGATGGCCGGCGAAGGATAAACTCGTTTCACCCTCGCCAATCATCTCTTCTGCTCAAGTACACGGTCAGGGGTGCTGTTCGATACTGTTCTACTTTGGATGGAAAATGTTCGAGCGTTGTTCTCTGCGTTAACGATGTTGCGTATGATGTCGCATTCTTTTGATGTATATACATTAGATGAGACAGTACATGGGCGATTGTTCTCGGGGACTTGTTTTCATGCTTTGTATTCCTCGGCGAGGAATTTATGTAAAATTTGAGAGATTAGTTCGACTGGTTAAAAATTGATTGGTGTCTATTGTTACAGGCCCCTCGATCTGAAGGATTTCAAGGTGGATCAGCTAGGTGTTAAGAGGTGGTCCGTCGAACGGTTTCGTATAAGAAACTCGGGAACCATGGTCACCTCGATTAATTCCTTATCGATTCGACGCGGGGCGAGGAGAGGAGCGACAAAAAACTCACGCCCATGGGGATGCAAACGACCAGACGGATGAACACCGAAGAGGAACAGTTTTTACCGAGAATCGGACCTTTCCGTAACGTCATGCCGAATAATTTGAAAGTGGGTGTTAAATACGTATTTGTCACGCTTCTAAGTACACTTAAAACCCCTCGAATTCGCGACTAATCTTTAAATAAATCCTTTGCGAGAAACCATTATAAAATGTTACACTGGAATAACTTCGCCGGAGAATAATTGCCAACAATGCACAATGCAAAAATGGTATCCAATTTTGCTGGAATTTCGGTGTCATGAATTTTCAGCAATACGCGAGGTCTCCTGTTTTCTTCAATATTTTTTACCTTTACCGAGAGGTTTGCGTAATTTTTAGACAACGATTTTATTTTTCGTTCCACCACAATTTCCTTGTTACACGTGGTACGACACGGTGGATACCCTCTGAGAACCACTGGTGGTTCCGGTTTATTAATTTCGTAAAAACTGTAGGACGCACGTTCACCGCCTTTTTCATGATTTAATTAGTTAGCATCGGTGGGGGCTGGCCACCTGGTCGAGGGGGACCACCATGGGACTCTCCGGGCCCAGAACGTAACCTCAGCGTCTAACGACGTGGAACACTCTTGTTCTTCGGTAAAAGGGCGCTGGTCGCGGTTCCGTAACGCGTTAAATTTATCGACGGCCAACCTTCTTCCCTCGTCTCATTATTCGCGTGAATCGATTCCTCTATCTGGATCGTCGTGCGAATGATAATGCATCCTGCTCTTCTGAACGAAGGTCCATTGGAAGAAGTGTGAAATAATTTTCGGGATCATTAAATGGGTGGAATTCTGTTCAATTGATTCGTAATGTTCTATCCTATGTTCTGTTAAATATGCTAATGATAATAAACGGTAATGAATCATTTTTTGACGATACCAACGACTGAGGCGTTTTCATTTAAACGATTGCAAACTTTAATAAATTTATCTACTTCATTGTAAAAGGAGAATCTCTACGTTCATTAGGTCTCTATTACTGTCGTTTGCGTATATTAAAATATTTGCCTCGAAATTTGTTCCCACGTCCTCGTTTTTTTACTTCCGAAGTTCGTAGAACGATTGCAATCAGAATTATCGCCCGATCCAGGAGAGTTAGCAGAGAGTTCGTCGGTGGATCGAGTTCTCCGTGTCTTTCACACTTTCTCGCTTGTCAGGTGGGCGGGACGGATCGGTAATTAGTGTGAAGAAATTGTGGCTTCGAGAGTGACGAGGCAAGCACAAGTTCCCCCACGTGAACAAGTCTGTCGAGACGGTCCCAGACTTCTTGCCGCTCCCTTGACTTTGTTGTTTTAATCGAACGGAATTATGTAGTTGATATTCCGCCTCGTTCTCCCCCTCCAATATTTTCCTCCCCTTAACATTCTTGTTGTCTTTGATCAATTTCGCGAGGAAGACTCACATCGAAGAAACTTTGACTAGCCACCCTCATTCAACATCTCGATTAAAAAGACAAAATTAATTTGGTACAAATTACAATAATCAAAGTGGGTTTCTAAAAAAATTAAGGAAAGCTTTATTACATTTTCACTGCTGTGTATGGGTTTGGTGGTCGTTTATATAAAGCAACAGATGCTCCCTCGTACCAAATTTGTCAAACGTAACAAGCTGTGTAAAAGGGTAAGCAAATTTCGCGTCGAAAACTTGTCGCCATTAATAAAGCCGGTTGGCAACAGCCGGTGCTCGCTCAATTTTTCCGGCAATTATTCTGTTGGCCGTGTGAATAATTACTTGCTATTCGGCCCGCTTGCCGTGCTAAGTGGGCCGGCCGATCGTTATCTTAATCGAGCCGATCGTTTGATTAACCGTTGATTATTCAATTAAGGGAAAATATTTCGTCGCGGTCAATTGAGCGGGCATGCAGGTATAATAAAGCAGAATGTGGGGCAGTTTCGCCGACTTGTAAATCAATTAGTCGTCGGTCGTTTCTGTTATCTAGTTGCTCCAGTCGCAATGCTACGCTCCCACAATACTTCCTTTGGCTTTTCTTGTTATTTTAAATTCAATCAATAAGGCATTCTGACGGTACAATTCATCGAATATTCGATATTCTTTAATTCGACTATTGAACAGCTCAAGCGGTTCGGTGATTGAATTTTTACCGCAGAATCGCAGTTGAGGAAATGTATATTAGATCATAAATTTGCATGAATAACATCAACGATAATAATAATCATGGAACTTTGTAGAAAATTTCAAGAGTTCACAGACTTATATCTTTGTTCACAGAGGAGGACAGAAATCCGGTGATTTCCAGGGATCGGCGCACGGAGGATCGATTCGAAGAATGTGTTTGAGTAAGAGGACGAGTCACGGAACGCGGAAAATAGGTGAGACCAGCGCAGAAACAAATCGTAATGACCGAGGGAAAGAAATTCAATGAATATTGATCACGGAATACCAGTTCTGATCCAGGTATTCGTGTTACACGCTTTTTCCAATCGTGGACAGAGATACAGTTACGGGAAAATCTTCCCACGACGGGGAGAGACGAGTTGCTCCCGCAACTTGTCGTCCATGCCCCGTCTAATTTCCGATTGGTACGGATTCAGAGGTTCGACTGCCATTTTGAGAAGACGTGCTACCTGGTGAACGCTCCAATATGTCTCCGACACGTTCTCGCCAATTTCTTAGCAGCACGAAAAATCGATGGGAAATCTGATTAAGAATTTAAGATAACGAAGAGCGGGACCAAAATTTCGACGTCAATTCCGCAACAATCTTTAAGCTTTGTGTTGAAAGATAGCAGAAAATTCGATTGACGGATGATCATTCGCGTGATGACAGCGAAAGAAATATTCGGGATAAAAGTTGGCCGAACTCTCATAAATTATTAAACAGTTTTCGCCGCAGGAATTAAACTGGTTGGGAATTAATGGAATAGATATAGCTGTTGCCTAGCGTTTGTAGCGCGAACGTTCGCGTGGGCGGTCGTTGCACTACGATCGTGACTAATCGATTGCCAGTCGACATTAAAATACGTGGTAATTCAATTTTTACCGGACCCTAGCTCCCGATCCAGTCGATCTCCTTTGCCACGCACCGTTGAGCGTTTTACTAAATTACTACAGGCTACTGTGTCAAGCATCAACGAAGCCATTAAAGAAAATTACCGGGAATTAATTAGTAAATATCTGTAACTTTGTAATCAATTTTTCTTTCAGGGCAAGGGGGAAGAATTTATTCGTTCGTTATTAAGGATCGAAGTTCGCAGGTATTAGAACTGCGATTTATTACTTCATTTCTCACGTTCGACACCAAACAGTTCTGTTTAATGTGAAAACTTTGTTTCCAGAGCAACCCTTGGGAACAGCAAATCGTAAAATCGTTAAGAAGTACCACGGTTCTTTCGGCGCTTCGTTGAATTACAGAGGACAATGTCTAAATCGTTAAATCGCCATTGATTTTCACGGATTATGACACTGTAAAGCAGTCTGTAATTGCATCCGGAAGTTGCCGACGGCGGAAGAATGATATTTTCATCGCCGTTCGAAGAAGAATCCTTGCAGCAATAACTTCAAGAAACACAGTCTTCGGAGGATAACTATTTTGGAAGCAAGCTGAGGTAGATTGATCTACAGTCAACAAACCATTCTATTCTTTTGCCTCTCGAATTTCCAGAACAAACGCTACAATTCGAAGCTCTTTCCACGATTGCAGAATAACGTTCGGGAATATTCGTTCACCGATTACTTTCGACCCGTTCGTAAACTCGCGTGACGGCCAAGATGCCAATTGAAGCTCGCAATTTCCACGCAAGACCCCTCTAAAAATCTCGGCTCGAGTACGCTGTCGATTAAAAGCTCCGCTCAAGCAGGGAGCAAGAATAAAGGGGCAGAAGTCAGAGTATTCGACGAGCATCGCAATTTCCGTTCGGCCGCCTAATAAATCTCCATATCATTCTGAAAAAAATCGCCACAATAAAGTAAACGTTGAGAACAGGTTTCGGCGCTCGTTTCAGCCATTAACCATAAGCAAGTATGCATCGAGGGAAATCGGTGAAATACACGCTCGCGCTGTTAATAGGAAAGCGATTTATGCCCTCACTTCTATTTATTATCGTACCGATACCATCGTTCTTATTATATTACACCTGTGGAATTTCCTTCGCTAATATTGCACCGCGGGTGTGTCCGCTGGATGATGAGATAATTAACGCCAAATGATTAATAGCAATAAATTTCTTGATAAATTACGTGTCTAATGGTCCATTGGCTTGCATTGAAGGGTCGTCGCTAATCCCGGTTATCCTAACGGAGTAATGCAGTTGTGCAAGATAATTCGTTCTTCAATTGGCGGAAGTTGTTTGGCTTTTAAATAATTTGAAGGGGTTGCTCTATTTTTTAACGCTCACTTCAGTATTCCACGGGAGTCCTTTCTTTTATCCGCATAATTCGATACTCCGTGGACAAACGATATTACATTAGCGAACTGTGCAAACATCTGCCAACATTTCGACCACGGTGACGAGCGTTTCGTTTCCAGTTTCTGTCCACCCTCGTTGTTTGCTTCGGGTCACGTTGAAGCACAGTTCACGTTTCCGCGACGTACCCTTTGATTAGCAAAGTAGAGACGCCGGGTTTTTGTTTGCCGATCGTTAGAATCGCCGTAGTTCGAATTATTTGTAAACCACGCTGATTACAGCATGTACGATAAGCCTAAAGGCGCGTTGCCACGATTTTGACAGAAATGTAATATTCTCTATGTTTCAGGTTCCTATTCAATATTTCCCGAGCGTCGTCACGTGGCAGGGATATGAATTTCGTGACCAGAAAGGGATGCGAATTATCGCGTGGTTGAGAATTAGGTGTCTCCCATTAAAGTAAGGTACGCTCACAGTCGTTCATTGGTAAGCAGCAATAAATATTTCTCGGCTGACTGTCGATCGGGGCCATTAGAACAACACATGGCATTATAGACATAGACGTCTGTCGTTTCAGCTAAGTGTCCGCATGCACGTTATACCGCCATTTCTTACGTTATACTGATTCATTGTTTCACGATTGCATATCGGTCTCGAGAGTAAAAACCTCTCGGCCAGCAATGAAATATCTCCTCGTCCCAGTAACCATTAATTGCATCAATGTACATTATACAGTTGCCCGTTTTGGAATTCATAGCATTCCTTTATTCAATGTCCTCCCTCTGCGCTCATTCATCTTCTACTTTCCTATCGTCATTAAGTTTCAACTCCGCCGTCGGGATTCCCCGTCGTCGGCTTTCGCAACCTCGACGATTCAAAATGTGCGATCTCGGAACGAATATGAACGCTGTCTCGTTTTTCAGACTTGAACCGAGTTCCACGGACCGGCGCAACAATTCGATTTCGAATCGTTCCCGACGAAAGGGTCTGGTTTAAATCTGCCCCGCGTTCCATTCGACCATCGACGTCGTCCTTACTATCGCCAGCTCCAGCCCGTGAAACAAGAAGCCGGAAAGCCGTGGCCGTCGGTGGCCGTCATCGATCTCCTGTTAGAATCGTATCACTTCGATGTAACAAGATGAATAGTCTAAGGGACACCGTGACTGAGGGCGCCGATCACGCAGTCATGCTGACTGTTCGATATTCTGTCGTTACCTCGCGGGGTGAGTTCATTCGAACCGCGGTGGAAAGCAGCTTAACCCGTGCGTCAAGAGACATCGGGGCGCGAGCTACGCGACACCTTGACACGTCTGTCAATTTTGTCGGGACGAGGGCAAAACGCGTGTCAGCGCTCGAAAATTCTGCAACGACTTTCGTTGGACGAGTCTTGGCGTTGGTATCTCCCTTTTCTCGGGCATCTTCTTGGCAGCGTTTCGGACACCCTTCGAAATCTTTAAAGTCCCCCGTTGAAGAGTTCTAATGTTGAAAGGCACAGATGCTGATCTTCTACGAACGTTTCGACGCAGATTATATTATTGCCCGCGTAATCCGAGTCGCCGAGGGTGTTGGGCCGCCCCGATCGAATCCGGGGACTTAACGCTTCCGTTTCAGCAGCGGATATTCCAAGTTTTCGATCAGCACGAGCTGATCGGCTTTTTGCCGCGACTACTTTTTGCGCGATCATCGCCACCTTCGTCACGGCCACGCCCGGGCACGTGAGGCCATGAACACGGTGTTACAGGTGTTTGCCCATCCTCGGGCCTCGAATTCTTTTATGCTCTTTCGGCTCTCCGTCTATTAACGCCCGCAGCCTAGCAACTTTTCCCAACGCCGTCGGTGACTCATGTTTTATTTAATTCCCCTCCAGCTGCACGAATTCCACCGATTCTTTCTGCCTTCCACTTCGTCGTCACTTTTTTTTTAAATCTTCAAGTTTTTTTCCACCGTTTGAGTAGTTTTCGGTTTCCGCCCGTACACTCTAGCGTTTTTTATTACGAACGCGGTGCTCGTGATTCGACGCATAGGAACGGAGAAGTGAATATTTTGCGCACGGTTACGCAGAGGTGTTACAGTTTAGCAGGCCATTGTTTTGCGTACCTCGCTCGTATGCAACTTGTGAAAACGTGAATTGCGGATTGTTTCGTTCCTTAACGGCTATCGTTAATTATACAAATGTAAACCTCGCCTCTAACTTCCGAGATGAAGAGGCTCGTGTAAAAGATAAAGAAATCACTGCGCTGTTTTACGAGCTCCTACGCGAATTGAATTAATCCGCGGCCACTGTTTACGAGTTTCTCAGGTAGAGAATATTCTTCGTCGACTTGGAAATAACTTAATTACGCAGGAATTCGTTGCACTGGAAGCGTGAAAACCCACGACGACGCGTCCCATTTTTCCTCTTCCTTTCGGAGCAAGACCACCCTGAAAGAGAACGATGTAGGCGACGTGGATTCCAGTTAGTGGCAGGTTTTTCAGCCGGGTAAAAAGTAGCTAGTAAAACAAGCGAAGTGTGATCGGTTATGGCAAAAGGGTTTGGGGAGGAAGCTTTGATAGAAGGGCTGGTGAATGGGGAGCTCGTCTGCTCGGTGAACCGTGGATTAAGATAAACCCTTCATCGGTTTCTTGTCGGGCGATTCTTCTCTGAACGCTGGCGCGCCACGAACGGCCGGAGATAGCGCTGGCTTAGAGTATTCTTCGTCATTTCGTTGGAAATTATTTAACGTCGACGGCGTTCGCCGGTGTCCCCTTGGCAACAGCGGTAAAAGTCGGCAGGAAAAGAACAATTCGACCGTTCACCGATGGAATTAATCGCGATTATTATCCACTTTCTACGTTGGAAAATTTAATTTAATTTCACCTTGCCGCTCGTTGCGCGGTAATTTCATACGAATTTCACCGTGTTCCGTAAGAGCGGCACTGTGCTCGTGAATTCAGAGAACGATATTCATGTCGAACGGTATCTAAAAAATCCGGGGTTGTATAAAATTGCCGGCAATTAGAGAACAGTACAATGGAGGATAATAAAAATATGTCGAAAAAGTTAGAAAGTTACGTTCAAACGCGGCCGATTTCTAGTGTTACTGGCGTTCGTTAGAAAGCATTAGTCAGCTTGACAGAAATTTAGTGGAATCCGGATTCGGAGATTGGTATACTCGAATCTATTAATTCTAATGTATGAATCTTCAAAATCAGAGAGCCAAATGTTTAATTCGAAAGATATAGTCGATACAGTTGAATCGACGTCTCCACTTCACAACTACATAAAAGCGAGCTACAGGCATTTGAATGACCCAAGGTATGTTCCGCTGAAATTCCACTGTCCTCTTTTCATTCATTCATGCAGATACGGTTGCAATGCGAGAAGAACGTGGCCGGATTGCATCTCGTTCCGAGGGAATCTCATTGAGGGGAACGCGAACGAAAAAAATAATGTGGGGCAGCAGGCACGTTCGAGTATGCCGTTCCATGCGACCTCGTGCATTTATGCTCGGCGCAATGGGAACACTGCTAAAGCTGCACCGGCGATCGTCGCGAAACAATGAGAAACCAATCCGCGTGCTCACCGCCTTGCAGGAGGATGAAAGAATGCCACGGAACCGGCCGTAAATCCACCTCCCTCGAGTGCGTTCGCCGGCGTGAAATTAAGAGAGCAATGGCGAGGAGAGACGAGCGTCCGACGCTGCCGCCGTTGATTGTTGCAGCAATTTCTTTTGTGCGCGAAAGAGAATTGTTCCTTCGAAGTTTGGAAGAACGGTCATTTGTATTGTATCGGTTGGCGAAGAAGAATCAGGGGCCGACGGAGAAAGGCGGAGAGCAAGGGATGCTAAGCAGCTTGATAGCAACGGGGACAGGAGAATGATTAATTATTCGGGGGGGGTGTAATTTTCGTATCCAGAAGAGCACAGGTGTTGCGAAAGTTGGAGAAGGATGAGGAAAGCAATGAGTGACATAACATAAAGCGGCATTTAACTAGATACCAAGCAGATTATTCGGTTTACCATAAGCGTGTGATAGTCGTTTCTGTAAAGATTGTACTGCGCTTTATAATCTGTGGAAGGTATTAACGATTAGAATAAAATGATTTGCAAATTTTAATTCGAGTCTTATCTGTTTCCCCCCTGCCACCTTTCCAAGTGACAAGCCGCGCAACACTTGTTCACGGGCAATCTCCTCTGGGATCGGGTTTCCAGCGTAGCACGAACGATTTCATTTGCGTATAAAACACGGAAAACGTTTGCTCGCACCGCACGGTCGCGGCCAGGTTAAACGAGATTATCTAACGTTGCTAACGCTAATTCGCGATAGCGTGGAACACCTTGTACAACCGTGCAATCCTCTTCGCACATCGTCGATTAATAATTTTCTGTTTAATCACGTCCATTACAATTACTAATTACCTCGCGATCCCCGCCGATCTCGATACCATCGTCGGTCTTTCCTCTTCTCAATCTTCCCCGGAATTGCGAACTCTTCCGGTCCCATGCTTTTTCCTCCGACGTCCATGCAGACGAAATCTATATTCGCATTTGCATGTGCGATACAGGAAGTCCGCTCGAGCTTTCCGGAATTTTCTAACATTCAGTTTCGAGCTTCATTCGCAAATTATAACGATGTTATAATTTCAAAAACATTACCTCAATCATCGTGCACAGGAGAACTCTTAGACGAAAATTCCTTTCTCTCCTCCGCCACCAGTGCATACATTAATACATCCAAGGGTAGTAGAGTGCTGGTGACGGTGTTATACGTGTTTGGCGGCGGAAACAGCGACATGATAGCCCGTTTAACCCGCCCCCAAACCACCATGGCATAACTTGTTTTCGCTCGTGTTCGCCTCCTCTTTTTGGCAGAACTTCAACCCCCCCGGTGGAGGGACGGTGATCGAGGCGAGCACCGTTTTACGGATGGGTTTGTCGTCGTTGCTCGGTTTTCTGTTCGCTTAAGAAACGACGTGTTTGCCGGCCGTCGAAGGGAGCCCATAACCTGTCCGACTGGCTGCCATCGTCTCGACAGATATACTACGAAGCCACCACCACCATCGCCGCCGTCGTCGTCGTCGTTCTCGTCGTCGTCGTCGTCGTCGTTGGCCAGGACGAACGGAAGGGTGACGCTGGTGACACCGACGCCACCCTGGCCGAGGGAAAAAGTTCTGCTCGATCGATGGATCCGTCAAACGTATTTCGAGGCGGGGATTATTTATGGGCCTGTGTCGTGGAATTCTTTTTGAAGCGGCGCGTTAAAGTTCAAGGTATGCGCGCCTTTCTTTAGTCGTTGGTAGAAAAATGGTTCGCGAGGGGGAGAAGTAATTAGCTCAGTAAGTAAATAGTCCGAAGGTATACAGGAGGTGTGAAGCTATCCTCAGTATAGTGGTAAAATTTCAGGTTTGAGATTGTCATTGTTACATTTAGGTATGGCTCTTCCAAGTAGTTCGTTCAGTATCATTTTCGACAGCAACAATAATTCCGCCACTGATCAGAGAATTTTCACTGGCATTAACAGCCATACGTTTGTCCATAAACTCGAGCACTCTTCAATAGACTGTCACGCAGGAACAAAGGGGTCGTTGCATTTATCCACGAAACGACAGAAGAAATCCCCTGCACTGCGTCCGTCTGTCGATCAATATTCAACGTGCATGTTAATGAGCAATTAATAGTCGGCCATTCAGGTCCTGGTATCGTGGCATACGCGGCGTTCCACTTGGGGCCCGCGGATGCTTTTTTCAAAGCGCGTGTTTTGTAATCGACGTGTCTGTCCCGGTCCGCTGTCTCATTCGTATGCGGCCGACGTGGCTGCGAACGAGCTTATAAGTAACGCAGTAATGACACAAGCTGTCATGGCACGGAACAGTTTTCTCGGCTTCCATTGTCGTTAACCGGCCGGCCGGGGCTGATTTATCGGCGCCGCCAGGGAAATTCCGCTCGCGGATCCCTGACCGGATGCTCGGTTGTTCCACGTATATCTGCCTACGTGCATTCACGTTTGCTTCTCAACGAACGGGATCTAGTCGAGGGAGATCTATGCAACGGGGATGCGCGAGCTTCGGATCTTGCTGAGTTTGGAAGATGGAGAAACCGGGCGAGGTGCGCGGATAATTAAAGGGAAGAATTTCAGATTCGAGAGATCTGTTGACGGGGACTTTAAATCGACATTTTTGGAGGAATCGCGCCTTGGTTAATCGAAGTTACGCTTGGGAATTCGGTGGAGTAGAATAATGATGAATTAGTAATTACGGTGCGCCGTAAGGTTGTTGCAATTAGAACGTCTATAGTCTATGGTATCGAGGATCAGTTGTTAAAGTATTGACGTTATGCGCGATCTGTATGAAATATACAATTTACGTAATCTCATTACAGTTTTTGTGTTTTAGGAAACGATTTCGTAGAAGCATGAGTGGCTGAACGTTTACGATCCGTTTCGCGAAACACTGTCGTCAGTCGGCACTAAATTGAATGATGACGATACCAGGGCGTCGCTCCGGTAGATAATCGAACGTGCGGCCACAAAAATGAGGCTATCTCCGTTTATGCTCACACGTAATGCAGCGATATGAATATTGTCCGTATTCAAACCGTGTATTTCCCTCTTTACACAAATCCACGATAAGACGTTCGACGTCGATAAGAAAGCTTCCAAAGGTTTTTTAAATCGCGGTTTCTTCCTTCTGATAAGAACATTCACGCGCGTCAACGATTTAGATTCCACGATTTTTCCGTTCCTCGGAAATAAATGATTTCAATTTATTACCTGTTATCGATCAATCAACAAAATACACTTTTTCCAACGATTCCATCGTGAAGAGTAGAAAGACTTGTATGTATATGTATATGTGTACATACAGCGAGAAGGAAAATTCATCATCGCCTACGTAACCCATATCAGATAAACCAACAGCTTTTCATCTAACAATAAGGTGAAACAGGAAGGGATAAATATTACTGACAAATTATCGTTCCAGATTTCGCCAAGCAGATAATCGATGAGATAAGGACGCGTGCCTACAAAATTGTCCGAAGTGTAAAACCGAGAAACGATACGAGGTCCAATTAAAACTGCTCCCAACGTGAGCAAACTGTTTCAATTTTTTTCTCCTTCCCTCCTCATTGTGTTCCCTGTGTTCACCTCTCTAAAACGGCATCGCGCATCTGGCATCGTTAATTAATCACGAATATTTATTGCGTACTCACGTGCTCATCCGCCTCGGTCTATCTCGGAGGCAATTAGCGAAATTATTGCATGAAAAGGAGAGAAAAAATATGTGCGATTCCTCGCGAGCGCGATTCACTGGCCCGTGTTCCACGGCCGTCGTCTCGCTGAAAGCACTCCAGACATCGACTGATCGTATCCTCGTAATAATTAGCTCATTAATGCTAGATTCCTTCCTCCTATTCAATTTCCTGATTATCCAGACGAGGCGGGGCTCCCCGTCTATCGTTCTTTTTGATCACTGCAAATCCAGACGAATCCTCATTCGTATATGTTCGCTACGATTTCAAAGAAACGTAACAAACCCTCCAAACGTAACATATTCCATTCGGAAAGCTCAGAAATTTGTGATAGAGAAGGAAGATTATAACGATCGAGAGACCTGCGGAAAGAGTCTGTTCAGCGTCAACCAAGCTGAACAAGTTTAAAGACGGAAAGAAACATTTGCGATCGACGATCTGAAATCGGGACAGAAACGAAACGGAACATACACTTCGTGCATTTCAATTTAAAGCACGACAAGAAACAGAAAACATATTGATCGAACAGATCTGCTAGAAAATGATCTGCTTTCGATGCTTCTCATCGCGTTTCCCGTTCGATCAGGATTTTCCCGATGATCAGAGATCCACGTAGGGCAGGATCGTTCTTCATTGACGTGTCGAGGTTACTAGACCCGGCCCGTCCATGGTGGACGTGGTGCGACGGACAGACGTACGACGGCCAGGACAAGTACACCGATAACGACAAACTGGCCCGAGAAAAACGACGGCCGAGCGATAAATCAGGCCCATTGCATTCCGAGGATAGCGGGCTGGTTGAAAGTCATTACGCTCGCAAAAGTAATTCCCAACTAAGTAAGTAAAGCAATAAATACATAATGCATCCAGTGAGTTTCCCACACGCGCGCGACCCCGTACCTGCCCCTCGCCGTGATTCCATGAAATCATGCATCAACGGGGACCACGCTGCGTGTCGCGGATTTATTTGCGCGACGCGATTCGCTATTCCTTTTTTCGCAATACCGCGCGATCGAACTGGAAGTAGAGGCGAGGCGATCCGCGGTAAGAAATCCCGTTGAACGAGCCGTAGAAACGGGAGAGGAAAAATCTATTTGTTTGCGACTAAATGGGTTACTCGGTTCCACTGTTCCGGAATTCTCGATATTTTTCGTTTCGCGAGAAATGAGAAGTCAGATTGTATTTCACGAGAATTCCCGAGAATTCACGAGAAATTGAATGCCACAAGCCGCCGAAGTCCAGTGGGCACGATTCTAGAATCGTAGGCTCAGCTCAAAGTTGGTCAGAACCCGCAGAAGTCCAGTAGGCCTGACTCATGGACTTCTGCGGGTTCTGACCAACTTTCAGCTGGACCTACGATGCTTGGGTCAGACCTACCGGACTCCTACGTTTTCTACTAATTATCATAAGTGAGATTTATAATAAGTTGTTGGTTTTTTTAAATTGAATTAAGTTCTTTTAAATTTAAGGGGGAAGCAGCTGATAGCAGTCTGGTAGTAGACTGAATAGAAAACGAATCGAAAGCGAGGAATCTGAGTTTCCATAATTAAGCAGCCCCCAGGTGGTTCAATTAACCGAGCCTTTTTTAGTGTTGCATGCGTGTTACACTATACGGACCTTTGCATGTTACAAGGTAGCTCGAAATTTCAGTCTGATTCTCACGCCGTTCGCGCCGTTTTTACTATCGAGTTCGTAGCACCTGGAATCGTGCCTACGTCTGACCGCTGCTAAGGAGTTTCCACTGAAATTCTCGTTCTGGTCGCATCGATGGTGGTCGAGAATGTTGGGAAAGAGGACGTTAGGATGGAAGTGGTTTCTTCGGTTCTCCATTGAAATCGAACGCTCGCGAATTTTTTGCCCCGCTGGATGAACAACGTTTGTCATTTATAAAGAAGTCTCAATACTCGGGAAAAGACCGATTCCGATGAGTATGCTCGTTGGATTCTTCGAAAGATTCAAACAGGATCCTCGTTCGCTTCGCGGATGCTCGTTGTCCGTATTCTGAAACAGAGATTATCAACGAGGATTAGGGAAAAAGAAATTCGATAAGATTGTTAGTCGTAAAAAAGATGAATCTTAATTGAAATTCGGTGAGGCTCTAAGTGCTCAATTATCATCGAACGATCCTTATCATTATCATTATCGTTAGATAAATTCTAAACTCACGTTCATACAAGATTGTGAGCCGATAAAGCCTTGGAAAATTAAATTGCACTAATAGCTTCAGCTACGCGTATCTTCTCTACATTTACCCAATGTAAAAATCCCTTTATTCCACGCTATCGACGTGCACGCGTTCCGAACTCGCGGCTTCGTTCTACAATAATAATTAGACAAATGTTTGATTCGAACGCTCGTAGCCGACAAAACGAGAACATACAGATGCATTGCGTTTGTCCCGGACTGACAAGGGGAAGAATCTATACGGACCGCTATTTCATCGCGAGCACCGTGAACTCTACACTCTCTGTTATATTCTAATTAATTAGCCCGCTCGTCTAGCCTAGATCGTTTCACGAATATCGAGATAATCATTTATGAGCTTACAAACGAGTCAGCGCGGCGCACTTTTGGCCAGAGATGAGAGCGGGCATTTACACAACTGTGTAGACATAAATGTGTATACACACGTTCGGGTAATTCAACAGCATTATGCATCTTTCGCAGCGCTCTGATTAGTACACCGAAGCCGCGGCCACGTCACTCCACGCTAATTACTTGTATTAGCTTAAGCTTCCTTCGTTTTCAACGTAGTTACGTCTCATTGTAACTCTTGTTCGTCTTTTACGGGGCCATAAAATATTCGCGCGCCGTCCCCGCTAACAAGTCTCGTAATTAAGGGATACAAATATTTTTTTTATACGATTCCGCGGGATCGACTAATTAAAACTTCGGGTCGCGATTACGTCGAAAACAAACATCGATGCCCGCCAATTGAACCGGCTCTCATACATTAATCAAGTGCGGTGAAGTGCTGGATATTCTTTTTGCGCAATAAAATCGCCAGGTTCCTTCAAATACAAAATGTTCGCTGGATTAACTGAAACAAGGTTGTTGAGCTATTGGAAGGTATTAAACGCAGCATAGATTAAATTGCACGCAGCGGGTAATCATTTGCTGTGACGACACTGTTAACGATAAGAAACAATGACCATCATATTCTGCGATCTTAATAGTTGGTCGTGAATGTCTATAAATGCAAGGCTCGCTGTTGGTTGTTTCATTTCGAATTCAACATTTCCGTGAAAATTATGCTACCGTGCATTCGGCGTCGAATTGCTTGTGCTCACATGTTGATTACGTTTCTGCAATTCATAGAAGAAACAGGGTATCCTGTAGATAAATATTGCAAGGGCTTTAGATCGCCTGTTAAGGATGCGTAAGATATAATCAAGGAATAAGTGCATTGTTAAAAATGCTATTATTTCTGAATGCCTTCCTGCCGCGCCTCTATTTGCGTAAGCGCTGGAAAGCAGAAATGCAGGTTTATCCTGAATTATTGTACCTTGTTGAACATGTTTAGAATAAATTAGATTACAATTAAACTGTGCGCGAGCTCTGTTAATTTATGCAAATATGCAGAGCCTTTCAACATTCTTGATATTGCCAATCGGCAAATGTTTTCCCCGAAGCACAATGAAATCAGCAATAAGAAGGGACCTTTAAATTCTATTTCGAACGAACGAAGAAAATTTGCCGACATCAAAACGTAAATCGTCCGACACGCGAATAGCTTCACGATTAACGCCTCCCGTTGCTACGTTGTTTCTCATTCTCACGTCGCGTTTATCTCCATTTTTCTCGGATCCGGACGCGGAATGTCTGAGCGCAACGAGGGCATGGTGAAGTACAACGATCAGAAACAGAACGACATCGCGGGAGATGAAACGGGCGTCGAGGTGCAGATAATAGGGGCACAGAAGCGTTGCAA
Source organism: Nomada lathburiana (assembly GCA_963667235.1). Lineage (NCBI taxonomy): Eukaryota > Metazoa > Arthropoda > Insecta > Hymenoptera > Apidae > Nomada > Nomada lathburiana. Next base: position 10,739,122 of record OY763905.1, on the reverse strand, counting down.
TCGGTGCACAGAAGTAGGTTCTAACGCGAAAGCTATTCCTGATTAGGTTATGATAACGTTCAATCGGTTCCAACATAGCTGGTAAAAAAGGTTCCTCCTTATTTATTCTCCGTAGAATCAATTCGCCGTCTTCCAATCGCATAATTGATTGCATAAAAGGCAATAGTTTTCCTTTGTTTCCCCTCTCTTACCACTTTGTCTCTCGCCCCTTCTAAGTACCCCCTCCGTATTCTCTCTTTCGTTTCATTTTACGTAAGCGACGCACGACTTTATTAAATCGCTCGTATTTTTGCAACGGTATCCCCGCCATTTCTCGCGGAAGCGGCCGCGTAATTATCTAATATCCTGTACACGCAATGTCCACGAAATGGGGGATCGCGTCTTGCGATTACGTTCACAATTAGCGAAACCGCGCGTACAATATGAAAATCCATCGACTGTTTTCCACCTTGGTGAAAGGTGAAAATCAAGACCGAGGTGCTCGACGAGATAGAGAACTTTTCGGCGAACGACGAGCTGGACATCGGGGCTCTCTGCGATGCGGAATTTAAGAAGATGCAGGGCGCACGCGGCGATTATCCGTACACGTGCGACAAATATAGAGGGATGGGCTTTCCGTTGATTAAGAAGGAGTGCAGCTTGGACGAGTACGTCGATTTCGAGGAGTATATAGAAGCACTGGCCAGCGGGAAACGACTGATATGCAGCGTTTGTAGGATAGAGTTCCCCGATGAAGCCGAGTTCAAGACTCACATGGTGGGGCACAGCCACGGGAAACTGTTTCAGTGCGGCTTTTGCGGGAAACAATTTTCCAGGTAAGAAACTGAGCGATTAGATAAAGTAAATATGGGTTACGTTCCAAAGCAAATCGTGTTTTCTTAATCGTTCTCTGGAATTTCTTCTCTTATTTTATTCTACACTTTTATAGAAAATTGAGGGTGTCCTTTTCCTCAATTTTCAACGAAAATGTTTCCTATGTTTGCCAATTTATAAATTCGTATTATTATTTTTCTCCAAAATATTTGACTTGCGAAACCCTTTACAAGTTATTATTATTATTATTATTATTATTATTAGAGTATCTCATTAATAATTTCCCCATTTCCAGATCCTCAGCCTTGAAAGATCACCTACGTCTGCACGACACATACAAGAATTTCACGTGCAGGCACTGCAGCCTCCGATTTCAGGTACATTTCTACATTTTCTTGCGTAACAGACAAAAACGCTCAACATAGCCGGGAGCACGGTCAACACCAGTTTTCTTGTCAAACGCGGTCAATTACCACTGAACTCGAAATTCCAGCATAGAGATCAGCTCAGGGCGCACCAGGCGGAGGCGCACTCGAGCCGCAGGCCTTTCGAGTGCAGCGTTTGCAAGAAGAAGCTGCTTCATCGGCAGTCACTACGCGATCACAAGCTGATGCACACCAACGTGAAGCCGTTCGAGTGTTCCAACTGCAAGAAAAGATTCCTGCGACCGAGTAGCCTGAGGGCTCATATGATCGTTCACACCGCAGACTCGCCGTTCGAGTGCGACCTTTGCCCCGCCAAGTTTAAAAGGTCCTCGGTGCTGAAAACGCACAAGCTGACGCACACCGGTGTTCGAAAGTTCGAGTGCGACATATGCAAGCACCGGTTCCATTTGAAGGGCGCTCTGAAGCACCACATACTGTCGCACTACGGTGAGAATTTTTTGTTCCGATTGGCACGGGGGATAGTATGAGAGTGTATTTGGCGACAGGAAATAATTGGAAATTCAGCTGGTATATTATGTATTGAATTTCGGAAGCACGTGGATTGTGTGCATTTTTTTAGCGAGGTCCAAATGAGCACGGGATAGAAATTTAGTGAAATATTTGTAGCTCGTTAATTTGCAACACACTCCGCATTGATAGATCAAAGGGAATGACTCACAATCGGATGTACCTGGCGCCAAATATAGTTTCCAATTGGATATTCATCGTCCGATTAATCTTGCCCAACTGATTTTCGAGATATTAAATTAAGATGTTAACGCAAGGCCTGTCACACGTTGAACACGAGGGAGAAAAAAAAATTGTCGAGGGCAGGAAGAACAGACAGGCCCAGTGTGAATATTCTCATAACGCACCGCGGAAGGAAGTAGTGTTGAAGCTGCCGCTGAGCAGGAAGACCGTCACGACTTCCTCCTGCCTTGGCGGCTTCTTCTTTCTCATGTTAATTCGACGCCAGTATTGAGACATAAAAATCGCAAGATAAGCGTGCCGGCCATTTACGTCACTGCGTTACACCGGTTAAACGAGGGAGGGCCGTATTAATTAGAAAATCGAGAACTACGGAGTTACACGGCTGCCAATTAACCCTTTCTCGCCACGAAAGGGGCCCCGCGATGTTCCGCAATGTACATGCGATAGACGCGTACTTAAACGGCGATTGCGTTTCGGTTATAAACGCTGGAATATAATCGAGGCTAACATAATCTATTTTATTAGTTTTCATCTCGTTCCTTTTATTTACCATCTGTGAATACCTACAAGTGGAGCAATGGTCAATTAAGGAAGCCACGAGGCTGGTTTCCGGGTATAAACCGTGGTTCGTCTGCGTTACAACTAATTTCATATAAATTTTATGTTACGTCCTTGTTGTTGCTTGTTAAGAAACGTGCATGATATTTCACTGTAGATCTATGTATGATAATAGGGATCGAGAACAATAATAGGGATTAATAATCTAGGCATCTGGAAATTATAATTTTCCACGTACGTCTTGCCGCTCTTGATATTATAAGTAAGAAGGCCCGATTATACCAGTGTTACATAGTGTAATAAATATTATCCGTTCCTCCAGTTCGCGCGGTAACAATACTGTATGGATAGAGAATTAACAGAGCAAAGTACCATGAAAGAAAATAACTCACAGAGTTTCCTGTAGATGCAAAGTTAATTCGCTTAATTAAAGAAGTAATCTAATAGAATGTTTAATTTGCAGGCGTGAGGCCGTACAAATGTGAAGACTGTGGAAAGTGTTACAGAAGATCGTGGGGCCTGAAGGTGCACAGGTATCGTCACACAGGTGTGAAACGATTCGAGTGTGACCTGTGTAAATCGCGATTCAGCGTGAAAACCAAGCTGGCCAAGCACATTTATGGACACATCGGGGAAAAACCGTACAAGTGTGACTTCTGTGGCCGCCAGTATGGGGAACGGTATCAGCTTAAGGCACACAAATGCGGCACACCGATTGGAAACTCTTCGAAAATGAAAAACGACAGATCATTTTCCGATTCGGTCACGCAGATCGTGTTTTTCCGTCCCAGAGCAACGATCGGCTCGTTTGATTCGTGCACCAAGAATCGGTGATCACTCCTGTGACTATGTATTTTATTTCTTCGACGAACAAATTCAGCAATCCAGTGTTGCAATAAGAATTATATTTTCATATTTTCTAATAAGTAGCATGCTGCGTTGGAAACCCTTTGTGTAAAATAGTTCAAGACTTTCATCGTTGAAACCGTGAAATATTATGAACGCCAATGGCGAACGAAGTGACAATAAAAATATATGATAAAATATTTGTTGAATATTCGATGTGTACAGTATAAATACTTTTCAGGACTATCCTGTTCGATTACATTAACGATTAATTTCATTTCCATCGGCCTATTACTTAATTGAAGAATATTTCTATCTTTCCCATTTATTAGTAATTCAATCTTCGTCGAAGAAAAATTCCTCCACGATCAAATTGAATTCCTCAAATTCAAACACAAATTGATAATCATTAACTATTACGTTCCTATCAACTCTATGTTGAAGTGCAACATACCAGCAACATGTAGCCACCGGTCAGTCACGTTCGTCTTTAATGAAGGATTCAGTAGGCCAGCTTTTTCCTCTGATCGCCCTATACTACTTGTACCCCGCCTATTTCGTCCACGTTTGCATGCCAATAGAAGTTCTACAAAGAGTCAACCTTAATAAGCACTCTGCTGCGAAACAAAAGTCTGATTAATTCCAGCCTGGAACGTCTCGATTCGGATTGTCTTCGAATACAGCCTACCACCAAAGCAACACGAATTGTGTAGTTGTTCGTCATCAAGGTGGCTTGCGTAATCATAGTGGTCGCTCGGTATCGTTGGGACGTGATCGAATTCGTTCGCGATGAATCCGCGGGGGTGATTGTTTAATCGAATCTACGTGGACGATCACTTTGTTACTGCCGTTCTATAGAATTATTTGTAACTCTGGTAAAAATTAAAAAATTTGTATAAATTCAACGATCTGCACGGACACGGATTCGAAGGTTCAAGTCTCCTCTTTACAACGACCCCATAAAACTTGATGTACAATTCTTTTGTTGCAATTTTATCGCACTTTCAACAAGAGGCGAGCTTCCACGTTAAAATAGCATCTGATTGCAGTTGCTCACTTTCCATTCAAAGTGCAATAAACTAGCTAAAAAAAATCGTACATCAATTCTTCTTTGGTCGTTGCAAAGAAGAGACTTCAATCTTTAAATCCATGGTAACTTCGGTCGCGAACAAAATTCCTCAAGGTTCGGACAAACGAATTCTCCATGAAGTCTGTATGAACAACTCCTATCGTCTTTTTTTTTATCTTTTCAAATTTGCTAGCTTAAAGAAATGTTGCTTTTAATAGAGACCTTGCGGTCGTGGAATCCTTGTCAAGGGTGCATTATATAATTTGATCCTGATAACGTATGTGAACCGCTCGCTGGTCGGCCTCAACTGTATCTCGAGCACGTGGGCCCCGCTTGTGTCGCCGCACGTGAGAATGGTACTTTAAGGTGCGTGGACACAGCGGGGGACCGCATACGGTAATCCGAGAAGAACCGCCCTTTATCTGATTGCATCTGTGATTCGCGAGCCTCCCGGAGTAACCCTTTGACAATGCCGACGACCGTGTCGCGTTCTTCCGTCTCTATTCGCGAATTCGCCGCGTGTTTCGAATGTTTGGAGCACGGATATACCCTGGTTATTTGTATGTAATTACCCGAGTAAACGTAACAACGCTGTTACGTCGAAACGAAAAGAAATGTATTAGCAATCTTGCAACAACCACTGACACGTTCGAATAATACTGGGAAGTAATTATTCGGGCTTCAGCTGTAAGACAGAAATGATCATTCATTTATCTGACCTTTTTATGACTAATGGTTTCAACAAAAGGTTCCGCTAAATTATCCACGAAGAAGAATTACGAGACGAAATTTTAACAGCCTGTTAACTACCTTTTAAGTACTGTAAAAATTCCTGTTTCCCGTAAGCACCCGAATCTCATAACTGGCCCTATTTCTCTACCCTATTTTCACAACGATTCTCCAACTTTTCACGGTTCTGTACGGCGAACTGTGCGCGATGAATTGCGCAAAGCAATAGTCGAAAGCGCGACGAGGTGACTCACGTTCAGTAACAAATTAGGAAGCGTGGCGATTTGCGTTGCGCTTATGGAAAAAAAAAAAAAACTATCCGTGGCACGATTTTGACACACCGCTTCTTCGCCTCGTCACGATTTAAATACACGTACATTTCGCGTTCATATTTCTCGTCTAATTATGCCCGCCCCGCGAAATCTTGCGATCTGACAGTTCAGTCGGCGTGTACACTCAGCCTTATGCAGAGTCACGCCAACTCCTAATTATTTTGATAGCGATCGTAAAGCTTTAATTATTTCTCTACATCCTCTGTCCCCTTTCCTTCCTTTTCTACATCTACGTTATCCTGTTCCACAGTTGCTTTATGCGCCGGTCTATGCTAATTAGGACCACGTGTAAATAATCAGCACTGACACTTTATGCTCGACTGCGACTCATCGTCTGGCTACGTTTCTGTCGCGTCGAAAACTGCGGACTCTTCAAGGATTCAATTTGTTCAGAATTTGTTCACAAGTTCAAGAGGGGTTGCGTTCGGACATTAACTTGATTTATTATTGTGCATTAAGATCCGTCGAATAAATCGAACCTATCGCAATGTTACGAGAAAACGTAGCAGCATCTATTATTTAAGGTCCGCGAGATCTCCATGTGGAGCATACAGGGAAAGAAGAAGACAGAGTGGCCAGGTTGGTCCGCAAAGAAACGAAAAGAAAAGAAAAGTACAAAAACAGGCGGAGGAATATTAAATAACGACGATGTCGATTAGTATTGACAACGGCGATTAAAGAGGCCGAATTGCCAGTTCGTAATCACCGAGCAACCCTCACGAGCAGTGAGCACTGTAATTTCACTGATAATATTTAAATACGGGCTTTTGATAGCTGTCTTCCCTTTGCTGGCATTAACGCGGACCCCGAAGGGCCCCATCGAACCCCTTCCACCTGCCTCACTCCGCCCCTGAGAGCAGCAAAGGAGTACTATTTATCGACCTGGTCCCGTCATTATTTCATCGAACTCTTTCATCGCTTCTTACGGTTAATCGACAACCCGTGAAGCCAAAATCGAGCCACAAACTCTGACTCTTCCTCCCTTTGCTTTCTCCCTGTTCTTTGTTTCCTTTTTTTTTTATACATTATTGTATTATTACATTAAGGAAATTATTCCATAATATAAACTTTCAGAGGATCGTGATCCCTCTACTTTAATTCTTTAGTGCTTTTTTCACCCACGCTGATTGCAATTTGGAAACTCCACTTCTCTATAATTCAATTTCGCAACACAGAGACGGTCGCAAGTCTCTTAAAATTCCTTTCAATAATGACAATTAATTTCGTTCGGAGCAACACGTTTTGCAAATCAACTTTTCCATTACGAAAAAGAGCGCAGGCGTCGGACCTTATTAATTTTTAAAGGCAAGTAATTTGTACTTTTCTACGGAAACAAATAGGCAACGTCACACCTTGTCTAATTTTCCAGAAATAAATGCTGGGATTATACGTAGCTCGACCTAACGCCTCGTTCTTAATTAGCGGGACCACTGATGCTAATCTTTAACACCGTCTAAAGTTAGCGCTGATTTAATTCATATATGAACAGGCTCAATAAGAGTGCAGGGTGCGCGGGTAGGCCTGGCGGAGCCGATTCACGTCAGCACAGGTAAACAGATGAATTAGAAATTAGTTGCAATTAAGATCAGACTGCAGGCCCCCGCGAGCGTGGTTATTAATCCTTACTAATTACAAAAATCTCCAGAACGCTTTGCGATTGCGTTTAAATCATTAGGGGGGGGGGGGGCAACACTGTGCTCGTCTAATAATTATTGCAAAGCTAACACATGAATCTCTCTCATAAGCTGGCAACCAATAATCAGCAAGAAGCATCGACAAACACTCCACGATATACTTTTCATTCAAACTATCGGGGAGCGATTATTATAGACACCCATAGATTAATTCCTATTCTTCCACCTGGAATCGTTTCTATTGCAAGAAATCGCAACAGAAATTGCAAAGAAATTCTTGTAATAATTGCAGTGAGAGATAGTAGACAATCGCCCAGGATCAGACGAAATTTTGTCCGCGGTAAAAATTGTTTCGTCGGTTCACCTGTGGCTATCAGCACAGGACGGTAACGTGGTTGGATGATAAAGATTTCTTCGACCTCTTCGGCCAATGGCATCTCTACCCGGACACGACGTCCAAGGAGGGCACAGTTTATGCAGCGGCGCAATTATGCGCTCTCTTGGTCGGCAGAAAAAGATGACGGATGCGAGTGCGGCGCATCCTCTCGCGCTGCCGGAAGATATGAATTTCAAATTCTGTCGCGACGATTTTTGCTCGGCATTTCGTCGACTTCATTTCGCGTCCAATTAGACTGCGCTCACGCCGCTTAAAAAGCCAACTGTTCCCTTCTACTTCCATCTTCAACCCTTTCGAAATGCACGTTTCAATAAATTCAGGCTTCACTCGAAAGAAGAAGAATATTCTCAAGCGATACCTGACGATAAAAATGAACGAGCCGTCACGAAAGGGACGCACTTCTATATTATCATATCTTTTCTATATTATCCACAATATGTTAAACAAAATCATTTCCCCGTATTCCCCCATAATATCTTTCCATGAACACGATAAATATATATTTCTGCATCCACAAATTCGACTTCTGTTTCAAGGACCATTTCAACCCATCCCCAAGCCCAATGAAAATTTGTATCGCCATAAATATACAGAAAATATATAGGTAGATCCAAGTTGAAGCTCACGATGGAATGTTCCATCTATATAGGAACGTATAGAGAACATGTTTTTTCCAACCAACAGTCTCCAGCTATCGATCGACAAACCTAGACAAGATGCTGGTCGTCGTCGTGGTCCTTGGACGTTAACGGTTCACGGTCACGAGACAGGAAATCCGTCGCGTGCTTCGTCGCTGCGACGACGCGTCGTCTTGGTGAATGAAACGCGGTTATCGTGGTCTCGTTTTGCGTCCGCCGTCGTTCGCCAGTCGGATCGTGTAGCCTTTCGTCTCGACTGACAGCCTTAATATATCTATTCGCGACGCGTTTCATCTCCAACAGTTTAGCTATATAATCCGACTTAATGCCGGCTGATTCAATTCAATGAGCCTGCCGTGAAAGCGCGAAAAAACGTAGCGATCGGTCATCGAGCGGCGACGCTCATGGAAATGCCTTTAATTCCGGTCGATAAGGAAACGGTTTGCCGTCGTTGCTGTACGGCCGAGGCAAAAACTCAAAGGATATTCAATGTCCGTTCGAGGAATCGTTCTCGGTGTACACGGATGTCATATATATATATTTTTTACATTTTCGTTCCAATACTTTATTATCCTTTTCCTTTCTCTTTGAACCGCCCGGTGTAACGGATTTTTTATTGGGATCGTCGCAGATAATTGACACCATATATTTCAGAGCGCAATTATACTTGAAATTATTATGATATTCATATTGTCAGACCGCATGAAACAGAGAGAGCCATCCCTTGGCACACCGTATCCCCTCGCACAAATGCACCGTCGAGACACCTAACATATCCAGGAGCAATGAATACAAGCAAGCAAGCTTCTCGACGATTTCGCGGATCAATCGTTTCACTGTCGGGGATCAGTCACGAGGAATCCTTCGTTTCGCCGGAAGAACCAGCCAGGACAGAGGAATAGTCCTTGCGAGTCGGCCCTCTCATTCGATGTAGGTAATCATGCAGCGCATTCCGCGGGTGCCTGAGAAGATTTTCGGTTTCATTGTACGCGAGGGCGGGTTAGAGATCGACTGGTCGAAAAAGGAGGACAGCAGAAATCCCTGGACGCAAGCGGATCGTCCAAAGAGGGACGGAAGAAGGGACGCGAATAGAGGGAGCAAAAGAAACGTCTCGTTGGAAGAAAAAGGCGGCGCGGCGGATGAAGATGAAGAAGAACAGGGGGAAGAAGATAGAGAAAGAAAACGAAATGGTAGCCAGAGCCCGAGCAGATCCACCGTTCTGTAGGCTCGCTGGAAGCAAACGACGCAAAAACTGGCGTGCATTGTCCCCGACTGAGAGGCAAGCCATGCCGAAGCCGCGACAGCGGAGGAGTGAGACCGCGATAGAACCGGAGGAAGCTATGTTCACCGCTGGATCCATGCATACCAACCTTCCTGGCAGCATCGACGATCCTACCGAGAAAAGAAGAGAACCGCGAGGAGCTACTCTGCGGACGCAGCTACGAGAATGGTAAGGAGTAGAGGAGGACGGGACGACGATGCGAAGCAGAGGAGGAAGAGGAAAAGGGCTGAGGAGGAAGAGAAAGGGATGGCAGCACACGGTGGACGCCGCGGTCGATTTGATTTTTAAATGCAAACAAATCTACATCGTGGCAAAAGCGCCGCCGATAGCGTGCGCGCGCGCGCGCGCGCCCGAGCGCATTGGTTCACAGGAAACCGACGTTATTCCGCTACCGGCCGATGTTTGAGCGAAACCTCGTCACTGGCGACTCGACTGGCTGCCGGATATTTTTTTCAATCATCCCAGCCCGCCGCGAAGTTCCCCGCTGATCCTTATTCTTTTCCTGTCTGATCCCCTTGCCCCCTGGCAGGATCCTTCTGTCCGAGGGATCTCTCGTCCGTGGATTCTGTCCTCCCAGCCGTGGGACGAGACAGCCTTGCGAACCGAAGGATCGCGGGTCGTAAGTGGATCGACGATTTGTCGAGAGGGTAGATAGCAGCGGTGCCGGGGAGTTCCTTGAATTTTTCTTGGATCTGTGAATGATGTAGAGGTCATTTGGCGAATCAATATTGGGTGGCTAACAGCGCGTCCTAAACACTGTATTTATCGAGCCACTCTTTGTTACAAATATCTGCGGACAATCTCTTTAAAACTAGCTCGCGAATCTCGCACAGTACGATATCGATAATAAACGTCGGATGTCGGTGGCGAGATTTATCAAAGAATCCACGCCGACGACCAGGACTGCCGAAGCACCTGCCCGATCTTTCCACTTAAGCAGAACATATCTAACTTCTTTCTGATTGGCAAACGAAAAAGGCGGCGGGCGCATCGCGAAAGAAGCACCGCGAAAAGTTCGGCGGATGCCGCGTGTCCGCGACGAGCAGCTTCCACGGGTTCCAAGTAGGGTGTAATTGCCGGCGGTGACGGGACGAGCTTGTGTCCCAACATTGCAGCATGCGCTTGTCAACGTTCATAAGTTATGAAACGGCGGATAAGGTCCTGTCCGGGGCCCCTCTGCGGGAGAGAACGCACGAAAAGGGACAACGACGAACAAGTGGGACCAAGAACGACGAGGAGCAACGTAACGGACAGAGGAGGACGAACAGAGGCTGTCAGGGTGCACGGAGGGGGAGGGACATAATTGCTGGTGGATTAATGAGACGGCATAATTGCACGATAATCGACGATCGTTTTATTAGGCGACTCGACTGAAAGTCCCTTGGCCGGCGAGTACAGAAGACACCGCTCGGGCAGCGGTCGCATATTATTATAAGGAGTAGCTGGCATCGTTCGCTCGGGGTAGGTATGCCCGGCTGGTCAGAAATGACAATTACCGAAGATCCTTGCTAAATGCGCTCGGGAAGCCATCGCGCTTCCTTTCTGTGGCTCGCGGCCGCGCAACATCCACGGAATGCGATGTCATTCCTGTGCGCAACGAGTGTCGTTGCACCGCAGCGAAATCTGGCGATGGTGGGAAAGTGGACGCCGACGAAATGGAGTAACGGAGCGAGTATTGTAGGACGATTCGCGAAACGGCGATGGTGCGTCAATCGCGTAGACAGGTGAAAAAGGGGTATAGGAGGGTCTAAGAGGAATCGCGGTGTTAAGAATAGTTTATAATACTGTTACGTAATTGGAACCTTTTTGTGCGACCCGCGGCTGAATGAATTATTGGATTAAAGTCGACTTGACTGCGTCGAGGGCTGTAATGAATTTTGATGCGTTTGGAAAGCATGGAACTACACGGACGAATTAAGTTAAGACAGGCGCTGATGATATTTTATGTGCTATTAACACTAGCGGTACAGTAACTGTTTATTACCGGTATAAAAGATAGCCAATTAATTCGGGTCATATAAAGAAAAAACTGTTTTCATTACGCCCGGCTGTGCGTCCTACTTAAACGCGCTTTGGAAAAGGTTATCTTCCAGGGGAGGAATAAAAATAGAGTTGTGCAACTTTGGTGTTTCAGCATGTACAACGTAACAAAATGAAAGATGAAAATTTTTTTTCTGACTGAAAGTACCATGGATTCGAAGATTGAAGTCTCCTCTTTACAACGACCATATAACAGTTGACGTACGATTTTTGTTCTCACCATTTTATCGGACTTTGAATGAAAAGTGATCTACCGGCATTTAAATAACCTAAGGTAGACCAACGGGCAGGTTGCATGGTTCTCTTTCAAGTTCGACAAAATGCCTAAAAAAATTGAATTGAATTCTTTCGATGACCTTTTCATATCAGAAAACGGAGCAAAATTTGGTTCGCGTCAATTGCATGCCTTCTCGCTGCATCGTCTCATATCCTGATTTCTGCACACTATTACAATTTTTCTCGGCAAATCGAAGCCGGTACCAGCCTGCTCCAGAACGTAGACAAGTTGAAGGAAAATCGAGGACTGCCCAGTATGCGGGTATTCGTCGCATACCAGTTGAATCTCTAGCCTCCTCTCGTATTCTCGTCGTGGCGCGAGGGCCGTTGCCTCGTCGTCGAGATGAGAGACTAAAAACCCGCGGACGCTCCGCAAAGGGACATTTAAATGATGTCGCCGCGGCTCTGGGGGGCAAGAGAATGAAAGGAAGAAGGAGGGAGCGAGCAGCCACCACGGAATAACTCAGCAGCCAGCTTCCTTCAACCGATTCCGCCTCTTCCTCCGCAAGGTTAGAGACGAGCAAGAGATGGACAGACGACAGAGACTTTGCACAGCCAACGGTCCAGCGTCGCTCTGACATCCAGAACCTTAGATCCTTCTCTCCTTCTCTCTCTTCAACGAGCATTCAAGGATCTTTCTCTCCCTCTCCCTTTTTCTCCTCGCCGTTCGCTGGACGGAAGAAGGTTGAAAAGAGGGTACAGTGGAGAACCACGGGGGCGGACGCAGAGAAGAGGAGGATGCTAATCAGATGCCGACCGTGGCGGCAACATCAAAGACCGCTAGCGTCAGGCCTTGTCACCAGGTACGAGAACGTCTCGCCGCCAGCCTCGCCTTTATTTGAATGCGCTATCGTTGGGATACGCGACGATGACGAGCGCAACTTTTTTCGTGCGTCTCTGGAACGCCGACTCGGGCCGGGGATGATACGAGAAACGCGGCCAGTTCGGGGTAAAGCGGCGCGGAACGCCGTCGATCGGAGCCGTTCAGTGGATCGTTCCGGGGAACTGGGGCCACTTGGAATGCCGGAGGATTCGATGCAGCGGGCTTTGTGCTTCTCTGATTAGAGGAGAGGCTAGGAGGTAGCGGAGAGCGAAAGTTTATACGGGAGGGTTTCATGGAATATTGCGCAGACGAGCCTCGGTTATGCAATCACGGGGGTGGACGTGAATGTTTTGCAGTTGGTACTGATTGTGGGGGAAAGTACTCGAGAAAAGAAAAATATTTGCATAGTTCGATTTGGCGATACAGTAGTCGTGAATAGTTGAACGGTCGATACTGGCGCAAGTAGAATGAGCCTCTAGTAGTCAGACGTTCCCTTAATGTTCATTCTCTGATACACTGAACTTAATATTCGTATGCCAATAGCAAATTTATCGAGTCTGTATAAAACCTGCAGCCTACTATTCATTTTCCATGCGTCTGTGCACCGGTTCTAAATCGTGCAAAGATTCGATCATCGATGATTTCAGGAAACATTTCGACGCAGCCGTGAGTAACGCGTCAAAGCTTCGCGACGTCCAAGTACGTACATATCTGTACAAGGCGGGAAATATATTAAAGCTTGTGCTCGCCACGCTGGTTAGGGTTAAGAACTGGATATAAAGATGTTGTTTGAGGCGTCGGACACCTGTGCCACGGCCTGCTGCCTCTGCATATGGACTGTTTCTCTCGCGTCTCTTCCACCGCTTCTTTCTCCTCTTACTGCCGCCCCGTGAAACATCATAACGTGCACAGTACTCTATTGCCCAGCAACCAGGCGTTCGCGGGCGCACACATAGACAGTGCACAACGAGGAGACGGAGCAGTACGTAACGTATGTAGCCTGCATTAAGATGCAGACGGTGATAAGAACGACTTTACGATCTCACGCTCGGACGATTCATAGCCCGGCGATGTATGAACGACCGTCGTTTACTGGTGTTCCCGCGGTATTCCTTACACCCCCTGCTCTGACTCCGTCTCCGAAGCTTGCCACGAGTTCGCAAGGGTGCGCCTTCTTGGACGATACCGGGCCGATCGATGACCGATCATCAGTGATCATTCCAGCGAGCGCCATTGAATTTAAATATTGGGATTAAAGTCTAGGAAATCTTGAACCCTGTAGACTAGTTTGGACAGTCAATATACTCACGTGGCCAGCAGGATTTTATGCGAATAAAATATGTGACGTGACAATTTCCACCGCTCAAGTTTTTCTACGAACACCCAATTCGGATCGAAAAGTACGCGATGCCCAATCCATCGAATAATCGCCTATCGAGGGTGAAAGAAGCGCAGGTGCTCGCGAAATCGCACGGGCACGGAGCACACCGTCGGTGGACGATTCCGGTGGATGCAGTCGAGAGGTCCCGGTGCATCCTGTTGCATATTTCACCTGGCAGAACCCTTTTAGCCGTTTCAGCGGTGCCACGGGCGCACGGGCGTGTAAATCAAACGCGCGCTGCCCGCTTGTAAATCTCCGGATAAATACACACCGTGGAGATAATTTACGCAGCCAGCGCATCCACGCTGTTCTCACTTTCTATCCTTCCTTGTCTCTCCTCCCTCCCGATGCTTTATTTCTTTTCACTTGTTACCCGAGTGCAGTCGATTTTCGGGCCAGCATTCGACTGTACCTCTGTCCCGGAAGGCGAGGAACCCGTCAGGTCTCCTCATTATATCCGTTCCCCTCGATCGTTACGGCTCCGCGACGTTGATACGTCGATAATCTGTCGCGGTGCAGAAAATATTAGCAATATATTACGGGAGAACGATGTATGCACGTCTAGAGGATTTCTTTCTGCCGGGCTATTTGTCTGGCCAGTAATGAGAGGAATGTTTACCGACACCTTCGGATAATTATCGGGTGAGCAGCGGCGGAGATTTAGGGTTGAAAGAGGAGCAAACGTTGACTGGAAGATCGGCCGGATCCTGCACGCTGATCGTTCCGTTTAATTTATAACTTTCGACGACTTCATCCGCCCCGGTTCCTTTGTATTCGATGTTATTTCATATTTCATACACAACGATACTGTTACGATTTTTTAATGACAGCCTTGGGGAAAAGCAGATGGTATCCGACGATTCCTTTCCGCGACGTCCAATCTCTTTCAATGACACTTTTCATGGATAGATCGACGCACCGAACTATCATTAAATGAATATCACCGTCTTGACGAAAATGAATTAAATCCAGAATTCATCCGCGTGTCGTGTCATGACCGATAAAACTTCAAAGTACTCCCGAAGCTGTTCCGGCAAATTTTCGACGCGTCGCGGTAAAAGAGCAATGACGGAAAAAGCTTCTATAATCGACACAAAGCTTGCCACAGCGTTTCACGTTCGTGAAATATATTTATCCTGTCGTTCCTCGAGCAGTTCACTGCACGAACGTTCAATACAAAGCATACATCGTCGATGCACTTTTAATACCAACGATCCGTTCGCGCGGACAGATTTGATGCATCGACGGATAAGTAGCCGCGAGTTCTCACTTCATTTATCAAGAGACTGGCTCACCTGTCGTCGTCTGCCTTCCATTCACCGCGCGGATCGTTCCGGACACAAGCACGTGTACATTAGACGGCCCGTGGATCGACTGCAGATACGATAAACCGCATGGACGATAGAATCTAATGGATGATCTCCGGAGCAACGTGTTGGTTCGCGACTGATAAGATTCCCGGCGTTTTCCATCGCACCGCCCGTGAAATCGATCATTCGTAGGATTAAAGGTACCTCGAGCTTGGCTCCCTATCTGTGCTGTGCCGATTTCCACCGGTTTCATGAATCGATAATGAGATTAAATCTGGTTCGTGTGCTGTTAACGAAGTCATCGCGTTATCGGTGCAATTAGGAACATCGTTATACATTACGCGAGATATCAGGCGTATCCGTAAATAGCCGTATAACTAAGTGCTCTCCAAAATATTCGATTGAACGATTGGAATAATTTAGTAGCAATTCGTCGATCGATCAATTCACGTTGCTCGTTAATTGCGAATTTCTACAAAGTCTGCGTAATATATAAATACTGGTATCCCTCAGACTAGTGGGACAACAATTCCCAAAATTCGTTCAACGAGAAAATTTCAATTCTAATTCAAGAATTCCATTCGCCTCTCCCTACCGTCCGTTTTACAAGAGGCATCCTCTAACAGTCGGTGTTTATTGTCGAGGAAGTACACATATTCTATTCACAGGAGCAACCAAAGCAGCGCGGTACACGCATTTCTACACCCGGAGCCATCGACACAGGTCTCGTAACGCACTCGTGGTGCGTGAATCGTGGCGTCCATTCGTTTTCGCGGATATCAAAGCGGGGGCTGCCGGTGGAACGCATTGTTCCACATCGAAACGTGTGCTTTCGAGAGAAATATCGATACGACCGCGAAAGAAGGGGTGTCAAGCCGCCGACTGCGCGGGATGTCGGGTGCTAACCTCTTGATCTTCGATCACGGGGCGCAGGACGACGCTCGAGAGGCCAGTGCTCGTGGCCGTGGCCGCACGATAAATAACCCTCGACTGGTTCTGCATATATCCACGTGTATATATACGGATGACATGCCTTTATGCAACGTGGGTCACGTCCAGGCCGCGAGTCGCGAGCTTTCTGGTGCTAGATCCTTAGCCCAGCAGGATGTCGATCTTCTGGGAACGCACGAAACTGTTTCGGCGGTGAACCGAGACTGTACGGTGTGCGCAGAATGTGTTCAGACTGGCGCTGATATTGGTGACACTATTTGCAAATTATATTCGCGTGATTCATCAGTCGCGATTGATAAAGCGATCGACGCTAAAGTCAAATTCTGTCAGCAATTAACAATACATTTTAGAACTCACTTAGGATGTTAATTGATCTGACATTTAAAGGAAGACGCAGCTCCATGTTCAGAAAAAAATCGTACTCAATGCTACGTAATAGTTCATCCTACCACTGCGTCGCTGTGACGATGTAACATTTGTCAATATTTTTCTTAATCAATTGAAGAACGCGTCACGATATATTGACGTTCCAAGGACCATCGAAGCTTCGAAGCGAATCGATTAAAACGTACGAATCAATCGGCGACCGGGTCCAACGAGGTCCCGAGGGAACGAGACTCTTCGCTGATCACGCGGCCGAGACTCGAGGGCGATAGATCCCGATTTCG
The DNA here is from genome assembly GCA_963667235.1 of Nomada lathburiana. Taxonomy (NCBI): domain Eukaryota; kingdom Metazoa; phylum Arthropoda; class Insecta; order Hymenoptera; family Apidae; genus Nomada; species Nomada lathburiana. The sequence continues at coordinate 10,722,239 of OY763905.1, read as the reverse complement.
TTCCAGCAATTCACCGGGGCTCGCGGCCCGGATCGTGAATTACCATCGGGCGAACGTCGGATTGGTCGTGCGTCGAGGTAGATAGTAGGTAGGTCGTAGTTTCATTCTCGGCGGGTGCTTCGAAACCTAACCCGCCCTCTCTCCCTTTCCCTCCTTCGACCGTCATCCTTCTCTTTCGACTTGGTCGTCCGCGGAGCCAAAGTATAAGGCTCGTAACACCCTTCACGAATCGGACGCGGTGCTAACGACTTTTAGATCATTAGTTACTGAAACTACCAATACAATTATCGGGCCCGGATATTTATTCCCTTAATCTTGGCCCCGGGACTACGGCGAGATTGCGGGCCACGGCCAATTCGCCCCGTCGAAGGCTATTCTCCTCGTTGTTCCGCAGACACGGTCGCGTTCGCCCCATTGTCGGCTGATGCATTTTGCAGGGCGACCTTCATACCGTAACCTCTTAATTCACGGGTCCCCGATTATCGTAATAAGTCGGCCGGGGAAACGCGGCTTCGTTTCCCCCTTTTTCGCACAGGACCGGATACTTTCGGATGATTGATGCGCCGCGTGGTTTTTCGTGTTTCTCGAATACGCACCGGGCCAGTCGGGTTTCGGAATCGATTACGCCCGTGGATCTGGACGGGTTGGGGGGAGGCTGTTCGGCCTCTGGCAGCGTGCGGGATGTCGAGGTTCCTGTGTCCCGAATCATACCGCACGCGTATTACTTTTTCAGCCATATTCGCTTGTTCAATTTCAATGCACTTGCCGGAAATCATAGTGGCCGGCGTGCATTTGCATTGCTCCCGCCCCCCTCCCCCTGTGATCAACTAACGCGCGCACATCTCACGTTTAATTAATATCCGAAATCGGACGTCGGCTTATCTCCAGGCTGTAGCTCAAACGCGAGAGCGCCTCGTCGTGGAAATACAGCGGGAGGGTTGAACAAAGAGAAGGGAAGAACAGATCGGGACAGAGCTAGTCGAAGCTCTCTAGCCGTGAGGGTAGCGGCATTTGCAGAGCAAAGAAGTCATTATATTTCCTCGAAGCGTCGCGAGCAGCTTAATCAAGGTGGCAGCCGAGCGGAATCAGCAACGACCCCATTAGTTTTACGTTTCGTCCTTTTTTATCTATCCGCCTGCCCTCTGTGCCCACCATTTTCACCCTCTTGCACACTCTTTTTCATCCCCCTTCCTCTGTATCCCTCCTCCCTCCTCCATCTTTCTCGCCACTCTTGGCCTCCCTCGAGGCAGAGGGGCTCGTGGGACTCATTGTCCAACCTAATAACCGCAACTTTTAATTGAATTTCGCGACCGGCACCGAATCAACTTTCGCCTGGTTCAGCTTCGAACTGATTGGCGGCCGTCCTGGTCGATTACTCACCTGCGGAATTGAAGCGGACGGTCTGCGGCGTTCTTTCGACGTCTGTTTTTGTCGTCGTTTGACTCGTTTCAACGGCTGTTAGGTGAATTTTTGTTATATGTGTTGGAGTTCTTTATCGTTCCGTGAGCAGCAGAGAAGTATTGTTATTATTATTATTATTGTCGAGTTTAATATTAAACGCGTTTCAGCGATTCCGAGGGGGGTGTTTATGTAATCCCGTGACTCACGAAGCGCGGCGGAAGTGCAGTAGACGTGAATGGAGTGTGCAATTGGGTTGATTTACGTTAATAATGAATTTCCATTGCATAATACACGTTTCTTAGCACCTCGCGAATTCGTTAATTAAATTTGATTGGTCGGTTTGGAAATTTTCCCCCATATATTCACAATGATCGAACTTCTGCTTGCCGGTCGTACGAATCTTTAAAAATCGATCTAAGTCGATGTATCCATTTCTTTATCATTTTCTTAGAAAAACGAAATGACGAAAGGTAATAGCAAAAATCAGCGTCGCATTATCAATCACCTCACCGCGCACCGAGTTACACAATGGCGAGGATTTCGTGGGCAGCCCCGCGTCCCGTTCGATTTGTTAATTTGTTCGTCACGTTTACACGGTAGCCGTTAATTCGAGAGACTAATCGAGGAGGGTGTACGACGTAAGAGGAGGAGGAAGATGGAGAAGAAGTAGAAGAGGAGGCAGAAGTAGAAAGGGAGAAGCAAGAATAAAAGGACGAAACGGACGAGGAGTGGCACGACGCAGTCAAATAGGGGGAGAAGAGAAATACGAAGAAAGGAGAAGCAAGATGCGGAGGAGGAGAACGGATTACGTCCACCGAGCTGAGCACGTTTGCACGCACCTGACGAGGAGGGAATCCGTCGGGGGAAGAGAATGGCCGTTAATTACAATACACGATTCGCTTAATTGCATTCTTTATGCAGTCCAGTGGCGATTTCTTTTCCGACGTGGCTTGCGCGAAGAAGTTGCACGGCCGGTGTCCACGTACGATCGTGGGATCCGTCGTTTTAATCTTTCGACCGGTGAATTCGATCGTCGCGACGTGAAGTCTTGATTCGCCGCGATTGGATGGTAAATAGAAAAAGTGTCGCAAGTGCTCCGCGATCGAGGTGTTCTCTATCCTCTTGTTTTTTTTTACTTTTTAAATACAAACGATCCTAAGGTTGGCGAACAGGTGCGGCGTAAAAACTTGACCTGCTCGTTGCACATATACGAACGTGAACGCGATTTCTTGAATAGTCATTACCTCACAGCAGCGGATACGATCGTAGATCGTCCGATTCGCTTCTATTTTTTTTTTTTCCATAAAGATCCTGTTTCCGATTTAATCATATTCTACGCATTTGCTCATAAAAGTGGAACCGTATAAATTTCCCAGCCCGCTACTTCGCCGGGCTCATTGATTTTCAACCTTCACGGAACTCGCCCGGCTACGGGTGTTTTCCATGAGATGGCAGGAAGGGTGCTTCCTCTTCTGGATCTCTGTTGGTGCTGTTGGGATCGTTCATCCCCTTCCCAATGATTTTAAGTTCGATCTTCGAATATTCTATCCCCGGAAAATTGGTAATAGCCAAGTATTGTTTGTTCAAATCGAAATTTCTTTCAGCATCCGAATTGGAGGTAAAATCTGGGCGCGTTCACCACGCTATCGGTCACTCCGATTGTCGATGACAGTATCGATGACGTGGTATCTCTGCTGCACATTCCATCGAGCTTCGTGACACGGTGGCGTCACTTCCTGCAGGAAGCGTGACACGCGGTATCGCCGACGTAGGTGGGCATCGTCAGAGGCCTCGCGTCACCTGATTCACCCGGTGCACAGGTGCAGCGGTGCAGAGGAGCCGGAATGCCGATCTTAGATAACTCGCTTCTAATCGGATGCATTGGCTATTCGTGCTTGGCTCGTGCCAGCGTTCACCATCCATGCACGCGAGTTATCGCAACGTGGAATAAAATTTACCCAAGAATTCGGCGGCAGGTACGCTCGAAAGCTTCAACCCTTTAAATTCTCGGCAAATCCTCGGCCTGTATCGCGTATCAGGCATAATTGCTTGTTAATTATTCATTACGTTTATGTAGCGCGCTATTCAATATGCCAGACCCTGTGATTTACTTGCGATTGAACATTTCACGCTTCGCAATGGCTCGCTCAATTACTTGCCGCGTATGCCCGCCATTAGACGCGGAACGTGCTCGTGCATGCGTACGGTGTTTCGTATGCAGGATCGCAACGCGGAACACGCACCAATCTTACCACCACGTGCGGAAAACGATTTAACAATTATAGACAGCTCGGACTGTGCGAGGAAATTTGTTGCGGATCGACGATGCTCATCAACCTACTGCAAAGCGTTTCGACGAAACCAGCTATTGGAGTAATTATTCCCTTTCCAGCTAATGAAATTATTAACCGTGTGCACGCAGTTTCGAGGAAGGAGGTCGCGGAGAGAATGCTCGTTAACCGGTTTAAATAAATAAAGCTCTCGTTAAAAAAATGAGAGGAGGGGATCGGCGAGGCATTGTTGAAGAATTTTCAGTTACGCCAGCGCTGTAAAATCGCGTAAATCGCTTTTGCAACCGGATCGAAACAATTGTCGGCTATTTAATAAATTGGCCACTCGATTTATTTCCCTCTGCCTTAACCGGGCAAGACCCGAGGAAAGAAGTAACACGAGAAAAAGGAAAGGAGACACTTGAATTATTATCTTTGAGAGAACGCCCTCGAAATAGGAACGCGTTCCTTATTTAAACGAATAAGAACGATCGGGTCTCCTGTGCTCGATTATTAGTCTCCAGGCAAGTCCTATGGCATTCCTGACAAACCACCTGCTTATGATCCGGATAGTCCGGATTGTGCGACTTTGACGGTCGGGATATCTGGCACGCCGCGATTCTGACATAGCTCTCCCACATTAACGTTAGCCCAGCCAGCCAATGACAGCGACGCGATTGGCTTTCGCAATTTTTATCATTGCAACACCAGGACCTAAATCACCGACGGCCTTTTGCATTTCGTTTACATGCTGCTAAGTGTTCCAGTGTCGTCATTCGTCATCGATTCACGATTTCAATGCAACTGCGCGAAGAATTTCTTATTTGCCAGGTTCCTCGAATTTTCTCGAACAGCATGTTGGGTAAGATCCAGGGCAATAAGGAGCAGAATGGTTTGGAAGATACGGTTGCAAAGCGATTAATGATCCTGGTCATTAGCTTCAGGTAAGATTTCAGTTTCGATTTGTCTTACGGTCTAACGAGGATGACTTAACGTTCCACGGTGATTGTTCTTTAGTTCGCGAGACTTTCTCCCGTTTCGCAACGCGATTACTGTTTGCATTCGATACTTCCTCGCAAGACTAAACCAATCCTCGGATGATCCGAATTCAATCTCGATACCCTTTGTAGTTCGCAAGGGACGCATCGGTAAACTGTTGACGATACACTAGTAGGAATGGAAAAATCCTTTGCCAGCATCCTTTGACAATTAAGTCTCGTCGCAACAACTTTTGTCCCCCGAAGAAATGAACCAGAAAGATAAATCTCCCAACGAGCATCAACATACGCGCGCAAAAAGGAAAAACCGCGACGCTTCTTTTATGTCTGTAGAAGCAAGTGACCGGTAAAAAGCAGCAGGTCTAATCTACCGCGCTTATTTCTGCAACACCCCGTGTACACAGAATGTCTCACGCACAGGAGCGCGTGCTTACGCGGTATAATGCACGGACGGGCGTCCGGTCGCGGCCATTTACGGCGATTTTAACCATTATATTACGATGCTGGTAGCATAATGAAGGTGAGTTTTTCTCCTAGCTAGCCTAGTCGAGAGAGCTCCTCTCGGCCCGTTGTCGCCGTGGCGCATACGCAGTTCCAATTCTCACGGTGTCCCTTATGGAACTCGCTTATGGTCTGCCTCCCACCAGTACCGTTTCGATCTTACCGTCTCCCTTCATCTGCCGTCGCCTTTTCTTTTCGCCTTTTTCATCTCTTTCCATTCCATTTTCCCTACCCTGCCGAGTGGCCAACGGCGATCGCGCCGGCAAAAAAACACCACGGTGCACCGAGGAACGGTTAAATAATTACTGTCGTTTGTAAGGCGGCCGAGCTCATAAATGGGCGACAATCATGGCTGCTCGGCAAAGTTTGGCCCTTCGTTGCGCGATTATTTTCTATTGGCGCATATATCGTTCGCGTGTCTCGTCGCGGTTTTTTTTTCTCCTTCTCCTCTTACTACGGGGGTACTATGGTCGCGGGGGATTTACGGAGAACGACGGGAGGGCCACGCAAACGCGATAATACCGCGTCACCATTTTCATCGGCGTCCATCACCGTATAGAGGAATCCGAGGAGCACAAAGTATTCAATAATTGTTGGCTGAAGTGCGTCGCGGGGGGATATCGATCAATGAATCATTTCTCCGGCTTTCCTTCCCATTTTCCCACCTGTGCAGACGGATTCTGCTACGTAAACCGCGCGACTAACGCTGGACGCCGGCCGTCCAGTCTTTTCCCCGGCATTCTTATCCTTATTATTCCACGGGACATCTCCGGGTGAAATCCGGTGAAAGGTATAGCGGCCTCTAGAAGGAGGACATTACATTCTTTGTACTTAGTTGGCCCCTGCCTCCTTTCTTTCCGCCGTACGTCCAAGCAACCCCCTCTAGCTTCCCTTAGCCAGCAGCCAGCCAACCCTATTCTCGCGTTGAGTGAAAAGTTTTACTCGGGATATTACGCCTCACCCTCCTGTAACGTCGGAGGATTCCACTCTCTCCTCATCCTCCGTTCAACCCCGTCTACAACCCCCCCGCCGCTTTCCCTCTCTCTGTTTCTCGTTACACGCCAACTCTGCCTCGTTCCATCTACGCTTCTCCCCTTTACCTCACCCTTAACGCGTCTTCGTCGTTTTTCGGGAGAACGGCAGGCGACGCAAACATAATATCATTACTATTTCGAAGTCTCGTTTTCTTATGACTTCGAGAGGACATAATGCACCTAGTCGGGAGTCCTTTGTTTGACGTTCTCGTTGTTTTCGGAGCCGGAACTCCGTGGGAGGGCCGCTGGCAAACTTTTCGTTCCTCGACTCGCGCGATAGGTCCGTTGTTAACAGCGGGACGGGAGTGAGATATTTAGAGGGTTTACAGCCCGTCCGAATTTTGGCAAATTCGGGGCAAGCTCGTCTTTGTTGATAATTTCTGACTCGACCTCAACTTTTATAGGCACCTTCATTTCAACATAGTTTCCATAATTCGGTCGCGCATCTTATTTTTTAACAATTACCCGCACCGTAGCCGCCAAACAATTCCGTCCCTCAAGTGGATGTAAACCACGTGCCCGCCATTTTTTTTTATCTCGAATGTAAAAAGATCCACCCTTGAGGATCGTCTACGAGGAAGGAAGAAGAATGATAGGCCGGTTTCGTTTCCAAGGGTTCGCCGCTGCGGAGGGTTGAAACTGTAAGGGGGTAGTGCTGGTGGGGTGACCGTCTCCACAGACGCAGGATCTGCATACGACCTCGCGCACGCACCGTGCAAATCACGTTCGCGGGACGAAGAAGAGAAATAGCAGCGCGAACAGGAGAGAACGTCGGAGAGAGAATCGTCGCGTTACTATCGACCAATCGTTGGCAGACCTGCGTACATCAGCGTGCCGCCTATAGGCCACCCCTAACCTGCCAGCCACCCCCCGGCCATATTGTAAAATATGGATCGCGGAGGTGTACAACACCCAACCTAGATGGTAGCTACCCCCTTTCGTCCCTTTCCATCCTCCACCACCCCCCGCGACGTCATTCACCGCGTGGCTTCGAATGTGAAGTACTCGCGTCACGTTCCACCACCCCCCCCAGTCGCTCCCTTTCCCTGAAAACTTATATTTTCGGCGAATTTTTTCGCCCACCCTTCGCGTTTATTTATCTGGACAAGATGGATCTCGCGTTCGATCTTAATTCTCGTAGCGATTATGATTGCACGTATCACCTACTATTGGTATTAGGATTATTATTATCTTTATTCCGTCTATCCGTCCAGATTTTCCGCGAGTGTAGACATTTCAAGGGGAAAAGAGGCGGAATCATCGAATCAGAGAAGAATACGCTTTAGTGGCGTACTTATTAAATATAGCGAAGGGGAACTCGATGGTGGATTTCCCGGTAAACGGTCCGCTTCTAATCGTCGCTCTTTACGACGCCAAGAGAGGAGCTATCGTCGTCGCTAATAGGAGCGGAGGAATTCGAGGCGACTTCCGCGTTTCGTAGGATAAAGGAAAAGTTACTGAACCGTGCACGGAGACAAGTCGACCATGCGAAGTTATGTTTCAGTCGCGGCACCGTAAAACAGATATCGCGACATTAATGACTCGAGAAGTGGATTTTGCTCATTTTTCATCGTCCCCGTCGCCACGACGAACCGTAATTTGTCCCGGGACGCGAAAATACGAATCGTTTCGCGATACCATTCGATACTAACGAACAGTCATCCCTGAGAGTTGCGCGAATTTTCCAGCTGTCTGTCAATTTGTCGAACTCGTCAACTTGAGTGCACAGGTACGTGCCTACGTCGACGTCAAACAATTAAATAACTATTTCGTCCTTTCATGTCTTGCATTACTTTCCTACGGCTTCATTAATTATTTGCTGTCAATACAAAGCAGTGGCCCCCTTCCCATATAAAGTCCTCCTTTACGAAATTCGTCGATCGGCTAAAAAATCAAAGGTGATAGAGAAAACATCATCCGTTTTCCATTATCGAAGGTTTTCGGTCAGCGGACGCTGTCAACGACAAGGAGACGTGTTAAACGGAGTGGAGAGAAAGGGAAGAGAAATTCACGCCATTTTTCTCGTTTCGTGAAATTTACGACGGCTGGCGTAGCTCCAGACTCGTAATTCCGCCTTTGAAATAAACATCCGGCTGAGATATCGCGATCTTATCGTATCGAAGACGCTATCAGGCTGATATCCACCTGCGTACATACGTAATAAAGTTACCGCTGCTCGCTTATGCATGCACCGCATGAGAAACAGATTTGATAATTCCATCGACGACAAAATAGACGAATTATGTCCTACTGTTTCGTTGCACAATCTTACCGCGACGTTTTAGTAAATTCTCATCAATTACTGGTGCATTTGTAACGCGCAAGAATTAGCTTCTTTCCCCATTTATCGACCGCCCGTCGCGAACGAATTAATTCACCCCTTTGACGTGTCAAACAAATTGTTTGTCGCCCGCAACGTTGTTCGACAGGTGCATCTCGATGGAACATCACACGGATAAGCAGGCGAGTATCCGTATAAAATTCTGTACTGAAAGCTTTCGATTATTCCTTAATCCATATTTCCTTACAATATTGCTCGGCACTTGTATTTTTTTATCAAGGATACGGACGATAAAAATGTGATTGCACGGTTTAACGTCGAATTTATTGCCCGGCCTCCAATAATTCTGATTGCTCATCTCTTTAATCGCATTTGCAATATGGATCCTTCGATACGACATTCCTCTCCAATAATACCGACAAAAAAAAAAAAAACTTACCGACAACTTTCACCCGTGCACATTATCGCGACAATTATTCCCCGAGCGAAGTAATATCGAAGCGGCAAATAATTTTTACTCCGAACAGCTACGCGTCAGCGGAGAAACGCCTTAGAGCGTGTGTACTTTTCAATGAGAGTATTCTCCGATCGGTTGCACCGGAGTCGCAAAAACGAATTGGTCGTTTCGATTCCCGCTCCATCGGTTAGCGGCCGGCGATTACCGCTCGCCACCGTATAAACGCGCCGGAGAAAGATGCACGTGCTGCGAATTACGCAGATGCACCGGACAGGTCACTCAGCCGGGGGGCCCCGATGCATACGAGCGCATCATCTTGCACGTAGACTCACGCACGCTCGCGCTCATGCAACGACGACAATTTTCACGTTTGCACGCGGCGCACGTGCAGCCGTGTGCATTTATCTTCGGGCATCTGTTACCTCGAATTTCGATCGTAGATCTTCGTCCCGTTCGACGTCACTTCCGTACGATGCGTCGACTTTTCATCGATGGTATCGTTGATTCCCTTTTCTTTCGGTCGTCCGAAACGGTGGGAAAATTATTCTAATTTCCGTTTGCCGCGCGATTGTAAAGCTGTGTTAATAGTAAGAACAGTGACAATAATGGAACTGTCGGCAGGCAGAAATTCTACGTCTCAACAGTTACCTTTTATTTTTCAATTCCTGCTCCATTTTTCCGCCAATTTAGATAACAGCGCGGTAATAAAGCCGGCAGCGAATACGTGTGCCAGATTGTTCTTCGTTGAATCGAGGAAGATTTTCCACTTTGGATTTAAAGGCTCTTCATTTTGAACGATAAGATCGATGCTAGGTTGAGTTATAGCTTGCACGATGCTAGGCATAAAGAAGACGATCCGCAGGTGCAAATGATCAACTATTCCAGCGACAGTTGAGCTGAGCTGATAATCTTCCGTGCGTGCACGGGGCCGTTGAAACGAGACGGTGGCATTTCTGCGACGATCGACATCGTGTGGGGGCGTCTTTTGATCTCCGCCGCCGGTTCGGTCTTTAATACGAACGCGCGGACGGCCCGAGAGCAGCCGGCACGGGTATTGCAGCAAATTCAGCATCGAGCTAACGCGACTCATTTTAATTGCATGCAGACGACCGAAAGTGAAAGTTCGTCTAATGATACCAGAAAGAATTTTCAGACTGGGAAAAATCGCGATTGTTTTCTAATGAAGATAAATTTCAACCAGCATACCACCGAGGAGTTCGAACAAATCCCCGCAAGAAATTCTAAGGCTTCACACCGAGCGTCAGCGAAAGTGCATATTCCATCGGCTGATTTGCCGCAAGAAACATTGCACAATTTCTCCGCAAAAAAAAAAGAAAACAACAACAGGAAAGGAGTTAATTGCCCACTGACATCTACAGGAGAAAACATCGTGAAACAAATGAGGCGAATGTCAAGCCTGATCTCACCTAAGTGCATAATCCAACAGATCGCGAATGAATCCATACGATACTTTCTACCTACGCTCCAGCACGCTGGAATAACTCTCGCTTTCGCCTCTCGATTAAACCCAATCACCTCATCCAGCGGAACAAGAGAACAGCCTTTTATACCGAAATACACGGAGGTAAACGCGGCGCACGTGAAGTGTTTCCTATGCCGATCGTTTCACAATCGGGCCAGCAACAGCTACGTTCGGTTTAAACAATTAGACAGGAGACGACGAAACGAGATAAATCTCGATTTTCAGAGGCTAAGTGACAGCGATGACCATTAATCTGCTCGATCGCCGGAATCGCGACACCGATCTCGCCGCTTTAACGAGCAGGCATAACGCCAACCTCTTTCTCTCTTTCTTCGTGCCGTTTCTTCACCGATTCCTCGTCCATCGGGGGAAACATTTGGCATGGATCATCGTGTTTGGATGGCTAACTAATCCAGTCTCGTTGATCCTGGTGAGAATTTGCTGGAGGCACGGGCTAAGATAATCAATGGTCAGTACGAACGCGATTTTGCCAACGTTGTGAGGCACGTTTTTCTTTCGTACGTTTGCTTGTTCGAGAGAATTGGAAGTACCATTGATAATGGTATGTGTGTGTCTGCGTGTAAATCGTAAGGAGAGGTGGTTGAAGGGAGGGATGGGTCAGGAGGGTGGTTGATATCTGCGAGAGGACCTGCGACCAACCACCCCAGAGCCCGTATAACTCCGATAACGACCACCGACCACCATAAACCCTCGGTCTTTCACTCCTGAAACTGCCACCCTTCCAGGGGTATTCTTTGCGTGGGCTTTGAATTTCGCCCAGCAGTGGATTCTTGCGAATTAGGGTTGCTGCTTTGCTTATGGAGAATGTTCGAAGAGAATTCGGTTCTTGGATAACTCGATCTTTATGTTATTACAGTTAGCGAGATCGACAGAAATAATGTAAAGTAATGAGAGAACGAAAGAAACTAGCAATTCTGTATTAAGAACGTTCCCTATTTTCCAACACACGGGAACCTGAATATAAGAATATTTGGCAGCAAGTATTCATTGAAAAATTCACAGAACCCTTGATTCCTTCACAAAGATTCTCATCAGGGATGCGATTCGAAAGCGCACCGCCCCCCAACAATGCAAAGCTAATTCCGTCAGCTTCCAGGATTCTCTGGCGTCATAAAGCTGATATTAGTAAATTGCGTGGGGTCGTTACTTAATATCGCAGCCCGACGAAATAAAGCGGGCCGTTTCATATCAGAAACAGCGCTAGCAAGAGGGATCGCCGGGCAGCCTGTCCTTCGGTTAACACAAGTTTACGCAAGCCTGTGGTTTCTTTACGACCGTCCTGCACACGTCGATAGTGGTCGCGAGCAGCCGAGGAAAAATTCTCAGCCTCGTCGAGCTTTATGAACGTTGGCTTCTCGTGTAAACGCGCGACGGATCCGCGAGCTGCTGTAAGCAGGTAATTATTGCTTCGACAACGCAATATAATTCCTCCTCATGGAGGATCGTAAATTTGGGCCACTCGCGTCGTTCGCCGTGTACTTAGTTAGATGCTTTTCAAGAATCACTTCACACAGCACGAAAGAAAGTACGAAAGTAGTATGTACCTTCATTTGCCACTAAAAGATCTTCGACGAAAATGAGCTCGGGGATGTCAAAGCACAGACTGTCCCCTTTGAAACGAGCCCGGGTGGGCTGTCGTGCGATCTTTTTTTTTAACGAAGTTACAGCAGATAAAAAATCGTTAACATTTCAGCCAAGATTTAGCGATCCCTTAATTTTGTTGCCAGGCGTATATATGTATGCATTAGTGTTTCAGTATTTCTCCAGGACGGAGATCGTCGTTTTTGCAACGAGTAGAAAATTTTCCACGCATGTTTCCCTTTTTTCTCCTGCCCGTCTGTGGAAGTTGCAACCCCCTTCCCCCTTGGCTCGAGGAGGCAGCTGTCCACGTTTATTACGTATCCCTGTGAGTCGGGTTAATAATGGATTTTCAACCCGTCCTTACCTTTACGAGAATCCTCGTCACGTGATCGCGAGATACCTTGTAGCTGCTGTATACATACATGCGGGATAAGGGCTGGTCGCTAGCGAGAGATCGATTCGGAATTATTATGCCGCTTTTTGCCGTTAGTTTCCCTAAATGCGTGTTCGTCGAGGGTGGATATGTATGTACGTCCCGCGTTTCCCCACGATTATGCGTCGCGCTATCCCTCGCCAAATACTGTACCCGTTTGATAATTAATTACCTCGAAGCGAATACTTTGGGACGGGAAGGGATTATTGGAGTTCGATAATAATTTCCGCGGAACAATTGCGCTCGGTGCAGAAATGGAGATTGGCGGGTGTAACGAGACAGTGCGCCATTCGAGTGCAGGTAAGAAGTGCACGCAGAGATCTGTACAGAGGGTCCACGGATGGGCGGATCACGTAGCAAGGACTTTGCATACTCACTGAACACTCGAGGTGGAGGCGGTGATGCAGTTTGCATACGGTTACGGTGGTGCAGCCTCTCCATTGGTCCAGAAACATCTCGCTGCATCTCCCTACTATGCTCTCCTCCAACTCTTTCGCTCCCACTACCTCTCCTCCCCCTTTAATGCATCTCGTCGTCTTAGTCCAGCGCACTCGCGACTCGTCGTCTGGCTAGCGACAGGTTTAAGCTACTTCCGTGACTTCCAGACGCAACGTTCGCAGAAATCCTGGCCCACAACTCCTACCCCTTTTGCGACGATGTAATACGACGCAGTATGCGCTTGTGCACGCTTGTTGTAAATATTATAAATAAAAATTAATTAATCTCGCGAAAATATTTAAATCTTGCCGATCGATTTTTATCGCATTACTATGTCGCTCTTATTATTTTCATTGCCTTACCAATAGAAGCATCATCCTTCGTATCTACCTAATCTCTTTCTCTCTCCAATTAAAAAATACACTTAAGCCTGCCCGAAATATTCCACCCCGTCGAAAATTAAATCCGACCCGCCCTTAATATAAACAATCGGCCTCATCAATTGCTAAATCAGCTTTCAAAAAAATGTTAAACGCAGTGTCGTTAACACCAGCTAGACTACTGTTTTGCGAACACATTTCCCCCGTTCGCACCTCTGATCGTTCCTCGACGAACAAAAGGGATCCTCGCTCGGGATCAGGTCGAGGCTATCGCGGCGGCCAGTTGGATAACATGTCATCGAAACGAGCCGAGCGTGGAGAAGGCGGGATACCGGGATAAATACGAAATCGATGATAAACTGGCCGGTCTGTAGGCGGGCTCGAGGTAGGGATAGAACGACACCTCCTTAGAGTCGGAATAGCCCCGTATATACACCGACCTATCGTAGCTCGTACGGGTTCTCGAGCTACTTTTTGCTTCCCACGGTTCTGGTCCTCGTCGTCGCAGCTTCTGCGATCGCAGCGGCGCATTCCGTCGCGCAAATCGCCACGCGTTTTCCGCGAGACGCCGGATCGCTCGCGATTCCAAGCGGAAACGTACGCGCGACGAGCGAGATTTTCATGCCGCGCAATCTGGTAATTAACCGGGGGACGGTTCGGGTGACGAAATCGTCTCGTATTCCTTTGAACATTTCTTCCTCTCCGTTGCGGTACTTCATTCTTGCGACGAAGAAGCGGATTACTGACACGCATTGTACGCGCATGGAACGGACAGCGGAATTTTATTCCGTTTCTTCTTGTTCGTAGCATTGCCGTTGCCGTGCTAATTTCGTGGTCGATACTGTATTAGATGGATTAGACGGCCGCAGTCGTTAATGATTTTCTGCGAACCGTGGAATTGCTGGAAGTAGATGTAAGTTTAAGCGTACGCTCGTGGCTGGCCGGGGACGCATTAAACACCACAGATCAGCTTCCTGTAGTTTGTCATTCGCTCCTGGAATCTATCGCTTTCTCCGGCGGCGAGGCGGCGCTCCGCGACCCCCGGTGCGAAACGAAATCGTTGGAAATATACGTTTCTAGTATCGTCGGCGTGTCTGGACGTATATCGTGACGCATCAGGAGGGTGATACTGACTGCGGCAGTCGAAACGGCCAGCAAACATCAGCTTGCAACAGGATACGCAATACAACTATCTTGTAGCATCGATAGAGTCGACGTTCCAATAATAAAGCCGTAAGGGTGCCGTTCTTCTCGCGGAATATGTCAATATCAAAGGATTGAACCCTTCGTATCAAACGGCGACCCACGGGGTACGGAAGTAAAAAATCCATCTGCCTATCCTCGTCCACGTTTTTCCGTCATTAAAATATTATCATTCGCTCCGCCACATCTCCGCGATCCTTATCATCCTTCTGGAGGTTAAATTACGAGCGTATCACCGAATCGATTCGCATTTATTCGCCCGGGTCAACGTCCTTGCGCTTTCTCTGTCCCTGGTCGAGCCTCGTAATTCTCCAGGAATAAGACGACCGTACGAAAAAAGAGATTCTGCCGGAGGGACAAGGATTGCCGGGCAGAGGACGCGATGTAGAGAAAGAGAGGCGAGCGATGGGGTGGAACGGGGTAAGCTCGCGGTAAGGCGATGGCGCATCGCTAGGCGAAAAAAGGACCCGGCTGCTTGGGCCCTTTGCCTTACAATTAGGGAGAACCCGCGAGTCTACGGGACATATTAAATAATTTATAATTGTTTTGCCCCGCTCGGTGATACACGTCGGCGAGTCGTTTACACAGCGAGCTACAGCCGGCCTTTTTGCGCGGCACGGCTCGCAGGGAGACACTTGACAATGATAGATAGCCCGATTCGCGATTATGAAGTCACGATCGCGTTATCGCGAACGCGAATGCCGCAATGGGATACCGGGGTATAATGCCTTCGCCTGCTTCGAGTAAATGTCCGATACGGACGACGCGGCGACGCGACGGTGCGTGTCGTCGTCGTTGCTTGCCGATCTTGGGAACAGGGGCGATCTGTTGGACGTTGGAGGCGAGACTGTCCAGGAAAAAGGGAAGCATTGCGGTGGTTCAAGATTGGGGAACGATTTATGGATTGGTTCATCCGTCTTCCAAGGTGGAAGAAATCTTGAGCATATTAAAACTGCATAATTGACAGCACAATTGTGCACGGGAAAAAAATCATTCTCTATATACTAGAAATTCGATGCAATTAATTCCAGCGAATTGTTACCAATATATTACTAAGAACCTAGCCTGTCAGAGATTGCATCTCGTTTATGGATAAGTCTGAAGAAGGCAGTGGCCGCTATCGACAGCACGAAATAATGTTTGCCAGGGGAAGCAGATACATAACTATCTCGGTTCAGGGGGGAGTTTTTACGCGCGCCAGCTTTTAAATGTCACGGGGAACGTATGCCTGCGAATTCGTGGCGAAACCAGTGGTTTCCGTGGCGCAGTTCAGCTTCGGGAACGACGCGGCACGGAATTATATTCAGGTCGGATCACAGCTACACCGCGGGTTCATAAATCAGAGACCGTTTCCAAGGAGCCTTTACTGTTCACGTGCTCGGTTGCCACGGTTTCGCCGCGACCGTTTTATTACGTCAACCATTGCTTTTCTTACGGTGGCGAACATATTGTTACGGGGGCATCGTACACTTGAATACTTCGCGCGTCCGTTTTCTGTTTCACGTAGAGGGAAACACACGGGGAACGGGCCGGAACCAGCAGTCGTAAAAGCGGGCAGTCAAAAAATTACGAGTACAGTGTTAAGAATTGGCACGACGATCTGTCGAAGCCAAATTGCGATTCGAAGAATTTGTGGGTCCCGAGCTTTTCTTCTTTTCGTTTCCATTGAAACCGTAGGTCACTGATAAACGAATTTTCAAGAGTTCAGGAAAAAATTCCATAAGAATTCTATCTATATACGAGTAAAAATGGTCAATTTTAGCATTCAAAGAGATAACCACAGCGTTGCAAGGAAAATTCCGAATAATCCCAAGTAATAATACCGATAAGCTGCACGTTAAGCATTTGTCTCGAAATTCCTACAAATTTCGTTCACCAGTTCTCCGCGACAGCAAAGATACCAGTTCCCCGTTCTCTGATGAAAAAAACTTCTACATAATTTAACCCTTCCAGCGGACAAACAGGAACGAATTTACGATTAACCAACGCGAGAATGATCGCGATCGAGGCACAGCTCCACGAACCATTCATCGATCCCGTCCCTCTTATTTCACGTCGCTCCTGTCGATCTACTTATTTGTTTCTCGTGTACGTGTGTGCCTCGGGCGGAGGCGACATCAACTAAAATTCCACCGGCGTGTCCATCCATACATATCGATGAGAGAAGGCGATTTCAGCGTCGGTCGAGCGGCCACGGTGTCGCCGCTACAAGCTAAAAGATGTGTCCAGTCGGGACGGGCAAGAAGGACCGATTTCTTCGCGCAAGAAGGACCACGGGGATTGCGGGGCAGCTGACTCCTTGCGTCAAGGATGACGTATGGCTACGCGATCGACCGCGTCCCCCTGCGAATCCTTTTGCACCCCTGTTTTGCCCGGCCCACTTCCGCAATCCCGACAAAAAATCCTGCGGTCGAGGTTTGCTTCGTTTTTTCTCCGCTCGGTAGCAGTTCGTATGCAAAGTTCCATATCGGAGAGGAATTTTTCTGGGCAGGCATTTCTTCGGCTTTCATCCTGTAGATGATTTAATGAACATTTCGTCAGGAGTGAACATGGGACTTCTGTGTTATTGTTTAGTGAAGCTTTCGAGAATTGTGTTAGCTTTAGTGCAGCGTGAATTTTAAAATCGACGAGAACTTTTGCCACGATTACTCCGCTATCCTAGGAATGAGGATAAGTTGCAGTTTGGGCGGTTGAAGTTTGATTAAAATTTAGCAGGCGAAGTAATTGTTGAGCGTCATTTGGTGCCAAGATTTTCTGTGAAAAATCATTCGGGACGTAGGATCGAACGAAGTTCCATGAATCGATCGCCGCGATAAACTCCAGACGAGATTATACTCTATCGACTATCGGCGCGGTGTACGTATAAACTCGTATAAACGCACACGTTTGTATAAATACACGTTTCAGTCTCCGGGGCGAACCTATACGACGAGCGGGACACGGCGGGATCGTAAAATTATGCAGCAGCTACCGTCAGCGGAGGGGACACACCTGACAACCCGTTTAACCTCGCGGTTGCCTCTCATTTATGACAAAAAGAGAAGCTTAGCCAGCAGTATGGCGTTCACGGATTATTAAAGATGGCGTCTACGCGACCGTGTACTCCCATGGACCCGTTTCTTGCGATAGACAGCCTTCCGGTTGTGATCCTGTTGCATTTGAATTCGACATGTTCATGGATCTCATTCTTATTCTTGGAAATAATTTTATAATTACCAGGCACGTTTATACCAACGAATGTTAGATTCAATCGAGGCTACGTTCGATTGGACATTGTCCAAGCACGTATGCACAAAATTAAACATTGCAGATTCTGTACGAATAATTTGTGAAATAATGATTGAAAGAATAAACGATTGAATTATGTTGAAAAGGAAATTAGAAACTATCCGTCCCGAATCGGACACCTCTGCGTGACCCGCGGGGTGGCAATTAATTAGGGACAAACAGAAAAATCGGCCCGATTTCACAACGGGGGCCAGGAGATTATCTCCGATCTGCGGATCCTACTCCCTACCTCTATGGTGGATTAAGGTGCTTCGCGTTGAAAGAAGGAAGCTGCCAGCGAGAGATAGAAGGAAAGAAAGGAAGAATGGAAGGCAGAACGAGAGAAAGCATGGTCAAAAGTGGGGGTGGCATTCGGTTGGCCTCGTGCCTCGCGTTCCAGCCGACGTCTCGTCTCGTCGAAACGCATGCACGTCCGACGTCTGACGTCCGATGTATATAATTTATGAAGTATCTGCATTCCCGGCAATGATAAATCAAGCCGCCACCCGGCAGGAACCGCGAGCATTTGTGGCGCTCCAACGCGGGGAACACTCCGTACAAATACTACGCGCTTCCTTCCCTCTCAGGAACCTCTGGTCCTTTAACCTGTTTAGACTTTAAAGTAGGATATCAATCCTTTCCATGCTGCGCGTGCACGCGTGCGCCCGACGCTCAATGAAAGTTATTAACGACACACTGGACTGTGCGATATTTCTCACGCGAAATTACGATTTGCCCAGGTAACCGATAGATCGGGATAGAAAAATATCACGGGTCGTGAAACTCGAACGGTCCTTGTTTGAGCCGCTGCTCGTGCTAAGACCATTTTCAAACCTAACAGGTAGCTTCCGTCGGCGACGAAATTTCCAGTAGACGACGTCCGTGCAGTATCGCAATGGCTGCCGGCATAATTGAGCTACAAATTCCACGGTGATCAACCGGTCTCGCGATGTGTCTCATACGAAATCGGACGAAACGATCCCGATGGCGGCCGGTAACAATCGTCCGGTCCACGATCGAGGGATGCCCGCCGATTCAAACGAACCGCCGTCGCGGCATTCCATCGTGGCAAAAACCGGGCACATGCGTGGTCACGTACGGCAGCGCAACGCCGCGCAACAACGTGCACCTGATACGTATTCATACACGCCGATTCTCGATTCGGCTTTCGAAAGAACAGGACGACTCGTCTGGACAAGAAGGGGTGGGGCCGAGTGGGTCCACTCCGCGTTTACTTCGATTGCGACTCGATTCCGTGGATGATCCTGTTGGGAACGGGTTCAACGGGGACGAAGGGGGCGGGGGTGAATATTTGCATCGAGCCGGGGTCAGTTTCAAGTAGTGGAACCGTCGAGGAATCGGATTCATTGTTGGCTCTCGCTGTATCTGCATGTATTTCCCCCAATTAATGGAACCGACACCTTCGTTCGATAACCCCCCAATGAAAATAAGGCTCCTCTGTCACGATCGATCCGATGCAGCACGAAATCGCCACGAAACGGAAACATCGGAAACAGCGTGGAGTCTGCGAACGGGCGAAAGAAGAAGGCATCGCGCGTCGGGGGCAAAACCTGAGCGACGCGAAACCGATACGGGCATTTCTGCCGCTACTGAATCAAAGACTTCTCGCGAAAATACCAGGCATAGCGACGAATCCACGGACGCGGCGGTGTCGTCGAGGTTCGCTCGTTGGCCGTGAGCACACGCTGGCCCGAAGACGTCGCGGACTTCGTCCCAGGATGCAGCACGGTTCGTTCGACGTTGCAACTGCACTCGCACCGGCCTGGACCGGCCAGGCCATGAGTGAGTTGAGTTGATACGATTGTTTTTACGGGCGCACCCAGTAAGCAAGAAACTGTCCTTCGGCAGTGACGCTCACCGCTCCTTTCGCCATTTAAATCGCAAAGTTTTCGGTGGAACACGAGGAGGAGCACTCGATATGTCGCCTCGTATCGACGCTGCATCGATAGTAAACGTCTGATCGCGATTCTGGGTGTCTCGAAGTCGGGTGGCATCTTGGCAATGGCAAGGGATTGGTAATCGAGGGAAACGTAAGGGATGAGATTCCGGGGTAGCAGCTGTGCAACGCGACGTAGCTTTTAACTACCCAGTTACTGCAAAAGTTTGAAATACATTCGTCGCATTGCTTGAGATCGGGGGCGATTGTCAAATGAATGACGCGTCTTATTGAACGGTGGCTTCTTATCAATCGATATTCGTTATCGGTTGCGAATTCATTGGCGCCAATTTCAGTGTCAGCGTTTCGTCGCGTCGAGCGATTTATTTCCGCGCGCGTTCAATAATGCTGGCCGCAAACATCGACCGTCTGGTTCTCCTTTAAGCTTTCTGCGATAATAATGATCGTCTCCTGGTATCAAAGGCAACCACTGCGATCGAGTTGGCGGGAACGCAGCTGCAGCTCGGCCGCTGGACAACTTTGAGTGCTTCGTTGTCTTCTTGAATTGCATTCACATATTTATGCGCGCTACGTAATGTCCCCGCGTCGTGTTCTTCGATTCAATCCCTGGCGGCGTCGTCTATTTCAAAATCGATCGATCTTCCGCGGAATCGTCGACTGGCAAATGCTCGTACATATCTGTACACGGTTCGCCTGGAAACTGTACAAAGCTGGACTCAACGGTTTCGATCGCTAACATCTGCGTTATCTTCGGACGACAGTGCTGGCAGAGTTGTGCCAATGTATTTAAAATGAAATATACTTTTACTAATTTGACCGCACTCGTTCGATCGTCCTTTACTGTTCGAAGAACTACTCCAATTCTTCGTCTCTCGATCCCCGATTTCGATGATCCCCCGTCGACGTAAATCGTCGACGAATCCCTCTCCAGCCGCAGTCTCTGATTTTTCCACCCAGAACCGCGACATCGTGGCCTGCTTGAAATGTACATCAATTTCTTGTATCACCGTTCTCCACTGTAACTCCTCTGGCTCCCGATCGATCGCGATACATTCCCTCCCCGGAAAGTTATAGGATCGGCCCGCTCGTAATTCCCGGAGTGGCCGACAGCCTTCCCCGATATATCTCGATATACATCGCGACCAGGTCGAATCGTCAGCGCCTAGTTATAGGCGGGCACGTAGACGCGACGGACCGCGTGGCGAACCGATCGAGCCTCCGGTGTTCGTTGCCCGTGGCGGTAAGGGGTCGAGCGGCAGGGACAGCGGGGACGTCACAGAGGCAGAAGAAGAAACGACGAGCCCAGAAACCCAGGTGCGAACGGAATGCAGTCCAATCCATTCGTGGAATCCGATCTTGCTTTAGTAAATCCCAACCGGTGGAAAAAGCACGCGGAATAATGCGGGTCCGCAGTGGCGGCAAAGAGCACCGGGAACACGAAATTGTTGTCGCTGGCGACGCTTTTCGGCTGATTCGAGACGACCGGGCCTCGCCGAGAGGCACGAAGGCGGAGGCCTCGAGAGGCAGAACGGCGGAGTGACGGAGGGAGGATACGCGAACGGGCGATAATGCGATTCCGGACCAAGCGTCAGCAGAGCTCGCTGCTTTTTACGCGCGACCGGTCTGGTGACGTCGATTTTTATTAATGAGCCGAGAAAATTAACGGGAGATCATCAAGGGAACACGGTGCCCCGGGATCTATATAAACGTCGTTGAAAATGGACTGAGAATAAGTGCTGCAGAAATTCGCGGGTGAAGCGGAAGGAAATTCGAAGGGAGAGTGGAATATGGATAGAAGCGTCTCACTAATAATAACAATAGTAACCCACCGTACCGGGGGAAGTGCGCACAATAATCACGTCTGCAAGCGAAGTACGGCAGCCTCGTATATCGGGCAGTTTAACGAAGAATTTACGAACCTCCCGTCCCATTAATAATAAACCCCGGCGGTGACAAAAAAAAGACAGGGAACATTTATTCGAGCACCAATCATTCCCGACTTCCTCCATCCATATACAGGCTCTCGTTGAACACGTCCATCCGTGGAAGGAGTGAGCGTCTCAAAAAGCAGCCTAGCGGATTGCCGCGGGTTCGATGCAGCGAAGGAGGCGGCGAAGGGGCAGAAAAGAATGCGAGGAATCGTCTGGCGCGGCGGCAGGAATATAGGCCGCTGTTTATCGCAAATCGTTCGTTCCGCTGAAAACGTCTCGCCTAAAACGTCCGTCGTCCCGAGTTCCACCTGCTGAGAGTTCCCCAGACAGCCGGGCGTAGCCGTCGCCGCGGCGATGGATTCATGACACCGGTCGGACAGCCTGGCATTAAGATTTTTCCCGGAAGCGGGTACGAATCGCGGCCGGGAACGCGCGGTTCTCCGGGAGGCGAGAAGAAAAATATCGCAGCCCCGATTTCCCCTCGTACATCACCATCGTGTGCACGCTCGTTCCTCGTTCCATATACACTGAACTGTGCGCGACGTTACGCAGGAGCGTCCGCAGCCTCCTAACATCGGACAGGCTACCCGTGCTTGCATACCTACACCGCGAACAATTTGTAGCCGGTCAGGATAAAAACCGACCAATTAAGAGAAACTCATGGACAGGGCGGATAGACGAACGAGGAGAACGGTCGTTCCTCGTCGTTCCTCGCCGTTCGTGAACTTGTTTTTTCGTGGCACGTTAAAGGCAGAGCTTGCGTTTTAATGTACGGCCTCGCGGTTAGACAGGTGCGGGGATCGCGACGCGACGTACCGCGGGCAGGAGGACTGGGGACAAACCATTCGCGCGAATTATACTGTCACGCCGCGTTAACGTCACCCGTTTTCCCGTGGGCCAGCTACTAAGCGCTTGGTTACGAGCCGCTAATGAGCCGCGGCTCTGCCCAGTGCTTCGTTAAATTTCACGATCGTAAAAATGACGGCTTCATGTCGGCCTTCGGTTTTTGCGCCTCGGCGACGAACAGGCTGCTTCCCGCCGTCTCGCGACGTTCGCTGGGAAGCTTTGCGGGTCAGGGAGTGTCATAAATTCCGTCAACATTGTCAAACAACACGTCCATACTTTTATCCCTCGCCTTCGGTAACGCCGCTGTTAAAATGCAGAAAGCCCTCCCCTGAATGGTACCAACGAGTATTCGAGGGGAACGCAGCAGAGACCAGTCAACTTCCTGCCTGGGACAACCTGGAGTCGAACCGACGCGCACGGACGATGCGTTCCTCGCAACGGGTCAGGGTGCCGCTGCGCCGGTGTCCCTCGACGTTTTATTCTACGTGGTTCGAGCGTGGCGGATGCGCGCACCGTGCATTTGCATGGTGCAATATCGTACGTTCTTAGGCGGCCAATTACGCGAGTCGATTCTGGGACCGATAGGGAGCGAGTCGAGGGGCCCCACCGAACGAGACGCCGCACGAGCGGTTACGGGCCCCTTCTCACCCTCCAACCCGTTTCATGATACATTGCGAACGCGCACGCTAACCCGCCGATGCTCCATATGTTCCCTGTTTCGGTTTTGCGCGACCGAGAACGGTGCACCAGCTCGAACCTAACCGTGGAAAGGTTAACTTGAACATTGGAACCGGGACGGAAATACGTGTATATCGTTCGCGTACAATTCGTGAAGCGGAATTTTCGTGACGCACGCGAACATCGATCTCATGGAAGTTTCGCGTCCAATAAACAAAAATCGCGCATCAACTTTTATGTGTTCGCTGGAAAGGGAAGACTTCGATCTTCGAATCCATGATAATTTCGGCGGAGGAAAAAAAATTTCTCAAAGTCCGCACAGATGATTGAATTTATACAAATTTCGAGGAGAAAGTACCTTCACCTTGCCGCTCCCTACCTGGGGCGAAAAAATTCTTCGAGGAAAATGAACTCCGGGATGTCAGAGTAGAGACCTTCCCCTTTCAAACGAGCTCGGGCAGACCGCCGTACGATTTTTCCCCCCGAAGTTACAGCGGTTCAAGTATCGACAATCTTTCGGCCGACGTTGGCTATCCATCAATTCTGTTGTCGAGTATATTCCATGTAGACACGGTTTATTATCGGGGCCTAATTACCCGGGGAGGCATATGATTTAATATTTAAATAAGCTGGCTTATCGATTCACGGTTAAGGGATATTTGCGTGAAAATCTGCGTGTAGACAATGGGCCAGCGGTAACGAGGGAATTACGTCGTTTATCGGTGCTTCGTTAGCATGGCCAGGAAGCACGAATTTCGCGGCGCACGCGAGTCCTGGAATTATATGGATTCTATGAAAATATATATAATTATTCCAATCGTCCGACCACCCCGATATGGTATCTCGCAAGGCCGATCTTTAAGATCCTTTGATTCGTACGGCGATCCTGCGATCTCGATAGGCGGAACCGAAGAACGATATCAATCTGTTTGGTTTCTTTAATTGATTGAAAATTCGTTTGTAGAGATGTTAATCAATTAGTCGAGAAAATTGCACGAAAACAGCGAGACAGCAGTAATTGAAGGGAAGATCGAAGGAACGGAAAAATGGGACCAAGGGGGAAAGTCGAGAAGGGAAGGATGGAATTCAGCGAGATAATCGACATAAGCGAAGCAGGAAGCGGAATTTTCGTGGCGCACGCGAACCCCACAGGCATATTTAAGCAACGTATACATCGCGAATGGGCGATCAGAATCGGCATCTCCTTCGGTTCTGCTGCATGAATAGAAAGCCCATCTTTCTTCTTCTTGTTCTGTTTCTCGCCGGCCCATTGTGGTTTAAGCTATATACTTTACTCGGGATACGTGCGAGCGTGCGGAAGCGTCGCTATAATTATTTTGTATGAACGCGTAAGTGTGTAATTATTACGTATGAACGCGCAGTAAATATTTATTATGCATGCAAATCGGGCGTTCCCGTTGATGAATTAGGCTCGCGCACGGGGTTCCATTAATTTTGAATCGCTGTTGGATGATGATCTTTCCCGCAAATCAAACACTGCGTCCCGATTTATTTCCCAATTAAAAATAAATCTGAAACACAAAACGCCCTGACTTTTCTAAATCACTTCCGATATTCCCCAATATTCCTATGGTCGTTTCCTATCGCTCGCCCCTTCGCCACCCAGCGCAGAAAACCCTTGCACAAGCCAATCCGAACACGTTCAGCTCGAATTCTCTGGCCCGTATCGTGGCGGATCACGACGTAGCCGGCCACGCACGACAATACCCTGGATACCTCGCGTCCACCTGTCATTCGTGGTCCGCATTATACGCCCCAGATGCATCGGCGACGCCGTGGAAACCTCTGGGCGCATGCACGAGCAGATCTAAAATCGCTATTGCAGTCAACGAGGTGCTTACCGTTTCGCAGCGGGAGTAAACGATCTGCTTAAGGTGCGCGTACGACCTGCACGAGGAGCGAACGAGTAACGTAACGCGTAGATAAGATCCTCCGCGAGCAGGCAAAAGGACGAGGAGAAGAAGAAGAAGATGGGGGAAGAAAGGGACGAAAGTGGCCCGGAGAGAGGGAGAGGGATAGAGACAGAAACAGGGAGAGTGATAAATAGAAGAAGAAGAATAAGAGGCGGAGGAGGTGGAGGTGGGTCACGGCAGAGGCGAAACGTATGCAGGAACAACGCAAGGCCCCAGCGTTAACCCGAGCGGGCAGACTCGATTCCACTCGATGCCTCCGCGGCCAGGCGGGTGTAATTGGCCGAGGCCGAGGAAGATCCTATCGGGCCCCTGAATCGAGATCCTCGCACCCGCGACTACACACACACACGTTCGACGATCGCACGACCGCACCCGGTACGCGCGTTCGCGGATAGATCGATCGCGACCGCTTATAGAAGGGACCTCTGCCCTGTGCGCCGATTTTTTTCACCCGGTTCATCTGGTTCGATCGGACGCGAAGCGAGAGATAGGAGGATCGGTCCGCGTCTACATTTCGAATTGCATTCTCGACGCTGCACGTTGAAAATGATTTTTCGGAGCACGACACGTGGACAACAGTACCGCGTCGCGTTCGACGGATAGAACTTTTGCGCGGCAACGTATCGCATCGCGATGGATTCGAGTAATTTCTGTTCGGCCGGCGAGTAGGAAGCTGATCGTCATAGATAGCACGGTGAATTGTGCCTCTCCTAATGAGCACGTTTATTCATTAATAATTTAACAACGCGCGACCGTAACGATACAGCAGATACACCGCCAATGAATTAAGAGATCGGAAGGCACCGCGATGGAATTTCATTCTCGAAACGGCCGTTCGACGGCGATCGGTCCGAACGGCTTCGCGTTCGAGCGCCGAATTATTCTGGAAGGGAGGGATTCGTTCGTCGTGTCGAGCCGCGCTGAATCGATCCGGGGAAGTATTCGAGTCGGGGAAAGTCGTAACCGTCTCAGATTCCGATGCCACCCACCAGGTAAACCGATACCATGCACCGTCGTGTAGACAATAGTAATACCGGGCGTGCAATGGGTCAATGAGGTGCTTGTTATGGGGAACACGGAGTACTTTGCATACCCCATAGATATTCATCGGCCGGCCTGGCGTGCGCAGCGAGCGAGCATAGCCGAGCTACGACACGCCGCACCGGCCGGTGAAACTCAGGAAACGATCGCCTTTAGAAATGGAAACAGCCAATCGATATGCGAGCGATCGCGCCGCACAGCACGCCTCGCTATAAGCGGCATTATGAAATAACCAGGCATCGAGGTGCTTCTTCCTCGCCTTTCCCACGTCGAACGTACGGCCGCGTCGTTTTATCCAACGGTGAAAAGGAATTTCGAGTGAAGGAAGTGGAATGGGCACGAGTGTTTCGTGATTAGCGACGCGGGTTTAGTGTCTATGGTAATTTTAATTGCGTGCCTATCCACGTTCGTCAGGTGTCGGTGCATGTATTAAATGTAAAGGCACTTCCTGAAACCCGATCGTGAAATTGTATCGGAAAGAAAACTGCGTCGGTGCCAAGTGGAGGGCTCGCAAAATGGACCCGCGGCGACTGGCTCCCGAACCCATCAAGTAATTTATTAAATTTGTCTTCCACCTCCTGCCCTAATAATTCGGTCGATTTGCGAACTCCGTCTCGGAAAGGGAATTTTCACACGCGTCCCCAGGTCTGAACCATTTTGCTCCACGGTTTCCCTGCCGTCGCGATACCGGCACGCATTCCTATGCCCGCGGCCGGTCCCACCGTTCCGTTTGCATCGCCCCCGTAAAGCGGAACCCCATATTACGAATGTTTGTCGATGCGCGATAAACGCGCGCATCGTAATTATGCACGTAATTCACTTAATTTGACGTTTCTCCTTCGTTACAAAGGGTCTGCGTGTTCCGAGGTAACGAACTTTATTGGTAAGAGAGCGATTTATCGTTCTCCCCGATCTCACACGATTTCTGCCCCTGCTACGCCACGCAGCCTGTTTATACGGGGTCGCGCGCGCGCGCGCGCCGGATCCGTTCGGTTCACACCGATTTAAGCAGGCGATTCGCGAATCCTGGAGCACGGGATAGTGCCACCGCGAGCATCGATGACGGCTCGTTTCAACCGGCTCGATTTACGATATCGAACCTTATCCCGGTGTGAAAATAAATGTCGCGGATCCGAGTACTCGATGGCCTGTATGGCGGATATCGCGGGACTCGAGTGAAACGGAATCGAAGCGTCGGTATCTTCGAATTCGAAACTTTACAGCAGGGAGAAGTGTATGGGCCGTGATTCTCGTTTCGGTGTTGTCGCGTTGAAGGGATGAGCATAGGGCTAACGAGCTCGCGAGAGATCGGGTGATTCGGGGAAGGACGAAGAAGGTATACCGGCTGGTGTTTCGGGGGTGGCAAGAGAATTGCGAAGGTGGTACGATTGTTTGCGTTGGAACAGATCGGAATGGACGCCGAACGAAATTGCGTTAATGAAGTGCGCGACAGATTTGAGTGACGATTAATTTTCGGAACGCTGCTCAGATGGATGCCACTACGAATTGGACATTATGAAAATGGAAATTCGAGTTCGCAATGTCCGCGATTACATACTGCTCCAGAATCGTTCCGCGTAGCATCGCGCAACGTATGTATCTACACGTTTACGGGATATGAGAGGTAGAGCGTAGCTTGTGCCGCGAATCACAATTTATGCAAGAGCAGACGCGCGTCGAGCATCGAACCGATGCTATTACAATAGCCGCGGGTTTTTCTCCTTTAAGCAGACTAAAGAGGATAATATCAAGATACTCGTCTACTTATATGCGCTAGATGAACACGAGATGAATATCACGTTAACGTAGTGCTAAGAGGAAGTGTTATGCACTCGAATGAACTTTAATTTGCGATGCACCTTCATGAACTTTAATGTACGACGCATCGTTGGGCGTCCGTTAATTAATTTCATTTCATTTCATTTTACACGTACCACGTTTGCACTTATTCTTATTCCATTGTGCTTCCCCATCGTTGTTCCTTGTTAGTCGATCGACGTGCTATCGCGATTCGTGGTCGATCATTTTTCGTTTAACGAGCTCGCGAGACAACGCCGAACAGCGGTAGCGACGCGCATGCATTGTCTACGGGGCATTGATTCGCTTTCAACTGGCATGCGCTATTTTAAATGTATTCAAATTTATGGCGCGGACGATTCCGTGTGGGGAAGAACAAAAAGCCGGACAAATTCTTCGTATTCACAACGTTTGACACAATAAAGTTCTTGATAGATCTGCTTCGCGAGACGGCCAGCTATTTGGTATACAAGCTTGCCACTAATCGATTCGATCTTGCCGCATTCGAGTCGTGCATCGACGATTTTACGCTCGCCCCTAGATTCTCGCGCCGCGCAGAGCGCGTGCAAGCGTTGAAAGGAAAACCTATTTCTCAAACGCTGTATCGCTGTTTGAATTTCTGTACAATTTCGTACGAAAGTTTGTTCGCGAAAAAAAAAAAGAAAAAAAAAGCAACAGCAAAACTTTTATACTCCTCGTGAAGAGGGACAAACGGGATCACGAAGCAATAATGCGAAAGGATGTTCAACTATAATGAACATCTCACGAGTATCCAACGATGCAATAAAATTTCACGACACTCTGAAAGCGTTTCGCAGCCCGTAATTTCCTTCGTCCGAGTGAACCGTTCAGATTATGCAGATTTAGCGGTGCTTCGAAATTGGTTCGCGTGACAGGTGCGTTTGGATAGCACGTACACCTCGGCCCGCCGGCGACGGCCGCAACAGCGATATTACGTAAACAGCTGGGAAAAGAGCAAAGTCGAGAGGCGAGCGGTGTATCATTCCGTCGGCAATTTCCGAACGGGAATGGACCCATTAAATTACCGATGCACGAACCAGCTGACTCAACGTCCGCGGTCCGTTATTTTCGTAAACGCCGATTCCGCACGGGGAACGATACCTGTTACAATTTGAAAATGCATCCCGATCCCATGAATTCGTCCGCCACGATTTAGTGGGAGGGTCGCGTCTTGGGTAGCGATCGTTCGAGCGTGTCATCGAGCAGCGACGATAAAAGAATCCGGCGCGTCTCCGTACAGGTGCACGCACACGCGCGTCTACCTGGCCGGCTGGTTCCCTGACAAGCCGCTCCCGCGGGCAAAGTTCAATGCTAGGAGCTCCTTCTTGTTTTATGTACCGGATTACGCTTCGCCTGCCTCGGAAGTAGCATCTCCCTGGAGGCTGCACCGCGGCTCTCGCCAGGCCGACGAGAGAAAAAGCACGCGAAAGAACCGACACACCGGTGTGTCTGCTTCGAGCTCTTCTTTAACGCGGCCGGTCGAACGAACGGGATCGTGGATCCTAATGAAGCTTGGCGTATTAATATTAATTAATCTCTATTAATTAATAAAAGAACGCCTACAATTCCGTGAAGCATAGAACAATTTCGGAAACTCGCCTGTGACAGATGAATAAATGTTCCCGATAGAATAATTAACACTTATTTTTCACCTAACTCGATTGGGACCTCTCTACCGTCGCACAGTAAAAACCACCGAAAGCGATTGCAGTGTGTGAAAAGGAGAACACCATTACTTTCGCCGTCCCTGTCGAGAAGGAAAGTGTCCACGGGAACGCTGTCTCTCCCGGCAGCATCGAATCCGGCCGAAGCTATCATAATCGCGAGTGTTAACGCAACGGAGGACGTCGTAACGAGGATCGAATGGATTACACGTGCGCGTAATGACGTCGGGGCTCCTGGCAGTAGCGACCGGTAGCCGACAGACGAGAGAATTGAAGCCTATCAGCCAAGAGAAACGCCTGAGAGTGGCTGCGACGCGAGGTTAATAGAGATCGCGTCAGTCTACGGGTTCTCTACATGTGCAATATCCTATGGCAGCCTTTACTTGGGGAGGGGAAAAAATGATCCCTCATCGTGCTGCGCCACGTTCGTGGCGTTGGAGAATATTCATTTGAAACGACCGTTTATTTTGGCAGCATTTCGCATTCGTCTCCTGAATCCTTGATGGCGGGCTGACGGTGATTTCGTTGCGCGGGTACTTGTTTCTCCGTCGAGCAACGACTGAGCATAATTTATGGAACGACTGGAAATTCAGTTTCCTGTGCTCATATTGTTTCAACCCGACGCAGACGTAGAACGGAGAGATCAGTGCAAAGACATTGAATACTTTCGACGGTTAAACGCGGTGGCGGGGTACGCGAGATCGTGGCCGTCTGTTTAAAAATCGTCGCCATGTGGCGAGCAGTCGGAAGGACGGAAGGAAATCGTCCGATCGGCCGGGGGAACAAAGTGTCGGCAGTTAAAAATTTCATAAACCTGTTTTCAGGCGGTCGGTATGCCCCGGCGAAAAAAATGCCAAAAAACGTTCATATATCCACAGGAACTTTTACTCGGCTCGTAATTGAACGTTATCACGTTTTACGTTGGTTTTTATGAAAAGGAATTTCATCGTCGAAAGGGGAAGAAGAAGAAGATGCAATTTCGCCCGTCCACGGTCACCGATAGAAGGTTTGTAGGCGTAATAAAGGTTTTTTACCGAAATTAAACGGAGTTCGTTACGATCTGTTGTTGCACCGACGATCACCTATCTCGCTGCCTCCTCCGTCCCTCTCCCTTCGCCGTTCCCCGTACAGTCCCTTTTCTCTCCTCTTTCTGCCTCTCGAGCATTGCTTCGCTCCCGAGCACCAACTTATTATCATTATTTCGCGATAAAGGTATGAAATAATCGAGAGACGTTCTATACCACACTTATCGGGCTCGGGAGGAGAGAAGAAAGGACGGAGAAGGGTGGGAGAGTAAGCAGAGAGTATATGTCTAAGAGCCGGGTACGATGTTGATGCTGATACCTAATCGATCGAGATCCAATCGAATATTATGGCTAACGAGCTGTCACGCCTGCCTGAACACGATGTTGGAAACATCCTTTTTCTTGCCAACGAGATCCTTCACCTTAGATCTCCTCTCGCCTAGCCGTTCGATTTTCCCCGCTATTTGACACGCGGGAAATTTATGCTACCATCCGGCAACGATTATCGGTACACGCGCGCCTCGGTATCCTACGATTCATTCCATCGAAATTAATTTAACGCCGCGCGGTGCACCGCGGTACCCGTTGAAAGAACGCCGCAAGAATCTACGCGGTGCGCAGTGATCATTTCTCGATGCTGAACATCGAGGATGCTTCGATAACCCCGATACATTTCGGGATGATAAAATTCCAATTTTGTTTGATCGCGATCGTGCAACTCGTCGAAGCATCCTCCGAGCGAAACGCAAAAAATGATTAGACTCACCGACCAGCTCCCAGAGGCAGGACTACCTTGGTTGGCGTACGACGTGGGAAATGTCCTTGGCACCACCTTCGTCAACCTTCATCCTTGGTCCCTTCTTCGCCACGAGCATTCTGTCCAGGACTGGTCCTGGCGGCACGAGGTGACATGATTGCATCGCTTATTGGCCCCTGGATTCCATCGCGGCGTTCACCCCGTGTCTACGCGAACTCGCCTGATTGGAACGGGTGTCCCCAGCTCGGGAATCCGCGTTTCGAAAGCACGAGTCGATCGAAAATAGAACGGCCGTGATCGACGACCGCGAGCGGCGTCGGGCAGGGAATCGCGAGATTAAATGGAAGGAAGGATGTTTTGCGCGTCGCTCGGTTTTGTGCCGTTCGCGCGACACGAAGAAACTGGCCCCGTGCACCGTTCTTAGCGCAGCAACAACAGCCACGACATGCGGCAAAAACCGATGCGAAGAATTTATTTACGAGTTGATTTGGAAGTCCTTCAAAGTTCGCCGGTGTTTTGCGCCGCGGCCGCGGAAGCCGCGGGTGATTTGTATTCGACGCGTGTCACTACTTCGTTCGAGCGATGAAAAAAAAAAAAAAAAGAAAAGAAACGTGAACTTTTCGAGAGCAACGTCTTGTTATTGGGCATGAGTTACGAGCTTCGTTAGGAGTCGTTGGAACCCGTCTACTATGGGGCATACATTTGTCCATACAGGTTATTCAAATATCAATTATTGGAGCTGGTTATCTCTTGGCAATTACCGGGACATCAGAGGCATTGATTTTCAATGGGACGTTAAATAAATATGAGTGTATGAGACGAGCGTCGTATAACATTGGTTACACGCAATAATAGAAATGAGAATACCAGTCTCGAAGCAATATGGTCGACGGGCTAATTTACTTAGGTATTATTTCATTTGTGAGCAATTGTTTCATTTAAAACCACCGTGTCCTAAACTGTCGACCGATACCGCCAGAAGAAAATGGCAAATTACGGTGGCCGCGATGGTTTCCAGGAAGGTCGAAGATTCGCGCTAATTCCACGATAGGATGTTCTTGCGTCGCCGGTTCCGGACACTGTAAAGGCAGAAACGTTGCACGCTATCCGCGCATACGGTCGTACACCCGTGCACCGTTTATATATAACGAGGCTTGTGCCACCGATGCCTGGGTCACCGTATACGGTGGAATATTACTGCCATTAATCAACGACAGACCGTCGCGGAGGTGACGACAGTCTGACAGTTCTTTTCTGCTCCACTCGCCTCAGGATTTTGCCTCGGATGCCTCGTTGTGTCTGCCTGGTCGCTGCACTTTGCAAGGAATGCCACGTGTTCCGTGGAAGCCGGCGGATTCTGGAAAAAAACAAGAGAAAAAAGGGGTGACAGGGCGGAGGCATTGTGTCGCCACGGATATCTGGAAAGCGGCACGGGAATAAAACTGTCATCCCTTGGTGCCAAGGGTGGCGAACAATGCGAGCGATTTTTGGTAACAAATTTTTCTGGCGAATGATTCGAGAAAGAATTAAAAATACCATCGACATACTGAACACGGTCAGGGGCTAATTGATATTAAAGAAAAAAATGGTATAACTTTTAATTAATACCAATTCTCGTCCTCGTTACTCAAATATTAGCAACGCGCGTCCACTAAAATATTCAACCTGGAAAATAATATCCGATCACCGAAAAAGCATCAGGCGAATTCATTTCCGTCATGCACATATCCGCAATCAAGCGGTCCAGTCGTCGGGGACGTCTCGTCCGCCCTTCTAATTACGCGTCACAATTGCGAGGTGGTTCTCCTAGGGGACGAAGAGGAGGGTGTGTTTCTTAGCCAGGCGAATGACGCCGATTAATAAAAGCGGAAAAGCCCGGTGCGAAACTACGAAGGATTTTCCAGTCACGTTCGCCACGGGCCGGAGTTAATTTACGAAATAAATAATATCTTCTTCTTGCGCCGCTTCCGCGGCACGGTACAGCGGGGGTTGCAGCCGCTGGCGAAGAAGATACGGCAAAAGGGAGGACGTCCACGGGGGTTGGTTTGGCGAGAGAGAGAGAGGGATAGAGAGAGACTCATAAAGCTGCCTACGTGTCGAGCGTAATGAGAACCGGTGATTTTTCTTTTCGCGCCTGCGAATGTAAAAGAAAAATGAACGTGCTCCCTTTCTTCTTTCTTTCGGCTTCTGCCTCGACGGTTCTGTGCATGACCACCGGTTCACTTGTGAGCAGCGAGTGGCGTGGGTGGTCCACGTAGCAACCGATGCTAAAGAATAATGATCTAGTCAATATTTTTTCGGGCCAATTTATAATAACGATGTTACACAGAAACAGGTGGTCCCGCGATTAAACCGAAGGGTTTCTTCTCGTTCGATACTCGAATAATAAATGTTTTTACTCTTCTCCTACAGCGATGCACCCATACAAGATTACATTCGGTGAATGTAATGATTATTCCGAATAATATAGTCCGAACATTTGTTTCGAGAAAAATTCCAAGACGCATGACGATGCCAGACAGAGAGTTACGCTATTATACTCCGTGCC
The DNA here is from genome assembly GCA_963667235.1 of Nomada lathburiana. Taxonomy (NCBI): domain Eukaryota; kingdom Metazoa; phylum Arthropoda; class Insecta; order Hymenoptera; family Apidae; genus Nomada; species Nomada lathburiana. The sequence goes on along the minus strand of OY763905.1, from coordinate 10,688,331 downwards.
TTGAAATCAATTTTTATCAAAGGATATACGCTGCACCGTCCCGACATCGGAATCCCAAAAGAGACACCGTACACCGTCAGACTTTCCGGCTAGCTAATACCCGGGGCATATACACGGGCATCATTTTTATAGCGGCAATTTCATTTGAGCCTCGGACTCATGCAGTGGTTTCTGATGAGCAGGCTGAAGCAACCCCCTGTACACCACCGCGTCCACCCTGCCAAGAGCATCGGCATCTCACAGTGTTCCTTCCTCTCCTTTCCGCCCCCTCTGCGACGCCATCTTTTCATTAAAACGGTTCATCTGTGAGCCGTGTCGAGGCGCTGCCCTTCTCCGCAGAAGCGGGCGAACGATAGAGAGCGAGGGTGAAAAAGGAAGGGAAGAGGGTGGAAAACGAACAGAGAACCCCGACACCCTGAAGAACGACCAAAGAGGGGAAGGCATCGCTAAGTTTTCCTTCGTTTCATATCTCAGCTCTCCTTCATCCTCCTCCCCACCCTACCTTCTACACTTCTCTTCTCCACCCAAACCACCCCTTGTTTCATTTTCCCTTTCTCCCCCCTCTACATCCGTTGTCCAGCGCCAGCTCCTCCATCCGGTCCGCCTAGGCGTGCTCTGATTAATGCCTCCGCTAATAACGTCTTCCCCCAGGAGAAAACCCACCCGCACCACCTGCAACCCCCGTCACGGTGGACCGCGCGGACTTATGCGGAATTAAAAACACATCTCGCGGCGGGGACGAGTTATTGCGTCAGGCATTGTCCTCCGGTTTTCCGCGTCGTTGAACGCTTTTTGAGTAGACGTTTCTATGGCCAGGGAAACCGTAATTCGTTTGCAGGGGGGGAGGTGGACAGGAATCCTTATTCCGTAGCATGCCTCGCGTTTCGAGTGACGAAACTGACGATACTTGCTTTTGCTAATTGATTCGGCGAATTCAATTTCATTTTTTCCGTCGACGAATGGGAATATCTTTTCGTTCTAATAATTATTGCGTTTCCGTTTCATCATACAACATCCCGCCGGTCATACCGATCGTCACCGATCAGTTATACCCCGACAATTAATCCCGATTTCTCGCCTATCGCAGTGCCCGCTGTGAGTCACGGTGCGTGCGTGACGCGCAAGCCAAGGATCGTTCCCACTGTCCCTCATTTATATTTCGCTGATTGCCATTATTCCTTCCGATTCATTAAGTTCGGCCGCATCCGACGACGTGCCCTTATCGGCCGCCACCGGCTGGCGAAACAGAGGGAGTAGGGAGCGGGACAGAAACGAATAGGCACCGAGAAATAATGTACGTAACTTAATTATCGATAAAGGCGGCTGGGAATAAAGGAATAAATGACAGCGATGAGATATATATAGTATATCCTGCGTGGTGTGCAACAGCAGCTTGCTGAACCCGTCGTTTATACTGGAATTAATGCCGGTGATTTGCCGAGGATTGTAAATCAGGGACGATTTGATATTTTAAAGGGCGGTCAACATTTTAAAGCTCTTTGCAAAGTGTCCATGAAATTTATGAAATCGTGTGCCAAGAGACAGACGACAGAATGTGCCTAATGGAACACCAAATGTAAACGTCCGCACACACAATTATTCTGCAAGGTTTTACGTCCAAATAATTCTAATTACAAGCACGCCTCTCAGACTGATCTTCGATATTAAGTAACAGACACCGAGAATTAATTTATTCCACGGAATAAAATAAGCCACGCAGCATTCGCAGCTGGCGGAAGGGCAGACAGAGGCGAAAGGGACCAGAACGAAAGATAGAGGGCCCGCTTTGGCTCGATATAATCACGGGTCGCGATCGGGATCGGCGCTGTTATTACTGTCCGGCCCGTGAAAAATGGTTTCCCCAAACAAATTTCTGGGCGAGGGGTGAGGGGGGGTGGAGGTCGATTAGACGATCTGCTACGCGTCGTTGTCTCCTCATAATTATCCTGTTACATTGTGAGCACCGCCGACCAATTATGACGAGGCTAATCGTTTCGAGCCTCTCGGATCCAGGATTCGTTTTCCCATAAATCGAGAAACATCCGGTCTGTCTTCCACGATATTTCGGAAACATCCCCGCGGACTATATAAATCATTCGGCCGGCCTGTCTGTATACTTAAAATCGGCCACGGTTTCGTCGCAACGAGTATACAAATCATTTCACCGGCCTGTAGTTTTTTCGGAAGGGCCGTCAGGAAAGCGATAAAAGTCTTCGGTCGTCTTGGAAGAGGAGTGGCCCGGAGATAGTAGTTCGTGGTAGCATCTCGTAGCCAGCGTGTAGGGCTTGTTATTAAGTCAGGACGTGTAGCAACTACAATGATGGAGGAATCGTGTTTGTTCCTGTGCACGACTCATTGCCAGCCACCATTCGATCGTTCATCGAGCATCGATCTTCTGAAATTCTTCGATCTGTGAGACTCCGCATATCTTAATCACCATAGGCATCCTCGTTACACCTGGGCGGCACTAAAACGGCGGTTTCAAAACGTGGCGCGTAGAACGTCACCCTCCTCCCAAAAAAGTGGACAACCATCGAAATCGTTCATCCCCCGTGTTCGATGCGTCGATGTTCGCAACTACGGGAAGAGGCTCGCAGGGTCATCGTCCACCCGGTATATATATATATATATATATACACACATCTCGTTGTAATACCGCACGTTGGCTCTACGTCGGTTCTGAGCACGGAGTAATGCAATAATAGGCGTATACTAATGATACACGGTGGTCTGGCGGCAGCGCGGGGCACCGGCCAGAAGGATTCAGTCACGTAGTTGCATTAAACTTAATATAAATAATAGCGGTTTGTGGAGCGTTCGAGAGAGCCACGAAGCTGGCCGGCGTGTACCCACCTATCTCCATCTTCTCATCCAGCCACTCCGCGGGACCATAATACACCGGCCTCCACGTCCCTGGACTCGCCTCCACTTAATAAGCAGGATCGTCCTGAATCACCACGGCAGCCGAGCCTCACCTCGGCTACGCTCGATGGATCGTTACCGTTCCGCCGCGCCACGTACGCGCGTCCACAGGGTATTATTGGTTTTGGATAGGAATACAAGATTCGACCGGGGCTGCAGATTTCTTTGCTGTTTTTTTTTCTCTTCTTGGTCATTGGAACTGGACTAGGGTCGGCATTAGATTATCATTATTGCTCCGATTCGCTTCGATTTCGAATGCTCTATCATCGAGAATATTCCTTGGGTCTACGATTGCGATAAAGATTGTCCTGTGCAATTGCCTTGCAATTAGCTCACCCTTTTATCCACAAGCTTGTGCAGAATTCAGAGCCTTTTTGTATAAACAGATCGCCACGAAATGGGACTGGGATTCGCGAATCGTCGTGTATAGATGAACGTGGCACAGATACGGCGTAAACTTACGCCTCGTACGCGTTAATGCTTTTCGCTCGTGGAAAAGCGCGCGGCGTGTATTCAAAGCGTGTCGTCTCCTGCCCAAGCGGACACGTATATGCATATGTGTTGTATATGCACGTACACGCGGTTAAGAGTTTACCGTGCGAGACTTTCGTCGGTCAAAGAATTCCGAACGCAATTTCCACGCGAGCGAACAGTAAGGAGGCACGTTACGAGACGGTGCGAATTCCACGGCGATTCTGCTCCTCTTGCGAATTAATTTCACGCTGTCTGTAAGAGGCAGCCGTGGAAAGTCGACGTGCTGCCGAAAAGGGAAGCAATCAACGGATCCTGACGTTCCTCTTTCGCCTTTGCTCTCTCTCTCTCTCTCTCTCTCTCTCACTCTTTCTCTTGCTCGCGCAAAGAACGCTTTATTAGGTGCAAATTGCACGCCTCTGCTCGAGCAGAGAGAATCCTCGTTGCCCTTTGATTTCCGCTCGGCGTTGAACATTTGAATTCGCGGATCATGCGAATTAGAGATAATGGCGTGCGCGCGAGACTTGTATACACGTGTAAGAGCCACGGCCAGCGTTAAGATAGGTATCTTTATGCAAATTCCTGTGCCATCGCGGGATTCAATCTCTTCATAAGGAGAGCCCGATGTCGTGGACGATCAATGGAAAAGCAATTGTATGGAAAGCGATGCCGTCCCGTGTAACGAGCCCCGCGAGTTCTCAGTAAATGCTGGGATAATGTGTATTATTGCGGGGGAAAATAGTGCAAATAGCGCGGAAATTGGAGAAAAATATAAGATAGAGAAGAAAATTGCCTCGTCGCAGAAGCGTCATGCGTATGCACATATAGGGTATAGAATTAATTGTGGATGCGCAAGAATTCTTTTGATCTTATTTTACGATGGGGTTAACCTCGTCGAAAAAAAAAAATATTTAAAGAATCCAGCTGAGGCGACAATTTAATCTGCACAATTTTTCAAACGTTATGCTACCGTGTATCGCAACCAGTTTCAACGAGTGGCTGCGGGGAATTTGCGTTCAAAAAAATGTTCTTAAATTATCTGGAACTAATTGAGTGCCGCTAAATTTAATTTCCGTGCGTCCTGGTTCAAGGCACGGTTAATACACTATTGTTTGTATTTCCCGGACTGGATCATAGACGCGGGGGTTTGCAGCAAGGACTAACCGATGATACCTTATCTCGACACGAACGCGTGATTTTATCCGCGCATCCGACTTTCAGCTCGATAATAGCCCCGGATCGGCTACGCCAGATTCAAGATATCACGCTCCCTTGGACGGGGTCGCGATCAGATCGGTCATCGTCGCACGTAACGCGAGCATGGCTTTCCATCCTCTCGATTTCTCGAAACTGTTAACAGTAACGCACACGGGGGCTCGAGGCTATCGCCACCACTTTTGCAGGAAGATACTTTAGTTCAATATTTTCGAAGAGAATCCCGAAGCAGTTAAAAATCGTGTAGGATAGTCGTGCGGTTTGACCGAAAGTTAAATTAATCGAGGAGTTTAAAGAACGAAAGGGAAACCGTGTCTCGAGGTCACTCGCGATTATGCTCCTTCGATGAACAACATTTGTCCCCACTTTGAATACCAATCAAATGGAAATCTTGCTAGAGCACCACTTTGGGTAACGTTTACGTGACCGAATCGTTTCCCTGTAAATTGTTCCAGTTCGTGCACCGCCTGGAAAAAGAACGCTGCTCGACCTCGTCCAGGTGTTCGTGGAAACTCCGGTGACTTTTACGAGTCCAGGAAGTAATGGCGTGACTGTTCTCCTCCAGAATCGCTGACACGACAACGGCCGTCATCCATGGGATCTCTGATTTCCGAGTTGGCCGGGTCAGTACGCGTAAACCAAATCGGATCTTTATTAATGCACGGTTAAATCTCTTAATCTCGCAACGTCCGCCGTTCGTCAACTCCGAATGACCGAAGCGTTCCCTCTGCCGCTTCCTTTAAGAATGTTCGCCTCCGAAAAAATTGAAGATCCACCGAGAAAATCGTCGCAGACAACATGTGTCTAATTGTCGCCGAGCGATAGATCTCCGTTCTCAGAACAAATTTCCGCCAGTTCCGCGGCGAGATAAACGTTCTTTTGTTCGCGACCGGCTCGTGAGAAGAGAATCCCCGACGTGGTTCCAGCGGCGCGTCGGTAATTTCGACGTGTGTATGCTGACGAATTTATGAATGGCGGGACGCGTATTTGAATGCTGCCAGGAGGGACGGCTCGCGTCTAGCCATTTCGAGCAACGATATTTAGGACGATAGGGGGGGCACGCGAGGGGGGGCGTAGAGATTTAGAAGTGGACTAGGCCAGAGCGAGCCGTGCCTCGCTCGTCGGGATGTAAATCATTCGGAGTTCTCTAGCGCCACCCCTATAATCACTGGAACCAGACTGTGCCGCTTCCTTGACCGGGTATCTCCAGCGTGGAGAAATTTGCGCCGACAAACTGCTCCGAACGATTTCGTGGCTAGATCCTGGCGCACACGTGTGGTCCCCAACCAACGTTCCATTGTTATTTTTCCCATCTGACCCTCGTTTCTTAATTAATCATCTGTTCGTTACATTCCCCCCGCAGGCTCGAGTTTGTGCTTTCCCTTCGTTTAATTTGTTTCCGTTGGACCTCGCGATTCATCAGCAATTGGGAATCAGGTGAAACAACCGGCCGATAATTCGTGTGCGGTTTGATCGTCGCAGGTGTGCACGTTAAGGGCGAAGCAAGTAGCCGGAGACTCGACTACAGAAGCGGTCGGCCGCCCATTAAATCATCCCTTCGGGGCGGAAGGATAGGGCACGGGGTATGCAAGCATTGTACACGTAGATGGGGTCGTAAATGACCGAGCGCGACGATTCGAGCGGCGGCTCGCAGGGCGCGAAGGACGCCGGCGAAGGGGCGAGGGAAAAGAAGTTCGTAGCGGGTTGGCCAAATTACAGCTTCCATGTCAGGTGGGCTGATTGATGCCTCCGCAAGACAGAAACCGCCGCGATGTTTTCCAGGAAATTAAATAGAGGCGGAAGATCGGTAGTCGCCCGGAGGAATGGTCCATCGTCCGGGCGGATGCAGAATGTTAGAAATTCGAAGGTCGACCGTAGGTTTTAGCGAGTCCTCAACGCAAAGTGATTACCCGGAGGTTCGTCGGAGGCTGGTTATGTATATGTATGCGCAAACAGCGCGTTAATCGCCGCGTTTCGCCCCGCCACGGATCGTCGAGCTAAATCATCGGGGCTGACAGATTTTACGGCTGTTTCGCTGCGCCCCGGAACAATCTTCGAAAACGTATGGAGATACGCGCAGCGATTTCGGAGATTGGAAAACGATCGTTGAATCGCGTGCCCCCAAAAAAATGGCCGGCGAGGTTCTGTATAATTTGCGGCCCGCCGAGTGTCTGGCAAGCAAATTGGACGCTGGAAAGCGGCTAGAAAAACACGTCCACCAGATAGTCCACAATATTTCAGTGCATATTGCAGCGCGCATACCGCGAGGAATGCACTGCGCCCTATTCGAGGAGACGTCGCGTTGTGCATCGAAATCAGGGGCGCAAGCGGCGGGGCCAACGGAGATTCACGATCGTCTGTGAAAGTTCTGAAAGTGCATCGCCGTGGTCGGTGCAGCGGCGCGGAGTCCCCGTTGGAGTCGTGATGCAATAAAATAGCGCCACCCACCGGGTCCGTCGCTATCTGCCGAGGATCTTCGTAATGCCTCACTTCGGGCCGATCCACGGGCTGGCTTGCACGGTACCCTGAAAAGGAGTGGGCCCAGGCGGAGGGCAAGGGTGCATAATGAACTCGTTAATTAACTATCAGGAAGCTGGATCGAATCTGATAACGATCCCTGCCACACGACGCGCCTGTCTCTGTCCCCGCCGGGACACCAGCCGTGTGTACCTTCGTCCTAAAGGATCTGTCCTACCGCGTCGCAGGCCAGATGGTGCCTCGTGGAATTCCTTTTCGGCCTACCGTCAGGCGTCTCTGTGCGAAACCCTCAGCCATGTGGCGAAACCCATGGAAAGTGGCTAACAAGAGGAGAGGGAGAGGTAATCGGGAGATACCAGGACGAATAAATTGGTGAGAAATATGCGAGAGTGTAATAACAATTGCAAGGGGTTCGAAAGATGTTAAATCATGTGTAGTTGTGGTTCAGATGTGGGATAGAAAAATAGAAATCGTGTTTGTCTTTCCAATTCGATAGAAAAACAGTGAGTAAAATATTCTTTGAAAATGTTCAGCAGCTCGATTGAAATACTTGTTGGAATAGAACCGAAGACAGTGATTTGTTATCTGATGTTATCTGATCTGAAATCGACGACACAATTGTACGCAAGAGCCGTGGTCGTACATTGAGACACAAAATTATTGACGACAACCTGAAACGGTCGCGATATCTGCTTGGCAAGTACAGCGGCCGCGTGGAAAGTATGAAAGAAGAAACTGTAATTAGCTGGCTGCACTTAATTACCGCGTTGCTCATGCAAACAACTTACTATATGTATATACATGATCGTTGGCCGCGCACTCGTGCTTTCGTGACGAGATGTACGTGCACGATAGTAGGGCGACCAACCGATTGGGCAATTACAGCTAACCGTTTCTTATTTCCCTTCCATCGGCGATCTGTCACAGAAATCTTCGAGGTACATCGACCATCGATTTCGTCACGCGTATGGCGCTATGGAATTTTAATATCAAGGGTGGAAGGGTAACAGTGCCAAAGGGTAAACGTTTCACGGAAATTCGTCAGATGGAACGAAACGTCGTGCTAAATATTTTTCATATATCGGGCATTGAAGTTGTTTCGAAAAAACTGAAAAGTTTGAAACACTTGAAAATCTGAACGACTTTTTTAGAAGCTATTACTGTTTCCCTCCCTCTAGAGAAAAAATAAGATTTCGACTGCCGAGATTTTTCCGACCAAAGCCAATCCATAAGTTTCACCGACGCAATTCAAGTTCGACCTTCTCCTGGAAACGGGAACACCAGCGATCCAACAAATTCAGTTTTACAATAGTTTTATACAGGAATCACGTGGCAGTGCGCTCGTTGGCGAGGAATTAATGGAGCGATTTCGATGTCCAAGGACGTTGTCCGCGCACGAAATCGAAGGAGGAGGTCGATAAATCAAACGGGGCGCATTTAAAAGCGCATCAAACTCTCTGCTTCGAGAGCCTTGCACCGTCTTTCCTTCTTCCCCTTGCGCCATCTGATTGATATGCGTTTAATAACAGAGATCCGGCGCCGCTAGAGACGCTTCTCTAGGATGTTTATGGGAGCCCTAGAAATAGTGGCGCGAGAAAGGACGAAGGACGAGAGGTGGAAGAGAGAAAGGAAGAGATACGAGGATGTGGATCTCGATTAATCGGAGTCCCTGGAAGCCGGTTGCGGGTGGTTCCCCGTTGCTCCATCGAGCTCTAATAATACGGTTTTATTCGCAGAGGCTTCCGACGCCGGTATCGCGACGCCTCCGGTCAGATCGTCCGTGTTTCTGCTCCCACAGCTTCCTAGTCTTTCGATACTTTTATATTCCTAATCCGGATTGTTCTTAACGAGGGGCTTCATTTTCTGAAACTTTTTCGTCATTTTTCCGACACGGAGATTCTGTCACTGGGACAAAATTGGGGGAAAAAAATTAAAAAATTACGAGGACAATTTCAGATGTATTATACGGACTACCCGGTGGCCCGTTTCGTGGTTAAGTGAGGTATTGGTATTATTCGCGAGGTGGAGAAAGGAAACGTTAGGCAATTTTTTTTCCTGGAAGAAAGTTTCACGACTCGATCGATACATACGATCGATAGGCAGGCGCGGCTCGCGCGTGTTTATTTTAGTCCTCGTCGAAACTGAACGTTGTGCATGCAAATCCGCCTAAATGTCTTCGCGGCGCCAGAATGGAAATGAGTTCTTTCGCTGGAAGCCGCGGCGTAAATATATTATTATGCATTCAAGGCGTAATTCGTTGAAAACCGGGGACCGGGAGGAGCGATCATCGCCTGGTAGGACTGCGATCGATGCCCGGTCGATCGATCAAGCATTCAAGCACGATCGATGCAATCATCCCTCCCCTTTCTTCCCGTCGTTATTTCATCGGCTTTCTTTCTCGATTCGTCGTTGATGTATTTTTGGCACCGGCAGGAAGCTTCCCAATGCAATTTCAGCCTTCTACGTCTGTTAATTTTACACGCGACCGAAGCACAGTGGTCCGAAACCGTAAAAACACGAACTAAATTCGTAGCACTGTTATTTACACGTTATTCATTACGACCGATTCTCTTATTATAATTATTCGAGCAATAATATTCGATGAAATGTTGTTTGGTCGAAATGGTACTGATGTATTCTCGTCTCGTCTGTAGTTATCTCTCAGGTAGCAGTAAATAAAACTTGTTACAGTCGATATAACGACTCTTACAATACTGATTTCATCATTGAGATTCGTAATCGTCGTCCCTTTGCGAAACGTTTACCAACTATTAAAGACTTATGCGAACCGACTTGCGATGCATACGGCAGATGTGACAGTAAGTTCGGATTTAAATAAATCTCAAACTGGCCTACAAAATTAGATGCTACCAGATTTTCGACGAAAAATCGTCGATCTTTGAACTGCTGCAACTTTGTGAGAAAAAACGCACAGCGCACAGATGTGTACGCGGGCTGGCTTAAAAAATTTAACAGATTCAATAAATTCAATACGACCAGAGACGCGTCGTGCGTCGTATTATGCAAATGACGGATAAATGGGTGTTTGCATATCATCCCGGAAAAGAGTAATTCATTATGCGACACGCAAACGCGCAACGAACACGATTCCCGATCCGTCGTGCTTCATGCGAGCAACGAACAACCGTTTGTCTTGTTCGGTTCATGCGGATAATGACGGTGCGAAACAGCGAAGAATCGGCGCGATGCTAATACCAACGATAATAATAATAATTATCGTATGGTTTCGCGCGATTCTCTCTGCGCGGCTTCTTTCTTGATTATTCGACTAGCGATCCCAGGTGTGCCTAACAGTGTTTGCGTCCCTTTTATTTCCCCGCCGTCTCTATCCGCGGAACGTCGCGCACGACGTGAAAGTCGCGGCTGGATTAAATAAAATGTATTGTATCTGCCCGTTTTACTCCGATGCACCGAGGCCGTTTCTTCGCACGGTTAATTTAGCAAATTGAATATATCTCGTACAACCGCGCCGAATGACTTGCACTGTTGTGCAGCAACGTTGAACTGCGGTAATTAAATGTAGAATACCGAAGGCGGAGAGAACGCTCGGCATCGTATCGCGTTCTGTGGAAGAATTTAGATGAGTTTGTGTATTAGGGACATGCACCGCGTCCTATCTCGACAGGTAATTGCATCTTTGTTTATTAACGAGGACGCACTATTAACGTGCCCGAAGAACGGTTCGCACAGATAAATCATTGCACGGAGTGTGCGGAGCATTCCAACGCGAGTACGCGCGCCATCGAGTTGCAAGTTGCGTTATTCAGATATAGCTCACGATGGCAATAGAAAGGAGATGGTCGGACGATAGATTGATAGATAAATAGAAAAAAGGGAAGAGAGAAATCGTGATCGAGTTATTTGTCCCGAAGGGATCGACTTCCGCCTTTTTCACACTTAATAAGTCTTTCCGTTCCTACGCGGTATTCTCATGAAATGGCAGAGAGCACGATATGCATCGAAGGGTTGCAACAAAATGACTGCCACTTAAACGGCGTACGCGGCGTATAAGTCACACTTTGTTTCATATACGCTTTAATTGTATAATAACCTTCTCCCGAGAATCGTGCCAGCGAAGGAGGAATTATGCCGAAGATATTTTAATGAGCGCGCAGAATATGATATCTATACGTATACATGCACTTAAATACACCGACACGAACGCTGCGGCATTTCTCGTTTCTCCGCTAATTTGTATTTATGAACAGAAATTATAGGAACACTTTTATTCATGAGCCGGCCGACTTATCTATCGTGATCTAATAGCGATGAATTATTTTAATTATATTAATTGTATCCTTCTCGGAAAATTAAATTTAAATGAACCCGCCAATCAGACGATCAAGATCGCGTAAAAAAAAATAAAATAATAACAATAATAATCGCCCACACAGCCGGATCCGTTTTCTCGCCATCGAATCTGTACACCTAGAAGAAGTTTCTCTGCTCGAAACAGGGCCAGATCTAATAACGGTAAGTACCATTTATTTATTAAGTACTTCAATTTCTTGCAATCGGTCTCGCAGAGAACGGATGGTATGTTACTTGTACGAAATAGAAATTCATTTCGTCAAATTTAAACATATGCAGGATATTTTATTTCGCCCCGCAAACTATTGAAATAAAAATGTTTTATATAACCAAATCACTACGCCTATACAGTATCATGTCAGTCGAAAGACAGATTTCTTTTTAAAAGCAACTCAATTCAAGCCCCCCCATCTGTGCAACAAAATTTACACGATTATCGATCGTGCACGTTTCAGGTGAAGTCGTCAATAAGCTCGGCCGTATTCGATGCACTCTCGTCCGACACTCAAACACCTTTTTGTACACGATCCATCCCACCTTAAGAAATACCATCGACGATTACCATACGCGATACCGTGTCCGTGCCTGGCATGCGACACGTAGACATTAGGAAACGACTTTCAGCTTTCATTTGCATCATCCGTACACCGGGTGGCATTTTTCTAGATCGTCCAAAGGAACAGTTTATTGCATTACGCATGTTGGTCAGTCGATGCAAACGCGTGCCACGTCACCGCTGTATTCTCGATTATGGCGACCGTGCGTACAGTGGTAGGTACGTTCTTTTTTCTTTTTTTTTTTTTTAGACCAATTGACGTATTAATGCCTCCGGATGCGTTCTCAGGTGACACGAACTGGAATTCCGTCGTTTGTTCAGCGTAAAAACTTTCTCGCGACACTGTTCGCCTTTTTCGCGAGGCGCGTACACCTGTGCAGGTACATGTGTTGCGAACGATGCGCGAGAGTGATAGGGAAACTTATCAGATCGCCAGGGCAACGGTGTCCACGTCTTTCGCGGGTTTCCGTGCTTGATGAAAAGCCGGTGAAATTCGCGGGCGATTTTTTGGATAAGTGTTATGATATATGGTTGGTCGAGAGTTGACGTACGGGTACGAGAAATTGTTGCAGCATTGAAGTAGGTTGACTGGAGATTCGTTCCTTTTTAATTGGGGCATCGCAGTTCGGAGGAACTGTAAAATTGATATCCCGCTTCCTGTTGGAAAATCGGTAGCAGGAGCGATGAAACTTGTCCTCATTATGTGGCATAATTTGCGTGAATTTTCTTGGAATTGCACGTGTGTGTGTACACGTATACGCGGCGGTCTCGTTTTCGTGGAAATCTGGCGCAATTTGCGGCCACGTTATGGAACGACTCTTGGGCCTATTTATTACCGGAGTTTTTTATTGTAACAGCGGAATTCAACTAATCTACAGTTTCTTTTCTCTTTCTCTCTCTCTCTTCTAATTGCAAGGACTGAACGATTACGATTTATTAAGTTTTAACAGCTGATCGCATTACCCACTTCTTCTGGATAATTAAAACTCTTCGCTATTTAACTGAATTGAATTTAATTGAATTTAATTTCCCAGCATTTTCGTGTAATTCAGAGGCACCCGAGTGACAGCCAATCGAGTTTCCACGACAATGACACTTCGATATCGAAACGCTGACAACGAGCAATCCGTTCCATAATCCAGCGTTTCCCCGCTTCAACGAGATATGATGGGGACCATGAGAATATAGGGGTTAGAGAAAGACGGAGGAGGGATGAGATTTCCAAGAAAACCTTCTTACTATCGGTAGGATCATGAGCAATGCTAATAGGCCGGCTTGCAAGCGGCACACTGGTTACACAAAGATTCAACGGGCCGGGCATTGCGTGTTACCGTTTCGCTCATTTGCCTGGTAACGAACGTCCTCCGCGCCACGGACACACATTTATTTAAATAATTAAACACAAATTGGCCATCCTCTCTGACGGCGGCACAGTGCCGACCAAGTGAGGAACAAATTATTGCCCCTTTTTCTGAAAACATCCCGACAAATTAAACGAATTGACTTAATTATATCTCTAATTGCAGCAACAATAAAAAGCCCTAGCCTGGAAGCTCTACAACTGCACGCCAATGAAACGTATGCACGGCTTGAATTATTTTATTTCACCCTTCTTTCCTATTCCCTTTTATTTTTTTTTCGTCCGCAATATTCACGCGAAATTGTGAACGCCGCGCGAGAGTAGCTGTGATGCGAACTCGTTTCCCAAGAAGGGATAACTGTCGAGTAATCTTATTGTACACGTCGAAATGTACGCGTTGATTTCGTTTGAAATTCTCCTACGGGGAAACAGTGCGCGAAGAATCGAATGGAGATCCCCGTGGTTTGCATTGTTATTGGAGCCGAGAGGAATATCATGCTGCCTGTTCTCGGGGTTTTGTAGGAACGTTGCCAGACGCGGACGAACTCGTTTCATAGTTGCTGAAGAGTCGAAGAAATTGCGAGAACGAACCGATGCACGTTTGCATGCGAGCAAGTATTCTCAGAATTTCTTGCATCGTACGTACACGCGTACACCTTAGTGCACGTTTGCGTGTACGCCTGTATATCGGCAACGAAATCTCTCGGTGGCTACCTACGAGAGACAGCTACGCGTGTTGTACCTGTAACAGAGTGTATTCACCTGGCGGTGTTGTTTCCAGACACGTTCTTCGTACCTAATCACGGGGCTGTCTACGCTTCTGTACACTGTTCGTGGCAAAACATTTGGACGGTACAAGAATCATTCGAAGATCGTTACCTGCGTCACCTGGCAGAATTAGGAACGGGGGACAAGACAGCGCTACTGGCCGATTGGAAAATCGACGATTACACATGAAAGAAAAGGGTAGACTTTGAGCGAAGCTTTTATCTAGAAAAGAATGAGCTGCATGAAACAAAAAATGATTAGAAATCTTCCAAGCAAAGATGCGCTAATCATTTCACGTATTTGCAATCGTTATAATTCAAAGGGTACATACGTGAATTATCCCGGTGGCGAATTTGTTTAGTCCTGCTTTCGTGTGGGCGGCACGTTCGCGGGAGCGGCGTGCACGTTTTAAGGAAAAACTCGCGACAGAAAAGGAAAACGCTTTGCAGAATCAGAGAGTGCAGCCTGGACCAAGATAGAATAGGGTAATTTGGGGTTGCTACGTACGCGGAATGTGAAACGAGGCCAGCTGGCCTGCGCCGCGTGTCTCTTTGCTCCTGGAGCTTCAGTACGGCCAATTTCACCATCGCAAAAGGACACAATACCTTGTCTGTTGTTATCGAACTCGTGTAACAGCCCGCGCTACACGTGACTTCGTTGCGTTTCCATGCATTCGTATTTCCTCATCCCGTGAAATCTTTCCCAACGAGATCATCCGCTGTAAAAGGGAACGTTTTATTTATGGACACCGAACGCAGATGAATTGAAAATCCCTTCGCCTGTTACTTTAGAATACGTGCGTTTATAATTTGTACAAAATCAAATCCCGCATTAAGGCACTGTCGATCCGTGCAGAAAAAAAAAAGAAAAGAAAAGTGTTACGGGTCGAAGCGCGAGAACGCAGCGAAATCGGATGCTCACGTGCGCTATGAATTATTTCGCACATAAAACTATAATAAAGACTTATAAAACGTTTGCGAAAACCGCAGAGGCGGTTCAAGCAACGCAGCGCAACGAAGCGACGCGACGCGTCGGCGTCCTCTCTATTATCCCCCCGTGGTCGCACCACGAGCGCATCATATAAATGCGTATTGAGCTGTACGCTTAATGGCGAGTGTCGCGCTGAATATACGGCACCGAGGCCCACACAGCGCGCAACGCGGACACACTTACCGCAATTTTATTGTCGGCATATAGAAGCCACTGTGCATAAACGATTGGCCCCTGCTCACTGACCTCGTACACCTGGCTGACCATCGCGCTAGCCCCTCTTGTCAGCTTTCTGCGCTATTCTCTTACCCCGTGCCGCTTCCTGCCACGGTCCTCGGGACACAACGATTTCTTCTGCTCCGTTCCGTTCCGTTCCGTTCCGTTCCGTTCCGCCGTAACCTGCGTCGACGCAAAGGCGAACATTCGTTGCACGGTGCCGAAAGGTAATTATTAAGCAGCCCGGCGCGATCGTCGCTGATAAAATTAAGGGCGCCTCCCTGAGATAATAAGCGCACGACCGCCACGATAAACGTCCCGATATCTTCGGTTCCCGAGAGCGAATCGCGGTATTAATCGAAAGATCCCTTCGATTGGCCCGTGTTTATTATCTGCTCCTACGATTTCCGCGACGATAACGCCGGACGGCTAATTTTCAATTTAACGGCGACGTAACGGAGCAACGGCCAATAATCGTACCGGTATCGGTATCTGATGCACAGGCGTGGTGTGTATGTCCGTCACTGTGCTATTGGACGGCGGCGACGGTGTGCAACAGGAAGTCGAAGTAGTGCGTGCATGTGCACGGGCAATTTCGACGGACGTTCTACGCGCTGTGCACTACCTGGCGAGAACTTAAAGGTGTATCGAATGAGAGACAGGAGGGAGCTTCTTCCTGTCACATCTCATTACCATAATACGGGGCGTAATTAGGACAATTAGCATGGTAATTAAGAAAATTGCCTCTCGTCTTGTTTCCGCGCGCGGAGTGGCCTGATCGCGAGGTGTGTATATATGTACCTGTGCCCGGCTTCGTGCAACTGTTTCCCTATTTCCCTCCCTTTTCGTTCCTCGTGCATCTTCTTCCGTTGACCGCGCCACTTCGTGGCTTTGCATTCAATTAAAGCCCAATTAGTCAGGTCGACTTCCTAATGACGATCTACGCCTTTCCTTGGCCACGGAGACACACAACGAACGAAACTATGCGCCGATCTTTGCCACGCTATTGTTTCGTTTATAGAGTGGGGGAGAGGGAGAGAGAGAAAGAATTTAAGAAGAAGCTTTACATTCGCAACGATTCTTCTGGCAATATTCAGTGCCTTGGAAAATTTACTCGAAATATGATTCTTCGTCGTACAAGTACGCATGGAGAAAACAAGAGTTTAATCTGTTTGATGGATCAAAATGTCGATGATTCAGAAGTCTGGTCAGTTTTGGAGAACGTGTCCTTGCAGCGTCACGCATAGAGTGCAACGCTAGATGTATCCATTCTCGGTTCACAGTGACCCTGACTCCGTAGCCTAAAAACACCTACGCTACACGAATTACAGGTGCGTTGAATCGTGGATAGACTTAATAGCTGTGCGTGGGTGTTCATTTGGATAGTATCGAAATAATATTTTCAGTGACCCCAACAATATACTACGAAAATAGCAGTGCAATAATAATAATAATAATAATGAGTTGACATGGTAGGAAAATGATTACTGAATGGAAAATTAAAGCAAAAGAAAAGGAATAAAATTGCAGAACGTGTGCCACAGGTATTAGCATGCAGCATTGAATCAGTGTCACGAGGTGATCAGCGACGAATTATCTTCGAATTGTCCACGATTAAGCTCGGAATGAGGAACACCGAGACCTGGCAGTCGTTAAACGTCGGGTGATCGACATCCAAACGCCGATACCTGATTCGCGTTGCTCCCTTTCGTCACGGCCGCGTGGGTAAGGTAAAAAGAAGAAGAAAGAGCGTCGGGTAGGACGATGAGAAAAAGAGGAAGAGAGAGGAAAGAGAGAAAGAAGGAGTGAGAATTTTCGAGGGAGCCCGCAATTAAAACCACCGCTGGCAATAAAGGACGGTGGCTAAACTCGTTGCACCGATCGACTACCGAGTATCGCGTTAGTCCCTTTTAGTCACGGTTCATGGTATAGCAGCGCTAATAAAACCCACAGCTTGCCGATGGAACTTGCAAATTCGAACGCTGCTTGTCGAAGATGAACGGTCCCACGCGTATAGCCTTAGCATCTGTGGATTTTCTTGAACTTGTTAAGCGTGTTAAAAATTTCACGGTCCTTCTTAGGAAGAAATACATTACAAGCCTTCGTTAAATTTGTTTGATTAAATCAGGCGAACATTATCGGGCAATACTAGTTTGTGTTCCACGAAGAGTGTTTTCACATATTTATTGCACCCCTAGGTACTCAATGTTAAGAATTGACAGTTGCAATTATCTATTGATCTTAAATTTATGCAGGCAGAAATTTCAACCTAAACGTCGATTAAGAACCCTTTGCAATATCACTGCAGCCTTAATTACAAGCCTGCGCGTGATAAGCTATAAGTAACGGAGAAACAATTACCTACAAGACTGTCGCTCGATTACCATGATTACACCTCATTAACACCAGCCGAACATGTCAGTTTCCACGGCAAGGTAAACTTTGCCGTTCATTATGGATGCGTATCGTTAGAGCGAATCCATTCAGCCCGACCGAAAGATCCAGGCGGACGTTATCGTCGAATGCAAAACACGGTCAAGACAATCGCGTCCCATCGTGAATAGCTGGCGAATGAATTGTGCCTCTCTACTCACCCTTCCCTTTCCGTGTTATATGGGATCCTCGTAACCGTAGCTCATTTCATAGCTCGACGAGCGAGCGGGGGCAAGAACGAAAAGGACGACGGGAGGCGCGAGTTCGAACTCGATGCGTGGCAGATTCGGTTCTTCAATCTTCGGGCCCCGAGCACTTTCGGGCCCTTCAGACGTTCGCCGCCGCGCATCGAACTGTCCGTGCAAATTTCAATTTTAACTGCTAATCTGCCAGCTAATAGCCCCCTGTTCCGTCGTCCTGCTGCTCACGCCGCCTCGTCTTTTCTCCATCAACGACCCCCGTTCTCAATACCCGACCTTCCTCGCTCCGCGAGTTTTTCTCTTTGCCCGATCGACCTGTGTCTCACGGGAACAAGCTGCGTATACACGTTGCTCCTTTGCACTCCGAAGTTTCTCACACGCGGGATTTTTATGGTTACGATTCCGTTTCGGCGACCGTGGTCGCGAGATCGACTTGCGGGAGATATTCGACGTTGATTTAGTTTAGGATGAACTGTGAAGAAATTTCAATAGCCACAAGAATTGAGTGTTCTCTATGTTTCCTTTTTGTTTTTTGTTTTTTATCGGTTATTCAAATACTCTGCAAAGGTCTTGGTTAAGTAGAATCGTATTAGATTGCGAGAGTGTCTGTTTATGCGAGGGCAATCGAGACGATAAATCTTTATCAGGCGATCATTTATTTCCACGCTCGTC
Source organism: Nomada lathburiana (assembly GCA_963667235.1). Lineage (NCBI taxonomy): Eukaryota > Metazoa > Arthropoda > Insecta > Hymenoptera > Apidae > Nomada > Nomada lathburiana. The sequence continues at coordinate 10,669,718 of OY763905.1, read as the reverse complement.
CATGGTGTGCATAAATACCAAAAATGCTTTCCCAAAGATTAATATTCCCACGATCGCGAAGGAACGTCCCCGCCAGCGTGTCCATCGTTCTCTTAACTTACTGCAGACTGGCGTCTTTCACCCCCTATCACCCCTCGGCCAGGAAACTGCTATTCGTCGCCAGTCCGATGATTTATTGCAATATTTTGACATGAAATATATATAGAAGAGATGAATTGACAGGCGAGTCTTTATGGGCGAAAGTTGGCCACCCTCAGCTACTGGACAACCCCCACTTTGCACCCGGCTACCATTCTCAGCGAGAGTTCGCCGAGCAATCTTTTCCTAATTTGAGTGTTAATCACGCGTAGCAAAGAAACTCATCGAACGGCGAAAAAACAAACGGCAGAAGAGGCGAAGCCAATAACGTCGATGTAGCAGAGGAAATTAATAGATCAATTTAAGCTAATGGAAACAGAAGCGATACAATATTACCAACTGCTGAAATGAGCTTCCGAAATTCTCCCGTTATCTTATCTATAGTCCACAATTCACCCAACTAATTACCCATCAAAAAATTACGGCAGCCCAATAAATGCGTGCGCTCTCCTCACGGTGCCGCATCAATTCTAATTTGTAAGAGACATTATCGATACGATAGAAACAGAACGCATGCCGTTACAGACGAATGTCTATACAGCAGCTTCGGAGTAACTTCAATTAATCGATTCATCAGCTCGGATGCGTTACGCAAAGCGTGCCGCTCGATCCGCCCACGTTTCTCGTCAACTAATTATCTAATAAAACGACGCGTCTCTATGCGCGTCGCGACCGTTCCTTCGCTTAGATCCAAGTATATATACGTCTATGTGTACGAGTATATACGTGTACGTGGTACAGCGCTGGTTCACAAGCACGGGCTGCTTCTGCACAGAGGTCGCAATACCATTAAGAGGAATGCATTATGTCCGGCTGGTTCATTGTATTCAGATACCTGCCCTCTACTGCCAGACGATCGTCCCGCTGGGCTAAGGGCTACCGATGCGAAGGGCCCTTATTTGCCATTCATAGAACCGCTAGAACACGCTCGCGATCACGCGTTACACCTACAAGCGAATTTTTCAAACTTTGGTCACTTCCTTGTGGCTCAGTGGATGCATACCAACATTCGCGAATGGGTCACTGGTCTTATGCTTGGAAAAATTTTTTTTGTTCATACCCTCAATGGCTTCTTCGAATTTTCCAAAAACAGTCGAAAGTCAGGAAAAACTGAATAATTGTCCGACACGCGCAAGTACAGTAACTCTACTTTAACAGCCGTCCCTTTATTGAACCTTTGCGAGACTTCCTCGTAGTTGTTAATGCAATGGACATTTAACTGTATCCACGAAACAAAGTTATATGTACACGTTTGTCACAGTGCAGAGTGGATGAGAAACGGGTGGATCAATCATCTCCGTGTGTTTGTGTTTTTTTTTCCTACAAAGGAGAACAGACGGAATCGAATGAAAGTCACCGCCATCGAGATAACGAAGGGAAAAAGCGTGATAAGGTGAGAGGCTAGCCATCTACCCTGTGCAATTTCAATTCCGGAAATCGGGGTGTATCAAAGTGCAGGCGGTTCTATCTTGCTCAGCTTTTTGGAAATTACGGGCCAAATGTGACCGGCCAACTGTCACGTTTCGCTTGTGGGACAGAGAGCAACGTAGGAGGGGTCAGCCGAGGATAAAAAAATATTGTACCGCGTGCCTTTGTGCTTCGAATAAAAGGGACGACTTTTTTTTCTGTCCACTCCGATAGACGGGGAATGGTATTTGCATGAACGTAGTTCAAGGATCCGTGACGAATCGTGTGCACGGTCGTTGCGAGTCGTTTGCATTCGATGATTCTTCTGGGGAACGTTAGGGGCGCGTGCTGGCGTTTTTATTTCCACGGAGCGTTCAGGCCCCTCTGATAAATGACGTTCGATTTTCCTTTTCTATCTCCTGACATATTTGTGTTCATACGCAGTACGTCGGGCTTTGTTAAATACCTTATTACAATGGTATATTTTTGCATGGAACAAAGATATGCGTGCGTAAAAAAAAAAAACCAAAAACGTCCGTTCGCAGATTCAGGTTTCGTTTCATTTTATCGCGCGATATTATTATTAATGCCGGCCGTAAAGATCGATAAACGTCCCCGTTTTTTCTACACCTTCGTGTTTGCATCGACTTGTAATAATTTCGATGGCAGAACCACCCCCGGTTTAAGGAGAACGCGAACCCTATTTCACATGGAACGTTTGCAATCGGGGGGAATCGGTCGTATCTTGACAACGGCGGCTTATATCTTGCTCTTAATGCGTACGCGACACGCGAGGCCCGTTGGCCATCCGTAATCGCTGCGTTTCTTTCGGACGTGGATCTCGTTTCGTGGAAATCGCGACATTACTCCAAATCATTCTCGGCCGGCTACTTTTTCGAACGAAAGAGTTCGCTGCGAGTATCGCATCGGATTCGGAAGCATCCCGTCTGAACCACCTCGGACGCGCACCTTCCTGTTAACTTCTGCGTGCGTTCCACGTCACGCAATAGTCATCGCCTGACACCAACGACCCTCGCAGCGTAAAATTAACCCGTATTAAAAGTACCACGTCGATTAAACAATGCGGATCGAACAACTCGATACATCCCGCCTCGCGCTTGTACACACAGAAAGGCTTAATACGCGATCAAACGAAACCACTTTCCCACACGGCCAGCATCGTTCCAGAAACAGTTAAAGGATTCATGCAGCCTTCACCTTCGAACCCTCTCCTCATCCGTCGTGCACAACTGCACGCGCTATTATCATACAAACTTTCACGAACGTATCGCAGCTCCTCGTACGAACACCCTCCTCCTGTATCTCTCCTCCCTCTTGAGCAACTATCAGCCGGTCTTTTGCCTCGCTAATGTGAAAACTCGGGGACCTTAAGTGGCTCAACTAGCCAACGTGTCTTTGATGTTCACCGCCCACCAGTGCGTACACACTCACGCGACGCAACTGCGTAACGCTACCATGCGATTCCACCGCGGTCGGCGAATATTATCGTGCCACCGACCGACAACAACGAATCTTCCCCCTTGTACTCTCGCACGACCCCCGCCCCCTCCCACGCCACTCGCGTATGCACGCAATGGACTTTGTGGCAGGGATCATTTCTCCGTCTTCTTGCTCTTCTTCTTGCCCGTCTTCTTGCTCCCCTTCTTGTTCCTCTTATTCCACGTCGTGGCCACTTAGCATCTCTTCCACGAACCTTGTTACCATGACGAATAAGAACCGCACGCGGGGTTGCTGGGCTTAATTATCTTACTACTTAGCCGGCGAAGAGGTGCTGCACGTTCGGAAGTTTGCAGGAAAGAATTTGCTTCTTTGTTACGTTCCTGGTTATTGATTTCGGGTTCGCGATATCGATGGACAATGTGGGTGTTAATACGGGTGAAATTTATTTTCGATACTTGACGCGTTTGCTGTTCGCGGAGCTTAACTTTCCTACGGTTTTCAGGATAGGACAATCGAAATCGGCGCTTGGCCCTGGATTGAATTAAGTTCCCTCGTCCTTTTTATCATCGTTTCGCGTCGCCCGCGAGTCGCGGAAAGAAATTTTACGACCCTCCAAGTGGCTCAGGGTCTAATACAATTCGGCAATCCCTGGTCCAGAGTCGTTACAATTAAAAAAAATAATAAATTGGAGCGACGATGACAGTCGTGAGACGCTGTCGTGGCTAGATTGATAAGTAAGAGGTTCCAGGTGAAATCATTCGAGTGGACTGCACGGGACACCTGATTTCCAAATGCAGCGGGGCAAGTTTCGAGGAGGGAATTAATCCTTCCGGTCGTTAAAGTGCAACTCGTTAAGTGTGACAGTGGCTGGCAGCTGGATTGAATTGAGGCGCGTGCTATATTACGCTTGATATCGCTGTGAAACCCAACACCGCCGGCTTAGACCTCGACCCTATGAGCCGCTACCACTGCTGGCATTGCTCTGCCATTGCCTCCATTATCACTACCGCAACTGTACATACTTGCAGGGGATTATGTACCGGTGTTGCGCGCGGTATCAACGCGTCCAACAGATTTTTGAAGCAGGCATAATCATTAGGAGTCGATCTTTAAAAGCACGGAACAATGATACGGTAGCATACACCCTTTCCGTCTGAGAACTCGTTGGCGAACGAATCGATATCGCTGGCGGATTTAAGAATAAAAATGAGAAACGTTAGAATTATTATTGTTATTACCCCTTTTGACGTTATTGTTCTTTTGTGTTATTATTATTGCAATGAATAGGATGTTTGACAACTACCGATTGCTGCAATATTTCAGCGTGCGTAATGCATCGGCGGTATGTTTTCATTGCGACATCCGCTTTCAAAATCGTTTACGCGAAAACATTAATTTCTCAGAAATTACGTTTCACTCTGTCGACAATTCGCGCGTCAAGGCCGACGCTTGAACAAGTGCAGTCGTTTCACGTGTCAACAAGTTCAGCTCCTGCATTCGGATTGCGAGGACGGTGCCCGTCCTTCGTTTTCCATCGGTCTTGCAAATCTGATATCAACCTTCCGATCTTGTCGAATAGTTCAATTGAACTCATTGAAAATCGTACGTTCGCCGTCCTCTGCATACAGCTGCACGATTCCCCTCAAATCTAATTCCACTGCGCCGCGCCTGTCTCTCACCTACTATTACCGTTATCGATAAACGCAGAGCCGTCGCAAATTCTTATCGTCACAGGTTTGTTTACATGTTCGCCGGCATAATCGAGGCAGCCCAGTGTCTTCGTCGAGCTTGCATGCCCCCGACGATGAACCAGAGTTACATAACGACTCTGATCGCTCTCACGCCTTCGCGAACGCGAGTTGCACGCGTGTATGCACGCGGCCCACGCGGAATGCGTACCCGCTCGCGGCGCTACGCGGAGCAAAGGCAGCGGGCGAGCAATTACCTTAATCCGGTGAATATTCCGCGGAATAAAAGGGGCGAGAGTGGAAGAAAAAGAGGCACCAGCCGTTGGAAACGGCGCACGGATGGAATGCAACGGGGAACGACGGAGGGAGTGCACGCGTTAGACAATTGGCAAATCGCGAGCGGCAACGTCAACGAGCCGAGAGGTCGCGCTCGTGCCCGCGAAATATCGCGTACGCTAAGAATGCGCCCACTTTTTATTGCCTAATCCCGGAGCCTAAGTAGAGGCAAGCGACAAAGATTGCCGTGAGACAGTTTCGTAGTTCTATCTTCTGGTGGAGCTCCGAGGAACGGGACGGACGAAAGGTTTCTCGATGGTAGAAGAGTTTCAATACTTTCTTTATTCATCTGCTTATCGGACGAGGCCGGTCGTTTGCGCGGTACGTTCCGAGTTGTCAGTGATATTGATACCAACGGGGTTGGAACAGAGTCGCGGGAACACTGCGGGAGGGGTATCGTCGATTATGCAAAGGTTTTCACTAGCCGGTGAGACGGTTACCAGAACAGCGGAGTAATTCTCCCGAATTCATTGAGGACTGGCCTTGATCCGCTGATTAGCACAAAAGGAACCGCTTATTTTATAATCACACGCCGCGCTCCCTCGCATGCGTAATGCCGGGAAAATTACCGAGCCTAGCTCGAGCTCTGTCACGCGTGCCATGGTATCGCGAGTGCGCGACCGGTCGACTCCGCCGAGAATTGAGAGTTCCGTTTCTTTTAATTCAAAACTTCCGCGAAACCGAGATGCCTTAACAGAAACGTAGAATATACTAACCGCGGGGACACGTCGCGTGGAATTCGCGCAATTGTGCGAATCGAAACGAGGACTTGCGACGTTTAGAGACATTCTATAAATTCGCTGCACTGTTGGAGCGAGGAATACGAAAATGGAACAGCAGGTTATCTATAAACAACCCCCGAGAGCTATCCTAATTGCATCGTCATTAATTGTCCCAGGAACGTATCGGTTGCCGAAGAAATAATTGCAAAAAATCAGAACGATGCGTTCACGCCCCGTTCCACAATCGTGGAAACGAGTTTGCTTGTCGTCCCTCTGCGGCGTACGTTCAAGGAAGAACATTCGTTTTGCCTCGTAGAAGGGTGGTCCGGCCAGGACGAGAGAGGGAACCGTCCGGAAAATGGAAGTCGATGCTGGAGGTGTTCGAGAAAGGGCATGGAATTGCGAAAGGCGAGAGGGTCGGCTTCCTTTGATCCGTAGACGTTGGATCGCGTTGTGCCGAAAAAACCGAAACCTCATTATTATCCTAGTGGCGGAGAATTCAGTAGGTGTTCTATATGAATCGTACTTTCGATTTCACGCCCGCGGCGCCCCGAAAATTAATCGCTTTTCGAAAAGACGCCCTTCGAATTTTCCCTCCGCCTCATTTGCCGTAATTGTTTCTAAATATCTCGTCCTCCTGGTGGTCGAAATAATTCGTGCCCTGTACCCGAGAAATGCTCAGCTTTATGGCACTATCATCGGCACAGTTCTCTTTTCGGCAGAAAAAAAATGTCCAACAATTTTATAATGCTGTAACTATTGCACGGGCCGACTGAGGACCGCCGTAAGTCTTTCGAAAAGGAAATACAAACGTGCCGTAAAAAGGTGTAAAAAAAAGTCCTGTGCCCCCAGGAAGTTTTAGCCCGCGTCGTAAAGCAATTAGTGGAGTAATAAGTGATACCCATCGATCGATACCTCGCTACCTGAGCCCGGCCCGATGCCAAAGGTGAAGCGAAGATCTTGCTGCATCGTAAATGAAGGAGCACTAAAACGGGCCGGAAAAACTGTAAAATGAACCCGCGCCGTGTTTCATACGGTTTATTTGCTCTTTTCCCTTGGTTCCTTTTTTCTCCCCCGTAATTGTTCGAAGTGAATTGGAGGGGGTACGGGAAGATGGGAGGGAAAAAAAAAAACGAGCACAGTTTTCGGTGAGAATAGAAGGCCAGTAAAGTTTGGCCGACCTCTTAAGAACTTTTCCAGCGCGAGAAGGTGGGGATAAGAATCGACGGTGAATGCGTTAGAAGTTTCCTGCAGGCGGGTGAAAAATTCGGAAGGCAGAAATAGAGGAAAAATATGGGCGCGCAACGAAAGGGGGCGTGAAGAAAAGGAATCGTCCAAAAGATAGGTAAAAAATATGCAGCTCAGGGTGCAAAGTATGCGCACTTGACGCCTAAGTGGCCGGGTGCAATTGCGAAAGGTGTCACGCACTTAATAAAATGTCTCGACCGTCTTATGATTTTTTTATGTAACACACTTTGCGCCATAAGTGTTCGAGTTCGGGGACTTTAAACGAAGTTTTGGTTCAGAGGCAGTTTGGAAATCGTATCGAGATTGGCCCAGCTTCCGAGTCCCAACAAATCACGGAGGGAAAAGAATAATATTTCGACGCACCTGGCCCCTCGAGACCTCCGACGTATCGACGAACGGTGGTTAAAACGTTCGGGGATAGAAATAAACGTTTTTTCCCCGCTGCTTGAGCGCGTACTCGCAGAACCAAAACCTCTAATTTCGAGCGTAATGGGACGTCTTTATTATTCCTGGAGGGTGGCGACTCACGGGCAGGCTAAAAAAAAAAACTCCTCCTTGGGGGGTGAAACGATTTTCGCAGGGTGTGTTAAAAGAATATCGCGTGTCTTTTTTGTACTTTCGCGGAAAAAAATCGAACGGACCGTAACGGTAACTGCTTCCTCTTGAATCACCGAATCCTGTATTTTTCAATTTCGCCGTTGAGGCGTTTCTTTGGAAATCTGAGCAAGAAGGGAAGCAAAGGAACGAAAGAAAAAAAAAATAGGTTTCCTACCAACGGGAGAGTGGAAGGTACATTTAGGAAATGTAGGTCACAGACCTGATGCCAAACCGTTCGTCTTGGATCGTTTCTCGCACCCAGTGCCGAATAAAACTGCCACCGGTATACGAACGACCAAAATGTTCAAATGAACGATGCGCGGTCAATTAGTGTCCGACGATCGGCACCGTGTCTTTCACGATTTTGACGATCCCGGGATCGGTTGTACGGGGGTATACAAAGGTGACGCGGCGCGCACGCTTGCAAACAGGTTTCGAGGAAAGCCGAGGGCGAGGGATAATGCACCTTTGTCAAAGAGTGTGTTCGCGCGTGCAAAGAGAGGTGTTCGTTCGGTCACTACCGACGCTGCTTGAGACGTCAGGAGCCGCAGGTGGCCAAATGGTAGCCTGCGATTCACGTATACACTGTATAGACAGGTCGTCGGGTATGTCAGGGGGTCACGAGGTCAGGAATCTTGGGCTTGCCGCCGTGCTCCATCTGGTGACCAGAAAGGACGAAAGGTAAAAGGGGAATTAATCGAAATAGTAACGACAATAAGCAATGGAAAATATGTATTGCTAAACACCCCGAAGAAGTGAAGTCTATGATGCAAAGATTTCATTGAGCTTAAATACCCGAGCAGGTAAGGAGCGAACCCTACAGCGAATGATTGTTTCACCTGTGCGGCCAAGGGTTCACGCTCAGGTGCGCCCTTTCACTGAATCAACATACGGCGAAGAGGCGTTAAGGATCTATCATCGGTTTGCCTGGCAAATGGTACACCGTAACGAAGCCGCCTCCCTATTTCCATACAAACGTGGTTACCCCTTGCCACGGCAGGTTCGTTTTATTCAACACGAAGGAAAAAACGAGGGGAACGGATGGGATAAGCACCTGCGATCGAGACGCGGGCCATGCAAATACCTGCACGCGATGAATAAAAAAGAGGGTCCGCGCCCGGGGAGAAAGGGTTCACCTTATTCAGATTAGGGTCCCGAGCAAGGGATATTTGAACACCCTTCCGTAGTGGCACTCGAGCCTCTCGATTTTCGGCAAGTGCCTCTACCCTCTGGCACGCGTGCCGTACATAAATATGACCGCCCTTTCTTTCTTTTTTTTTTTTTTGAGCAACCCTTTATTCGTCAGCAATCAGATACGGTATGGAAATGATCCCACTTAACGAGGAGGACTTGCTTCACACCTCCGATACGTCACAGCACCTTACTTTCGTGTAATCGTGTCGTTTGATTTTTCACGCGTCGTACAGTGTGGATGTTTTTCGTAAAAGTTTAAACGCAGGGATGCAAGTGTTCTAAATGATGGCAAAATAATCGAGATCAAGTACGATGTAAGATTTCACCCAAAATATATCTCGCTAACCTATTGCAGTATCATTTCCAATCTTTCGCAATGCGCTTGACGAAACAATATAATAAACAAAAGCATGTCGCATAAAGAACAGCTAATTGAAACGCGACTCGCAAGTCTGCCGCTTCCCGCAGTCGCCGCGGCAGAAGCGTCTGATGAAAATTGAATAGAAATGTATATATCCAGATTCCAGAAATAAGAGCCCGGGAAGCGACCACACGTTCCCATAAAGTTCCTGCTGAGCCCGACTCCTGGAATCAGAGCGCGTAGATATTATTCGCGCCTCTTTCGTGAATTCGCGTCGGTAGGGGCGTCATTAAAATCAATACCAGCTCGCCCTTCGCTTCTCCACCCTCGTTCCGTCCCCACCCTCGCACTGCCTTCCGCTGTTCTATATCTATCTTCATCCGCCGGCGTTATTCATCCCTCTCTCGCCTCCGCTGTTCGCGTGAGCGGCGGCGGAGCGGGGCCAGGGGTTGCTCGCGTTTCTTGGCCGACGTGGGAGTGCGAGCAACGACTGGTGGGGTGGCTTCAGGGGCATAAGGGGAGGAAACGTGTAGGAAAAAAAAGGCACGTACAGGAGGAAGAGGGGTTGAAACGCGATAAGAGCAAGGGTGTTCGCAAAGTTAGGTAGCCGGTACACGCGATAAGGAGTGGGGTTGGCGTTTCCATGGCCAATAAGAACCTCTTTAAAGCGCCCTTTTTGCGCGCGGAACTGCGCATGCCGGATTCAAATCTGGGCGAGTTGGATATCGAGTGGGAGGCGGTGGTGGAAACGAGCGGCGGTGGAGGCCGCTGGCTGTATGGAAATATGATAGCGCGATAAAAAGAGGAAGAATGGCAGGGATGCTTGGGTACGCGAGGGAAAAATACCGTGGTGGGGATACTGCAAGGCGGCTACGACCAATAAAGGCACGGTTTAAAGCGCCCGATTTATTTTTTTTCTTCTTTTCGCCGACACTGCGCATGTCGCATTCAAATGTTGGGAGTGGTGGGCTCCGGTATGTGTGCATAGAAATATGATAGGTGAGACTTGGGTTCGCAGGAATGGCGTCGGTGGTGGCGGTGTCTGAATATTTTTCTGCCACCGGGGGGCGGGGGTTGTGGATGGTTTCGAGAAGAATGGCGCCTGGGATGGATTTCTGAACGTGCTCCTTCTGATAACACGTTGGATGGATGTCTCTGATAAGATTGGATTTAAATTGGCCCGCGTCCAAGGGTCTCTGGTGCGCTGGGAGGAACGAAGTTGAGCGGACAAGTCGCGAAGAAGATTATTGCTCGAGGTTTGTCAAACTCGGTGGATCCTCGTTGGTAATGCTATTTAAATGAACGTCGACGCTGCTGATTTTGTTGCAAGATGCTTGCGCAGTGGATTCAATTGTTACCCCGATTGCCGATAACTGTGACACAGAGCCAGCCTGCGTCGCCCAATGACTCGACCGTTCGACAGATCATCGAACCAGGCGGCTCTTAACCTGCGGAAGCACCCACCTGCTGTTAACCTGAGATTCCTCGGACCGCGAGGAGTATTCCTCAGGTATCTCGATCTTCGAGGCGGCTCGAAGGAGTATTAACTACGAGCGGTGCAACATCTAGCCCGACCAGTATTTTCATGAACGATTTCTAAACACCACGATCTCGACACGTGGCGGCGAACCGCAACCAAGTATTCAACACAAGAGACTACTGGCCATCTGAGTCCGGACCATCTCAATTTCTTATCTACCATCGTAACGCCGCCAATCGTGAACCCATTCAGGATGCACCTATCCACCTTCCAACGATTCACGCGTAACACTCGCATCGCGCACAAAGGTCGCCACCCCCGCAAAGAAGCACCCCTCCATTCGACCCAATACCTTCGCAAGCAGACGCACTCGTCGATACCCCCCGTTCAATTACCCCGAACTTCTAATCCCTGTCGCGACATCGCCTCAGAGAGGGGACCACGGTCCCCGATTGGCCGCCTTTTCCCGCATATGCAAATTGCACTCACCTTCTCTCCCTCTGGCCGTGCTCACCTTGCAGCGGTAGCAGCCGGTACACGCGAGGTAAAAAGGCGCGCTCGCGCTCGCGACCAGAGAGCTCGCCTTTCCTCGCCGGGCGGAGCCGCGCGCGATCCGCGTTCCGCCGCGATTGGACCACCGTTCCCCACCGACGCCGTTCGTTTTCCCCACCAACGCAGGCGTCCGGACGCTCTCGTCCGCCGCTTTCCGTCCCGATCAACCCTCTTCGTCTCCGTCACGACCGCACGAATCCAGCTTGCACGACGCTCCGTCTCCGTCCCACCACCTCCAACACCCCCACTTTGTGTGCCACGGTCCGTCGTACGCGTCCGCGTTCCCCGTGGCCGGTAGGCGGCCGACCGGGCGTACGTGGGCCCTCTAGTGTAGCTGCACACATGCACGCGACAGCATCTGACCGCCGTACCAGCCGTCGCAGCCGTAGCTGCCACCGTCGTAGCTTGTCGCGGATGCTCGTGTGCTTGCGATAACGATACCCGTCCGTTTCTACGATTTCCTCGCCGATTGAAAGGAGGGAAAAGGGTCTGGCACGGTGCGAACCGATCTACTTCACGTAGCACGCGTGTCGCCACGACGAATACATGTATGCACGCGTGTACGCATACGTGCGGGAGACGTTGCTTCAACGTTCAGGGAGCAGTGAGTGATATTTCGACAGTGACAGTTTCCGGGGTTGGTGAGGGATTCCGGTGGGCGCATGGTTCGGGTATGGTTGCACTTGTTGCGGCGTGTATTAGAGAGTTGACTGATGGGTGACGAGTTTGGAGAACTTGCGGGGGAAACGTGATAGTGAATTATCGGTGTCACAGCTGACGGGGTAGGAGGCACCGGCGCGGTAATTAGAAGACCACGGCCGTATCCGATGACAGGTGAACACCACGGGAAACAGGGCCAGGAACTATGCGATAGTAGCGACGATAAGCCTGTTACGTTGTTGTATTTAACAACTGGATGCCCCGAGGAGTGTTCGTTTAAGGGGCGCGACAGATAGCCCGTGTAAATAAAGAGTGACTACGGTTATTATTGGTGGCTGGAATACGTTCGTAGCCTGTGAATGTTCGTCAGTGCAGTGTTTCCGTAGGAATATAACGTGACACCGTGGGATTATAATAAGACGTGTACCAATATTTCTCGTTCAGCGTATTATTCCACGAGACTGTTGATTTTGGAGGTAGTGCAATATACGGGAACGTACAGTCCTACGCGCAGTCGGGGGGGTGATATATGACCGCGGCCGTTGGCGAATCGAACGATTGCTCGTGTCGAAGGGCTTGAAGGAAACCGTAAAAGAGGAAGATCGTCCTGCTGAAAAAGGGAGGCCGGCAGGTGACCACGTTGGATCTCGCGGCGTTGGCTGCTTACGGGGGCGTCTCAGGACCCAGGGTCGCGGTGGCGGGCACCGGGGTCCTCGCGCTACCCGGCCTGATACCCGACAAGGGTTTATCATCGCCCGGTGGACAGTCGAAAGCAAAGTCCGCAGGGCTGGCGGGTCTCGACAGCGAGGCGGTGCGCCGGTGGGTCGCCGAAGCAGCGCGGACCGTCCGGCAAATTCCGCCTCCGGTCGTTGTACCATCTGGTTCCCAACACCAGCAACATCTGCAAAGACAGCAGCAGCATCATCATTCGACTCATCGTCAACGTCAAGAATCTAGTCCACCTTTGCTGGCTGCTTCCCCTTTCGCGTTGCCGTCTTCGATGACGCAGACCCCCAGCATGCATCTGCTGGAGAACAACAACCTGGTGGAGGTTGTGATGGCTCAACAGCAGCAGCAGCAGCAGCAGCAACACCACCACCACCACCAGCAGCAGCAGCAGCAGCAGCAGCAGCAGCAGCAGCAGCAGCAGCAGCAGCAGCAGTCCCAGCCACAGATGCAGATGCAACAGCAGAAGCAGAAACAGACCAGCCCTACGAATAACAATACCATAGAAGCGTGGAGGTCTATTCAAGGCGGGCACCAATGGTGGAGTCCGCCGAGCAGCGTTCATCAGGAACAGCAACAACAAGTTTCGCCCATCGGACAGCAAGTCTCTCAGGCGCAGAGTTTGGTCGCTGCATCCGTATGTGGGCAGGTTCAGAGGCAGTCGCAAATTCAGTCGGATATCGACCAGCCGTTGGATTTCTCGGTCGGTTCCCTTCAGCAGCAGAGGCTGCATTCACGAGTGAGGACTATGCACGAGAGGCTGCTGGGTAGAATGCACGATAACAATAACGGGACGGCGGTCAGCGGGCAGAAGATCCCCAGAGGAAGCGGAAGTAGAAGAAGCTACAGCCCTAGCGAGGGTAGCAGCAGCAGCAGCGAGGACGAAGGTGTCTCTACCGGTGGCAGTCCTTCCGGACCGCTTCGTGGCGCCGAAAATGGTAAGTCGACGGGGCGCGTACATATTTTCAATATTATCGTCGCGTCGCGTTCGCCGCGATCCGTGAAACGATTGTATCGCAGTGACGTGCATGCACGACGATAAGTCAAGGTGACGCAATTCATTGTACGTTCGTGAATGGATCCAGATGAGGCAACACGGAGTGCTCGTAATTCGGCGGTGTCCCATTTTACATCTGTTTGCGCAATTCGGTTATTCATTTGAATCTCGGCTTCATAGAGTGCTGTAGTTGGATTTTTGATAACGCGCCGCGCGACGTGCGCGGAAAATCGTTTACTTAGATGACTTCATCGTTCACCGCGAAGCGGAATAATTTCATCGTCGCGATGTGGACTCTAGTATTATCAATTAGTTGGCGAGTTTAGTTGCCGTACGCCCAGAGCTGAAATCATTTAATCGTGTATTACTATTGGATACCCTGTTTGATTCATTAATTTGTAACACGTACAACGACAGTGCGCGATACTATCTTCGATAGATATACGTGCCCATATATCGAGTACCGAGATAAGGATAATCATTTCTCAGCTACTCTGCTTAATTGTACCTCTGTCCAATTTTCTTTCGGTAAGGGGTCGAACCGTGTAGCCAAATTCGGACTCCCTTTCCCCGGCAAACAGAACCCAGTAAATACCAAGCAAACCATGTTCCATGACGTATCATGAAGCTGCAATTGCCGGAACGATTAAGTCCCTCGCTCTCCGTCGAATTCGCCAAAGAGTTGGTCCGATGACCAAACGGGAGATTCCCCGCGACAAACGAACGCGTGCGTCATGCCAGCCGCTATTTGTACGTTCTGGAAACACGAAACGAACCCGTGCATTTTGGGGGAAAACGTGTTCGATCCGTCAGCTGTCAATGGAGCCTCCCCGCTTGCATTCGACACTGCCACCCCCGCATTACCTTGTCGCAGGGCTTTGTTACTTCCCCAGGAATGGTTGATGTATTGTGCATTCGTTCCATTGTACTAATCGTGCGCGAAATCGCAAGGAATCGAGCCCTACCTGAGACTGCTGGCTTTCGTCATTGCGTCTCCGTTTCCGTACGCAAAAATCCGACAGGTTTGCCAATTGCCGTACTCCGTTTGGCATCGGAACGCTGAATTCCCATTTCGAATATGCTCCTTGCGCACCTCCGCCACCCCGTTTCACATCGTGCGTAAAGTCAAGCCCGAGCATTCCTTGCACGATAAAGAAATTCTTTCGCTGAGAATCGCGCTTGGTGGAACAATTAATTTGGGAACAAAAAGTATCGTTCGTTTCTTCAGGTTACGCCATGCGTGTAAAGGCTGTACTTATTTTCCACCGGGAAGTACGCGGTTCGTGCTTATCGGTAACTAGAACGATAATCATCGTTATTTAGTGGAAAGGAAATAGTGGTTATTCATTTATTGAACGCCACTCGTCTATAATCGTGTTTATCTGCAAAAGAAGTCGGTTTCCTTCGTATCTCGGCCTGAGTTGATTAAAGTGTGTCAATAATTTGCGACTTATTAATCGCGTGATTCATAGCACGAAAGTGGATTTCGAGTAGGGGCATTTTTTTTTGAGCTAACGCCAGCAGTATCGGCGATTTTTGTCGGCCGTCCTGGCAGCTTAAAGTCGGGGAATATTTTCCAGCGGCGCGCGATAGTTGCAGCTCGAGCTCTTAATTATTATCGATGCGAAATTGAACGGTTAGGCGCGGATGTGACTCCGTTTCGGTGACACGTGCTCTTAACACGAGCCACGTGGACGTTCACGCACATGCATACTTCGATTCTTGTTAGATAAAGCCGGAGTAGAAAAATTCCTGCCCACGATTTCGACGCACACTTTCGATAAAGGACAGTTCGAGCACGCGGAGTGGGAGTGCATCGAGAGGTTGTAAAAATTTCTTATATCGACGACTCGATTTGCCCCGATAAATCGCTGATTATTCTATAAAAACTAAATATTATTGTATTTATACCTGGCTGCGCGACGAGTTATCTTTCGTGTTTATTATCGCGACGTAATGTGTCGGCGTAGCGAGCACCGCGATACCACGAAAATAAGAATGATCGTAATTAAAATGAGCCTGGGCGGGGCGAGGCGAGGCACTATCTGATTCTAAACAGCCGGATCTTTATTAGTTTCAATAAAATGCAATGCAAACGCGGTTATGAAATACATAGCTCGGCAAACGTCGTTCCGTTCGTAACTCGTTGTAAACGAGGAAGAAAAATTGATAAGAATAATAATTACGACTGGCTGGCGCACGCAAATGTTACACAGACGTGACAAAATTGAGCAGCTAAGTACAAATGTGCTATTCGTTTCGAGAGAACAATACATGTGCCTGCTATCCAATGACGAGGAGGGCAGAGTGGCTGTAATCTGAGAAAAATGAATAAAACAGGGAAAGAGAGAGCGAGAGGAAAAAGGGAAGAATTATCTTTGATTTTGTACTGTCGATAACGACGCGAGTATATTATATTCCGATTAATCTGCTGGCAATTATCGTTCACCGATGTGTTCGTCGATGGTCTATCGTGTATGTACCCGTGTCTACATAATTGCACTAATGCTCAAAAATGCAACGGCAAACAAACGGCGTGGTCGAAGCCGGTGTGAAAAAGTTGTCCGATATCGTATCTTTCGATAAGGTCTTAGCTCTAAGGCTTGTTTGAATAAATATTCCACGTAAGCGCGTGATCGCGCGGTTATTTTCGATGAGCAACGTGATACGACAAAAAAATCCATTTTTGAAGAGAAATCGTCGAGTGCTCCAGATAAATGCCCGCCTTATATAACGTTAATGCTTGACTCCGTTTAAAAGGTCTTCTCGCGGTTACCGTTTACCTGCCGCTACTCCCACGCCTCGCAATCAGATTTCACTTTCGTCCATTTCTTCTGTCCGTGCTTAATTATCGCGGAAAGAAGAACTTTTTTTCGGTTTTCGTCACAGCTGCAGAGGGATTGCGCCGAAAAGTGCAATTATTTCGCGCAGCGGGCTTCCTTCGTTTCGCGGTGTCAATTTCTATTGAACAAGGGAGGGCGGAGGGAAAAATATAATTAATCGCGGCAAGGTGCACGCGCAGGACCAAGTTACCTCACATCTCGGATGGCCGATTGCGGTCCACCGGGCCCAGAGACCTGTTCCACACCTGAGGGCCCCGTGTATCACGGTGTAACGTGATACGTGTTTGATTCTATGTTATTTACGGGCAGGTGTGCCGCGGAACAATGTTTATCACATAATTAGATTCTACGCCCGAGCAATCTCTATCGCGCGTCAGTAAGTCGTGAGACGTTTGTGCTAAAAATGACGTTTGCACGACCCTACACAGCTCGATCACAATAATCTTCTCCGATACGCTCTCCATATTGATTTCATCCGTGCGTCGCGACGGTCCGCGGCCGTTCGTCTATTCCCCTCTGGTCTCATCCAGGTACGTCGATTTCTTTTCTTTTCTTTTCTTTCTCCAGGAACGTCGCCACTATTGTCGTTTCAGTCATTTCCCTCCTCTCTCCGTGAAAAAGAGTGCAAGCACGTTCGTCGTTTCTTGAATTCTTCTCGCCCAACGCAGCGAAACCCGCGACGAGATAACGATCGTCGATCGATTGGTAATCTCGCGATTTCTGCTAATTACACGCCGCGCCACTCTGGCCACGTGTAATTAATTATGATAATATTCGACGGCAAGTAAATCACGTCGAGGCGCTCGACGTTATTGTACGTCCTTAAACCGTTTATTTGCCGACCACCGGAAATTTATCGTCGATGAATCGTCGCTAATCCGAACCTTAACAGATTCGCGCACGATGCTTCCGTCTTTCGTCCGTCAATGCGACGGGAAGCTGCGCAACGACGCCTTACAGCGACGATTCTTGTATCCGTCGAACATAATTTCCCCTTTCGGGGAACGTACTTCTCCGACGGATTAATTATTGGAATGGGGCCTGGCGCGTCGTAGAGCTGTCCGTTCGTTAGCGAGAGACCCTCCGCAAGAAGACGACTCGGCTTCGAGCTCCACCGAGTGCCGTCGGATCACTCGCGTGCGGAAAATTAGCCGGCCTCCCGTTCCCGAGGAGTAATACTCACGGTTCTTCGTTCTTTTGTTGCCGCCCCCTCCTTCTTTTGTCGACAATCTTCATTGATCTTCGAGTTTCGTGCGACGACGACACAGTTCCTCGAAATAGTACCACTATCGATATTATTATTCTTCCCCCTTTGCTTGCTTAACGCTGTCATCGGTGCATTTCACAGAGACCATTCCTGTTTCAAGGAAACCTGTTACAAATGTTACCTGCTGCATTAACTCGACTTTGCTGCTCCAATTTGCGTTGAATTTAATACAGGGCATCGCACGATCCCTCCAGAGTACCATTTCCTAATGTATCCGCGGCAATCTATTTCCAATACCGCAATCGAATGTGCATCATAGTGGCAAACAATATGCGGGGACCAGATTTCTGATTAGTCCGGGCAGATGTGTGCACAGTCTCGGTGCTCGCAAACATCGTTCAGTGACGGCGATCTTCAGTGCACTCGAGAACACTGTATTTCGATTACCAATGCAATCGGGAAAGCCATGAAACAGTCTCAACATTTCCATTGCTCGATAACGCGAGGCCGATTCCCTTGTATCGTTGCGCTCGATTATTGGCGACGAAACGTCGACCGGGCCGCTTCGTGTGTTTAAGCAAAAAACGCGAAAGAGAAGGAAAGAGATCGCGTTTGTTAACATTGCGCGACGATCGATTAATCCCGCCTGAATAATATATATTGATTTTCGCGATTCGCGTCGCTATCGAAACGGGTGAAACGTCCTTTTATCGATCGGCAATCGCGAGCGCGTCACTTGAGAAACGAAGGCTTGGCTCTCTCGGGCCTCAAGATAAAAAGACGACGTGGTACATACTTCGGACAGGGGAAGGAAAGAGAGAGAACGAGGACCGGAAACGTGCGCCCCGTCTCGGCTAATACGCGTTTCACGTTCGTGTAAATTTCGTGGGTCAACGCAAACTCGAATGAATAATGTGCCTCGTCTGGGCGTATCCGGGCCGAGATTGTGTCCCTTCGGAATCGGGGAAATTCCGAAGGCGTACGCTGTGGTTTCGCGGCGTAACAATTGCACCGCGATTGTAACGAGAGTGCCGCGAATTCACTGAATCGATTGTACAAAAATCCATTGATTTGTTACGTTCGATAGACTTGCTCGTCGAGAATTCGTTTGACTTCAATAAAAATTCTTGTATTCGGATGAACCGGAAGTGGAGCCCTCGCGCGTTTCTATTACATCACACACGGGTGGCAGAGAATAGCGGGGAGGTAATAACGTAGTTGTGAACTAATTTGCATTGCCCAGCGACTGTCCGATTATAGCCTACCAGGCTTTCGTATTAAGGTCGGACCGGAACCTGTTCGAAACGCTTCGGGCTTAGTTCGAATCCCGGCTATTATGCCTGGTCTCGTACGTTGGTTTCTCCGGAACAAGCTCGTGGGCACGTGACTCGTAGGTGGTGGACGGTAGGTTTTTATGGAAATCACCGGTGAACAAGCGGGGACGAATTTGCATTTAGAGATTGAAATTCGCCGTGGGACGCGTGTCACCGGTGGGAAAACAATACGGAATCAACGTGGCAGACTGCCGGACGCTTTCGTCGTAGACGAATTGTCTTTAACGTCTAGGGAACGTGTTCGACTCGGCTGGACAAATTTTAAAGCGACGGCCGTTTTCGGTTGGCTGTTTCCTATACTTATTCCTGTATTTATTCTCGCGGGAATGGACGGCAATATATCCAGAATATTTAGCCGTTTAAGCTTCGGAGTGAACAATGTGCGAAAAATAATCTGGAACGATCGTGGTCGCTTGGCAGCCCAGAAATCTCACCTGTTACGTTGCCAGGACACGCTCGTTCCCTACGAAAAAGGCCTAGGATACGTGACCCGGAGCTGTGGGTGGGGGGGTGGCCGGTTCACGGGAATGGGGAATGAGAATGGGAATGCGGGGATTCCCGGTAGGCAGGCAGAGACAGGAAGGAAGGTACAGCGGTGCCTATATAGCTGGTGGCAGGTAAAGCCGTCGGATAAATCTCACCTTGGATAGGTCAGGTTGGACCAGGAGGATTCCAATAAGGAATGGTGGACCGTGTAGGGGTCACGTGGTGGTATTCCCTTTTCTCTTTCTACGGGCCACCTTTTTTTCCCTTCTTTATCTGCTCGCGTACGTTGCTCGTCCAGGTATACAGCACCGCAACCCTTCTACCTTAACACACTCGACCATCGTGCCACCTATACGCGTGCTCGCCGTGAACGTGCATTGGGACTGGAAGCTGTAACACATAGCCATCGACAAATCACTGCCGTGTCGTGACACGCGACCAACTTTCCTTGCGCCTTTCTTTAAACATTCAGGCGAAGGGTTGAACTGGCCACGTGCCTCCTCGGGCCTTCTCGATTAGCCGAAAAGATACGCGTGTACCCGCGGACAAATTATGCTTCCATCGGATTCCTCTTCTGGAAGAGATTTCTTAACCCCTCACCGGGATGATAATTTTTCAACGCCCCTCAATGACTGACATAGAAACACTTGGTTTATATCGTAACGATAATGCCAATCATATTTAATTAAATATGCAATACTGTCGTCGAACACGTTCCAATTTATAAGCTCGGATATTCCAACGAAATACTACACATGTATATCCTCGAGTGCACTCCCGTGTCCCAAGATTTACCACCGGACAACACGAGTACCTCCTTAACAAGTACTACCACCTCGGCCACGCAACCTCTTCAGCATTCGTCACACCGCCACCCCATACCCCGCGGATCCTCCTAGACCCGGCGCACAGCGAGACACCGTCACGAACCCCGCTCTTACTCCAAGTCATTCCCCGCTGTCGATCGCAATCTCATGCAACCTCGAATGATTTTCCACCGCGAAAAGTCCCGGCTGGCACTCGTGTCCATAACTCTTCGTTACCCGTCGCGCCGGCCCGAGACATGCAAATTATGAGTCGCGCGGATCCGCTGTCCCACGACACAGCATCGATACGATCTCTCTCGCGTTGATGACGAATGCGTCGATGCTGGACGAGTGATTCGCACGGCGGACAAGTACAAGAACGACCTTGCGGCTCCCGCTGCAGATCGGAAAAGGAAATGCACTTCTCGCAATGAGACCTAGAACGGCAAGCGGGTTCAGATAATTAGACGAGCGTGCGGTGGATCCTTCGGCGGTGTTCGAGCGTTCGAGGCGCGCAGAGTCTCTTTCTTTTGGGGCTTGTCGGTGATTTTCTGTCGTGAGAGGATCTCAGGCGTGCCGCGAAATTTTGTCAAAGATTAATCGTTGAATTATCTTTGTACGAGGTCGGGGATGAACGGGAATTGCACGCATATTTTCGTTGCGCCGCGGAAATTTAACTGTGCGTTCAAGTGCGCGGCGAGGTAAAAGAAGGTTGACAAAACGGAGGGACAGAAATTAAATCCTGCTCCCAGTTTGTTCCAACGTACAGCGTTCAATATAATCGTTTAGTACCTCGAAGCAGCGAGCCACCGTGCAAGTACGTTATCTGGGTTGCGCGGTGAAACAAATATATGCGTGCCCGTAGTGCTGCTATAGACGTATAGCCATTAAGAAATTAAGCACTGAAACTAAATCGTTATATATGGTTGTCAGATCGTAATCTATCCGTGGCATCGGTAGCCCAAGAAAGCAAGGCGTTCGTTTTCCTCGCGATACCGGGCCGCTGCTTTTCGCAGTTCGCCCGACCGTCTAGCATTACCCCGCGAGAGTGTAAGTTTCGATAGCCAGCTTGGCTACGCGCCATGCATATTCATTCCGACGGCCGGTCGATCTGGTTGATAATCGCGGTTTGAATATTTTTCAGGGAACGTTTTCCAGCATTTCAATGTTAATTTCTCATCGCGTTCCATATTCATCGCTCGGGTATCACCGCGATAGAGCGTGCCTTTGCGCCAAAAGTAGAATGCTGCCCGGCGAGACTCATTATCCCGCTCGGTCACTGAAGATTTATGAATTTCTCCCGCGAGAAACATTGGCAGGCTCGTTTGCGTCAAATTTTCTTCCCAGTTTCTGTTTGTTTTTTTCGAAGTGCGCGAATCGTTAATAGTTCTCAATGATACCGCGAGTCGTTCAGTATGCGCGACGCGTGTTCCAGCTGCATCTCGCCCCAAGGATCGGGAACCTTTGCGCCTAGCCAGCCGGATAAATGATGGAAATCACCATATTCATCGCATTTGTCGGCACCGTGCGCGCAGGTGAGCTGCACACCGTATTTGGCGCTCGGGTATGCTGATTCCGCGGGATTGGCAGGCTAGGCCGTGCGTGCTCGCGTCAAGCCGAAAGGACAAGTAGAATAGGTGGCTCCTGTTCAGCCAAGGCGCAGTGAATTATTCGCCGGGATCGAGGTAAACGTTGTCGTCGCCGAGGTGTTTTATTGGATGCCTTTATCATTGTCCTATTGGATGCTCGATGGTCTGATTTCTTTATACGTTTTGGAGACTGCTATATTGCTACTGTCGTAATTGGCCACGGATTTCTTGGCATAGTAATACCTCTTTTGCTACAATCGAATAATAAACGTAACGAATATAAGCGAAATATAAGCTCCGATATTTTCGTGAAAAAAAAGAAGATTGAATAAATCGCAGCAAATGTATGAACATAAAGCTGTTTGAGATGTTCGTATAATAAGTGACGAATCAAAAGGAAGAATAAAAGAGAGTCGTTACATGTCCCAGAAATAGATACATTAGTCCAGACTCAAGCCCCTTCTATTCAAAGGAATCCAGTCCGCAGTTAGCTTATGAAAAATGGAAACAGACTCCAATCGGAATAATACCGCCGAGCGGTGTTTGTTATTATTCAATAGCCGGGCCATAATAGATCCCACTCACTGTCTGGCTATCGTTGCGCAAAGACAAATGTATTTTTGATTAATCCGCGGTGCCCGTTCTCGTCGACGCGGCGAACCTTCAAGGCGATTTAAATAGCCCGGTTAATTCGCCAAGAAAATTGCAACTCCCCGTTCGAACGGAGCTACGGTTCCATGTGTGCCCATAAAACTCTTGTCAATCGGTTGTTAAATAAAACAGACCGAAGGAACTGTAAATAGTTTCTCACGCTTACCGATGACTCGAATCTTTCTCTCGCACGGCGTTGCCGGCATTTAACCATCGACAGACATGTGAATCAGAGCACCTCCATAATGTCACAGTTCTCGATGATTAACCATCGCCGCACGCTGTTAGATCCTACGGGAAGTAACTGTATTCCGGGTCATCGGCGCGGAATGGAAGGACGATCGGTTGCGGGGACACAGGAAGCAGGAATCGTCGGATTCCACGGGAATTGTGAAACGCCGACGATCATCGTCGGACGGAATTCGTTTGTAATCCTTATGGAAAACGCAAGGTCGCGCGGGCAGAGTGATTCTTGGAAATTTCCCCGGCGTTTATTAATTTCGCCGTTACGTAAGCCGAAAAATTAGCTGACACTCGCGGAAACAACGCGGCACCGCCGCGACGCGATTTTCCTGTTTTCGTTTGCCTTTTGTTTTTCCCATCTTCGGAGAAAAGCTTCGAAACGACGGGAGGCCTACGAGCGCCGATAGGAAATCAAGTGGGGGAGAAGGGAATCGCGCAATATCGATTACGTCGCGTCGCGCCGACGTTCTCCCATGATAATTACGATCAGGTGATAGATCGTTGTCCGCGGGTATTTATCGCAACACGGGAATGAAATATCGACGAGCATCGACCGGCGCGCGTTTACCATGCGATTTAATTAAAATCTCGCAACGGTAGCCATTTGATCGCGAGATAGCCGTTCGGGTCTTTTTCCCTTTTCCCTTTTTGCTCGCCAGCGGTTCTGTACGCCCGCGGAAAAATTGCCCGCTTTTTGCCGCGATGATCGTTTCAGTGGAAGCTTAGAGAAATCGGTGTGGACGATTTTACTTTTAAAAAACGTCGGGTGCCACGAGCTGCCGCTGACTTTCATCGTGCGGCAATTGCGGTCGCCGCATCCTGTCGCGAATTCGCTAACCAGTCGCTGTCGAACGATTCGCGTGGCACGCGTGCCATATGTCCGTATGCAAATTTTTCGGCAACTCTACGAGACATCTGGTTGGCCGTGCCTATCGTGTATCGAAGGCGAGGAATGAATCGAATTTGATCATTTGCAGTGACGAAATAATTGTGGCAAATTTTTGATTTCCAATGGCTCCGTTGTTTTGGGTCGCACGATCCAAATTCGAAACGGCGGTAAAAAGCGTGTGCCCCGTGTGTTTGCTCTGGCGATAATATCTGGGCACGAAACGGGCTTTATTATACATGGTCGGTTTTATTATTCTCGCGGCTGTTTCGAGTTTCATCCACCTGATGGTTACCGCGTTGATGCGGATTTAATTATATTGTTTCGTGTAAAGCCGGGTTCAGATTGCTCGCGTTAATGAGCGATTCCAATCGAAAAGACTCGGAACTCGTAGCGAAGAATAAAGATCGTCGATACTGTTGGTGTACTAATTAAAAGCGGACTGACAATCTAAAAAAACTACGCTATTACATCGGATCACCGTGGAAGTTCCTATTAAAATATAGAAGTTTCGAATTAAAAATATATTTCTGACAGCTCCCTAGGACATCCTTCCGTTAAAAAAAAAAAAAAACATTCGACGCAATGATTTCCACGAAAAGATCTTCGAGTTGTTTATCAGCCGGACACTTTATTTTAATTCACCCGACGAGTAAACCTTAATATTTATTAAACGTATCAAAACATATATTGACAGATTCGCAAATATTTTAATTTGCGATTTGTTAATAACCGTTTATGTTTTGCCTGCATTGTTTTCATAGCGAGCCTCGCGAACACGCGAAACAAAATCGTATCGAATTCGCGATGAAACGGCAGGTTGCACGAGTCATTACACGTATCCTAGTAATGTCCCGAATAATCGCGCGGTATCAACAGTTATTACGTAACCCGCGAGGAGGACGCAAAAAACGAAGGAAAAAGAAGATAACAACGTCGGTGGTCGTTTCGAATTTCGCAGCATTACGCGAGTCGGCGGCGCGATGCTTTTTGGGATGAAATGTCGACGCGCACCGGCGGGAAATTTACACGCGGGGATCACCTTAAGCAAAAGTTAATGCGAGTGTACAGAGGAACACGCGTGGATAATGCTCCCCGGCTGTTTCCTGTCTCATGTATTCAAATTAAAGCACGTAACGCTTCATGTAGCCGGGTGTGATGGTAATGATGATGGTAAACGAGACCCACGGACGCCTTCTTCCACTGTCATTGTCCAGTATCTTACTCTCAACTGGATAACCGCGGCGGCGATGCCTGATTGCGAGAGCTCGATGACGGTGCAACCAGTTGGGTCAATGGCGCGATGCTTCGTCGGGCTAATGCGAAATTTGCTCGCAATTTGTTGCCTGTTACCTCGGACGGCGCAGGCTGTAATTATGCTGTTATGCGTGTTGGCATTTAGCGAGACCGCCGCGTGCATAAATTGTCACGATAATTGTCGTCGTGCGGCCCGTGACCGGGCTACGAATGGGGTGGACGATCTGCGAAAATCAATCGGGACGGGTCGGGTGGAAATGAAAGGGGGAACGGACAATGTCTTTATGATTCTCTTGGCCAGGTGGAGTTTCATTTAGCTGATCGTCGCGTACCTTCGAGTAACATTATCCGATATTTATTTGAAATCCAGTAGGAATTTGGCTGATCTATTAACTTCGATGGTATTTAAAGAAAAATGCGATCCGTTTCCCGGAAAGAGGTACCACCGTCGCGTTCGGACTCGCCACCCCGGTGACAGCTTTTGCCTCACCTGAAATCGCTTGCGCAACGGCGGTCGCCTCGATCCATCGATATTAACAATAGTGAATGAAATCCGAGCCGAGGTCGTTCACCTGCGCGCAAAACTAATTCGTCCTCAGAATCGTTCCGCAACGGTCTTCATCCTTCGAATCGCTAGGAGCGGGCAGCTCTGCCTTTCCTTTCTTCACCTTGCATACACACTGTCCCTTCCGGAATTACAGGTCGCTCCTTCGGGGCCGAGGACGTTCCCCGAGCGACATAATTAAGAACGACCCCTTAATGTAATTTTAATAACTGGTTAAATAAACATAAGCGTAAGCGAGGCGTAATTTGAATCCGGATGTGCCACGATGAGCGGTTTCGAT
This sequence comes from Nomada lathburiana, assembly GCA_963667235.1. Lineage (NCBI taxonomy): Eukaryota > Metazoa > Arthropoda > Insecta > Hymenoptera > Apidae > Nomada > Nomada lathburiana. The sequence goes on along the minus strand of OY763905.1, from coordinate 10,644,004 downwards.
AAAGCACAATGTTAATGCCTCGTCTTAGAAGGAGAATTGCATCGTCTCGCCGTTTCTTCGTCCCTGCCCCCTTGCAAATTTTTCCTCTCCTCTTTCTCCCTCCGCTACGATTACCCTTCCTTTTTCCCCGCCGTCTTTCTCCCTTTCCCTGTCTCTATCTTTCCTTTTCACGTGGAATAGCGCACCGATGATCGCCCCGCGCGCGCGAACGCTGTTGCGTGCGCCGCGTGCATGCGTGCACAAGCATGTTATTTTGCAGTTTATGCGTGGTATGCTAATCCGACGAGACCATACGCGCATCGAGCATTCCCCGAATCATGAATAGTCAGCCTTATCGCGTTATTTCATTTCTTCGCCTTTTTATTCTTCCTTTTTTCTTCACCTGGCTAATTGCACCTCTTCCTCTCTTTCTCTCTTCTCCCCCCCCCCCCCCCCCCCCCCTCGACATTCGATTCTGTTTCCTTTTCGCTTGGAATGCGGCAATCTTTCGTAATCGATACCCAGTCAAATTAGCTCCCCTGTCTGTGTTATATTTTGGACTTTCGATTTTCGTTCCTTTTAGCTTTTGCAACGCGAATCGGATACGATAATTATGGCGAAGATAATTGATTTTTATTCCGGTGTCTCGACGAACGAATAACAGTTATTTTCGCGTCGATTACACGTCAATTAGCACATGTCGGGGAGTCCGCGATCTCTGTCCAGGATTTTACGATGCCGGCATCGTTGAAAGAGTACCATCGGGATTCTTTGCATACGGAATTATTTCGATACCCGCGAGCGTCGACAGGATACTCTTTTCTATGTCCGAAGACCTTCGGTTTTTTCTTTTTTTTTTTTTTTCCATCAACGACGCGCCATTGCTGAACGCCGGTAAAAATGTTTCTAGACGAGAGCGGTATCATCTATTCAAGGCTGAGACGCTGGAATTCTGCGCTGTGTCACGGAATGGCGACGATTAATGTTGTCAAAAGAATGTAGTTTCCTTCCTTTCTTTTTCTTTCAATTCTCATAATTTTTTTTCTGCTTTCCTCGCTGAACTTTGAGGATTATATCTCAATTGGTCATGGGGCACAATTTTCATTGCAATAATCCCGATGGACCGCAGCGATGAGAATTGATCCATGAACGATCTCTTCATTCTCTATGATCGTGATCGAGATGGAAATGGCTAATCGTCCAGCGTGGACAGGTTTATTAATCAATGAGGAGCCGTGTGGTCATCCATGGTGGTCCAATTGCTTGTTATTATTTATATTTTTCATGTAACTCACCCCGACGATTACAATGGAAACCATGTACGCAGACAGATGACGCGACTGTTATTATATCTGGTACGCTTGTAGACCCGCGTATCGTGCATAAACATCGGTTTAATGATCTAGATGGTCGCTGATTACGCGGCCGTGTTCGTGCATTAACCCACACCGCACCACGCCGCCGTGTATTCCGCTTACCTGTGATTCTCGCACACCTCGTGCGTTTAGTGCCTTCTAACCTCGTACAATCCGTACGACACTCTGTTCCTCAATTCACTCATACAACAATTAAGTTCACACTGTTTCTACCATTTCAATTTTCCAAAGAGTTTTCCAGAAATTTTCACCATGTCATTGAAAACGTACCGGGCACCGAATACCGAGATAATCCAATGTCCTCGGATCTCTCTCCCTCTGAACTACTTTTATATATCAAGAAATAATTTCTTCGACGACAAAATGATACGAAAAAGAATTTCCCCGGCAAGCAAATTCTACAAAAATTAGCGCCGCGCGTTAACGTGGCGCGTAGCACAAAAATTCGAATGGATCATCGAGGGGAAATACGGTGACGTGCCCGTAGATTCGCGAGACGAAATCGAAATTGTTCCGTTTCATAATCGTTATTACGGATGATGGGCTTGTAATGCACGTGTATCATCCATAAACATAAGCCGGCCGATGTAGATGGCAACTGATTAGTCGGCCGTGTTCGTGCATTACCTTACAGACGGCGCATAATGCGGCAGCTGGATTACGCGTCGCACACATATGTACATACGTGTCGAGGATTTTTCTGACGTGCCCGATGTTGACTCCCCTTCGGTCCGCCATTGTTTAGCCGCTTTAATTAGCCCGTTAATGCGACCGGGATATAGCCGCGGGCCCTTATCTGATACGTTTCCGGCGAATCATGGGAATTATTTCCGCGCATGCAAATGCCAACGAAAAGGCGAATCGAGTTATGCTTCCGGCACGATCCCGCCGGACGATAAAAATGAGCACGCGTGACTCAGGACGACGCATGTTTCCATACCGCCACTAGAGATCTTCGTTCGATTCGTATTTGGTTCCGGCAATCGACCGTCGTCTCGCTTTTCGTCCCTTACGAATGTCGCTGAAGGGAAGCTGGATTGTCGTTGACGCTGTTAATGCAAATTAATGCGAGCCATCGTTAGTTATTATAATGAAAATTCGTTTCCCCCGTTGCACGTATCTGGCGCACAGAAGAAATTCTATTATTTAGCGGGTCGATTACGTGGAAAATGCGACAGCGATTAGAACGGACAATGAAAAGGTACGCCCCCTCGTCCTGCGATCATCCGCAGGATGCACCGGCCGCGTATTAGGCGACTTAACGAGTTAAGCGTGGTTAACGGCGCGTTGAGCAGTTCTTCGGGATTAACTGGCCGTGCCTAAACGCGCTAATACATTATTGTACACGGCCATTCAGCGAGACAGAGGTAATTAACCCTGGTGGCGTCGTAAGTGGCTATATTTTAAGGGCCAGTTGCACGTGTCGCCCCGCGACGTTTCAATCAATTGGACGACTTCGCTTTGTCGTCGATCACGATTCGATTACCCTTAATTAGCTACGGAGCTTTTCCAATTTTGTAGGAATGTTTGCATTTGTCTCGCCCTCCCCCTTTTTAGCTTCGTTCCGTATGCACGATTCATCGTCTAGCTTCGCGTGCGAGTCCTTGCGTACCATTCCATCGTGAAGACTCGTTGAAACGTCGAATCAAGTTTACCCATTTTTTTAAATGAAAACAAAGACTGCGCGTTGTGGCGTGAATTAACCCGAGTTACTCCAAGATGGAAATATTAATTTAAATACCTAAACGTTGGCGGATGCGTAGCACAACCGGGAAGTGTAATGGCTACCCGGCCATTAACAATGCCCCAACCGAAGGCTCCGGTTTTCCCCCGAAACGTATTCATTAACGCAGAAATTACAGATATCCCGCGCATAATAGACGGAAAATTAATCCCGTGAATCCAAGTGGTATTTCTTCTTCCGCAGTAGCGTACGCCACGCTCGGTTCAGACACGAACGCTCGTACGCGTAATTTGCATCACTTAGGTATGTTAATATCGCGCTAACTAGCCAGCGGAATAAACCAGAAGACCAGCGCCGTTTGTGCGCACAAGGGGAACCGCAAAGATCGGTCGTTCCGCGTAAACGTTCCTTGCGCAGACCTCGCAACCTATCGAGGGAATAGAACCCGAACGCGGCATCGGCCTCGTCGAAGCCCCGGAAAATTTCGCTTTTCCGTGTCTCTGTTTGCTTTCCGTTCTAGTAAAAACGAACGAGGAACGGAACGAGCGCGGTTCTGCGCCAGGATCTCTCACCTCGGTCGCACGCGAAACACACAATCAGCTTCACGAGATTCCCTTCTGCAGCAGGATGATCGATCCCCGTCTCGGGCAACGACGAGGATCGTTGGACAAGGTTTACGCGGCGGTCTCCTATTGTTGATCACCACCTAAACTCTCGTGCCGGCACGAAATGCGTGCCAACCACCGTGGTCGTTTACATTTTTTGCGCGCGGCGTAACTCTCATTTTGATCAATTTGAGATTTTTTGCCGGGGCGGTGACTTTAACAGCGAGGAGGTCTCATCTCTGCCCTGTCGGTTCCTGTGCTGTGACTGCGCTTCTCTTTCCACGCTCCGCTCTTACCCTTTCTCGTCCACTGCCACGAACGATCGTCCTCCTTGCTTGTTCTGGCCCCTTGGTCCGTTTGTCTCGCTTTTGTTTCGCGTGTGCACACGTACACGCGTTCGCGTACGTTAAATCGCCATCCTTCCGTACCGCGTGCACCTTCCAACGGGCAACGGTGAGTCAATGTGGTAGGCTTGAGCTTCCGTGACGTCCGGATCTGCTCGGGGTTCAGGTGACGGATCGTCAGCCTGCGGCGGTTCTGATAGTCGTCACCCAGACATTGTTTCGAGAGTTCGGATGCTTTTTTCCTTGGGGGCGATTTCGTGATGTCAGAACGAACGTTCTATGATTTCGATGGAGGGCATTTGTCACGATTCGTGCAGGTGCACAATTAAGGCTGTCCGGTGAGTCTGGATCGGTTTTGCAGGAATTCTGGTAGATAGTATTTCAATACCATTCAAAATCTGCAGACCGTTCGAGAATATTTGTGAATTAAATAAACTAAAATCGTTGATAATCCCTTCCCTCCGTTTATCTTTCCGTCGTCCACCAGCGACTTTAGTAAAGCGTTCCTTAAAACCTCGCACTAACGTTTCCTTCGGCACAGCATTATTTTTTATTATCGTTTCTGTAAATTGCACAGAAGGATCGGGGCAACCGTCCCGCAAAAAGCACATCCTTTTTAATCCGAACGGAGACGAAATAAAAGCAACGCGATTCACACAATGTCAAAGTACTAACACACGGAACGCGGATATAACATCGTCTGTCTCGGTAATTAGCGGTCGTCAGCGTCGCTACGGGCCTTTCACTGCGCGAGAAAAGAAGTTACGATCTCTTGATTACTAAATATCCACAACGAGCCTCTCGGCTTTGATTAACCGGTACGTCGACTCATCGGGTCCACCTGAGACCCGGGTTCGTTCTCCTGACAACCCAATGAATCGTCGATGGAAGCATACCTGGCGAAAGTTTCCGTCTTTTATTAACCGATAGAATCTCTCTCGGCGCGTACACGCACGGGGCCTTGGCCACTTATTGTTCGACGTTAGGAACCAGCGCGGCTAATCGTGAAATCGTACGTGACCGATCGTCACGTTGCTGCCTGAATCTTCTCGGAGATTCGGGGGGGCCAAAACGGAATCGATATGAGAAACGTTGAACGTCGCGTGAACACGAGAAGGCTGCGGTTCGTCGACTATCGTGGGATACGCGCTAATTTACTGGATAGTGAATGGAGAACGATATATGCGTAATGAACGAGAGATGCGGCGTGGTTTTCACGAGGGCGACTCTTCTTGAGCTGTGTGCAGCTTGTTAGAAAATGTTACGCGCGTTGCGACAACAGGTGGCTTTTGTTTTTAGACGTACATTTGCATAGGAATGATTCGGTGTTGCGCGTAAGTGTACATTCGCGAAGCGTAAGTATCGTGTAAATTATAGTGAATAGCATTTCGCATTGTTGGGACGCCGAGTGTGTAAATGTTGCTGCCGTATATTTATAATTGAGATAGAACTGCGAGTTTGCTTGCAGGATTCTCAATCGCGAAGCTGGCTGCTCGTGTACACCGGTTTCTCCTGTTGTTCTAATAACGAATTAACGCGGATGGAACGGCAAACCCGGAAGTAAACCGCGATTCAACAAACGAACGGACCCCGCGAACTATTACTTAACTCTAATTGATGACGGTTCATGGGTTGTTTCGCATCGATCCCCATCGATAATGCCTAATGATTCCAATCGCTGGCCGCAACGCCAACGGGCACCGGGTCGAACGTCGATACTTCGTGTACCTTTTAAGAATACAAATACTCGATAAACGAATTACGATAATGATTATTACTCAAACGTGATCGAACTTTCATCGACGAACGCACTTCCGTTTGCCGCTCCGAACAGCGAACCACGTACTCTCGTTTTCTTCATTCGCGCGACCTTAGTTCGTATCCCAATAACTTCGACCAAATCTACCGTCAAATGATCAAATTGAAACAATCGATCCCATATTCTACATATCCTGCCAGGTCAATTCATTTCCTTTCGCCTCAGAAAATACCAATAAATCGCGCAAGACTCTGCAATATATTGTGAGTTATAATCTGTAACCCTGAATGTTATGTAGTCACGGTGGCCCTGATGCACACGCGACGCGTCGCAAAAGTGGCCGAGTCCTGCCACGAAGATCCTTAAGGCGAATCGTCCGCAGCTCCCCCGATCGTTCCCTCGTCCTTTCTTCTTCTATCGCGACGGTGAAAAAGAAGAGTGCTCGAGAGCACAAACGCACCCGCGCCCCGATGATTAACAACCAGTCCAGCCGCGTATCCCCAGGGCACGGACCGTGCTGGCTAATCGATTAATATACGATATCGAACGCGCGCGTCCCACGGCCATTGTTTGTTGTTAATTACACTGATACATCTACTATTCGAAGACGAGATCGTCGGCATCGACCGCCCGTCGACCCGCTTCGATCCGAGGGCCCCGACAGGATTTGAATCTAACTCTTGACACGTATCAAGCGGCGTCTCTTTTCTCTCCGACTCTCTGCAATTACACTCGAAACGATCGGCGAAGAAAAGGCGTGGGGCAAGGAAAAAGGAAAACGGAGAGAGAAACGCGGAGGATCGGTATATTGAATCGAGGGTATCGTACATCATCCGCTTGGACACGAGTTACCCGCTGTCATTGTGTTTGTTACTCTAATCGGGTGTCAAGAGGCACGATACCGCTTTTGATAGGATTGTTACACGTCGAAGGGACGGTGCGCAGTGGTCCGAAGCCGTAAAAACACGAACTACATTCATAGCACTGTTATTTACAGGTTATTCATCACGAATAGAAAGATTTTCGGTAGTTCTTGAGTTATAGAACATAATTGCGACAAATTATAATTATTTGAGCAATAATATTTGATAAAATGTTGTTTGGTCGAAATGGTTCCGATATTTTCTGGTCTCGTCTGTAGTTATCTCTCAGGTAGCAGTAAATAAAATTTGTTACAGCCGATATAACGACTCTTACAATAATACTGATTTCATCATTGAGATACATAATCTGTAGCAATATGAAAATAGTTCCACAATGGGATGTAGAATCTGTACATCCAAATGCGCGTTTATGGTGTTACTTAATGGAACGAACATGTTAGCAAAAGATTTAAAATAAAAAAGTGAAACTACATTAAATGAAAAGTTTTTGAAAGAAAGAAAAAAGTTTATGACCAGATTCGCCTAAAAAAATTTACATTCGCCTAAAAAAATAGAATTCAAAATTGAATCAGGATTCACCAATTTTCATACATTTCCAGGGAGGTCGAAAAATTGAATTTAGTTCGTGTTTTTACGGTTTCGGACCAGTGCGCGCTGGTAGACTCGGATGCTGCGTCCGAGTGTTTATCGAATAACGGGAATCATGTAATTCGCACTGTGCTGCGGATCCGTTTGCAGACGATCGAATTTTCCGACACAGAATCCTTCTGTGTACACGTGCTGATTATGCACTGCACATTACATTTACCCATCTCTTGCTGTACACAAGTTCGGTAGCCAGTTCCATCCTGTTCCCACTTTTAGCACGCCAACGCCGATGATCATAGTAATGATAATAATAATAGCAATTATTATTATTATTATAATCACTGCGTATCGATAATCACCGTCTCAATGAAATCCCGTGGCACGTTCAGCTAAATGGAAAGCAAGAGACAGACTAATCGGACTCGTCGGACGGTCTTATAAATACGGCGGACGCCTCGTCAGGTGATGGATCGCTCGACAATACAGTTACGTACCGCGAAAGCGAAGCGACGACTTCCGGGGGCCACTCTCGTCGGAAGGGTGAGGGGTCAGACGAAATTCCGTTTCACTTTTCAGCCGGGGTTAACTGCTAAATCGACGGCTAATTGCCAGCGTGGCACCGGCGGGGGGTAGAAGTCGAAAATGATCGTCCGATGGTGCGTGGACGGTGCACGGTTGTGTGTTGCGTTAATTACCGTGCGTTAACCAAGCTCCTCCTTCTTTGCACGCGGCTAGATGGATGGATTGCTTAACACTTGTCACGCCTCGCTAATTAACATTCAGTCATCTCCCTCTCGGAAGTCTTTCCCCCCCTCCCGTCCTAGTCCCCTTAACGCTGGCTGTCGAAAGGGGCGAAGCGTGCAGCGGCAGGTGGAAAGTCGTTTAATATTTATCGACTATCGCGTGCGATCCCGTTGGCACCTCCACGGTCCGGGAAGGTGGGCGATTGAATTAGAATTCGTGATGGCGCGTCGCGGTTCACGGGAATTATTAGAATACGACGCCACCGGGGCGGCGCAGCGGCGCGATTACCGTCCAGAGGAAAGAAATGTCGTAACGCCAGGGGACCCGCTGGGTCCTTCGTTTTCGGGTACGGAGCAACGAACCAATGCCCTTTGGATCGTTCATGTTCCTTCTTGGACGGGCGACGGTCGTTGATGTATGCACGGGACGACTGTTACCTACCGGTTCTGAAAAAATCTGTCGGCTCTAAAATAATGATCGAGGCATCACGATGCGCGAATATTAATAGCCGCCTGATGTCATCGCGCTATTTAGGAATAATTGCGGAGGCAGGCTGATAGTGATAGTAATTGGAATGACGAAAAAATATGGGGGATAAAGTTTGGCAGTATCGCAAAGATTGGTAGGATGTTGAATGGCGTACGGCCGTACGGAAACCGCCGCGACTACTGCCCGCGGGCAGTAGTATGGGTTCGCTCGTCAGCATCATCAGCATCGCTTTTGTTGCGGTCGATGTCGTTGTGCCGTCGACGACAGGTCCGACGGAATACCAGATGCGGAATGTTTTGTCCTGTCGAATCTAATCTTTCGATCGCGCTGCCAGCCAGACGACCCTGTCCGTTATTGTACGCCCCTTCCGCGGATGACTGGCCCCGCCATTCTGTTTTCTGATTAATGCAGAATTTCATTTTTAAGTTCCACAATTTGAAACATTTTTTCTCGCGCGTTTTTATTGCCCTCGCTTTATTTGCAGAGAGGTACAGAAAGATTAACGTTTAGCGATCCTTCAATGCCGCGGAGGAGTGTGTTTAATTCGATATTGTAGTTTTCTCTGATTGATGCGAAAGTGTTTAGGTCGGTGGTCCACGAGGAATCGTGTACACACCTGTACCGTGATATCTAATGAGGCTATTAACACGCGCTGCACCACCGAAGAAACTTCGTCGGGAGTTTATGACATCCGATGACCTACCTGGCGGCTTCTATTAGGCTCGCACGATTACCTTGGGCGAGACGTTCACGAGCTTCTAGCTAGGCAAATCTGTCTGTTCGTTTGCTGCGCGTTGTTAAAAATTGTCGATTTTTTTCTGAACGATTTCAATGATCTTGCGACCCCACGACTCCCCGAATGTTCCACGATCGTCTGAATCTTGGAACGTTACATTCCTGTTACACTTAAGAGGAATATCGTTTAAGCAAATAGTCGAGCCGTACACAATCGTGAAAATGTTCATCGACTAAGAACCAGATAACAGTTTTATCTTGTTTCCATTGCACAGGCATCGAATGAAGATATTACATCGGAATCGATGATATTCCTCGGCGTGCAATCGTTAAAGCGTAAATTGCGAGCAATCTCGCGGCCCGTTCGAAATGACTTAACAGGGACGACAGAGGATCGCGGCAGAAGGCCTCTATTAACACAGATAATGCACGCTCGGATGCGAATAATCGCTGCGACGTTCCTCGAGAGTATGCAAATTGAAAAAGATAATGACCACGCGAGTGTCGCTTCGATCGTTCGTCGATTACAGCCAAGTTATTACCAGACAGGGAGAGAGAGAGAGAGAGAGAGAGATAGAGAGAAAGGGAGGAATCATGGCCGTTTTAAAATTGTCTTGAATAAACAACCCGAATGACTGCGTAATGATAGCTCGATAGCAAGAATGCGAATAAAGATAGAACTGTGGAAACGAAATACAATGTTTGCTTCGTAACCACGAGTTCCTTTCCCGTTTGCCCTCGAAGAATTTCTCATTGTTTCATTGCTCGTAATAGACGAGCCAAGAATTCGTTACGTCGCAGCGGATTCCTCTGAACGAATTTTTGATTTTCCTCTCTCCTGTTGCAGACTCCTGCGAGCAGCCAGTCGCGGATCGACCTTACGGTGAGTGACTCACGGATCTCTACTAGAAATTGCAACGGTGCAGTTACGCGCTCTCTGAACCGAGAAAAAAATATCGCGGAACCACTTTTACCCGGGGTACGAGGTATCTTCTGTGGAACAAAAAAAAAAAAATGCTGCTTCCTATTACGTTTCCATTGAGCGGCGAGCGAGAGAGCCGCGGTATAAAACGGCGATTGCGAAATGCCGCGTTTCACGATGTAACGCCTTCAACGGGCCTCCCACCATCGACAGTTTTCCCTTTTTCTCTTTATTACTTGGAAACCGCGGCGTGGTTTATGCAAACGCGCAAATTAGATCGGATTCTCGGAACGACCGTTTCAGATAGAAAGCGCGACTGCCGGTGATTTATTTTACGTCTTCCCACTTTCGAGAGCTGGTCAGCTCGAATCGATACGGTGGGTTCGGTTCGCCTTGGAAAATTCAGTTGGAGAAACGAGACAGAATTTCGTCGACCATAGGTGGACGTTGGAGTTGCAAGTGTTGGGAAAAGATTCACTTTCTCCAGAACAATTGAAGGACCGCTAAAATCCAAAATCGGCCGCCTCATTTTCGCGTGCAAGCCTTTTTTTCAACATATTGCACCGCGGTGCGAAATGTATCGAGCCTGCTTTCGAGGAGCAATCCGCATCGCCGCACAGTATCGTCCAAGTATTCAAATCTCTTAAATTGCGTAGACGCCTGCGGCGTAGACTATCGTGACCGACCCAACTTAAACGAAGATATCCCTCGGCTCTCCTCCCTTGCGCGTTTTTCGAAACTTTTAAACATCGTCCGATTCGACTCGAGACATCGTCTTCTTCCTCGAGGGGGTCGTTCGGGGTGTTGGTTTCCAAGGGGGACGGCACCTTCTTGTTGACATCAACCCGAGCGACGTTAGAGGGAGGTAAAAAGTCGCGTTGCATCCGGTCGCCTGTCCTCTATGTCCAGAAGTCGTAAAATTCAGCGTTATGCGATTCGGGGCCTGTGTTTTGTCCCTCTTTCGAGATTATGATTACCCCGCCAGCCACCGTGGCTAATATCACGCAATAAGCACGCTGCCTCCGAGAAAGTCGTCTCTCTTTTCTTATTCTTCTTCTTCTTTTTCCGCATCAACCTCATCCCTCGGTTTCGTCCCTTCCTGCCTCCTTTCCGCAGGTATATAATATGTGCCACCAAACTCGACTCACTGTAAACGGGTATCCGGTGGAAATGCGCGGACGCCAAAAGGATGATGGTTGGACGAGAAGGAGGAGGAGGTAGAGAGAGAGAGAAAAAAAAAGAAAAGAAAAAAAACGATAGGGTGAGGTCCATCAAACGAGCCGCAGGACCCTGCACGAGGTCATCCTAACTTTCCTGGAGCGACTTCATCTTCACGGTCTATTCCGAGTTCGAGGACTCCGGTGGAATTTCACCAAGCCTCCCGGTATCGCGGCTCGCGGCGATAATTTTTATTATGCGCTTTATTCCTTCCCGCGGAATATTTATAGGTCGGCTATATTGGCCTTTTACTCGCGTCTTATCGCCGGGACCGTAAACGGAAGGGTCTTCGCCCATGCTAATGTAACAAATTTCGCGTCGGCCACTGCGAGACGTTATTGCAACGTTGATATCCAATTTTCGCGAGCGCCTATTAAAACGGTATAATCGTTCTCCCATATACATACGCGATAATCACGGCCGAAACTGTCGAATGGGCCGATCAGACGCGTTTATGAAATCTTCACGGGGACGAGCTTGGCCACGGTAGAGAGACATTAACCGTGGCGAAATTTATCAGCCACTAAAACGTCGTCCCGAGGTCATCAGGGTCCCGCGGCAGCGTCGAGTCAATCGTCGTATGACGAAGCACGTGGTAAAATGATTTTTCGAGGGGTGGCGGCGATTTTCGACACCGTCAGAATCAACAGGTCTCGGTTATGAGAGTGTAAAGCGTTTTGAATCCAACCCCTCGAAGGGTATGATTCCACCGCGTGGATCTCGTCGTACAGAAAGGGGCGAATCTCGTCCGCGGGGGGTCCTGCGTTGGTGTGTCTCTCCCTCTCTCTCTCTCGGCCACCGGTTCTGTTTTTTTTCTTCTCCCCCTTCCTTTACCGTGTCACGTAGAGCGTGTGCGAGCAAAACGTTGGCACGTCGTGTCCTGGGGGTGGCCTTGCGACCCCAGACACGGGGGTGGCTGACAGCCGATTAGGGCAAGATGGGAGAGCCCCCATGGAAAACTTAAAATAACATCGCTCGATCATCCGGGTGTCTTTGACGACAGCCAACCAGGCTACTCCTGTATTCAGCTTGTCCCCTCTACGTCGATCTTCGTCTACGTTTCACGCGACCTTCCCTGCTGGTACCGTCGTATCGGGATTTCGTTGGCGACTATCCGTTTTTAGGATGACCCGCGGTGAACCCACTTCCGCTCCAATGCGTGTATCATTCTATGATACGTCGGCGGCATCGAGAGACGCATGCAAACCTGTACAACCTCGTAATCCCGTAAACCCCTCCCCGACGTGAATAGAAATGAAAAATAATTTGACGAAGCGGCACTTAAACGTGTCTTTACGGCGCGCTATTATTTTTATTATCCTTCGTTCGAATTACGAAGGACGTCTGTGTACGTCCTCGGGCATCTTCTTAATCATTTCCATTTGTATGGCCATTTATAGAAATTACGAGAGGCGTCCGTATACTTTACCCTGGAAGCTCGCAATTTATTTGTAGATTAATGGCTGCAGAACGGTATCATCATTTTTATTCTCATTTGTTACGGCTGGGTCTTCAATGGAACTTTCGTTGAACTAAGAAAAAATAATCAATTCCGATCTCCGGCTCCGGAAAAATTGAACGATCTTCAATTCGAAAACAGACACAGCGAAACGGTCGCGATGTTTGCACCTCAAATGTACCTTTCGTCTCTTCTATGGTCATCGTGCGAGTGTTCCCGGATCCTCCACAGTACCAAGGAATTACATACATGGATATGACACCATCTCGTTTCATTTCCCTAAGTTCGAACGGGAACACTCGTCGAGGTGAAGTTGAGCACCTCTTCGATGCTCATTACAGTGTGTCCCGCCCCCGGCTGCGGGTAATCAGGGTGTGCGGGGGAGTGAGAGGGTGGGGGCGGTAGGTGACCTCGCCCGGGGCCTCTACTCTCCTCCTCGCAATCCGCCTTTCTCTGTTCTTTCACAGTCTCAGTGGCTGGCTGCCCTTCCTGCTCGTCTTCTTCTCTCCTTCCGCCCGACGCTCGAGTCACCCTCTTCGTCCGACGCTTTCGACTACCTGCCAAGGTGACGAGGCAACGGCAACTCTCGATTCATTCAAAATCGCGGCCTTGCTTTGCATTCGCCGTGCATTCTGAATCGTCCACCACCAACCACCCTCTCCCTTTTCCTCCCAAAAATCTTTTTTCCTTCCTCTTGGTTGCTACCTTCATCGGCAACTGGCGGTAGTCGCATGCGGGCGCGTGTCGCGTGAAATAACGGAGATGACTTTTTCGAGGAATTAATCTGCTGTGCGCCTCATTTTGGAAAGGGACGTTAAGGGTGGTTGAAAAGGAAAAATACGCGACTCTTTGGCTTACGGCTCGCGCCACTTCCGAGTCACAGATGGGTACAAAGGGCGAAGGAATTTCCGTGAAACTCGACGTTGACCGTTGAACAATGGATACGCGGTCGGTTAACCCCGAGCACGCGGTGAACGAGCTTTAATGCGCCGCTATGGCTCCAGAGAATTGGTATTTTCGTGATAGGGAGACCAATCAGTGCGGAGAAGGAGAGAGCCACTGGCTATTTGGACACGAATAATAATGATTACGGGAGGCACTCTCCGAGCAGGAAATGGCGCTGCCAAATGGTGGAAGGTGAAATTTTTCGGTTGCTGTTGAACTCTCTACGTTCCGCTCGAACCTTGTGCGATTCACCATTTGAAGGAAGAAAAAAAATCTCCTCCATAGAATCCACACTTGCTTGAAAAAAATCGGGCATCCCTTAACGCAGCGCGACGCAACTATGTCAAACGGATCTCTCCGTACTACTCGAGAAACTCTCAAGTGAAACATGTGAACTGACCGTACCTACGCATCTCTGCTCCCTGGATGCAAGGATTTTATTGCTTCCACGAAGTCAGGTACCGCGAATAGACAGAGACCCGCGCTGGCCAGTTGAAATTACTCGAATTTTATATGCACGTCGGCCGATCGTTTCCAGGAAATTTTTTATACCCGCGTTGCGTATACGATCGTGGCTCGTCCGCGGCACGATGTGCACACTTTTCTCCGTTACGTATCGGAATGTGCTGCACGGCGCGATGGTAGGCAGAGATCGCTCGTTTATCCCGTTAGCAGACTCTTTCTTTCCTCGACTAACACACCGACCCAGGTCTCCGTTCGAACTCGTCCGATAGGTGGTGGTCAAGAAAAACGCGACCGACATGTCGTCCAGGGGACATCGTGCGAGTCCTTTGACTATTCCTGGATGGAAGGCCGGGTTCAACTGGTCTGGATGTTGTATCGTTGCCGTTCGGATCGTCCGCGGCTCGTCCAACGGATCTTTACGAGGTCCCTTCGTCGAGCAACGACAAATGGCAGAGCGGAATTCCAGTGTCGTTACTTTGCGAAAATCCTATTTACTCTCCATTTAGAGGCGCATGATTTCACGACGATCGTAATGTTGCCGAGGATAAAGATCTCTGATATTACCGATTGCTCGGCCCGAGGGGTGGGACCGAACGGCGCGGGTTTGTTCAGGGACGAAGAAATTTCTTGGTGGACGGAAAGCGTGTCTCTTGTTGACACCCCAGCGGGGAAATGGAAATGTCCGAGTTCGGTTTATCCGCATGATCTCGGCTAACAGGCCCAATATCCGTGCTCACCTTCGTCACCTGATTGCCAAGCAGCGCGGCGCAAGCTACCTGGTTTACCTGACTGACAGTCTCGTAGGTTCTGCAACTTTGGTTTGGGTCTTGAAAGTTCCAGCTGACGCGTGTACGGAGAACGGAGCACGTTTCCACGCGAGGGAAATTAGTCAAAGGGTTGATAGAATTTTTCGCTGTTCTGTAAAGAAATTTGTAAAACAGGACGGAAAGAAATGATTTGCATAATAATGATAATAGTTTCTAATGTTCTTCGCAAATTCGTAGATATCATTTAGGACGCCACTAAAAATTATATGCCCACGTAATAAAATTAGATATTCGATTATTTTATAGACGCCAGGCATTCGTACTCGCCACGTCATTTACGATAGAAAAGTCGCATAAAATCATAGATATTCAAGCGTATTCATAGACCAGCCTGTCCATTAACGTGTCCATATAGGTATAAAACTTTCATCGCGAAGCAATTAAAAGAAACTTTCGACGGATAATCTCTCCGCGATTTTCTCGTGAAACGATTGACGAAAGTGTTTAAATAAACAATTTCTTTCGCAAGTGCGCATCTATTGGAGCTCATCGATGCGGTTGCATATCCGCTCCTCACCAAAACGCACCCTGAATTCAGATTCATGAATGAACTATGCCAAGAGGGAGACGACGGCAGGGCTATTATTTAGCATAGCCACTTTTTCTGGCAGTCGTCCCGTTCCCGGCGGCGTTGTCTTTGTATCGGGACGAACGACGATGACGATGCACACTAGACCCCGGTCCAGCAGTCGATCTGGAGCAGCTTCGTTCCACGGAGAAAGATTTCACGGCGTAACTAATGGACGCCGGTCTTTTCCGCTGGCACGCTTTTATTATCGCTATTGGACCACTACCACACCACGGACTTCTGAATGTTCATCTAATTAAATTGGATGCTTCGGGGGCGAGCACTCATGCGGGTGAATTCTCGGAAGAATATTCTAATTTCGAGGGACGAGTCGGGTTCTCACGGTTCGACGTAACTCCGTGGACGGATCGATGGGGTTTCCTGCGCAGGGGGATTAAATTCAAGGCTTCATATTCCAGAGTTTTTCGTCCAATCCTCCAGTCGTTATTGTTGTCCATTAAGTATTACATTCCTTCCATTCACCATTAAAACAGATACAGCATAGCCACCGTAATATTCACCACTTCGCCCGCCCCTTGCCTTCGAACAGAATCCTCCCAACCTGTACTCGCCCCCATCGATTTTTCCAAGAAGTCCAACGTCCCATCGGCACTCGATTCGAACGGCTCGCAGTTTCCTATCGAGACCCGCGGCGATCCGGTCACGCAGTTCCATGGTGGTTCACCCGTAGCCGGCCCCCTCGCGTGGACCTCGTACAGCGAGGCTAATCAACGACTAATAAAAGGCGGGTCGAGTGTGAGCGGCCAGGAGCTGGCAATCAAACGAACAATGACACCGTCGCGAGACCTCTTCGCGCGTCGCGCATACCGTGGACACTGTGCGTGGGTTTTCGGCAACGACGTGTTCCTCGCTCGTGCCACCAGGTGCGTGCATCCACGGATGGAGAAACGCACATTCGCCCCCTTACGCATCGACTCGTACTTCTTACAGCGATCAGGGATACTCCGCAGGATAGAACAGAGATTTCTGCACAGTTCTTGCCCAATTCATTTTCTCCCGAGATACACTTGGATCGAGGTATCGCAGTCGGACGTTGGCCGGTCGATCGATTAACGCAGTGATCGTTTCGCGGGAATTTATCTACCAGCGATGGCCGGCGCAACAACGTTCGCACTTGCCACGCCGGACTTCATGAACATAAATTACGAGGCGAAAGGAGGGCTGTTGCGTTGCCCGTATAGCCGGCGTGTTGTGGTTTTTCGGACGATCCGATCTCGAACCGCAGAGGGAGCGATTACCTGGCTCGGTCATCCGGCAAACGACTATTAATGATATTTCGTGTTGGATCTGCATGCTTCGACCCCGGCAAAGGGAGCCGACCGTGCCGAACTTTCGTGTTCCACCAGAGCGAGCTTTTAAATGTGCTCGCCACCGCGCCAGATGCCGGGAGGGAAAAGGCTTGCGCGACGTTTCGTAGCGATATAGCGCGGCAACAACGAAATAGGCGATCGAATCTCGCAACCCCCGCCACCTCGATCGATCCTCTTCCTCTTGGAGATTCTTCGGGAGGAACGTGAAGCTCCACCTCCGATCTGGCGACTATTTATTGGGTCAGGGATTCTCAAACTTGCTTGCAGCATATGGAGAAAAGGGAAAGTGAGGCTATTCATGAATTTTGTAATGGGCAGATAACTTTGTAATCGCGGTAGAACCGCGATATTATTGTTATCATTCATACATGGTGTCGTAACACCATTGCTCATAACGGTACCCGAAAATTGGGGGTGATATTGCAAAAAGATTAACGAATAACGAACGTAACCGTGGTATCGTTCTCTGTAGAGCACGATTGGAGCAGGATTGCACACCGCACGTACGCAAAGGGTTACCACGATTTCGTTTCGCGTTGGGTCGCTAATTCGCGCACACCGCGGCACACGCAATAAACCGCAGCGCAACGAGGTGGGTGGATTACGTAATGCCGCTTAAATAATGGTAGGATACGATGCACCGGCAGGCATGCGTTCCGCGGCCATGGCGGTGGATTAAAAATCGGGACCGGAGTTTAACGGCGGGTCGCACGAACAGCAGATACACAAATCAGGCCGTAAAGCCGATCAATTAAACGGCAGGCCGCCGATCTGCCGCGCATTATAACCGGTAATTATCTGTAATTAAATATTGGCCAGCCGCCAGGCCGCTGGGGCCCAGCTTCACCGAGCATTTTCAAGGGGTGTGTTCGCATGGATTTCAACCAGCGCTTGCTTTATTCTTCGTTCTCTAGGCCATGCTGCTTCTTTTGCATTTGGATCTCGAATTCTTTTATTTGCTGCCCGCTTGACTCTGCCGCGCACTGTTACCCTTCGACGGTGACGCACATGGACCGAATCAACGAAAGTGCATGCTGTCCTTTATACAAATATTCTGCTCTGGTGTGCAATCCAAAATTCTGTCGCCGCCTACCAGTCCCAGGTCGCAAACATCGAATTGCATCCATTTACTTTTAACGATTGACTGCAATAAACGAAGAATGCTGGAAGGGATTCCCAAATTAGAACTTGTTATCTCGAAATAGGCGGCCTTGAAGAAACTTGAATTTCGTCCCCCTCCGCAGCTAATCAGCCTCGCGTTAAGCGAGGCACGAAAATGCTCGGCAATTTTCTCGTAATTGCAAGGACGTTTCAATATTCATCGTTCAGTTGCTCGTATCCTGGAATCGCGTGCAATTAGGTTGACCGGTAATCGCAGGGTTATTTCGTCCCCCCCTTCGCGATTCGAAACGAGAGCAACTCGTCGTTACGAGGCTTCGGTTACGCGATTAGGTGCAGAGGGTGGTGGCCACAAAGCCGCTGCATTCCATCGAGCCAAAGGGAGACGCCAGACTCCGTTTAGGCATCGCATGACGTTCGTCTATTTATCAAGCGGTATCATCATTCGCCTTTCTCCACCGTGATGCCGCCCCCTACGGCGATTTAATCTAATTTGTATCGCCCTTTGTTAATCGCGGCCGCGCCGTTCCTTCGTACCGGAGCCCTGCGAAATTCGGGCCCCCAAATAAACTACCGTGCGTCCACGGTGCGTCGGGACTCGTCATAATAAACGCCGTGGATGACCACGTGTATGTGGTCTGGCTCTGCAGTAAATTTAACGCGCGTGGATCTTTGCGTACGTTATATTTTGCTGGGATGATTCTCCTACATTATCGAACTTCTTGTCGCATGTATAAATGAACGAGCGAATGAAAATGATAGAAAAAAGTAAATACAATAGTACATCAATGCGATACTCGGCCTCGCACGATAAACTACGCAAACTGAACAGCCCGTGCAATGTTGTTCTATCGAAACGCTATTCTACTTCAACCTGTACCACGGCGGAATCTACCCTCGAAGTTCGCCATAAATCAGCCGGCGGTGTACCCGCAAATCAGGCTCAATCACTCCGACCGGATAGCTCGATCGGGCATTGACAAGCCGACAGAGCGGACCGCGATCCCCCAACGCAACGATTCGATCGATGGATCAATAAACCACGTGGATGGAAACGCGTGTACTCTCACTACCTAACCCTCTCCCCATCTACCTGCGCGTGGGTGTAATGTACACGAAGAGTGCCGGCAGGGGGGAGCGCAGAGAATTCGAGGCACATATTAAGCAGGATTATTTATCGGCACGGCGTGCAAGCCCTTGATTTGATTTAACAAACAGCGCTCGCTAACAAATTGATAAGCGTTCGCGGGCGGCGAACATCAGAGGATTATACGTTCTCGCTCGCGAGCACGGGGATGCACTCCGACGAGGAGGGTCAGGGCCGTGCGTACACTCGCGTCTCTGTCAGCCCTTGCGTCTTCGTGAGAGGGCGCCATTAGCATAGAGGGACCCCCCACGGCGAGTGCAGGGCCCGCTGCGGTACTCCACTGGTACATATTACATATATAGGTGAGGCCTGATATATAAACCGACCTCATTGATTTATGGGTCGAACGATTCCTTTAATTATAATACGATATTTATTCAGATGAGCGCGGCCGCGGACGCGAGCCGACGGAGTCACGCTGCTATATGGTAATACGTATGGGCCTGTTCCTTTTGCCCCCCACTACTTCGAGGATTATTTTTATACGGGGGTGAACCTCCACCTCCGGCTGGGGATAGTTTGTATAGTATCCCGGTGGCTCGGGCGTGTCGCTCGAGCCGCTGTTAGAGCATTGTTAAATCCGGAAAAGGGTGCGCGAATTCGCGTGCGCTTCCATGCAATTTTCGTGAAAATTTTGCGGACGGTTTTTCCTCCGCTTCGTTCAATCACCCTCGGGCTGTTATTTAAATCGTCTGAAGTATTCCGGAGCAATGATTTCAATTATTCCACGGGGGGACCACTTACGCGACAGTCGAATACAAAATAGTAATCGCGTTTAATGTACCGCGTGCATGCATCGGTTGGCGATCTTTTATAATTCAGGCCATTATGTAGCGGTCCCCGTTGCGACCTGTCGGTGAACTTTGCAATTCAGAGCGGGGCATTTGTATCGCTGAAACACAGGCATAACCGAGCCCGCAATGAAGCCGTAGCTGAATCGTGCGGTCACGATTAGCCCGTACGTTCTAAACAGAGGCAGCTATACGATCTCGAGTCATCCTGCGAGCGTTTATCAGCGATAACATCGGGGTATTCGTTGCGGAGGAATGATCTCGATGCATCGACGGAGATCGAACGGAGTGACTGGGTGGAAAGAGAGGAGAAAGACACCGATGGTAGCGGACCAGAGCGGTTTGGAGCTTGTTCCCACACGTAAGACCATCGCGTTCGACGATCGCTCGACTCGGTAAAACACGTGTAGATAATTACCGACATGCGGTACGGGTCGGTGATATTAATCATGATTAAGAAGATTTCGTGGCGCCCCGGTGGTTATATGTATAGGTACGTTTCGAGCTTTCTTTCCTCCGTCGCTGTGGCACTCCGTCTGTGTACCATGTAGATTGAAAATGCTGCTTTTCGTTATCGCGGTGCGACGGGGCGGAATTTCTGGAAACGTAGGTGGAGGAGCGGCGTTTCAATTTTCATTTATTTCGACTCGTGGAAATCCGGTGGGAAAAATTCGGATGACGGTACGGAAAATAGAAAATCCTTGGTACGTCTTGTCGATTGCCGCTCGTCCAAACATTTTAATTCCCCGTTGAATATCCCGGGCCGCAAGTCGGTTGCGCGTGCACACACGTAATAGTGGCGCGCGGCATAAATCAAACGCGGTGCCCCCGCATTCCCATCGTGGCGCTGGATCGATCGGCATTCGTTCCGCGATACGATTCTCAGAGGTCCACGATGGCAGACGTTTTAATCGTGCCGCCTAAACATTCACCGGTCGCCGCCAGGCCCGCCGTCGCAGCGTTCTCCGTTCCGACATTTTGGTGCACCGTTCCCTTTTTTCCTGCCACGCCGAATTGGACAGGCGTGCGCGAAGCGTCTACCAAACACTGGCGCCTCGAACACTTTTCACAAGTCCCGCCGCGACAGCCCCGTGGCAACGCCGATTTCCTACGCGCGAGAGGAAGTCAGCTTTCATTAACAGCGGAAGAAAAATTGAAACGAGGCGCACAGGTGACGGCTAGAGGTGCAGCTGGCCCATTCATTGGTGTCTCGCGGACGTGCACCTCGGTTGATCGAACGAGTCAGCGAAGACAATGCGATTAATTTTGCACACCGTCGCCGGTTCTCTCGCTGCCGCACAACAGAGGGAGAAGACGGTACGATACCCACGAGGCTTCGAGTACCGTGGTCACGTGTGCATAATTAGGGACAAACCGATAACGGCCGGCAACGCTTGTCAAGCGGTTAAGCGTTACCCGGGGCCACAGCCAGGTGGACTAATGATCTCCTTGGGCAACCTCGGCCATCCACGTCCCTCCACCTCCGCGTCCGCTTCTTTTCACGTCTTCTTCATCCATTCACCGCGCCAAACGCATTATCGCTGCGCTCATTGTTACCCGTTCCTCTGCCACAGCTTCATCCGCCCGCAACGCACAGTTGCTGCTTGCTACTCGCGAGCGCTGATTACAGCGACGATGGTCGAAAAGAGCCTTCGTATCGGTGCAATAAAACGTTTCGCGGATATTCGAACGCTTTTCTATTATTCCACCTGAGGGGTTAACGGGCTAAGAAATTACCCTGCGCTAATATCCAGACGCTCGCTGTTCGTTTAATGAAACCATTTTACCGCGCCCCGCGGAACGTTTCAATTTATTGTCGCGACACAGGACTATCGAACCGTTGTTAAATTGATCATTTGCCTTTGCTCGCGCGTGCCGCCGCGCCGCGCAGAAGATCGCGGCGAAGGGCGCGCAATAAGTTCGATAGAATATTAAGCAGAACGGGTTGTCGATGTTTGCAGGCGCGATCCAAGCATTCGCGATTCACTCCGCCGTGTCTTGTTGCTTTCAACGTTGTACGCGCGAATCGACCGGCTTGATTGCGTTTACGCCAATAAACGCCGCTGCCAATAAGAGGGGCCCCGCATCGACGGCGATTGATATTTCGCGCTAACGCGAGGGGAATTGCAAAACGCTACAAATTATTTTTGCTCCTTTATTTAGGCACGCGGTGAATTAACCGAGCGCACGCGATCACAATCGGCGAAGAGATGGCCGCAACATCGGAATTGCGTGCGTCTCGGTTCGCTCGTTGTCTATTTCTTCATTGTTCGCCGCTTGCAGCGCGCATCGTTTCATGCACACGAATTCTCTATCTCGATTCGGCCATCGTTTACTCTGTATTCATATTTACTTCCCGTCCTTTTCCCTCTATCGTTCCGTTTCGTTCCGTCGTCCGCGGATTCCGCGTTTACCCGAGAATCGTGGTTCATAATGGATCTTGTAATAATGAAAGTTGCCGATTCTTTTTTGCCGCGCGGTAATTTGCGAACAGATATTCTAATGGAATAAACGCACGCGACGGCATTTCGATTATCGTATGCAAACACGCGAGGGAACGTGTCTTAACACCATGGACGATGGTCTGATTGATATGTTTACGGAGTGGTTACCCTGGTTAGACGGAGCGGTGCAACCATGGCCACTCTTGCACGATGATTTAGGGGCCATATATTACGAACCCTCGCCGCCACTGAGGTGAAACTCGCGCTCTGTTACCTGCATTGAGACGTTCCATCGACGGAAGACAGGAATGGACGACTCCGCGAGACGCGATTGGAATATGAAATTCGAACGAAACTTCTCAAACACCCGTCTGTCTTGACTCCAACCCTCGACGGTCCGAATGATCTCGTCGCGAGTGATCGAACCCCACGTGATTCACCTGGAAACTGAAGGAACGAATTTCAGCGGGAGGCAAAGAACCTCTCTGTATCGAAATCGTGAACGGTGGCTGTCCATCGTGAGTATCGTGAAACTCGGCAGTGAACGTCAGGGACTATGTGTTTCCAGCGTGAAATAACGTACGAGTTCCCGAGGAGGTATCGCCGACGAGAGAGGTCGTGGCGCTCACCGAGGGTTACGACACTCGTAGGAGGACAGACGAGGTCGAAAACGGAGGTTGTTCTATCCCGTGGGTTGATGGATGGTCCAGCAGAGATATGACGTCCGCGATTGGCCGATCGTAAAGCAGACGAGAAGCACCCATACGGATCCGTTCGTCTCGAAGCTGCCTCGTTTGCTGTTGCCGCCGTCTTCGACTAATCCGTCCTCTTCCGCGAGCGGCTCGGCCCGATCCGCTTCGCTTTATCGTTCGTTTCACCGAATGCGAGCTGATCTCCTGGCCATTCCCTCGCTGGTGCCGTGTTTCTTACGAGCTTCTTTTGCCGTTCGTCGACGGGGCATCGCCGCCAGCTGCTCCGTATACGATACGTCCAAGCCGAAGAATATTCTTTATGGGAAATTTGGAGTTCGACGATCGAGATTGCTTTCGATGCATGGCCATTTTATAGAGGGTGTGTACCCGATGTCGCGGTACAATGGGAAGGCAGACGATTTCACCTGCGTTCGTATAAGATTGCGTTTAGCCTATTGTTACTTGGTAACAGATCTCGTACTCACGTTTGCTCGACGAATTTCTTTTGGATCGTTGTCTCGGTCGAATTTCTCTTCTAGCTTGGAATTAATTCGCCTCCCTTTACCAGCCTCCAGCACCTGTAAAAAAATTGATGCGTCAGAAAATCTTTCGCGAGGAGCGCGCGTGAAATAAGAAGAGTTAAAATCAAGCCGTTCCAATTCTTCTTGTTAAACACATCCTGGCCTATCGATCGCAGAGTTCGATTTACCGAGTTGCCGGCTGACAATGATCTTGACGGAGGCGACATTTCGCAGATCGTAGGCGTGCTCACGTGCGTGTACCGGGACGAATTGCTGCACGTGGGTGGCAAGAGTCGCCCCTAGATCGACGACATCCCCGCGATCCAAGCGCAGCGGCGCACGATCGCGTGTTTTATTTATCGGTAGATCGTGATGCTACATCTCGTTACGGGAAGCATTACTTTCGATGGAAATACGTCGACGCGATCGGCGAAAGCAAGCCGGACGATGTCCCGTGGCTCGGTTCCTTTCTGTAAAAAAAAATATCACCATGGATCATTAATACGTTTCTAGACGATCAATTTGTCATATTATCCCGCCATAGATCATTCCGACCGTCTCTGAACCCAAACACAATATTTCGTATCTTCGTTTCGCTCGTTCTCAAGACTGTTAAAAAAATTTTGTTGCGCCTCGTCGATGGTTTTACTATTATGGAAGTATTGTTCGGCTGACTTTATGATTTCATATCCGTGAGAGTTTTCACGTAACGAAACTGACTGGTAGCGAATAGAAAAGTCGGAAACTTTGAATGTTTCCTGGTTCCAGAGTCGTAGGAGTCGCGGCGCGGTAATTATCCGTGGATAATTAACACCTCCGCCGGTGGTACGTCCAACGCACGCGGCGACTCGAGTGTGCAGACACGATGCACACAAATCGTTGCGCAACGGTCGTTACGTTGATCGTCTGGCTGGTAGCCGAATGCTAATTAGGAAAGGAAGTCGTGTAATACGCTGGTCGTGATAAATTGCTGGAGCGATAAAGCGCGTCATGAGACCATCGATCGTAAATTAATTGGATTGATGGGTCGTCAGCTGGTGCGTATGCTGAACAGCATACTTACCGGCGAAAGTCAATTTTAACGTTATTATTCTATCCTTCCTAATTTGCAACAATTCTCGAAACGGCATGTAATTTCGTTCCTTCCAAATTGAAGTAATCATTAAATTGATAATACTTGAGCTCATGCGAGAAATAATACGTCTCACAGTTGAATACTTTGGGAAAGGCACGGATACTTGCCGAATGTAAAGCGCAATGTAAATAGAATAAAATTTGTGTAAGGAGTACAAAAGGCGAAGAATTCGTTCGTCGAAACAAAAGGGGCGGAAGTTTGCGAGGTGTCCCGATTTCTCGGGCGTGTGATAAAATAACTAAAACAAACAGCAGTCGAGGCGGTACCGGAAGGAGGACGTAGAACGAGGCCGGAAAGGACGTCACGTGCGGGTCCTTTCGGCAGTTACTTTCTCTCTCTGTCAAATTCATTTTCCCCTCGTCCTATCCCGTTCTCTCTTTCGGCCACGCATACCACCCACACCGGTGCCCGAACCTCGACGCGAGCAAACAACCTCAGAATTTCTTGCCTGATGAAGAACACTCGTTTGTTTAGGCCCTGCGCTTTTCTACGTTCACGGGTCCTCGACTTTTTACGTTCGCCAGATTTTTTCCTCAACGTTTCCACAAAATTTATGGGCAAATCCATTCTTACTAATAAACAGACTGAAATTAGCAATTGAGGAATGAATTATTTTAAATTCGTAAACGGTAGAGGGGAGTGTAACTAAAAAATTTTCAGAGATAAGGGGAGGATCGTTTCTTCGGGCGCAGGGTTCGAAATAAACGGTGACTTGTAGGTACCGGAAATCAGAGGAGAATCGAAGGGAAGCAGGAGAAGAAAGTTCGATCTGCCACGAGCAAAAGTCGCGTTATTTTCCATCTGAACTGCTGTCCGCGAGGAGAGCTCGTCGAATAATCTGTCGAGAGAAATTTTCCCTTTAAAATGCGGAATGGTCGAGTGGAGCTGGCTGGTCGATATAGCGGTGTTCAGGGGCGGAATTAGGGGTGGCGGCCGCCTTGCCCCCTTCGAGGACCCTCTTCCATTCAGTCTCGTAAATAGCCACCGTTTCTGAAAGCCCTCCACCTCCTCTGTCTCCCTTGCTCTCCCGTTTCTTCTTTTTTTTTTCTCGTCCACTTTCCACGTACGTGAACACCGGTATTCCGTGCACCTTGCGAAAAATTTCCTCGGTTCACCGAACGAATTGAAATACCATAAACTTGATCGTGGAAAATACGGGCAGGCCATTATGTCAGGTTAATCATTGGCTACTCGGTGATTGCTTTTGAGGCCCGCAATATGTACCACGGTGCAACGGCGATGATTTTTTTTCTCTCCCGTTTCCTTTCTTCCCGCGAGTCAGGGAACATTCGGAAAGAATTAAAGTGAAAAGTAAATAAAACTGGAACGTTGCGGCGAATATTCCGTCGAAGGCAAAACAAAATTCAATTGCACACCGTGGCCGAGTGTGAGGATTGGCATGGTTCTGGAGAACGAAGGAGAAGTGTGTTTCGATTTTCTGGCAGCTTTTGCAGTCGCGAGCAACACGTTCGAAACACTGCCAATAGCGAATGAAGTAGCTCGCCAAAGGAAATAACTCCGTGTAAGATAGCGCGTGGTCGCCTTATGCGGGAGATGTTAAGGAGATAATTTAATTATTTGGACGATCATCATTGTTTTATGCCAGAAAAGGGTTGCGATACGTGCATGCGTATCGTTAGCAGTAAGTTGCCATAAAATTGTAAAACCATTTATACAATTTTCAAGCAGACTGGATAATAAAAGTACTGCACTCTGGTGCCTCGCACTATAATGAAGAGAATAGAAGAATTTCACAAATTGTTTTATAACATATTCATCGTATCTACCATTCACGATTAT
The DNA here is from genome assembly GCA_963667235.1 of Nomada lathburiana. Taxonomy (NCBI): domain Eukaryota; kingdom Metazoa; phylum Arthropoda; class Insecta; order Hymenoptera; family Apidae; genus Nomada; species Nomada lathburiana. The sequence goes on along the minus strand of OY763905.1, from coordinate 10,617,433 downwards.
CATCAAGACATCATGTGTCTTGATGATCTCAATGATCATGTGTCGCAGAACAATTCTACAAGGTAGTAGGGAATTCTATCGTCCGCGTGGGTCCGACTGTGCGAAGCAAAAATCGCCCATTTTTCGTCGTCGGTTGAAATCTTTTCGGACAATATTTACCTTCGAATCATCGAAAGGAGAGAGCGCGCGCAGGAAAAGACGACCAAGAAATAAGAGGAATGCGAACGGGGGTCGGAGTGGGCCGAGAAGGGGGGCGAGAAAAGCGGTGGCAACCCCTTTATTAGATTACCGGACGAGTGTCGCAGCATGGGCACTCTTTGAGTTCTCGCCGAGAGGACCCTCCAGGCTTATTGTCTCGTATCCACAGGCTCACCCTACACCTCTCGCTACGCCCACGTCCGAATCTATTTATTTACGCACTTTTAAGGCGCCAGTCAACGCCCGGCGTTCAAAGACTCTGCAAATTGCCCTGGAATTGATTTCACCGCCAACGAAACCATTTTACTCGCGCTTAAATCGCTGCAGTCGCGAATGGGACGAGCTTTGATTCGTTTACCGGGGCGAAAGATGGGAAACACGATGAAAAGTATCGGTTCCTTTGGAATGCTCGAGGGTTAATGTTTCTTTTCAAACGGAGAGAAACAACAGATAAATGATTCGCGTTTCAATAGTTCTCGGGTTAAACAATGTAGGAAGGGATGACAATGTTAATTTGATACCGTAGGATGATTCAGAAGATTGGATCAGAAGTGCGGGATTCAGTTGCAGCCGCTTTTATTCAAGCGGCCGTGCGCCGAGTATGTCGAACTGTAAGAGTTATGGTGACGAGGCTGGTAATGATGGGACAGCTGTGCGGCGTGCTGCATTGTTCGTTTTGAATTCACCCTAGCTGAATTTTGAAAAGTCACATTTACGTCGATCGCCGGCGCGCACGTGCTGCCTCGATTCTCCGGTACAGAGTCGAACGTTAGGCTTATTAACAATTCCGCGTTCGGAATTGCAACGCGTTTCCCATCGGCTCATTTTAATATTGTGCAATCTATCGTGTCGAAAGTTTCGCCGCTTCCCATTTCTACCCTACCTCTCGCCTTTACCTTTCAGAGAGTCTTACGAGCTCTTACTGTGCATCTTCGAACTGTGAAACTAAACCTGATCCCCATTTCGGATCTACCTTGCTGCCTAATTCCTCTGTACCACAAACGCAACAGTTTCACGTAAGACCTGGAAGAAACGATCCTCCGGGTCCGAGGATCGGACGAGAGGGAAAATCTGGTGGATCGTTGATCCTGGCTTAGGACCGCGGCATTTCACGTAATCGTGAGGGAGGAAAACGTGAATCAAGGGTGGTTTATTTTCCTTCCTCCTATGCACGCACACGCACAAGGAGAAATAAGCGGGGGATGACGAGTGAATGACAGGACAATGAGGCCGGTCTGATGCACGCGAGCTCTTTATGACGATTCAATATGAGTCTGGATGAAGAGGACCGCTCGATTGCACCCTCAATGCATCCAGGCCTCGAATCTCGAATTTCTCGCGCACGTTCTTCGGAGGAGTTCCGATAAAGGAGCGATTCATTTACATTCGGAAATGATCGCTTACGATCTGTGAGCGAGACCGCCGATGATTAGGTTATTCTGGAAATTCGATCGGGGATGACGCTTCCGTGGATCGTGGTAGTTCACCGTTATATGATTCGATTAATTATCGATATGGAATATTCTCTCTCCTGTCGTTCTCGCGTTGGCGAATGCCTTCCAAAAGGAAAGGAAAAGAATTCGAAATTAGATATTATACTTACACCCGCGTTCTCTTCAGTCCCCAATTAACCGTTCGCTCTCGAGAAAAGTTAGATCTCGATTTTCACCGAAGCTACACAAGTCTCCACTTCGAGGGCAAAAATCTAACTACGAGCGGTGGAAAAAAAATCACACGGGCGAATGGAATATCCGTAAGGAGGCGCATCGCTGAGGTCGATGAAAAGGGCTAAAAAAAAAACCATCGGTTTCCAAGATCGGGGCAACGCGGTGGCATTCATCGCCGGCTACCTTCCCATGACCCAGAAATCGGGAATTTCTAAAGAACGATGGATTTGCGTTCAAAAAACAGACGGTTTCACCCCGTTTCGAACCCTCCTTAGCGTTCAACCCCCTTCCCCTTATAGCTTTTTTTTTTAAGCCTGAATCGCTTCTTCTCCACCACTTCTCGCTTTTTTCTCTCCTTTTTCCCAGCTCGGTTTTTTTTCCCCCAAAAGACGACCCCAAGTTTTAGAGAAATTCTGTGAATATGCAGGATATGCATCATCCGCGTCCCCCCTTTGATTTCATCCCTCTGTGCTCGATCCGTCCGAGATGATCTTCCGAAATCATGAAAAAATTTACCTGCGTACCCCATCATTTCGCTACGAGCTGCTTCTCTCCCCTCCCTCCCCTCCCTCCCCTCCGTCTCTCTCACTCGCTTTCTCTCTTTCTGTTCTACAATTTTTTAAAGGGAATTGTTCGGGGGAAGAAAGCGTTCGCGCAGCGTCGGATTTCACCCCGAAATAACGCTTTTTCACACAGTTTTTACGCGTTTTCGCCGAAACGGAGGGCCCCATCGCGGCACAAGGGGGTCGTTCACGATTTTAAAGCAGACACTAGCTTCTGCCTTTTCCCTAACGAACGTTCTCATGCTTCTGGGACACGCGGTACATACACGCGGTCGCCGCGTCTCTGTGTGTTTGCGAATAATAAATCTTGGTGGTTGAAGAAAGGAGACCTTCGAGAACGATTGATTCAATTTGACGTATGGGCCTCGGAGATGGGGTATCTGTTGGGAGCTATGTATACAGCAGTCGCCATAAGTTCAAGATTAGAACTGTAACCTAGATTATGCCAGTATCGTGTCAACCTAATTTACTGTATATTACCTGCGCCAGAATTGAGATCTTACCTCGACTATATTTGCTTTCCTACCCCCCAAAAAAAGAAGAGAAAACTCTAAATCAAACACTAACTGCGCAACTGGCGAAAGAAGAAAAAAAGTGAAAAAAAAGGGAACGCAACAATAACGTAACAGAAGGGCCTGGCAAAGCTCGTTGGCAAGTTGAAACAAGTATTATCCACTTTTTGGTCAGGTAGGAACCACCGACCTCCCCAGAGATGCTTCCTCTCCCACTTCCTTTGTTCATGCGTGGCGAACAAAACTTTCTACCGATGAAACCACCCTTCGATTAATCGGCGTATACCCACGCGCGGAGAATAGCAGGCAAAAAGGAAGAGCGGCGATATTCATCTGGTATGGAGAGCCGCGACAAAGAGACGAACGATTCGACGGGGCGGAGCTCGGCTGAAATATTGATTGATATCGACGGATTGCGGTTTTCAACGATGCCTTCGCGTAAGATGGAATTAGCAGTTCGATTGAAATTCGAGAATCGAAGATCCCTCGATTGTAACGGACGATCGGCGATGTTAGATAAAGCTATTAAACGTCCGTTTCTCGATTAAGGGATTACGAAACGTATCGACAATGTGGAATTTAACGTTGGAAACTTTCGGTCGGCGAGATCGAATCGACTAATGATGATCACTCTTGAAGAGTGGTCGCACGCGAGAATTTCTCGAGGAACTTTGTAATTGCTTGTCCCTCGATTCTCGAGGGATTGCGATGCGTCCCGAGGAGCTTAAGACCGAGGAAATTATTGTAAAATCTCGTTCATCGAAATTTTCTGGCATACTCAACGCCGTTTCGAAAGCGGAGCAAACAGCAATCAGGTCAGCTTATTGAAGCGGCGCGTTTTCCACGACTACGGTCTCACTCATCGAGGTTATCGATACGCGCGAGTTTACACGCGCTCCGGTATTTGATTTATTCGACATTACTCAGCGATAATCTTATTGACTGTTAAAACATGTAAAACCGAGGTGCGCCATCGAACACGTCGTTATCGGCTTCGTGCGTACACGCACATAGAACCAGTTTATCGGTCGACCATTGTAGAAGTCGATACACGGATTACAGGTTACACGGGACCTTTGAGAATTCCTCTTCAGGTCCCCATTCGAATTTCCTGAACGGCGTTAAACGAACCATTTCGGGGTCGAGCCGGAATCCCTTTATCGGTGTTCCCAACTGAGGAATGTCTGATAAGAATTCAAATTGCCCCGTAGAAAGAAATATTGGTACTCTAGATTGATAACAGTTAACTGGGAATCTTTACGTGGTTAAAAATCCGACGATTTTCCAATGAATATATAGATGACTTCGCTGATTTCGCGATAAAATGTAGATGGTCTGACTAGAAAATTGGGCGCAAGGCAATATTGAGACAGATACGAGAGGCGTATCTGGGAAGCTTTCAGTTTCTGTGACATAACGAGACGTCACGGCAATTACCTTCGAATGCTTGGCAGGACGACAAAGAGCTCGCGTGTTGAAAATTCCTGTTCGTGGCTGATAATTAACAGTCTAGTCGGGACGAATGTCGACGACTAGACCCACCTTCATTATTTCATGCAGTCTTCGACTAGCGTCACATTGGTACTCATATAAAATTTCGAACAACAAAATCAAGATATTCCTGAGCACTCTAATTTTATATAGCGCTGGCGATTCTTTCAGTGAATCGTTTAACGTACTCTATGCTCTGTTCCGAATCTTCGCAAAGCTATCAAAATTTCATATCAAATGTACAATCAATTTTCTGCGGGTTGATCGTTCCTTTAGTCAACAAATTATCGTTACGTCCAATGGCTAGTTGTTTCTCCGTCGAGAAATTCTAAAAATCTTTCTCAAAAGCCACAGAGGGCTCGGTGAATCCGAGCAGCCGCATGAGAGCAAACGGTGTATTTTCGTTTAACAACCAATTGGTACAAGCAGAATTAAAGAAGACACAGTTCTCTCATTCCGCGGAAGGCAGAATCGAAGCGGCTTCTTCTCAAGCGATTCCACTGCTCGTTCCAGGGCATCTTCTTCTTTCTGTTCGTCGCTCCGTGAGAAAAGTCCTCCCTCGATCGTCCGGCATTACCTCCCCCTCTTTCGTCGTCGGAGAAGCGCAACAGAACGATCAAGAGAAGTCGCGTCGGCAGAGAAGCAGCCCGCAATGGCAATACTGGCGACCGGTCCACGGGCCTACCAGTTTTTGTCCCTGTCCTACGGGGTTTCTCGCACACATACGCACGATTCTACGCTTCAGCACACGCATATGCACATCTCTCTCGCAGTGCACCTACGCTGGGCGATAGACTCGTTTGTTTCGCGGGGATAACTGGACTAGCCGCGACTCTCCTTCGAATTTCTCGAGCTAAGAAGGGGTTGTGCTCAGAGACACGCCCTTTGTCGCCTTTCGTTGGAATTATATCTGTATCTAGTCTCGCCGATTGGTAATATGCGCTTTCGCGTAGATTCCCACCGCGGCATACGAAATTTCTTATCAGTCGGAATCTCCATCTACGCAAAGATCGAAGTCTCAGTGATGATTTCTAATCGAATTCCACGAGAATGACAAATAATATCGCGGTCATCCGCTATTGGGATATACAGCCGCTTCTGTAATCTGTATAGAAAACCGTTCGTCTAGCTGAACAGCGCCTGAAATTAACTTATTACCCCTACTCGCGGATTTGAGTTTCGTACGGGAATCGGCTTGATTGCCAGTTGCATTACGCATGCACCGAGAGCCAGTGCACGCACTCGTGCACGCATCCACGCAGAAGTGCATCAGCCGATTGCATTCGCGGAGAGTGCGGTTGCATTGGCGGCGAGGCCAACCAATCGGGTTATCGGGCGACGAATTCACCCCTCCAGGTCCAGCTGAGTCGAGCTTCGAGGCGGGCAGTTTGCTTTAAGGATCTGTGTTCGTTTCTGGTTTTTTTCTTGTTTTTTTCTTTTTTTTTATTTCTTGTACCGTTTCTTCTCCCTCTCCTTCTTCTGTCGCTTTTTATTCCTCTTCTTCTTCTTCTTCTTCTTCTTCTCCTTCAACGTACACACGTATTTGATTCTTGCTTTCTTCTTCGTGCGTTCTCGTGCTGCGTTGCGAGCTGCCCGCTACTTCTCCACATAAGATTACGCGATTTTACGGTTGATAGTTGATATTCGAGGGGATTTAAATTAGAGCGGGCTCCCTTCTCGAATGAAGTTGTAGACCCCGGCGAACATAAGGCCACGCAACTTAGTTCCTCTTCAGGAAGCAAGGTAAACGTATTGCAAGCGTTTTTCCAACGCTTCCGAAGCGTACCCGTGTATCTTCCTTTTCCTGTTCCCAATCTACGGAATGAATCCTGATAGAAAGCGACGTGTTACTCATCGTTTGCCCCATGGAACGTTACTCTTTTTACTTTCTTGTTTTTGCGCGATTTATCTGGATGCGCGCCGTAAATCTCCGCCACGGTGTTCCTTCTTAAACGTGTGCGTATGTGTACCCACGTATCATAGTATCGCCAGAAACGAGGGAATCGTCGGTGTCCGTAACATTTAGCATTTGAATACGAGGACCGTGAACGAGTTTCCCCGCTCGCTTTCTGCCAGGAAAAAACGATAAAGGCGACGCGTCAATTAGCCTAGCCGAATGCGCGATGAAACAGGACGCGGCCGGACGCGTTTACTATCAGGCACGAATGTAAGAGTCTAGAAAGGCACCGCGAGTTGAATGGGAAATGATTTTCTGCCACGTTTCCGTCCCTTTCGCGTCAGTTATTCACGGGCCCGTAAATGAGGATCCAGGGAAGCGGCGCCGGCGAAACGCTTCTCTAAACCTGGCCTCCCGTTCGTTGATGGTTTAATTCATCATTTAAGCCGCGTCGCTGTTATGCACAGCTGCATCGACGGTGAGCCGCGATTAATCTAAATAAAGACATGTAATCATTGCGGGCAGCGTCCGTCAATGTTTGCGTATAATTGCGCTCGCGGCTTGCCGATTCACCGTGGCTGACACGCGAGATGATTTTCCGTTGGTATCGCGGCTAATCGTGGAACAGGTAGGCCGATGGAGAAGAGAAATGACGAGCACAGTGCAACGAACATAGACGTTCCATAGGCGTGCAAAGTACTATATGTTTTTTGTAGTAGGTCGACTTTTGGAGCACTTTTGACACAAGGGTTCCACGGACTCTTCAATGTCTCCCATAGAAATGAATTCAGTGAAAAGTTCGGTCGTAAATCCATTAGGGCGCGCAATTAAACGTCGGCGATGAGCGAGGCCGGCCCGCGAGGCGGATAAAGGCGCGAGGAAACGTCGACGGAAAAGTAACGAGGTGCCGGCCACCGGGAGATTAATTATGTAGTAAGCGAAAAGGAGAAACTGGGAGGCACGAGATGATTGTCGGCGATTGGCTCGGGAAACAGGCAGGAATTTAATAAGCCGTCCGCCACCCGGGCTTATCGGCTGTTCCCACGTGCATCCGCGGCGTGGAACTCGCATAAATGCATCGCGAATTCAATCTGGTCGCTGCTGTGCGCTCGTGTGCGATACCGAGTTTCGCGATGAATGCGAATCGAGTGGCCCGTCACGGGGAATTATCATAATTAATCGGTGGAACGTTTCTTTTCTCCCGTTTCTGATTTCTTTGCCGGTGGAATTCATCGTTACTGCGCCCGCCCGATCCGAGCGGATCTTAATTTGAAATTGAAATTCTTACGAAGCGAGCGGCGAAATAAAAATATTGTGCAAGCCATTAGAATTGTACAACGAGTCCCTGTTATCTGCAATTCGATTACGGTGGATGGTTTGCAGAAGCGCGGTCGGCGATAGAACGAATGTTACTCAATTTTATTTTTCATCAAGTACATACAATGGCAAGCGTATGCATCTGTATCGCGCATTGCTATTCTGTGAACAGGCTCTGAAACGCGGGTAGAAAATTCGCCGGGAATTTCGATCGAATCTCCCCGACGAGCGTTACCGAATAAAAAAAAATGAAAAAATCGCGTAACGGCAGACAGCAGCGGCAGCCACCCCGTAGCGACCCTTTTGCGATCGAAAGTCGTGCGTCGTTAGAGTGTAGCCTCGCGCGGGGTGACAAAGAAAGAGAGAGAGAGTTTCGGTGGAAAAAAAAAAGTTTAAAATGTTTGAGGAAGGGGTGGCCACCCCGTTTACCCCCTCCGCCGAAGCAGAGGTGCCGGCAGGGGTTGTATTCCTGCGGAATCCTACGGAACGCGTGCTCGGTTCGTGCCACGCACCTTTCCACACACGTTCTACTGTTTGTGTGACGCGTCACACGGACACCAGATCTCTGCTGGTGTGCATTGGCACGCAGGAAGAAGCGTTTAGGAGTGGAATAGACGCAGATGCTTACCCGGGGAACGAACAGACGGGGCCAGCCGGCTTTTTGGAGCGAGGAGGGGCGGATGAACGTGTGTCTGCCATTGTGATTTTAAAATCGCTTCCCTCTTGCCCCCACCCCACCCCCCGGCCGAATTTTCCACCCCTTTGAAGTTGCGACGCCGGTATTGCCGGACTGAATTCTGGTCTCAAGTGTGTCCCAGCTTCGCGGAGGATATTTTTATCTCAATGGAGAATGTTTGCTGGCAAACGAGATTTATCCATCCCCCGTACCACCCTCGAGAATTTTTCGCCCGGCTCATTTCATTACGCTTCCGTTCACTTTAGCTTTCCAGTTCTTGAAAGGTAAAGATGTTGACGATGGTAATAATCGTAATGAAAAATTCATCTTTATTTCTGACGACTGATGCGATGATTGTGAATGACAATTAACTTCGACGCCACTAATTATCCCTGTGGTCCTTTACCTACGAAGTCACCGGGCCCATGAAATCGTGCGTAGAAAGTTCTCCACTCGCGTTCGTAACATTTCAGTCCCGACAGGGATTGCCGACACGCCACGTCGACCACGAGCCTCGGGCATAAACATTCAGCTGTACTCACAAGAGACTCCGGCCTATCCCCCCCTGTATCATCCGCTCTAGAACGAAACGCAGCGGGTAACAATATCCATCCAACCTCGCTACTTCGATCCATGAAAGAAAAAAAAAAAAGAAAAACTGCATTCGTACTTCCCAAACAGATATTTCGAGTCGTTACTTTTACGACCGCGGCCGCTCCATTTGTTACACTCCGAGGGGTGATCGCGAAGGGTTGTAGCGTACCTCCCCTTTGCTTTAAAGTCGAAGCAAAATGGCGTCTGCCGCCGCGAGTTTCATGCAGATTGGCTAGGTGTCGGCCGAAAGGAGTTATGCCGATGGGTGGTATCCCGATTGCTGTTCGCGGAGGGCGGATTCGCGCTTGCGCTCACAACCCTTGCTTCACGGTGCTTTGATCCCCTCTGGTCTAGCCCCTTCGACCGTGCCGGCTCTTCGTTATTCACGGGTTTTTTTTTATTGGTGGATGCTTCGGCTCAGGTAGCTGGGATTTACATAATGGCGAACGTCGTCGCAGCTTCGATCACGCTGTTGAATATTTCAATAATTCCACCTTACTCGCTCAACAGGAGGTGCAGCTTCGTTCGCGTATGCCTCAACGGCGTGGAGGACGCGTACGGTGATCACGTTTGCAACAATGTTCGTTTCCCCGCGTGAATTGCAATGTCAATTGTGAAATAGATTACAGAGGCGGGGTATGGGAAATTCTGGACGAAGAGGGAAAGTGCATTTCGAGAGCTCAAAGCGTTTCCGTGGACCCACGGAAAAGTGTACATAAGGGGTGGACGAGCGTTAAGGTAGCGGCCAGAGGGGGTTGGCTTTATCGATCGTCCGTCTGACAAGGGCAACCAGCGAGAAATAGGGAAACCGTTCTCTCGCGATGAATGCCGGTCCTTTGTTTTTCTCCTGCGGCCGAAATGAATTCCTCTCTAGGGGTGGGGGAAGAAAGGGGATCTTCTTATACACCGTATGGAGATGATGTGGTGGAATTAATCTGGTTAACATGCTTTCTGTGTTTCGATAGGAGGACCCTTTGTTCGAAACGAATGTAGCGATAGTGACCTAGTATATGATGAAACGAAATTGGTTCGTAGGAAAATTGTGTGCCAGATAGAGCGCCGTGGTTTCGATTGTATCGATTGTAATCAACTATCTTCCTTCTTACTGTCGACCGCTGTTTTTAAATACCAGACGTATCGTCGCGATGGCCGATAATAAAATTCGAACACGTTCCCGTGCACGCGTGCACTCTCGTCTCGTTTTGTTTTTTTTTTGTTTTTTTTTGGTTTAACAATCCCGTGAACCTGGCGCGCGCGCGTGTTAGTATTATTATCTCGGTGCAGCGTAGTAGTAACGCGAGATAATCGTGTACTTTTTCTAGATAAAGCCACTTTATTAGTTCCAAAGTAAACAGCATAAATTTTCCACTATAATGCGTCGTCTTAATGAATCTCTCGAAGTTATTTAATTACCCCGATGCAATTAACTTACATCGTTATCGATAAGGGGGGCGAAATAAAATTCCTCCGTTGATTCGCCGACACTTTACGGTCTCTCTCTCCCCCCCCCCCCCCCCTCTTTCTCGCACTTTTCCTCTTCTACCTTTATTTCTGTGTACGACACACTCCGCCGTCCGTCCGCCACTTCGGGCTCTCGCGTTAATTTCGTTTTGAATGAAACGGCAATTAACCAGATAAACGCGTGTCTCGTGCAGAGTTCCGCGGTTGCCCCGCGAAATTCGATGCCCCGGATAACGATAACAATTTTACGCGACGCCAATTCTGGTCCAATTTTTCCTCTTCTCCCTTCGATTATTATAGCACGCCTTGACTACGTTGCATGATCGATCCCGGCCACGATTGGGTCTGTCGGACTCGCGTACGTGACGCGTTTATCTTCCATCGAGTGGAATGCTTGGTGTTTCCCTTTATTGAAATTACGAAAGAGCGAACAATCGGGTCCGTGGTATCGCGGTTTCGGCGTCAGAGATTATCAATATTATTCCTTACCAGACTACCTGGGTGGAAAGCATTGACAGATTAAAGGTCATTCACACGTGCACCAACCAAGGTATGTACATATGTATATTCCCGAGACGTGTGCATCGAGAAGAATCTCGCGTTATCTCTGTCGCTTCTCCTAAAGGCACCACCGTGACCCCTTTATCAGTGGTTCGTATCGACCGGCACGTGGCCGGCGGAGCTTATCATTCCAGAGACAACAGGTGATGGAGAAATTTGATTATCGAACGATACACGTCTAGTATGTTCTTTTACATATCCAAGTTGCCTGTAATCGCGAGATGGACGATAAACCGGCAAATGACGTAGATTTATTCACGGAACGGTTTTCAATATCCGATCGACAGCCATTCGCGTGATATTTATTGCTCCGCATTGCTATATGATGTTAGTCATGTTAAGGAAAGTTATTACCGTACAGGTGGACCTTGTACTTCGTCAAAAGAATGTATACGCATAGACCGATTTTATCGTTACAACCTATCGGTGTAATTAAGTCCGCTGGACTGAACAAAATAGAAGTAATCCCAAGTTAAACAGAGCGTCGTCTATAAATAAAGATCGTCGACGTGAACCTCTCGCAATAACTGCCGTCGATCCTCTATGAAGGAATTCGTCCATCCCGGACCACGCGACACAGCGATTTTAATTCGATTCGATTCCGCGAACGGCCCCCAGCGTGGAGCAATTTATTTATTGGAGAAAGTGCCCGGGGGCTTGGGACTCCTGTCCTAAGCAGGATTCAATTTGGCCACTGCCCACGATTCCACCTTCAAAGAGGAATCACCGTCGTCTATATAGACGAGCCGCCCTTTCGTCGACGTGCACAGGCACGGTCAGCGACCTCCGCTATTAATCTTATATCGAACGCTTTATCCGCGTCCGCTTTCTCCACGAACTTTTACCCCACCCCCCCATCCGGCCGCCCGTTTGCCGACCTCTTCAACCCTTGGACGAGCAGGAATTTTCAATTCTTTCGAGTGCCGCGGGAAAAGCGGATCGCCCCCGGGGCCCGTCGCTTCCATTCGACCGGCGAAATTTCACGTCCACCTGGACGCATCCGGGCTGCTGAGTTCAGTGAAATTGCGATGCACGTGTACGCAGCTAATGTCGCGCGACTTCTCGCGAACCGGAAGCTACACGCGCAGGAACTCGACCCGGAGGACGGAATACCGTGGACGGTGATTTATCGAATTCTATTTTGTAACAGAAATTCTTTGGAATGCGCGTGGAAGCTTCGGCAGGCTGTTTCATGTCGAGCAATCGGCCGATAAAATTATTCAGCACAATTATTTCCATCGTAACGATACGATAATTCAATGAAATCTTTCTATTCCGTTATCCCGTATCGTCGTTTCATTTCTCGACCGTCCAAGGGCCGCTTTAAGAGTCGAAGCGATCGTTATCCAGAAAATTAGATTAGCTTAAATCATGTAGAGTATCGCATACTAAAATTCACCTGCGGTTTATCTATTCCCGCCTGCTGTGTCATTGTAGAACGATATTTCACGAAACGATCGAGTCATCCACAATCTATATTAATTGTCCGCGCGGCATCCACTTTCCACCACCCTCCGCCGCCACGCCGAGTACAATTCTGTATTAACATAGCCGATAAAATACGAGGAGCTTCTAATTACCCCCCCCAGAAATTTATCGTCTTCGAAGGGAATAAAAGAAAGGGACAGGAGGAACGCGGATCCCGCGATTAATCGCGAACGGAAATGGAAGGACGTGGAAAGGAGCGCGGTTCGCTTCTGGCAGGACATTGGCCAGGACGAATAAGTAATGTAGAGGTCCATTATGCTGAAACGGTGAAGGGTCTTCGAGCAGGGTCAGCCAATCCCCCAGAGGGCCGTTAAAGTGAAATACTTCTGAATGCAAGGTGGCTGACCGCCTCACCCCACTCTTTTCTCTTCTTTCCTCTACCTTTTCCGTTTTAGACCCCACGCTGATCCTATGAGTCCGTAGGTAAATCGTTGTTATCTGGACAGTGATAAACCCGTGAATGGAGTTCGCGCCCGCTCGACGAATGAGCCAGGGGAAAGCAGAGGGAAAACCACCCTCCGCGCTACAGCATCGTCGAATAGATGGCTCTGTTTATGCGAACTGGTCCTGCCTTGCTTCGAGTGATCTCGTTTCTCTGCTAATCTTGTATTTCGATTAGACAATCGTGAAGTCTAGTCGCGCAAGAATTAACAATTGTAAAATTTTCGTCGAGCGATAACACTTGGACTGTCGCAAGCAATCGCGCGTCGATAGTAATTGAATATTAATCGTTACGCTGTTTCTAATATGTCCCGCTCGTATGCAGGTAACTTATATCCGAGGTAATATCCCTCGGAGAACAAAGAAGTAAAAAGAAGTGCCCGGATTGATGAACGACGTTGGCCGAAGGAACCATAAGCGTGACTCTCGCGAACAGGAACGTAATTGAATTTTCCAGGGCGCGCACGCAAAGGCACGTTGATTTCGCCGCCCCTCTAGGGGTGGTTCCGTTTGTCTCCGTGGCTGGAGGGTATTCGAGGGAGCATGCAAACACCACGAGATTAAAGGAACCGTCGTTCAATGCTGTGGGCTCGTTGGAATCGTTGCCCGAAGTTACGCCGCGAGCCAACAACCCTCCACGAAATCGAATCCACGTTTAACTGGCAATATTGAACGCTAGAGCGTGCCGCGTTCGTCGAATATCATAATCGTAATTAAAGCGACACTAAGGTAATCAACGGAATATTTGCGTGCACACGGGAATTGCGTCTTTCCGATTCATATAGACGGGCGCAATAATTACCAGGGACCATCAATTATTGCGCAACGATTGATACGAGGCACAAATGATGTAATGTATTGTTTAGTCGGCGGTTCTGTTCGATAGATAGACTTTCATCCGTGCGTCTGGAATTCCAGGAGAACAATTACCCGCACTAACGCCGGTACTATTATTAATTACAGGGACGATGGAAACACCTGCGGGTTAATTCGAACGATTCGGAATGATCATCCCCCTGTTTCAAATGTCTCGTTCCCCGTTAATTATTCCCAATGTATAATGCACGCGCGAGCTGCATCCGTGTTGGTTAATATAAATTCATGGACCATGCGACCGGCGAGATATCGCCGGAGAAGAAAGTTCGATTCATCTTGATCTTTCTTCGCTGAAACTTGGCATACTGAACAATGGAGGGTCCGGCCGAGGTCGGCGGCCATTCTCTGATGATATTGATTAGCCGACGCCCTTAGTTAGCGCCAGCTACACTTTCTTTCCTCCCCGTGTTCGCAGCCTCCCTCGCGCCTCCCCTCTGTTCTTCGAATCGTCTCGAAAGAGCCCGGTCCCGACCCATTCCCCCTTCGTTTCCCTACGTTTCTCTATTCGCCGGTCTCCGGGAAGTCTGCTTTCTCGCCCTCGTTAACAACAGCGGGGACGCGAGATGCCGGTGAAAAGAGACAGACGAGACTAAATCATTCATCAAACAAGTAATGCGACGGTGACTCACGGTTCACGCATGCGGGGATGATATTTGCGTGCAGCGCTAGTCACGTAGTGAGGGAGGACAGGGGATACCAATTTTTCCACAGAGATTCGGATTCCGGGGTTTGCGGTCGGAATCCAGGTTCGTCGGGAATAATTGTTAATACTTTACGCGTGGAACGAGTGCCACGGCGAACCGTTGCCGGAGATTCGACGGGAAAGGGCGGCGGACATTTTTCGAGATAATTGTTTGGATTTCTAAGGTCGGAAGAATTCGATACACCCCCGTAGAGGGGGCCGCAGAGTACGGAAACGTTATGTGGCACGGGGTGTAATTAGACACTGCAGGCTGGAACAACATCGAGCGGCCGGCATTGTTCCCAGAAATTAAGGGAAACGAGGGAAAGCCGGGAAAGCCGACAGAAATAGGGGATACGCGGAGGGTTGCTAATTACGCGGGCTCGTGAAGGGGAGAAGCCATTTTCTGCGTAGGCACAAAGGCCACGGTGCGCGTTATATTAATGCAGCCGGGAGGGGGACGGGAAATTTGTTTCGGGAACTTCTTCTGCAATTTGATCCTGATGCTCGATAGGCATGCTCGTGTGTAGGAATAAGCTCTAGGTGGTTATTGTTCTCTCGAATTGACGAACACGTGAATCATGATGGCACTCCTTACGCATTAATGGATTCTCCGATATTTCAGGATATGCAGACAGCGCCAGCACTAATCTCGCACCTGTTTCGTATTATTCTTTCCAGCATTGCCCGCGAATTTGTTGCTTCAATTCGACGATAAATTCTATATATGTCGCGCATCTCGCAACGAGTGTCGATCAATATTAATATCAATGTTTCTTCTCTCTGCGCAGGTAAAGTTTGGATAGGCGATAACGAGGTCGCGTGGCGGACGGAACAGTCTTTCAAGAGGACCTCACCCCTAAATCCCTGCACCACCACGACCACCACGACGACGACAGGTGGCGGGCCACCGACACACCCCCACCTGTCGCCACTTATTGCCGCCCCCGTGACCACTCCCGATCATCGAAGTCCCAGCAGCCTCCACGTGAAACTTGGCATCTCTCCCGGTGAGTAACAATAATTCAACGCCCTGCGTCAACTTTCCTTTCCGAGCCACTACAATTCGCCATAAATTTTACATTAACACCGGTCGTTGTAAGAAGCTGGTGTTAAAGAGATTTCATTTATACTTGCAAATTCACCGTAAGCCTCATCCATCGCGGAACGCCGAAAAAAGACAGTCGTTTTACCGAAGAACGATGACAGCCCTCCGAAAAAAAGAACCCGGAGGGTCAGCGGCTTAAAACGGCCTTAAAGCTGGCTCTTTAAATAATGCAATAAGCTTGATGTCATTTGCCGGACAATGGAGGGGGCAGTTCCTTTTAGGGAAAGGTCCAGCGAAATTGCCCCTCGCAGGTGCTCGCTTCCGACCCTCGACGTCCACGCCGCCAATCACGATTGTACGATTCGCGATGCTCGTCCCGTTTTCACTTGTGCCGATAATTGCCGACGATAGCCGTTTTCCTTTTTATGCGATCTTGAGCAGCGGCGATGATGCACGACCGGGCAATTAAACGGGGAAAATTTAAGCGCGGCCTTCTCTCTTGCTCGTGAATTATTCCGTCTCATTTCGAGCGATGCGAAATCGTTGCTCGTTACAATTGACTCGCTCTAATCAGTCGTTGCTCGTTGTCTCCTCGAAGAAGCGTCGCTAAAGATCGCTATCGAACACTTCGAAGGGCCTCTTCTAGGGACTCTGGTTGTCAAATATACGGACATGTTTGCTTTATTGTACGACCCCATTTCCTTATTATCTGCCTGCGAATTAAAAATTGCAGTTAAAAAAAGACGAATCAAAATAATCGGTGGATTGTCTAGAGGCGTTACGCTGGAAGTGCGGCATCGCATCGCGTGGCTATCGATCCGAACCGGAAGCCAGTCTAAGAGCGTGGAGGAAGGTGGATTCAGTCCTTGGAACAATGGATTCATTCGTTTGCTTAAATAAACATTGCTCGAACAATAGCATGGGGGCCCGTACGGGGGCCTCTTTCGCCGATGGAACGAGCCACGAGTGAGGAAACGAAAAGCGGTCTGATTCCTCCTCCTTTTTCCGTGAAAAAGAGAGGAAGCGGCATGTTTAATGCATCGTTCAACATTTCCATGTCAAACATCGCTTTGACTCGCGGAATTTAAAACCGTCTGGCCGGCGCACACACAGGGACAGCTATAGGGTGCGTGTGTACTGGCTGATGGGAAAACCGGCCATCTTTATTTACCGTCGAGCCGTCGCTGGACAAGGTGCGCCCACGCTTGATAAGGGTGCAGGATCGATAAGGGTCGAAAGTTGAGAGCAGCGTGGTTGTAACGCGAGACGAAGTTACGTCTTTGTTCGATTAGTTTGCGGGGGTGTGTTTATGGGGTTAAATTTCGCGTCCTTTCTGGAGATGCAGAGTGCACTCTGAATGCTTTTACCTTTTGAGCTTACGAATTTATAGATAGGAGGGTGGTTGGTAATTTTTTTTCTTGTAATCAGAAAAAGCAATTCGGTACGGTCATTTTCACTCGAACCTACTTCAGCTGAGAAATGGCTGCACCTATTCGGTGTTTGCGGCAAATAATTGCAATGATCGAGGTACAAGTATCGAGGATAAATTTTTCCCTCATTTACAGTTTTCATTAAATATCTAAAAGCATTTAAGCGAGCACGAAAACTGTACACAAACTGTACATTCGGACCGTGGTCCCCACTTTAAGACAGGATATAGCGTAAGGAGTACCGTCCCTCGGAGTCTATTTGCCTGGCAAAGCTATCCTGCCTAGCTGCCAAGTGTGTTTATTCGGTATATCAATAAGAACGAAGTAGGCGATGTTCCCCAAGGGTTTCCTCCTCTCGCTGCTCTCCTCTCAGCCGGACGGCTTGATAACATTATGTTTCTTGCGTCGACATATGCACTGGCCGGGTTTTTAAGAACGAGGGATAGCACCCTAAAACGTTGCACGAACCCACCGTGGACATGTGTCGAAACGATGATCCTTTCGTCTCTGAAAATGGTACGAACCCCCGAACGGACCTGCGGAAAACTATAAATCACCGCAGTAATTAAGAAAGCTTCAAGGGGCCAAAGAAACCCCCCAAAAAGTCCCGCACCCCTTCTATATTTATATGAAATGGACATTCCTGTTCTCTACGTCAGCGGTTTATGAAATGTACGGGTGAATCGATAGTTTATGAATTTCCGGTAAATCTACAGTTTATGAATTTTCTCCTACCCCCCCAAACGTCGCTTCGCAGCGGGGGTAACACAGAAGAAGACGGCGCGGAGAGGAATTGCAGACAAGTGCCTCTTAAAAAGTAATCTTCGAAGTCAGTGAACTGTGTAACGTAGTCCCGTCGCGTGTAAATTACGCTGTCCGGTTACGGAAGGATCCTTTCTTGCCGTTCTCGGATGTATCTCTCCCCTGGGACTATCATTCTTTTCCTTGGGACCGCCCTTTTCCCTCCGAGGTATTTAAATTTCGTTTACTCGACCGTACCGTGGGCAAATTATATCGCACGTCCGTCCCTTTCCCACGTATTCGACGCCTCGAATCAAAACATTGAAACGCGGCAACTTTGTCGCAGTTTGTTGCAACGGTCACCGGTTTCCAGACATCTTTGCGCGAATTCTTTTTACGCAACTTTCACGTGCCCTCCACGGGGAACGCGTTTTTCAACCGGCGACACCGGGTCCGTTCGTATTTCCATTTTACCGGGCACTTTGAAATATCGAGCAGCAGCCATATGCGAGCCAATAACCGACGCCACGCGTCGCTGGCGTATATACACGAACGTTTCATATACGACGGCGCGGGGACGCGTACGGGGTGAGAAAGGGTGGCCGGTGAAATATTGGCTACATAGATTTCAACCATTATTGCCGCGTGTAAAACACGGCGACATTTGGCGCTAAATCGATCAGGCCGCTCGGGCCGTGTCAATGGTCCGCTTCGCACGAACCGATTATGTTCGTGGACTGCGAAAAATACTTTACGGTGCCGTTATTCGATAGTTCGACCTGCCATAAGCCTGTACGTCGTTCGCGAGAACTTAGTTACAATAAAATCTACATTCCGCGCTCGGCCGTTCTAAAAATCCTCGCGAACTATGAATGACAGAATTCGCGGAGTGGCAACAGATCGGCACGCTCGTTCATTTAACGTTCAAAACGGAAGCTGGGCATCCAAGTTACGGCGTGCTCTAAATTTTCTGTGGAGACAGTTTCAATAGTGAAAGACAGCGCTCGAACGGTGTAAATGTTCGTCACGGGGAGCAATGTATTTATGGAAGGCCGTGTGGTCGCGGCCTAAGAATAACAGCGGATAAAGTATTCTCGCCATGAATATTTCGTATCTTCTATGGGGATCTCCCGGCTCGAACGTCGTTCAAATTGAATTCTGATTTAACTGGCCGCGTCTTGCCAGCACAGAAATATCCCTCGCGTGCCCCTGGCCACGCTTTCATCGCGAACAGAACGAAGCGGAGAAAGAGGAAGCCCGTAGATTCGGGTGGATCGATCTTTCACGTAGGAATTCTCTTCGATTCTTGTCTAGAAGGGAAAGATCTACGCGACGAGTTTCGCAGTTTCTCTCATTCCCTCTTTTTCATATAACCTGCGTGATTTATAGTCACGCAGTTAGCAGTTCCGATTTATAGTGACCGAAGTTGCGCCAGAGTTTTATAGCCCGGCGAATTGTTTCGAACTGTGCCGAGAGCACTCTCTCTCTCTCTCTCTCTCGCTCTCTCTTCCCGTAACCTATGAACGCGCTCGAAAATTCAATTAAACGTCGAACAGAATGCTACCCGCTGTACACGCGGAATCGTTGCCGGCAAACAGTAAATCCAGAGTAATGAGATACTTCGAATATCAATCCGTCACGTGCAACAGAAATTATTTTTCGTTCCCAAGAAAGTTTCCCGACGTCCAGCGATTCGAAAAGGGTCCCAAGGACCAACGCGCGTCCTTTAAATCAACGTTTTATGCGCTTAATCCCCGGTAGCGATCGCGCGACGTCAGGCGCAGGAAAAATGAGATGCACGACGGTAATTGATGACCCGCTTTAATAAACCGAAAGACGCGTTGTTGCGGCAAAAAGCTGGAGGCGGTCGCGTGGATTCGTTCGAGGCGAGAGCAGCTGCTCGCTGCAAATTAGCATCGGGCTATAAACGATAGCGGTTTCGGCAGTCCACGAGCAACACGCTCCCAGTGAGGGATTCGTTAATTGAACGTTTAATTAGTCCAGCTTCTCATGGTCACTGTACATGCACCTTGAGAAGCCCATCGATAGGCCGGGTCCCGTTTTTTCCATTGCGCCGCGCGAACGTGAATCACATTTGACCGATCTCCCACGAAACAATATCGACCCATCGCTTGGAAAATACGTATCGATCCGTGACAGCTACGCGATCACGCTGATTTACCACGGCTCACCCTTCGCGTGCTTTACGTTACAAGGTAACAGCAACACGGCCGAAAGTAATACCGATCGCCCTCGAAATTTATAATGAACCGCGATTTACCATAATTAATCGATTACACCGGCCGGGACGTGCGGTCTCGCGATGCGCCGCGCTAGCCGGGGGAATTTTTTTTCAGATTATAATTTTAGATAGGCCGCTCGCCGTTCTTGCTCACGCAAATGGCGGCGTGTAGGCAAATTGAGGTGAGATTGGAGGTCAGCGCGATCCGTTGGAGAGTTGCAGCGAGCGTGTACCGGGCGATACAAAAGCAATTTGCGACTTTGCTGAACTGTTTCTTATCTGACGGAATTAATCGAACGAAAATAAGGGATGGGGGTAAAACCGGGCGAGGGAAATAAGATTCGCGCGACAACGTGGCTGTAATGGACGGGGATGTTTCACGCGGGCAATCGCGAAGCGACGAGGGGAAAATCGTCGACCGTCGTTTCTCGTCGCGAACCCTAGAACGCAATCGGTGGATGCAAATTAACGAAGCTCGCAAGAAACCCGCAAATATCCTCGCGGAACGTCTGTTTAAAAGCCCTACAGTCGGGGGGCCTCTATTAATAACGGGCGGTGGAAAAAAGGGCTGGCGGAGGATCAATTATTTTCTTGTCTCGCTCAACGCCACCGTTACCTCGCCAATAAACCTTCGACGTTGTGCACACCTGATGACTCTATTGCGCCGGGGTCATCGCGTTCTATGCAACGTGGCAGAAGTTCGACGACAAGCCTCAGCCGGGTGCCGGCTGTATGCAAAGAGAGGAAAATGGTGTAATAGCGAGGTACGAACGCGCTCGAGCTTCCTGCGTTCGGGAGGATGTGCGTGAATACGTAACGAAACGAGGATTGCCCTCACGTGCTACCTTCCAGTGTCTGACAGCTTTTGTGCAGGGGAAAAATCGCGCGGCATAGACCGAACTACTAATTAAGCCACCGCGACCGACAGGTGAGGCCTTCGCGGCTCTACATCTGCATCGATCTATACTCTCCGAGCATAGGATAGGTGCCCGATGCTCGCGTCGATGGATCGATCGAGCACAGATTCAACGGGTTCCCGAAGTCGAACTGGACCCAACGCAATTTCGTCGATCGGACGACGTTAATATTAATGATCGATCCCGGCAGCGTATTCCAGAAATCGTTTTCTTTCTTCTCCGGGAGCGTTGATTTATGGGGCCAGGATTATTTCGCGCTCCCTCGTCGTGCCGGTAGCGCGAAGAGGACGCGAGATTCATTTTATTCATCAAGATTTACGGCCGTTCGCGTAACCAGAAAAATCCGCCGCGAGTGAAAGGTTAAGGATATATATTGGAACGATGCCGCATCGATATTGCCTCGCGAACCGTTTCCAATTTTCTGATTTCTCATTTTCCCCACGGTCGAACGATACGCCGAAGAAGGAATCACCCGGTACGTGAATCGGTGCGAAGCACCGCGTAATACCAAGGGATCACGGTGGACCGGCTAACGTGATTATTATAAAGTCAATACGTTGCTAACTCATCAGCCGGCTCCGCCCTCTAACAGCCCGGTAATATGCACCGGCCAAGAAGTCAGTTACGCTCTATCAGTACCCTCTCTCTCCCTCTCTTCATCTCTCTGATTCCCGTCTCCTTCGCTTCTTCGGCGCGCCCTTCTTCTCTCTGTCCCTCGATCTGACCCTTTTTCCTCCCTCCCATCGTTCGTCCGCTCGCCTCTCCTTTCGTTGCTTTTAACTTTCCTCGTCGGCACGGCGACGCAACGTGCGTTCGATCTTGCTTCATCGAGAAGGAAACGACGAGTGGTCTACCTACGTCGGACAGGCACGTAAGTACCTACCGTACGTACCTATATACCATCGTAGCCCGCTGCCACTCCTTTCTCTTTCTTTTCTTTACTCCTCTCGTCCGCTTTTGCACGTGCAATACACGCTCCGCGGTACAGCACGACGTATCTGGCGGATCTCGAACGAGCCGCACGAAATCGCTGCCTGCAATTACCCCCGAGAAATATATTACTTAAGGATTGCTCGCTAAGAACGCAGACGATAAGGATGCTTCCACGTCCGGCGATCGGGGTCCCCCGCGCGTGAACTTGGACTCCGTTCGACTCTTCCTGTGGACGCCTCGGCATTTTCTATTTATTGGAAAGGTTAATAGCCGTGCCCGGTGCGACGGCGGAGGTGTCTTCGATCGGAAGTTGAACAGTTTCGGCGCTTCGATTCACCAGATTCGAAGATTCGTTCGAACATTTTTGTTTCAACGGCAACTTCCCTGTCGAATCGCGTTTCCGACGGGACGTCGAGGGGAAATTGTTCCCTCATCTTCTATCGAGACGTTGTATCGGTGTATGTGCATGCGTGATCGTGATCCGCCGCAAACGATCGATAGTTATCGAAACTGCACGGCGACTTGATAAATGCACGCGCCGCGGCGTCCAGCCGATAACGTAATACGGGAAAAGGGAAAAAGCAAAGGATCCGAGAGAGTGCTGCGAGTATCTGTTACACGCCTCGTGGAACGCGTTATTACAGCCGCGAGAGGTGCCGTGCGAGTAGAACCGTGACTTTTTCCCCGGCAACGCGAAGTTCAAGGTCCGACTTGGGCTGGGTCGTTTCATTCATTCGCGTCGGAAAGCACGTTGCGAAACACCTTGGATACGTGAACATCGTTTCTCCGCGCCACCTTGTTCGCGCGCCACCAAAAATGTGCTGCTGTTTCGTGAAGGCATAGACGAAGACATTTTTACAGCGCGTGGAACATTTTATACACGAGTCGCATCCCCCTTTTAAAATTAAATATTTATTCGCCGATGTATTCTTATCGCTACTCGTCGGGAGCACAGGATTTTCTAATTTCACCCTCAAATCCAAAAGGGACCTCGAAACGATCAGACACGACTATGGCATAGGAAACAGCCGCTTGAAAATCGAGCTCTCGCGAAACTGTTCGCACTTAGGGATCGCTCGGTGGGACAGGTTCTCGCGGCTAATCTCGCGACACGGAGGCGCGGGTCGACGGTGGCCGTCGTTGCTGAAAGCGAGTACACGGTGCAATTTCCACGCAAAGTCCACCCCGCGAGTACTTGTCCGGACGATTTGAACGGGCCGCGTATAAATCTGTGTTAGTATATCGTGTGTATACACGCGTGTGTGCCCGACCGGACCACAGGGTCAGAGGTTAAGCGGCGTGATTGAGCCTTGCTTACAAGGAGCCGCCCTTCGTTGCTGCTCTCGGTCCTACCTTCTTCGTGGGGAAGGAAACCATAATGCAATTTAAGCCATAATGCTTGACTTTAAATTGAAAAGATTGCCCGGGGGATGCGAGGGAGCCAGGCTATCGCAGCGACCACGGAGGCGGCGGTGCTGATGCTGTGCTGCGGTTTCAGTTTCAGGAGGATGGGGTACGGGGGAGAATCGAACACCTCTAGATCCTTTTCCTGCGCTGCGGATACTTTGGAAAACGCGTGACGTTTGGGCGCGATCCAGGGAAGCATCGCAGCTGGCCAAACGAACGACGGCACCGATGTTCCGTCTATGGTGGAGTTAAAAGCATACGTACGCGTACAATACGGTCCGCACGGCGTTGGCAGCCGCTTGCGATATAATGCAGATACTCACCCCTTTGAGCGCCGGTGAATAACGATCAGATAGAATTATATAGGCGCTACTTTCGGGAAGAATGCAAAGATGATGGTCGTTTACTATTAATGTCGATTATTAGGCACCACCGCGCAGATGGTACACTTCGACTCGGCTATTTTTCTGGATCGAAACGAGATAGCTGCGTGGTTTTTCCAGGTTGATCGTTGCGAGGCGAATCATCGGACAGATGCGGGCGGAGGACGATTCCTGTCGTAGGACAGTGGAAAACGGTTTAGGATAATTTTCTGTCGGTTGGCGGAGGGCGGCGATCGTTGTTAGCGAAATTGCAAGGGCGACAGGTGTCGAGGAGCTGGAATTCTAGGTATAATGAGTTCGGGGGATGTAATCATTTTGAGCAGAAAGTCGTAGTTCTTTTCTCCATTGGCAAACTTCGCCGCACGGCCCCGCTGACCAATGGCCATCTGTTGGGTCGCTGCTGTACTGGTTACTCTCTCCTCTTTGTTGGAGATTCGTCCCCGCGTTCTGCCACGCTCCAGCTTACGTTCCCAATCAATAACCGATTGAACAACCCCCTCTCAACCCCCAGCTGTTCACATTCCAGCGAGCCAACGGTCAAACAATCTTGCGTTCCGCGAGTGGTCCACCTCGATCTCGGTTTCCCCTACGATTCTTAAGGAACAACGAACGGATAAATGTAACATGTACGCAGAGAACGGTAATTGATAACCGTTCCGATAAATGGCAAATATTTGACACCGTTCGATTTGTTCATTGGAATGATCTCAATGAATGGAAGGTTTGCTGTTCTCGAAGTCATCCGGTGAAACGATTCGTTGCATGTGCCCGCAACTATTCACCGCCAAGGCGTTACAATGGAACGGATCTATCGATCGTAGGACGATTTTTTTTCACGGTCGAAGATGGAGAGCGATGGCTGGAGGAGGCGAGATGATAAATCAGATAGGTGGAAGCAGCTGGTGCTCGGGAAATTGGCCGGCCATTGTATCGGGACGTGTTATTTTGGAAAATCATCTCTCGGCTCTTTGCCTGCTAATTTCGGCGGGCCTTGTGCCCGAAATTACTACCTACTTCCTGGGTCGCGGACCTGCCGGTGGCCGGCAACCCTCGGCCCGGGCATATGGAATGCGGTTATGGACAGCCTATCGGGTTTCTTCGGACGAGCATCGGTTTTCTGTTAATTGCGCCCGGCCTCTCGTTCTGTTTCCCTCTTCCGGAAATATTTTCCTCGCCTGCTTCTGCCGTACGAGATGGCGAGATTGTGACACGGTACCGTAATTAGGGAATTTTCTCTGAAAAACTTTCGGATCAACCTTAACGCCGAAGTAGAACGAACTTGAACAGCGTGCAAGCCTTTGAAACTAAGTTCGTTCTTCCCGGAAAAATTTGTATGTGGAATTCGCATATTCACACAGTATTTTACAGCGTGCAAAGGGTTTAATTTTCATAAATCCTAAACTGTTGACCAAAAAGTAATGTACTGATGAACGTACGAATTCGCAAATCGTGCGAGAAATAAACCATCGCTATTCTTTCCGCATCGCAAGGATAATTAACGGTTCCAACGGTAACGTCTTCCCGATTTCCACGGCTCGGCTGGTGGTTCCGCAATCGTGGCACCGTTTCACTTTCCACGGATTTCGTAGAAGCGTCTCGGCCCTTTAATGTTCGCCGCCGGTGAATATTAAAAATTCCTGTCGAATATCTGACGGGTATCTACCTGGCCCTCACCTTCACGCTTCCCTTCGATCGCCAAGTGCATAGACATGTAAATGCACTTTTTGCCGACGCGACTCTGTGAATGGGACGGGTCGTAGAAAAATCGGCGATTGCGGCAGGCACGTATCGGAAACGTGGGTCTGACGGTAATGAGAGTCTTAGAGGTCCTCCGGACATCCATTTGCATTAGCATGTCGAGGGATGTGCCGATCGGGCCGCGCTTCCGAATGGAAGATTGAAATCGGCCTCGACCTTAGCCCAGGTAGCCTTATGAACTCATTAAGGATCTTTTGTGGCCTTGCCTTTTAACCGATCAGCCACAGCTGATGGACTGACGCGGCCGTTTTTCGAATATTTCCACAGATTTTGGGGCGAGTATAATTAGGTCTCGTGGAGGGAAATTGAGGAATACAGATTACACTAGCATCTTGCCTCGGACCAAATCGAAATTGGAATAGGGTGCGTCGCTGCGTTTGCACTGATCAATCCCGCCGTTTATTCTACCTCTCTCGTTTCATGGAAAACACAGACGTGACCCTTGGTGTGTTTCCGTCATAATAAGGGTATAAACTACCCCGTGCCAGTCGACGAAAATCTGCCCTCTGACCCCACTGTTCACCAGTGGACACGAGCGACATACGAGCAATGTCGCTACACAATGGCGCAGTCCACTGCACCCCATGCTCCTTTGACCCCTCTCTCGATACGGGACAATGCGAGAATCCTGCTAGAAAATGCATATAATCGTACCTGCAATGTTTTCGTGCGATAGGAAACATACGAGTACATCCTGACACCGCTGAATGCCCTCAGAGTTATTGCGACCATTTGAGTTATGAATTACGGGGTCATTTAGCCCCAATCGCTTTTACAGTTCCCTTCGCAACAGATTTAACATCCATGCTGCGCCTGTGTCCGTTCGAGTTCCGACATTCGGGACCACTTATCGAATCGTTTCTAGGTTGCTTCTTCTTCCACGGCAGTGTTGGAGTAACAAATAGCAATTAACAGGAATTAATTAGACATGTCCGACCGCGACGAACTCGAACCAAATCAAATCTCCCACACGAGTTCCAGAAATTTCACGGCAGTTCACAGTTTCCACTGTTCAGTAAACCGCCGCGCCGCATGCCACGTGTCCCTTTCAGTTTCCAACAATCTGCCAGCTTCCCGCCCGGAAATTTGTCCCAGTCCGGCTATTACCATGGGCGCAATTAAAGCCAATAATTCACCCGGGGCGGGGGTAGCCTCTGGCACGAGTGGCACGCGTGAAAGGACCAAGTTTGTCCACGCTCCAGATTTTCGAGTGTGTTCATTTCTCCGTCCCACACCCCCTGTACCGTTCCGCAGATGAGTGGCGGCGTGCACACGCGCGCCGTTCGAACAATAATGGCCACTGACCATTGGCCATCCCTGAATATTCCAAGCCCGGACGATGATTCAATCCGACAATGGACCGTTCCGCCGGACAATGCTCTGGTCAAATGCACTATCGACGGCAAACGGGGGTGGTTGCAAAATAGGGGCGCCGAATGGTCCCTTACGTTCATCCCTCTCGCAGGACCGTTGAAAGCGTGGGTGGCTGCACGGAACGCGGCCTTTCACACCGCACATCTCGCATTTTCTTCCGAGAATCGCCGCTCTCTGAAAATTTGCTCGATTCCGAGGTTGATCGATCTCGAACAAAGAAGACGAAACTGGAAATGATATATTTCCCGTGGAATTCGTAACGGGAGCGACGCGGGTCATTCTCTTGCACGAACGTACACGCTCCTCGTGGATTACGGCTATTCACTTGCAATTGTAAGGGAAATGATGATGCGAAGGAAGGGGGGGGGGATCATTTTTTTTCTGCGTGTGTTTCTTCTTATCTGGAAACTTGTAGTACATTGCAGCCAAGGGTATTGTGGTAACGAGGTGCTTGATTGTTTGATTAAAACCCATCCAGAGATACGAGCGATGCCGGCCTGTCCCGCTTACCGACGATAATTAAGCCAATAAACTAATTAACCGAATTAGATAATTTGCAGATCGATCCGGGTGTAATAATAATTAGGGCTTCGTTTTTCTTGGCCGCTCGCGTATTTATATCGGCGCGCCGTGGGAACGGCCAATTCCATTGCAATTGCTCAATCAACATTTGCAATAACGATCAGCGCCGGCTGGCTGCTAGGATGAGCGTAGATTAATCCCAATTGTTATCGAAGGGCCCCCGTACCGTGGATTTCTTCGAGTTCGACACCCGTACCTATGCGAACGTCTCGCAGTCGTCTCGTTTCCGACGCGGCCGGAACCGTTCGCAAGATTTACAAGCGGATAGGAGCCGGAGATGTAGATTTTTGCAAAACACGAAAAGCCCATTTGGAGTTTTCGTGGCCGCGTGGAAAAAAAAATTTACAACACCCCTGCGCCTGGTTTTCTAGTCGGGCACGTAAATTTGTTTTTTCTTTTCCTTTTATTTTCTTTTTTTTTTGCCTTCTTTCCGGGGAGGCTACTCTCTAGTTTTACGACTTAATGACTCCTCCGGCCGACAAGGCATACCGAAATTCCGATGAACTGCACCGCAGTTGTTCCTTTATATTTTTTTTTTCTGCCCCCCCCCCCCCCCATCCCTCCTCTCCCTAGGATACCCTTCGTTTCGACGAAAGGGATAAGAGAATAACCGACAGTGGAATTTACAACGAGACCGTATAACGTCGGACCGCGGCTATCTTCTTCTCTGCGGCAACTCAATTCGATTTTCCAATGTTTCCTACAGATGTTGCACCTTCCTGCGCGGCGCCACATCTTCGCGACTTTCAATTCGATATCTTCACCCAAACGTTTGCATTAAGCACCTCGCAATTCAATTGCACGACCACCTACCCAAGCGACCGCCGACCTATATGATCGTTATTTTCAGCAGAACGACTTCAGGTATCGATTGAAGTTTCCGTCGAGACAACAAAATTATTTACAGCCGCGCCATACAAAATATGCGTAATCGCGCTTACGACAAATATGTATTGCGGCGCGAAGATATACACTTGAGTCGTTTCCTCTCCGACAGCTTTTTTCTTCTTCTTCCAAAAACAGTCAGCAACGAAATATTGCCGTTCCCAATTATACAGCCGGCCTTATACAGAACTGTTTACCGTTATCCATTCACCGTTTCGACGCGAAATATCATATTCCATTGCATTATTGTACCATCCTCGTTATTGTTGCTCCTCCAATTAACCTATCCCCCCCCCCCCCCGCCCCTCATGTAAAATACGGGAGGCATCCCCCGTTGGAAATTAAAAGGCCGAGCGACGCGTGGCGTGGAAAACGGGGGCGACAAAGAGGGAGAAGCGTTTCTATAATTCAGCGCGGTAGCCAGCGAGATGTCGATCGTTCGGGATCGAGGATCAGGGGCGGATAATGTATGTACCCTCTGTCGAGCGTGGCAAGAGAGAGGAGAGAGAACCAGAGAGGCACGTACCAAACTCTGTCTCTTAGTATCATCTCTCTCTCACACACTCTCTCTCTCTTTCACGTTGGCCTTGCGGAGGGTTTGCGGGGGTGCACCCCCACGGGCCAGCTGAGAAGAGGGGCAGTGCTGACCAACGCGAACGGACAGCTCTTGGCTCACCAGTAGACAAGTTGCCCCCGACAGGATAACTTGGGGCACCCCTGGTTTTTCGAAAACGTGAAACGCTCGCGAGAATAGTTAAGCCTTCGGTTTCGTTCGTTTATCGTGAACCGTACCGCACGTGAGGGTGGTACACGGAGTCTTGTTCAACCTGTCTCTGTTCCGCCTACGTTCGCACCTGGTGAAGGAAGTGTGTCGCGAAAATTGAAGTGTTCGCCTGCTACGAATGACGCCGGCAGATTAGAGGGAGAGATTGATATCGAGGGACAGTGTTGTTGTATCTTGTGCGCGAGGACTACCGGAAAGCTTTCGAATAATGGTTGTCGGAATATATCAGTTCGGGAGCAAGAGGAAGATGCACGCTTATGCAAAGCCGACCTTTCGAATACGTAAGCGAAGACGTCTTTATATTTGTAACGGGGGATGGGTTTAATAATTTGATGGGGGTTCGATTTTGCTGTAATTGAATTGATAAACGTCGTCCGGTCGGGGATTTTGGGCCCATATTATAGTTCGGTGAATGATAATACCAGCATGAGTCGAGGCTGGAGTATTTTTGTGGAAAAATACGAATCCCGCATGGAGCAACGTGTTCCCCCTCCCAATTATATCCTCGCAGCCCCATTTCTTTTCAGCATTCCGACACAATTTTATCGTTTTATAGGTCAGCCCGCTACCCTCATCGCGGCGCGAATCGTGTATATTTAATTTAATTTATATTTAATTCTATTCATAACTTACGTCCGACGTGACGTTCAATTCAGGCTGCTGTGGCTTCGTGGTTTGGCTCGTGGTAGAAAACACGGGAAACGGTGTTCGTGTTTCATCCGTTAGGGAGCGAAATGCAAAACCAACCCCCTTCCTGTGATTAGACCAGCGTGCAAGGATTGGGGTTGCTTTTAGGTCGAGGAGGGATGCTCCCGCCATTTTAAAGTCCCCACCCCCTGCGTTTGTAGCTGATTCTGCCCCATACGCTTCAGATTATCCGTGGACTCACTTGAATTCCATTCTGTCCTCCCTTTCGGCTGCCCTTCTGCTCCTTCACTTTTATTCGGAGATTGTTTTTTTTCCCCCATTATTCATCGTTCGATGGAGGATCGATCAGAAAATGTATCTGCAATTTAATCTGCCCCTGCAATTGCATATTTTTCCATTCGGACAGCTAAAAATGCATAGTCGGGCGTATGCTAATCGACTTACAACTAATTCATAAATTTTCATGAAATATCGGCAAGCACTTGCGGTGATTCCCCACTGAGCTTATAATGATAGTTTAATAGGATTATGCCGCGATCAGGCGAATGTCAGTCACGCTTTGCATTATCGCCGGATTTCTCGCACGTCCATCGATTCATCGCGGAAGGGGTGTACCTGAAAAAGAAAAGAAAACAAAGAGCGTCTGTTCCACTAATGTGTAAAGCATCGAATCAGAAGTCGAGGTACCATTAAAGCTACACGAAAATTAATTGCAGCGGTTTCATGAGCTTTAAATAGGTAGAAGAAAGAATTGCATATATGTATGCGATGTATGGGGAGAGTTAAGGGTTGAGTGCTGACAGATCCCACGGAAAATCTAATTAAGTCGAGGCGCAGAAAAACTGGTTTCACTGAGCGGCGTGGAGGCTCGAACGAAACTCCGCTCGTAATCTTGGGGGGGCACCTTATCAGATCGTTATCAGCCGATCTGACCGCGTTCCTGCTTCTTGGTTGGTCACGATCCGGGCCCAATGGCCCTCATACCTTTGCCACCCCTCTGCCTCTCCCCTGGATGCGGGCCTTACTTCGTACAGTACCTTAATTAAGCGTTATGACTTGAATTCCTTGTTAACCGAACACGTAACTCCCCTCGCGCCGTAGCCGACCAGATCCTCCTCGAGTTTCGTACAAATTTGTAGCCGTGTTACGCGAACGGTTCACTTGCCCTGTGAACTAGCCTTGTCCAGCCCTACACAATGTACTTCTCATTATTTATTAACAACTGTTGCACCCCGCCGGTAGAAACGTTGATAAAGGGCAGAAAGAAGATCGAAGTTTTGACTGTTTCGTTCCAGCGTCAGTAGCAAAAATGGCGCTCGAATTAATTAATTACACGTTCGCCGAAGCGCCTCTATGTAACTCGATTTCGCGCAATTGAGTTGTTCGTTCGGGGGCGGGCATCCAGCCCCCACGGCGCACCTTCGTATCCTCTCGCCCGTTTCACGCTTCCAAGTCGGCATATTATCGATATTTGCACGCTACGATAATTATCGAGGCTCGATCTCCTCTCGCCTCGACGGCATTTCAATCCCACCCCTTGTTCACGGCCGGCCACGATTCCTTACGGTGTTTCGGAAAAATTACTGGCATTCATCTTCTGGACACTTCGTTTTGCTGCAATTGCATTGCTCGCATTAATTCCTGGACTAAATTTTTCGAGACTCAAATACGTTTCGTGAAATAGCAACAATGTCTGCATCATTTATGCTAATATATTTCTCATCACTGGTATTACGTCGTTAATTGCTTCGTCGTACTGCTATATTCGTTCCTCTTAATGAAAACTGGTAACGGTGCAATTCTTTTTTATCCCAAACAAAAGCGTTCGAAAGATGCGGAGCCGGATACTATGTGCTTTTATCTTGTTGTTCTTTATCTCTCTTTCACTATAGAGTGTGTGTGAGCTTGTACATAGAGCTGGCTCGGCCGTGCCAGAAGCACTCTCGTTGGATATAATATATCGTCTGGATTAGCGGAGCCCTCTTATTGTTTCCCACTCTTGCGAGGATCCGCTTTACCCCCCCTGGCCACCCCCTGCTACGAAGTGTATCCTGGCGTTTCTTCCTCCGCCTACCACTCTGGCGTCTTTAGTTATAACTTAATTACAAGAAAAGCTGCTCGCACCAACGGACCGGCTGCCCCGAAGCGATATATATTAGATTTTCCATCATTAGAAACTTTTTGTGTCCGAGAAATTATATCTCGGGGGGTGAAGATGGAGAGATTTGGGGGAAGGAGGGGGCGGTAGAGCAGACTAAAGCCTAATTGATGAACGTTATAATATAGATTAAGGCTGGCATTTAATTTTTTTGTTCGCGTCAATTATAACATATTCTGGTGCAGGGAAATGAACAAAAAGTGTAGCACTTTCGACGATTCTCGGGTCTAGACGCTTAAATTGCATTGCTAATACCACCGGTGCATAATCTCCCCCATTAAATTTCCATTTCGATCTCCCTTTATCGCACGTGAGATTAAAATTTCAAGTTGCTCGAACGAGACATCGCATCGCTGTAGTATCATCGAACGGTTCGTGGGCTTACATTCAAGATGTCCGCTGTGCCCTCTCGACAAAAACCTCCCTAATTACCGCGTAATTATGAGCATCAGCATGAACGATCCTCTCGCCAGCTTGCAACACCGCAAGGATCTTCGTCAGGGTCGTGTTGTAATCGTCAGGACTAGGGAGGCCCGGCCATGTCGCGGCCATCGCTATTGTGCCAATTAAGGCGAATTTCTGTCATTATTATTTTTCAATGGATTATACGCGCGCCCCGGCGGCATTTGCATTCGATGAATATTTCATTTACCACCTTCATGCTGTAGTACAGGATGGAAAGCCTGTTAATTAATCGAGCGAACTGGAAGATTGTGTACGAAAGCTCTTTTAATGGAACGAACGCACTTGCTACATTAGATGGCAGATAGCAGATAGCGGTCATGTTTCGGCAGCTTCGATAAACGTGCTGCGTTATAAAAGAGTTAATTGCGGAATTGGGTTCAAGGTGCAGCGGTTAATTAGTCAGCAGCTGTAGCTACGCGATACAGAGTGTACAATGTACTGTGGCGAATTTTTAAAAGGACACTGCCCCCAACTTTGAACCTTCGAGGGATTCTTCATTTCGCCTTCCGCTTTTGCGCATCAGCGGAACGTACGGTCATCTTTTGATCTAATCAAAAGCTCATTACTCAACATCCAAGGCGTTTGCGTCAAATCCGCCCGAATCCTCCTCGATTGCTTCGGGCCTGGACGTTTTCCTGACGAATAAGTCGACCCCGGTAACTCGCCGCGTGGAGCACTTACGCTCGCATCCCCCTTTCGTCTTTCGCGGGACGCTCCCGCCAGTGGTGACGACGGGGTCGCGTGGAAAACCACCCCCTCGGGCGCATCCCTACGAGGCAGTTAATGGTCGCCCGTTCTCTTGGTGCACGTGGAACGAAACGTCCTCGTGGTACGACTTGCTGTACGTGTCTGTACACTTTCACGGTAATTCGAACGGAAAATACAGTAACAAGGGACGCGCGAAACGTGCGAGTACGGGGATGGTTTTATTCGACGATCTACTTTTGCGTGGTTCTGCGTAAGCCACGATTTGAGTGTTTTATTTTGGTCTACGGTGTGACTTTGTACGTATTTGTACATGCATACAATTAACATGTACACTTCGCCGTAGTAAGCAAAGTGGCTCCGTATCTCATGCGCCAGTGTCAATCCTTCAGAATACAAACGCCCCGGGATACAACTATATCATTATATCCCGGAGGCAAATCTTTCGAGCCTCCCCACAAATCTCGTCGAATTAACCCGCAGTAAATAACTGCGCCATTTTCGAATTGCCACGGGCCAGTCAGGCGGGGACCGTAGAAACACCGACACGAGGAAGGGGTGTAAGATTGCGCGCGTGTCGCAGAATGGAAAGCAATAAAAGGGGGGCCGAACTCTTTTATGCATCAGATGCATGGCACGCGACCCCAACCCTTCACCAAACGTCCTCATCAATTTCAAATAATTTCCCTCCGTCGCGACCATTTTTTTCTCTCTCCTGTTCTCCCTCTAAAAGCGTGTCTACCGATGTCCATGTGTTTTACACCCCTGGTGCATCTCGTCCGTTTGTCACTATTTCGTACGGGGTCCGATCGAAGCTGTAAGACACCGGATTGATCGTTCACCCCCGTCGAATCGCACACGTCTGTCCCGTGAGCAATTATTCGGGGATCCATCAGTTTCGTCGGGGGATTGGGCGTTTCGAGGATAATAATCGTTCGATGATCGATCGAGTTGCGCGTGAAAAGCAAAGAGACCGCTTAATTGGGCGACGTTCAATTCTCGTTACGTTTCGCGAAGATATAGAAGGGCCGAGCAGATTTTCGCAACGTCGAGAAATATCGATGAATCCGAAGTCGAAGTGCTGGATTGGCCACAAATATTATTAACAATGCCTGGAGTTCCGCAATATTTTTGTCACTCTTTTTTACCAAAGCAGCGAACGAAGTGGCAAGATTTGAAAGAAGAACGCGGACGATTATTTTCAATTATTTTCATGCACAGGAAGTAATTCGCAATCTCGTTTAAAATGAATTTCATCCCCCCCCCCCCCCGTAAGTAAGAACCACCCTTCGCCAATAAGGCGACAGCGACTGGTTCTTGCCACCCAAGCGCACAGTCGCGACGCTTTTTAAAGTCATCGTCGTCGGTGCAGCGTTGCGGATCGGGGGGTTGCAACCCTTTCGCGGGTGGAGCAAGTTTCATAATAAGAGAGAATGCTCGCAGCCGCCCCGTGTGCGAGCAGGGGACCGTTGGACAAGGCGGTCGCCATGGAAACGGATGATCAAGTGGGCAGAGGGGCGGCGTGGTGGCTGAGAGGGGTGGTGGACGCGGGGGTGGCTTGATTTCTTCATAACGGCCGCCATTATCGCGCCCTCCGACCGTGCCCTCCCCTCCTCCTACTCCTCCTCCTTCTCTTTCTTCTCATTATGTCCCGGAGCGAAAGGGAATATTCTTGTTTTAAAAATAATCGCCGCCAGCCGGCTCGCGAATGGCGCCGTTTGTAATTGGAAAAAGTCTCTGCGCAAGAACCCTGTTTCCACCGCCGTGTTTCTTTTCCCTTGCTTTCGTGCTTCATTCGTTCGGTTTCCGCCATCGATTCTTCTCTAACGAAATTCTAAATTCGTATCCAATCTTTCGAAATACAAATTGATATGAAAATTCTTGTACTCGATGATCGATACACCTACACACGTAGCTTCTCCTCAAATCACCATTATCAATCGTTTAACAAGAGAAAGATGGAAATATACAAAATCTGTCCCCGCACGGCAGCTGTTAGAAGCATTCCCGCAGCGATTTCACATCGCTATTCACGCCGCTGCCAGCGTCACGATTTTCCCCGTCGTATTCACGCCGGAAACGTGGTTTCCATATCGAACGCCGGTGCATACGTATTACAAGGTGGTTCTTAAAAATTGATGAGAGGGCCGGCACCACGCAAAACTAGATGTTACCCGGATCCCGCATCTGGTATTCATGGTGCTACATCGGCGAGTGAACCAGAGGGAGTGTGGTAGTCAGACTGACCCAGACATGAGGAGGAGAAAAAAGAAAAAAAAAAAAAAAAATGGGAAAACGCGTGCTAGCTGCGAATTCAGCGCGATTAGAATATATCGCGACGGGAATGGGCGAATGCAATATCGTTCCACGGAAACCGCAGCCTCGAGAGCCACCGCCGTAAAAGTGGTGGCGGAGGATGGGTGTGCGGTTAAACTACCGCAAAGCAACGAAATGTCAGCGTTAATATTTGAACCGTCTCTTGTGCGCTGGCCAACGATCGCCTCTATGCTTATTACACTTATTGTATCGTGGCCGAGCTTTAAATATTAAAATCTCGTTTTCCTCGACGGCGGACGGAAGAACGCGGACTTTGGGAAAGTACGCCCGTTGAGTTTCCGAAGTCACTGGTCTGCCGATATACGTACGTCTAACGGTGTAAAACGATTGTACCGGCTGGCGTTCTCATCGGAAATAATTGTTTCGCCGTTGAAGGCTGCGATACAATTAATATTTCAACCGAGCGATTCGAGACCTGCCTCTCAATATTTGAAAAGCAAAAGACGCAAGACAGACTCGCCTGAATATTGTCTATTAACCTGTCGCGTATACAAAAATCGAGCGATTCGACCTCTGCATTATTTCGCGGCGGCCGTTGACTGGACACAATCGAATGTTCAATAATCGCGTTGCCCCGATAGAGCTTCTGGCCACGAGCCGTTCCTCGGCAGCCGGTGGATGTTCGTCGAGTTCACCTGTCCGCGGCTAGGCTGCCCGCTAGATGTACAGGTGTCTCGTAACAGGCTGAATGGGAAATACGTGCACGAGAGGTGGAACTCGCGATCCGCGTACGTCTGACCTTTATGAATACTAAGGGAGACGAGTTTGCGGCCGCAGACACGCGATTCCATGAGGCCTGTCAGAAGGCGATCGTGTCGAATTAATAAGCGACCGACTGGCAAGCTGGCGGCTATGTTTCGTTTGCGGTGAATACGGAAATCTCGATGGGCAAATGTCGATTGGACGTATTACAATTTTTCCTATGAAAGCTCGGATGGCCTGTAGGATGTAGGACTCGAGCGCGAACAAATAAGCCGATGGGTCACAATCAATTCATGAAGTTCCATCACGGTTGTGTCGCGATTAAAAATTTTGTATCCATGGTAAACCTCTCAAGAAGCTATGGTAATAATTATTTTTTTGGAATAGAACAAAAATTATTGCACAAAAACTACGCGAGCTCTTCGCCAGCGTAGTATTAAATAGGACACGATACGTCTATACGAAATAGTTTGCTGCGTTCGCACAATTTTTTATACGATTTGGAAAAACGACAGAGACAAGACGAACGTGTTTAGAGAGCAATTCGAGGCTCCAGATGAATACTGCATAGATGCATGTGCAAAAGGTTAGTGGTATACGACGCCCCGGAGACTCTCCGCCGTCAAAGGGGGTGGTGGATCCTATTTATCGAAGTCTCTCCCGGCGCGTACGCTTCCCATAGTCGTGGCGTCGATTAAATCGAATGGAAAAATATTTCAGGTCGATGTATGTCCGTTCGATCGTCGCGGCCGGTATTTATGGATCGCAGTCCTCTGTCGCTTTAATCGACTTTTTCCGTCAGAATCGACAAGGGAGATCGCTAGAGGCGCTCGTTGTTACGCTTTGTGACTAACGCGCCGTTGGAAAAAGTCGATGGACACACGAACGAGGTCGCCGTTCATATTTAATGTAAGCGTGTGCCAGTTTCCAGCGGCAGTCCTTCGTTTAATAATGAAAACGAGCGCATCAAGGATCTCGCATTGTTCGTTTTTCAGAGGCGCTCTGGTCGTCGTTAGATCGACTCGCTCGCATTCTCAACACCGTTTACCTTTTCTGTCACTGGATCCATGAATACGATCATGCGTCGCGACTTGTTCTAGCAATCGCGTGTACAGGGTTTTATATGTTTCGTGGCACGAAAGGAAGACTCGATTGTTTCATTGGAACTTGGAGGCTGGAAAGTCAGCGGAGAACGATGCAGCGAACGCATTAAATAATCATTTAATCCTCTCTACTTTTAAATACTGTATACCACAAAGTAATTGTATACCATAATATACTGAACAAAAGAAGAAAAACATGAAAAACGGCGAAAGTAGCAACACTCTGCCCACCCTATTCCATCGATATGTCATCGTTAGAGCCTCCGTTATTTTCCAGGGCGTAGAACCCGTAGATCCGGCCGTATTTGCGCCGGGTTATCCAGTGGCCATCGTCGTATTGAAATGTCGCGTGTGTCTCCAAAACCGTAGGAGAGGAAAGGTGGGATTATCTGAATACAGTCGTTTCGGGGGTGAATTGTGAGACTCCAGGGGGTAGTAGGTGGCCGGTCTCGGCCTCTCTGGAACGATGCTCGCCCCTTCGTGACGTATAGTGGTCATCTTTGCTGCGAATTACCAGCTTCCTCTGTCCACCAGTATTTTCCATCGGGGGTTCCTGATAGATTATTTGAATATCGATCCGAGATTCCCCCCCGTTTCTGGGGGCAGCGACATGTGCGACAATGATTGGCCGCGTTTTAGCATAATTCGACTGGCCGATAACAATTCCCTTTCCTCCCTGACGCTATCTGCGAGATCGCATTTACGCGTCCCCGGTTTAATCAGCCTCGATGTGGGCGCTGAACAGGGAGGCAACGAAATTATAGGGGCCGAAAGCGATGAGGTCGGTGGTCGTCAAGATTCAGAGAATTTCTGTCGCTATTGACCGGCTGATCAGTGAATTCTTTTGCAGTTCCAGTACATATATTGAACCAGTCGAATGTTGTGCAATATTACTTTACTCTGGCGATCAATTACACGCAACGAGTCCGTCATACGCCGACTCGTAAAACAATCGCGAAGACCTTTTCTCCTTTACTAATTACCACGACGATCTTTACGGTCAAACGGACTCCCCCGGCCAACGTTCGCGTGGAAATTCTTTTTCGAGACGGCATCTATCATTTTTACGAGAAAAAGGCGAAGTTTCCCCGGTTGCTTTATAACGCGACGTCACTAACGAGGCCCCGTTGCACTTTTTGTTGCAGCCAGCGACGCGCTCGGCCCAATCGATAAGGAGCCAGCCTCGCCGGAATCCATACAAGGTGAGTTTGCACAGAGTTTCGTCGTCCGTCTGTCGTTCGCTTCCCTCTTCTTCCTCTCTTCTTCTTCTTCTTCTTCGTCTTCTTCGTCCTCTTCTTCATCCTTTCTCTCGGATCCCCTCTTCGTTTCTCGTCTATCCGCCGTCTCTCTCCAATCTCGATACGATTAACGTACCAAAGGGTTTAACCTTCGCCGATGGCAGGAACATAAATTTCACAAACGAATAATACGACACGGCGGAGTCTGAGCGAAAGGCTCAAGTATCGGCATTATAAATCCGCGTCGTTATTTCTTAGCCGGCTTTTTGCCGCCACGACCCGATCGGGCCCGGGCAGCATCGTTTAATTGCAACGATGAGGCTTTTACATTGTGGGCTCGCGCGCAGAAAATCCGTCGCGGGAAAGGAAACCGAGGGGGACGGGTACGCTGATTGAGAAATTTTCAGACGCGACAAAGAAATCGGCCGTCGCCGCCAGACACGGGGATTTTATTAATCGACCGACTCTGAAACGGGTTCGGATCCAATCGCGAAACCAGTCGCTCGAAGGATGCATCATTCTCTTCGTGCGCCCCGTAGCCGCGGTACTTTCTTCGCTCCTCTTTTTATTGGGCCCTTTCTTTTCTTCTTGGTCGTTCGATCGCGTTCACGGTTGCCCCTCCGGCATGGCAAAGACGCGATAATAGTATCGGCAGTAGGTCATTCCCTATTATTCGTATAAAGTTTCTATTTCATTTGTACAAATTTGTAGGGCT
Organism: Nomada lathburiana; assembly: GCA_963667235.1. Classification (NCBI taxonomy): domain Eukaryota; kingdom Metazoa; phylum Arthropoda; class Insecta; order Hymenoptera; family Apidae; genus Nomada; species Nomada lathburiana. The sequence continues at coordinate 10,578,454 of OY763905.1, read as the reverse complement.
CCTTTCGCGGGGCAATTGTATAGCCAACGGTGAAACAATCTATCCGCCGCGTAACCACGTTTATTAAACTAGAACGCTGCCTCCGTCGCGACCTAAGGCAAATCCCTTTCCAAGTAAAATATGCCATGAAGGCAATTACGCTGGACGAGCGAAGCGCACCGCCTCTCGAGCGAAATGGTGGTTTGTCATTCGTCCCGAAGAATTGTTTCGCGGACCTTTTAACTTGCGGCCCTATCCGCCCCGACCTTGGCCCCCTCTGGACCAGATCGGAAATTCTTGTACGCTCGTAAAAAGGATATAATTCGGGCCGAAAAGTATCCCCGTCCAAACCCCCGGGACTTTTTCGAAGGTTTTCTGAAAAATTCTCCGCCGCGTTCCGTCGACTTCGCCGGGGTAGGCGAAAGTGATACCTCGAAGGGCGATTCTCACGCGACAACGGGGACGAGGCGAAGGCTATACGCTATACGAAGAAGATGCCAGTGGACAATTTAAGCTCGCGTGAGAGAGGTCTCTCTGTTTCTGCGTGTGCAATTCTGCTGACCGTCCGTTCGTCTGGAAAACGCGGCTCCTCGGGGCTGTCACGTGTCGCGGAACGTAACACGTCAGGGATCGCGCCTTCGTGAGGACGCGACCAGTAATGACGGACCTCGATCTTTAACGAGCCGGATCAGCGGCACGTTTCGTGCCCCCCTTGATGTACATTACAATCGGTCTGTCTTCGGGACGTCAAAGGAAACGGCTGGAATATCGATGCCGACGTAGTTTTTTGTTTTATCGTAGGTGGCGCGAATGGAAACCCTTTGCGCTTAATTCTCGAAGGAGAAACTGAATTTTGGCTTGAAATCTGGGCTGTGTTGAGAGGAATGTGTGATATTTAATGTACTATTGGGGCAAGCGTTTTAATATCGGGCTACTGATTCGTTTCCAAAATGTCTACCCGGAGCCTGGGTGCAGATTGTCCAGAGGAAAAATAATCGTCAGAAGCAATTTATTCTAACGAAACTCGGGCAGGATTGGCAAAAAATGGTTAGCCGGTCGCAAGAGATCTCGAAGATCCTCCAGGAGTTCTCCTTCGTCTTCGTCCGCTCCTCGTGGACGAAAGTTAAGAAAGGGCGAACGTTCGTTAGAGATCGTCAGGCAAAGAAAGAAACGACGAAGGATATCATTGGCAACCTGTGTTTTACTTTATAGCATTTAGCCCCCATTGTTTGTCTTATTGCTATTAGCCTCCGTCAATTAGTAATTGCATTTTTAATGTGGATTCCGTGAATCGGCCCCGAAGAGTGGTCCCGAGCAACCTTGATGATTCGAGGGGAACATAGGTAGGGGAAAAGCAGAAGGAGGGGAAGGGATTCGAGTGGTCAGGTGAGAGAAGGGGCTCGGTGGGTAGAAGAGGGGCATGTCATTAGGAGTCATTAATATCACGGACCTCTGTAATTTGACACACTTCCGATCGCCTAGCGCCACCACCGCCACCCGCTCCATTTTTCTTTTCTTCCCTTCCTTCTCCTTAAACCTGTCTACTACGTTCACCCTTTTCTCCCCCGTTTCCTCCTGTTCACAAGGAGAATATTCTGGTCGATTTCGTTTCTTCTCCCGTCGATAGATTTATCGTTAACATCGGCCAGAATATTTCGTAATGCTTAATAATAATAATAATATCGTGCCGAACATAATAGGACCGATATAAATTGGATCGGATAAGCTTGATTCGATCGAAGGCCGCGCGGACACGCTTTTCAATTTTCACTTGAAACTTTTTGCCGCCGTTCGAGTGACGCAGCGCCGGTTAATTAACGCGCTCCACTGTCCTCGGTAACGAATTACCGATAATTAACTCGGCCGTGTGGCGTTCGTGCGGCGCACAGCCGGGGACGCTCTTCTCAATGGTGAACGACGCGCAAGGGTGATTGCGAAATCGGGCTGCGAAAAGAACGAGCCTCGTATCATTCGGAATGCAAGTAGCCGCGATCGATATGATACACGGATGCTAATCGAGCCGCTAATCGTTTATTCCTGCGTCGTACAGGCACACCTGTTCGACCGATATGGTCAGACCAGAGATTCTTTTAACGCGGACTTCATGGAGATCTCGCGAACGGAGAACGGCCAAGTCCCTCATCATACTTTGTAATGCGAACTCTCGACGATATTTTCTACGCTCTTTGTCTTTTTCCACGACCGTCTTCCCGTCACTTTTTGCCCCCCCCCCCCCCCCCACCCGACGTGGTTTAATCGCGAGCGCAACGTTACGTCGCGATTATCGAAAACTCGCGACACCGCGGAGACTTTCGGAATGAGCTTGAACGACGAAGGGCTGTTCAAAGATATGGGTGGATCCCTATCGCGGAACTCTCCCGATCAATAACCAAGGTGTTCACAGAAGAAAAAAGATGATTTCGAGAAACATTTCGAGAGGCGTGACTTCAATCGGACGCAACCTCGCCGACACCCGAGACCATACTTCCATACTGTCCATAACGAGCATGCAAATCGTAGCAACCGGTGACTCTATTCCCGGAGTCGCAGCGAGGTGCACGTTTTTAGCCTCGTCCGATTTCACGGAACGGATAGACTCCGAATCGCGACGACGAGATCGACGAGGATGGAAACGGCTAGCGTCTTGCGAAACGGGAATCGGTTTCGCTTGGAATGCAAACGATCCACGGCGATAAAGTCTCGCTTGGCGTGGCGACGAAGGGCCCGGTCGCACGGCCGCACGAGGACGATAATACATCTTCCTGGTGATTTTGTTATTCAAATCGACACTGTCCGGGACCGTGGCGTACCATGGAAAACCGCTATTGAATGGCGAAACGGCTTCCCTAACCCTCCGGCAAGGAAGCTTCCATTCACGCCCGCCAATCCAGAACGTCCGGTTTTTGCGGGACACAGTGTCCCTGGAAAAGTGGCTCCGTTAGTGGCAAAAAGCTTTACCGCGTATCGCTCAATTCCCGTTAAGCTCGACCTCGTATCTTGCCCCTGTGTTGACTCTGGCGAATTAACGCTCAGCTCTGTCGATCTTCCTTTATTTCTTCCCCTTTTTTCCTTTCTGCGCGAAAAGAGGCGAGAAGAGAGAAAACGAGGGACGGGTTTTAATGTGGACGAAGTCCAATTAGGGTTAAACATCGTTGCACAGATATTCGAGGAGGTTTGAGAGGATTATTGTTACGCGGTGGGGCCGGAATATCTTTTAATTAATGCACGAGTCGGCTCATGTACGACGGGCAGGAATAGATTGACGGTGTACATGTATGCCAGGGACATCAATTACATAGACTGGACAGAAATGGGAGGTTTAGTTTAGTCGTGATACGCAATTTTACTTACTTCGGATGGACTTACAGATTGATTCGGAAATTGATGATTCGAATTTGAAGGGGAAAAGTGTTTTTTATGGTAAAACAGAGGAGAGATAGCCGGATGGAGAATTTGGCGGGGTGTTAACGAGCGTTTGCTTCACGAGTGGGGCTCACTTTGTTATTCGGATAGAGGGTGACGGAGGTGGACCCGTTTCGAGCATCGACGGGAACGATTCACGCTCCCCTCGAGCCGGGGCAAATTCAAATTCCTTGCCGCGGCTTTCCCAGGGATTTTCAGATTTTCATCGTTCACCCTCCGCCGGGGACGAAACGTCCCGTAAACGGAATATGCTGATTCATTCGACTGCTGACTACAGTGTTCGCTCACTCTGCTCGTACACTCTCTTCGCGAAGTGTAGTCTACGTTTCATAGCGGATTACTGAAATCCTCCGATTCATCGAGTCCGAATCGGTATCGTCGAAATCGAATTAATCGTTGAAGAATGATAAACCTACCCCGTACGTTTTAGGGGCGCGAGCAACTCCGATTTCGCAGCACAAGAACTTCTATGCGTGTGAGCGTATTCGAAGTGACCAAGGGGAGCCAAAACATCGACCGGCCGTCGAATAGGAAAACGAAGAGTCCATGTTTCCTCGGTTTGCACGCGAGCTGATCGCGCGTGTAGAAGACGCCGCGCGGTCCGGCAAATCGCGTAAGCAGAAATGGAAACGAGTATAGCGAGCGTTTCTTGGAATGATGAGGAGAACGGGAGGCGGCGAAGAAAACGAGAAGCACCGGGCGAACGGGCCAACTCTGAACGAGCTCCAAGACGTTTTCTTTCTCCGACATATTTCTCACGGATCCAGAGACGACTTCCGTTCCTCTTTCTTCCATTCCTTCTACCCTTTCGTTCCACCGTTTCTCTCTGCTCGAAAGCAGAGGAGAGGAAGGATCCGCGACGGACAGGGGGGGGGGGGGGGGAATCGAGTGGTTCGATTAAAAGAAGATTAATTTGGCTCGCCCACGAAAATTGAAACGACTCGATCGCGCTTGCGAAAAAAGAAAAAGAACGAGGCAATATGGCGAGGCTGTTTATGAAAATGGCATCCGTCGAGCGGTGGGTGTCGGCGCCATTGTTGCTCGTTTCGCGGCGGTACGAGAAAGATGGAGACTAGCAATTAGCAATTAAACCAATAAGTGTGCAATTGGTGATTCCATTAATGGGACGGACGTTCCCACAGAAGGCGAACATCGTTTTTCGCCGTTCGTCTCTCTGTCGACAGTTCCTCTTGTGCCATGATCCCCAATTGCTACGAGAACGTATAATTAGTAGACGTAGAACCGAGGCGCTTCTCCGACGATCACCCCCTTCTTCCTTTTCGATCCCTTGACACGATAACGTTACCGAGAAGCCGTGAATTAGGCCGAACAATTTGTTGAGCATTAGCTGTATTCATTTTTTTGTCCTTTGTTAGTGCATCTCGTTCGTTGAACAGACACTGATGGAGGAGAAACGGTTGCGCAGTTTAATAGTCGCGGTACGTGAAATGAATTGAAATGGTATTCAATTATCAATGCGTTCCAAGATCTATGAATGAAACGTGTCGTGGAAAGATGTAAATTCAAGCCGAAACATATGGCGGCGGCAAACGTTTAATAAATATGTAGCCACCGGTGGGCGGGCCAATGGACTGACGATAGAGGTCCGTGTCCCACGCGTCGATTCCACATTAATTAAACAATCAATATTTATTAAGCTTATTACCAGACACGGCGGCGCAAGCCAACCACGGTATTAATTCGATTCCGCATCCACGGCGGGGCCCGTATTTCGCTTAATAGGCGCCATATTGTTCCTGACGATGCAATAAATATGAACGTGGCCAAATGAAGACGATAAATTGTCGAACGCCCCCGCTGTCGGTACAGTGTTGCCTCCCGTTCTCTCATTGTCTTTCTTTCCCCCCATTGCGCGTCCGTGCCCGCTATTTAATTTTCTCCTTTCTTCTGTCGCTTCAACAATTTTTGCGTCGTCGACGAGGCTGTTCGACGGTCGGGGAACTTACGGTGCATAGGGGCGACTGTGTCGTTTTAATCGTTTCAATCGAATTCTAGACAGTTCCCAATTAACAGATTGCCCCGCTGTTAAAGTAGAAGCTACACAATCTTGTCTATCGATCGACAGTTTGAATTATTATTATTCTTTTTTTTCCTTTCGACCAACCCCTTCGATGAAAGTGCTACCCCGTTTCCGCTTTTACTTCCCGATCGCTTATTATAATCAATTAGCGACCGTCTATCTGCCGTCGAGCATACAGAACGCGATGCTTTAGGGGCGCGACCCTCCTGATTTTTTATACATCAGTTGTTACCAGTTTGGAGAGGGTGAGTTTCGCAACAGGCTGATGAGTAGTCAGATCCTCGCGGCACTTTTTTATGCCCCTACCCCCTTGTTCGACGCTCCTCCTATTCCTTTGCGTGTTGCATAATTTTTTTTTCGCGTTACAAATTGGCACCGGGGTTTTTTTCCTTTTTCTTCGCAGGACAGTAGATTTTTTCCATAGATTTTTTTTGTCCCGCTAGCCGAGCGAGAAGGTGAGAGTCGGCTGTATCGTCTGTTTCGCGCCCTTCCCCGAAGATCTTTTACGCTTCTGCAGAAACCCGATAGCCACGTCAGCCATTAAGCCAGAACTGTGAAAGGGAGGGCAGAAGGGCGAGAGAGGAGTAACAATGGACAGAGAGAAGATCTCTCGCTTACACGCCACCAGAGAAAAAGGGTGCTACGGGTAGCGTAATGGCAATAGACGTTAAAAGATATTCGAAGCAGAAATTCTTCTTACCTTCGAACGACCATATAAAGATATTTATAACAATCCGACGTAATACACGCACTAAACCTGATAAATATTGAGCAACAATTTATTATCCCCGCGGGGACAATTAATTCGAAGTCAGCATCGAACACTTCGACCGCCGCATCGAGGGTTTCTATATACTACGAAATATAATATTCCAAGGGTTTAAATCCCTTCATTAGGATTTATTCCGTCTTGAAGCGTAAAAAGTTCCACGGTCGAACAGTCAGCACAGAACGGAGCTCCTTGCGGAGGCGTTCCTCCGAGGACGAGACTAAGGATGACCGGATCGTTTCTTCCCTCGAAACGGTCGAGGAGAGGCGATTCCGGCGCTGTGTAATTGTCATTTCATGGAGAAACGCAGGCAACGTCTAGACGACGGTAATTGTGGCAAAAGGACAAAGGACTACGCGGCCAGGTAAATGGCGCCGTTACGCGAAACCATCACGGAACGAATACGAGGACTAACCCTCCGTAGGGGGTAATTAAATATATTATCAGACTCCACCTCGATCGTTCTGAGACGCGTTGAAATTCACCATTAATTTGCTCCCCCAAAAACAGCCTCCCCGGTTTCCCATTGGAATCTCCCTTTAATAATTATTAATTATGTCGAAATAATTATTTTATCGGATTAATGTGCTCGCCTATTCTATTCTCCGAAAAAATTCTCTGCATCCTAACAATAAGGATTCTCCTTAATTTCTCCGAAATAAAGCAAATCGAAAGTGTAAATGAGGGAAACCAACAAATAGATACGAAGGTAAGGGTAGATAAATTCAGCTTGGCCTCCTCATTACAGGAAATATTTCGAGCTCGATTAAACGATTCGCAGTATAAAGGTATGGCGTCCCATATCGCGCAAAGTTCTTTTTTTAACGAAAAGTTGCGGGGTCGAGGTCGATGATGTTGAAGCTGGATTCGGCCAGGAGGTAATAAAAAAAAGCTCTGCAGCGGCGTGATAAGCCTGAGGGTATTTCACACTCGGACAGCCCTTGTATCGTCGCAGGACGCTAATGTAGCGTTATTTAACTCGGTTAGGTGTCCTCCCTATGGCGGGTACGACTCGCGATCAGCCCCAGGAAAAATCCGGGGGTGCTCGCCGTCCCGTGAAAACACTGTGGGGGCGGTGACACGCATAAAATAGCGGGCGAACCCCATTTAGAACGTCAGGTGCTCGTCATTTTTTCGGGGGGTCGCTTTCAATGACTGGCATAGGGTAATCGCGCTATTTATTCCTTCGATTATTAATGAACTTTCTGCAACTATGTGTTGTTATTCGCAGTTCGTTTTCGCAACATTTCCTACGTCATACTGGCGGCCACATAAAGGAAACGGCGTAAATAATTTCCAACAATTGTCCCATAGCCGAACGCATCTGTGAACGCACTAGAACGTAACAAATTCTTTAGCCCCGGGATTATTGCTCGTGATAAATTTGCTTGGGTATTTGCAGGACCTTCATGGTGCCCCTTTAAGAGTCTCGAGAAATCATTGTCGCGTCGAGAATGAATATCGATCAGCATTGGCGAGCACGTGCCAGCAGGCAATATCTGGCGAATATGTTAAGAAAGTCGCATACATCGGGGTCAGTACAGCGTGAAAATAGAATGTAAAGTGTTCGCGGCGCTGGCCGTCGGCCTTAGGCGCAATAAGGGTGGTTTCCATCGGGGGTAGGTTTGACGTGTATGACGTGCCGGCCACGTGACCAGCCTGCCAATTCGGCAATCACTGCCCCGTACTACGCCGGACGAATCTTAAATATGGGATATTCAAATAATCTCGCCACTTCCCTTCGTCACCCCTCCATTTTGGTTTCCTCGTGCCTCGATCGCCAGTTTCCTTTCAACCCTGTGCGGTTGCCACGTTAGCAAGGGTTACTTGTGGCGAGTGAAACTGTCGGACAATTTTTTTGCCGAGGGTGGACAGCGTTGCAAATGAAAATTCCTCGCCAACAAAAATTAAGGTCTTGCGGAGTACATAGTTCCAATATTTTTGCAACGTTGACGTCTTCCACTGTCATTATCGTACGTTCGACACGGTTCCATTTCTCTTATAGATGGAGCGGAATTGTTTTCGCGCCATCGAATCAACGAGAAATCGTTGAGAAATCGAGTGTTGTCAGGTCGAATATGAGGAAACGCGAAAGATCGTCGATAGTGGTCAGCATGCAGAGCTACAGTACCATACATCACTGCCAGCCAGCATCGAGGGTGCCGCAACCAATGGAGCGGTAGTCGCAACGCGAAGCTCCCTCGCGGAAACCACCTCTTTTATATGCATAGTCTCATTTCCTTATCGGAAATTTACGGCGAACGTGGCGGCGTGCCATCCTTTGCCTGCAAACCATTTTTCTCGTCTTACGGGAGGAGACGATGGAGTTCTCGAGCCCCTAATTGCATCTCGTTGTTTCCTTTCTGATTACCACTCGAACTTTCCCCGTTATCTTCACCGTTCCGGAGTGTTCTCTACTTCGAAGTTATTCCTCCGTTTCTCAGAGAGAATTTTTGTACTAATTTTTAACCAAAATTAGTGTCAATCGTCGGGACAAGGGATAGCAAATACGGTCCCACCTTTCTTTTCTCGGTTATATTTTTTTCTACGCGCCTCCAGCCATCTGCAACTGCAGTCCGCCTTGTTGCACTTCGGAATAGCTGAGAGTGTATCGAGATATCGATAAACAGAGGCCCCGTGTTTGTTTCAGAAGCACGCGCCAAAAGGTCTGCCTTGGTATCGTTATAACGGTAGCTGTCGATGGCGACGATCTGCTGTCCGTACTATTTACCGATCCTACATCTGTCCCGATCCCACGTCATCCCGAAGTATCTCGTTTTCCCTGCGGTTACTGGCGCCATGTGTCTGAGGATCGTGCACTCGTTGCTTACCTGCCGTTTCATTTCACTCGATCGACGAATTTCCGAGATATCTGACCCCGGCCAGAGTTTCCTTGGCACTTTCGGGCGGAATAAACTCGAAAGCCTATTACCCTTAATTGGAAAATTCGACGCGTCTGAGTTATTATACAGGCTAGGCGTGTAAACAGTTTCCTACATATGCCACTTCGGGGAAATAATTGTCCGACATAATTGGAACTTTCTCGATCGATTTTTCTTCACGGTGGCGATTACAAAAATTCTGAACCGCTGAATTTTTAGGGGCGAACGATACCCTACGAATTTCTGCTATGGAAATGGAAATGATTGAGTCCGTTTCTTTGCGGAAAATCTGTTTCGCGATGTTCAATGCAATCAGAGAGCATCACACGAACGGATGAACGTACGTGCATATGCGTGCGCGTGCGTGGACGAGATAGAGAGAACAAGAGATGAAGAGGAGAGGAAGGCCACGTGCCTTTGGTAGCACGCGACCAACCTAACGGTTTTAGACTCACCCCACACGTTGCCTCGAAAACCAGTCCACCCCTTCTCTCGTCACCCTTGCCGAACCGCCGGCACCGCTGGTTCAAAACACGCCAAAGGAAACTGTTATTCCATTGGCTCGTGGATCTAACCCCCTCGTGCCCTCCCCGTGTTTCGATGACGATCCTTGGGCTGTAGTTGAATTCCTGGGACAATACTTTCGCTGCTGGTTGAGCAGCGAGAGAGATTGGAATGAGAAACATTGAGAGTGCTCCATTGCAGGAAATGTAATACAAATTTGTTCAAACGATAGCAGCCACATTTGTCTCGATTAAATCCTAGTCGAAGCAATATTGTACGGATAACGACACGAAGATAGAAATTCGCAGGTATTTCCTTTAGTAATAATATGCGCATGACATTGTGCAATGCAAAATGTAGAATAATTTCTGTCTAATTAATATTTCGCGCGAAATACGATGTAACATGAACGATTAGGAATTAAGAATGAATCAACGAAATGGTGCATAAAATGGAAGGTCCCAAAACCACCGTCTCTTTCTTAGCACAACTTTCCTCAATGCCGCCACGCATGAAAACGGCCCGGGCAGGCATAATCGAATGATGTAAGGCCCTAATAAAATCGTAAGTCGGTTGACAGGCGGTGCACGCAGCACGGTATAATGGGCCAGACATTCCTCCCCCGTAGATCGGGGGTTGGTCGCATTGTCGTGCGTTCCCTTGCGTAAGAATGGCAACGAAGGAACGACGCGGAGGCAGATGCTGTTTAGACTTTCTGTCGCCTCGTGTGATACGCGAGACGAAGATGGAACGAGACTTAATGCGTTCTTACGGTGCTGGCTGTGACGCAGCCAGGTAAATCGAGAGCGGAGATTTCTGTCGAGACGTTTCACTTCGATGTGCAACGGGTAGGTCGATGAGTTTCTTCGAATCGTTCCCAGATCTTTCCATTCAGGGAACGTTTTTACTTCTCAGAAGCGGCGAGGCTTTTCGACGATTTTAATTTTCCATCCGGTGAACAGAACTCCCACGTGACAATAGATTACAGGGAGGAAAGGAATTATATAGGTATGTAGACAGTGGAAAAATATGCTTGCGATGAAAACTGAGAGTATGACACTTCGGAATAATCTTCGATTGACTTACTTACGATTGAATTACACTGTTAATGGCGCTGCAATTGCCTATTCTATTCTCTTTCTGTATTACGTATCGAAAAGAAAATCGATCCCCGCGAAACGTACTTGAGCCGAACGACGATGGAAAAAAGGGAAATAAGAAAGGGAGACGAGGTTCGAGTAAATTGAGCAAAAGGAGAACCGCGATAGGAAGAGGGCCAATTCGAGGGCGGAGTTGCTGAGAGGGAGAAGCACGAGGAACGAGGGATGCAACCGCGAAATCGGGCAGACCCGTGAAAATAACGATTTCCCCTTTGTGGTGCCGTTCGTTAAGCCGAGAACAGCCGGTTTCACGAACGGCAACGGGTGCAAGAGAACGATCGCCGGCTAGTGGGAGGTTCTTCGTGCACGGTTTGCCCGTGACTCGTCGACATTCTTCCTCGATCCAGAAAGAATCGATATTTTATGTAGATCGCGCGCAAAAGGGCAAACGGGGCCGTTCATGGTCCCCGTCTATTCTCGCCTGGACGAACAAAAACATCGGCCGTACCTACGCAAGAGAATGGAAAGAGACAGGAAGAGTAAGGCACAGGCGAATGGCGAAAGCTTTGTTGCACCGTAGAATTCATCCGGAAAATGGAAGCTCTCCGTCGTGGCGATTGTTACGTCGCGGGTGGAGAAAGCCAACGCAAGGCTATTCATGCGGTGCAATCCGGTGAATTAGATAGAAATATTCAACGCGGTAGCTTGCGGCTTCAATGGAACTTTATGATGCCGTGAAACGTTGAGGTAACGCCGTGTTATGTAAATAGTCATTGGAATTTAAGTGCGGCTGGTTTTCGCGGAAAATGTCTTTTCGTTGCGGCGGGTTTCGAATGGAAAATGGTCTCAGGCTTCTACAATTTCTTTTTTTTTTTTGTTCGTCTAAGAGTCTAGGGAACGACGAAAGGTAATATGTGTCGAGCAATAAAATATTCTGTTCCTTCGTCCCTTATCAAACGAGCATCTCTGAGAAAATACTGAAGGAGCTATTCAATAACAGAAGAGCAAACACTTCTAATTATTATACTATCCTCCAATATAAAAAACAACACATGTCACAGAATTATGGTCCGAGTAAGTTCAAATACGGCAACCTTCGAATCGTTCAGCTCAGGTGCTTCATTGTGCAACTTTATCACCTGACGTACGTGACATCCTCCGCGTTTCCCCGGATCTGGACTTTGTTGTGAACACGAAGATCAGGTCGGTGCTCGGTTTTCCCTCTGCCCGGACTCGTGAAAGAGCAGAATCGACTGGGTGTCGAAGGTCGTTGCGAGAGTCCAGCTGCAGCCCCCTCGTCGAATGGATTCTGCTGCGTGCGAGTGTGTACGAGTCGATCTGCTTGGAAACGTGGGTGGGTGATGGATAGACGGTCACCGTGTCACTCGTGCGAACGTTAAACGGGCCTCAATGGGTGGAAATTGCATGGGCACCGGCATTGTGACCGGCCCCATTTCCAGCGACACCTAAATGCGTCGGTGTATGCAGATAGGGGACAAAGAGACGTCGAGGATGCAATTCGAGATACGATCTTGTTCCCAGGGAAAAGAATTTCCAGCTTACTTGCAGCTGGGGGACTCGTTAATTTCCGATTGACATTCATCTAATTGCTTCCCTGCAATTTATTTCAATGGTTGAACAATTGAAGTTTACTTCGAGCATTCGTGTAGGTGTAGGATACACGAGTCGCCTCGAGTTTATTCGGAGTACTAGAATAATTCTAGTACTTGTATCTTACTTGCCAGTTGGATATTCTCGAAGTTGGAAGGTCGAATCTTCTTTGACGCTGGTGTCGATGTATTGGTGGATATTCCTCGCAATGGTCCGTTAAAAAAGCCGTTGGTCCTAACGTTTTTTTCTTCTTCTTTTAACGCCGCTTCTCCTTGTCTGTTCACTTTCATCCACACGATCTATCCTATTGCAAGCTGGATCGAACGTTCGTCGCACTTTTTCAAATCCGCAGGCTTGTGAAACCTGTCCAGGTGAAGACCAATCGGGTCGCAGCGTACAGACGCGATACCGTGGAAAAAAAAAGGAACGACGGTTCCCTTATCTAGAAGACGGTTACAGCGGAGTTACAGGTTCACACCTGGCGCACAGTGGGTAAACGTTGACGATAAACGTTATTTTTTCCAAGGCAAGTTGCCGCGATGGAAAAAGGGTGGAAAAATGGGAACCGACGGATTTCGTCCCAAAAATCCTTTCCCCCCTTTCTTTTCATCGCCTCGGATGCATCGAGACCGCGGGAGCTTCTCACGGTGGAAAAAAAGCGTAATTTTCGATGAAAAGAGGGGAATCGATGATGCAAATTCGGGGATGAAAAGGGAAACCGATGTGTGTATGTATGCTTGTGTGCGTGTACGCTCTGTGTACCTGCTTTTTGCGCCGCGTCGCGTTAGCCGAGGGGTGGAAAAAGTGGAAGGCAGGGTGTAATCGGTCTTGGAAGGAGAACGAGGACGAGTAACTGAAATTTTATAGGTGGCCCACCAATGCCGAGGCTTCCTCGCTGTTTGTGGATGTTCTACCTGACCTGTCGCCTCTCCTCTGTTCGCTTTTTTTTTCCACCGTTTCGGGGGAATCCACGTCAGGTATGAAGGCACGAAGGGGAGGTACAGATGCGGAGGAGCGAAAATCGGGGGCAATGCACGTGAAACTTTTGCGTCGAATTCACGGGATTCACAGGATTTGGAAATTCTTTTTTTTTTTATCCACTGCCCGTGTCCCCTGCTTCGTCCCACAGTATCCAGTAGCCCCCACCTGAGATCTCGACCTTTTTACGAGCGTTTCGCGAGCGTTTATCTCTATTCGCCGCTTTTGTCCCGATGGGAAAGTTCGACGGTCCAAGTGGCTAAGCGACTTCCTTTATTCCCCAGTTTTGGTTCACTGACCTCACTCAGTTTCTGTGCTCCAGATTCGAGCCCCCAGAATTCACCCCCGTGATGTAAAAACCATGAACCCGGTCGGTCTCCAGGATCGACCTTATCTTACAATTTACTTTCTACGAGAAAATAATGGCAAAAATAATTCAGGTTTGTGCAATTCTTCCTTCCTGCAGGAGAGTGCCAACAAAGAAATATTCGAAACGTACTTTTGAATCGGAGCTTTTTGAAACGCCGGTCTCCAATCCAGTCGCCATGGCGTAAATCCCCCTTTTGACAAACGAGCCCCGTGCCCAGGCGTATCGAAGTAATTATTATTAAAAACCGTTATGCCGCGTACGAGCCAATGGCGACGCGTAAGCCCGTTTTCTCGTACCGAACGAATCGGTTCCGTGCCATTATTCGTCGGGTACCCCTTTTGCAGGAGGGCGCACGAGCGACGAAAGAAGAAGGAAAGGGTGGCGAGGGAGGCAAGTCATAAGATACGGTGATGGATGCGCGAAGGGTTGTTTCTCGCGCGGGTATAGGGAGGGAAAGGGCCAAAGGGTTTCCAAGGGCCAATCGTACGCAAACCTAGAATTCCAACGACCAATCATCGAGGCCGTTGAAAGTGGTGGGGTGGGTTGGTTCGTCCTTAGGGATACGATTTCGTTGCGTCACTCTAACATTCGTTCTGTATCGGCCCTTCGGCGAGGACCTGCGACGGCTGCTCTTATACTGTGCATTCGAATATTCAATTCAATTGGTAGCATGGTGGATAGTGTTTAAATATTCATGCCGCTGAATTATAATAATTATTAAAATTCGTTGAATATTCATGAGTCTGAACGACATATCGCTGCTGTGTTTTAAATAAATTTGATTACATCAAGAAAAAAAAAAAAAAAAAATAGTATGTCGAACCTGTATCGCTGTGTGCAAGAAGAACGTGCAGAAACGAACAGATAGTTGATCATTGAGATACGATTCGTGAGTGAAAAACACGGTCATTGACCGGCGTGCTGGATCTTGGAAGCAACCCCGATGTGACCACGAGTTACGGGCCACGGGGATCCTCGAGAGTAAACGAGGCTAAAATGGTCTTCCTGGAGGACCCGAGGATGATATTTGCGGATATGCGACTTCATGCGACCAGCACGCCGACCTCAACGCCCACCCGTTATCATCATCGAAAATACAGGCCGCAGAATAACAATGATTGTACGATCTTTTCCACTCGATTCCACGGTGACTGTAAAATTGATGTAGAACTTGCGACGAGCATCTATGTTTTTGTTGAGTGAAGTTTATGCCGAATCAATTGAATGGGAACGAGCAGAAATTAAGACCCCGTCGTTTTCGTTTTACAGATGCAGACCTTCACGGCGAGGTGGACGGGCCGGAACTCAGCGGCGACGAAAGAAGTATCGCCAGTGACATCCAAGATGCCACCGAGGCGAACCTTGACCATGATTCTATGGACTCGGACAGGGAAGCGCTTAATCTGGTTAGTACAAATTAGTGGCGAACCGTTGCGTCCGTATTATTTAATGGTACATTCAATTTCTATCGATGGAAATGGTAATCTCTTCAATTCGAAGTGAGGACAGACGCATTCGTATTATTTTGCGCATCGCTATTATAAATCGTAATAACCGCGCCCGTTCAATATTTGACAAATAAATAACGGAAGCCACTAGCTGGATGAACGACAGGAAGAACCTAAAAGCCAGGCAGGATTTTAGGATTTTATAAAACACAAAAGCACAGGATGAACCGTAGTGACCAATATCCTGGCCTGGTCGAGTGTAAACACAGCTTTGTTCGACGCCGTTTGCTTTGCAATATTAGGGAGGGCGGTTGCCCCGCGACTCCTACGATCTTTGCTTCCGCGTGCCCAAGAATATGGCACACAATAAAGCTCGATTATTATTATTATTATTATTATTATAGCACAGGCTTATTGTTAAATTTAATGATTGACAGGTCACAGACGTGTCGCACCGCAACAGCAGCAGCGGTACCAGCGGCAGCGCCTCGTCACCGAGTTCCGGTGTTAGCAGCCAGATAACCGGAAGCCATCAGCAACAGCAACACACGTCCGGCCAGCAGAACAGCAGCAACTCGCAGGCTGCATTGGCTGCTCAGCTAGTCAGCCAGCAATTGCTGATGCACGGATCCCTGGGTGCTCTTGGACCGCAGGAGATCCAGGCGTTGGCCTCGACGTTCCAGCAGCAACAGCAATCGTTGCAGCAACAATTGCAGCAACTGGCGATGTTCCAGCAAGCCAACTCTGCGGCGGCGGGTCAGCTCCCGGCCCAGGCTCAGTTCTTCTTGCAAAATCAGGTTCGTGGAGACATTTGTAATTCTTTTGGTTATCCCGAAAGTAATTTGCCGATAAGAGAATCCCCTTGCCGATAGAGTGCAACGAGGATCTTTTAATTAAAAAAATTCACGGTGAACTCCGTTTCAATGGAATCGGTATTGCAAAGATCGGACTGCATCGTTGACAGTAAATTAATTTCAACGCCGTTCCATGATAAACATTTCACGCGCTTTTTAATTATTGGAAAATCGAAATAGATATCGAAAGACAATACGCTACGGGGGCGAATGTATATACGTTCCACAGTGAAGATCAATTCTCTCGCGTCCAGCAACAGAATCCTCTTTTCCTCCTTAAGACAGAAAGGCAGTTCAATTCACAAACACGTTTCGTATCTCCGGCAAAGGGAATTACGCCGGGAGCGCGAACAAATGCATCCCGTGAACTCGAATTCCGACGCCATTGTTCTCCCGGCACCGGGTACTCCACCGAATTGCCTACTCGATGCGAATTGAATTCGAATCGCGAGGGGATCGGGGAGGTGGCGGAGGTAGATGAGCGTGAGTCCAAAGAGGACGTTCCTCGCGGTATCTGATCGACCGGCCGAAAAGAAGTAGACGTCTTATTCTTCGGGGACGGTTCGGTCGATTTGACGCGGAGATAGCCCGCTGCAGATGTCACAAAGGAACAGGGTTCGCTCTCGCGTTTCCTCCATAGAAAAGCTCGAATGATTAAATTCTGATGAATTCGATGGATCGCCGAAAACGTCCCCAAAAATTCTGATAGCAATTTGTATGAAAGTATATTTCAATGCAAGAAACAGTACGCGCTCCCACGGAGGTGGGAATTCGCACGATATTTAGGAATAACGTGGGGAAATATTTGGTTTTCAAATTGTCCTGCGTTTCGATGAGGAAAGAACAGAAAATAAGACGTCTACGTACAATTTTTCAAGATCAGATCGAAGGAAAAAAAAAGATCGAGGGTAAATGCATTCATCACCTGCGCCCCCATAAAGAATCTTCCTTGAATCGTTCGTTTTGTGTATTTTGTCCCGATCGAGGCAAGAAAAATCGATATATCCGGGGACACGATGAAAAACGACCCTCCCTTCCTGGATCCTGAACGATTCCACCCCCTCTATCCAAGCTAGTTGCTCAATGAAAAGGTCCGTTCGTTTACGAAAAAAATTTCTATAGATTCCGTCACGTGGAGCGCGTGCACGTTCTACGTAACCTCCTGGAAAAACTAACAAAACGACTTCGAACTTGAGCAGATTTAATGGCCGTGGTACGTAGCATTAAGGCCGGGTTCTCCGTGTCTCCTTTGAAAGGTGCAACAAGGAGATCCTACGGTCCCTTCGGCACCTTGCCACGGGGTGCCCTTTGTTACCTCACACGTGGCCAAGCTGTTTCTTTTCTCCTTCCGCGCCTTTCCTATCCCTTACTTCTTCCGTCTCTGTTTCTTTTTAGTCGTCTCTTCCTCCGTTCATATAGAATCGCGTAACCCTCTTGGTTTTATATATATACATATATATTTTTTCTTTACCTATCGAGAACAGTGTCTGCATTAGAAACGCGGACACACGACCTCCCTCATCGTGCAACCCTTCCTCGAGTAGGTTGCAACCTGCGTCGAAACCCTTTCGAGGGTTACACGCATGACATAAGAGCGTCATCGTCGGCAATAGCGATTTAATTCCCCTGAAGCGTGTCTTATACGCGCTCACGTCAAACTGACGTATAAAATAATAGAAGAAAAGAATTGTGTTTCTTTAGAGATCTATCCTGGAAGATCGGACTCACGGATTTCCTGGATTTTCATTTTAATAATACACGATTCGCTTTCCAGAAGTTCTTATCGGAATGCGGAATCGATTTGATTAGCATTTCCCGGGCGGCTAGCGTTCCACCGATATCACTTTCGCCCGCTTCGTTTCGCCAAATGAACGATACTCCGTTCTCCGGAGATACAGGAAATAAAGGGAAATACACCTTCATGCTTTCTAGTTTCTCCATTCTAAACGGTTTTAATTCGAAGAATTATATGCACGGCACAGGTGATCTATTATTCGTTCAACCTGTGCCACGTGGCGGTGTTCGAGGCACCCTTTGCAGGGTTGGTCTTCGCGGCCAACAATAAGCATAAACAGGCACGACACGCGACCATTCCTAAACCATTTACCTACCCCGTTTCGCACGAGACCCTTATTCTCGTAATCGAGCATCTGGTTAAGAAAAGGGTGAAGATAATCGATCGATCCGGCAGCCCCTGGAGCGACTCTTCGCGTACCTGTCCACGGGCGCAACACGTGTCGCCTTTCGAACAGAAACCGCTTAATCCTACGTCGCGTGGAGCCGCTTGGTTTAACGTGTGTCATTTATCTCGCACGGGGTTGAAAGATTACGGTATTCGATAACTGGCGGGGTTTTCGGGCGAAGAAAGGATGAATGAATTCCTGCAGGCTTTTGTGGTTTAAACTCTTACGGATCGGACTGTTCTTCCTCGAATCGTTTCTGAATATATCTCTTGTCCGATGGTTCTCGGATGTGTGGAATGATTGAAAGCGTTTGATTAGGCGTAGAACGTAGTGAGGTATTGTACAACGTGAAAAACTTGTACAACGTCTTGCAGGGGCTGTTGCAGAGCGGTGGCTACACGTCAAGGTCCAGTCATCCGCACTCACAGTCCATGCAGGTACTGTTCCCGGCCATCAAATCAAATTTTAGCGATAGATAAAATAGAACCACCAAGTCGATACACCATACAAAATACTATTAAGGGCTAACGAAAGTATTTAATTCTATGTCACCAGGTGCAGCAGGCGGTGGCACAGGCAGCTCAGCAGTTGCAAGCTTTGCAGAAGCAGCAGGCTCTTCAGGGTAGCGGTGGCCTAGTTGGTCGAAGCTTGACGCAACAAAGGTCACCACCGCCACCTGGCACACCTCCGGCAGTGAAGCAACCACCGCCAAGACTGGAACCGTCTCCGGAAGAAACCACGGACCTCGAAGAACTAGAACAATTCGCCAAGACCTTCAAACAGAGGCGGATCAAGCTTGGCTTCACTCAGGGCGACGTTGGCCTCGCCATGGGCAAGCTCTATGGCAACGATTTCTCCCAGACGACGATCTCCAGGTAATTATCCACATTTTCCAATCATAAAATATACAAAGAGGAAACTGGCGGTCATTTAATAGAGTTCACGATTAATCGATCGCATCTCGTTTTCTCCTCCAGGTTCGAAGCGTTGAATCTTTCCTTCAAGAACATGTGCAAACTGAAGCCGCTCCTACAAAAATGGCTAGAGGACGCGGACAATTCCTTGAACAATCCCAACTCCCTCTCCAACCCACTGACCACACCGGAAGCTATCGGGAGGCGGCGGAAGAAGAGGACCTCGATAGAAACTAGCGTCAGGGTTGCGTTGGAAAAAGCGTTCATGCAAAATCCGAAGCCCACTTCGGAAGAGATCACTGTGCTGGCAGACAGTTTGGGTATGGAGAAGGAGGTCGTCAGAGTGTGGTTTTGCAATAGGTGAGCTCGATGAAATAATTCTAAGTACAATAAATGTGCATATTTCGATCGTTGAATCATTCCATTATATTAATTGCCTGAGTAGTCGCAATTACGAGGATTATCGTAACACAATCATTGTCCCTTCGCAGACGACAGAAGGAGAAACGAATTAATCCGCCAACAGCAGCGATGGGTAGCCCGACAATGGCATCACCGGCGCCCTCGGTCTTCGCATCTCTCGCGAGTTCCATGTCTGGTAGCCCTCTAGCACTCACGACGCACTCCTCCGGCATGGGACACTCTCACCCTCATCCCACACCACTTGGCTCACCTCTACCCTTAGCCCTGGTGGCTTCGGCAGGAGGCAACTACCACCCGCTCAGTGGGAAATCTCATGAGTGACACCAACAGCCCACCCATCAAGGGGACAGTATTTTTCATCATCATCAACAGCCATCGCATCAGCAGTCACAGCAACGACGTTTGTGCAATCTACCGGAGTTCTATCACTAATCCAACTGTCTGAACCCTCGCTGATGACGGTTCAGTGTCGGTTTGGCTGACAAAGCTGTCGACTGGTTTCGCTGCCAAAGGGAATTTGGCGCGAGGAACACTACGAGGCCGAGGAATATATGAACAGAAGCTGAGGACAGCTTGGCTGACGGCACAATACGATTCGAAACATATCCTGTTGTCGAGAGAACTCCGTTCCGTGGAACATATTTCTGTGTGAGAGCGTACGAGTCGATCCTCTTTGAGGAAGAGGAGTAGCTACTGGATAGGAAATGGGCGCAACTATATCGCGAAGAGTATACGAATCGTGGAGAAACGCGAAGAGCCGCGAGCGGCATGCAGAACGTGAAACGGCGTGAAGAGATTTTCGAATAATTAGTATCCTGTTGAGGGAAAAACGGTGAACAAAGGTTTGTTGGACATTGTGTTTCGTTAAACGTTTCGTAGTCTCGTCAGTATTATGTTATCTTGGTTCGAAACGTGTGCCGAAATCGTCGGACAGAAGTTCTCAAAGTTCGAGACTGTTCGAATAATTTATTATTAAGCCGAGAGTGCGTTGGAATTTGTTCTTTTGTGGTCTGCGCTTGTTGCTTACGATACGTTAGAGGTCTCTTTGAGCACTTCATTTCATAATAACAGAGGGTGCCGTTTTTAATATTTACCTACAAGATGCAATTAACGACGCGAATGCAACCGGCGGCGGGGATCGCTATAAAACAGGCCTTTAATCGGTCTCTGCGGCATGTCATTTGAATTATCATGAAATATTTATCAAGAGGGGAACCGTTCGACGATACGTGTAATTATCGACTGGTTTTCCTCCGCGTCCCTCGACTTTCCTTTTGCCCGGCAAACTCGATTCCAACAACCCCTCGGAGCAGGTTACTGTCCGCCGTTTCACGACGCTGATAAAAAAACAAGAATCACCTTCGAAAAGCATCTCGGGCAATCGTGTAAAGAATTCACGGCGAACCGCACGATCCAGACCACAACGAACAACGAGAGACAATGTTAAAGGAACGACAAACCTTCGTAGGGGACGTACGTTCTTCGGGGGTACTCGTCTCTCGGTGGTAAGCAGGGTTTCATACCACCTGCAGGGGAACTTGAGGTGTTTCTTCAAGATTGCAAGCTTGTCTGGTGGCCGAGAAAAGGATGCGACAAATTCGTGGAAACTAGAATGAATATTCACTGCCACCGAAAGAATGCTCAAACTCGTGCAACCAAACGGAAGACATGAATTGCGAGTTTCTTCCACTGGGGATGGTTAGCCAATATTAATTAACGGTTGCACGCAACGGTTTGAGCCTCGTAGAAATAATTTACATCGATTGAACATCGTTCTTGCCACCGTCGGACGAGCTTTCGATCTTCAAGTTCTGAGCACCCCTGTCGGTGGTGAACATACGGCAAGGTCCGACAATACGTTTGTACATATTCACGCATACGTTTGCGTGTCTGTCGTCATACATATCCGTATACAGAGTCTGTACATATAGGGAGAAGGCGTACCGATCATAGTAACGAGATTCAAGCCAGAATCGCAGAGAATGCGAGATGCGACTCGTTCATCGTCATCGACGAAACCTTCGTTCAACCTATGGACGACGGATTTGTAATGAATCGCAGTTACTCAAGCCAAAGTATCGTCACACTTAACAAATAAATATATGTGACAGTTAAGTAAAGTAGAATAAAAAAGAGATAGGTGGGGTCTCCAAAGGGGAGGATGAACGTAGAAGGCGCGCTCGTATTCTCAGTTTCTTTTTTTTTGTTTTTTTTTTTGACAGACACGAAGATTAGCAGTTGTAGATACGTATGTACGTGTAAATATGGTATATAAAGGCTACACGCGAATTATTCCAAAATTTCTAGCTCGTATACGTTTACACGAATCGATTGAACGCGTGCTTCGAGAGTTCGAGCTTCCGTCATTTTGGTGCAGAAAAGAAAGAAAAGAAAAAAAATGATCCCAAGCCGGTGCCTGTTTCTGAGGCGCGAATTCTGTTACGAGTACCGCGATAATCGATTCATCAAAGTGGTGAACTCCCGGTGACTAATTAAGGCTATGATTTTTCGTCGACACGAGGAGTATATAGAAATGAATGATGGTGAGGATCGTGGAAAGGGATTCACATAAATAAAAGTTCGTAATCGTAATCGCCGTACGCTAAGGTACGTTGATATACGTATAAATATATTAAGTTATATGTGTACGTGTGCGTGTGTACGAGCGTGTAGGACATTGAGGATCGGGATATACATATGCATGTATAAATATACATACTATAAATAAATGTATAAAGCTAACGTGTTGTAAATAATAGGGTGAATCGACAAAGAACAGCGATTAGCAAATACGCGGTGAATGCAATCACCGTGACGATCGTTTCTTACTATCGCGACGATTAATTATTAAGTAATCATTAATTGTAGGCATCATTGAGAAACGCTGCCGTTGTGATTATCGCGGTTTAGAGAGACCTGAACGTCGAGCACGCGCCTCCAATAACATTTTCATCCACGGAGCAATGAAATTTGTTCGACGAGGCTAGATCGGGAAAGTTCTATATTAATCGATAGTAAGACGATAGTTACAAGCGCGTACTATGATAAGGAATCGAGACCTAACTATTTCTTTCGAGTGCTGATAAATAGTGATAACTGTTACACCCACGAGATACTAATTAATACAGAGATATTATTGGCAATGAAGTTTATTTCTGGTAAACTTCCGTTGCTCGATTGATCAATCTCTCTCTTCTGCGATCAGCAAATGTCAGCGTGCGTCGAATCCGTGTACATTTGTTGCGAAATTCTTTTTCATTTTATATATATATATATAGCGTCGAGCGTGCGTTAATCAGAAGTGTACGTGCGTACCTCTAGCACGATGTATGTATATATTTGATATTATATTATATGTAATTTTCTATGGGAGCCACTTCGACGCGACGCGATATATTAAAATATATTTCCGTTATTCTGATATATCGCGATCGCGTAGTTATATATAATATAATATAACATGTGTATGTTTGAGCGTATGTATGTATGTATGTATGCATGGATGTATGTATGTAAACGCGTACGAGACGGGATCTCATATCGATCACGCGCTTCTTTCGTTCATAAATCATTTACACACGCAAACTATCATGACCCATTTTTCACGTAATCGTCCCATAATTCTGCAACCCGATGTTTTCATTCCTTCGATCGATCTTTTACTTTCTTTTACTTTGAATCATTAACTTCCAGAGTCGTGGACCAAACTGTAGCGAAACGAAAGTGCGAATGAGAGAGAGAGAGAGAGAGAATTCTGTGAAGAGATATACGAAAAAAAGAGTTCCTAGAGCACCCATTTCGCGTGCGTTATTATAGACGTTTTATAAAATGACCACGGTGAACGGGTGTAAAAACGATAGAAACGGGAGAAAAATTGCTAAGCTGTATGGAGAATGTGTTTCAAATGGTGCAGTGAGAAAGAGGGAGAGAAAGGATGAGAGTGTGAGAGAGGGACAACTTTGCGTTTTTCTTGCATTCTTCTTCACTTTCGTCGGAGGTGTACAGTGTTTTTTTTTGTAGATAGGAAAGAGAAAATTAGAATCGACCCTCCCCTTTTCGTGGACCTCGATGAGTCACGATATTGCGCATTCCGCGAGCGACAGACACATTATTACAGTGATTATTATTATTATTATTATTATTATTAATAATTATTAATTATTAATTATTATTATTTCATTATATTTTAACTTTTATTATTTGAAAATAAAAGTACTAGACAGACTTCAGTTATTTTTGGTTTTTTAATTTCTTTTCGTCCACCCTTTGTTTCCTGCTTTCGTTTCATTTCGTGTACAATGTTTAAACAAGACTGGCGATTTTGCGAATCTGTACGTACGCAATTAATGAATTTTGAGAGATTTCAGGAATTCAGTATTAACTGCAGTTAACACGTTGATTGTCACGTGCATTGTTCATCGCAATATTATATCCTAATACTTTACAATTACTCTTCAGTCTACGTAAATTTTTGGTTTTACGTTTTCTAGCGAAAGTTATCGTCTCCGGTATTAACGTGGTACTTGAAGTTTCCTTTCAATTTGAGGCGTACATTCGTCGAACTTAATATAAAAACGTGTAAAATTTGTCTCCTACCGTCCCATTATGTTCTTTTTGTAAATACAAGTGCGAATTACCATGAAATGTCGCATAATCATAAAAAGACGTGCGCGAAGCGTGCACCCTTTCGAAATGGCAAGCACGTCTGGAGAGCGAATATCGAAGGAGTTCGTTTATCGAGAATTAATTGATTAATCTCAGTAGCTTCATATAGAAGACTATTAACGATTCGATGTGTAACTCGTAAATATTCGATGCCTAGAAATAACGTTAATTATAAGGGCGAAGTACCATTAAACGGTAACATTGTAAGGGGCGAAACAAAATTACACTTTAGGAGATATAATTAATAAAAAAAAAAAAAAATGAATAAGAGCACGGTATGACAGTTCTTAAAAAAGTAAACGAAATAATAGTAGAGTCACGACAATGAGGAGGCTCCTTCCTCGATGACAAAGTCGTCTAAACTATTTTGTACTGAGAATTAGAGGCGTGTTCGCGATGTTTCGCGACGTTTTTAAGACATTTACGCGTTGGGACTTTCGTGTCACGTAACGCATTACGATTAGGAATTAGTTAATTGCGACGTATGTTTCTGAGGTCCGCCCGAAATATTCCACGTTAATTCTGAAAGGATTAACCGGAAGTTTGAGTGAAAGGGAGAACAAGAGGAAGATTGTGTGCGCGTTTGCCAATGGAACTGTATAAATAAAGTCATATCAATCTGGAATAGTTCATGTTATCTAGGATGTACTATTACTACGATCATTATCACAATATGATTAGTAAGAGTATTGTAATTGTATAATAAACTGCGTCATAGATATATCTGGCATTGATTCTGTCCTCAAGTATGACCCACTTTTTAAAATTAACTTGCGCCGAAATGAAATTGAATTTTTCATGGAACAGCACATAGACTATTACTACTATTCTTTTAAATCAATTGCATGGCACTATTAGCTTCATCGGAGATACAAAATAAATGCTTAATAGTATAATCGTAAGTCTCTATCGAATTTGAATTCAAACTTAATTCCTCAAATGGCCACATGGTGACAGTAGTAGCCATCTGCGCGCGCTTTTTCGTCGAAAGTTGCGGCACAGACAAGATATATGAATAGACCAATCACCTTATGGACTTTCGTCGAACAACGTGACTGCCATACCGACTAAGAAATCCGACACTGATTAGAGCGTCCTCTGCTCATGAACAGTGATAAGCTGAAGCGCTACTATTTATTAAGTAGTGTTGGGGGCAGGAGTCATGCAATTGTGTGAATATATGTGAATGCTATGGGGCGAATCAGGGAAGCAATTTCCACAAACGAGATATATGAATTCTGTATATCACGTCGCTGTCCGTGTCAAAAGCACCGACGAGATATACATAGCAATAGACGAATCAGCCAATGTCTTTTTTCGGCCAGAATTCCCGGGCCACCGACAAATTAGCCGATTAGTCTATTCCTCAAATCGCAGCCAATTCGCTCGACGCTTCTATCATGTACTTAACAATTGTATCGCAAAAGAATAAGTGATAGAATTGGTAAATGTATGACGAATAACATCGATTGCCCAGGTCCCACCACGAGGAGGTTGCTGCGAACGGAGACCCGCGCGGCCCGGGCCGCGCCCCATCCACCATCCATTTACAAATATTATTATTAACAAATTGTAAGCTACTTCCGTCTGATGTATATTTGCAGCACGCTTGATACGCAAACGTTGTGCAAAATATCAATGGATGGAAGTATTAAGATAGATGAATTTAACGAAGGCTGGAAATAAAAATTCTAATAAACCTCAAGCAATGAAAAAGCCAAGATTATAATATAAATTAGACTATACATTGTTTAGGTAAGTAAAATGTATTAAAATAAATAATTGGAACGGAAGCTGAAAATAAAAATTCTGTTGCACCTTTTGAAGTAAGAGATAAAGATTACAATGCACATTAGCTCACAGTTAGTTTAAATAAATAGGATGTATTGAAATAATTAGTTGTGGCGAAAGCTGAAAATAAAAATTTTGTTGCACCTTTTGAAGTAAGAGATAAAGATTATAATGCACATTCGCTCATAGTTAGTTTAAATATATAGGATGTATTGAAATGATTAGTTGTGGCGAATGCTGAAAACAAAAATTCTGTTAGACCTAAAGAATCAAGATTATAATATAAATTAGTATGCACGTAGTTCAAATAAATCCACATATACCTGAGGTAAATTAAATCTTAACTTAAAACATCCGACCTGACTAAAAAGCTAATTTTATTTGGAAATTGCAAGCCTATTTAAAACATGATTTAATTTAGAAATATGATGAATCATAATGAATCTTTCGAACAGTTCCTTCGAGGAAGTCCTGATCATGCACCTGAAACACACGAAAGCACGAGCCTGACTAAAAATTTATCTTAACTTAAACATTGCCTGTTTAATTGAAAAGCTAATTTAATTTAAGAGTTGGCTGCTTGACTGAAAACCTAAAGGAATATAAAGAAAGGGGAACGGTATGTTTTATATTGAATCTTCTTCCGCTAAAATCGTGATCCTGCAACCTGAAACACATACGAGTTTATAAGAATTTTGTGATATTTGTGATGTATGATAGCCCGATTAGTTTCTACCATTTACGTTGAATCATATGATTTCCTTCGATTTATTTGATCCGTACAGCATCCCCCTTGAGCCTCTGATTACTTACTTATTGCAATTTACTTGAGGTCTTTAGATCTTCTTTACGGTAGACATCTTCTTTAACTTAATAATTCTGTAACAAACTTATTTATGAGATTAGTAATTATGAAAAGATAGTACAGTAGTACAAAGGGAGCATGTTCTTCCAAAATGCAAATATGCTGAATAATAATTATGAATTACAAATACAAATATTTACATGACTACTAAGATGAAACAACTCGTTTTTAGTATTAATAAAAAGGTGAGAGGCAAAGGAGAATAATAAATAGCCAGTGGGGCATTCTACTATTAATTATCGTCCACTTGTTATAAGTTTGATTGAAATCCGTAAGTGGATTATATCTTTTTCTCGCAACACTAATTTACTGCATTACTTGCAAACTCAATCGTGTATGGACCTTCATTATCTTTAATATAGTATTTATAGTATTAATATAGTATTTAATATAGTATTTCGTATATATTAAAAGAAATAGTAATTCACTTCACCCATCATTTTTAATTCGTAACACGAATAACGGAGAAGTCATAGTAATCGCATCCAAGACTACCATCAAAGCAGTCACCTTCTGCAGCTTTAATAGCTGCCTTTGGTGAGTCAGTAACCTAATTGGGCATTTCATTGAGGTCGCAACACTACTTAAAAATCGCGATCATTTATCATCGCAACACTATATGAAAATCTAAGGAAAATGTTCGCGATGGAAAAATATAGCAGCACTGTAAATGCTAATTAAAACCTGTGGAGAATAGGAACGCGAAAATTATTGACGCAACGCTAAAAGCAAGTACATATCGCAAGTATAATTTAATATAAAAGCAACTCTAATTCAAACCGCAATCTGTATTAATTCGCAACTCTAATGCAAACCGTATTCAATCGTACGCGACGCTAATAAAACTCGCGATCTGCCCAATACGATGATCGGTGCTGAAAACAATAAACTACAACTACAGCACACAAAAGCGAGCATAGTGACAAAATAGTAACAAAGAATGGCTCTCCATCCAAAGGATGCAGAGCCATTGGTAGTTGCCCTCTTGAGTGACAGTTTGTCGGGCCTCTTCGGCTTTTAGCCTCTTCTTTTCTTCGAGCGCAATGCCCGCTGAAACTTAGTCTAGGCTCGAGACTCTATTCGCAAACAAAAAAAAACAAATAACAGTCTAACTCGCGTAGCTAAATGGAACACACGTGGACGAATCACGACCAAATACAATCGTAAAAATTGCGATTACGGAAAATCGTAAAGATTGCGATTAAAATTGTAATCGATCTTCGCCTACACGCGCAGCCTCGAGCATAATGTAGCACGTTCGTTTCGAAGCCAAATCGCGATCACGACCGCGAAGGATTCGAAAAATCGATAGGCAAAGCCAGAGGCGAACGCATTTTCGTTCGCGCCACAGCTTCACCGTCGACTTTTCAAATCAGATTTCCTGAAACAGGTTGAACACGCGAAATATTGCCTACCCGATCAGAGACTGTGTCAACCTGCCCGGCCCTACCTACTTATGTCTATCAATCACACCAGAAAGTATGCTACCTATCCTACCTAGACCTATATTTAAAAAATGGCAAAGCATTCACACAAACACACCTCATTCCACGTTTCTCACTCAAACACCCGGGTGCAAGGGCCTACACTAGAGAGACGTCCCGGGACGCCTCCGACACCCGAGCTTAGCATACAATCATTCACACTCTAAGGGTACGTACCAATTCCTGAAATCGGCTGACAAAGGCTAGCGACCATTGCGTAAATATGCGTAAAAGTACATGCTTTTGCATTACTTTCGTATAAAATATTGTACATTCTTAAAATATATTGTACATTTTCATTCAACTAAGTATAGTTGGTTCGTATAGTACTCTATTCTTTGCCATATATTCATAATTCGTTATGATATTCTATGTATATTTGCGATTTTAAAACGTATTGGCATTCTTGAAATCATAGTATCGTTATTGGAATTGGAATTATAATTTTTAATGAAATTCCCGAGCCGACGCAATTCCACAGCCTAACCACACACACACAATGTGGAAAATACGTCGTGCACGGTACGCTAGCAAATGTCAGCCGCCATACATTGTTATAAATATTAAAACCATATGATCATCGTGCCCATTGCCTTTCACTCACCCAAGTAGCACCTGGGCACGTGAGTGAGTTCCTGACAATGAACACGGCAGGGGTTAAACCTGAAAATCCTGATCTAAAAAGATAATTAGTATACGTAAAATTGCAATAGCGAATAGTATATTTTATTTTCAATTTCTTCAAAAATGACTCGACTTTGTAATTTAATAAATATCAATAAAAACTCGAAACATACTGATAAATAATTTATTTATTAAGAAACATGACTCTAATTGAAATTGAATTTACTTGAATAAGTAATGCAATCAAAAAATGTATCCAACAGAATGTTTACTTGAAAAATTGACAAGGTATTAAATAAGCCTGAGGTGATTCCTTAATCGAAGTAAATTGTTCAAGATAGCTACTCCGATTTAAAAATCTACCCGTATACAAAGTGCCTTCTTGTACGTAATGCGTAATAAATTTCATACGAAAAGGACTCGACTAAAGCATATGAAAATTAATGTTAAATCCTATCATTCGCTATGCATATTGAATGCCGATTTTAATATACGTACCGTTATATTTATTTATTTCAATGCATCATTATTATAATTATGAAAAACTTGCAGTAACGAAGTCGGAGGGTATCCGACTTCTGCACTGCTTAACAGTGAAAACAAATTTCAATTGATGCATCAATTGATCAATGAAGTGCAATTACAAATTTAGTATACAATGTCCTCAATTATACATTTGCTCAATGTATTTGTTAATGGCATCATGTATTTTTATCGAAATAGAGGAACAGTGCTTATTTGATGAAATATTTATTTGAGTAAGAAATATTTCTATGGTTATTAATTTTTTTTATATTAAAAAACGCGGAGTACAAGAAGGCAGATCTATCCTCGTATAAGAAATAATAGACAAGAAAATAATTATGGTCACTATGCTCGCAGAAATACTAAAAAATACAACCAGTCACCCGTGCCGTTTCGGACCAATCGTCCTACGGCATGATTGGGGACCGGAGGAACCAAAACGCATGCGACTCACCAACTCGGTGATTGCAAAAATAGACCAAGTACTCGTAGACGTCGATCAGGAACGTCACCGAGGCAGCTCAATTCAGTCCATGCGTCAGGAAGTATGCAATCTGTAACTAAACAAGAAAGCAAGGAACATTATAATCTACTGTTAAATCTACAGATTTTAGTTCTTCACAGAAAACTGAGAATTGTTTCAAAGATACTTACATTTCTCATTTTACCAGTGTCGCATACAACATCCCCTTCAGTGATGCACTGACTCTACTTCCGATGACGAATATAAGAAAAAAATAAAAATAAAAGACTATGTACGCGACCGCAGGTTATGTCGCCGAAAAAATTAAGATGCTACTTTCGCGATTGAAATAATTGAAAAGGAGCACCGGTGCTCTGACAATACTATTATAACTGGTACGCAAAAAACACTGACTCGACAATCGCGTGTAGCTAAAATGTGATCGAAAATTTAAACAGAGCCACTTGCTCTGGAAAAGCTAGAAAACTGCGAAGCAAATACTGACTCTACTGACTGCATTGCGCGCGGTCACAAAATTTTCGTGAAAAATATGTAAAAATGTATTAGAAACATGGAAATATATCTTAAAAATTTGTAAATGTGCATGAAAAATATGTGAATACGCATGAAAAATATGTAAATATGCATGAAGAATGTGCAAATATGCATGAAAGATATGCAAGTGTGCACGAAAAATATATAAATATGCATTAGAAATATCATATAAATAGACATATACATTACATATACATTAAAAATATGCAAATATGCATGAGAAACATGCAAATGTGCACGAAAAATATGTAAATATGCATGAAAAATGTGCAAATGTGCACGAAAAATATGTACATATACATTAAAAATATGCAAAAATGCATGAAAAATATGTACATATACGTTAAAAATATGCAAATATGCATGAAAAATACGTACATATACATTAAAAATATGCAAATATGCATAAGAAATGTGCAAGTGTGCACGAGAAATATATAAATATGCATTATAAATATGTTCATATACATTAAAAATATGCAAGTGTGTACGAAAAATTTGTAAATATGCGTTATAAATATGTAAATATACACTAAAAATGTGAAAGTATCCACGAAAAATATGCAAGTGTGCATTCAAGATATGAAAATTTGAATTGAAAATATGGAAGATTGACAATACAATAAGAAATGCAATAAGTTATTGCATATGTTTTTAAATATAAAATATAAAAACATATGCATTATGTAAAACTGCAAAATAAAAAATCGTATACCAATTGCAATTACTTAATTGTAATTGGTATATAAAATCTAATTGTGTTTATAAGTATATTAATTGTGATTGTTTCATCTTAGTATAAGTTACACCATATAAACATCACTATTACATCACACATTACATCATATAAAACCAATATCAAAATATAATTAAAATGCTCACCTACACAGGCCTTGACTGGATTGAATTATTGGGCATCATTGTTAGTAATGGCTTACTCTGTTCCATATAATTAGCTCTCTGCAGACTCCTGTACCAAAGAATAACAAGGAAATTAAACAGTGCACGAAAGTAATAATAATTGTGATATAATATAGCAATAATTCAATTCGAATTCTGTAGAAAACGTGAATATTCGTTTTGCAAATGTCTAGGCACACGATGTTAACAAAATATTTAATATGGAAGCAACAGATCCCGAATATTCTTTAATCTAATCCTTAATAAAAATTATAATCTATCCTAATAAAAAATAAGCAGCGGCGGTAATAGAGTGTAAATAATTATGATATAGCTAGAATGAGAACCGCGGTACCGGTTTGTAACTTTACGCACCTCACTGAGATGTGTCCATGTGTTGTGTCAGCTCGGCGTCAAGTGGTAGAATGAGAACACGCGCCTTCATCCATTGCCGCTTGGCTATGTTTAACACACGACTAAAGCCAATGACGACATGACGACTGTTGTTTACAGTCGGTTTTGTTTCCTAGAAATATTTCAACGTATCCGTTAGTTCATAAGTACATGTTTTTGTTTCGCGATAAATTGTCGATGTTTTCCAGGAAAAGCAAGCTTCCCGACCATATGCAGAAACAATTAAGAAATACTCGGAAATAATCGCTTGTATTATGTTACTACTTGTTTACAACACGACTAATATATCACACAAGTATTATACGTGGTGTGAATTATAATGTAATGGAGATATATTGCTAGAATTCTACTGATTTTAACAAGAAATTTGAAGCACGCTTACCTGTCAGCGAGAAGTTGATTTAACAATATGGCGCCGCCTCACTCTGCTACTGCGCAGTACCGTTCGAAAGTGACCCGTTGGCGCCATTTATGATTCAAAGCAAACGAAAGAGACGCCATGGAACAGAATCCAACTGAAATTACAGAAAATGCTAGAAAGAGAATTGAGAAACAGAAAGAGATATTGCTAGAAACTACAGAACATGCTGCAAGATAATGGAATTCTGAGCTGAGATACATATACGCATACGTAAAAGATAATACGTATATGCATACTCGAGTCGATTTGAAAATGCACGCCACGCGGTGTGATTCCGTTCACTACGCAATATTTTCTCAATTTGTTGCAAAATACTCATTAATATTAGCAAAGAAACTACAGAACACTTGGAAGACAGGGTAATGAAAGCAATGCGTACATAATTTCCTGTTTTTGGGAATATATTAGACTATGTGACATACCTTAATTCGACGAACACTCTGAGCACGTCTATTCACTACGAGATCCGTTGGGCGAAAGAGACAGAGCTTCGAAATAGATTGCGCTAATTGGCTGATGAGCGGGTGGGGGAGGGGGGTGGGGTATTGTTCTTTCTTTAGTTTTTAAGGCGGGGGTTTTTGAATATCGTATCGAGCTGCATATTTTCTGTTACAAGTATGAGAGATAGGATATTAGTCGAATAGTGGGATACAAATATATTTATTGGTAATAATAAACATAGCAAGTAGTTGTACATCATTCATTGTCATCTATCAGAAAATAATGTAAATTATAACTTTAAAAATTATTTCATTTATTGATAGTACAATTGAAATAAGAAAACTGGATATCCCTTGCTTTTTTAATTAACAGATTTTTAATTAACATTAATTGTTTGATATCCTGTGTCGCCTTTCATTGCGGCAAAGGACAAGAGAATTCTGTAAAATTATTTAATTTTCGCATCGTTTTGTATAATCTGTTGGTAACATTGCGAGTGACACGGAAATGGTGGTGGTCCCGGGGTCCTGGTTGCGGCTCGTGGTAAGTATTTAATTTTATTAGATTATTGTGGACGATATTACGCAAATTTATATACATTTCGTTCCTTAAGTATTTAACAAATTAGACCATGCATAAGCAACAATTATTACGAAACGTAACTTTACTTTTATACGTGCTCTTCTATCTTTCAATTTGAACGATCGACTATAGTGCTCCCCCTCGTGTTCGCGCTTCGCACGCAGCATAGAAATCAATAACATAACCTCAATTTCAAACACGATTATTGTGAGAATCACGCGCAATAACGGAGCAAACAAATACAAAAGCTTTGACCACAAATATCGACAGAAATTAGTGCTGTCAAATCGAAAAATACATTAGTATTATTTGCGTAAAGTGAACGTAACCTGTCGAACGTTTCGCCACGTGAGTCTATCATTCGGAATAAAGTGCACAGTGCAATGATACAGTACTAAAATATTATGCAAAATGAGTGATTCCGAGAAAGACGACGGTCCCAAATCGACGGGGCCAGTTGACAATGCCTGGTCCTTAAAAATACCCTCTTTTAAACCCGAGGACAATCCTCATCGTCTACTGGAAGAAAGTTCTTTCGCTACATTATTTCCCAAGTACAGGGAAAAGTATTTGAAGGAACATTGGCCATTAATTCAGAAAGCTTTCAACCAGCATGCAATCAAGGCCGAATTGGACCTCGTCGAGGGTAGTATGTCTGTAAAAACCACAAGAAAAACATGGGATCCCTACATTATAATCAAAGCTCGAGATATGATCAAACTGATGTCCCGATCGGTTCCATTTGAACAAGCTGTCAGGGTACTTCAAGACGACATTGGCGCAGACGTGATAAAAATTTCGTCCTTCGTCAGAAACAGAGAAAAGTTTGTCAAGAGACGTCAGAGGCTCATCGGGCCGAAAGGATGTACCCTAAAGTCCATTGAACTACTCACAAACTGTTACGTTCTTGTGCAAGGGCAGACAGTGGCTGCCGTGGGCCCATACAAAGGTCTTCAGCAAGTTAGACGCATTGTCGAGGATACAATGAAGAATATTCATCCTATATATAACATTAAAGCATTGATGATTAAAAGAGAACTGGCAAAGGACCCGAAACTACAAGACGAAAACTGGGAGAGGTTCCTGCCTAAGTTTAGCGGCAAGAATATCACCAAGAGGAAGCAGCCTAAGAAGAAGAAGGAGAAGAAACCTTATACTCCGTTCCCACCTGCTCAACAGGAGAGCAAGGTAGACAAAATGATAGCTACGGGTGAATATTTCTTGAAAGAGGAGCAAAAGAGGGCGAAGAGGAATAAGGAACAGGAGGCCAGGCACCAGGAGGCTGAGAAGAGGAGGCAAGAGCGCAGGGCACAGTCATTCGTACCTCCCGAAGAGAAGCCCAAGGATAAGAAGGAAGAAAAGAACGATATCAATCTGGAAGAGCTTAAAAAGAAAGTGCAGAAGGGACTGAAGAAACGGGGCATTAAAAAATAGTACAGCAATGCAGCGTTTTCTTGATTGAATCATTTTAAATAAAACTGAATATTTGTAGGCGAAGGAATTGTTTAAGAAATGTTCAGAAGCTTCTGGAGTAATTCCATCGTTTTATTAGAAAACCTTGTTCCTATAAGTACCATAATATCGCATTCTTATCGTACGAATTTAAATATATATAAGTATATACCAGCTGTATATATTTACATATATTTCGTTCAGGTTTTAGTATGATACACATTTGCAAAATACAGGGCCGCGGAGATACAACGTGTACACGAAATACACGTCTGTATGTTATATATTTCCCGAAATTATTTTCATTTTCGGAAATTGGGTCGTCCGTTACAATTCCAATGTAGCTAAGTGTATGAAGGGATAAGCGAACCTTCCCTTCAAACAGATTTCGTGAAATAGAAAATGTTGAAAAGAATATTCTATAGAGATACAATTGATTTTACGTATCGAGTCTTCAATGCATCAACCCCTTTTAGAAGAGTATCAAGTCAGTAATTTGTTTGTAACAGAATATAAAGGATCAATGATCACTTCCATGCGGCATCGCGTTATCTTTAGAATTACGAGATTAATAAGTAATTCAACGTATGATACATATTAGAGGGAAATCAGAAATATTCGTTTCAATGTACAGCGTATTTCTTATTGTATTCGGACACGTAAGTGGAGTGCCATTATTCCTTAATCTTAAATGTTAAATTAGAGACGCGCGTTTATATTACAGCTTATAGATTCATGGAAGTACAATGTTTCGTTAGCTTATATTTGTAGACACGTTATTTACAGCGTAGCACGCGATTATGGTTGCCTCGATACTCGCGGCAAAAAGCGACGAACGTTTGTTCGCTTTTAGTTTATTCGGTGACGCCTTAGGACGGGAAATAGACGATTAATCGATCAGGTGGAAGTATTTACAGCGGGTTGATTCGTAAATTAGTAGGGGAGAAGTGAAACTTCGAAAGGAAATCATAATTCTTTCGTTGGACAATATTCTGCGATAGCCTTTATAGATTTTTCGCGGGCTGGGAAAAAGGCTTGGGCGTAATACATTATCGTTTGCCGCGTTTAATTTTGTAGTCGAATGATAGAACTCGAAGCGGATTCAAGTATTTAAATCAAAGCATTGACGGGGGCGGCGTATAATTAGTGTACCTTATGTATAACAATTTTCTAAATGCGCAGGATATGTATCGAAGCGTTCAAAATATTATTGTAAATATAGTACACTAATTGCACGTAAAATTTCAAGATACAATATACTTATCGTAATGTTGCCGGTAAACGAGATCCTTAAACTCATATGTACAATGCACCAGTTTCGAGTTGATTGCATCCAAGTCTCGACAGCTTAGCTTAATTAGTGTTTAGAGTAGAAACAACCTTTCTGGGAATTGTATAGTACACGCTATTCGTAAAGCTACGAATGCGTGTTTGCGATCGGGGGCGCACTCTTATCATACAAAAGCTTACAATACTTAATAGCATAACTTCTGCATACATACATATATACGTGTGTAGATCTTGAATGCTAGTTGACGACAGTCAAATCATTGTCGTCATGAAAGTTTCAGTGTACAAAAGATCGTTCTTTCGCTACGTATTGCTGCATAGTGGTCGCACCATTTTCTCATCTTCGACCGACTCGACGCGTTATAGACGAATTAATTATTTAAATATCTGAGTAAAAAATTTTTCTGTCCAAAGCAAACTGTGTCATCGGCCATGGAGGGTATGAGAGGGCAAGGAATAATGCTCTACTAGCGTATGCAAAGTAGATGAAATAATAACAGTTCTAGAACACGTCGAGTACTTTGCGAAACGAGCACAATGCAATTCCCAGCTATTCGCACAACCAAGTAAGTATACAACTTTCTTATAGAAAAATAAATCTCTTTGTAAGAATCGTAGCGCACGCCTTCGGGTCGAAAAGCTTCCGATTTATAATATAAATGCGATTCGATCGGAGACACGAGTCTTTATCGACGCGCCACTTGTACCGCGCTTATGTGGATGTGTATGTTAATTATTCAGCTAACTGTACGAAAGAATAATTTGAAAATCGATTTCTCGCCTTTTTTCCTATTCGTTTAAGGCCGTGATAATATGGGAATTGCTAAACAATACTGTCTCTTGAATATTTGCTTCGTTCTTCGCGTGACCAATTGATCGCTTTCGATTGAACGAGAACTCGCAAATCTTTCGATGTTTATTCAATGATATCCGAACGGTAATATGGTCGTGAGTTCGCTTAAAATTATTCGCCGGAGTATTCTTCGTTTCTCACTCCTTTCGATTTGTTATCTTACGGACGATGAACTTCCGAAATGATATATCGTCTGAGATCATCGAAGTTAATATACATAAATGCATCGGAATGAAAACTTTGAAATCCCTTCAATCTCACAAATATACATCGTTGATCAATAAAAGTAAAATAATCAAGAAAAACGTGCACCCAGACGTGTCTCATTAATTACAAATCAATTCCATTCGCAGAGGGTGAACTGTTTCGATTCTTCTTGAATCTTTATCTAACTTCTTTCTACTTAAAAAATAATTAAAAAAGAAGGCAACCTATCCTCCACTAAAATCGCCAAGAAAGCAGGAATACAATTCCAGATTTTCGGTAATCTTTCTTCCTTCGACACCCCTCGAAACACTTTTTATTTTTAAACGCACTGTAATCTCAAACCA
This sequence comes from Nomada lathburiana, assembly GCA_963667235.1. NCBI lineage: Eukaryota > Metazoa > Arthropoda > Insecta > Hymenoptera > Apidae > Nomada > Nomada lathburiana. Next base: position 10,541,099 of record OY763905.1, on the reverse strand, counting down.
ATGTGATATCACCTTCCTGATCAGATTGTTCTTCGATCGTTCATTCTTTTTTAAGAAAAACCACGAATCCTGTACTCATCGACGGGCACGATCGAGCAGCCTCGATCTAGGATCGATCAGATCGCTCTCTCTGATCAAATCGACCCGCCTCCTTCTAATCAGATACTGAACTCCGTCAGTTCTCCGTGAATGCCGACGGCATCGCAATCTTCACGAGCCACCGATGGTCCTCGCGAGCTAGTGATTATGGTTGTACAGGTGCCACCTCTGCGTTTCAGCGTTCGAGTCGCATTTTTCTGCGGTGATACCCCTTTGCGCGTGATATCTCGAATCCACGCACACGGGGATTCTCGAATGGCGTATCAAACCACCCTCCAGGTGCCTCCATTTTTGGTTCTCGCTGCCGTCGCAGATTTGCATTAGTAACGTGGTTCCTTTCGCGTAGATGGGAAGTGTTAGGCAAAGATCGTGGTGTTTGATGAGACCGTCCTTCGTCAGCCCCCATTCCTGTTCGAAACGATACAAATACATTTAGTCGTCTGTTGATACACCTTCATTTACAAAATATTCCACGCGCTTCTTTCTCTGTCGACCTGGTTGTTTTTTATTTTTTCATTTCTATAACGCGCAGTGACACGATGTCTATAATAATAATCGCTGGAGTGCAGCCTAAGATTTGCTTGATTGAATCAACACCGTGAAATTCTAGACGCGACAATTAAAACGTGAAATTGAACGTGCGAATTAATAATGAAAGCTAGTCGAGGGATTACTTCTTATAAAAACCAACCCCTTGCGGAGTTTACTGAGAACGCATCCAGTGTGCCACAGAGAGTAACGAAGCAACGGTACCTACTTGGTTGCCACCGGTGTCGTGACAAGGATAAAGTCCTACGTTTCCGTCCAAAAGATGGCCCATGCTGTCCAGGCACGCTGTGCCCTGTTTCAACGATCCACCAGGACCACCCTCGCTGGTCGGTATAACAAGCTCGGGATACACGTTTTTCAGATACCAGCTGAAGGGTTTGCAATGCAATTTCCGCTTCAGCTCCATCCTGTCTTGAATACTGAAACAAGGCGAACGACGCCGGGCCGTTTTATTAATACCGCTCACGTGCGCTGACGCGTTTTAATGAAATCGACTATCGGCATTTCGGGGCGTTTGCTCGCACGTGAATCGAGCCACTGCGCGAGACGCCAAAGAAATTAGCTCGTGATAAATGATCCACGCGCCACGGGGAAAGAAATTTGGTTCACTCGCGAAACACGAGGCTAATGTGCCGGTTGTGCACGGAATCTATCACGAGATTGTTACCCGTATCTGTGTTCGATATTAATTCGTGCTCCTCGAAGAAGAATGTACACAGTGCCATTTATATATATTTTTATTGAAACCCCCGATAAAACGGTGTCAGACAACAATATATACTCACTTTCCGTAAGGGATGTTGCGTGCCAATGGCACCGCGTTGTAGTAGAACTGTTTGTAATCGTCCATCCACACCTCGGCCGCCCGTCTGGTGTTCCTTGCGAAAACGTTGCCGCTGCCCCCCGGGAACGAATAGGGGTGGCGTTTCCGAAACACGTGGCCGACCCGCGAGCACGGAATAATCTCCAGGCTGCCACCGCATTGCCACACTCGGAACGATATCTCTGTAAAGCCGCGTCGTCGAGAACTCGAATCACGTTTGACAAATTTCCGCAGACGACAGACTGATCGAAGTTTCTCACCGAGATTCTCGCCGCCCCACACGTCCATCTGAGTGTCGTACTTGCCCAGCTTCTCGAAGTACGCCTTGTTGATCACGAACAGACCGCCGGCGATCATCGGCGTTCTGATGGCCTGCGTGGGATCCTTCTGCCTAGCCTGTCTCTCAGTTTGGCTAAGATATTCCCATTTGAACACCAGGCTCCAATCGAAACCGCCCCTCAAATCGGCAGACGCACCTGGGGAAAGGGGGATAACTAGTTGAAGGATTAAGAAATTGTTAACGTAACAAGAATTGGTTCGCGGGATATTTGATTTCGCGGCGTCCTTAGGGCTACAGAATTTTTTTCATGGTGGTTCTGTTGTACTAACATTTTGTCCATCGTGCTCTTGGGGCGGCAAAATATTATACACGACGTATAAATTAAAAAAACACTCAGCTTTGTATTTTTTAAGCGACGACATTGAGGAGGTTAATAAGTAATAATAATACCTATGTATTGAAAGGTGTCCATGCTTATCACGTCGATGACGGGGCACACGACTCTTGAAGGATCTTCAGCCACCCTCTCCAGAAGCGGCTCCAGCCAGTCGGCGTTGCATTCACAATGAGAGTCGAGGAACGTCAACACGCTGGCGGTGGCTGCATCCGCACCTCGCACCCTCGATCTCATCAAGCCCTCCCTCTTCTCATTGCGTATCACCCGCACTTTGTGTATCCTCGACAGCTCTTCGCCATCTTCCGCTGCGAAAAGGTAGGTGAATTGTGGTTGCATCGTTCGATACTCGTGGTAAAAAAAGCTACGCTAATCCATGGAATACCATAGTTAGAAGAAAAACATAAGAATGATAAATCTTATAAAAATTGCTTACGATGATCGCTGAAATCGTCGACCAGAATGATTTCTTTGATAAGATGCTCCGGACTTCTATTTAATACGCTGAAATGAAAGAAATTTATTTCGTCATTTTTGTAATATTTTTATCTCAGATAGCCGATACGAATTACATCAAAGAAATCTTTGATTCGCGACAGTGTAAACAGAGGTGCTATTCCTTCAATCGCTTAACTCTGCTTGTTCAAAAAGTTTGGAATGCCAATGTTGTCAGTGACATATTGCGAAAGCTATAAATGTCGCATTTAATTTGGTACCTGGTTGACGGGGATCGGGTTGTTTAAAAGTATTCGTGTATCTTAATGTCGAGGCTGTCGAGAAACGAGATTCATGAATAGATCAACTGATAATGCCGAGTGTATCTATTTAATGGCATTAATACACAATTTAACGCGTCGTTTCGCAGTGAAAGGATTACTACGGTACAATTTATTTACAGTCGAATACGGGATCGGAGTGTTTTGGGTGGTGGAACGGGTTCGAAGCTGTGGAACGACGATTAGAAAATTCCACCGGCGATCAGTCTTGGGACCGACATCGAATTTTCTCGCGTTTCCTCGAAACTTCATTCACGCTGCGATCACTGTACGCGCGGGAATTTCGCTGCACCCGATCAATAAGGAGACGCTAATCTCAATTCTCTGAATTCCATTCGTTTATCTCGTCGCTCGATGTTCGATTCTTTAACGGACATTTAATTCGACAGTACCTGACCACAGTTCTTAGCAGTGTCGATCTAGCTTCGTTGTGAAACGTGATTATCACCGAGGTTGGGGGTAGATCCCTCCTCCATTGTTTCATTCGACACCTGAAACAGGAATAAAATTTCTCGTCAGATTAAATTTATCACAGTAAGACAGTATTATTATTAATAATAATAATAAACCAATCATTGACCGACGGACACCGTGCGCACTATATTAAACGTCCTCGCATCGAATAGAAAGAGTCGCCCTCCAGCATCGTCCAATTCGTATTTCCCGCGACTCGTGCTCCGGAATAAAAAAAAGCGTGGGCTAACTCGTTCCAAGGTGGAGGGAAGCAAATAGAAGGCGAGCAAGAAAAAGGAGGACAATCATTTTTGGCGCGGCACGCCAACACGGTGGGGGGTACATAAATGCGAGTAGACGGCCAGAACGATCCCAATATGTCAGTCCCACTTTTCTGAGATAAACTCGAGGAACGTGTACGGAATGCGTCCACGTGTAGCGTTGCGCTTTCAGCCACCAGTGCACACCCCTCTCTCTCGCCACCCGTCCACCAGCGAGATTGTAAAAGTTCCCCGATGAGATTATCGATCGTGGGAATTATTACCGACCCGACAGCACGACGATCGGAAAAGTGACCATTCTCCGTGGACCTGTCCCCCCCTCGTTTTCTCGTGACATTAGCAAACGAGGGCTTTCCGCGGTTCTATTATGCGCGCTGACTCGATGACGCTCCATCGATGGAAATTAGCGAATGAAAGCGGCGCCGAGACGACGTTAAATTAATAATACCGAGAACAAAGGTGGGAAGGGTGGAAAGGGACGTGGGGGAGGTTACTTTGAAACGCAATAGAACGCCGCGGCCACGCTTCAAGGAGAACGAGGAAGGGGTGTTTAATGCAGTGGGTGGGCCGCTGTCTTGTTGATGGAACAGTGCCTCGTTCAGCTGGGAAGGGAGAATTTATTTTAGATTAGAACAAGCTTCGCCCTTAAAGCGACCTGGGCAGAACGAATAGTTTAATTCGAAACTGCGATTCGGGATACGGTCTTGACGTTAAAGTGGATAACGCGTGACTGGGATCGACGATCCCATCGAATTCTCAGGACACGTGCAGACTTCCATGTTCCAGTAGCGTTTACACGCGACAATGCGCGACCGAAACAAAATCACATACGCTCTAGTTCGACAGGAACACGGGGAATCGCGATTGCACGAGCAACCCCTGTGTGTACTCGCGAGATTGACGCGCAAATCGATCGACTTCCGGACTGGTGAAATGGCTCAGCAAACTTGCGAATATACTGGAAGAGGCTTTTAACATTGTTGCAAATTTTGCCGCGAGATTTTCGTTTGGATTGGAGTTACTTTACGGTTCGTCGTGCAGTCTCTTATAAATGTAATAAATTCATTGCCGCATTCTAATATTTTTCTGCCGCAAATTCGGATGCATTTTTCTCGAGAAATGTTCTCCTTTATTGTTTCATTACGGAACATTTGAATAATAGAATATTTTGTTCAATCCAAATGAGTATTCTACGCCACGTCGAAACCTGTAACAATTTAATGCGTATCCCTCTGTGCGAGGGATTCCGTTTGAAAATGGTACAACGTGGAATACAGAACGATCGAATAGTCTGTCAATAAAATAATCTACCGGAGCACAATTATTCAATGCCACGAGGTTGCTGCCAAATAGAGGAACCATAAGTTCTTGTCGAAGAGCAGGGGGCGCAAAGTAAAATGGGGCAAAATGATTTGGAGAACGATGTATAAATTTACGTGTGCACCGGAGAATTGTATGTGCTGAAAATACAGGGATGAACTGTCTCGCTCTGTACCCGATCCGAACGAGTTTCGGATTAATTCCACGCTGAAGCTGCATCCGATCTCACAACGAAATGCACTCGTGGATACGGCCAAGTGGCTACAACGGATCAACGTGACACTGGAGAAACTCGGCACACAGCAGCCGTGACACGGAAAATAAATTTCAAGACAAATAAACGTTGCTTCTCTCACGTGCGCGAGATACAAGTTTTTCAGATTATCGTTACGATTTCGTTCCGTAGAATCTGTATGTGTTTGACGCGTGTTTCGAGAACAAGGGAGGCGTGTAGGTTGTGGACAAATCCAACAACGGCAAACAATTCCTACGATGCTGTGCACAAAGTATAATAAGTGTGGGCCGCTCGAGGAAGGCTTAAAAGATTAAGTAGATTCGGTTGAATAATTTCAATTCGGGGTCGCTGATTTCATTTGACAAAGTAAATTCTAGCGCGTGTACCATTCATTTCACCGTAATTGTCGCATGCAAAGAATTCCACGCGCTTTTTCGTCAATTAATCTTCGCACTTCCACGTATGCATAGTCATTCCAAATCGCTGCGTCACTGAAGTCTCCCGGTTCGGGGAGGAAAATAATCTCGCTCCGACGATTTTTACGCATACCGCTTCAACATATTATCGCCGGCCCTTTCTTTCAACAATAGAGGCCACCGGCCGGAAAAAGACAATGGGGAATATCATAAAAAATACCGTTGAAAAATCCGTGAAACTTCGTTCGCGCCGCTTGCGTTCCGGAACGCGTGCAAAGCATTCTTGCATGCGGGCAACCGCGAAAATGTGCCTTTATGAGATCAACGTGGTATCGCGACCGGTCGATCTCGTGACGTCGGTCGAAATAATTTCAAGTATGACTGCGAGGAACTTTGTTGCCATTGTTCAACCCTTTATTCGAAACGAACCGGATTTCCCGGTTGACTTTCGACACTGAGACCGGGGGACCGGTGGTTTCCGGCTAGAGGTTATAAATTCGTTGATGTCTGGGACGCGTCTGCCGTGCTGTAAACGTGGATTTAGATGGTACGATGTGGATCAGGGACGAAAAAGATGGTCACGAAATCTTGAAATTGGAGGAAACACGAGGAGCACACGGCTTTGAGGGATTTCGTCGAATCGAATTGCTGGCAGAGTCGGCGGAAAAAGGTTTAGGATGGAGATTTTAATGCGACGGGCATTAAATTTGCCGCCTCTAAACTTGCTTAGATACACTGCCTGTTTGTTCTAGAAACTCTAGAAACTCCCATTTGCAGCACGCTGCACACCTTTAAGAACATACTCCTGGATACACTACTCGCAGCTCGACTTGCATGATGTATGTGGTTTCCCGTGAAATCTCACCGGCCAAACATGACAGTCGAGTCGTGTTGTTAAAAATGACAGAAACGCGCAATACGCGTGTACCGTAATTCTCGATTAACGAATTGTACGAAATCGGTGACGGATAATTATTTAGTTGAATCGTTCGAACACCAAGTAAGGCAGTTCTATTGTATAATATAATTCCTAGGCATCGCGAGTTTAGTCCAAGTTTACTTCAGTTTTCGTTTGGAAACTATTTATCCGCCAGACGAGACGGCTTCCCCTTTCGAGTTTGGATAAGTTTGCAAGTAAATGGAACAAAACAGAATTAATTCCCAATTTTATTAGGAAAAGGAGTCTGCGACGGTGCTTATGCTCCGCCAAACGGACTAATTCGGCGAGGGCCTTGACGCTTTTATAATCGCGGCCAAGAGGAGCTTCGCCAGTCGAATTCATTGCACAAACGTTACTTCACGAAAGATCCAGGGCGTACAGAATACGTCGCGCTAGACTTCCTATTGATTTTCCTCGCCCCGTCTCCCGGGATGAAAGTTCGCTGCAGTTTTAAATTACTCCTCGTTGTTCTTCATCAACGAGCTCGCATCCTTTTGTGAACAGCTAATAGAGAGCTTCAGGACGGTACAGTTCTTTATACACTTTCAATTGCAGAATCGAATTTTCCTCGAAACAAGTTATTGCAGTTTGAATCCCGTTAGATTTTTTTTACAGTTTTCCGTAATCCTTTTCCCCGATGGAATTAAATAAACGCGACGCTATATATTTTTCGCCACAATATCGATTCGCATGCGCCAATAAATATTGCAAAGTTACGACGAAATGCGAAGGACCTGCATGCTCTATTCTTTTAGAAATGACGCCATGGTACGCCCAGCAATTCTAAAGATCAAAGTGCAAAGAAATAACCTTAGAGTATTTCTATTGTTTCTTACGCTTTTGCTGGACTTCAGCTTCAACGGAGCATTATATCTTGATCGAAAGAGAGGAAAGTTCGATATATTGCGACGAAGGAGAAAGAATTTCACCGGGCACAATGTTTCCTCCGAGGAGAACGAAATAATACTACCGTTCTGCGCTATTGTTCTCGATCGAGAGCCTCGAAAATGCAGTCGATCGAAAGATTATTGCGTGCTATTGGATTCGAACGAACTTTTGGTGACAGTCCTCGCGACTTTTCGCCCGATATCGACATAAAACTATATAATTTAGACCGTGAATCTCGACTTTGACAGCAATCGAACGTTTAATTAGAAAGACAACGATTGACAACGGTCAATTGTACAGCACCGCGGACCGATATTGTCCGATCCCGGCAATTCATTGCGCAACTTCAATTACTTAATTACAACAATGCTCCGTTGGAACAAAAAATAGGGCGACAAATTCGATACCGTTTCGATCAGACGTATATAATCAACGTTCCACAGCGATACTCAGTACCGTCCACTCGCTCGAAAAGCATCGATCCAATTACACAATAGAAGAAAGCTGTGTCTGTGCTTATTTTCCTGTTTCCATTTGCCCATCCTCGAAACCCTATCACGTCGAACAGAATCGTAACGTACATGATCAATAGTTCGTTCGCGGATGCGACGAATAAATCTGGTTAATTGTGTGCCACTTGATACCCGTTAACGAGCCACGCGTTTTACCAGCGCGTGTAAATGGCGAAAATACGTTCGTCGCGTGCGATTTGCACGGCCATGGGTGACAACGACGAGTCGAAACTCGAAACGAGGCCGCGAATTTATCAATTTAAGCATACCGATTCTTTAAATTGCGTCTATCCCCGTTCCTGCCTGTTATTCATTGATACACGAAACTTAATCATAGAAACGTGAGCCACAAAACGAGCATAGGATCGTCATACTAGCTTTCGGTATGCTCAAATTGGGAGTTTGAGATTTTGTCAACGACCGAGTTGATTAAAAAATTCCAGGTAGAGGCGGGGAAAAATGAATTTAATAACGCCGCGCGCCTTGGGCGAGACCGTAGTCGAATCGCGCGACAACAAATACCGAAACAGCTCGATATCTCGTGACCAATATCGCTCCACTCTCGATGATTATTTCTCGTCGATACGACGGCGTTCTCTTCTGCCTCGATAAAAAGACCCTCTTCACCCGGAGTTATCCGGTTCTCTGTCGCGTCGCCGATGCAACGCCGGGTGATTCGTGAATCGAACTCGAAATCCCGTTTTTGCCAATCGATTTCACGGGAGAAAGCGAAGAACAGGATAACCTGGCAATTTGCAATCGAAATCGTGCCACACATTTCATTTGATGATATTCGCGCCAACCGATGGAATTTCGAGTGACGAAGTTTCGAAAGCGTACATTCTCCTTCGAGATTCTGTATTCGACGAGCGTTCCTTGGAGGATGATTCTTCTTTTGAATCGTTATCTTTGCAAGCGAATGGACGTCACTGTTACGAGAACGGTAGCTCTGATATCTTGGACACGGAATATATTTCCCGATGGTTTTCGTCGATTTCGCACGGCTGCCATGGCTCCGCGTTGGCCAATGGAGCTGGTTTACTCGCGGAATAAGAGTGTGGCAGGTGCTTTAGCTTACGGACCGACGGTAAATTTCCTGGATTTTATCGGCGAAAATTTAGGGACACCATAAAACAGGGCGTCGAACGAAGACGCATGTTTATGTGTATGGATATTTCCGGATATTCTCCACTGCGAGATAAAATATGCGAACGTGGTCATTGTCGTTAGTTGTACGCCTCGTGGCGTATAAAGCTACGTCGAGACTCGACGAATCGTCAAGTTGATTCAATATTGGTCTATTCCTGTCCCGAAAAAATAGACGATGATATAATATTCTGATACGTAAGGTGCACTTCGCTTTTCACCAATTAATGTTTCAATATAAATAGAAATAATTCACCGCGATGCACGCCAAGTTTGCTGCAATTGCTGTTCACCTTCAAATATAACGTTCTCCTTTAACCCATTATTTCGCACCCTTAGAGACAGGGGGCATGTTTTGAATGGTTATTCTGAAGCAGGTTTCAGCTTGTTTAAATAGCCACGGTAATTTTGAACGGCGGCTGATTCCACGAGAATCGCAGGTTCAAAGCTTGCAGTTGCAATGAAGATAGCGAAATGTCAGGGCTGTCGGAAGATTAACGAAAGCAACCAACATCCACTCCGTATTTCCTCCTGATAACCAATCCACTCGGGCGTCATAAAAAATTCATCCCCTGCATCGACCTCTCCGCGGTCTTGGAGCAGTGAAAGCCGCGAATCGATGGTTTGGCAAATTCAAAGGTAGCCAGCGTGTACCGACACGAACGTATCGGGCTGTTTTAATTAATTTTCCCTTTGCGTCGCCGGTCGAACGTAAACGACGCCGGCGTGACTGTTTCAATTTACATCGGCCAGCTCGTAATTATTTCATCGAACCGGTCGTGGATCCGGGCGAAAATCTGCCACTGTCGTTTCAAAACTAAATTGCGTCCCACTGTGTCAAAGCGATTTTCGCTGGATTCAAATCGACGCTCGTGTCGAAGTTTGAAGCAATCGCTCGAACCTGAACAAATACGCCTCGTTATTATTATAATAAAAGCGTTAATAATTCTACTATTGCGAGCAATTATCGCCCATACATATTTAAATACATTCGTAACGCCGCGGCCAGAGACCCGTGGCATCCCCTACAAATTCATAGAAACTATCCGAACAAGATGTCCACCACGATCCACTAATTCCATCGACGAGAAAGACGAAGCAATTTTCGAGGGCGGGAATGCCGCTGCACAAAACAACCACGACGACCGTTGTACTCGGAACAGATGACTAATTAACGAAGGGCTGTTCGAGCTTTCTTTCGAACCCGGCTAATGAACCCGCCGCTCTGCTTATCGAGCTTCTCGAATTGGCTAGAGACTGCGGCGCGAGTCATCCTCGAACCTGTCCATTCGAGCTCTCTGGAATCGTCATTCGCGCCCTCTTCCATCCGGGACGAAGGATCCGCCAAGACGGAGAGTGCAGCCGAGGTTATTGAAGTGGACAGCGAAGAGTGGAAACACCGAGACGGGCGCTACCGAGAAACGGACAAATGGCTGGCGTGGATGGGAACGAGGCAGGATGGGTGGAAAAGTACGAGATATGACAGAAATAGATGGATCTTTATTACGCGGTGCAGGGCATTGTCCGTGCTGCAGCTTAGCCGCGATGAAAGTAAATCGAGGATGCCACGATATCGAAGCCGGGAATAAAATGGATGAACGTGGGGGGATGAATCCGTCGAGATGGATGGAAAAGTGAAACAGCTTCTCAGGCTGATGCTCCTCGATGAAACCGATTATGGCTCGCATTTCGCGGAATGAATACGCTGACGGACGGGTTGGGTTGATAAAGGGGGTAAATTAATAGAGTGCATTCTTCTGCACCGATGCAGAGCATTAATCAGTGTCCCCTTTAAAGTCCGTGAAATTGAACTTTCAATTGAAATTGGCGAGAGTTTATGTGGACGCAGATGAGAAGATAACGCGTAAATTATTTTCTTGAGCTTGCTCGTTTGTCGATCGAAGGGTTCTTCTATCGTTAAGAAATTAGAGAAGATGGAAGTGGAAGGCGAGTGATCGGACAGGAAAAATGGCCGAAGCGGAGATAAAGGAACGGTTTTATCTTGAAGATAAAGTGCGCGACAGGATAGAGAAATAAAAACAGTTCTAATTCAATTTTTATACCGCAATATCTTTGAAATGATGTTTGAAATGGGATAACCGGATACTTTATTACTAATACAGAACATCTAAAGAAGTGACCATATAACTCAGTATTAATAAAAAGAAACTCGACCCCTCTATAAATTTAGCCGATAGCCGAACTTTTAATCGATTTCTCATCCACGAGTGCTCCATCATTTCCCTCTAATTGCTTCTCAATCGACCATAACGACCGTCCATTCACGGGAAAAAGAAGAAAAGGAACGTAACGGCCTGGCTCGGTGACGTTAAGGGGCTAAAAAGACAGTCATCCGCTAAAATTTATTTGCACCTCTCTCCTGGTACAATAAGTATTTAATGTAACATCAGGATTTGCCACGCATCTATCAGGACGGTTGGAACGAGGCCTGTGCACGGGAATCATAGTGCAGTACTTCATTAAAGCGACAATTGCATTTCGAAATTAATTAACGCGACCGTCATCGTGTTTATTTTTAAGTGTCTTTGTTGCCGAGGACTTGCAGGGAAATAATGAGGAGCGAACAAAAGGATGGTGTGGCCGCATTGTTAGATACGAATGTCTGTGGTGAAGCATTGGACGCATAAAGGAAGACCGGAAGCGACGGCGATACCGCGTGGCACACTATTACACACGTTTCCTGTGCGGTTTTTGACCGCTTACACGATTCACCTCTTCCACGAAACGTTGCAATTCATGGAAGCAACAGAATATTTCTCTCTTAACATTTTTGTTTGAACTGTCTTAGCGTAACGAACAGTCCAATACACACGAAACAAAATTCGTTCTTTCTTCCCGTCTTTTTTTTAATTTTACAATTTTCTGTCACATAATTTAGTTTCTCTTTTCGAAATGCCGATGCTTGAATTATTAATCGCAGCTGTTTTCGATCGTTACGCGCATCACCAAAGTTAAAAATCGAACATCTGGTTTATCACGCTTGACTCTATGATCCTTCTGAGTAGAAAAATTACGAACCCCGAGTTCTCTACCGCCATTCTCCCAAGTTTCGCCCCCTTGGATACACCGATGCCTCGGAAACTTTTCTCTTACGTCTTCCGCAAGATCCACCGACGGAACACGTGTCTCCGTCGTGCAGATGTGCCGTCGGCGCGTATCGACGTAAACGCCATCGAAACAAGAAGTTGCATGGAGTAAGTGCACCTTCCAGGCTTCAAAATCGAATTACATATTCGCAGACGGAGACGCCCTGCCACCCCGGATTCCATTCTTTCCCGTCTACTGGAGAAGTTCGCGGATGAACAGGCCGACTGCGCCACGAGGTGAAAACATACCCGTTATCTGGTTACTCGCTTCTTTACTTGAGAAATTTGGATTACGAACGAAGCTTCGGTCGGGAAGCATTTCGAAGTTGCCCGAGTCGTTTCCTCGCGTCTACTTGTTACTTGACTTTTCAAGTATGTCTCGAGGTAGTTTCGGCATTCTGACATTAGAACTTATATCGAGGGTGAAAATGTTACATTCTGCTGTTAACGCGAATAGTTCAATGAACGCCTCCTTCCTTCGGTTAGCTTTCGAAAGTGTAGCCTTAAAAAATGTCTTCGATTAAAGAAGTTTGGGTCGTTGAATTTCTGCTTCTCGTTTAAATGCTCGATTAGCCGTGGAAACGTTTCAGAGTTTGTATCATTCCTGCTAAGAGTATTATATAATACATTATTTTCCCATCAACGTTTGCGGACGCTGGGGTAAACTGTCTTATCGTGTTGTTACTTAGCGATAAGCAGAACGCTTTAAGGGGGAAGTTATCGTGGATTATCCTCTGTATATTTGCGATATTATGCAAATTGTCGAAGCCTCTTGGCGATATACGGAGTGGAAACTTGCAAGCTCTTACCATCCTATTGACGCTCTGTTTGCGCGTATATATTCGTTGGACATTTATGATTGAATGTTAATTCTCTGTATCCCGGAGATTTATCTTGCTTTAACACTGCGCCATCGAGAAGCTGACGGAAACTGCGATTTAGCTTTCTGTATTTTCGGTTGCAAGTTCGGCTTGCATTTAAATAAGCATCTCCACGTTGGAGATCGCCGAAACAATCAAACGCAGAGTGGCGAGGGAAAGATTAATCTTCGGCCACTCGTAGTTCGCCAATTTTTTTTCGACGAGCATCCTTTCCGCCAGTGCGATTCGAAATCGAATGGGAGGGCAGAAAAAAACAAATGTTGGATTGCGTTACGAGCTTGGAATGCGGATCGAAAACGGTCAAGCGGCCGAATATCGCGTCGAGACCATCGGAATTCCGAAGGCAATGTCTCGGTTTCGTGTGTCAGAGATTTAATCTCCGCCACTATTCGGTAAACGGCCTTGTCAGGAATGTCGTATAACCGCTTCGTCAAAACGACGTGAAAGACAACCCGGCCAACTGACCAGCGCAATTTATGCACGTTAATCTCGCGTGACGAATATCTGGAGGAAATGGACGGAGGTAGAAATTGTGCCCAAAGTGCCTGGAATTTCATTAGGGATTTACGGCGATAACGATGGAGATTTTTAATCGCGACGCCGCCTCTCGAAATTCTCTGCTCCGTTTTCTCCGTAGCTGACGCTGATCGTTCCATTAGTCACGCGCAGGAATAAACTGTTACCGATCGAATGATGGCTTGTCATCGTTTGTATCGATTCATCGTGTATTGTGTATCGTCCCGTAGATTATGCCACGGCTGTCTCGTAATACCTGACTTATATCGCCTATCGCCTTGCTCGCGGCATCGATAAAAATGCAGAAAATCGTGCGCATAAATCTACGGGAATAGGTGTACCTATCAACGTTACGACTCGCGCGAGTATCGCCACAGTCTGATAGCGTAATTGTCCGACCTCTGCCATATTCGTGAAATCGTTGTCTACCTGACTACTTCACCTCGCCCCTTGAAACATAATGTTCGCTCGTTAGCGGAACCGCTGACTCGAGAGACTCATTAGAAATCCATCGCTAAAATTCGCGAACCTTGATGTCATTAAGGGCCATAGGAAAACGTATTTGAAGTTTTTAACGCGCAATCTTCTCGGTTCCAAAGTTCCAAAGTTTCGATTGAAGCAATGTCCTGGAAGTGTCAATTTTCAAATAGAACAACGCAGTCGAAAATTGCCAAATTCTTCAATTTCTATATTTTCCAATATTACCGAACACTGTGACGATTACTCCTCATCGTTAAGTCGATGCTAAATGCTATTCGGAGTGGAATTACGCTAATCGATCGGCAAGGGGGTGAATTAATTGGATCGGATCGATCGTTAGAATCGGGAAGCAAACGATGTTTCGCGTTGTCAGCGTCGTGCACGATTGCGGTTTGGTTTATGGCGTGACCAGGATGAGTGGTAACATTTCGCAGAGCGAAGGGGACGGCTCTTGTTCATGGCAACGGCCCCAGGTGGCAAACATTTGAGTTGGCAACGTGCTGCCGGCCAAGGCAGGCCGGAGACTTTTGTTTGTTCAGAACAATCTGCTTCGGTCCGTTTTATCGCGAATGTCCGTGGCAGATAGTCACTGGAAAGGGGCATAATTCGCCGTCGAGTTTTCCACGAAACAAGTGCACACCCCTTGGGGCGAGTTACAATATTTGCCGACTGTAAACTCTGGCTACCAAAGAGCTCTAATATCGTACGCTTCCTGTACGAATTCTTATATCGCATGCTATCTCGATTCATACAAGCAACAATAACGTCGTTGCCTTTATTGTTTAAACCGAACTGCTAATGCCAAAATGAATCGTACTACAAATTTATAATTCTCACGTGTACGTTCAATATTTTCTACTTCCGCTCAACAAACGTATATACCAACAATCCCAACCTGGTTTACACTTCACCCCGATCCCAAATTCCCCCCTAAAAATAGAACCGCGCATCGTTCGTTCTTGCCCCCGAGATTTACCTTCAAACTTTTACTGCTCCGTTTGATTTACACCGAAGATTACTCTCGCCCCCGAATCGCCCTTCGTCTCCTCGCCTCTGTTCTTTTCCCTGTCCAATTCACCGTGCCACGGAAAAACGAAAGGAGTCCTTCTTCGTCGATAAACCAAGGGGTACGAATCCGGATACGAATCCCGTGCATTTCTGCTTCTCCGCTGTGCTCGTCCCATAAATTCCTCGGCGGTACGCGATTCAAGCTGTTCCCGACTACTTCACACACGCTCGCTATACATATGTATGCGTCCACGTCGTACGAATATAATTCCAACGTGTACCCGTGTTGGCGGGCCCGACGATGGAATGGAGTAGCCCCAGCAACGCTAACGCTCGTGGCCCGGTGAATTATGCAAATCAGAGACAAACGATTTCGTCGGGGGTGCACGTGGTTTCGTGGCCGCGCACATTACGGACGTTCCTCTGCCCGGCCGCGACAATTACGGTTCGTTCCCGTGTGATCGTGACCGGTGGGCTAGTGTGCGACACACGATCGGGCGGTTAATCGTCCGATTCCGGCTCGGAAATCGAAAATTTCGTTTTTCCAGTGCCCGCGTTTTACGTTGCTGGCTGGACGCGAATTTGTACCCGGCGATAATCTCGTTAAGCCGGATTCACAGAGCCGTTCGAATTTGCGAAATTGCGCGCGTTTCACCCGTGGCTCGTGCACGCGGCCCGTTGCGAAACAAATTGGATCGCAGTCCGTTGCACCGCTGTCTAATTCGGGGCTTCGACACATTATCGTGCTCGCCGCACACCTGGAACGTTGCTGTTCCGACAGGGGAATGGATAAGGGTGTGAAGGGCTTTTAGATTCGTAGACGCGGTCGTTTTTTGGGGGTGTTTTTCTTGGTTGAGCAAGTGTAGCAGGAATGTTGATTTTATTTTCTCGCGCCGAACCGCGGTTACGTACAACTGTGCTCTACGGGTTATAATTGAACGGATTGGTAGAGAGCACAGATTCAGTGAATGATATCGAAGATGGACAGACTGGTGAATTGTGCGATATTTAACTGCGATTGACGTGGGATATAGTGGTATTCATTTGACTCGAATGAATTTCAATAACGTTATTTCCTATTACAGTCTATTTTCTATTCCACTGTTCGCTTCGCGAGACGCGCCGGTGCTTCGAAATCGGTCTCGATAAACCGGAAATCTGGAGAAATCTCAGTCACCCCATGAAATCCACAGGATCGGAGGGTACCGTGTCATTTCCAGAGTCGAGAGCCCGCTGCTGATTTCTATTTGCAAGCATTACGCTGATAACACGCGGAAATCGAAGGATATCCTTGAAATAAAGTCGAGAGGCCACGGTCGATTTGCCACATCTCCATCCACGATTTCTTCCCTCCGTTACATTTCTCACCCCCCCGAGAACTCTCGGGCCGCTATAACGCCCGCGAAGAATTGCATCTGCTTAAGGCTCACCACGGTCTGGCTTTCTATTTTCTTCGTAATTCGAGCCGGGACGAGCTACGGCGGTTGCCGGCAACGCGAGGAATTTAAAATCTAATTTCGCATAAGTTTTTAGAAGATCGCCGTGCTCCCGTTGGCTCTTCGACGTCCTCGCCACCCCTTTGCCAGCGTCTGCAATTCCACGCAAGCTGCCGCAATTGCCTTCCCTACTTCCCGTCATTCTCCTCCCCTTTCCGCTTCTCGTGGATAGCTTCTCGAAATCATAGCGGCCCTCAGCTGCCATGATTCTTCCGTTGCAGGTTACGCATCTTTCCCAAATGGAACTCTTATTACGATATCAGGAACTCGTAGAAAGTGTGCAGAATCTGGTGTCCAGTGAATAATTCATATTTTATTATTACTAGGAAGAAGTTAAATGGATAAGAAATTGTCCTACGATAAAGGATCGCCGTTATTACAAAATAGAGCAGGTGGAAATATTCGTTGCACGGGCTGTCAGAGATTAAAAAAGAATATATACGGACGAGAAAAGGGGAGGTCGGTGAAACTGCTTAATTCGCATTCCCTTGAAATACTGCGAAATGTAAAAAGTAAACATACAGAGAGAGAGAGAGTGCATGGGAAGTCCGGAGAATCCTCACCGCTAGGTACATACGAGATCGAGTCACGTTTTAGGGAGATCGAAATAAACGAGCTTCCGCAAGAAACGAGTGCGTGAGAACCGAACACGTTCACCAGTCGACAGAGAAGTACTTTCACCGCGTATCTACTCGCCTTGTAATTGGACCACGATGATTCCCCGCCGTCACAATGATAAATTAAATATGAAACCCGAGCGATGTTGATCGACTAACGCTTAAACTTTCTCCACGATCTGCTGTGTTAGTCATCAACGTCCATATTCGTCCAACGAGTGTCCAATGATTCACAAATGACACTTGCAGATCGTGACGTCGATTTCCGTGATAATTTCAGGCTTCTTGATGCAAACGTGACAGGTACATGATTTGCAATACTGAGGTCGATTTAATATGGACACTCCGTGGCATTATTTCGCTTAAAGGGTGAGACGGTGTGTGAATAATTTTTGTGGGACTAGTATTGCTGCCAAATGAACATGACAAGAATAATTATCATTATTGATAGGCGATAATTTTCGTACAGAATAAACTGAAATTAATCAGGTTGTTGGGTCAGCGATAAACGCTGTAGGGAATAAACCAGGTCGCTACAACAAAAAAGAAGAAACATCCGCAAAGAGGTGAAAAACCGAGATGTCCTCGAAGAGGTGGACGCTGCTGGATGAAACGGCAGCCGCGCGAGTTTTAAGTATTTACACGAGCTGTGCAAGTGGAGGCAAAAAAAAAAAAAAAAGTTGGCCCGGAATGAGACAGACGCAGGGCGGGTCGCAACTTTTTGATTTTAAAAGCGGTTTATGTATTATTCAGCGGAAACTAAAACTGCTCCCCGAGCGTGGATTAGCCGGCGTTTTAACGGAGAACCGGACTCTCTGTTTTACGTGCTTGAAGAGAGGAAAATGAACGCCGGGAGCGTGTTGCGTGGACACAATTAATTAACGCTAACAGCAACGCCGATTTTCTATGCCGGTGCCAATGTTTAGTTCAAACAGACTGGGGGAAAGTTTAGAGTTTACATTTTCGCGAATGTAGATTACTCGATGAACTGGATACCCCTCACTTTATAATATAAATCATGTTACGCTGGAATCTAATGAGTGACAAAATTTTCCCATAACCCAAAGTGGCCAACAATTTTAGTAAACACTGTTCTTAAATAAAAAGTAAAGAAAAATATGAACCACAGTTTCTATATAACCGCAATCACTGTGCAATGAACGTAGAACACATGGACGAAGAAGAATGTCCCGCTAAATCGTTTAACCAGTGTCGTATTGCATCCAGCAGCGCTATTAGAGTCCAGCGTCCTATGATTAATGGATGCACCGAGTTTGCAGTGTTCCCGATGATCATCCGACGTCGTTCGCCGAGCACCGCAATGTTCTCGCGGCGATCCCATCGAAACAACCGATACATTCGTCGATTAAATAGTCGGGGCGGACTTTGCCGCGATATAGGCGCGCACGATTTCCGTGTGTCATCGTCGAGGAAATGCAAACGTTTATACCCATTACCGATTACCATTGCGCACGCCCGTCAATGATAACAGAACGCGCCCCATAACGACGGCGGTTTTCTCGTGCTTCGCAACGCGCATCTGCCTAACAATTTGGTCAGCCAATTTAACGGGAAATAATAGAACGGTGTTTCCCAACCAATTATAACGTGCGCCATTTGTGCATTCTATCTAGACATTTACTATAAGATCCTTGATAAGGAGAAACTGTAATTACGGTAATTACTATGTTACGTGGATTGGATAAGAGAGGCGGAGGTTTCGTTTTCTAACGATGTTCTCACAGTCTCCGGACCCCTCTCGAAGCCGCAAGTGACGGTATGCGGCGGAGAAAGTGGTGCATAGCACTGCTTAAGGTAACTGGAGAGTAAAGAGGAAAGTTCACTCGTAAACTCGTTTGCGATGCGTTTATGTGCACTTCCCGTTGTGATTTCCTCTAAAATGGACAGGCGAGTGCATTGGCTCGTTGTGATTTACTCGTGCCACACGGGCGGACAAGATTTTTGAGATCCGATCCGATCTATGGAAGGAAAGTTCTATGAGTACGAAGCGCAGGAAGATGCTTATTGCCGTGGCGAATTTAGCGCGATAATACTGCTTGTTTCAACAGAGCATAGCTGGGAGAATATTCCTGGATGGGGGATAGATTCCTTGATAAAAATTGTCTATTGGGATGATTGATGTACCGAAGAGTAATACAGAGTTACAACACGAGTGCATGGTTCGTACGTGTATGATGAAGCACGCTTTCAAAATCACAGAGAATCGACAGAACTGAAATTTATACGAGGGAACGGGCGAAAAATTAAAATGGACTGAAACTTGAGCCAATCCTGCGACGAACGAAATACTAGTCTCCGAAATATCCAGATTTATCCCTTCTATTTTGCTATTTAATTCTGCCGCCTTATTTTTTTACTGCAACAATTTTAAATTTCGCGAAAATTCATGTACTCGTTAAGAGAGATTTATTAGACTACCAATATATGTCTGTTCGACATTATTTATTTTATTTAAGAATACTTTCAATATTCTTTTCCAAAAATATTTCACACAAAATATAAATCGCTCTCTCACCGAATTCGACGATTGTCTTACCGTTGAGTTCATATGCAGGCACACGAAATTCAATCGCACAATTAACACCGGTCCCCAATATTTCTTGCAACGTAAAAAGGGGACGAGAGAAGCAAGAAGGAAGAAGATGGTTGACGAAGAACGAAGAAACAGCTCGCAACTAAGCGGCGGAAAGTTGAGCTTGCAGACGCGTCTTGCTTTGGGGGAGAGGGTTTCGAGGTAAACAGAAGTGCAAACAACTTAAATGGAAAGCAAACACAATTATGCCGTCGCCAGTAAGCTAGAGGATTAGTTTTCCAGGTGTAAACCACTACATTCAACTGTGCTCGCATTTATTTTCCAACACCCGGGACAACGGACTCGCGCTAAATTTTTTAGATGGTTTCGTTCGTTATTCTCCAAAGATTAAACGTTTAATTTCGTTGTACAAGGATCGTGCTAAAAATTCCGCATCCGCGTGAAAGAAATGTGCGTTCATTAATATACATATAAAGAGGTCCAATCCAACAAATGCCGGTGATATAATTCGAAACACAGATTTTTTTGTAACACGGTAACGAATTAATTGCCTTTTATACAGTTCAAGTGAAAAATTGTCGGATTTCAGCGCGCTTCTGTACTCCTCGAGTTCGCACGCTGTCATGTTGACGTTCCCATTAATATTTTTGCTCGTTTCACAGTGCAACCCGAATGTAAACCCATGGCGTACACACGCGTCTAAATTTTGCTCGCCTTTAATATTAATTCATGAAATGCCTCGGTTTGAGCGCCAGAGTGCCGCAATTTAATGTTTGCCCTCCTCATTTTATTATTCGCCAGTGTTAACGTACCGAAAGAATAGGAACACAATGGAAGATGACATTTTCTATTTTTCAAAGGAATAAAACGCTTCTGCCGGCTTGTTCATTTCCTCGGTTTGGAGCAGGAACTCGCTGGTAGAAGGACATTTGCAAGGCAGCAGTTTCAAAGCGTTCACCGGGAGGGTTGCTTATTGTTAGATTCTTAGACGATGTTTCAGCTTACGGAGAAGCTGTAAAGCAGCCGTGATATTTTGTGCAACTTTTGCGACGATATCACGACGTGCCAGAGATGCAAGATTTTTATCTTGATATTTAAGTGATATTTGCATTACAATTTTCTCTTGAGATTTTAACGTAGAACTCTGCTCCTGTGATCTTTGCTTTTTAATATGTCGTATCTCTGTTTCACCTTATTATATATTAATTTCTATTTCCTCACTGCGAGTAATACGAACTTTAAGAAGAAATCACGCAAGGTTAATGTAATTACCAATTCAATTTATGATTCTAACGTCACTTCGACGCCTACAAGATGAAACGTACTGCAAGCTTCGAAATCTGATAAGGCTTGGCGTATGCCTCCGAGGCATCGTCGAGCTGCTTAGCGTCGCAGAATTTCACTAAAACTCGACCGTTCCTTCTTATCTTCTGTCTCGAGCCTCTCGAAGATGCCACGTTCGCGGAAGACTCCACCGGAAGAGCCTCTCGAAAGTGATGAAAAAAAAGAAGAAAAAAGAAAACGACTGAGCGCCCGGATTACCGTAACCTTATCCAGGTAATCCAAGTGACCAAAAGTGCTTTCACCTCCTTTTTTTTCCCCTCTTTATCTACGACCGTCTTTACTCAACTCCGCCGACCATTCGTGAGTTCTCTAATTACCCGCAGTACCCAACAAAGAGCCCCTGCACCAATGACGCCGACCCCCTATCGGCGTGTCACGTTTTTCAATTGAATCGCACGGTGTCGCCGTTTCGTTCGAATTACTATTGGGCATAAATGCTTCAATTGCCCCTCCCTCTCCTGCAACGGATACACGGGGATAGAAATGGAAATCAACGCTGCGCATTCAATATTGCGGTTCACGATGTTCTTATTAATTATGAAGCGACGCCGCAATTAATTGACGAATCCCTTGAATTACGAACGAACGTTAATAACGCATAATTGTATCGCCTGTTTGCTCGCTCTCCGATTCTACCGAATCCGCCGGATGGTATCGTTCGTATCGTCGAATATCGGAACCGTATACGAATTGTATCGCAGAAAATGTTCTTTTCTGGACGACTTAGTCTCTCGTGTACAATCGAATAAATCCTCGCGTGCACACGAATGATCTCAAATGGTGATTTTATTGCAGAAGAAAGTTCATGCACATATTGCACAAGAATGGAACAGAAATGGAACAGTAAAGACAGCGATAATGTATCATCTATAACTTTCACGATCGCCGATATGAAACATCAGACCGATGGTCGTAAATTTTATTAGCTGGAAGTCGATACGAATATAACGGCGACCGAAACAATTGGAACCGTTCATCGTGTCGAACAAAATTAACTTTCCAACCTGTCGCGCGGCGAGAAGAGAGAAGAGGCGTCGATGCGAGTCGACGAAGAAGCCTCCGCGACAAAAGAGCGCAATTTGGCGCCAGCAAGTGGAACAATAAAAAAAGAATCGAGTCAAAGAAGCGAACAGCACGACCGGTATACCCGTGGATCTCATTTTAACGGTTAATAAACTTGACGGGCAATTGTTTCTCTTGTTCTATTTTACCCTCCTTGGAGAGGACCCGACAGAACTTCTATTCTTTATTTCGTTCTTGCTTTGGGGAAATTTCTGTTCGAGACCACTGAGAGTTTTCAGTGCTTTCATGGAGATATAATTCGTGTGCTAAAGAGAATACAGGGCTGATCAATCATTGCCCTGCATTGCGACCAAACGACCGTGGTGTTACACAAGGGGTTGAAAAGTGATGCACAATTGATTATAAAAGGCACATGGCTGTAAAAATAACGCGAACGTTGACTGCATCATAGGTTGATCGGATTGTTTTAAAGAGGGTCGGTTATTGCAGAACGTTCAAAATAAATTTCGTTTCACTAATCATATTTTATCTATATCCAACGTGAAATAATAAAAATGAATCTACATCATAAAATCGGTGGAACGCGTTAGCTTCTTTATAAAATCCGACAGAAAAGTTGAAATCAAAAGCTGGCTGAAAAAGAAGGGTATTGATTTGCAGTCTCGAGTGCATCTGTCAGAGTATCGACAAGATCAATTGACCTATTTCGTACGAACTTCAAATTAGAACGATCTTATATACCCGTGCAACAAATTGCAAGCCAAGTCACAGCAGCATTAAATGAACACGTAGCAAAGATCATCGCGTTGCGTAACATCCCCGCGATCTTATAAATACTAGTATCTGCCCTACGAATCTCTTACCATCGGGAATATTTTTTCAAACGATCTCATCCGCTGGCTTCGATTTCCCCTAATTAAGGGCGCTCGAAATTCCAGCGTCCCTCGAATCGATTGGCGTTCAATTCGATATCCAAAACCCGCACCACTTGAACGCCAACATGCCCCACAGTCACTGTGCCCATTATATCGCGTTATTGCCCATACATTCTGCTGCCAGTTTCGGGACGAAAATAATGGCTTCCGTATAGCGTTACAAAAAGACAGAAAAATCCGGGAAAGTCCTGCAAAAAAGGACTCGCACATCCACTGCGAACGGATCGCCATTGAGACTGGAACTGTTGTACAAGATATCGCGGAACGACCAGTTTCCCCGGCTGAAATCAGTTTCCTCGCGATTCAACGACCTTATCGAGGCGTACGAGCAAGCTCTGTTTCGTTGCGCAACGGAAGGCAACACCATTCCGCTGGTAGTCGTTATTGGAGGATTTAGCAGTGCCTCGAACGAACGCGTGTCGATGGTTAGTTCTATACACGTGAGGCGGTTTTATTGCAGTCGTCACGTGTACAGGACAAGGTACTATCTTTTACGACGCTTGTTCTTTTAGTGAATTACTTTGGAACAGTGAAATGTCTGTGTCGTAATTGATATCGAAGATCAGGCCTGGTAGTAGGATCTTGTGTTACTTTCTTTCTTATTTCTTTTGGGTTGGCTTTCCAGTGGAAACATTGAAATTCGGTTCAGTCTGCTTAGGTCGCTTCAGAGAGCTGTCGTGAACAGTAACTGGAGAGTTCGAACGGATCACGAACAGCTTCTGTCGTTGAAGTGTATTGAACGAGACGGTGTTCTTGATCACGTCTTCGAGTACCTCTTGGAAGGATCTGCTTGTTCGTCATCGGCAAGAGGCAAGCTCTTAGAATCTTTGAAATGTTTTATCTGGATAATCTTTTTTTTAAAGGTGAACATTTTTCATCGCACCCGCACCCGTTCGTATTAAATGAAATTTGTTGCTTCAGGTGTAATTGGAAATACAAAATGCAGCAAGCTATTTCTTCAAATACAGTAATCTATTGTTGAAGATAGCAGAAAGATAATGCCTCTTATTTATTCGTAACATATTAATTCTGTAACCTCATGAAGGTACCGTGCGATCAAGAAATACGCGCAAGTAGAACAAGGCGATATTAGTCAGACGCGACGAGTTGTCGCCGATAGATCGCGTACTTTCTCAGATGGGGGATCAATATTGTGTGATTTTGCTTCCAGGAGACAGACGAGGGACGAAGATTGTTTCGCGAAGGGAAAAGAAACGATCGTGCAAAGGAGTGGAATCAAACGAGTGCACCAGCACAGACGAAATGAAAATCCAGGACCTCCGATGTTTTATGCAACAAAGGTACTAAATCGAAAAAGCCAAGGAGAAATTCCTGGTGCGAATATTGATTTACCGGGACGCGAATGTTCTTTCTCGTTTCCCCGAAAAGATATTCGCTTTTCGCGACTCATTTTACTGGATTGTCATCGGGGATAATTTTTCATTGACGCTTGAATAGTTCACCGCGTTACAATCTGACAATGAGAGACAAACGAAAAGACATAGAGGGAAATAAGGAGAACAGTAATTCGATCATGAAGAATCGTCAAAATCTTCATCGAGGAAATTCTCTCTTCGCCAACTGAAACTTTTCTCATCCTTCTCTGATTATTTCTATAACCTATTTCCCATAAAAAGATCGATAATTAGTTCCTCGAAACTGTTAAACAAATATGACAGAATTCTACTTAAATGTAATTCAAATTGCACAGCTTTCCACTCTGCTTTTCTAATTTAAAAGGATCTTCGAAAAAACTCCAGTCGAGGTACATAAATTATTTCCATTTTAATAGTTGAAAATATATTCCCCGCTGTTTTGCCACAATTAAGACTACAATTTCCCAAACGGCCATGAAAGTCCCGTTTATTTTAATGTCTGCAGCGAATCTCTTGGAGCGTCGTTACGACTACAACCTGTAAGTTTAGGAACAAGGTGGAACGACGGAGTATTCTTCCACGACTTCCGGCCGTGGTGACTCGTTTCACGTTGACATGTTTAATGCAACGGCTGGTGTGCATTCGGGCGCGCCTTGCCTGCCGCATAAATATTTAAGTTCCCCGCGTTGCGTATAAGTGATACAACTATTCCATTATCGGAAACAGCCGGTCGCGGGCTAAGGAACATCGGTACAAGAATCGCGACCACGGGGATGAAACGCCACCCGTGAATAATTCATGAGAAGCCGGCGTGTACTTTTTGACGTAACCGCGATATTCTACTTATAACAGTGTTTCCACTTTAATTATATTTGGCAGAGAATCGAGGGGGCAAGAGAGGGATCATGGCATAGAGGCAAGGTAATGTTCGGGAGCAAAGTGTACAGGAGAAAGGGTAGTACAAAGGAAATTGTCTGGATAGAATGCAAGATAAATAGGAATCCGATTAACTCAAAGAAAGAAGTTTAATGGGTGTTCCAAAAATTTCATCGCAATCCTATTTTCCAAAGCAGTATATTTTTCCATGGTATCAAAGGGTGAAGAGCAATTTTCCGAGCGACATGAAAGATCACGAATGGGACTCACCGAATACAGCTAATGTATATTAAAGAGTACACTCTTCCCTGTTTAGGAAGTCACGATAGTTTATTCGTATCGTTTAACATAACATTCTGGATTTGTCGCGATCGACATTTACTGACTCGTCGACGCACATTGAATCTAAACAGCAATTCACTTTATTCCCTCCATTCCACGAAACACTAAGTCCTTCGCTATTTTCACGTTTCCAATTTCCTCTCTGTTCTCGCTATAGTCTCGCGCTTTTTTCCCCAAAAGAGAAATCCGATTCCCTGGAACAACACGTGCAAGTACTTTAAGACGATCAGAAGCTACCGGAATTCCTACAGAAAGAATCTGAGCAGGAAACACAATCATCAAAGCCTCAACCGTCGAACTAGTGTTCCTGTTTTCTCGCTATTCTTCGTTTCTTGAGAAATGGGAAATCAAATGGGTCATACCTACTGGACTTCTACCGTTTCTGACCAACTTTTAGCTTGACCTACGATCCTTGGGTCACACCTACTGGACTTCCCCAGGTTCCGACTAACTTTTAGCTGAACTTACGATCCTTGGTGAAAATGAGATTCATAATAATTTTCGTAAACTTAGGTTTCTCAAGACATATTGTAATTTCTCGAGAAACACGAAATAAGCAATTATAAAGTTTCTCGGGGAATTCTCGCGAAGGAACACTACGTCGAACGCGGTCCGCCGTAGCATTCCAAGATGAACGTCGAATTCGTTAAAAATTTCGTTGCTCGAGTTCGTCTCGATGGCGTCGACAGACGGGTTGCGAGTCCCGGTACTTGTTGAACCTGTCTGTTCGCGTGAAACAGGATACGGTCGAGCGTGGGTGGAGAGGCCAGGAAATTAGATCACCGCGGCGGATTGAGAGTCCTCCTGTTTCGGTGGAGACAGAGAGTCAGAAAGGTGGCGGGCGGAAAATGCGTCCCGAACACAAGGGGTAGAGCTTTTCGATTTCAAAGCGCTATCGATCGGTACGCGCATCAGAAAGAGGTTCCGCGTTCTCTTCACTAATACCTCGTCGAAATCGTTTCGAAGCGTTTCAATTAATAAAACGCATCGTTAATTGAAGCCCGCATTAAACGGCACGACGCGGCACGGCACGAGGTGGATGCTTGATCTCGGCGTAAACAGGGAATAAATTACGAGTACATAAAAGTAGCCGGGCCTTCGAAATTAGATTGCTTCCATTAACTATTGATTACCCCGCGGTTGAATGGACATCGAGCTGGTCTGGAATTTATTTCCAAAGGTCGCTCGATAATTCATTCGTTCCGCGTGAAACTTTGCTAGGCTGTGGTACGTTCACCCTCTGCCCTATCACCTATTCGTTCTTCGAACAGAAAATTCGAGGGCTGTGTATGTTTACATCACGATTCTCGAGGGTGGTGTGGGGTGGAAAAGTAGGGTTTAGGGTGCGATTTTAGTAGCATGGGAATACGCGTTGGGCGTGGAAAATAGGCAATACCATTAAGGGACGGCTCCCTAAAACTGGCGAACTCAATTCGAGGCTCCTCCAATAGTAGAAACACGGAGGGAACGTTCTTTGTTTCCCTTTTGACGAGATTTTTTTCCGGAAACACGTGCCGTGAGAAATATTTCACGACACGTGATAAAATAGGATGCAATGTATACAGTAAAATACTACGAAATGCGAGAAATATATAAGGCGCGTTACAATAGAAACCGTACGATTGATTGTATTAAAAAGACTGACGTTTCTCTTATGCAATAATGCTGAATAGTTTCACACAATTTTGTTGCCGCACGAAATAAATATTCGCCCAATAATAATGTTTAAACAGCGCTTCCCCAAGGAGCAAAGAAATGGCGAATTTTCCTCTAACACCGGTCGAAACTTTGTCACGGCACTCCTTCATTCTGCGCAATCTGTATAAAGGAACGAAACGAAAAACCAGTTGTACAATCTTAGGTGCAATCGCTCCACGCGACAAATTGCCCATATTCTCGACCGAGCATACTTATTTTTTGTAAAGTGTCCGGAACCATCGTTTTCGTTGAATGTCCGCGGCACGTATGTAGATTTGTTTCCAAGAGAAGTCCATGCGTTTCCAACGTTGTGCCGCGATTTTCGCGATCGTCTGCGACGGATAATCTTTGGCGAGCGATTCTCGAAGGTGCCAGTAGTAGTGTATGAAGGGATTGATCGACCGGCAAGGCAAGCAGCGCCTCCTTTTATTTCTCCTCGTTGGACGGCCTCTCGTCGTATTTTCCAACGACTGCCTCCACTCGGTTAACTGCATCACGTCGACTTGCAACGACTGATTCTGCTTCGTGAATATTCACTCGCGAAATTTTGTCCAGTTCGATTCGTCGAACATTGACGTGTCCGACGTGCTGAACGATACGAAGATGGTCGAGAGAGACGTCTTGTTTCTATTCGTTTCGAAGGCAATGTCTCGTCGTTGCTCAGTTGATTTCGGAGTTTCGATCGTTGCAAAAAAATATTGGAAACGATTTACTTACATGGCACTGCGAGTGTCAGGAATATCTCGATTGCTTGGAAGTCCATCGGACGCTTCCTGGTTGAATTTGTTTCTAGCGTAAGGGTCTTCTCCTGCTCGTAATCCTCCTCTCGAGACGTACCTTGAAAGTTGACAGACATTTATTTAAAATAAATTCATTTGCTTCGTTTTTACGGTAAATGGAATGAACTCAAAATCGTGATTGCGTCTTACCCCTGTTCGTCGAAGTAGTTCCACGTCACCCTCGGATCCGGGGTGGGTGCAGGTAATAGCTCGGATGACATCACAATGGCTGTACCATCTGGTTCCACGTAACTTCCGGAATTTCCGGCAGAGATGGCTAACGACGCCGGCTCCTTCAGTCGTAGGGCTCTGTTTTCGTTCTGCGTGCAAACAAATGTCTACTTGAACACTCGTTCGACAAACATTGTATCGATATAGGATCAACTTAATAAAATCGCGAACATATATTACAGCAGGAAGGTCTTAGCTCGACCCTTTGAATGAAATTTCTATGAGTCTCGCCTGCAAATAATTAATAATGTATATCCTGTTTAAATCAACGACAAACTGAAGTCTCTAGGTGTTTAAAAATTATGCTCCCGGAATTCCACGCTCAAATATTCCATCAACTATTCGATATATTCGATTCGTAAATTCGTAAGGTATTCACAGCCAGACGGTCTCCGACGGGGGTAGTTTTCAGTGGCACGAAATCGATGAGAGAAACGCCGGCCTTCGCAGCTCCCCAGGCCTTTAGTTGGCTTCGGTACAAGGACCAATTGTAAGGCTGGCAGGGCTGGCTGCACGCTCGGGGCTCTTTGTATTGACACATCATCGAGATACGCCGTATTGATTTTGAATCGATATACGGAGAGTCGCGAGGCACACCGTATCTCCCCCGCATATGCCCTTTGTGCACGGGCAACGCATTGTGCATCGGATATATAGGTCATCGAATTTTGCTCATCGGCCTGTCTGTTTGCCTAGCATAGATTCGCGTCAGCGACCTGCACCGGAATCATGACGGAACGTCCTGGCGTTGGAGTGCGCCGATGAACCATCAATGTTCAATATAAACTCTGTGATCGTTGACTTGTATAACAGTTGCAGAAATCGCAGTGGAAAATATTGTGTATCCGTTGCGGACGGTTTTGTATTTCCATGGTCGTCCTTTTCACTGTGTGTGCAATTCAGAGGTATGGTGTAGTGGATGATAAAAAGAACTCTGCTATCCTATATATTCTGGAAATTAGCGAGGGCGATTAATTATTCAATGCTCGCATGAATGGTGACCGTTTGACAATGAAATGGAAAGATAAACTGTAATTCACGTTCTGAAGAATTTGTGCCCGTGTGATTTCCAGCGAGAAATCGAATTTTCCACGACGAAACGACGAATGCAAAAGCATGGCGGTCCCTATAGAATTGCACGAAGCAATGTCACGGTGCATTAAGATCGGAACAGGGACGCGAGATCATTGATCGATCGACAGAACAAAAGGGCGAGCGCAAACAATCCCGTCGTCCCGGGAGTGAGCTGTAAATAGCGATACCTTCGACGAGGGTGGTAAATGGCGTGGCTTGGATTCACGGTCAAAGATGCAGAGGAAAGTAAATGACTCGAACGGGAACAAAGGGTCGAGTCGAGCAGTCGATGGAGAACGAACCGTGAAAGCTCGGTGAGAAGGACAGAGGGATGGAGAGAAATGAGAGAGAGAGAGAGAGAGAGAGGGAGAGAGAGCGGCGACAAAACGTAGCCACGTTGAAATATTAATTCACGGGTCAGAGGCTGCATTAAACCGGAAGTGCAGTCGGCTAGCCGTCGCGCGGCAAGCTGTTGCATCCGGTTCCCTCGCGAACTACGTGTCGTTGGAAGAAGCATCCGGTTCGAGGAAATGAAACTCGATGAACTTTGGTTTATCCGAAATTTCCAACATCTTGGTAGAAAGATTCTGTGCAAATATTTTTTCTGAGAAATCGGTGTCTGATATTTTACAGTTCATTACAATTTAGATCCGTGTGCAATAAGAATTGGAGTAATACTATTGATGAACATATTTCCATATCTGGTAATAACGATCATCATTTCTATGCACTATTATCGTGATGAATGCATCAGGCTCAGTGATTGAGCAAATGCATGGTGTTGCAATACTAATGAATTAAATCTGGAAAAGCGCATCGGGGAAAATACATCTCCATGCATTTGTTGATCGATTGGTCGAAATGTTTTCGCGATTGCGCCGACTAATCCCCAACACGATCGTCGCTCATCGAATTATCTCTTTTCGCTTGACAAATTCGCCGCACGTATCCTTCATAAAATTCATTGCGCGTGCGACGATTACACGAAGCCCTCCCGGAAATGCAGCGGCGTGGGCTTATCGAGATAAACTTGAACAATGACCGTGGCTCTTGGTCGCAGGATGGTGTGTGCTCGCGACACGAAAACGGAAGTGCGAAAAAAAAAGGTCTTGCTAGTGGACAGCAACCACGTACGATCGCGTGCAAACGCGACCAGATGTCCGATGTACACCTTTGCCATTTCCTTAATTCAATCCGGCGAAATAATTCCAATTATCAAACGAATTTTAATGCAAAATATGTTCAATCGAAATTCTATAGCTACACGGTTCCGAGGTGATATTTTACTAGAACCACCAATAATCAAGTAAATAACTAATCACGTGTATGAAATTACGAACTGCAACTTTATCGAACGCCTATCCAAATATATTTTATTACGCTTACAATTTTTCCGACTCGAAATAATATACTAGAAATTCGTTGCTCCTTGTCGATCGATGATGTTTAACGAACGATAAACCTCTCGTTTCCCAGTTTGTTATTTTGACAACGACGCGTCGTCGGATTCAACGAACTGTCCTCAATTATCGATCACTGATGATGTTCGCTGTCGCGGCAACGATTTAACGACGCCGTAACAAGTCGTCTCGTGGAAATCTTCTACAGTCGCCGCCTATCGCAGTGATGGAATGAGAAAATTGTTGGCAACGATCGAGGGGGATTAATTGAACGCACAAAATGCATCTGTCTGGTAATTCTGGATTTCTGGGTTCCGCTGCGGTTAGCCGAACTCCGAGCGGGCCGATATTGGTGTGGTACGTGATTCCGCGATTATTATCGACGAGGGTCGCATTATTAATCTCGTTATTGCCGTCCGACAATGCGTGCGCAAACGTAAGCGAATTAGAGTTAACGATATTGGCCTGTTTCGATATTGCCGGAGAATACATTTTCCCCGAGTAAATTATGATGACGCTGCCGCCGTCCGTCATTGGGCACGTTATGCCACGAGGTGAACCGTAATCGTCACGTAGATTGTGTCGTCGCTAATATGATCCTCATGTATGTGCTACGGGGCCTCGCAATTAAAGAAACGATTCGAAGGGTGCGACAGATTTTGTTGTTACGCGAGCAGGCTGTATCTGTGGGCTAGATAGTTTAAAACGTTAGACTGTGTTTAACGGGACTGAGTTGAATTTATCATATTCATGAGTAGTCCAATTACGAGGCAGTGCCGATTAGACAATAGTGAATTTAAATTCTATGCAATGGTCCGGCTTGCAGAATTACGGAAACTGTTATCGTTATCGAATTATTAAACTGCGGATTACCTGGACTATCGGTGTACCGAAGTTATCAGAGGATCGGGATCACGAGACAATTGGGATTATCGAGGCATCAAGTCAATCAGCAGACTATTACAGGTACCGGATGTTTAGGATCTTCATATTATCCAAACCATCAGGGCAATTAAACCTCCGCGTTAGTTACAGAAACACGATATCGAAATTAATGGACGAAACATTGATCAATCCCTTGGCAAATCGTGCGCCATAAATCGGCGATAAATCTCAACCTTTCAATGATGACTCAAAAATTCCGCCGTCCCCCAGGCAACTACAATAAAATGCGAAAAAATTATTTTGCCAATAGTTCATTGAATTTCGACGATGGACGAATATATTCTAACCCCCATTTGTTCCTATTCTTTTATCTTTGTCCAATTGTTCCTTGATGGAACGCGACTGCAGGGTTCTACAGCACTGTTTGCCCAATACATTCCCGGTGAGTTATGAGTAGATTTGCATATAGAAACTGCAGGCCGCGGATTTGCTCGGATACGCTCACGGATAGAGTAGACGGCTGACACTTTGGATGTTTAAATTCGCGCCGGTGTCCCGCACGGATTAAATCCAACCGCGAAGGTTTCGCGAACGCGTCTCTTTGCATCGAAACACCTGCGTTGTCTCTGTGTTTTCTTGCCTGCTCGGTTTCGTGTCTGTCCAAGAGATACGTCCGGTCACGAATTTCATTTGAAGTCTATCGGGACCATTGTTCGATGTATTTCTCACTTTGTCCAGCAATTCGGGCGCTCTAATTTCTTGATTATATTCTGCGAGAATGTCGGTGCATTTTATAGAAGCATATACGAAATCGAATCGAAGGATTTCGAAGTTTCACCGCGAGAAAAATAGGAACGCCACGTATATATACCGGGCGAAGGGGTGAAGAGCTTTCAGCCGGCATAAAGCTTATCCCGAAGAATCGACGAGACGTCTGGCGAAGAGCGCGGAGAGAGAATCAGGGGAATCCTGGTCAAAGCGCCTTATACTCTCACGAATAAATCTCCTTCGATTTATCCTTCGAGCATCATTTCCCTCCGGCCAGCATATCTGTCCCGACCTTAATACTTTCAAACCGGTACAGTGAACCGAATAATTTCCAGTTAATCCTGGAAAATGTCGAATTATCAGCCCGTTTCGGGGGGCCACGACTTCGCTGTACGGAAGTAACACGCGAGCAATCAGCGCCCATAGTTCCAATTAACCGTGAAATTACACGCGGGATAACCGTCGGGGAAATGAAACGTTTATTACATTCCGCCGGCGTAATTAACGTGCCCCCCTCCCCCACCCCCCCCAAAACGTATTACGAAACGGGGTGAAAATTAATGGTATACATATTTCCGTGATTCATTCACGATTCTTTATTCAATGTCTATTCGGCGCAATTACCGGATGAAACCATCGCCCCAGCCGCACGAGCCTCGAAACGAACGAAATTACAATGTTCCGTTCGTCAAATGACCCCATTCGCTGGTTAATTAACCCTTTCGTTACCGGGACATATTATGCACCTTTGGAAATTGGGCAATCGTTTTGATGAAAGTATGTATATGCAGATGGTTTCCATGGTGTGCATTCACTCTTACGTACTACTCGTTTTATAAAATCAGTATTGAAAATGAGAAGGGTGGAGGTTTTATTAATGAACGTTATACAGTATACAATTAATTATAAATAATATATACAATTAATTAATATATGAAATATCGGCCACTCGTAATTTTGTTTAATATTCGCCAAAAAGAAAGTCAGGTCGATGTTATTCATTATTAGTTCTATCGATTAAACGCAGATGGCTTTTTCTGTCACCCGCAAATATAATAATGTGGAATCCACGGGAACGAGGCATCTCGATTTTTAAATGCACCGCGACGAAAGGATCGAGCCCAGCCAGTATCGACGTCTGCCGTCGTTCCGCAAATGATTTGCTGGCAAATCGAGGTGATCCGCGAGACCTGCCATTGTCTCGTGTGCACAAGATTGTCGCGGTTAACGTCTGGCGCCTTAGCTGCTGCGGTTTTCGGCGATTGCACGCTGGACCGCCACGGTTTTCGGTTAATTTAATGCGTCCACGGAAATCCACTTAGCATCCCAACGCTGCCCAGCCAAGCACAGTTCCAAGATCCTCGGCCGGTTGAGCTCCGACTATTTCTACGTTTACGGTCGCCGACCAGCGCAATTGCTGCGATCGTTGCGACAGAATTGCTGGCCGCGTGCGGTTTCTCGCCCGACGTGGATCGATGTCCCGGTGAATGCAACTCGATGATTCCAGTCCGTTTCTGGGCTCGTTAGCATTAACTGGAGTGCGCGTGGATGTGTATCGTTGTTCAAGCAAATAACGTAAGAACAAAATGATCGTTCAACTCAGCAACCAAACTATTCTATCAACCGAATTACGGTACGGCGAAAGTGACAGTGCCGATAGATTTCTCCGCAGAGGAATATTAATTTGATCCGAGGCAATCGACTCGTTGCCGACAGTCAGCCAAACAAGATTAATTCCCCAGACTCAATTACGCCACGCGGATATCGAAAAAGCGGAAACAATATCTAAAAGAGGGCGGGAGAAAAACAAAAATCGCGAGAGTGAGACAACGAAATACGATTTCTCCATGCGGCAAGGGAGAAACTTTTTTGCTCCCCTGCTTGCTGATCTTCCCCGAGACGACCAGACTGCCAGTAATTAATTACTCGAAGGGGCGAATCTGTGTGCCAGTCGAGGATGTAATTTTTATCCCCAGACAAGATCTCGGAGCTGCCTCAATGGCTCTTGCACTCCCTTCCAGTTCTCGATCCACCCTCCGCGCTGCTCTGTTGCATCTTCCCCCCTCCCACGTGACCACGTGCAGCAAGAAAGAGAGAAGATTCGATATCTGAGGCACAATACGTCGTCGATCGAGTCTCTCATTTGAGAAATTGGCGTGGGGTAATGGATGGGGGTGAGGGGTATGTCGAATGGCGAACGACGACAACGACGAGAAACTCTGTAATCTTTCATCAATTCCCTTAATTAACCGACAACAATGGACCGCGAGCTCGTTCGATCCTCTGGAGGGACACGAGCCTCCACGAGTTCCTCGAGACCCTCCTCCGGGACGTATTGCTGGCGTTGAAATCGGACGTCGCAGCCAGAGTCGACTCCGTGAAAGAACCCTTCGGGAGATGTTTCCAGGCCAGATGCCAGCGACTGCTCTCCTACCACCGCTTTGTGTAGCCACGGAACGATGCTCCGCTAGAGAATCTGTCGAAGATGGTTTTCGTGCACCGCGTTTGATATGGTGTAAATAAAGGGTGAAAGCTTGCGGACGTGGTACGCTCGAGTCGGCCTTCTGGAGGACAGAGTTGACAAAGAAAAAATATCTGCGTATTTTTACGTTCATTGTCGCATTCATTGGTTTTCTTTCAATGAAACGAACGGGGTTACATTCTAGCGGACGGCTAGAATATTTAGGCGCACGATTTTTGTTCCGATCGCACGAGAAAAATTTCGTTGAATTATTCTCGATTGACGATCGCGACAGGGAGAAACGATGGAAATTATACGTCCGTTCGTCCCCTCCGGTAATCTCCATAGATTATCGACAAGATTGGGACGGGGTGACTTTGGAGTGAAACGTTTCCGAGCACTCGACCCATTTCGCCAGCTCGTTCTGCTCGTTACCTTTATCGCTGTCCTTTCCATCCAGTCCCGACTTCGAGCACGGTGCATAGAGAGTTGACTACAGTAGCCCGCCAGATTTTTCTCAAAAGAAACCCTTTTTAAAACGCTTTTCATCCCCCGTGCAACTTCTCTTGAAACTTCACTACCGCCAAAGGACTCGAGTTTTGTATAAAAATTAATTTTTAAACTTCTCCACCAACCGTTATTTTTCTTTTCCCCCTTTTTTAAATTCTGCCCGCGAACATTAGTTAATTATATCCCTGACAAGCTTATCCGCTCGACAAAGTTCCCCCGTCCCAGAGTTCTCGCTGCCCCTAAAAAGAATATCGCACATGTCGATATATTTATGCTTCTCGGCGGGGGTCGAAGTTCATTGTGCAACTTACGCGGCCTGGGTTAATGGAATTTCGTCGTTTTATCGGCGAAGATTACGCGAGATCAAAACTTTCGTTCCTCGAGCCGGAGGAACGAAAATTTCGTTCACGAACGACGTTTAAATTTCGTCTGCAAGTGTTCGTACGCCTCGAAACTCTTGGCGCGTAGCCAGCTTTAACCGGATACTGTTTCGAATGCGAGCACGCGAATGGGATAAAAAAGCACGACAATTAAACGAGCGACTTTATTAAAACGCGTCGCACCTGTGCGCCCGCAAAACCGCTGCTATTTTTCTCGCGAGGATCGCTTGAAAAAAAAAAAAAGGATCATCTGAAGCGTACGGTTTGGTCGGCGTCGACCCAATTTCTGTCGAAAAAAAAAACCCACGCCGTTTCGGAGAGTCCGACGCTTCGAAAGCTCCATTCGATTATTCCCTGTCAAAAATTCACGAAGAATGGCGGGGATGATAACTACCCACTCGATAGTCAATCGATGCGCTTCCTTTCTAGTCTGATCCTATCCCAGGATAATCGGATTCTTCTTTGCTACTGTGTTCCATCCAATGAGATAACACTGCCTAGCTGCCTATAGTGTGCATAAAATAAATCTTCAATCTTATTTAGATTTACATAAAATAGTCTTGAGAAAATAACAAAAATCAAAGACAGCACAGAACAACGTCGCGATATTACTTGATAACGTTCTTAAAGTATTTGCAGTCCAAATAATACCAAAATATGGCACCGCACGCATGGTCAAGTTTATTTTAGAAATTTCAAAAAAGGTACCAAAGGTGGGGCCGGGAAGTTTACACAGGACTTCAGCGTGCTCCTAGTATCCAAAGCCGACTCGAGTCGCATTCGCGAGATCGTCCGCCCTTTAAATTCACTTACTCGTAATATTTTCCTTGTACGTTCGCCGACATGGCACAAAGTTACAATTCCCGTAGATATCTGAGATTCCGCAGTTCCGTTTTTCGCGTTGCTGGCCGCGAATTCGTTGTGCAATATCGGCAAGAAATACATCATTTAAATAATGAGCCGGCGTAAACCCGAGACCCTGGTGTCCAACAAGACGAACAGTTTGCAATTTTAACGGCGCCGCCTTTCTACTCGATAACATGACCGATCAGGTCCGTTTCTCGATCTTCCGGAACGCTTATCGGCGCAGATGTATCGACGAGCGTGGAGCACCTTGATCGCGCTCACCGGTTGGATTGATTTTGATCGATGAAGGCTGGATGAACGCGGCTACTTCGAACTTGTTCCGTGGCACGAGTGCTTCGCCAATTTTAATTCATCCGATGACCCGTGCCAGCTGCTCTCCGACTGTTTCAACGTCGATCGGAGAGAAATGGCCGGGTCAATGAGATGTGCATAGTCGACGAACGATCCAGGCAGCTTTTGTTCGAGATTGCTTGGGATTCGAAATCCCTGTACTGGGTCCCTCTCAGGCTGTTACGTGCGTTAGGATATGATCCCTAGAACTTTTCAGTCGTTTCCGTGGGATCGCAAGCATGGAATTTTCTTTCTGTCGCTGGAATTTTCCGGAAATAGAAGAGACCCATTCTTGTATAATTCTAGACTGCATGTATAAGAGATACTTTGCTTTAATTAATCGAAAAAAGTTTCAAATGCACCGCCCGAGACGCGCAGCAACATCTGAATCGAGTTTCACGAGCGTGAACGAATCGCCGAGCGGTCTCGATGATGTATCGACACGAGTGTCACAGGATGCGTCGAACGGAGTCCTTTTCGGAGACCCACCGGCACCGGTTGAAAACAAACCGTCATCGACTAGTCGACGGTCGTGTAAACGGCACCGGCGACAGATAAACCGGAAGGGGGAAACATTAATAGATTCATACTGGTATGCCGCGTGAATCGGAGGCAGCGCTGTTTGCAGGCATTTTATCTCTATTTTCCGTGCCCGTGAATACCCAGGCCGACGCATTGAAATATGTGCATTTCCTATTTGTCCAAAAACTCACCTGCGATGTTCGACCGTACGTGCCACCGATACTCGGCGTATATATGGTGAGATAATGAAGTAGGGATTATGGCAACGGTTTCCCAGAAAATTCTGCTCTCCGGTTTCGACATTGGAAATATGTTTCCTCGTTTAGAGTTCTCGTTACGTGCTCTACAATATTCATTGGTTTTTTTCTGGTACTGGGAAATGGAGTTCGTAGAAATTGGAAATTCCACAGTCAGACATTACTTGTGAGGCAGTGCACACCACACAGTTCACAATAATATTAAATAATACCCGAGCAGATAAATTGCACAACACTTACAAAATATTGAAAGCGACTATATTGCCCTCTGCGGCGCGCGACGTCTGACGTCCGGCTGACTTATACTACTGCGAACGCTCGTACGTAGTATTAACCGCGCATAAAGCGGACATTGGGAAACGATATCGAACCCAGTCAATACGAAGCGATGAATGGGACTATATTAAGAAGACGAAGATTGTAGAATGTAAAGGGGGAGGAATGTGGTAGAGAGGATGATATTATTTTCAATGAAAGGCGAGACAGAGGAGGATAGCTGAAAGGGATAGAAGGCTGCAATTCAATGTAAAGAGATGAACCAAGTAAAGACCTGCGTACGAATGCAGTAAGAATAAAGTCGTAAATTGTAGAATAATTAGAACGAGACCATTTTTAATCAAAGGAACGCGTAATATATACACACAAATAGGAAATTGTACATGAATTTGACGTAAAGGGCAAGACGTAAACGAATAGGAATTCCACCATCTAACCTCCCATTAGTTAGAAACGTTTAATCGCAGCCAACCACCGGTATCTGCATCCTGCCATATGCGTCTATACCGAGCACCAGCCCCCATGCGTTTACTGTGCACGCGAATCTATGCATCTGCCGCACTGTAAGCGAACGCGTCTCGTCCTTCCCTCGGATCCGTGTATTTATCAGGCTCCAAGGAGGCGAAATCGACCACACAACGGCGTACAGCGGCAATTGGCCGCCGGTCTCAGGTGTGGCAGACTGCGTATCGTTCGACTGATCGACCATACGAGTCCCGGCAGCTCGATTTCCCCATTGTTCTCGCGCGGTGCCACTGTCATTCCCAATGTGACAACTATGGGACGGGACTGTCTTGCCGACGCCTCGCGAGACTACGGCTGACAGGCAGAGGAACGTTCAGGAGACAGGGAATTTCTGGCATTGTTAAAGTAACATGGGATCGATCTATCCATCGATGCAGCGAATTTTCTTACTTGTTACACGCAGATATTCGTGCATGTTAAATTGAGCGCCGAAAATGATCTTATCCCCTTAAATTAGATTTTAGGCAAGGGCTGGGTAAATTAACAATTTTCTAGAAGTTCGGTTACTAAATTCGACTCAGGACAAATATATCCCCCGCCACGTAGAAAAGTAGACTCGGCAAGATATCGGCCGGAAATGGGACGCGAATTTTCGTCCAATTGCCCGCGAACGGAAGAGGGAGTCAGCGTCAGTTCCCGGCGGGAACGTTCCACTTAAAGTTACCAGTAGTGTCGCATAGTTGGCCCGGCTATCTATGTCGGGTTTAATTAGAAAATAATTAAGCGGCGCAATTTCCCGCATCCTTAATTAGTGGAATGCGTAATTGCGGACGAGCCGCGACGAGGGCCAAGGAAGAATTGCCGACGATGGACGAGGTTTTCGCTTCCACGCGCTATTTTCGCCGCGATATCAGCTATCTACCGACAGAAACTGCGGGCGAACTCTTGGAAACGCGTCGACTTTTCGCGTTAGTTAAAGACAGAGACAGGGGAGGAGCAGCGGAGCACAGTGATTCGTAACTTTCGATCCGATTCCAAGTTACGACCGCTTCCCTCCAAACATTTCTAACTCGGATTTGTGTACAGCCCAGGCTACCTGCCATCGCGATCCTCCTCGGGCACAATTACGGAAACGTCGCTGGCTGGTCTGTCGTCGGCAATTTGAAGAAAGAGTCACAGGGCCACGAAGGAGAGGGGTGAAGAGAGTTTGGGATAGGTATTTCCAGGTGGCGGTGCTCTCTCTGTTTTGTCCGTGGAGACAGTTCAATTTAAGTCGATGCAGATAGTATAATAAGTTTGCAGTTGGGGTGGATAAAGTGCGGGGGTAATTAATGCGTTCAGAGATTACCTGGCAGGGTAGCTTCGTTGTTATTAACAAGATTTAACCATTAAAATTTTGCTTGCTGTTATATAAATCATTGAATTGAATTGATAATTAATCTGCTGAGTTATTCGCAGTCGAATAAATCAATGGAATATTAACATTTGCGAGTATTCCTCGGTGAAGCGATTTGTCCGAACGATCCTCCGTATATTCTGCAACAAAATAGTCCCGATTTCTGGAACATATTCCGAGTCCAATTCTTGCTAGATATTCTACAATCCTTTGCGCGTGGATTCGCAACACGGTGGCGAGTTATTCATGGTGGAAAAGGCAGGAGGGACGCGAGGTTTTAAGGTCGGCAAGGCGCGAAAGTTTCGCGAATCAGTCTACTTTATCACGGCATCGATAAACTCCACACACCCACCGGTAAAAGAATTCGAAAGTTCGCGCAGAGGGCCAACAAACCTGACGGCAGTCGAGTTTGCAACTAGTTTTTCACGAGTTACGTAGCCGTTACGGAAGTTCCCCGAACGAGCCACGATCTCGTATCGCTCTTGGATACCCTCCGGTTTTAGCTCGAGCTGCCGCTTCCTTCGAATGGCTTCGTCGTTTAACGAGAGCCAGAGGTTGCCTCGCGCTTGTTTTCCACGTGCATGAATTTCCCGCCGACTTTGATTTGCCGTGAAGTTTCGAAAATTGAAAGTCCGCTTTGCTGTAAGAATAAAGTTCTATGGAGCGAAGTTGTCGCGCGGGTTGTGTTTATCGAAAGTTCCGAGCGACATTCGATATTGTTACCAAAGTGTTCTTCCACTTATCCGAAGAACAATTATTTCTCCCGTGAACATTTTTTGATGCTTCAATTTTGTTGGAACTGTAAATCGTCGAACAATTTCCGTTTCACTTTCTACATCAAGCCGTACAAAGGAACGCTTCATTTTGAATCGCCCTTCCCCACGATATTCGCACAACCTGACACCGTTCCACCGAAGAAAAGTCGAGATCGATGAAAAATAGAAAAAGGGGCGGGGGGAAAGCCTGCACAGCGTATAACCGAGTTCCGCCCTTTATCTTTGCTCGTGGCGAGCACGCGATAAATTACCCAGATGAGATTGTTATGTCGAGGCACTTTATTCCACGCCGCTGTAACAAGTGCCTCGGTACACTCTTCGTTTCTTTGAGGCGGGGCGCAACGCTGAAGAACCTAACGCTCTATACGACGCGCTATAATGAATTCCAGTAACCCAGTCTTCGTTCAGCCCCCCCCTTTCCTTTCATCCCCCTTTTCCATCGTTCGTCGGCTGAATTAATAACCAGCCGCTACTCCGTGGACGAGGGCGTACTAATCGGAGCAGAGGGATGAATATACAGTTATTGCAAAGAATGCCTAGAGAAACAGATTCGAGTGGCATCCTCCGTAACTAGCTCGTGCACAATTCTCGGCTGCTTTTGTGTCGATTATTCTGTCACTCGACAGCTATGGCAGTGCTATGAATCGCGATACACATATTCGATCCTAATGAGAAGTTGCGTCTGACGGTAGTGGAATAAGTGGTACGGCTTTTTCAGAACGAGATGGATATTGAATGTCCACGTTTGTCCGTCGAAATTGATGCGACAGAAATGTTGCACAAACGAGTGTATCGAACACAAATTTTTATCTCCATGGCCATTTATCTTTCCTCTATATCATACTCCTCCGTGCGGTCTTTTAGAAATTCTGCGGGGTGAAATTCGTCAAGTGGGCGGATCGTAGAAGAGGTGGATTAATTAGTATTACGAACGCGCGTGATTTCCGTCGAAATGTCTTGTCCTCGTCATCTGCACACCCCCCCTTTTGGGACACGTACGTCGCATCTGGATGCGCATCACGGCGCACACTCGTATCACTCTAGGTCGATGTAGACAGCACCACCAGATACGTATCTACCTGTATGCATCGATATAGAGTGCACTTCCGGCATGCAGGACGTTATCAAATATTCAACAAGCGACGGAGGTCGACCGATGACGTTGGCGGGACGAGTTGTAGAGGGTTCGATCAACGAAGTCTGCCTGAAGCTACTCGAATACTCGCGTCGCAATGGAATTTATATCGGTGTTTGATTTTTCCCAGCCCTCTGCTCCGCTGCCACTTGTCGTGCAACGATCGCACGAGTGATTTTTCAGAGGCGAAGAACGAGCCACGTTGACTCTTTTTGCTAATAAACGACACTCGCTCCTTTACGGCGAATCGTCACGCGGGGCGTTAGAAAAATAAAATGAGCAATTCTACCGAATAAGATACGGATAGCTCGCGAATAAATATCCACTTGTTGCTTATCATTCGTAGTGTATATTGTGCAAGCGTTTCGAAATGGTACACTAATTCTTCTAATTTCGCATAGTTGAGGTTTTCCATATTTGTAACAAAAAATGTGGCGAACAGCTAGACAAGCGCGTATACGAAATCCAACTTCCCTTGAATTGTTTCAAATAATAGCCGACGTGAGCGATTCAGCGAAGACAAAGGAAAGTGAGGCCTTTGGGAGAACCGGAAGCCGAGGCTTCCTCGTTCCCACTTCATGCGCGAGGATGAACGTCGCAACACGTTACCAACTGACGTCTTCTTTGCACGCCAGACCTGCTAACCGTGGTCTGAACACGTTTGAAAGATTACCGCCGTTCTGTTTCACCTGTCCCGAATTCTCCAGTCTAATGTTGCCCGTGATTAACGATCCACTGACTGGTTGAATATTGTTAACACGCAAAATTGATCAAGGTTATTTATGGGGGATGAATAAACTACATCTGAACTATTGATAAAAAGAAGAATGATCAACGAATTGGTTTGGGAAGAAAATTGTGGAAGGCAAGTGGCATTCAATTCACAATTAAAATTACTACATGATAACTAATGCATTAAGAAGTTCGCAACTGTGGTTTCAAAGTGAAATTTCGGAACTGTTTCGAAAGGAATTTTCGTTGAAAATGGCGTGTCGCTAACATTTTTGCTCCACTTCTTTCGAATACAGCTTCGGTATGCCACTCCGAGAGCGTGGATCTAGGAAACAGGAACGAGGAGCTCGCTAGATGCATCGCGAAGGATACCTTTTCTAATTTCCTCAGGGAAGATAAATTCGGTACTACGAAACGAACACTCGTCTGCCCGTTGTGTAAGTATGTCGAGGGTGAAGGTGAAGAAACGAGGACTCGATTCGATTCATGGGCCACACGCTCCGGCATTTTCTTAATACACAGCCGACGCGTGACATATTGCGACGCGTCCAGGGAAATAATTGAAACTGCACGCCTGTAAATACGCGCCTTCGAGCAAATTTCGCTTCCCTCGGTTCTTTCTTCCATTCGTTTCCACACCATTTCGTCGACTTCGTTCGAATTATTTCGGCAAAGAAAAATCGACGATTTATATTGGACATGTAAAGTGGAACATACGTCGGGCTCAATGCAATTTTTGGAAATTTCGTTCAATATTGTATATCACGTTCTACTATACGTGGAATATTGAAATTGTTGAGGGACAAGTGAAAGTGAAAATTAATTTTGTCTTTCTGTACGAAGGATAATTTTGATGGAACAAGAACCAATGTAAATTACAGTAATTATATCAGCGTAAAGTAGATGCAGCATTCCAATCACTTTTCCTGGAGGATCTGTACTTTCCTAAATATCTATCGACTTACTAGGTCAGCGTTCGAGTTCAGACCGCAGTTCGCCCCCAGATATGTCTGACCAGCGACAGGTACTATACCACTGCCGCCGCGAATCCGACTAAAGCGGTTCGCAAGAGAGTAACCCCTATTGGTTACACTATCCCTCGCGACACTGGCTTAAACTATCTCCCAAGTGTTACTCTACCACCCCCAAAGATATTTCCTTTTCCATTGCAGTTCCTGCGCTCTAGTCGCAAATACACTCAGCGATAAAGTTAAGGGATCACCTTCTGACTAAAGCAATGCCAATTTTTGAACTGCCGTAATTTTGTCAACTTCACACGTTCACATCCGCGAATTGAATTCTTTCGCCGATCCTTCTACGCTAGAAAACGAAGTGGAAAACTTATCGAGAGGAAGGCCAACAATCGCGTTCATTTGAAAAGAGGTCCGCGACGATGGTAAAAAGAGATCAGCCCGACTCAGCATCGCGGCACCTTTGTCAAGCGAAGCTGCTACTCCGCGAGGAATATCCACGAGACGCACAACTATTGCGGCCAGGAAAATAATTGAAGCCCTACCCCTTCCGTATTTCTATTTTTACTCCCGACGGTGGTACAGTTCCTTCTTTGTTTCGAGCACGCTCGCAGCTTCTCCCGAGGCATTTTAACGGAGGAAAGAAATTTTTCTTCACGGAAAGGACTATGTATTGTTAATGAGAAAACAGCCGGAGAGTTTTCTTCGGCTCCCTTGAATGAAACGTCGCGCAACGACGGAAGCTGTTGAACTTCCGTTTCCGTGGACGCCTCGAAATGTAAATTTACGCAGAGAATTTCTCACCCATGGGATTGCAAAATTCAATTATAGTTTCTACATTCTAGCCGGCCCCGTGGAATTCATAAAACCGAGACAAAGTTTTATGAAGCCTGCATAATGTGTCATCTGCCGCCATTCTCTGAAATCTTGTAAAACTTCTTCTATGTAAAACATTTCTCTACCTCTGTCAATTGAGCCTCAACCTTTTTCTTTCTGCTAAAATCGCCATGAATTTTGCAATCGTACCGCCGGTTAATATTCCCGCCTCGGAAACAGTCACGTACGAGCTTTCAGCGCGGAAAGACGACACCTAAAAGCTCTGTGCTAAATCTATAGACAGGCCACGTTTACTTCGTCGCCGTATCCCTTTCAGAGAGGGTCTTTTTGTGCACTTAGATCGACCATCCCGATGACTGGATTTCGTGGCTGCCGAGACAGCCACGTGCAGTTCGAGAAACGCTCGCACCTTCCGCGATTGGTTAACGAACGTCCACTGTCCTCGAGTTTCGAG
Organism: Nomada lathburiana; assembly: GCA_963667235.1. Taxonomy (NCBI): domain Eukaryota; kingdom Metazoa; phylum Arthropoda; class Insecta; order Hymenoptera; family Apidae; genus Nomada; species Nomada lathburiana. Next base: position 10,496,228 of record OY763905.1, on the reverse strand, counting down.
TTTCGCCGAGAAATTTCCAATACGTTCTGCGTTTCTATTGCTTCACAAATTGTATCCCAAAGCTTGGCGGCAGACGTTTCTACAGCAATCATTATTTTGCCCATTCGTTTACTGTTAATTCTCAGCGGCACACAATCCTGGAGCATTACACCGCCGGATTATTTCTTTGCCTCGCGTTCTCCGCCAATTTGCCGTCCCATTGCGGGACGCGAGAAACGAGGCAGGCTTGAAAAAATCTGATAAGAGCTATCATAGAATGCAGTAGAATGTAAATCGGCTTTGTCTAATGGGTCGCCACACAGAGGGACGAACAAAAGAAGAAGAAAATCGACAAATATTATCGAATCGCGTTCGAGGGGTAGAAAAGTTCCAGCAACCGCTGGGACGGAATTGTTCGGGAATAAATTTTCGCATACCGCGAACAGTGCAAAGGGTTCACGATGACAGAGGGGGTTGGCTGGTCGTTCAATCGAACAGACGTTGCCCACCGCACCCTCACCTTTGGCCCGTGGAGTGGCGGTCAGAGTCGCGGGTGGTTGCAATAAGGGATGACATTCTCTTACGTCTGGAACAAAGGACAGGCACACCGTGGCCCCGGCCGAATGTCAGGAAGTTCCATTATGCCTTCCGCGCAATCCAGCTTCCCCCCTCAAGACGTTCGCCCACGAAGCCGGGCTAGCTTGCACACGCCACGCGATACACAGAGATGGAGAAATGTTGCCCTCAGCTCCTCGAATGTTTGTTCGCGTCGCGAAGTTGCTTATAAGGCTATTGCTGCCCCGAGAGTGTCACGATGAATCGGATTCAAGCGAATCGATAGTCGACGAATCCTTTGATCGCCTATGGAAACGTTTGCTTAGGGTAGCGGTGGCTGTTTCTTGGGGTTAAGGGAACAGAAGGGGTTGATTTTCTTGGCTGCGTGACACAGCATGATAGCTCGTTTTTGGGGATAGAGGGGATTTGGAGCAAAGGGGAAAGGGTTGATAGTCATTAGTGAAATCGATACAGAGGGAATGATTGGAATTTTTGTTTCTCATCGCGGATCTAATTAATTACCGAGGTTTCCTCGAAGACGAGTACAGCGGAGAGGATCGGTCTGAGGAAATGAATTTTCCTCGCTGCCGACGATTACACCCACCCTTGGTGAACGAATTAAGATTCATTTCATCAGAGACGTGGCGCGGAATTTATGCGCCAATTATTTGTCGGACCGGGCGCCTCGGCAAAATTAAAGCAGAATTAAAATCTCCTTCGTGTACCGTGTTTCTATTCCTCTCTGTCGTTTGCAGTCGTGTTCCCCATAGTCTGATTAGGGGCAGGCATTACCGTTCGAGATTAAAACGAATCCAGAGCGTCCACGATTACGCGAACATTACGGAGAAGCGTTTCAATCTGCCGGTGCAAAATATATTACGTCCGCAGATGGTAACTTCAGTTTCCCGGGGTTTCTCTTTTCAACCGTTTATAAACAAGCGACCGTGACGTTTCCGTTGGTCTTCTTCGGTTGAAATTCTCGGCTTGAACGCGACGGAAAGGTGCATCAATTTGTTGCCTCTGAATTCATTGCGGTGACAAGGAAAAATTTCTCTTCCCGCGCGTTTCTCTTGCTCCGTTATTTTCAAACGGGCACGCCAGATATTGCCATCCCGCAGTCGTGAATTGTGCATTTCACCGCGCAACGTTGTTGCAAGGAAAGGGAAGAAGTGTTCAGGGGATGCATGCATCACGAAAAGATGCTGATCGTAAACAGCGCGATTGGGCGTGCACGACTAAATAGAAGTTAAAAATCGACGGAGAATTTACGGCACTTGGTTGCTCGTTAGCTGCAGCTGCCTTAAAACGTCCAATTAATCATTAATATCAGCGATGGAAGGGGTTGCACACCACTCGCCTTCCCGTTAGAGCAATAACATAATTTGCAGCTGCATAAACAAGGCTTAGCATGATTTACTCGCCCGACTTCGCGTGCACGGCAAAACGCGTAAGCCTCTCTTAATTCCGCGCCAACAAAACGAAGACTCAGCGTGCATCAGCCTGTTTGAGTGCGCCGATGCTTCCATTTGCTGGTCGTTGTTGCACCGTTCAACAATTTTTACCGGGTATTCGAAAATTAAAGGGCTCCTCGTGCCATTTCGTCATTCCCAATTGCATAATAGTATTTGCATACAATTAAACACAACATTGCGAGATAAAAGTAAAATCCTCAGATTAAATCTTGCAAATTTACCTTGCGCGTTCCTTCGCGCAGAAATGAAGTTCTCGATATTTTATGGCGCTATATAGGTAATTCCTAGGCAACGTGTGCACGAAAAATAAGGAAATGTGGAGTGCTTGTTTAACTAACGCGCGATTCCAGCGAATTCGACAATTCGTTCAGTGCGGACACTAACGAGCGCCAATATTTGTATCCGTAAATCACGTGCCAATGTTTGCCTCGTTGCCGGCAACATTTACCTTCACGGAAACTTTTCCAGCCGCCGAATTTCCTTCGCCTGTACAGCCAATTAGAGGCGCCCGTAAGCGGCGTCTGCCGCGCGCCGATCAGACCGTTCTGACATCCAGGAAATAGTTTTGCCGGGACTTTTGCGGAGTCGCGGCTCCGCGCATTGAAGAAAGACCGGAAGAAACTTAAGAAACCGCGTGCATCTCGAAGGAAAGTCGAGGGGAGGATTATTAATTATTCGTCCCGAATTGTCGACCGTGGAAGAATCCCATTTTACTCGGGTACTCCCTTCGGGAACTTCCAGGATTTTCTTTCTATCGTTGCCAAGCTTAATTAACCCCGAATCGGGAAACTAGGAGGAGAGTTAAAGTTATGAAATCTCGATGACACCGCGCCTCGACCGGTGAAATTCCTCGATCCTTTCCCCCTTAACCTGCTTTTCATTCCAATTTTCTTAGATCTTTTATAGGTCGATGGCGGGATAATGGCCGGTTAAGCGTAGGACTCCGCTCGACCCGCGTTAGAGAAACGGTTTGTCAGGGGTCGAAAATCTTTCGGGGAATAAAAGATATGGAATCGATACCGCCTCTTATCGGAACATCGAGCTTGAAGTCTACCTTTCTCCTCGGGATGACGCTAATGTCTTGATAATTAGTCACTTACGAGCCGCAGAGATTCTGGTATTAGCGCCATTCAATTCTTACCTGAAACAAATAAAAAAATCGTATTTAGTTATTATTATCTGGAAGTTCTTCTTCCGTGGATGTTCGCGCAGTAGAAGCACACGAAACTTGCGTAATTGCGGAAATTCAAATATACATGCGCAGGAAGAGATAATGCATTCGGAGGTTTGGGATTCTCAACGGAATCGATGAGATAACACCCGAGGCAACTGTAACGGGCTTGGGCGTAGATTTCTGGGGAACAACGCGTTCATGTTTAAACGAAACCGGAGAACAAGAAGACGAGATTTACTCTCGTACGTGGCACGAACACGACCAGGCAACGTCACGAAGATACTCAAATTTGAGGCACTGCGCTGCGCCGCCTGTGTGTGTGTGTGCGTGCAATAATACCGCGTTGCAAGGTTTAATTAACCTCGTAGCGTCCGTGGCTTAATTTCTTGTGCGCCTCCGCGGAATAATTACTGCAAGGATATTAAAAAGCTCGCGGAAACAAGGGCGGATGCTTCTCTGTCTGAAAAGGTGAATCGCTTGTTGTCACAGAACAACAACGAGAGGTAAATACGAGCGTCGCAACAGAGTTTTCGCTCGTTGACTTACGGTTGCCGAATCGAATTAGTTACGCGAATTCTTCGCTCTCCAACTTCCTTCCTATTGTGACGTTTTCTCGTTATGTAGGAATGACTCGTATATAAATACTCTGTGAAGTGGTGTGTTTTTTTCTTCTATCTGCGACGTGCCTTTTTTTTTTGTCAGTGATTGAAGAAATTGTTGGTCTAATGTAAAATTAATAGTAGCCCCCTCGACCAAGGGTACTTTATGCTACTGAAGAGCTCTAACATTTTTTTTTTTATCCCTTTCAAGCATTCTTTCACAGCATCTGTACATTTTTTTTCTCCTTTACGGCAGTAGTTCACATTAATTCCTACCATTTCGGAAGACTTATTTTTTAAAATCATTTTAAGCGTGACCCCTTTCCTTTCAACGCTCTTGATACCTTGACTTGTTGCGCGGGGCACGTCTGAAGGAATTCGTTTCCGAATTATCATTTTGAAGTTTCAGGAATTCTGTAGAATTTTTCCACTTCGCCAAACGTTGAATTGAGGACTTGGAAATTCGGAATTATCAGGTTTCAGAGCTCAAGGGAAGTACACTTAATGTGCACACAGGAGTCGTGTTTAATTCGTAGCAAATTCAACGACTAAACGACACATAGAATAATAACTCTAATGCTAAGATCCTTCCTGCTTAAGGGAAGGGGACTAGAAAACTCGTTAATTCGCAACTGATGGACAGAGGGGCGAGCTCTGAAGCCTTAACGAAGCCCCAAGATTTTCACGAGCCATCGAAGCCCCGATTTAAGCCGGTCCGCGGAGATCGCGAAGGGAAGCGGACTCGAGGGAAGAAGTTGAAAAGGATTCTGCTTTTCAGATTACTCGAATAATGTTCGCGCTTTGAGTATCCGTTTCTGCTAAACTTAACTCATCCCCATGGCGTCTCGGCGCAGCTGCAAAAAGCGGAAAACACTTTGACGGGGTAATATTCGAGTCCCTTTTCGTGTCGGTTGCGCAACGAACTTATTAAAACGACGCAAATTATGAGAGAATTCGTAACAAAATTTCCCATTTCGAGGGAAATTTCATTCGAGTACTTTGTTGCAATAGAATATTCGTTGAGTGTATCCTTTTCGCACAATCCATTTATAATTTATACCTTCGTCTCCAACAATCTGTTTTCCTTTTTTTTTCTCTACATTTTACTAAGCTTCCTTTTCAGCCACTTCCTCGGATTAATTTCACTCTGTAGGCTGAAAAGAGCTCGGGATCTATCCTGCTGGTATAATGGCGGACTCCTCGAGGTTTGTACCATTAAACCAGGCCAGGAAAAAATATATCATCGAATCGTGGAACGTACGCCTCGTTATTTTACGACAGGAAAGCGCTCCTTCGAGCTCTTTGAAGCCGCAATTCCTTCACGCTTCCACCGACATTTTTTTCTCCTTCTTTTAACTTCCATCCATCGCCTTGAACCGCCCAAGGCAAACCATTCTGCCAAAAGTGAAAGGAAAAACACGGAGGAAGAAAACAAAAAAAAATAGGATCCAGGCAACACCCTAAAGGTCTGCCGTCGAATATGCCGCGTTCCTCTGCAATCCTTTACCCTTTGTACGCGATTTCTGCTCGCACATGCGTCGCAGAAACGCATTACAAAGTGGACGCGTGGTAGATCCAAAGGACCACTTTCGACTTCCCTCGGTTTCCAGACGCTGAATTGCAAAGGAGACATGAGATTTTCGTTGGTACAAATGATTTTTTTAATGCTTGCTATGTGCTTCTTCTGATATTCCGATTGCAGGTGATGGTTAATAGATAAATTCATTTATCCGGTAAGAGTTACTTCTCCTTCAATATTCGACGAGGAAGTAGAAAGGTCTAAACTACTTGGAAGTTGAATCGCGAGGAATTAAACATTCGTCCTGCTTTCAATCCTCCCAAGCGAAATAAGCATTCCGCTTAAACGGAGATTAGGAAATGTTTGAGAAAATACCACCGATCGGATTTGCCTGTGAAGACGAGAATCGTGGCTTTCGCGATCGCTGAATTTAAAACGGTCTCGGCACCGGCGTAAACGTAAACGTGATTGGATTATCCCCTTTTCTCTCGCGCGAAACTTTCCACCTCGTAAAATCCACGCTGACGTTAACCCTTTAACGCCCGACCAAGTATTTCACACCGATACTGTTTGATACGTTTCCTAGCTGAAGTTCAATTTCTCGGTTAAAATAAATCGTCCAGAGTCTGGAGTATTATTGCCAGGACAGCACGTCACTTACCAAGCTTTCTACACGTTTTAGTGTAGGTGTATGAGGTTGTCCTAGTTTGCTTAAGATACGTCGCACCAGCGCTGTCTTATTCTACTTAAACGCATATGGAATGCTCGCTGCTATATAGCAGTTAAGGGCACGGCTGACCGACATTGACCTATTCCACTTATTTCGCCTTATTTTAAGATCGTGTTTAACTGGGGCTTGTACCTAATATTTCCGGTCGCATCCGTGGCTGATCGAGAGATAACTTATTACAGAATAGAGGATATGCTTGTGCAAGTTTTCCAATCAAATTTAAACGATCCTCCTTTCATTAGTGTGTAACAAACTCTTCGTCCAGAAGGTACATATGTTTGTTCGAAATTTATCGAATTTGGCGTCGAATGTCGTCGCAAGAAAAAGTTTCGAGAAATTTCGCGGGAGATTCACCTCTAACTAATTCGCTGGCCGGGTTTCCGTGCCGAGCGTGGTTAATCGTCGGAATGCTAGCCGCTTAGAGGTCCAGGCTGCATGGAAAAACAGACGACCTTGCTTCTTGCGGTGTCCCGTCGCGCCCGTTTCACTCGGGATATAAAACCACCCCTTTAATCTCTGTTACACCAGCGAGAGGGTGAAGTCCGCGCGAGGCGTTTATTGTCGAGACTTGGCCAGCCCCTCTGAACGCTTCAAATACCATCTCCATCCAGTGTGACTGCCGCCGTCGCGTTTAGGAAACCGCGAATAGGCGTTTTTACAATTGAACGACCGTTTCTCGGTGGTCTTTTAACGACGATCCAATTTTACGATCGGTTTAAACGATCCTCTGGTTATTTCGAACATGCTAAACTACGGACCGCCAAATGCCGCTGGAAGTTGTGGAAAATTATTGCAAATCTTCTCCGCGCTCCATGGTATTCGTGTCAACGCCCGCGCGAGAACGCTCGAGATATTGCATGGCTCTTCATTTGTCGTTGCCTCGAAATAATTGCAGTATCAGCAGTAGCGACGTTTTTCTTTCCTCGAGGTGATTTAATTGAATTAAACAATTTCGCCGGACGGTAAACAGGAAAGATATTAGAGCCTCGCGATATTTTAATATTCGTATGATAAATTGCGCGCGGGGAATTTTTTATCCTGGGATTTTCGGCTTTTAATCAATTCAATTGTGTACGAGAAATTTCTATCGGGGAATAAATTTGAAAAGACCGTCGAAATTCCAGGAAAATTATCACGCGCATAAATTACGCGAGCCAATAATCCGTTCCTAATAATAAATTCAGCTTCACCCCCGCGAAATGTACGGCGATCGTGATTTCAATGGAGCGAAGAATCTAGCCGACGTGAATTGCCGCATTTTTAAGGTTTCCAAAGGTGGCTGGAACCGTGATGGAAATTTTCATCACAGCGTGATTGGCCCGCGATACGTTACACCGCGTGCGCCTCTTTGTGACACTAATTGAAGCATCGTAATACAATTTTGATTCAGAGAGCACTGTTGTTTATTCTATGATACATGGCAATGCTCATCAATACCTTCTTGATTAATCTGCATCGGTGAAATTGCTCGGTAATTGTTGTCCAAACTCGATTCTTTTAATACCTCATTTAACTCTTTCAAGATAAGCCGCGCATAAGTTACTTCTTCTTTGTCAACATACTGCAAATAGTGTACCACTTTGCTTCTTAATGCCTCGTATCTTTCCCGTTCAAATAAGTAACTAAATTAACAAATATTTGCAGCGAAAAGAAACCCTGGAGTATTTTCACAATTATCCTAACAATATCGACAGATTGCCTTCGTTAATATTAATGTCATTATTATCGTTGAATTAAAATACAAAATGAGCAGCTAATAAGGTCGCATTCTCTCGCCCACTCTCCACCGATCCGACGCTCACTCTCTTTGTTCTGCGCACAATTATCGCGATCGAATGGCTCGATAATTGAAAAGCTGCGAGGCGAATCAACCGCCAATCATGCTAGGGACGCGAGCAACACATGGACAGCCGTGCGCTCGATCCTGAACCCGTTCCAAAGCGGCGATCAAGTTCCATTAATTAAAGCCCACCGGTGGTCGTCCGCGTTCGCTCGCCGTGCCCCGTGTCACGTCGATCCAGCCCGGAAACTTTTCACGCAGTAACCCCTTCTTCGCGATGTCGCGGGCGAACGATGTCGAACGACGCATCGTCCGATCCACGGATGTTTCGTGGTCGTCCAGAGGCTTCTGTCCCGGTCGCGTGAAACACGCACCCCGGTTCCAGAGTTGTCGTTTCGAGTCCATTGTGTTTGGACAATGAACGGATACACGCCGCAACGCGGCGCCGCTTCGTTCCACCAGGGGTTAATCACGGCGACTCCGCCCTCGATCTTGCACAGCTTTGTTACACGGATGTGGTCATGCTTTTTTCCCGTGAAGCATAACGACGACGTACCAGACGCTCGATATTGTTTCGCGCAGATTGCGTAGGCGATTCTCGTACGGTAATTTTTAATTCATATTTAGGGCTGAGGCAGGTGTCCACGCTAATAACAGGAACTAGCTTTATCTGATAGCGACGCGACATCGGACAAAGTTAATGTATCAAACTGCAACGAACATTGCACGATAATGATCGCGAAATCACGGATATCGGGCAAACGTTTCATTATAATTGCACGGCAACGGTGTAGATCAGCAACGTTGCTGCATAAAATATGGAATAATCAGTTTCAATTTAACCGCAGCCGCAGAGAATACACATTTTCCCAATCCTCGCCGCGGCATCGTCCAAATATCCAGCTCGCAATTCCACGGTACGTCCGTCGTATTAATAAAGCAGACAATGTCACGAGACTTGGCTTTTTGCAAATTTGGAATCCCGCGAGGTGGGATAATCCTGGCTGAATGCACGTGCGGCGAGGAAGAAAAACGAGAGCACCCGGGAACAAGCGGGGGGTTGAAGTGGTGGACGAGCGAGCATCGTCGCTGTGAAACTTTTCAATGGGGTAGGACAGGTCGGGCAGCGTCCCTTTTCCATCCCTGTTTTCTTCTTCCCTTTGATCGACGGGCGCAAGCTTTTATTTCCACGAGATAGGGGGCGAAAGGGGAAGGGAGAGAGAGAGGCAGGGAGAATGTGATCGAGGAAGCACGCTTTTAACCTACATCTGCTGTTCAATCGCCAATTCGAATTACGCCACCGGTACAATAGTCTTTGTTGCATCTCTCTGACGAGCTCGTCCCACGGATCAGCGTTTCCACGATTTCCCACTGTTGTTTTGATGCCCGACCCCGACCGATATACTGTGTCTGTTCGTTCAATGTTCGGAAAATTGCAATATGAAATGTGAAATTTGCTGTGGAATTCGGTTCGACATTCTTGGGCTTTCGATGATTTCGAATTATCAATTTTAAGAATCTTTGTATACCTTACGCTGGTATAAATTATTTTATTTGCCTTTGCTTCAAATTGTCCGCTATTTATAAATTGTGCAGGAAGAATGGCAGAATTAGGAGAGGCGCCAGAAGTAAGAATTTTCTGCAAAATTATTATTATCATATTTGGTACAATTTTTTTTTACCGAAAAAAATAATATATCCCGTTTTTTTCGCAAATTCCACCGTTCACCATTTGAACAGAAACGAACACGGCCTGGGCCTTTTTCGAAAAAGAAATTGGAACAATGTACAGTCACGTAAATCCCTGTACACGTTTCCCCACGCTTCTCCATGTTCATCTCGTTCTCCATTAATCCTACCACGGCTATTTACTCGCATTAAAAAATTACCGGCGGCCGTTCGTTGTCCCTGGCTCGTGCAGCGACCGGATAAAAGAGAATCTGTGTACCCGATCGTTCAAAATGAACGGGTTCGTCTCCTCGAACTGTCACTCTACACGCGTGTATCGCGATGCAGCCTGTTTGCAATGTAAACGGCTTATCCGCTCGCGTGCTATTGACAACGGCAAGTGGAGTCAGAAAATAGACGGATGCTGGTACCGTGTGGCCAGATTCGAGAGGTAATCGTGGCGGCTGATGTCACGTGTTTTGTCATTATTATCTTTTATCAAATTTAGAACGCGGCAGCAGTAATGATAATGATAATATAGAATAATTTCGTGCTGCAGTTATCTTTTGATTGATTGCAAATGCGGGATTATCTTTCATTCTCGTCGATGCACAACATACTTGAAAAAGCAGAAATATATTTTCACCTCAGCTTAGCGTTGAAAATTTTAATTTACGGAAAAAATTTTTTAATTTCATTGCGAAAATTTATTGCTCCATCGTTTCCAGTGAAAGGAGCGCGACACATCGCGACAACTTGTCGCCGATGAAGCGATCAGGAATCCAGGTGTACCGCAGCAAGCAGGAGTCGACTTCGATCAACAGGTACGACAGTGAAAGTATCAATTACGAATCTATTCGAGGTGCATATCTTCCCCTTTGCTATCGACTTATGAACAGCATTAGACACATTCCCGGACGCTCGTGAAATTATCGACGTTTCATGACGCCTCCGTAATTACGTCGATTACTAATAACACGCCAGCGTAATTGTCGATTAAGTCACCTGAATAGTTTATAAATGATTGCCGATGAATGGAGAATGTCTGTGCATGAGGTTTCTTATTCGATATCCGATAGAAAGGACTCGCTGGTAGATTTCGCGTGCTTAGAATAATTTCTCGAAGAGTTTTACGTTGTCAACAAATCTCCGTACGATCTCTAAAGATTCCTGAGACTTTCGAGCTTTCGCAGTCGTTGCAAAATCGCGTCAACGTTTTCTGCTGTATCATCAGAGTCGCTAATTGATATGAACGAAATCGTGCACCAAATACACCTGAACGTACAGCTGTCTGTGCAAGATAACGTTGATGCAAATGCAGACGGATGAAAAGTCGAATTGGATCGACGCATGATTCGAAACGAATAACAATAATCCTGACACTATCGTGCATGTATATGCATCTTCGATCGGTTTCATCCACGGATGATCCTGCTTCCAATTTCAGTTCCAATCGGTCAGAAGGATGACAGGCCCGTGATACACGCGCGACATGTTCGTTCCTAATGCTGTTTACCGGTCGACGACAATGGGATTGCGAGGGTGCCCATCGCGCTGATTAGTCGTTGCTGTTCGTTTCCGTGACAGATCGTTGGTTGTTAAACGGTAACCTGTTTCGTGACAAGCTGTGACACGATCTTAGCATTATATATTTCGTTGTTATTTGGCTACGAAATAAAATAATGCGCGTCGAAATAATTTCTACGAATTCTAAATAAATGAGGAAACAAACGGACCGGTCTACGCTAACGATGCACTTACCGAATAAATTGTGCACCGCAGGTAAAGAAAATGCAAGGGGTATATTCGTTTTTAATGAAACGAGGGACGTTTAGTCATTTCCTTTTATTCGATTCGTACAGTAACGCTGAAAGTGCCTCGGCCTTCTACATTTTTAATTACAACCACTCTCCATTACACACCCCTTTCGCAGAAACTCTAGCCAGGTGTTAACGCTCTCCCTGCGATGGTAACGCGGCTGTAAAAACTTCATAATCATTCGGTCTCGTGCAATTTTCGTCTACCTGGTGAAAGCTACAGCTCTCGCCTTTCGCAAAATGACCAAAGTCGATTGGCTTCGTTGCCATCTAAGTGCGACAAGACGCCAAGAACAAGGGGTTACCGATGTCACGCGTGTTCGTTGCTCGCGAGAACGACGTCGTGGATCCGCTGACGCCGCCTCGACTTCATTTTTTCTCCGGTCTACCATTTCACAAAGCTGTGGCGGTCGTTTTAAGCTTGCCATTGTCCCACGTCGAGACTGGCAAACTGGAGACGAAGGGAAACAGGGAAGAAGGGTGGGTGATGTCGAGGACGAAGTTGAAGGGAGTCGAGTTTCCAGGTGGAATAACTTCGTTAAGATGGACTGTATTAATGCCGGGGCAACTTTTCTAAAGAAGATCCGAGACACGAGCTTCGCGGAAATCGCCACAAGAAAATTACTACTGGCTTGCGATTCGAACAGTGGGTGTGGTCGCTTCAAATTAAACAATTGCTTGCATCGACACATTTAATTTAAATGGGCAAGATAATTTTGTACGTGAGCGATGGGTTGCAGGAAATGGACGTGTGCCGGTGCGCGTTGTACGATTTTTTTTTTCAGCCAAGAAAAATTATTCGTAGAAGCAAAGAAGGGCAAAGACAGAGTGGCGGAGACGAGAAGAACACGTGGACCAGGGAAGAACGAGAGGAATTCCGTTAATTGAACACCCAGTGGATACCCGACGGATGTGAATGCTTACACTCGACGCTCAGATAACTCTGGATCCAACTTTAATCAAATTACATCCGTGACTCGCTGTTTCCCCACGGCAGAACCTTTCTGATCGTTTGGCTGAATCACTTGGGTCCTGCTCCAAATACACGAGTATTTGTTGCAAGAAGCCTAGACTTTTAATTAAAAATTCTACCCCTACCGGGGGGGGTGGAATCCGCGCTATCCGCGACAACTGTTTTTATGTCAGCATCGCTGATTTCCGATTTTACTCTCGCCCCTTTACGATGAAATCCAGATTATTTCCACGCAAAGTTTCCTGTACAAGACAAATCATTCGTTCCCATTGCGTTTGCGTCGTTTTACATCGAAAATAAAGATATTCTGTTAGGCTGCTCATTCCTCGTTCGGGCAGGCAATATTTTCAACCGTTTCGCCAATTCGAAAACAAATCGGAATACTGGTCTAATTAATCGCGGACCCATCGACCGGATGAAACCGCATTGCGACAGATTAGAAAGTAAGTGGATTCGGCGATACAAAACCCGGCAATTAATTGCGGAGCGATTTGTAGAGGGTGGGCGGCGGGGGGTGTACAATTATTATTTAGCTAATCTGATTAGAGTCGCGCCTGACTGTCGCAATCGGACGATGGATGTTTCACGAGGTCAACACTGCCAGACATTTCAACGCGTCCGTATCTAATTAAATATCCCCTTCTAATGAACGATCAGCGAGCGCCAGTCCAATTATCTCGGATAGAACAATTCGAAGATCATACGTTCTAATTGTAACCTCCGCCCATCGGGAATTCTCACGTCGAGCTTGGACAAAGAGTCTGATGATTATCGATGCGTTTATCAGAGGCTTGGATCGGGCCAGTGTGACTCTGGAATAGTTCCCCTGGAGAATGGAGATTGCGGTGAAAGGAAGGGAATTCATTGAGAACGAAGTGGAGATCTTCTTGGAAGTGTAAATTCACACAAGTATACATTCGTTTCTCGGCTCTAAGTTTCATTCTCGTCTCTATCCTGTTAATAATTTATCGCTTCCCTTTCCCCTTAATATCTGATCAGTTTTTGCGCTTATCTACTTTGTTCATTACCTCTATCCTTAACTTTGCTCGATTCATACAATTCTATTTGATTCATAATTGATCTATTCACAATACTATTAGCTGCATTTATTAATAGTTTTCGTTATATTGTGCACTGTTTCTCTTTCTCAATTGGGACCTGGTATTTTGCTATTTCCCCGACGTCGATGCATTTGCAATTAAATTCAATGCACTTTCCATAATAATGAACAAGAGGGTAGTAGTAATTGCACTTCAATTGTTTCGAAGCAATCGTGCAGCTGCAATGTCCAGCGCTTTATAAAGTTCTCCGTGTTATTTACCAGCGTCTGAACCGATGCTGTATCGATCATCGTGCGATACGATTAGGTAAGCGTCGCTGACGATTATGGCCCCTAATGACTGCGTACATCCACTGCAACATTAAACGCGATGCATGGCGACGTGTTCGGTTCGTCCCGGGACGAGGGTAGAAACCGAGTCGGAACATTGTTCGGATAGCTGCTGGCGGTTCCAGGAGGTGACAAGTCTCGAACCGCGTCGAATAGTTTCGCAGTTGGGTAATGAACGCTGCAAACACCGGCGTGCCGCTTCGTTGTTGCTCGAAATTTATTGTGCATGCTACGCTTAATTATTTTGACGAACGGCGCATTATTCGGAGAGCCAAATAATATCTACGGCAATGGGGATAGAACTGTTCTTGCGTTATAGAAATCGTCGAGTTCACGTTTTATCGTAAACTACATAAGATTTCAGGTATCGGCATTTTTTCACAAATGCCTTGTATAAATCCTTTCTCCTGAAGCCGACACATTGTTGCAAATCAGAGCCTATTAAATTCCCCTTCGTCTCATTGAACGAAAATTTCTGGTTCCTTCTCGTCACCCAATACCAAAGCCTACACGAGGCACCTTTCCGACTAGCGGGAACGAAATTACTCGACAGGCGGAGTAGGATGCGCGAGATAAATAGAATGTTTCTTTCTTCGCGAGCTTCTTCGCGCGAGCTCTATAAATTCAGAGGGATGGGCGGCTTGGCCGGTATTGCGTTATGCCAGGGTGCAATAAAACGTCCCTCTCCCTCTCGAGGAGGGAGAACATAAATTACGCTTGGTACGTTGACAGCAAGACCCGTAATATCGGTCACGCCTATCTTCCCCATTTGCAAGGAGGAGACAACTCCTGCGAAACGTTGGTTAGTAAAGTGTAAGCCAATCTGCTTTGCTGCGCCTATCCTCTTGTTTCTATTCAGAAATTTGTATGCAATATACAGAACAGGAATTCTTTTAAATAATGGTAGGTGTTGATGCAGCTTCTTTATTGTCATCACTGTTACGGCCACTTGGCGTTTATTATAGATGAATGGTTTTTTTCAAGCGTCTAATATACCAGCGGTCGAGCCTTCAATGCTTGGAATCCAACATATGGATCCTGAGACGCTTTTTTGCTTCAGCAAGATCGTAATTGATCTTCTTGCGACTACGCGACAAGTTTATGAAATTCTGAACCGGCATACCGCTATCGCGGCGCTGATACACGTTGGAAGCTGCTCGAGGACACGTTAGGTAAATTCCACGCGGAAATTCTAAATGGTTCGACGACGCCGACGATGATTTATGCGGCTTCCTGGTCGACGCGAAGTCACCGTAATTTAGGTTTCTCTGTAGGTATCCAAGGAATCGATCGCTGGCAAGTGCACGTAAGCCATCGTGATCTAATCAGTGGAACAAGTATAATACTCTCCGGTTTTCAATAAAGCATTCTAAATGGTTGAGCAATTAAGTACAAAATTAATCAAATCGAGTCAGTAAAGTCCATAAACATGAAACGATTGCGCGGTTACAAAACCATTATTACGAATCGCTCGCGAAGAACCTTTCCTTTCCCAAGGAAGACTCTCGAGTGAAAGGAAGAAGGGGAGATCGGTGTTCTAATACAAAAAAACAACAAAACATTTACATCTTAACATTTCCAACAGTTTCTCTCCAACGGTAGAACTCTCATTGCCGATTAATATCATCCCATTAGCTCCTATCGAATCGCACTTCTTCAACCGTCGTGTCACGTTAATTCCGCGAGCGGATTAAGCTTGCATCACCGCGACACCGGTCAGAATTAACGTTGAATAATATCCGTACACGGTCGCCACTCGTCCTTTCACTCGCTTAATCTCATCCGGCGAGCAGACGCGGCCGCAGAATGGACCAGTTGTTGGATTTAAAGATTCCACAAGGCTCCTCGACCAGCTCCTTTCACCGTTCTCTTCCGAGAGGATCCTTCGTTTGCTCGTTTGCCATCGCGACGTATCATCCACGAAAACGAATACGCGAGCGTTCTCGTCTCACAGCATAGACGCCCTTTCGACAGATCGCTCGACTCCCTTACGATTCTATTGACCTCGCGTTCGTTTGCCCGATACCGGAAGATTCTACGCGGATGGACGACACGATCCAGGAAAAAGCTCGCGCGAGTTTCGTCGCTGGGGCGAGGAGAAATTTTACAACGAGCGTAAAAGTTCGAGACGTTCGTACGTATGGAAGCTGTCTGGTTTTACAGCCTCTCTTCGGGTTACAACGATTCGTCCCCTTCGCATCGGGGTAGAATGGAGAGGTCGTTCGCCGACGGAGTTCGTGGGATGTTGCCCGGGTAATTTGAATTTGACAATTCGTCGAGTGAAATTTCTCCGCGAGGCAAAATTGAACTGGGTACTCTACGGCGAGTTGAAGTTGGATGGAATAAGCGCAGTCTTGCTCCTCCGTTCCTTTTGCCGGCTTCTTTGTTTTAACGGGAAATCTTTAGTTGGCTTGTGTCGCTCAATGTAAACAGTCGATTTATCTTTCCTCGTCTCTCTGGGGTCGTGTGTTACCCGAATGGATTTCGGATTCGAATCATTCGCAAACGCTGCGAAGCAGCGGCGGCAAACTGGATTGTATACACCGTGGTTGAACCTACGTAATGATTTGTCAACTAGCGCAGAACGCAAACGTGAGCGCGATCGTCCGATTCCATCGTGGCTGTGCACCGACGGTCCGTTTCTACTGCGGTGCTCGCGGATAGACGCGGCAAATGCCTCTGTCTCGTTCCCTCTATTTCTTTCTCTGTGCGTGCTGCCGCCGTTTGCCTACATTGTAGGAAGGAAAAACGCAAAGTGCCCTCTTTTTGAACGTTTCCATGTGTTCCACGTTATCTAGAGCAACGCTGGCGTGCAAACATTTGTTTTTTTCTCGCTCATTCGTCCGTTTGCGGAATATCTGTAATTCACTTTGAAGCTAGCTAATCGGACCGTTCGTTCGCGAGCGTCTGGTATAATTAGAGGATTTTCGGTAGTCGTTTCTTCGTTTTTATTTAAACCGGTCGTTTCACGCTTTGTTACTTTTATATTTCGTGGCTAATCAATTAGCTACCTTTCTTGCTAGACGATATGGTTTTTACACAGCTTCTGGCTGTTTCATAAGTTTGGAAATTCGTAGACGATTTCGATCTATCGTCGGACGCGGCACATTCCCTTTCGTACGTGGACGAAATTTAATTAGACTGTATGCAAATGCGCGGCTCCGGGGGAGGTTTGTCCTTTTGTCGCGATCCTTTGAACGTAAATTGCCGCCAGAAGTGGCTGCGCGATATAATGCTAAAGAGGACATGCATTATACATCAGAACGGCCGGCAGAACGCATCTCTAGGTATGTACGTAATACGTCATGCAAAATATTACACGCAGAGCCCCCCCCATGATATTATCGTTAGGTTTTCCCTCGCACTTCCGTTTATCTCGAAGGCAGTGTAAAACACAGCGAGACCAACGCACCTCTGAATTCCATTCAGAGGATACAATCCAGAAGGACAATTTCGCCAAACAGAAATATTCCCGGTAGAAAAGAAATTGCTCAACTAGTGCGAAGCTCGAATGCAATTGCGACTTTCACTCTTCAAGTACTCTCTCCTTATCACTATCCCTTTCGCGCGAAATAAAAAGAAACGAAGAAGAGTACACGAGGCACTCGCGCTGCCTTCTTTGCCACGTCGCGGAGGAACGTGCCACGATTCAGTAGGAACTCGAAGTACCAGCACGGTCTTTCAAATTCTCGATTATACCACAAACAAACGAGAACGTCGGCTCGAAACCGTCAAGAAATCGTTGGAGAACACCTCGAAGTTGTGCGCCAGCGCGAACAATTTCCAGGAACCCTTGACGTTTACACCTGGTACCCTTTATCACTGGCAGAAAGCACGAGAAAGACCCCCTAACGTTAATTGCAGCCGCAGAGGAAATCCGGGCATGTTCAAATCAGGCTGACTTTCCATGTTAATGTTCGCCTAATCGAATCAGCGCTCGCGACGAGCGTGCGTTCGCAGCGAAACTCTCCTGACGAGAGCGGAATTAATTGGCTGGCTCTGTTTGGCAAAGAATTCGTAATCGTGATCACGAGCGTGTTATGCGAGAAAGACGCGGCTGAGATTCGAGGGTTTAATTAAACGTCGAGTTACACCCAGCCTCGGAACGATGATATTATTGCCCCCACATCGGTCGCTATGCTAATGAATTTTGCTTCGCGTCCTGGCGATGGCAGGATTTATCAAAAGGATATTTGATAAAAGTTTGTTGGACCGATCAGTTTCCCGACAGTTGGATTCTCTTGCCTCAAATACGCGATAGAAGAATTGTATAAGTATATATCATATAAAATGAAGCAAATATAACCCTGTACAAGAAGAATCGAAGAGCACGGCCGACCTTTTTGCAAACAGTATACTCCCTGTCAGATGTCTCAATTTGTTCTCCACGCAAGGCAGCTTAGAAAGAAATATAGACTCGAACATGAGGTACATGCGTCAGAACGGTATCAGATCATCGATCAAACGAACTTGACAGGGGATTCCCCTTTTTCTTAAAGTACCAGTTGAACGGTTCGTGAGTGGGAACGATTGGGAATGTCCAATGGACGTGTGTGTCGCAACGCTTGGCTCGTTAAGTAACATGAAAAAGGAACGGGGAGGCCGAATCCGCGATCGCCTTTCACAAATCATCCTCGCGGCCCCGTTCGTTCTCGAAACCGTGATCACGCTGCAACTGGAGGAATCCGGGAATACAGCTGGGAATCGGGTTCACGGATCTCACGGAATAATCGTCGACCGAGTTCGCATCGAGAAATCTTGAACAGGAGTTACCATATCCTCTATATCCTTCTGCTTTTCGATTCATTTTATGCACTTCTCGATTACGATTTCTATTCTATTCGGCAACTTGATGACAACAGATTTATGCGTGGAATCGTAGTACAAAATAGAATCGTTAATGGAAAGTTTCTGTTATCGAATTTGCAATCAGCGTGTGGTTTGTTTAATTATTAAAGTACATGTTTTAGAGGAATTTTGCAGTATTTCGTTAGAAATTAAATTGGCTGAATTACGTTTGATAGAATCACGTTCTCCTGCTTTGTTTTAAACGAATATGTCCCCTGTCGGGCATTACAATATTATTCCTCTTCAAATAGACCGAACTGCTTATCACGTTACACGGGACACCATTAGCCAAGCTACGTCAGACATCGCATTACGCTACTTGGAAATTCCAGCTGCCGGAATTAGCGAGTTTCGTCAAACTTGCGTATTCATGGAAATACTAACGACGCCGCCATTCAGCCGGCCCCGTCACGACGTCGTTATCGACTTTCTTGCCGTCAGGTCGCTTCCACTTGAAAACCCAAGCGATCCCGCATTCTCGATCAACTTTCGAACCTTCCCGCCGAAATAAATTCACCAATCTATCGGCCAATACACAATGCCACTGACCACTGTTGCGAAGTCGCAGTTATTTATTCGGATACGGGGTTGTTTTATAGCGAACCTCCAGGGGTTAATCGATACGGCCAAACTACTGAATTGCAGGCAATATTATGTTTAATAAAAAGGGGAACTATAAATTTCCGTTTAATTATTTGTTTCGTCTCATAAGAACTTTATTTTTCCTTTGCATTTGTGTAAAAGATATTTATTTTCCGTTTCCTTACTTTTAATGCTTATACTTGCTGTCGTAGCAAATGGTACGGCACAGTTCCACGATTAGCAGAGTTGAGATATAATCATTTGTAATTACAGTTGTACCTCGGAACGAGTACACAAAGAACTCGTTTAAATCGTACTCCTGAAAATCGGCTGCGTCGTTATCTCGATCTCCTTCGACCAGAGAAATCATAATCAATTACCGCGCTACGCATAATAGCATCCAGCGGGCACAGAATTAATCAACATTTTTTTTCTTTATCTCGTTTCCTGCACCCGCCGTATTCGTCGGGTTCGTTTAGCAGTTATTAAGAGCATTTTCATCGATCCCGATGGTTTCGTAACGCCGTCACGTTGTCATTATCGACGCCGTGAACGACACGATCGAACATTAAGCCTCGTTTGCCGAGCAGACGTGAGATTTGGCTGGTGTCCAAATGACGGCGCTTCCTTTCATGGCGTAATTATTAAAAGTGGATTAATCGCCAGTCAATGAACTACAATTGGTAAAGTCTCTTTTATTCCACGCGCCTGTTAGAGGCGGAACGATATTAAATTATATTATACATTCAATATCGATCAATTAGATTTCGCTACGATTTTCCGTTCAGTATAATAATTTGGAAACGAAAATGATTGCGAACGATAAGTTTTATTATTCCAATTTTAGCTTAGCTCCGAACTTTTGCCGCCCCTTTACTCAATTCCTTTTTCGTTTCAGAGGTAACAAAACGTTATCTCCGCAATGTTTTATCGTAAACGCAGGACCAGATTGTGCAAAATATTTTTTATAGAACGCACCGCATACGATTGCCATTCCGTTAAGCCCGTTACAATATCATTTTCCAGGTTTATTATACGCGTCAGTTCGAGAAACAGGTACTGACCGTGCGCGGAATCCGCCAGAAGCGATATTCTGCTATAGTTAATCGCCGCATTGACGGCTCGCAGGAGATAGTCGCAGTGAAAGGATCGTTCTAACGCGACGATCCAGCCGAAAGCTCGGCCACAATGTAGCCAAGCATCTCCGGTGAAAGGTAATAACGTGAGTTCGCCGCTACGTTTTTGCTCCTCTGCCCGGTTCGGATCGATCCCGCGCGGCTAGACGATAATTTGGACCTGCTTGCAGAGAAAGCGGCCACGCATTTCTCTCGCTCGTGTTGGGGAATCGCGATAAGATTGTTATCGCCGCGTGCATGATAACCTATTTTTTTTTTCTTTCATGGCGAAATGAGGCAATTTGATTAATACATATATTAATAGCGAAATGATTGGTATCAATGTAAATTTAAAAGTGAGAATATTAAGCGAAGTTGTGTTATTTCGTGATATTTGCGTGCAGGATTTTTCTTCAACTAATTTAATTGCCGTAAAAATCGTAGAGGAATAATTTAATAGGTCTATTTAGTGTTTATTATTATTTGTTAATTTTTGTTATTTCGCCAGTATTTTATTTGTCAGTGGGTCGTACATATTTGGACTCGCCATGCAGTAAGCACATCTGCGACCGTGGTTACGTGTCTGGCACATTGGGAAACGTAGGTATGTTAATTGGAAAAATTTGTAATTCGATAACACGAAACGAGTGTCCATTGGGTGGTGAAAGTTTCCGCGGAAAAAACGATCGCAAGTCAACCCACAGAATGCTTTTGCTCTTGCAATCGAATGCACGTCGCGATCGGAAAGAAAGTGAAACTCCTCGATAATGCCCGAAGCCTCGGTTCGTTTCGTAATTCCTCCAAGGAAAGAGGATCCGTTGCAATGTGAATTACAGTCTTCTGCGTTAGACAAATGGCAAGGAAACAGAACGGTTGAATGCAAGACACGACAGAGATAGGCTTGTTTTTATCAATTTTAATCTAATCAAGTAGATCGATACTCAGTTTCTCAAATACCATTAATTCTGATTAATTTAATGCACCCATTAATTAACCTCTTTCGAAAAATAAAGCCACATTCCAAAGGTCTGTTAAGTACAATACATTTGCGCCTCCAAACGTGTCTTAACGTCCACAAATTAAAAGACGCCGCAATTCCGGAATGTGAACCACTTTACTTTCCATGAATAACCATATGCTTGAACGCACAGGGCGTCCGTTGAACCCAGGATACTCGGTCCTTGTTTAAAAACTCCGTCTGAATAGCGCGTTGCAAAGATTCAGCAGGCACAATGGTCGCCTTGCCGGAATCACGAAAAAGCAACGATTGTTCGTCGTTCTCGCGAACGCAGACGTGAATCGTCTTCTCTGCGAAAGTTAAATGGACCGCTCTTAATTCGACACAATAGCCCCGGCAAGTAGAAACGGTTGAAAATTGAAACGCACGATGCGGCGTCGATTAAATTTATTAAAACAATTCGCATCGGCTGATCGACCACCCCCGTCCGTTGCGTTTCGACCACTCTGTACGATGGTATATTTCATTAACGCGTTCGCTTAATTGCTTTTTCGCTGGTGGCCAGGTTCAATGTAACAGCATTATTATTGTACAGACAAGAGAAACCGTAAAAATTGAAGGTTTCGAATTGCTTCCATTGAACGGACCGTGTAACGATTTTTGTTGTTGCTATACGTTCGCTGAGTCGGCGAACGCAAGTCAAATTTAACAGTTCGGTTATAAATATGTTTAAAAATGATGCAGTGAACGACAGTGAGAAGTAAAATTGAAATACCTCTCTAATTTTCAAATAAACGAGATTGACGAAAGCTTTGAAATATCTTTCCGGGGACTCTTATATTCGGAAAAGTCGAGTGGTTATATTGTTCGTCGAAACAATCATCCGTAAAGCAGAAACGTTCGGGACGAGCTGACAGTTCTTTCAGGACTGGCTGATCCAGAGAGAAACGTTTCTCTGTCGTCGAGAAACGTTTCAATGATCAACGACGGCGATACATAACGTTCTATCGGCCGACTGTGTTTTAATAGTCACCACGATTACACTGGTGGCCTTGTTACATACCTGTCGGCCTTGAGTTGCAGTATGCATACGCCCGGTGCAGCGAGGCGTTGGAGAAATGCTCGTAAAATTAACATAGCAAACGTATGCGTAATTGTTGCCTGCTCACCTGACATTTCAACGCAGTCGAACGCGTACCGCGGGGGAGGAATAAGAATTTTTCCGATTGCTGGGGGAGATTAATTTGGAGGGGTTGCTCGTGAATCTACCCTTTCAATCGAGGCGCATACGTTCAAGTATCCAAGACGGTGGTATTCAAGTATTCGCCCACCACGTTGCCGCCTGATAAACGTTTGGAAAATTTAATTTACAAAGCTGCGGCGAATCGCACAATTTTTCCCATCCGTAATCAAATCCACACGTGATAAATGCTGGCAGACAATCTTTCGATTCACGAAATGTCCATTAATAATATGCGACACGATAAAAGCTGTCTAACTGACCGTGTAATTGCGATTACACGCATACACAATCCTTTCGTTCCCTGCTGTGCAAAAGTTTTCCAATGAGAATTTCCGTTAGACGCCGTCGCTAATAACGTCGTTCACTTTCCACCGGAGGCACGCGACTTCTGTAAATGCTAAATAATCCACGAGACAACGGGAACGTAAGTTCAGATGATTCGTCACGTCGTTCGTGGTTGCCTTTTGAGAAGCGCGAAAATACGCGAAGGCGCCATGGAATTTGTTTCTCCCTGCGAACGAAGCAATATGCAAATAGCGTATCGCATAGGATTGTAGGATGTCTTGCTTTCAGCTCGCGACATGTTTCCCCGTTTTTCTTGACAAGAATTATGGCGTATCTCATAGCCCGACTGGAGGTTAAACCGTGTACTGACCAGAAGATAAGTTCTAACTGTACCGTTGGGAAAGTGGCTTTTAGACGGGAAAATTGATCGTATCACTGGATTCCATAAATATTTTGCAATGAGATACTCGATGAACTTTCAGTAAAGTTTGTCGGCCTATTATTTGCATTTAGAATTGTCTCCTTCGGCGATGATAGAACCAGCAAGATTACAATAGTAACAGGATTTAAATAAACCACATTATCACGATGGATAGAATAAGAATCAGCGATGTCAAGATACGTAGCTATTAAAGCCAAACCATGACAGAACGCGATCTACAAGTATAATGCCTGTGCGTGGATAAGCACTGTACATTCATATAAAATGTCACGCCGTTCTATTTCTACGCAGAATATTACAAATGCAATTATACTGTACGTAACCTTTATATTCCAGCAGGTCTACGTAAAATTCTATAAAAAGCAGCAGGTGTGGAAGCACCCCTTAACACGCGGTGTTTTTCATTGAGATAGCCAAGTAACAATTTTCATAATTAATATAAATGTATTCCTTAACAAACTTACTGTTAATTTCAGTTTCGTGGAAGGCACAAAATAATATTTAGGATGGTCATATCACATGTCGATAAGAAAATTAATAAATATATTACAGAGAGAAACATAAATTCGCAGGAAGATCCAAACATTAGTGGAATCCGTCTACACAAAATCCTGCCATTAGTTATAAGTTCGTGAGCAAAGCTGAAGGATTACGAGGCAAAACGAGTCGTCAAAGGGTGACTGCTCTGCCCCAGGTTCTTGTCCCTGTCTCTATTCGAAGTTCACCATACTGAACGCATAATTATCGTCGACCAGAAACTTTTTTTTTTCATCGTGACTCGGACTCACTAATGGCGACCCGGGGACTATTAATCAAAAAGCAGGGAAATGTGTTGAGCCCAAGTTGCGCCGTCGTTGACACGCGCAAGGTTCCACGAATAAGTCGTATAATAATGCGGCTCGGCACGGTGCACGCTTAAAAAATTGTCCAGGGAATAAGAGGATTAGGCTGTCGTTAAAAAAAGATTAAACTCGCTGCTGTAATTGTGCTCCCTTATTATTAGTGATTAATCCGTGCCTGGTTGGAATTCATTTCAAATAGCTATTACCTTTGCCACTCGGTTTTGCGATTTTTCGCAGAAATGCCACGCTTTCCCGCGACGCGGCGCGTTCAAAAAGCCGAACGAGATTCGAATAATTAAGAGCCTCGATTATTCACGAACCGTCCACGAGGATCTCTCCACTTCACGCGTGTAATTTCTAATTACCCATGCGCTTCATTATTGCAAATTCTCTCGATCCGCATTCGTATATAGGCCGGCGATTCGCAGCGACTCGTCCTTCGAATTTTGTCCCTGCAGAGCAGCGGCACACGCACGATCGCCCGTGAAATTTTCAATTTCTGCTCGAACGATCGCCAATTTTCCCGTTGCGCCGACAACAAGCGGAAAACGGGCCGCGATAAATCGTCCATGTGGCCGAGCAACGAAGACAAAACGTCATCGGCGGTTTCGTCGCTAGGACATTGCTCGCTAAAACGTTTCAAATTGTCCCGTTGCATATCTCAAATACGCGCTGCGAATGATCGTTTTATATGGCTCTCGCTTTAGTCCACGCTTTCTGAGGCCGGTTGCCCCATTCAGGCGTATCTTCAGAGTCCATTATATTTAAGCCATGACTAACGCCGCACTTAGTCCGTCTTTGTCCACGGATTAACGTAATTAAGATGTATCGGCCTGGGTAGAAAGTAAATCCGCGGAATCTTTCTAGCAATAGGATTCGCAAGGAAATTAATCGGGGGGGAGATTGCGTACATCCGTGAAAATTGCAGCGGGGCATATGTTTAACCGTGTTGCACCGTATGCAGAGACATACTAGCGGGAATTTTTACGCGGCCATAACGCGTCGCATAATTCACCACTATTTTGCGAAGCATTATGCGGTTGAACATGGCGCACGCCCATTTTCAGCTAAATTGCGCCGGTAATTGCGGAGTACAGCCCACGTATTCGAAGGTGACTGAGCAAAGGTGACGATTAATCGCGGTCATGGGATAATCGGAAGGTTAAAGGGTGCATTATTTCACAAAAAAAGGAACGGGGAAAAAGTATTGCCACGCGATCGTATGCGCACGCGATCGTCATTGACGATAACTAATGGCTGCGTGAGCTTGGCTATGCATTTTAAGGCCTGCGACGCATCGCGGCACGAATCTCGCAATAAATACCCTGCAATTCGCGTATCTGACATTTCTATATTTTAGTTTAACTCGAGGCACGAGGATTATCGGTGGTTGAACAAAACTCGAGGTTATTAAATTACCTACACGGTTGTAGAATATAATTATTCTCGAATTATAGTCGAAAAAGTATAAGTAGTATGAAATTAAAATTCACGGACCGATGAATCCAAGAATTTTAATGACTCTCTATTTTCTCCCCGTCTGCCTGCCTGTTGATATTATGCACTTGAACGAAAGTTATCCCGCAAATCCTTATCCGCAGTTGTTCGTGAGAAAGGGATATATTCAGAG
The DNA here is from genome assembly GCA_963667235.1 of Nomada lathburiana. Classification (NCBI taxonomy): domain Eukaryota; kingdom Metazoa; phylum Arthropoda; class Insecta; order Hymenoptera; family Apidae; genus Nomada; species Nomada lathburiana. The sequence continues at coordinate 10,470,627 of OY763905.1, read as the reverse complement.
CGCGTAAAGAATTGTGGGAATCGTTTCACGCATGACCATTCGGCGTAAACGATTTTACACGGAGCGGCGAGCAAGTCGAACGAATGGTGTTCAGGTCTGAATCGCGGGTCGGAAAAGCGGTTTCCTTCGATTCTTCTCTTTCGAAACGACGGAAGGGATTAGGCGCGGGACGATAATAGATCCAAATCAGGCCGTTTAAATTCTAAGCCCGAGTGCCAGAGTCGGATTGCATTAGGTTCACAAATTAAGAGAGCCGGCCGTTGCTGCGGCGACTAACAAAATTCGCGCGGGACGTTTAATGAATTCTTACGAGGCGTCGCGACGTCCACCCTGGCTAAATTGAAACTAAACGACGTGACCGTGTGCCGGAGTCATAATTTCCATTAACCGGTTGCTCGAAATTTCTTCAACTTGGCGCGGCAATTTCCTTCGACTCCCTTTCGTCGTTATTTATTTGCGAAGGTACAACGAAGCTTTCCATCGCGTCTCCTCCAGGATTGTAATTAGATCTCGGGACGTTTCGCAGGTGATGCTCGTTTCCAGACATGCGTGAACGGACGAGCAAGGTGGCCCTGCGCTTTCTCTAATTATAACACTTCATTCGTAATGCCTCGCAGCAAGGAACGTTACGGCCATACGAAACGTGGGGACGATAATTACGCTCGAAACGATAATTGGTTGCAGCTGTAGCAGGGGACTGCCTACTGCTTCGCGGAAAGAAGATAGAAGCTGCTGACCTTTAATCTGAAGTCATTTCACGTCGCGAAATTGCTTTCAGTTTGTCTTGTTGCTACCCTCCGAAGTAGAACTTTTGTAGTTAAATATGTGCCCCATTAAAAATCAGGTACACCGTGGTTCTGGTGGTACGGATACCACCCGAAACCATAGGTCTAATATACGTATAAACTTGTGTTTCGATGCCCACTTTCATCGTGTCACACCCCACAGTAGTCGCTAATGACCAATAGCAGACGACACTAAATAAATGAAGGAAACCATTGTATTTATTTATTTTCCATTGCAGATGCAAGCGGAATATAAGTGTAAATATTTCTATGACGCTTCTGCAAATTGTGTAATATATTAGAGAGAGACAGGGGAATCGGAATAATGTTGAATGAAAACAATCACATTCGCCGTGAAAACGGTAAATCTCTTTTGGAGAGGATCCTATTTATGGATCGTTATATAGGATCGCAGGGAAATAAGGTGGAAATGAAATTGACGCTACTCTGGCGCCATGGAATAGCCATCGAAATGGTGTCGCCAGGTTTAATCAGCCCCTTAGTCATGGATACTGCGATAATACCGATAGATGTGATTCGCGTAACCAGCATGCCTGCTGAATTTGCCCAATTAATTACAAAAACAAATTGCGAAGAGATCCAGATTTTTCAAATCAATCTTTACTTTTTTCATTCGACGTGCGATACTTCTATAATAGTATTAACTCAACGAATTTTTAACAGCTTTATTTCTTCGTTAAAATGTCTGGTAAATTGCGATAATGTTCTGCAAATGGCACTAATTAGTAGCAGTTTGTATTCCTCAATGAATTCCTGCCGGGAACCGCGGTGTATTATATTTGTGGCGTTATCAAAGATATGTCTCACGAGTTGGGGAATCAGTGCGACAAAGTTTATAGAAGGATTCATTCTGTGACAATTATGGGAACGTCGAATGTCTAATTTCGACTGGTGCAAGCAAATACGCTCGATTCCGTTAAAGCACCATGAAGTGTTGAACCAGCTGAATCAACTTTGCCGGTCGAATCAATTGAACCAACTGGATTAATATAATCTCTGTCGTTCCACTTGACCGTGATCATGTGCGACTAACGTCCGCAACCGGCGAGGAAAAATCGCACGAGCAGCTTTCGAACGAATTATTCTCTGAACACAGAACTGATCGATCTACTGTTCGTGCCTATATTAATATTCCTTGTTTCATATTATGAATGAAATCTACCCAATTAATTAATGGATTATTATTATGAATTTCCTATTAGTTTATTTGTAGGAAATATAAAGCGATTTTCGGAGGAATTAACAGCAACGATGGCATCGCGGTATTGTTGGAAGATAAACCTTTGGTGGCTTTATTTTAACAGGTGCTCTCAGTCGGAAACGAGATCGTGATAAATTAATTCAGACATTAATGATGCACAATTCGAACGCGTGGCTCAATGGGAACAAAGACGATCGTCCATCAGGGAACGAGGTCGAAAACGAGAACAGAAATTATCCCAATTCTCTTCGTGCCATTCTATTTAATTACTCGTTTCAACATGGTTATAGTCCGCGTACAGTTATCAGGAACAAAAGTTTCAACAGATAGTCGAACGTATCACCCTGGTGTATTTCTGTTCAATACAAAATAGATATAAAAGATCAAAGTCTCGGAAACGTGGCACGGCACTTATTTCTCTCTCAATTATTCACTTGTACCTGTGCTTACGTTTAATGAAAATTTTCCATAATTTTCTCCTCGCTGCGGGAAACGAATAAATCTTTCCCAAAGACGAACGCGAGCACACTTCGTGGAATAATACTTCGGTGCATTTGGCGCCCAACGACTTGGCAATTACGAAGTCGCCGCTAATTAATGCGATTTTCGCTGTGTCGGTAACTTCTTCGACCCGCTAAACGTTAATCAGTGTTAAATTGAACGGTGCCGTGCGATACCACGACGGACGCGTGATAAATATTAATTATAACTTGTCGGTGAGTTCGCTAATTAGTTCGGGCATTTACCACCGTGACACACGGAGAATCACTGTGCTTTCACGCGATTATTCCCGCCACGCGTTCATCCTCCCAGTTAAATACCACCCCTCTCGTTCCCGTTTCAACCTTTGTTGCACTCCGTCGTTGGTCTTTCCGCACGCGTGGTTTCTGTGCCATTCGAAAGTTTAGGGAGAAACCTCTAAAGATTCGAGGGTCTGTAACATTGGGGAACGGATGTGTACGCAAAAGTTTGTAGCGTGAAAATGCTCGGCAGTCGAGGGTTTGTTGCTCGGAGCGCTAAGAACTGCAGCCCCCTTCGAGATTCGCAAGGATTCTTCTGGTTTCTTATTTAAAACATCGCTGGGAAAATCTGGCGATCGGTCGCGTTCGTCAATTCTTGTCATATACAATTAGTAGAAAAGCGTCCATTCCTCGCCGCAAAAATAAACACCGAGTTGAATTAATTTTCTTGCGACAATCGTCCCTGCAGGAGACAAACGCTATTTGGTGGCTCCGTCGATGTAGCCGCAACTCGATAGTCGTCCAGCGACTGAATTATGCATGCCAGCTTCGCGAAAGACAATCCGTGTGCAACGCAATCGGCACGTACCTTCCTGCCTGGACGTTTTAACGCGTCCCTGTTCCATTAAGCTTCTTTTACCCCTGTTTCTCCGGCCACTTTTCTCCTCCTTTCGTCCTCGCCCGTTCCCGCCCGCGTGCACCGAGAGGAGAATGCGCCTCATTCTCGAGAGTAACGTCTCGAAACCGATCGAGGATTTTCGTGGGATTATTGGTTCATGAACCACCCTCTCTTCCCTTCCGCCCCAATCGGTCTAGACGTTCCACCTTTTATCGAGAACGTCGCATCCGGCCGATGCGATGGCCAGGCCGAGATGGAACCTAATCAGTAGGCATTACGTTGCACTGGCGTCCTAACAATTTCCGATAGGATTTACTTCGACTTTAACGGAGCCACGTTGCGAGCTGAAACGACGAGTGGGGACGTGTACGGTCTGTGTCTGATCTGTTGCAGCGGAACGCGATGCGTCTTCGAGTAGCAGAATATTTCGAGAGGAACCCGAGTCGTAATTTAGCCATCATTTTCCTTCGTCTACGATTAATTTGTCTGGCAATGCTAGGTCCCGTTATTGTTTTATTTATGCAAATTCTTCTACGGTGTTAAAATTGGTGAATATAAAGCGGGGACAAAGTCTGTTCGCCAGCCTCGTAGAAAAAAAGCTCCCTTTAAAATCCGCCTGCAATACTATACGTTTAACTATCGTCGGGGAAAGTTAATATTATAGTTATCGCCACTTCATCGATCCCGGGGGCTCTATACTATCACGGCACCATCAATCCATCGCGCGAGAGTAACTGCACGAGATAACGATTCGCGAGAGATTCAGCCAGAACGGATATTAATTGTTCCGAGTGTCTCCGTCCTCGGGTATTTCACCGCGTGTTTCGTCGACGTGCAATGAAATATCCTCGCGACTAATTGTGCAAAAAAATGTCGATTCGCAGCCGCCTCTGTCTTTTACACGATTCTATGCGGCAGACACACACTGGCCGTGAGCAGTTGGTCGAAAGTGAAATGCGGATCGCGACTTTCGCGAGGAAAACAGACCGTATGCATCGCTTACGTAAGCGTGCAACATCCTCTCGTATTTTCCCAGGCGAATCAGGAGAGTTGTGAATTGTCGGCCGCGTTCGTTTAAAGTTGGTTCAATTCGTGAGACCCGTGGCGACCCGTTGAATTGTTGAATTACTCTTCGTTATCGAGATTCTTTCGTATCTTTTGTCAATTCTATTTCTCGCCGTGTCCTCTTTCACCAGTGTTTCACCACGCGTATTACTATCAGCTTAATCATGCATTTCAACGGATCCTTTGCGACGGTAATTTTTACAACCAACGCGATCCTCGAATTCAGACATCGAGATACCAACAAGCACATTGATCACGTTCCCCGTGTATTCGCATTGCATCCAATTAATGGAAATCAATAATATTACTAGTAATTTCGAACACTCCACGCGGTGTCTAAAAATATCCAATTGCTAATAAATATCCCTCCATCGAGCGCTTACAGAATCCACAAGTATCACAGGCATAACCAGTACTCGTTTCAACGTCAGTACTCGTTGTAACCAGACACTAAATTCCAATAAATTCTAAACAAATACCCTTCCGATCCAATAGCCACTGCCCGCCACCGAACACCAGTTAGTCGGCCCGAAAGTGCGTTGGAATTTTCCAGCGGGGTGATTTTCGATCGACGGGCAAGTCAAAATAAATCCGCGAACGAGCGACGGCGCCCACGTCAAAGGTGGGCGCGAAACGCCGAAACGAGAGGGTCGGAGACTTCGATGGTGACGAGGGATTGGGGGGTTGAGATAGAAAAAAAAATATTCCCGTCCGCCGGGATGACGCGAAAAGAATATATCGACGGTCCTTTCGCGAAAAACGGGGCACACAAAGGGCCTACGGAACGAAGGCTTGTATCCAGACGCGCGAGAATTTCGGAATGCAGCCGGTGAAACAAAACCTACCCCCGTCGGCTGTGCTCCGTTCAGCGTTCCCCGCTGGGGGTGGTGAAACGTGGCACAGCCGTCGCGTAATTGCCTGGCCGGGAACAAAAGGCTGGTCGCGCAGGTGAAAAATATACGACGGAATGGAAAAACTGGCGCGTCTCCAATTCGTGCCTCGATACAGGCTACTATCGTCCCATCTCCTTCTGTGAAATGGCGCAACGAGATGTCCGACTGGTCCTCGAGCGACGCGAATGCTCTCGTTGCATTCTTTCTTTTGGGGCTGGGACGGGGACAGGGAGACGGGCGCGGCAGTTTCGAAGAAACCGAATCGAATGGTACGTAGCTCGGGATTATGTAATTTTCTTCTGAACAAGTCTCGAGATCGATTTGCGTAACGGGAGCTATGAATATCGGCGGCCCTTTCAGAAAATGCTGGGAAATTGCAGAGGTCAGGAACACGCAATGATCTTGCTGCGGCATGAAATTTTGTTACGCGAAGAATTCTCTATTGTTGCAGCGCGAATGGGCAAGAGGAATTGCAGAATCTCGGGCCAACACTTCATTCTATTATTGCTGTTATCATTGGCAGTATTGTCGCAATATAGCGGTGAGTTTTTTCTGCTACTTTTCCAACCAAAAATTTGGTCCAGTTCGTCTCTAATCATCTTTCTTTTTTTCTTGCTTGTTTTGTTTGAAACCAGGAACAAGCAAAAATCGCGACACAAAGAGAACGAAGGGCTCTCGTAATTGTCACACGCAACAAAGCCGCGGGCAGAAAAATTGGCGCGATTCCAGCATCGATGTTTCCACGGCGTCGCGATGACAAGACGGGAAATGAGCGCACGCGCGTGTAATTACGCTGGGAAATCGGCATGCACGTTCGCCTACGCCTCGTTTTGTTTGCACAGCTTTCAGACCGGCGTATAAATCTACGCATTAACGAGTGGACGGCATGGTCGCCATTATACACGTAAATAAAATCAGCTGCAGGTAAACGCTACAGCCAAGCGGTAATTAATGAATTATCGCGTGAACCAGAATTCGTGGAGTCACTTACGGTTATCCTGTTCGTTGCTCGCACGGGAAATTCGCTCGGACAGAGCACAATGGACTCACCTGTAAACAAACGTATTAACGTTAATGGCGATTGATACGTGGGTGGACATTTCAATTAATAATTTCAGCAGGAATCAATTTGGTAACGTCGTGCACAGTTCCCGCGGCGTAAGAATGAAACTGCACGGCAGCTTGTCAAAGGTATTTATAATTAATCGTATAACATAACGTTGATTATCAAGTGCTCGACAAATGTAAAGAATAATTCTATAAAGAAAGAAAAACAGTTTCTTTCATCCTGCAAATATAAGAAGGAAGATCGATCCCGTACATTTTAAACAATTTATTGAATCGGGCTCTATTAATATGCATTGCAATAAATTCGACTGCTTTCAAATAGAAAATATTCCAATACAATTATCATCTTCCAGAATCTATAAACAGAAAATTTCTCAACAACCTAACCAACTTACATCCCCTACACCTTCGTTCTGACTTGCTCATCATAAAACCAAGATCTATCCTGTGACGGCACGGTAATCTCGCAGATGCCGCAGTCATCCACGGCGGAAGGACACGGAATCGAAACAGCAGCGGCGAAGAAGAATGACAGGGATTACCGACACCGAGGGTAAGACAGTGGAGGGTGACGAGGAAGATTCAGCAGAGGGTAACACGGAGACACACACACTCTCTCTCTCTCTCTCTCTCTCTCTCTCTCTCTCTGCGTCTCTCGATTAATCGACGCTTCCATGCGAACGGGCCTTCAGAAGCAACGTTCAACCGGCAGATCCCCCTTGACGAGTCTGCGATTGAGACGTCTCCGCCCCTCGCAGGATCGTACGTTAAACCAACCTAATCCACCCCTTTCTTTGGTGGTGCACTGTTCCACCCGGTGGAATCTCAAGGTTGCTCCTCACGAGCCGGCGAATAGCCAATTTCACTGGCTTTATTTAAACAAAAAATAACGTGCTTCTTAGTTCACTTATTTATCAGTGAAGGGTAGGGCGAGGGTTGATTTAAAGGGTCGCTACAGGGAGCCCGGATTGCCTGAGCATTCCAGTACTCTGTTCATTCGTTTTGATCTTTCTTTTTCCAAGGAGAATATTTTGTGCGCGGTTTTGCGGGAATAATACGGACGCCAGAGATTTTATACAACGCATATACAGATTCCTGTTGGGTACATGGAAATTTGAAAACGGAAGTATTGAACAGCCTGCTAATATTGCAGCGTGGTCGATTACGACTTCAGAAATTACGAAATAGTTTAGTTCGTAATATTCCACGGATTACTCGGACGGGGTTGTGTTGAAAAATTTATTGCAACGGAGGAACGGAGCGGCGTCGACGAAACTAATTTTCCACACTCTTAAATTGGAAACTTTGATTAGACGTGAACCGTCCCCGGGGCTTCGTTTTCGCGCGTCCCGGTGAACGGTGGTCGCTTGAACTTTTATTTAAACGAGTAACCGCGGTCAGAGAAGCGGCGAGGAACTTTTGTCCATCGCGGGGAAATCCGGGGAAGAAAGTTTCACCTCCTAAATCCCGGCCCTCTGGGGTGTCATTTAATCGATCCAACTGACGTCCGGAACGTACTCCAGCTTCTCGAAGAACGTATGCCCGTCCCCTTCTAGCCGCAGCGATAGTAAGAGGGTCGACCGCGGTCGGAAGTAAACGTACAAGCGGCTCGACTTCCGGAATTAAACGCCAAGATTTCCATCGTGAAACACGGTGGCCAAGATTAAACGACACCTCGAGAAGTCTGGCTCTCCCACGCGGAACTGGCAAGTGCCGCCTTCTAAAATTTCTATCGCGAGTGGAGAGCTCATTGTCGTGAGAGTAATTCGTCAGACAAAGATTGTTCCCGCTAACGATCAAAACGGCGGGCGGTTCAAATACGAGCTAGGTACAAAATAGAAGTGGAAATTGGTGATAGCTGGCCCCGGCTTACGCCGGTCCGTGCAACGTAACTCGAACAACGTCAGACAATAAGCTTTAGCTGGAAAATTCAAGGGTTCTCGTATCTTACGCGCGCGTATATACCCTCGTCCTCGAGAATGCCCACTGAATTTTACATTCAAACGGTGAGCCGAACCCCCGTCGCACAGTTAACTCTCAGGGGAAGTATTCCGCATTCCAGAAACTCTCAATCTTCGTCCCTACAATATGAAACAGTATCGTATATTCCACGCGTCTCTGAAAAAAAAAAATCAACATCCCTCCAGTCGAGTACCATAAAAATCAATATAGCGCCGGGTAGAGTGATCCTCGACAGAGCGAAAAGGAGAAATTCTCGCCGAACTGGCAGAAAGAACGGCGGGAAGAAGGGAAAACTCGTTCTGACGAGACTAATCTGCAGAAAATACCACGTAATCGATGGTGCGACCGGATGAAACGAATCAGAGCATCACCTCCAACCTTCCGCCCCCGGTTCAACCTCCGTGGCAAGGGAAATCCATCGTGTTTGCCCGAACTAGACGAAGAAAACGAGACGGACTTTGCGTCCCGCGACGCGATCGGGTCAAAGGGAAGAGACACCGGACCGGTTAAGCTTCAGAAAATTGAGTGCTCGCCTCGAAAGAATCGCCGCCGTTCCCGTTCCTTCGGCTACTTCGCGCTTGCCCCGTCTTTTTTCTCTCCTTGCTCCCCAACCATCCCCCTTCCTTTCCCCTTCGAGAGTTTCCAACGCGAAAAGTCTTGGCAAAGTTTCACTGCTGGGTGCAGTCGGCTCTTTGCTCGCCCGTTCGGATTAGATGCTTTCGAAATGGACGAGGCGACGAGCCCTTTAAGGGGAACCACCCTGACGCTGATTAAGAAATCGTTCGGCTAGTTGGCTGGTTGTTTTAACCTGGCTACTTTGAAGCCTTAACGCGTTTTCGAATTCTGATTGTCATTTGGTTATTGCATGGTGAAATTGAATGAAAGCACGGCTTTCACAATTGACTCGAAGCTGTGTTTAGAAATAGTTGAACGAAGATTTTAATAAAAATATCGGAGTGAACTCTTTGCCATTCGTCATCCATACCTGGAAGACGAAGATCTACCAGGTTCGTTCATAACTTGATTGAAGATCGTTTCGCTAAAATGCAAACTTCTTAAGCCACTATTAAAGGGCGAGGAAATGCAACCACAACTTTGGCTAAGCATAGAGATAAAGAAGACGGGGAACGTTGACGCACCTCGACGCCGGATACGACGCTTATTCTAAATTGATTGATGCTAATATATTCACCGCGAGCGTTGCACTAATTATTCGCTATCCAGCACGTACCTGCTGGTGTCTCTGTGCGTCAGCACGAACACGAACGGCGAGGAGGGTAGAAATGTTGTCGAATGTTATCCTTTTATTTATTCAGAACGCAGTCTGCACTCCGTGTTACGTTTGATTGAAAATATTTGTGAGGGACTCGCGCAAGAAAAATGGATATACCGAGGTGTTATAGCAATTAGGGGAAAGTCGATGGATTGTGGCAATTTTCGGTGCCTCTGGGGCACATTTATCGAAGTAGCACGATGTTTATGATGTAAGTTCGCCCGGCACGCGAACAGCAACAATGCATCTCCATCAACGATGTATCTAACTAAGTGTTAGGGGCGGACGGAATTATTAATGCAATTAGGTTAAGAAGTTCCAAGTCCTCCCAACTTCGTAATCTTGGGCCCTAATGTGCGCATACATTCTCTCCAGAATAAAACTTTTACTATCGTTTACGCAAATTATACGCAAAAAAGGAGTGTTAATATTAAAAAAAAAGTTCGCGAGTCAGACCTACTGAATTTATGCGGGTTCTGAGCAACTTTTACCAATTTTCATAAATGATATTTATAATAATTATCATAAATAATATTTATAATAATTATCATAAACTTCAGTTTCTCGAGACATTGTAATTCTTCGGGAATTGAGAAGTAAACAATTATAAAGTTTCTCGAGAAAGAATTCGCGCGTAGGAACACTAATTACCGCTATTTCGCTGGCAGTTCATGATCCCTGGGCAAAAGATCCTCCGTTGCTCTCCGTGCTTTCGAAAGGACTGTAACTGGTGGCGCACTTGTCAGACGTGAAAGCCTCTGTACACAAGATCAAGGTGTACGAATAACTCGTGCCCCGTTCCCCTGCCCCTTCGATGCTCCTCCCGCGGGAGCAAAGCTACTTTCAGAACCGGGAAAGCTTTGAGGTGTCACAGAGGAAGTCCTGCCTCTACTACGAGAACCGAAACTTCCGATAGTTCTCGAGGCCAGACTCGGCGGACTGGTCGGTTCGTGTGTCAGCTCGTGCTTCGATCTGACTCCTCTTAACTTCTATCCAGGAAATTAGTGCTGTTGCGGCGTACACGTGTTCCATTCGCATCATTTTTCCTCGGCGGTGTTAAGAAAGTTTCGATCGGGCATAGAGTGATCGTACATTTAAGGAAAATTCTTGTTTGGGTGAAAATTAATATCGCTGTACGTTACGAGACACATCAGTTCCATTTAATATTATAAACTTTCTTCCTAAACAATTGCTCCAAATAATTCAGAGGGAATAAACACATGCTGCCTAATTTCTTGTCAGTTCCACATGGATGTATATTCCGTTCAACGAGATACATAGAGATACCGCGGATAACAATGGCCAGACAAGATATACAATACGAACTGACGCATCTGTTCCTCCATGAACAATGGAGCTTAAAGAACAGAGCCTCGCAAGCTTCAACTTGGGCAGGACAATTCGGCGATCCCAGCCTCCGTTTCCTCTCCAATATCCCGATACAACAGCAAACCTGGATGATCGTTTGATCTTTTTAGAAAGCTAATAGCACGCAAAGGAACGGGAGATCGCGTAGCATTAAGGTCGCCCGCGATCGGCCCACTTTCGGCTCGGAATCGTCCGTTCTCCAAGAAGAGAAATCGACGTGTGCACGTTCGAGTGCATGGAATGCTGGACGCGGCAACCTCTGCCCATCTAAAGTTAGATTACTTTCGCGCAGCTTACGTTACACCAAAGAAGTCCGCTTCTCTAATACGCCTCGAGAAAGAGGCGGACGATCCTGGCCGATAACGGCGAAAACTCGCCGTTTCTACCGTCCGTTCGATAACTTCCACAGTCAGGTTGAATTTTCCCGAACGCCCATCGCTGTACAAATTTTTTCTGACGCCATTTTTATGCACCGCGGAAAACTCGAACGTGTATCGGCAACGACAGGAGTCGACGAACGATTCGAACGTACACTGCGAGGAAAATTGCCGGTCTGGTAATTGAACGAGCTCGTGACCGTCTATTTTCGGTCCTGCGAGCACGATTATGATGACCGCCACTTACACGAGCGTTCCGCCTCGAAACAGCTCGCAGGGTACACACGCGATATCGTTTTCTTATTGTGGTTGCACGTGAAAGGAACGACGCCGCTGCACGAGGCTTTGTAAATTTTCATAAGCCCGGAACAAAGTCGTTTCCGGTGAACAGGCCACGCTGCGGGGCTTTGAAATGTAATCGCGACGCTTAACCGTGTTCCGGGCTTTAAATAATTATTTCATCGAGCGTCGTTCCATCGCAGGTGGCCCCAGAGCGGAAGTTTCCCGGCTTCGTTGATTAAAGTTCTAATTTTCTAATCGTCGTCCTTTTGCCCGTTAATTTTGTCGTCGCTGAACTCCTCGACGTCGGCTCGCATTCCTCCTCGCCTTTTTCCTTGATCGCGGGCCCGCGAGTTGCGAAACGGGCTCTCCGTCTACGCTGGACGAGGGGCGAAACGTTTCTCAGACTACGCAGCGTATATTCTCCAGCTTACGCGGGAAGTGGAAAAACAATGAAGAGAGTTTAAAGAGGCGGAGAGTAGGGTAGTCGGACGATTGTTTTCTAGTTAGCTTGTTGTACGCTTGCCGGGCGGAAACTTGTGGCAGTACACGGATGCTGCGGAGAAAATTCCTCGCACGGAATTGGAAGAGGTGGCAAAGATTGCCGGATGAAGCGTTCCTCGTTGGAAAGGATACATAATTTTTCTCGCATTCTTCTAATTAAACGGAGACTTCTAAAGACATTATGAAATGTAAAATTCGCATAGTACCGAGGCGCAGATTACTAACGATGAAGGAAAACTCGCGATAAATATTAGAAACTCAACTCAGAGGAAGGACATTGAGAAATTCCATTAAATCTGAATGCAATCATGGGCCATGCAAAAGTTTGCTATCAGCATTATTGCCTGCTTTCGAACGTCCGTAAATCCTGATTTCCAAAGTTCCATCAGGAGACATTTCGTTCTAACGGGGAAATCGCGATTGCCTGGCGTATTTTCAATCAGACACGCCGCAGCAGACGGAAAATCATCGTGATCGAGGATACATGGTCCCGTTTCAAGCAGAATCTTGTTAGTCCTGTGATTTTCGCCGGAGATTCGTGGCACGGACGATTACCACGGAACCAATCAGCGCTTCTTGGCCTGCCTCTCTGTGCGCCGGTGACATTAACGAGGACTCGTTCGAGAAATGGGACCAGTTCTACATACATAGATGGGAAGGACGGAGGCTTCGAGCTTTACAACTAGTTCGTCTGCTTTCGTAATGAAATGGTGATGCAAGAAAGTTGAAATCTACCGCGTTCGTCTGCCGCTTTTCTCGTTTCTCACTTTATAAATTGCAAACATTCCCCGTAGTTTGCTCGGGATTACACGCATGTACATCACAGAACAGATACGCAAAATTGTAAATGAAAGAAACACGGACAAGAACGTGGCTACTCGTTTAATAATGGAAACACGAAACATCGTACGATGTTCTTTGTTATTGATGAGGCAGCCTCTCAGAAGTGGAGGACAAAAAGCTCCCGACTTATGGCTGCAAGTTCACGTGCTCTTCGGCCCCATGATAGTAACATAGCGTCGAAACGATCGACCGTGCGACTCGCATGCGAACTCTCGACCAAAACGAACGAAACGCGGACAATTGGCTCGCGGCGTATGGAATTTTTATATAGCTCGGCCCATAACCGGTGGCTCGGCTTCTTCGGGAATTTCTCCAAGTATCGTTAAATTATTCAAACGTTTAGCACAGTCCACGCATGCACCTACGATTTTTCCTTTTCACCTCCATTGCAGAAAATTGTATCGCCAAGGAAACACGATACCGTGTACCATAAAAGGGGAAAATATTCCGCATATTCTCTATATTGTATTCCGTTGAGCTGCTGACCCGTCTACGATTGCGGTATCAAAATGATACCAATAATAATATATATTTTACTGTGAAACGACAGAGATCTATCGAAAGATACAAATATCAATACACGAGTGTGCAAGCATTCTGACGAATTACCAGAACTTCATTGGCCTCGAGTTTAAAAACAGAGTAATTACAAACAGGATGCCCGGCATCTCGTGGACCACTGGCTATCCGATTACGTTATGTAATCCTGTTTCTCGTTCGCAAGGCAAAAATCATCATCGAGCACAGATTCTGTTTCACCCAGCTTAAAGGGGAAAGGGGCTGCGTAATTCCTCCTTACGAGAATCACCCGCAGATTCTCGGAAGCCTGCATGCAGCGGCAAGGGGATTAAGGACTCTTGGTCAGACGCAGGTAAACGTGGCTCGCAGTTGTATAAGATCCCAGTTCATGACATAATTCCACATTGCTGAGATCATCATAGCCCCGTATCTTGAATACCCGCGCACAGGGTATACTTTTAGGTCTGAAAGTCCTTTGGGAATTCTTTTATGCGATCGTTCGAAAATTTCATAAAGCAAACTTTCGTGGTTCCATTCCCATTCGAGACAGACACTGTCTGGCGTTCCAATAGTCGAAGTTGTCTTTCGACTAGGACAATTCGGGCAGATGTTACGCCAGCGAATGCTTCCAACTATTCTTTACACTGTACTAAAATTTTTGTTTAATATTGCAGGACTGCCTAAGAGGAGCGCCTGAGAATTGAATCATTTTTACTTGATCTACGATATTACTTTTAAATTGGAAACTTCCTTCGAAACTCTTCGGCGAATGATAGGGAAAATAAGTTCTTTTTATGATAAGATTCTTTTCACTGAAAGGGTTTAGAGTAGAACGATTAAAGTCTTGGCAGAACGAAATGGGTCAGGAATCATTCTAGATCAAGATGGGAATCTGAGGTTTTTGTTTCGTGAAGAGGCGCACAAACGCCTGAGCTTCATCGTGATACTCTATCGAATAGTCGACTTCCATTCGTTGAAGATCTTGGGTAACCTCTGGGCGAAAGGTCTTGTCGAAACACCTTGGTGGTTTTCAATTCAAGGTAAGCACTGGCTCGTTTGTATAAACTCTCTTACGGATCCAAGTGCCTTCTCTTCTTTATTGGCGAAGTTTCTTGCGAAATTGACTTCGTGAACATCGAAGAAATCAATGGGATTCTAAGAAAATTTACTCCGATCCAATGTAGAACAACGAAGGCGAAGTTTTCCTTCTAAGATAATTCTATCTTCGAATCTATCTTGAAACTCCTTTGTTCCGGGCAGAATAAAATTAAGATAAAGAAACAACTTCTCGTCTTCGGTACTAATATTTAGAATTAAAAAATAGGAGTACCACGAGCGAAGAAAAATTTCTACACAGTGGGAACGTAACATTATATATTTCAATGGAAAATTGAAAAACAAAAATGTTTAGTTTCAAATTATTTCACCCATTTTACTTCGTCCTTAAAATACGAATTTTATAATATCCAGACTATATTCTCTCTTTTGTTCATTTCTAATACAAAATTGTCAATTAAAAGCAAATTAGTTTGCCGTTCAATTTCTCGCGTAATCTACCAGAATGTCCAACGTTACACGTCATCAGAATTACCGCGGCCCCGTCAGACCTTGCAATATCACGATTATCTCGAGACGCAGGGAAATAAGGAGTCCATTAAGGGATAACTAAGGACAATGACTGTCAGCCGCGAGATGGCCGACGACAGGACGTCGTTTCGCGACCTTCATCCGCGAAAAGGAAGACCAGAAGAGAAGACTCTGCGGAATACGCCGTGCCTTCGTTCCCTGACGCGGCAGGAACACGCTATTATCGTTAAATCGCGGCACTCTTCCGACGCGATGAGTGCTAACCGTGGCTTACGAGCCTTGGCTAAGAAAGATCGTTTTCATATTGCGGCAACCGTCCGCTTTATCACTCCGACGATTATCAGCCGAACCTCGGGACTGTTTTAAATCGATATCGGAACCTGGCCATGATACTTTTATTTTAAAAACATTCCAACGCAATAGAGCGTGGACATACAAATTTGACAGATCTTCTGCCGATGAGTTCGAACCTCTAAAACGAAAATCATTCGAGAGAGACCTTTTCATTTACTTTGAAATAGCCGTTAGAAATATGCGAATATATTCCAAGACTCGAACAAACTTCTAGCCCACCTCGTGAATAAAAAAATGCGATAGACGTCGGGCCCTAATGCATTGGCGAGAAATTCGAAGGTAATTCAGAAATGTAATCCATCTGTCCTTTCGAGCGAATGATTTAGCACGCCGGAACTTTTATGCGGCTGTCGGGGACGATTGTTCTACGATGATCAAAACCACGGTTACACGGAACGGAAGCGGCTCGCGTGCTTATGAATGAAGCGATCATCGTTTCGACCAGAGGCATTCATTCCCTTCTTGAGATAAATGCAGCCCTATTGCCGGCTGGATTTAAATCGTTGGATTAAACCCGAATTTTGGGATGAAACCATTCATTTCGCCGGGCATTTACATTCTCTATTAATTCCTCTCGCGTCACATTCGTGTGTGCAAAGTTTACAATCGCAGAAACATTATTCCACATGGGGTAAAAATATTGTATATTTCAGATTCCATGTTTCATTTATCATAAGAAGAAAGGAAAACGAAATTCTCATTCAACCACCTCTACAATTCCAATTTATCGGAATGCCTTTGGGCCACCGTACACTTTCCCGTTAAATATGTATCTAACACGATTACCATACATTTGTCACGTGCAACCGTTTTATCCCCAACCGAATCGAGATAACATCTCGCCAATCGTGGCGCAAGTTATTTCTTCCGCCCAGGCGCTACAGCTTGGAAGAAAATAACGAATCCGTCCTACGACCTATTTTCCGTTTCTTCCCTTTTCCCGTTTTTATTCCAAGCTTTTTCTCGTCGTTCTGTCTCTCGACTGTTGGCCATGTCTATTCGCCTGACACTCGACCGAACCCGTGCCAAAGAAGATTCAAGCGAATCTCGACGGTCTTGCCGTTCTCACCTTGGAATTCGTCGTCAAGTAGGAGGAGAGGCAAAAAAGGAAAGTGAAGAGAAAAGAAACGGACTGGCTGGCTGTAAAAGTAAAAAAAAAAATAACAAAACGAGGTCTCTGAGAGCGACACTAATTTTTCGAATGCTTAATTTCACTCTTATCGAAGATTCGATGCAATTAAGTGGAGTTCGTGCAATTTTTGTTCAGTTGACAGCGAAATATTCGACGCACGGCGACAGAGTCCAATGTCTGACCAGGCGCTGGCCGTTTCTACTGCGCGCCGTACCACTGTGCGGGCAGAAATATCGTTGCTCTTTCTCACGCGAGTCACACGATTCTTTTCTGATAATTCTTCTAGAATATTTATGCACAAATGAATGGATAGAATGTGCTACAAATAATTGCTGGGGTCATTCGTGATTTTCATCATTCAAATGAATTATTCAATTGATTACTTATTTTAATTACACCTACCCTCTGTCCGGCAAGTTAAACTAATCTCCGCCTCGAAACATGTATTTAATTACTCGCAATTAATGGACCCTGTATTAATGCAATGAGGAACTGAAGCAACGCAGCGTCCTCGTAATTCGTCCCCCACTTCCAAATACTGTTTCTGTATTTCATGATCGCACCGGTGAACGATAAAAACGAAATTGGCGGTGAGATATTTGGGCAGAAGTTTCGCATGCTTGCCCGCATGCGGAAAAGTCACGTAGCCGAACGCGTTTGTTTCGCGGGAACTTCGAATCGAGACGGGTCGGTGAACCACGATTATAAATCAGCTGCAACTTCTGCGATGTCCGGCCAGACGCTAAACCGCCTGCACGCCGAATATGCAATTCGACACGTACAACCGGCGATGCACGTACGCGACAGCCTGCTAACTGTTCTAAACAGCACTCGAACCGGCGGAACTCTCACGATCGAGTTATCTAATGGCGTGTAGCGTGAGTGGAACGCCGAACGCCAGTCCGAGATAATAGGGATCCTTGGTACAATCGTCTGGCACTGACAAAACCGATTTAAGATTAAATTACATGTACGAGTGACGTGCTCACTCGTTGTCAGCTTACAGACAAGTAAATCTTTCAATAAGGACGCGCAGTACCATTTAATTGGAAACCGGGTAATTTTCAGAAACGTGAAAAATTAATGAGAATTTCTATGATCGCTCACGTCGGATCCGTAATGCAAATTATTTTTAAAATATACACCATCTCGTTTGACCAAGAGATATGCAAATCGCTGGTTTAGAAAAATCATTCCTCGTTCGTCTAAAGTTTCATGGGACCAAGGCAGACCTAGTTTATCGCGCAGCCAGGCACTCGGTCCCGAGAGAGCACGACAAACTGCAAAGTCGCTTCTGTCACGCATATTCGCGGAGACAGAATAAATTCCAGTCCCTTAATTCACGCGGAGTTTCAAAAAAATTCCAAGCGTTCCGTTCGGACGACAAACGTTTCCCCGGAGAGAACCGGCGCAGAATGTAAACCGGAAAATTTAATCTTTCGAACGGAGAATCGAAAAGTTGAAGATGGAAGACAGAGCAGTATGAATTGTTTAACAAACATGGAAAAATATGTGTACAGCGACGAGCAGCCAGTTTGCTCGCAGTGTATATACGAATTTCCGTCGCAATGGAAATTGGATATACGACCCGTACTATCCAGGGTTCTCGCAGCCAAACAGACGATACGAGAAACGCGAAATGAGGGTTAGAAATCGAGAAAGAGTCAATCGGAAAAGTTACACCATCGCCGTACACGATCATCCGTTCCGATGGGGTGGCTCGCGTTTCTATTCGCCAAGCAATGCATAAAATACCCTTGCATAACGCGTTCACGGTGTCCAGTTCTACGAGGTGTAATAAAAATGCAGCCGGATCGTGGCAATGAGAATCGCTAGGTTCATCCATCAGTAATGGATACCCTTCAGAGAGTAAAGAATGGAGCGAAGAATTCTGCTTCAACATGAAACTGAAAGATCAATAGATAATTAAAAAAGTAATGCGCGAATTAGGGGAGACGCGATGACGAACAATTATTTGCAAAGACTTGTATGAATCTTCGATAGCTGTTTGAAGAGAAATAATTTTCTACAGGATTTCTCAGTTTCTCTTCCTCCGTAGCGCTCACGAAACGGGGAATATATTTTCGCGGGTGCACAGGGTAGATACTTCCAGTCAAAGACGCGCGAAAGGCAAGCAATTTTACACGAAGCACCGCGTCGTATGTACAGGTGGATCAAAGAGGCAGCTGTCTTAAAGGAACATCAAGTTGGCTGCTGCTGAGCGGGGCCAAATAAAAGAAAAAAATCGGACCCACCTACGCGCTGAACCTGTCAGCAACTCTACTAGCAGGACTGAAGTGCATTAAATTTGTATGTATGGCTCGAAGTTGAAAGGAGATATAACTCTGGCAAATAAACCAAGGGAGGGTAACGTTCGAATTGATGAACAGTAGAAATTTCGCATTAACATTAAGCAGGATTGAGCGCAGAAGTTTCGGAGTAAAAATTCAGCGTACATCTTCGAAAGTTCGGTGCGGAGGAGGGCGAAAACTTTCTCGTGCACCGTTTGCATTACATCATCCGTAGGCAGTCTGCTTACAAATATTGCAATACGACGATGCAGTTTCGTGTTCGAGCCGGAAGCAGCGGTGTCGTGCCAGAAAATCTCGGAAGTCGAACGGGCGAAAGTCCGAACGCGACAGGCAGAAAGCGGCGGCGATAAATAATTTATCGACCGGTTCGAGCGTCGTTCGATGAAGCGCCGCCCGTGCTAAATAATTTATCGGGCAGTGGTAAAAATCACTTCGTCCCCGGTATCTCCACTCGCGAACTTCGACCACTCGTGAATATTCCGCCGCTGCACTTACGACTTCCGAAGATTTATAACGACGTCTAGTACGCGGCCATTAATCCATTTCTGGACGTCGATGATCGCATTTGCTTGAATTATTTTATCGAGGACAATAAATTATAATCCTATATTTTCGTCAGGCCAATGATACCTCTTAAAAAGTCTCGCGTTCGAATGTAAATTAGTAGGTTGAAAATATTCCCCCGTTTCGTGCGATAATTAATTTATTAACGAAACGATTCTTTTCTTACGAGCACGCGGAGAATAATGTAAACGTTAAAAGTTGATACAATTTTTGGAATTCAATTAACGTGAACCGCGTTCGGTTCCCAAGTGACCAGCGCGTAACAGGCGCACGGAAATTTTGCGCACTCATCGACGTGCTCGTTTACCAGCCATTATTTTACTACCTAGGCTGGTATGGAAAACTCGTTTTTTCATTGTTGAACATTTTCAACGGGGGAGCGAGGGCCATCGGCACGTCGCGGCTGGTGGATTTATCGCTAATTAATTCCAATTTAATCGAAATTCCGTGGAATATTGCCTGAAAATAGCCCTGGTCTCATTAGGGGCGATCGTTTAATCAAAATGACGAGGAAAGAGAGAATCGGGGGCAAAAGAAGCACTCGTGCAATGTATTGTTAACATTTTGCTGGAAAAATAATTGCAGTCAAACACCTGCTCTTTTGTTTCTCTTTTTCAACAGCGTTGGCTGGTTCCGTTCATTGCCGCGGCATGGAAACGATTTTGCCGAAAAATTATGCGCTCGTTCTGGCAATGCGGAATATTTAACGTCAATTCAACGGTCCTGTTTGTTCGCAGTCGTTCGTCCGGCTGGAGAGGTGTACGCGCAAAACGAGAGGAGCGAAACGCGAGGCTGACTGGTTGGATGGAAATGAGGAAGGAACAGAAACGAAAGGAAAAACAAATAAAGAAAAATAATGCTCCGTTTATTTGCGTGCATGGAACTGCCGTTTAGAAGAAGGTTCTACAATAATTGCCGGAATAAAATGAACACTGCTCCGAACAGGCGTCAATTTGGAAGAAATTAGTTGACTTACAGTCAACACCTGAACGTATATTCCTTTTAAAGAATTCATCGACCAGATTATTCTGCGTCCGCGTTGAACGAAATTCAGGAAGTAAAAAGAGAAACAGATTGATTTTCAGATAGCACTATGCCACTCAAATAATCTCTAATGCCGATTCTATGACATATCGAACTCCCATCTCGACTTTTCGCCATGCATTCTTTGATCTGAACATTCACGCAACTATCGATCGGAGTATATCCAAGTCTGGATCCATTCGCGATACAGGATCTACTTCGACCGAGAGAGTTTTATAACCGATGTCTAGTCAACCGTTGGTCGAGCGAGGTCCGTTCGAATCGCCGACGTTTTTATTGAATTACAGATTTCACGGTTGCCAATAGCGAGGAAGCACTCGACCACCCTTGTCGACGTTACGCGATAAACCGTGTTCCGACGATCGTCGGACAGACGTCGACGATAAATTTCCACGAGCCCCGGCTGATTCAACGGCGCCGTTCCGCCATCATCATCTGCTACGTTCTTCACCAGAGAATTTGCTGCATTTTATCGTTCTTTATCTAGCAGGTTCTACTACTCTCGCGAGACCATTTCGTTCTTGGCTGGTGTAATCGTTGGATACTCGCGAAGTACTCATTTCCCTCTGCTAATTCATTTTTTGTTCCTTTTTCTTTCATCGTTGAGCCATGTTCTTCCTCTGCTTCTTCCGCTGTATTGTTCCATGTTTTTACACTCGCTACACGAATTACTTAATGGCTTATTTTCCCCGAATTTCGGAAGGTTGCTTGCTCTAATTTACTGTTTCATTACCGGCGGGCTAATGCTCGAAATGGTCAAGCAAAATAATTCAGCATTAAATGAAATACGGCAACACGAACGTCATCATGATCTCCGTAACTATAAAATATGGTTTACGCGGCAATGAATTCCAGTTGTTCAACGTCGCCGTATTCCGGCGTGAAACAACTTCCTCCGCCCGAAAATTCCAAGCTTTACGCCCGCTACTCCGTACGCAAAAGGCAGCAATACTAAATTCCGTGTAATAAACCGCGATCTTTCTCCCCCAAAACGACTTCCACTTCCGCGACCACGAATTAGAACCGCCATCAGCTTGTCATAAACCATGCGACCGACACTAACAGGAGCATCGCTCGTCATTATTCTCCCGTTTCACAATGGGATGCGCCGATCTACGATGCAATTTCTGCCAACGATACTTTTTATGGACAACTTTAAGTCCCGAAACTGTAGGAGGATAAAGAAGGCCAGAGAAAACGATCTTTTCTTTAGTAGAAGCCCTAGTAAAGTTGACCAACGAACAATAAGGAAACTGTAAACATCGTTACTCGAATTCTTCAGAATTGCTCGGCCACGATCGTGAATATATTTTTAACTGCCTGGAAATCACGATTTTATATCAAATGATTTGTCCATAACCAATTGTTCCATTGGTGCAATATATATTTTCCTAAGATTATTAAGAATTCTTTAGAATAGAATGAAAAATAATGTTACATTCAATAATATCGAATTATGAAATTTCTTATTGAAATCTTCTTCAGATAAACTCCATGATAACAGCAGTGAAGGATTGAGGCAGGTGATAACTAGTTGATTTTAATTCCTCTGCTATTTCAAAGATCTTAACACCCGAATGGCTATTCCTTCAGGGTACTTAACGCGACTATATCGAGCTCTGCGCGAAATCACCGTTGGTGGAGTGGGCTTAATAATTCCCCGAAGAATCCCCAACAATAATTCCGCTCTTAACGTTCGTATTTATCGACTCCCAGTCGCCTTATGCATAAAGATTACGTTCGCGAAGACGACCAGTAGCTTCGTAACTATGCAAAATAATGCGGAATTTAAAATTTTCCCCTCAGATTGCGGCTAGCTGACAAGCGCTTGCCTTTTTCGAACCTACAACTCCACACATACCAGAGATCAAGCGAGGAATCGAAAAGAAACTCGCGCCTCAATTCAAACCGAAGAATTTCGAAAGAATCGAAGATTACTAATCGAAACAGTTCGAGAACCGTTACCGATTGTATCGAGTGATATTGGTAAAATAATAATTCACAATAATATTTAAAAAATGATTAACCAGGTAGGCTGGAAACATCTGACGTTGACGATTATTTTCGATTTTGCCAAATTTAATCGAAAATTAAATGGTTTTATCAAAGCACCGATGAAATATCAATTTGAAAGCAGTTCAGATAGGGGTACAGGCAACTCGAAATGCCAGTCAGCAACAAGTTGTAGCATTCTGCGAGATGGAATTGGTATGAAAATACGTCGGCGAAGTATGGTCAATAGCAATGAGTTAATGGACGAAGAAGGCGCAATTTACCGGCCTGTCGTCGAAGGAAATGTGAATTCGTCGCGACGATTATTCCACGGGTGACTAGACGAATCCGTACTCCGCACCAATAAAAGCTGACTCGGCTTAACGAATTCCGTGACTAATAGCCGTCGTCGGCAGAAATGAGTTACTCCGCGAGTGAACCGCGTTTATTGAAGATTCCCGTCCCGTAGGAGGTAATTCGTCTTCTTAACGACGCCGACGCTGAAGTTGACCGGGAAAGATTTCCCGAAAACCGATCTATCGATGTAAAGAGAATAACAAAGAAAGATCGAGCTACAGTCGAGACTTGATGAAAATCCGACAGCTATAAATTAAGGGGCCGCAGAAGTTCCGGCTGCAGTTGGATTTAATTAACGTGCAATTTGTTTTACTCGGGGAGGTTCATCAATTGTTTCTCGGACAATTGGCTCGGACGTTCTCTGTTTGTGACGGAATTTGCTGCTTCTCCTGGAAGGCGATGAATTGAAACGAAAAATCGGCGTGCACAGCTACAAAATTAATTATTCTGTTTCTTAAATTTTTGTTCACAGTTGGGAGTTAAGGAAATTTTAATTCCAATTTCGGAAATTGGCCTCGGTTCCAGTTGAGGCGGATGAAATCTTCGAGCAACTTGAATATCGTCGAAACTTGTACGATTTCACAGTTGTAACCGAGAACTGGCTGGTGTAACACGTGAACCCGTTCACAGTCGTCTAATTGCCAAATGCACGGTTGCCGGCAACTTTCCCGACGTTACAACGCCCGATTCGGCAAAATTATCGCGACATTTCGACCACAGCGTAACGCCGTAGAAACTCGCTTAATTATTGGCAATTCCAACTTCCTCCTTGCCCGCGACAACCGCCGCGTAAAGTGTATTAATTATTAAACAACCCCTTCGAACCGACAATTTCTAATTCGCGGCGTTAATTGCATTTTACACGACAATCCTACGGATTCGAATTTCGAACGCTTATGTGGTTTTGAACGTTTACTTGCTTTCTGTATGCACACAGTGTATGTAACGTGGTGAAATGTGGTTAAGATTCAATGCAACTGTTGGTCGCATTTCGTAAATTAATCAAATGCATTTTTCTCTGTATTGCACTTACACGCTGAGCAACAAAGCCAATGCAATGAAAAAAATAATAAAAAACGAAGTGATAGATTATACACAATGATACCTAAATGATACGTACATGAAGTAAAATAAATATAAGGCTTTGCAGTTTTTGTGGAGTGTAAAAATATAGAGTAAAGTTGATCAAAGTGGAGTAACCGTGGAATGTTCAGCCAGTTACCCGGCGTCTGACCACAGCCGGGCTATTCTACTGCGGCCGGCTAAAACTCGCTTCGCTATGTTTACACAAGAAGTTTGAAAATACAGATCGATTACAGTGCAAATATGCATTGTTATAAAATAACAACAGACTTTCAAGCACCAAATACATCGCCACGCAATTTAGGGAATGGTGCTATTCGTAGGTGGGAAAGTACCAAGTATTTTTCAATAGACCAGGCAAATAGGTAATCCTGTTTTTTCGTAGTTTGCTTCACTGAAGCTAGAATTATCAATGCTATAAAAATTCAGTTTACTTCTGTCCCCTTTATAATTTCAATTCGTAATCGTATGGATTCGTGGTCACAACGCGAGATACCACTAAACATTTCCTTCAATGCTATCTTCTGAATAAACACGCGCCCGAGTTCATCCTCTCGCAAACACCCCAAATGAAATTAATTACGCTGCAATTTAGCCGATGCTAATAAGGACACAACAAATATTGCAGGAAACAGAAAATGACGTAGAGGAAAAAAGGGTGATTAAGAGAAGATATATAACGGGGTCAGTGCACGGCACTCCATGTGCACTTCTATCAGTTATGGTTATAGCCAAGCAGCGTTGTTATTTCCAGCGTTATTACCACGCCAGTCATTAAACTGGAGCCGCAGCTGGAGAAGTTCGAACTTCCATAGTACAGATACCTTGTACACCCATTTCAATCTGTACGCAATGGCATTGGCAATGCTCGTTCACGTTGCAGTTAGAAATATTTCTTCATTCCATGCCGTGTGCACGCATGTCACAAGTAACGTTTTGTCGTGACATATTGTTCAGAGCGGAATCGTTTGGAATGTTCAAAATCGTCGAATCGTACCTGTGCACGCTTGGCTGCAACAGAGGCGTCGAGTCGTAGCTCGGCGTTGTTTCAGTCGCGGCGTATTCGTCATTAGTCACAGGTAAATAAGTAACCCGGGGAGAAAAACGTTGGACGATTGGAGGCTGCAGCTGCACGCAATTCCTCTCCGTCGGTCGCAGACCCGGCCAGTTCGTTCACCTCTTTGCGAGTTTGATTTCATGAAACACCACCCTATGATCGACTATCGTAGAAATCTCTTGACGAGAAATCGAGTTCAGACGCATACGCAACGAAAATAAAATATTACTACTCGAGGAGTCGTTTAAGATAGTCAACCTGGAAATGAAAAATATCGCCGCATTGAACAGCAAAGTTTCGTAAAAACTTTTCAGCTTACTGTTTCAGAATTTTCTGCGAAATTCCACGATCTCCGTTATCGAGCTCGACAGTGCGTAAAAAATTCACGTTTAAAGGGAACAAAAACGCGAGCGGGAGACGAGTACAGGCACTACCGTAAATGTGGCTGGTCAGCTGATTCTCTTTATAAACCGCATGCGTATAGCGCGTGTATCTCATCGATGCACATAATATCGCATATACCCGTTGCATCGTACGATGCCCGGGCTCTGGCCAGTAAATACCCATTATGGAATAACTCACTCAATATTGCAGTTTACAGAGCGCCTTTACCATGGCCATACTACGTCGCCTTCAGATCGCATGTTCGAGCAGCTATGTACGTCAGACCTTAACGATCCGCACACGATGTACAGCGAGTGGTTTCAAATTCCAGGCATTTTTTCCAGACAACCGGACGAACCTCTGTTGGCCTCCAATTTATGTAAATTTTTCCAGTGTCGAAAATTATGTTTCTACGGTAAGCAAATAAAGTTCTAACTGTACAGAATTTATGCACGAAAGGGGTAAAAAGGTAATAATTTTACTCCTCTATTTTCATTAATAATACTTCTCACGATTCCCTTTTTTTTCCTAATTTTTTCAGATTGACTGTGTACTGATATTCTTTGTCGAGGCACGGAATTCACACGGTACAGCTATGTCGATTAGATTTTCAGGAATATCGCGGCGAAACTTCGGCTACCGGCGAAAAGGGGAAGTTCTCGCGCCACCCTGTCGCGACCAGGGCGAAACAGTGGCGTGTAAAAATGGTATAAACTTTTCAAATGCATCCCTAACTCCCGCGTTCGTGAAGTTCCCCGATATTTTCTGCCCGATTACGCTTTCGAACGGCGCGGTATATTCATCTTGCCGGGCAAACGCGTTCGAGAGGAACGCCGACGAATTCAAGGATTCACCGATACGAACGCAATGGAAAACTTCAAGTTTTACGCTGCCCGCATGCCGACGATATGTTTGCAACTATTCCAAAAAAAATATACACGTATATGCCTATGCATATATTATCTTCGATCTTGTCCAATTAAGGCCAATATGCATGTCAAATGTTGCAGCAATATCAAACATTTATATTGGCCCACAATTTCAAGTTAAATATCTATTATTCTCTCTTAATTTTGAGAATGACAGTCTGACCAAAACGAGATGCATCGCTATTCTCTACAACATTCTACAAAAGGATTTGCACCCCGACCCCAATTACCTCGCGATCTACATGAACGCCTGACTAATTTCCACCCGTGTATCCACGTACCGAACCCAGATTACACAATGTAATATACCAACATCTCCAACACAACTCCGATTCTCTCAGAATGAACGACTTCATTGATCATCCTTCATACGCAAACCAATGTTTCACTCGGTTCCTTCCATACGTCCGCGGTCCCCTCTTTGCACAGGATCGATTATGTCAGTCTGACAGGGGCAATTAGCCCCAACGCTGGTCAGGAAACTGGCCCGTGCGTGCTCAGGGCTGTGTTGCTGGTAAACAGAACCGCGTATACGCGAACGTTGTAACACGGATCATAGAGGAATATCTGTAGTTGGACAGCAAACAAACGACGATAACGCGATTAAATGCTCGACGTGCGTCGCTGGATCCAGTGAAGCACTTCTCACTGGCCATTGCGCCGAACAATCGATAACAAATATTTCCTTTCCAATCACGGGGGGAACGACACGAACGAATCTACGATTGAGCGACAGCGCAGGATTTTGCACTTCGTTGCGAATTGAAATGGAGCTCGATTCCTCGATCTAATTTCGTAGCCAAAAAGGAAAAAATGAAACAGCCGAGAAAAATCATCGGCTGTTTCATTCCTCGCCGAGGGATCGTTTTACGAGTGACCCGATCGAGACCGCTTTCCAGCCGTGTTTCTCCGCGTGTTTCTACAAGCAATCGCGTTTAACGCCACTCTTGGGAAGCCGATTAGACGGGACCGTTACGGTTTCAATTCGTGGCAGGGTCGAAGCTGCCTACCGGACGGCGGCCTCCCCCGGGATGCTGATAATTCTGCTGGAATCAACGGCCATTGATTCGTGTTCCTCCGACAACGCGTCTCCAATGAATCTCATTAGCTAGTCAGGTGGAAGCATGACCGACAGCACCTTTCCACGGAAATCGTGCCTGGCCCGAATGCCCCACGAAATTATCCGTCTATCGATCGTCAGGAAACTGCTTACTGCTTGATGTGCTGCTTTAGAGCGAATGCAAATTACGCGGTTTTCGAGCGGCATCATAGATTCAGGAGTACATGCGTGGAATATATTTCTAACAGAGCTCAACTATAAGCTGGACATTACAATTGGGAGTATTCAAATGTTCTTATGATAACTTATATCGAGGTATTGCAATTATACTGTAGCATTCTTTCTCGGAAATTAACAGAGATAACACATTCTTAAATTTTCCTGGCATCCTATAATAAGTACGCATTGTTTTGAAGAATCGCTAAATATTTGTACGAAAAACTGTCGCTATTTGAACGTCGGTGCATTTAACTTCGAGATCTCTCAACATTCGAATCTCCAAGGGAATTCAAAGACGGGATCAATGTTGAGTAATTGAATGACCAAATTGCACGCAAATAAGTAGATCAAGAAGTGAAGCTAGTGAACGCTTAATCGAAGAACAGTTTACGAAGTTCGACGACTGATGCCGCGATAAAAATCTTTATTTCACCCACCTCCCATTTGCGCCACTTAGACCGTGAGGTGCACGGTCGAGGGTCCTCTAGTTTCTATTCCTTCTTTTTTCCATCTCGCCTTTTCAACCCTTCCTTTCGTTCCCGACCATGCCCCCTGCGACTCGCCTCTTTAAATGCGCGTTTCCCCTCATAATATCATAACGACGTCCGTGAAGCGAAGGAAGCTCGCTGGACCATCCTCGTCGTTGTCTTTCCTCTTTCACCAAGAGGTCTGCAAAGTTTCTCAGGGCTGCTTTCTTTTAAAAGCCTTAACGAGTCCGCGCAGAGTTTCGCGGACCAGCCCCCTGCTAACCAGAAACACCGAACCTTATTATTCGCACAACGAGCTCCACTAGTCGCCCGGTTTTCCTGCCCGGCGAAGACTCTGAACCACTTTAATGCACTTTAATATAGTGGCTGATCGAATCACTGAACAATTGAAAAAGGAAGAAAGAAAATATGCATTAGCGAATAAATCGTGATATTAAATCCGTCCCGTTGCTGTGAAATTTCACGAGGAGAAGATCTGGCGCAACGTTATCCCGGCAGCATCCGGAACAAAAAGCGCGGCCGCAAGTACTCGTGGGAGCTCGTCGAGAGGAACGGTGTAATTGTCCTCGAGCCGACTCTCTCGCAGCGTCCGTCGTTTACGCCGGAAGTTAACGTCCGAGTCGGTTTTCCCGTAGTTTTCCAGCTAACTCGACGCCTCGCGCGAGCTACTCAACGAGTTAGAATAAATAATTGCTCAGCTGGAAGATCAAATAGGCGAAGATTCAAGGTGATGCAGGGGGGTGCACCGCGGCGGCAACGCCAGCACGCAGTGAAAACTTTTAACAGACTTCACCGCGACTGTGGACAGGCCCGAAGATGTTACAGAAATAATGTTGATAGCTGCACGGTGTCGAAACGCGGTGGCTGGAATTATTTTCGGGGCAAGTAATCACTATGATGCGAGTAAATATTCTGCAGGACAATCGCGAGGTAATACAAGTTTTCGAAAGAACACTTCCCTCGCAGTTCTGAAACGCCCGTATTGGGAATAAAGTGGAAAGAAAGCAACTTTCTCCTGCTCTTTCATCATTGTTATCTATCAAAATATATCCTTCGTAACGTTCTGCTTCATTTTCCCATTAATCCAACAAGCCGGGCGAACTTCAAACTTCATTACGAAACACGAACTTACCGGCTCGCTAATTACGGAATTAATTTAACGATTAATTCCCCATATTCCGGGACCCGGAGAACTTTCCTCTTCGTTTGCATATTGTGCACAGTTTCTGAATATGCAGCTCGATGCTTTGGCGAATTTGCGTCGCGGATCCGGCCGAGCGTCTGTGTCTGGAGAACGGTCCGGGATATCGCGACAACTACGACTATTACGGCGAGCAACGTTAATATCCCCGTTAAGACACAGCTGCAAAATTTCCCGCTGACTGTCTCGCATTGGGGCCAAGCAAAACGAAAGTGACAGATGAGGGTATCGAGAAGCGGCTGTCGAAATATATACAGCTGGCCGTGTGTATGCGCACGGGCCACGTGAAACGGTGCATGGTTTCATGCAAATGCGTCTCGTTCCTGGTGTACCTCGAGAATGGATAGACGAGAACACGAACAGCGAGAGTTTGAGGGTGTGCGAACAGGTGGAAGTGGTGGTATTGGCTGCGGAAAGGCTGCACGGAATTATATTGAACATACTTTCGAGTGTATCAGCCCGACATTGTTGCGCGCGTAATTAATCCCTTGAAAATTAATGGAACAGAGAAATTGATCATTTTGCGGAAATAAAGTAACGGTCGCCGCGGCGGCTTCGTGATATTTAAACGACGCTCGGCACTGAACGGAAGGGAAGGGTACACTCTGTTCAATGAAAACGAATAACTGTCGACGCGTGTACTCCCGGGGCACAGGTAAACATGTAAAATGCAGAGACGTTTGGCCCCCAGAACTCTCGTCTACGGTGCACATTTTTCGCGTCGAGACGTGACACGCCTGGCGAGACGCCGATGTATACCTTAATCTTTTATTATGCGCATAGTCGATGCATGTTTGTGCCCGGAAACGATGATTTACAATCGGGATCCGGAGGTGTTTGCATTTTCTACGTTTTTAATACGCGCGACGAGATCTTACGGATCGCAACTTTTGCCATTCACGGGGGCACGTTTGAGTTTCGTTCGCACACCTGTGCAGAAAACTTCCGACGGAATTATTGATCGATTCCGCGGGACAAGTTCGACCGTGTCTCGTCGAACTGTAAATCCATAGGCGAACAGATTAGCGGGGCTTCGAGATTGAACGGTAAGGTATCAGAAACAGATCGAAACCGATAGGAGAACGTACAAGTTTCATCTCGTTAAGAACCAACGGGACTATCGCCGGACTTCTATCGGGCAATCATTAATTCACGACCAAGAGACGAGGATGATAGTTTGATTCACGATACTCGAGATACTTTCGTAGCAGGGCTCGGACGATATCGTTCCATCTGCGCCAAAATTGAGGGACGACGGATCTATAAAACTGATCCAAAGGGAGAGAGAGAGAGAGAGAGAGCGACACCGAGGATGTCGTAAAGCTAACGTGAATGTTACAATTCTGTCCGCGACAAAGAGCTATTTCCCGCTTTTACGGGATCTCATCAGCGGCCGATCGCTGGAAAAGACGGCCACGAGCACGGGGAGAATTACGTCCGGTGTCGTGTCTGAGACTGGCAGGCTCGTAAAACCAGTTAATAAAACGCCGAGGTTATGTGTAATTGAATGTCGGGTAATTAAAGGCTCGAGTGCCTCGTACTTTTTACTACCGCTCTGTAATGCCCGAAGTAATGTGGAACGTCCATTGATAGTATATACTTCTGCGAGCAAAAAGTGTACACGAACAAAGCTCGCAAATAATGCCACGATTAAAAGTATATTTAAAAGCGGAGAAAAATATTTTCCACAGACGAACAGATATTAATTGGATCGTATACATACTTCGTGCATACAATATCGTTCCTCTTTTCCGTTCTCGATACACCGTGTACCTACAGCTTCGCAATTATGCGGCACGAATCTCTGATCGAAATAGAATCATTATTGTCGTGCAATAATTAATTTCGCTCGGGATTATACTAATCGACTCGCGTGCTCGACGCTTCAATGGAGTCAATTCCGAGAGGGGGGCCACGTTGCGAATTAACACACATTCGGCCACTCAGGAAATCGAAACGATCGGGCGATCGTTGAACGACACGAACATCGCCGGCTATATACACGATCGATTAGCCGGCCAGAGTTCCCCAGCAGTGATTAGAGTTAAACACACGTCTTTCATTCACGCTGCCAAAGGCGTTTCGTTTTACTACTATTAGCGCCGCTTCCACGCGCCGTTCCCATTGTACACCGGTCGACGTAATAGCGGTGGCGACCCGGCGGCGCACCTGGAGAGGTGGCTTTATGAATGGACACGAGAGCCGGCGTGTTTTATACGGGGGACCGGATAGTCACGCGACACCGTGGAACCTTACGCGACGCTTTATCAGCGTATCGCGACGACCTAACGGGACGATCCGTGCGATTTCTTCACAAATAATTTCGTTTCTATTTTCTGGAAACTCGGTGAAAACTTTCTGCTCGCGTCCATTGATAGAGCAAAGTTCAGTTTCCCGTCGTTTCTCTGCGATTCTATTTTGCTTCACGGACTGTGCCACATTCCGCGTGGTCGTTTT
Organism: Nomada lathburiana; assembly: GCA_963667235.1. NCBI lineage: Eukaryota > Metazoa > Arthropoda > Insecta > Hymenoptera > Apidae > Nomada > Nomada lathburiana. Next base: position 10,438,890 of record OY763905.1, on the reverse strand, counting down.
AATTTTTAATTAACTTTCCAGGAGAAATGATGTCTCCGCAGCAGTAGCTATTTTCTGTGGAATCGTTTCGGGTCACAGTTGATACTCTTACTCGGTTGCCCGTGGCTGCAGGTGATCAATCAAAATCGTTGCGACGGAAATTAATTTTTTCCGCAGGTGTGCACGCTTCTTTTAACATTTTTGTCTCGCCGCGCTGTTCCCTTACGGATATTGTCGCAGCACTCTTCGAAATGCGTTTCGATTACCCGGTGCAACCGTTTAATTCGACGAAGCGAACAAACGTCGACCGTTTGGCTAGGTGTCGTTGCGGTTTCGTAGCGCGATACCGCAAGTTGCCGACAAGCAAAATCAATCGCGATTATTGGCGACACGATAACGAGGCGCGGCCGCAAAACACGAACACCACTCCGCATTATCGCGTGTCCGGCATTACGTTTTCGTTCGCGCATGCTATTCTCGCGTTACACCGCGGCGAAATAATTTTAACGAGCCATTAAAACGATTATCTATGAGCTGCAGATGCAACTTTAATTCTACCGTCTGCGAGCTTGCACGAAGCTTCCTGTCTCTCGTTGCGACAATATTTCTGTCGCGACCGCGTGCGCGACGGTTCAAGGTTGCGAAGGGAACGTTGCAACGAAACAGAAAAAGCATGAAAAAGAAGAAGCAAGGCAAAAGAGAGCCCGAAGTTTTTCCGATAAAAATAAAACGGCAGAAGTTCCAATAGTCCAGCGAAGTTGAAATAAATTTGCGAAGCGTACGAAAGGGTAAACTGTATAATCTAAGGCTATCCTGCAAATTTATCGAAGAATCTTCGGAGCGCATGAAAGCCATTGATTTCTTTACTTCTTAAAGAACCTCCGAGATGAACGAGTGTACGCAGAACTGTCATCCAACACCGCGACGGTCGCCGTCACGCGGAGTTTACCGCTGATCTCGTTAAAACTTAAAGTCGACCGGAACCATCCACAGAAATAGCCCCTAAATCGCTTTCCACCGCGGCGGGAACGAGCGCGATAAATTTTTCCCCGAAACTCCGCAGAATCTTGTGGAATCCGTTTCGCGCGAGGATTCAGAGTTATTCCTTGAATCTCCGAGAAACCAGGACCAATTCATCCTAGCTGAAATCTTTTATAATTTCGCCGCCGCGCCGGTTCGAACAGTAATTTCCAACGAGCGTCGCGCGCGAGTTAAATAGAAATAAAACAGAAGAGAAGGCGACGAGGGAAGAAAATAAATCGTTCGATGACAGAAACTTAATTATTAATATTATCTCCAGCTTCAACGCCACCTGAAATTTCCATCGGCACACACTGGCGCCACCCTAAAAATGCAAGCCACGAATAGATAAGAGAAGGCACACGATATGTAGAGCAGCAGGCAAGCTTGTTGACAAAACCAAGCTCAGTAAGCAGACAGCGGAGGGTTGACGCGAAGATAGCAGCTGAAACGGGGGGTGTGGACGGACATACGCATAGATAGGGAGAGAATAAAGAAAGATGGTGCATGTTCGCGTGGTACGGTCCTGGCGTCGATGTTCGACATGATCAATTGCCCACTCTTGCCGAGCAGAAAACGTGATCCAAGGACAATATTGCGGCGATATGCCCCTTTGAGCTCGAAATTTCCAGGGGTCTGGCGAGCCGACATGTCTCTCGCCCCTGTTCGATGCTCATCGTACACCCCACGTACCCCCTGCACCCAGGCGCCACCACGTTTCGTCGTGGATACGAAATCCTTATGAAAAATCCTTACGATGGGGGTAATTTCAGGTCGGGTCGAAGAATCTCGCCCCTTCGACAACGCTTTGGCGTCGTCCAAACGTCTCGCGGAGAAGTATAAACTTTCAAACGAGTTCGCTTTCAAATATTTCATACCGATCTACGATGTTCGCTGAAGCTTTGACACCGTCGTCGGAACATAGCTCATCCCCCCCTGTGAATGTCCGTCTATCTCTCTGCCCGGCTGTTTCCTTTCGCCCGAGTTGACGATCTGCCACTACTGTCACTCGATAATGCATTCAGAGTCTCGTCAATGCCAGCCAATCTGACAACGTTCGATCTCCCTTTCCGTATATCCATCTGCATATATATGCAAGCTCTGACGCGCCTGTATAATCATTTATATGCGGACATGGCGGCCAGGAGTCACGCCGTGTACGTGAATGATCTGTTATTAATCATATCGGTCTAGACAGGTTGAAGCGTTAAATACGCGGTGAATACGGGGACCAACACTTTTGCAACTTAAACCCTTCCCGAACGGGCGTTCATAAATTCTCGCATGGAAACAGTAAACCTATACGCGTTATCGAAATGAAATTATGCTACTGCAAAAGAAACCTGTGCTATAAAAAAAAATAGCATCCAATGGAACGAAACTGCAAATCGATACGTTCGATCACGATAAATCCGACAGTGCGAGGAATAAAATTCGCCTTTCCACTTGATGAGCGCAGGACGATCGAGAACGGTATCGCGTCTAGATCGACACGGAACCATCATCGTAGACTTGGCCCCCGGTGGTCGAAAGCTATCGACAGGACGGACACAAACTGGTCGTGGGGGCGGTTTCGCCGTGACGTGACGAGTTTTAAATTTCCCTTGTCGTTTCGCGGTCGGGTATCAGCTGGAGAGTCATAATGTCGGCAAAAATCCAATATCGCATTCAATAAGCTGCTCCGTTCGAGAGAGATTCTTCCCTTTACCGGCGCCGCCCCTCGGTTACCGGTGAATCCATGAGCACCACCACCACCACCACCCGTGCACACTTGATGACTATCCCTTCCCTACTCCGGAGATTTTTTCCCCTCTTTATTGACTTGGATCAGAGCCGTCCCTTCGATCGAGTCCTCCGTCCACGATGGAACCCCGCTTGGGTCATAGCAACTGTATATTCCGGAAAAAATTTACGAGGACCCGCTGCTCGATGGTAAAAGGAAATCAAGAGCAGTGGCTCGGTCGAATCACCCCCTGTTTTCGTTTTAGTGCGTCGCAAGTCGAACGTGCCTCCCCTCTATTCATTTTTGTAGACGCGCGTTTTTCCAAACGATACGTTGTCTCAACGGTGTTGACAGGACGTCTCGAAGTCAATAGAAAATGGAGAGAAAAAAGGATGGCAAACAAGCTGAACTCCAATAATGTTCGAGGACGAACGACGCGGCTCCGTAACGAAAAATCGAAAACGCACGCCCGCATAATATCTCCAGGAAATTTCGGCCTCGAGGAGGGCTGAATAATTTCGCACGCCGCCAGGAATTTATTGAAAACGATTTCCCACCAGTACTCCGGCCGGGGGAGGGGGGGGGGGAGAGCTGCAAAATACTGAAAAACAGAAAAGTGCAAAAAGTTCGAGAAGAAAAATAAATGATCGCGCCAAACGAAATAACTGCACAATGAATTAACAACGGTTTATCGAGCACCCCGCAGCGGCTGGAAGATTAATTCACTTCCGCGCGATAATTCCGCCGCGCGTTGGTACCGTTCGCGCCAAAAGTATGCAACGATTAGGCAATTTGCGTTCGCACACGGATCGTTCGACGAATTTACGGCCGGGCAGATCAATCGGTCGTGAATGGAAACGAGCGTGTACCGCCTCGTTCAATGTTACCCGCCCAAGATAGAGGGGTGAACAGTTGAAGGTTCTATTTTCACGGTAGCCACTTCCGTTCCTCTTCATCCACGTCAGAAGCGAGCGCCGGTAAATTCAATGAAATATAAAGTTTCGCGGCGATCGATTAATTGAAACATGGCACTTATATAAATTTGATACGCGAAGCCATCAGAAGATGGCAGAGCAGACGGAGGAAATTCACGGTTTAATTCATCAACGATCCGATATCTGTCTGACCAGTGACAGGATGTTTCTACTATAATCAGAACGGTCGTATTTTCCCCCGAGGCAATTCCATTCCCGCGTTTATCGCGTAACTACGACGAACGCTGTGATAAAACTTGAGTCGAAGAACATTCACGCGATCATTTTTACCGAAGACCATGGCAACGCCGTGCAACAATACTTTTCTCATGAGCACCTTTCATGAGATGCGTGTTTCTTTCGGTTTGCAATTTATCTGTACCGACCGCGACATCAGAACGGTTCTCCCAGAAAGAAGAGCGACGTCCCAGAAAATGCTTTCCGCTCTATCGATTCATCCTGCGTCGTTTCCCAACCGGGTACCTCCTAAATTACAGGTTGCGCGGCACTGGCTTGTCCAGCAGGTAACGCAGGAAGCAACGCAGCGCGCGCGGAATAATAGTCATTCGAGAACGATGCAACGGTACAATGCAATCATTATAGTTTGCAGAAGAAACGTTATTCGAAATTTGCGGTTAGAATCGCGTGTTCGGATACGCATAACTGTATCGTCTAATTCCTGTGACTGGCTGGTCGCGTGTGCGACGCGTCTTCCACGAAAACGGAGCAGAGCCGAGAGGAAGGAAGATTCGGCGACGATCCAGCGGGGGACAGCGAAATCGATTTGATTCGATTTTCCCGCGAACGCGTGATTCTTCTCGCCTCGCCGACCACGAATAGGGACGATTCGCTTTTGTCGTATTTCACGCGTACCCCCTCCGGTCCCCGGTTCCAGATATCAAGGGTGGAAAGGATAAAAAGAAACGGGGGCCAAAGTTTTACGACGCGACACAGGAGTACAAAGAAGCTTTTGCACGCCGGCCGTGCACACTGTCACTCAGGACTGGATCGCGACGAGCGTTCGATCGACGGAAAATTAGGTCGATATCGAAGAAAATGTGGAAACGGGTGAAAAAACGTCGGGCAAAATTGCAACGTGAATAGTTCACGAATGAATGGAAAGCGATTGAGTCGTTCGACGGCCGATCCTGATGATCACCCGAATTCTTAACGACTCGGAGCGTCCCGTAGCGCGGCGGCTTAGTATCTCCGCGCGGGTCACTGAATTATGAAACCGAATCGCGGGTGCAATTTCGGAGATCGCGAGATGTCGACGAACGAATGTTTCGCCAACGAGCGACTGTGTCAACCGCGCTGCGGACATCGGTGAAACAATCGAACACGCTGAGCGGGGATAATAGTCCGCAGTTCCATCAGCGTTCCATTACACAGGCAGCTCTTCTCTGGAATCGAAGAGGAGACACGGTAAAGATAATCGAGGGAAAGTTAACGACGACAGAGCACTATCCACGCTACCTGCCCACGCTTCCACATATTCCCAGACGATTCCTTTAAATTTCCCATGAAAGAGCCTTTCGCGGCACGACGAATCGAATACGAAAAACGCCGCCCGTCGCTGCCGTGACTCTCCATCGCGCAGCGTTCCTCCGCGAGGCAATCGCCGACGAAAGAAGGACAGTAAAACGCGAGGGAAGAAAGATAAAGGGGAAACGTTTTGTATTTTCGGAGGAAACGCGACACACGTGCCTCGAACATGTGGCGATCCTCGTTGTGTCCACGAGTCTCGCCCAGAATTTTCCGCGCTTCGTTTCCATTTCTGCCGGGCGAAACGACAGGGTAATGGACAAGATTCGGCCCGCCGGGACGAAATAAGGCGATCACTATGCATTCGACCGCCGTATTCCGAGCGGCAGCCAGGGGCGTAGCTACCAAATAGAAGTATCTCTCGAGATTTTCCTTTATTTCGGCATCGGCGATCGCTCGATGCTCGCTGGCCCGGAGAATCGTGCCGTGGGGTTGTCGAAATGACGCAGATGCCGTGGCTCGTTTCGAAGCGCGGGCACCCGTGCCGACCAAACGAAACTACCCCTTAGAGCTTCGATATTGGGAATCTTCAATAGCTATGCCACGCGGTGCTCGGTATTACGAAGTTCCTAGAGATCCGTCTAATCGAAGACGCCGAAGGAAAACCGGTGGCTTTTTTATTTCACAACAATTGGGAAACATTTCTCGAGAAACATTCGATGATTGGGCTTCAGTATTGATTTGAGACAAGGCGCACAATTAATAAATCATGCTTAATCATCCTAGGTGAATAAAATGAATCGGGGCAGGGCATTAACATTTTCCTCTTCGCAAGCGAACGAAAATCTGACAGAAAATATTTAAGGTCATCGCGTCTGGCAATGTTGCACTGTATCGCGATGCTTCGTTCGCGAACGAACCGGCGATGATTCGACAGATTTTCCGCGGCCCCGGCGAAGTGGAGATTCACCCAAAACCGAATTGTTCGCGTGCACAAACTTTCGCCATTATTTCGATGGAAATGAGCTGGTTCAATTTTAAATCGTGCGCCGCGTTCTACACGCGTTGTCGAGTTTCGAGTCGATTCATGCCGGACGATGCAGCAAACAGAAACTCATTAGAAGCGATAGGCGGTCAGTTTGGAGGCGTGCTAGATGAATTTCGCAGGCAGATATATCAGTCGCGGTGTACACCGGGTCGCTGGTAAACGTTGCTCTGTTAATTCAAGTTAGTCGACTGTAAGGGCCGGTCGGCAGCCTGTGAAAACGCATTAAGTTCGAGTCGGCGAATCCATTTTCTGCCCGCGGTTTCCGCAGCGACGTGGCCGGCCGGAGCAGTGACCGGCGTGAAGCTAAACTGACCGAATGGCGTCAGGATTTAAACAGCGTTAAATAACTTTGTAAACAGCGCGGGGACGTTGTTAAAAGAACGAGCTACCGACGACCGGGCGTGCGGGACGAAAACGAAACGGCAGAAATTATGTTGCTCCTTCGAGTTCGGGTAGAAAGTGCGCGCACAAGGTACCACAGAAGTGTTAAGTGAAATTGAGTTAATTCAACTATCTGCGCGGCACACTGTGCAATTAATGCTGTCATCATTATTCAATCTAACACAGTAATGAAAGGCAAGTGGAAATTAAAATAAGATGAGGGTGCTACGATAATTGGCAGCATGAAGGCAGGATGGATAATCGTCGATACGTTTAGTCAGCGGAGCCGGGACGCAGTGACCAATTTAGAGCGCGAACGAAATTGATAGGGCGTGATTGAAAACTGAACGCTGTGGGATCTATCATTTTTCAGAGGGCGGAAGCTGGCTGGTGTTCGGAGCGGAAAAACCGCTCGACAACGCTGTTCCTCCGCGGTGTTTCCCTGCTGTGACAGCGTAACTCGAGCGCGTGATAATTATCGTCGGCGAGCGTTTCGAACGTCCAACAGAATCAATTAACCGGCCGCGACGCCAACCATCGATCCGCGTGGACAGTGGAAAGATCGATTATACATCGCATGTCGCGATCGAGTAATTAATGACTCGTAGCGGAACGATTAAAGCTCTCTTCATCTCTCCCTCTCTCTCTCTCTCGTGGCTGATCGCGAATTGCGTACATTCTAGGACCTTGCTGAAAGCCGAGACCGAATTAACCCTGTGTACAGTTGGAAGAGAGAATATTTGGTAAAATAAAGGTTCGACAGATATTGGGCGTCGAAGAAAGTTTTCAGAGACGTGCACTCGGTGTAATTTGAATAAATAAAATAAATAATTTATGTGGCATTCCAATTGTTTCGGAGACGTAACATTTGGACTTTGTAGAATAGAATGTATAGCAAAGAGTGACACGTCTGTATAATTCGCTTACACTATAATATACTTTTTATTACCGAGACTTCTGCGTAACGTAAGCAAATACTTTTACCTGTTGCAATAATTGAAAATGGCCACTCGCTTGAAATAGTTAGAAAGTTTCAATATTTCATACCAACCGAAGACGTTCCAATGAGGCTAACGAAGTCTACTTTCTGGAAGATGTGCGTCTTTTCCAGGCGAGGGGAATGCTGTCGGTGATCGACGAAACGGGAAATTGAAACTGGATTCGCTGTTTCCCCGTGTCCTCGATATTTGCATGGCAATTACGTGTGTGCAGTTTACTTCGGTTCTTTCTCCACTCCCCTTACGTGACATTTTACTTTACGGTACCCAATAACGGTTTAATAAGCTTGCCCCGTGCTGCTTTATGCGCCACATAAAGTTAGCACGAACATGTTCTACGATCGTTTCGCGAAATGAGCACATAATTTCGCGTTAAATCACTGCAGATTAAGATCACGTCGAATATGTGGCGGGTGTAAACAAGTCTTGGACACGGACGAACACATTGCACACCAAGGGTTTAACCCTTTAAAAGCTAATGCGGTCCTACGAAATGCCCAAATTCAATTTCCGGAATGCAGTGGAGAAATTGTTGCATAGCAAATTCATCTACGGCTCTATTTAAAAAATCCACGCCCTTGATTAAACACGAACGACGCGCAGTGCATCCATGTATGCTCGGAGCAAAATATTGAGATCACACAGGCAGAGGACAGGGCACACACCAATTCCCTTGGCTGAGATTTCATCGACTCTTTTCCTCCGCCACGGGATACTTTCGCGAAAGAGGATCGATCAAACACAGCACCTTGGTTCTTTACGGTCGAAAGGCTGATCTAGTTCAACCTTCTTACCTCCCGTACAACTACTAAGCGAGAGGATAGCGACTCGAGTTCAATTTCCTGAAATCAAAGAATCTTGAACAAATTCGAGCAGCCGCTTCAAGTCTCGAGTAGCCGAGTGCAGATATCGATTCAGCCTACAGACGATAGTATTATCTCTAACTCGTAGTGATTTCCCTTCGACGTGTTCGATTCGCCTCTATTCTCCTGGCTCGGCTTAATTTAATTCCCACTGTCGATAGATTTGAACGAAGCAGGGACAGAAGCGAGGAGCAATTTCTCCTAAATTAACCGGAAATTAGAAATCAAGTGTTCGAACTGGATATTGTAGAAGCCACAAGCTCAGAACCCCCCCTTTTTTTAAACCGTATCGACAGTACACGATCGAGAGAATTCCCAAGATGTTCGAACCGTTCGTCGCGTTCCTGTTTCACCTGTCCTCGATTGTTCAAGATCGAACCGTCGAGACTCTTTACATCCTTGCATCCTTTCCCTCGTGGCTGAACGCATTTACCTCCATGAACAGCGAGCTCTAATTAAAAATATACGAACGCATGAACGTCCAATAAATCAGGGCGACTGATGACGAGGTTTCTTTTCACTGCACAACTTTCGACGTGAAATAATAAACGTTCCATTTCCTGTTCCGTTGCTGCCAGAAACTTCTGACGCGGTGACACACGGGGGCAACTATCCGGCCAGATTTCCACGCATCTGCCGCGAGCATCTGAGGCAGAGAGTGGCCTGCGGTTTCTACGCGTTCGCATTCTGGTTAACTTTGCTGTTTCCGCTCGCGGGATTCCATATACGCGCCGCAGGCCGATCGATAGTTTTACGTTTAATTAAAACGGTCGCGGCGGTCGTAAACGGCGCGATATCGTGGCGAAAAGCTCGAAGACGCTAAGTTACGGTTTGAGGCATTGCGACTTCATCGATTGTACTGTAATTGGTGGGTGTCTGTTACCAATTTTTTTATTCCACCGCTCTTTCCGTCTGTTAATTCCCCTTCGTGCCCTTATGAATTTCAATGCAATTCAGGAACTTCGCTAACACATTACTTCCGCGTACCTTTTCTCGGACGTGCTCGTCGCATTAAACTAGTCGCAATATAGTGACGCAAAACTGTATAATACAAAAATTGACGCTAATTGAACAATGACGATAGAAAAGAGTTTCACATTTTTACAGGCGACGTTGGCTACATACTTTCCAACAAGTTTAAGCCTGGATATGGAACAGCTGGCAAGATTAAACAGGCCAGAACTATCGTAGATCAGCTTTGATAAAATAATGCAATACAGTTAAGTAGAATTTCAACGTGGGAAACCGGGTCTTGTAATGAGTGGTGCCTCGTCAGCGGTGTATCCTAAAACCTGGTGACCCTGATACGGCTCCGCTCCACGACCCTGAATCGTAAACGGAGAACGAAAGTGGTTCGGCGTTTGCAACCTTTAAGGCCCGACGGCGTTCTCGGTTGCGCCATCGTGCCCGCGAGAGCACGCGAATAGAATATTCATGATAGCCTGGAAAGGGAGAGAGAGAGTGAGAGAGAGAGAGAGAGGAGGAGGAATTCCGACAGTCACATTCGTGCAACACGGATAACGAAAGGTAGCAAAGATGTTCGTGGAAATTTCGTAACGATAATGATTACACTAATGACAGATTAAAATCGTCTTGACGTCAACACCTCGAACGAGCAGAATCCACCGAGATAAAAGCGTTCGGAAGAATTTGGACGCGGCAAGAGATGTACTTGGTAATGTTCCAAGAAGAAAGCAACTGTCAATGGAGTAAGGTGGCAGCGGGGAGGATAGAAATCGCGCGCGGTTCGATTGTTCGTCCCGTACTCGCGTAATCGTTTTCGCACGTACAGCGAGAAGAAAGTAAATCGGTATTGGCGACTACGTGACATCGTTCTACGCGGGCACGAAGTGCCGTTAACGAAGGGGCGAGCAGATATCGTGAGAGATATTTTTGTTTCAATTAGCTACCAACTTACACGACTAACGGGAACGTTGTCTGGATTGCTGATGCAGCAACGATTCGTTACTATCCCTCGACTTAATTTAAAACATCGGTGTTATCGTTTTAACGACCAATACCCATTAGCTATTTTAAGGTTCGAATATGCGACGTACCGTTGGTAATTGGACGAAGACCTAGATAGAACCTTGGAACTATCGGATGGTAGATTGCTTTGATATTTCAACCTTGTTGAAAAAAGTGGAAAAATTCTTTGGACGCTCAAATGTCGAGCTGGAAAATACTTTGTAGCACACTTTCCCTCGTTTAACTAGTATTCGGTGGCTCGAAATCCAACGGTAAGAAAGTCCTACTTAGTATCGCATTATTGCGCAAGGTCTGGACAAGTGCGGGGCAAGAACAGTCGAAGAATGCTGCGGAATCTCGCGATTTCTGGCGGTGTTCTCTGTGAAGGACAATGAAAAAGTCGCAAGAAGTCTGGGGGGAAAAAACGAGATCGGTTTCGTGAACCAGGGCACCGTTTCTCACAGCAGAAGGAAAGTAAATCGTCGTCGCGTGAAACGCGGAACTATGCAGCTGCTCCGGCGCATCGCGATGAATTTCACGGTGAATAAAGCGTTGTGAAAGAAGAACGACGAAGATGAGACGGAACATAGTAGCAGAGGAGACTGGATCGAAAGTGCCTTCGATTGCATTTGCTGGTAGCGAAACGCCTACTGGAATACCGTGATGTACATACTTGAATAATTTAGTCTACGCAATGTACAATCACATGTAATAATATATTCCAAAGAATAATCGCCGGAAGAATTATTGCCCGTGGCTCTCTATGTTCCAGGAGAACGCGCCTATATTTAATTGTCGCGCGAGATCTGCTTGAAAGAACAAAAATTGGACCTGCAAGAATATTTTACGATTAAATCAGGCGGAAACGTAACGGGCTAATGACTAGCGAAACCATTTAACTCTGTAGTGCGCTGAACTCAATGAACAGAATGCAACGCGATAATAGGATTATCGCGAAGTCATTGAACATTAATTGCAATGTAATGTGTGGAAATATGACAACGATAAAGGAATAAAAAAGACTGGATGGCAGCTTTCTGTTACACCAGTATCCTAGTTCACTGTTTCTACATTTATATCAGCTGCTTTCACGTGCTGCACTGTTTGTCGCGCGAGTAACTGTTTGCAGCAAGAAGAAAGAGTAGGAAAAAGATGGAAAGAAAGTTGACAGAGATTGGTCGTTCAACGTAGTACAGAGAAACACGTGAGAATCGTGTGTATCGCCGTCCGGGCAGGCAAGCTGGACGGGCCAAAAATTCATTCCAGCCTGGTAACAGCGTAATTAGTAATGTTGTACTAATTAAGGGAAAATCGTCGCGCGAAGAAAACAAAAAACGAGTCGCGGCGTTTCGACAGTTGTGCAAGGGACAGCTGGGGAAAAATGAAGAACCAGATGTAATTAACCCTCGATGAGATGTCCACGACTCTCCATAGTACCCAGGACGGTTTAATTAACTAATTACCCTTTCACAAATGGGTTCACTTCGTTCGGTCGAGAGTAAAACATTACTGACAAATAAGTGTGCAATTATCAAAGTGGCCCCACAATTCTTTGAAACAGATAACTCAATTTCTCCAATTCTATTATTAATATAATTATTATTTGAATGAATTCAGCAAGGGATTATACAAAGCGAAATATATTAGCCGACAAAGATAAACGATTCTTCGGATGAAATTGGGTCGGCCGGCAGGTCGCATGATATTTCAACCCTGAGGGGTGAAAATCCAACCCCTGCACGTCGAGCGTGAAAAAGCAGACCAACGCAGGGTGCAATGATTTAGAGGATGTAGATGACACTTGTAAAGCAGCCATTGTACGACCTTTTTCTCCAACCGGTCCAGAGCGACCGCACGGTTCTGCTGTCGCGCGGGGTGCATCCTATTTTGCAAATACCAGGCTAACGACTTGAAATCGACGATGCAGGGCCACCCAAAGCATAGACGAGTGATTTACCGTATCCTGTGCCACGGGGCCATGCATCATCCGGTAGCGGAATATTCAGCAGAATGAAACCGAATTTCCTTCGTTCTTCTGCCTTTCAACTTTTCGTGAATTTTTTAACCGAGTCGACGCGGATCGTTCGAATTAACGACAGCGATAATATTCTTGACGAGGATTCGCACGAATACCGGTCTTAAAATGGACGATAGGTATAATAAGAAAAAAATCTAGATGAACTCTACGAAACGATTGGCTCGAAATTTTACCATGGGTGGTTTCCTCGTGCAGACATTAACGAGCGTAACCGGTGATAAGGAAACGTGGTCATCGTGGTCGCGGAAAAATTAACAGGGAGACGCCAGCCAGCCGGACCAGCTTTAATTAAACAAAACTCGACAAGAACAACTTCCGGCTATTCGACGTTCGTTCTCATTTTTAAATTCTCGCGAAATTCGTGCCGTTCGCTCCCGTTTCTCGTCCGTCGTTACGTCCGCGCTTAATGCTCGCATGATGCTGGGTATAAAGCGTGAAACAGTGGATGTTATCTCGCCTGCGAATCGTGAAGAAACACGAGTGGGAACAGCTACGATCGTGTTCTGATAACACGTAAAAGTATATTGTTACGAACGCCGGTGTGAAAATAAAAAATGAAATAATGCTTAACCAGATAGAACGGACCGGTCATCTAAAACGTTCGTTCAAGATAGCAAAAAATTGGGTAAAAGCAAAAAAAAAAAAGAACAAACGGTGGCATGGAAAAATGTTCGCAGCATCGAAAGAATATGCACGTACGCTGTCAAGATAACAATCGTTCAATTCGCGAGATCGAATGCCGTTGTAAGCTGCACCGGGGCCGGATGAAGGGGTCTTTCCATGGAAATATAGCGACTTTTTTCCGCGACGCAGCTCCAACGTGTACGCGCCTCGCACACACGTGCGCATCCGGGCTTAACAAAAGGGTTGCGCGCGATAAATCTCGCCGCCCCGGCGAGGGGGTTAAAAATTAACCCGCTTGATGCCGCCGTGCCCCCATATCCCGGTTATTTATCATGATCTACGGGTTTATTGTGCCAGGGAAACTTTCTCCTGAAAAAATATCCTGTCCAGGAAACGTACGCGGTTTGGCGGAGGAAGAGAATTTAAAACTATAAGGGAAGCGTGCGAACATAAAAATCGACTTACCGATTTAGACCCTTCCCAAAAAATATAATGAGCCCGCGAACAATAATAAATCTGTTGAAATTAACCCGCAATAATATGCACGCCACTTGAAACGAATGGTGCGACAAAGTTCGAAATTCGATATCAAGATCTCCCCCGAATTACCCCCCCCCCCCCCCCAACTATCCCACGGGAAGAAGACACGTGTCCCTGAACAAATAGCAGGAAGCAAGTCGGGGTGGATTCGGGTGTTTTGCTTTTCTTCGGGGCTCAGACGCCGGGGTGGAAACCCTATTTAATTGTGATTAACGCGCTACCCAGGAGGCTACAGCCGGTGAAATAAAATTAAAACGGATAAATACTGCGCACTGCGGTATTCGCCGCGTTCCCAGAGGTGGCTGCACACACGCCACCCCTTGCACACCACTTGAAACCACTCTGCGCACCTCCGAACCACCCCTACTTCTCTTTCTCTCCCCGGTGTGTGCATTCCGTATCCCTTTTTAACCCCGTCTCTTCCTCCCAGCGCCTTTCTGCGGCGCCCGTTCGAGCTCGTGTACAATGACGAAAAGCACTCCTCGTATTTCCATGCGACGAACAACCCCCCCCCCCCTCCCCCTGCCCCTCACTGTCTTCCACCCGGTCACAGAGATATCAAGCGTGCATTTTATCGGTCGAAATATTCCCCTACGAGGATCCAGCTAATGACATTAATCCCCAAGACCGAGCAGGACACTTGTTAAATCTTCATAATCGGCCCGCTCTCCGACCAAGATGTCCTGCAGAGCCACCCCCGTTGCGGGCCACTGTGGTTCATCGTGGAACAACAACGATACACACGGCGGAGATACGAAATTAGGGGAACGCAATTAGCGTTTCCACTTAATTCTGTTTCTTAATCGGCGTCGGTATTTGGTGGCATTCATTTGTTTCTGTGCTTCTATTTCAGACAATATTCTCAATTATATTTGTGAGGATTCTGTTTTCATCGCAAATAAATTGTAATCTTGCCTCGAGTTGATTCGAGGCCATCCATGACTGTAATATATTTCGTACGGCGAAGCCAGGTTATATCGTTGCACCGTTTCAGTGGAACAATCGCGAAGCAAAGGGCGACGCAACTTCTTCAACTTCTTCGGTCGATCGCATCGGAGTCGATCGATAATTCGAGGGTCCCTCTAGGCAACCCCGTTTGATTCCGCGAACCGATTTTCGTCGAGGAACGAGCACTTCCTCGAAACTATCGGCTGGTATAAGGGAGCGTCGCGTGTGCGGATCGTTACGGGCTCGTTAAAGATTTTTAAGAGCCCCCCCCCCCCCCCCCCCCCCCCGAACTATTCTTCATCACGATCGTAGCTGTGCGGTCTGTCGCGAGAAACCACGAACGGCCAACCTGTTTATATTCCCATGAACATGAAAATATCGTATGCAGGAGAAACCTCTGCTCTCCGCCGCTGGAGAACAACAGAAATTATTTTGAACAATTGGTGCTCGTATTCCACGTTCAATTACCTCGAAACGCAACCGCGCAACACCGCACGACGATACCTGCAAGCTGAAACACGCTATGGGCCAAATTATGTCAGGTATCGGCTACATTAGGAAGCCATTGTCGTGTGGCCGAACGAGGCATCGAATGCCCGTGTAACTAGTTCGTTGTTGGGCCAGTGTCGAGTAAATCTTGATAATGAACCGCGTGGAATCGATTTCTGTCGAAGATTGAACGATTCACAATCGACCTGAATTATTCGCGCCTCAATTATGCACTCGAGATTTAAATATTTCGCGGAGGTAAATGACACGGGCACGATTGGATCATTTTCAGGCGTGTCAGAAAAGTTCCTTTCAGAACTATAATAGAAATATATTAATACAAATAGCCGGCATAAAATGCATCCGTCATTTCTCGTCTTGGAAGTGTTAAAAAGTAAATACGATAAAAACAATTTGTTCAATTCGTCGAGGCGGGGAAGCGTTAAAACGAGACGACACTACTCGACGTTTGACATCTCAGCTTTGCTAAACTCTTCGAAACAGAGTTGCAAGCTAATGGAACGGGGTTATTTTACATAGCTGGCCATTTCGCGCGGGCGAAAATGCGTCCATTGTCTCTGGGGCTGAAAAGGGAAAACTTTTGAACGCGCGGAATGCAACGTAGAGGGCTGTCCAGCATTTGCATTCATTAATTACCTGGCTAGACATTAATGCCAGACAGGTTAAACTCGCTGTACGTTTTCAGCCACGTCGACTCCAATGATTGTGCCCACAGTCGAGCGTGGTTTCCGTGGGCAAGTTCAAGATTCGAGGCTGCTAACCTGCGAGAATGGCGCGGCGAACGTGAGCCAAGGGAGACGAGGGGAAAGCGAAAAGGTTCCTCTGGAAACAGTTCGAAGAGCCGCACGAGGGTTGTCGCGAAGTCGACGAATTACAAGAGGGGAAAAGATGCGTCGTCTTCTCTGCCTCCGGGCGAACTTCAAAGCGAGGCCCGTCCCTACTAACGATTCGAAAAGCGAGAGAGTTGATTAACCGAGCTACCATCCGGTTCGCGCGAATATTCTTGAATAAGAACGAAAAAAAAGAATGGAAAATCTACACGCGAGCTATTTTTCTTTTCTCTCTGTTGTCCGACTTTGAACGGACTCCCCTGGCGACCCTCGTTAATTACGTTTAATTACAGGTACTTCGCGCGTGATCGTGAAGATACCAGCGCGCACTTGTTTCATCTGTTTGTTACAACGAAGAAAACAGTTTTTTGCTCCGGTCCAATCTGAGCTCACGGAGGAACCGTTGCACGTCGACGAGCAATTCCACGGAGAAGATTAACGCGTGTCAGCTGATTCGCACGTAACCATGGAAGAATTAACGCCATTAACAGAGAACACCATCGCCAGACACGACAGATGGCAGAGAGAAAAGTACGATTAAACTCTGGGCGCAATCGTCCACCGCTGGCGCTTTAATTAATCTAGATTTCGACTGCGCCACGAAGAACGAAATCTTCCCTCTGTCCGTCGATCTAGTAATGTTCAAAATTTCTCCGTGTACTCTGAATATCTGGCCCCATCAGAGGAGACGAGGCGTACATCCTGGATGTGCTGAATTCGTCGAACGAATCGGAGATAATAAAAGATGAACCGTCTTTGTCATGCCTAGAATTTATGGAACTATTTAACTTCCTTTCACACAGCACAGTCGTGCGCAGTGATTCTCGTTCAGAATAATTTACTGATAATGACACTGTTTCTTGCGATTATCCAATTAGACGCATCACCCATTCATTCGGATAAGACATGCTCGCTATATATTTATTATCTACCAGCATATACATTTAGCTACGGACAATCATCCCGGAATGTGTAAACGATGAATCCATTTATTAAAGCGCTTTAAGACCGCGCTTGGCGCTTCCCCCCTCGCATTCCACATGGTGGCTCCACGCGAACAAACCTATCAGATGCAGCACAAATGGAACAAAGGTCAAGTACCCCGGTGTCCCGGTTCTTTCTGGCGGCTGCACAGCAGTAAAACACGCGAGACTGATAATTGGCACCGATTCCGCAGCATGCAAGTCACACACGACAGCCGATCCTCCGGGGAAATTGCGTCAAACGTGATACTCTGGCTCTCGAAGCTCGCTATCTATTTTATAATCAGCGAAACGCCGAGTCCTCAAGAAGCGGAACAGAAAGAAGGAAAAAACGGACAAAAACGAAACGGGCGAGGCAGAGAGACGAGTCTCTCGGTACTCATCGGAAGGAAAATAATTCAATTTGCATCGGGAAGAAATTTTCCCAGAGATAAGAACGCGAGCTCCGTCCGATATTTTCCCTCCTTTTATCCGGCCCCTTTGTTTCCCGCTTCCGCGCGTAATCCTTTGCGGAAAGACGAGCGCCGAATATAAAGGGCAAAGGCGCGAGACGCGAACCCAATTTCCGTAACGTCGTTTGCAAACGCGTTAAAAGACGGCTCGACGTCGCGACGAGTCCCTGGCTCCGTTATCGAAGCCTCGAACGAATCATCCGCGTTTCCGCTTACGCGGGCTTTACACCGCGGAATATCATTCTCCGCGGGGTTCACGGCTTGACGATGAAATTACGAGTAAAATCCACGAGAAGGGAGTGCCGGGTGTGTACGCGGCGTACAGGGCGGCAGAGAGGCGCGATTCGCGTGAAAAAATGGATAAAGCGAAGAGAATATCGATCTCTCGACTGAAACAGCATTGCGGGATTAAAAAGTATTAATTCTAACGGACACTTTTCAAGATTTCCCCGTTACTGTTCCGTTCGACGGTTTTCCTTCCTCTACGGTGCTCCACTAACTTCGTAATGGACAACGGAGGTGTGCTGTTATCAGAATTATTCCAAGATTGTGGCTCGAATCTTAATTAACGAATTAATCGCTCGACATTCAGGACGTTCAAGTACCGGCTTCAAGTGGACTACATCGAAATGATCCGCGTGTCCGCAGCTTCTGTACGGAGAATCTCATTTCGCTGTGGTCACCGTGATACGTGATGAACGGGCCGCACAAAATTTCATCTCGTGTTTCGGCCAGGTACCCGAATACGTTCCATACGTTGGCACTGTCATGTACCAACTGAAATGCAGTGTACTCTATGTAAATACACGTACGAGCTTACACGCTTGCCCGAAGCTAGACTAATACTTAATACCAGCCCAGGCTGAGATATTAATCACGGCAATTCTTGCGGCCGGGTCTGAGCGTTTCGCATAAATTGAAACGAAACACGGATGTTTAACGGATGTTTAACAAAGATGGTACAGACACGAGTCGAGACTTATATGCGTATTGAAATTATTCAGAATAAAATGGGTGAGTGTTTATATTAAAGCGGAATTTCTCGAAATTCGTTCGCGATCCTTTCAGTTTCACGGAACAGTACGATTATTAAAATATAGAATATTCAGTATTTTTCCTGACCATTGCGCAATTAAAAAATAATCTTCGTTAGAGACAGACAGTATGCTGAACACTTTGCCGCACGAATGGTCCGTGCCTGCCCGAGCAATCTGCCGGTGATTCTTGCGGCCACGCGGAAATTAAAGCGCGGAAAAACGTATGCGGACGTGGAGAGGTTGGAAAAGCAGCTCATGGTTCATTTACAGGGACACGAGGATGAGTTGACGCCGGGGACCACCATTGTCTCGTGGCTGCGTTATAATTCTTGTAATTTGCGTCACAATGATCCTCGCTACGCGTATGCATAAATCTACGTCCAAAGGGACCCTCCGCGAATTGTTATCGAACGAGTCGCACGGAATAACTGAACGATTTCCATCGAAATCTTCGGGGATACATTTGATTGAGAATCCAACCATCGCGTAGTCCATCGCGCGAAACGAAACACCGGTAAGCAAACGATCGCCCAAGAGTTTATGAAACATTTCCATCGTAGAATTGCTTTCATAGACGGTATACATAAATGTATGCATAGTATGATATTATGTATGCACGCACGCGACAGTCCCGATTGAAGGGACAGGTCGAGGGCCAGTGGAAGGATTGCCAAGTAATAGCAAGAGAGCCACAGTTGCATATACATGCAAATTCGGACGAGATGGAAGAAAATCTTTCCGCCCTCTCCCCGTCAACCAGATTCGGGGCACATTCAAATGACTAAATATTTGCAGGGAACCAAGAACTGCCCCGAAGCGCGATCAAGATTAAGCTCCGGCGTGTTTCCCCGTAGCGGGACCAGCCAACAAATAAACCGATTAACTGTTTATCGAAACTTAGCTGCACGCGAGGCTAATGCAACCGGAAGACTATTAACGCCGCGAAAGGGATGGGTCGGAAGTTCCAAGTTTCTGCTCGATGGGGACATAAATGGGGCATCTGCTGGTCGATGCTGCGACATCGTTAATAGTGCAAATCCAACGCGCCTAAGTATTATTATCCAAATCTATCGGCATTATTAATATTCGGAATAGCCTCTGGAACAATGATATCTGAGAAACGGCATTTGTTTCAAGCGGGTGTTAGAAAATTTTTCGGGGGCGAATCGATCCTGTTTACCGCGGTCAGTCGTTTCGTAGCACGGAAAATGGCATCGATCCGCCTGGGAAGCGAATTTAAATGGATCTGTCGCATCGGTTACAAATAATACAGACCCGGCCACGTTTGCACCGGAGACAAATGCGTTCAGTGGCAATTACACGTGACCAATTATGCAAGCCGTGTCCCGGTTATTTAACACGACCCGGTGCACACCCGGGCCACCCCATCCCGTTTAATTGCGTCGCATCTTCGAAACTGCATCGCGCGTTTGCATCGTGCGACCACCGCTCTCGAATGAAACGCGTTTACGGCGAACAGAGCCGAATGTGCGTACGTATAACGTGTATACGGACAACGAGCGACCATTTGACAATTAGTATTTCGCCGGAAATTCCTCGTTTTCAACTCGACAGAACGATTCAACGTTCCGCTTCTTTTCAACGAATGTTATTGTTGTCGCGGAAACGAAATGAAAAGAGTCCGACGTCGTTAGAAGTTCACGAGGTGGCTGATTGATCGGGACCATTGCGAATACGATTTTCTTCCTCAGTGCCTTCGTTTTTTTCTTTTTACCTCGTACGACGGAGACACGAATGCCCTTTGACGAAACGTGAATAGCTGGCGTGCTCTAGTACGGGAACGGTATGCACGCATACCACGCGTTTACGCTGCAGAATCGGGTCACCGAAATGGGGAACCGGTCCTCGCACGAGCAAACCCATTTTCCAGATTCTGAACGCGCACGTATAAATCATCTCTGCGAATCGACGTCAAGGTGTTCGCGCACAGACGTGCCTGCGAATTCGCGTTGCTCTCTAATGGCACCGCCGATTAACGAACAACAAGTAGATACGCGTGCACGAAAACTTCCGGCCGCGAAAGGGGGATATTTTTCTAAGAGGCAAACAGACTTGATGCAAATATATAAAGACGGTACCATCTCCCGTTTATCTAAAAAAAAATTGCACGCGTGGGCGTAAGTTTCGTGAAGGGCGAGTGTATTTTTAAAGCACGCGAAAAGGACGGCGTAGGAATTTTTAAATAGAAATCTGCGAAGGCCTCCGGCTCTCAAATGCGAAAGAAACCATCGCGCTTAACTCGACGAAAGTACTTCTAGCAAATTCTTTTTGAAAATTCGCTCTGCCTCGTGCTGAATTCCCGTTCGAGGGATAATATTGAAGGGAAATCGCTGTCTCTGTGTCCAATAAAGGGTACACTTTAAAAAGAAACACTTACAGCCGTGCAATAACACGGGTTAGATGGAATCGATGAACGGAAATTAAAGTCTGCGCAGAAGTTGCCGGTAAAAACGAAACTCCTTTCTATTATTCGTCCCAATTTCAAATTTTCTACGCAATCCTCCCGGCGGGAAATATATTTTTTATTCGGCGCTTAATTTCTTAAATTCCGCTGCAGAATACCCGAGGAGGAATTCCAGCAAAATGGAAGAAATAAATATTCCCAAGGAATTTGATGGACGAAATTTACGAAAGACGTAAAACATGATCTCGTTTTAAACTTTCCGGGAAATTCAGGACGATTTACGCTGTAACGAATAAACATCGGTGGCGGCGGCCGTTTAGCGAGCTGGACAACGAGAAAATATCACCCGACCATTTGTTAACAACGCGTATTTTACACTGTGACGTCGGTTACACGCTGTTCCGCCATGTTTTCGTTTGTCTTTTTTTTCCTTTTTACGCAAGAGATTGCGTCGAGTTTTCCAGGGAAACCCTATCAGGAATTATTTTTACCGTCCATCGATGCCACGTGCGCCATCAACTAGTCACCTGTTTTACGAGCATTCGAATGTACCTTGCGGTGAAAATATTTGACCGTGCTCATATTTCTACAGATACTGAACGTGCTATACGGCACGCTTACAGAAGCGACACAATTTTTACCGACACGAAACTCATTGGAGGGGATAGATTTTAAAAATAGTACAATTTAGGGTAATTAAAAATGAAATTACACGAGAATGGGACAGGCACCGGGCATTTGAACGGGCGAATTCCGATCGGTGACAGATGGAAAGGAAAAGAGAAAAGGTTTTTACGAATTTGCAAGTCTGGTGTCCCGAATGCTCGATCGTGCAATCAACGTAACTCGACGGGGACGCACAGAAAACGTTTCGATCGTGGCTTTCGAGTTTAATGGCCGAATCGTTTCCTGCAGGATCGTGCGATTAGTTCGCTCCGTTAGAGCGTCAGCGATTAACGCCACACCACCAACGACGGAAAATCATGGTCGAACCTAAGGGTTCGTTCTTTTGCGTGGATCTGGATTGAACGGGACGGGTTTTGGACGGCCAGAAAAAATGTCGCCTTAAATTCAGGTATCGAAGATGTAGGCCAAGGATAGCGTGAACTATCTTTCGCTGGGACATTGCGTTGATATATCGATTCAATTCTTTCACATTGCAATGGAATAATATCTCTCTTTCTCCCTTTTCCGATCGTTTCCGCGCAGCTACGATGCCAAGTGCATTGTTTCAGTTATTCGTGGCAAGCAAATTTCAGCCAGATATTTCATGCACCAAACTGCGAATGGTTGGTTTTTAGCGATTACAGAAATTGCACGAGGTAGTTCGTAAGAATGTTAAGCAGCGATTTCAAACGAGTTAATGTTGTACTCAAATTTCACGTTCCAATTTCGTCGAGGACATACCTCCGCCGGGAGTATACCGAACTGATCGGACTTTAACACGCTGCTAAATTAGTTACACTACTTCATACTCGAGAATAATAACCTTAATTTCACGTTAATCGATTCGAGCCGATTCCCGGAATTTCATTCGACATGCTAATAACTGCTGTACTTTTGGCCATTCAACGTGAAATTTACCTACACCCGTCATCGACTGCATTAAATTGGCCTTTTTTTTTCAATTTTTCTTTTTAAGAAACCTTCAGTCTCGTTTCGCGGAGAAATTTGAAAGCAGCATGTCGGATGGCGAAGAAATTATCTTGCGTTACGTGCCGCGGCTAACGACGTTCGTGCTCGTTGAAACAAACAGCGTGCAACGAGGTATTCGTGACTCGTGAATCGAAAGGCCGTCTCGATAACGGTGACTTTAATTCGGTGCTCTGTCGAAACACCTGAGATGGTTTTCACCTCGCTGTCCAGCGCGTAACGGAGAGGCGATTGAGCTCGTTTCGACGTTAACGGTACACGTTTCGGTCGGTCAAGATCTAATTCGTGACGATCAGCATTCACTATGGTAATATACGTATTAAATACACGATATTCCACCGTTTACGGTTAAAAGAAGCCGCGCGAGTCGATCGCAAAGTGAAATTTCGAAATGAGAAAAGACGGAAATTTATTGAGAATATGTATGATGCCCGAACGGTGAGAGCTACTCGATTCTTTATGCGTACCTCCAACGCAAAAGTACCTACGTCTCTTTTTTCACTCGTTCGCGGTACTTCACGACCTCGATTTCGACGTGGACGAAGAAACGGGGAAAGAAGAAAAAAAAAAAAAATGGAAGAAGGAATCGCATTGCTCGCAGAAATAATCAGCGGTCTCGCGACGGAGATGTAGATAGATTCGAGTTTATACGAGCGACGGTGTAATAACGTGGCGGTATTTTATCAGAAGAAAGGACGCTGAAATGTACGCGTGGCGCACTCGCAACAGTCCGCATTCCAGGCCCGAACGAAACCAGAAAATTACGGGACTATAAATCAGAAAAAAGAGTTGCGGTGCATGAAACGCGAGTCGTCGATACCGCTTTAATATTGCGGCAAAAATACGGCCATCGACTTCTCGTTTCTGTTTCGTTCATGAAAACACGCGATTGAAGAATAAATGACGAAGGACGTTAAAAAAAGAGAAGAAGGCCACGGTTATTCGATGGCTCGCGGTGCTCGTCCCTCTGTTCCTTCTAAATAATTTAAAACCGCGTCCATTGACTCGCGATCCACGGGAATATTCGCGCGGACACGACATTGCCTGTTAATTCAACGAGAATTACACCGGAATGCTTCCAGCATAACAGACTCCTCAACTTTTCCCACGCGGCGCACCGAACAATACGAAATATTCGAAACGATCAAACTTTTACCGTACTTTGTAAATTACAGTGCGCCGCGCCGTACGGTGGAATAAATTGCTAGGTCGATGCACGTGGTAAGAAAGATGATGTTTAGCGATTTCCCAGCTAATTCGTCGGATACAGATTGTTGCAATGATTGTGCAAAGGACCCCACGTGGCGCTCGGCGTGTCAGAAATAAGTTCACGCGAGTTTTCCATGCTTTATTCACCAGTTGCTTGGAAGCTGCGCGTACTGTTACAAACGTACGCGTGCACGTGCCCCGCTCTGTTCATTCATGAGGCCGTAAACACGTCAGTCAATCTTTCGTGCTCCAAGTCACGTTAATGAATGCAGAGTGAACGATCTTTTGCGAAAGGTGAGATGAATTTTCCGCTCACGGGGAAATTATTTTACTCGACGGCGCGAAATGTTAGAGACCCTCGAAATTTTCAAACAAAATCTTCTGCATAGGAAACACTTCGTTCCAATGAGTTCATTCGTTGGCGGAAAAATGCTCGAACGGATCGAAATATGAACTCGTCCGGAACGTGTACAAGAAAAGAACGGCGCAGATGGAACTTTCTATGGCATCGTTCGCGCGATAATTTGTTACAATCCTTTCCAAGCATCGCGTCTAATGACGCGAGCAAACCGTTAGATCGAGCAGCCTGGTTTCGCGCTTTGTTTAACGCGCGAGGCAAAAATATCCATTAACCAGCTCCTCCATGACTAGCATCGAGAATCACTTTCTCTCTTCTTTTTGCGGCACCGCGAGACCTATCCGTCGCAATGTCTCGCGTAATTAACGCTTGCCAGAAGAAGTGACGAAAATGAGCTGCGAATCGAGTTACGAACAGCGGAAGATCGTGAAAAGAGTAATTTCAATTATGCTGTGCATTGACGACCAGCTATAAATATTCAAAACAAAAAATATTCTCTATAACACAGCACCCCCCCCCGTCGATCTACGTTCTGCGTCACTCGCGTCCTGCAGGACCCATTCGAATTTCTCCAAGGAATCGTACGCACGTGCAGCGACAACAAACGCAACAACGATATCCAGAATCCGCCCACGGCGTTTATCCGTCACGCGTTAACCGTTCTCTCGACTTCGCGTTACAATTACCCTGAACCCGTTCGATTCTCAGCCAGCGAGTAACATGTGAACGGAACACGTGATCCGGTGTTCCAGATTCAAACGCGGACACGATGCACGGCGATAGGGAACAGATATTTATTGCGCTTCGAGTGAATCGGTGCATCGCTGCGTTATCGATGCACCGACATCGCTCTTCACGCGTTCCTTCCCCGACACGTTAAACGACGATTACATGTTCCCCACGCAATGCATACAATTCGACGTTCTTGCACGCCGGGCGCTAAAACGCTTCGCAACCGAGGGGCCACGGAAATCACCTCGCGGCGACCGCGAAATTCTCGGCGCGAACCCACCACCTGTGAAATATTAAAGTTTTGCGTACGACCGCGCGAAAATATTGGAGCGCGTGAACAGTGCGCGCCGGCGAACACGCGGCAGTTACGACCGTGCAACCCCCCAGCTGCACAAGAACCGGCTACGCGCGTCGTTCCCCTTGCAGCCTCGTATGCGAGCACAGCCTTGGGCAATGTCACGTTCGCCGTCGTGTCAAGGTTGCACGAATTCGGCCGGCGCGCACGGACCGTTCAAAGGGAACGGTATTACCGTGGTCGGAAATTTAAGAAGAAAAACCCCCAAAAAAGCCACCCCCGTACCGCGAGCGAAACGACCATTCGGAGTCGCGAAACGTTTGTAAATAAAACGATTAATATGTACCGACGTACCTTGGTGTCTCGCGACGTGTGGTAGTAGTAAACAAAGGCGAACATCCACGCGCATGACAGCAGCAACACAATTTTCACATTTCGCCGCATCTCCGTCCCGTGTCTCGGCAAACTCACCCCTTGGACCCTGCGCCCTGTCGACGATCCGCAACCCCCTTTTCACGACGTCCACGTTTCACGAGCGACGTTTCGTTTGGAAGACACGGGACACGCACACCGCCGGCCGAAAACGCACCGTAACACCGTGGACAAACACCACCAACGCGAACGAACCGGCAGCCAAAGCCATACTGCCCGGCTTCGACGAGAACGACGGCTATGCGGTTACTCCGAACGGGCCTTGGTTTCTGAATCCCCTCGTAAGAGAGCGCTAACGCGGCTGCGACGCCCACTGGCTCTCCATGGCGGTGAATTTCGAACGGATGGAACAAACGTGGAAGTATGTCGGGGAACATTTTTTCTTTTATGGAACGCGTTGCAGCTGTTTTCGGATCTGGAATGAGAATTTTTGTTCAGCTCGCGCGATTATCGGATGGCAATGGAACGTTCGTTTTTGCGTTGCAAGGAAGGGGTTGATTGGGTGAATTGATTGGGGGTGCGAACGCTGTTGATTCACTGTATTCGTTTATATTTCAGGAATTTCTTTGCGGAGGTCGTATATTGGATTGAGAAAATGTTTTGCGATTATTGCTGGATGGTAATTGAACATTTGCCGAGTGCAACAAGCAATATGGTTCAAAGGGAAATAAGATTAATGCAGGCGTACTGCAGACTGCTCAACGCAGTCGCCGCCGCTCAGTTCTGGGCAAGAGATAACAAAAATGGTAGTAAGAAATTGAAAGTCTTTCGAATGTAAAAGTGTCACGTTGAAAGTATTAGTGATTAATTATTAACCATCCCGATTCGACAATAAACATAATTTTTCTGTCCATGAATAGCGTTAAGTATTTATCGATCAAAATTAATATTCTCCTCCGGATTTTGACGAGGAAAAAATTCCTCCGTATATTATCTCTAAAAAGGGAACACATTTTTTTATACGCATTCCTCGGTCTAACACTTTACATCGAACGTGTAATCGATACTGGGTGGATCTCGATAACTCTCCCAAAATACGCCCACTTTTGAACGAAGATGTGCCTGGTTCTTGATCATTCGATGCAGTTCAGAACGAACTTTCCAGCTGGAAGAGTCGTGTACAGCATCCGGCAAGGGATGCTACAATAAAATCCGATCGAGCACGCATCAAAGCATCTTGGCGACATGGCAACGAGACGGCAATGGTTGCTGTTGACCTGTTTCGGAATTTGCGCCGCGTGGATGGACGAAAGGTCTGTGCGAACGTAATTTCCGGCTGTTCCGATATCACGGCGGGAAAGAAAAAGCTAAAAAGACGAAACGAAACTTTCGGACGACACAGCGTTGCATAAACGTAATTTTTTAACTCGTTGCAGGCCCGTGCTGGAGTCTCGGGACGGAAATCTCTTCATTTCCGCCGCGAAGGACAGGAACATCAGCCTGAAGGTCCTCGGGAGCGGCTACGTGAACGTGAACGAAATTAATTTGCTCCACGTCGCAACCGCGGTACTGGGATACTTTGGGGCACACCCGTAAAAAAAAAATTGAAGAACCGCGGGGAATAATTTCCTAGCCGATGACAATATTCGTTCGTTCCAGGCCGAGAGTGCGACGCGTTTGATTGAACGATGGAGAACAGGATACTTGGCGGAGGTGGAGTCGAATTTGCAACGATTGATGCAGATCGTAGAGGGACCAGACGGCTTGGAAAGGAGGATAGCCACGATGAAAGTGTTTGGCGAATGGAATAACACCGTGCAACCCGGAAACACGTATAGAAATCAGGTATCGCTTAAACGATTCTAGCTTACTTAACAGAAATGATAATTCTAAAATGATTTTCAGTCTGTCACGGGGACGAACTTGAAAATTCGGATGCTCGCTCATCGCGTACGTATTAGATAACGAATCGAAAAAAATGGTACGGTTTTGCGGAATTGTTAGATAATTATTGAGATCTTCCAGATACGAAGAGTGGAGGATAAAGTGAAGTCAATGGAATTAAAACTGAAACTGAACGAGTGCACCAGCAATCCTTGTTTAAATGGCGGTACCTGCCAGGATCTTTACGAGGGGTATCAGTGCAGTTGTCCGTCAAATTGGGAGGTAATATATTGTACTGCAAAACATTACGCGAATCAGCTCCGAATAATTTACGAGATTGACGTTACTAGGGACCAAACTGTATAGTGGACGTGAACGAGTGCGTTCGATTGCTAGGAACAGATCTTGGATGTCAAAATGGGGCTACTTGTTACAACCTTCCAGGATCCTACAGGTTTTTAAATCATTCGTATTTACAAAAAATATATATATATATCGATAATCATTCTTACGTTATTAGATGCGACTGTGCACCAGGATGGTACGGACTTCACTGTACGAAGAAAACATCTGTCTGCAACACTCAAAATTCGAACGAACTGTGCGGCCACGGTGTCTGCGTCACCAAACCAGGCACTCCACTCGGTTACACCTGCATTTGCGATCAAGTAATCACGCTAAATGATATTTCCTCCTGTGCGAATGTTATCGGTCTCTAGATCCGAACAATTCCACTCGATTTTTCAGGGCTGGCAATCGGATGGCGCCAATCCAGCCTGCGTCAAAGACGTGAACGAATGCATCGGTAACCACAGACCTTGCTCCGTGAATCCCTGGGTCGACTGTCGGAACGCCCCGGGCACGTTCTTTTGCGACTCGTGTCCCCGTGGCTACACAGGAAACGGATACTATTGTACAGACATTGACGAGTGTCAAGTGGACAACGGAGGATGCAGTACGTCGCCCAGAGTCCAATGTATCAATACAATGGTAGTATCCAATTAGTGAAATTGTTCCGAATCCTCGGATAAGCGATGCGCACAACTGATGCAAGGTTTGCGAACAATTTCTCCTGCTACTTTCGTCAACAGGGTTCGAGAATGTGCGGTCAATGTCCCACGGGGTACCGAGGGGATGGTGTTACCTGCATCTACGTTGGTAGTTGCGCGATCAACAACGGCGGTTGTTACCCATTGGCCACGTGCGTCGAGAATCCAGCTCTGACGAGCGCCTACGTGATCTGTCGTTGTCCAGCCGGCACGGTTGGCGATGGTATCGGTCCGAATGGTTGTCAATCGTCCACCGATGCGGCAACTACTTTAGCCTGCCAAAGTAATCCCTGCGTGCACGGCAGGTGTGTACCCGGAGCTTCTAGGAACAGCTACACTTGCGTGTGCAATACTGGATTCACTGGTGAGCGCCTTCTCCACGCAATTTGTATCCGGGGTACACGATTTCCAATTATTAAGATTGTCTTAGATACTGTGAATATTCGGCGCAATCGAAATGCATGTCGCCCTAAGTAGAAATGCTTAAGTCGACAATCTTTTAGAAGTGAATTCGCCGAGCACTCTGACCATGCTGCGTAACCTTTCGTGTTATTTATCAACTCGAAGCGTCTAATACATCCAATTATTCCAGGCACTACGTGCACCATTCCGGTAGATCCGTGTGCCCCCAATCCATGCAAAAATAATGGTGTCTGCGTGGCCGCCAATGGTGGGATAGCCTGCGATTGTCCGTCGACGTATACGGGTAACAGATGCGAGACTCCACGGCAAACCTGCGGCGGCGTTTCACGAAATCCCCTGGGGCATCTCGAGTTCCCGATCGGCGGGACCGTTTATCAGCACGGGCTGAGCTGCGCCTGGGTCCTGATAACCAACAGCTCGCTGGTGTTGAACGTCACGTTCAGCCGTTTCCATTTGGAGCAGTCGATCGACTGCAAGTACGACTTTCTACAGGTACCAGAACGTTCCGCGCGCATTCTCCATTTGTTCCCCGTGGGATACTCGGAGCGACGTCGATCGAAACAATAATCCGACGGCACGTTTCGCAGATACACGACGGTCGAAACGCCGGCAGTCAGATGATCGGCCGATTTTGCGGCAACAATCTGCCCCACGCGAACGGGAGCATCGTGTCCTCGCACAATTCCTTGTACTTTTGGTTCCACTCGGATAGCAGCGTGTCGCACGATGGCTTCGAGTTTCGTTGGAACAGCATCGAGCCTGTTTGCGGCGGCACGTTGACCAGCAATTACGGCACGATTAGCTCACCCGGATCACCTGGACGATACCCACCGAACAGAGACTGCTTCTGGCAAATCACTGTCCCGTCGTCGAAGAGGATACAGATACTTTTCGGGCAGCTGATGATCGAGGAACATCCTACCTGCGATGCTGACTTCTTGGAGGTGTGCATTCGAGTTTTGTGCCCGGGACTTTTTTTCAAATATCGTAGCGTTGATTGCTCTCTTCAATTCGCACAGATCGCTACTATACACAACGAACGTTTGGCACGTTACTGCAACCACACTCATCCAGCGCCTCTGGTGATACCATCCTCTCAGGCTATCGTTTATTTCCATTCGGACAGCGCTGGTCAAGATTCCGGCTTTCAGATTCACTATTCCGCCATCGAAGGTGATACGAGCGACGACCCGCGTGATCCTTCTTTGCCAGAAAATGTACAGCTACCAATTATTCTCGCAGGCATTCCTGGTTGCAACGGGGTGTACACCGCTCCCGCGGGCACAATCAGCAGCCCCGCGAACGTAGAGAGTTATCCAGATTTGGAATGCGAATGGAAGATCCAGATGCCTGCTGGCGAACGAGTGCAAATAACCTGGTCCGGTTTCGAGCTTGCGAGCGAGGGCTGCACAATCGAGAGCATTAAGGTACACCATTCCCCGCTGTTGATTCTTGCGATCGATTTAATCCTTTCAAAATCCATGACAATTTCTCCATTCTTCTGCCCTCCAAAAATTTGTCTGCGAATGTGCTGCAGGCAATGGGCAAAACCATAATCTATGCCTTTTTAACAGACATTTTGTTTTCGTTTATTTCCATTTCTACTTTTTGTTTGCACATTATTTCCACAGGTCTACGACGGAGACAACGTCGAGTCACCCATAATAGAACGCTACTGCGGTTCCGCCATACCACCAACCGTCAGATCGAATTCGAACGTGCTGCTGATCGTTTTCAAGTCCACCTCGATGCAAAAGGGTTCATTCACGCTTTCGTACAGCGTTCTCTGCGGCGCTGTGTTCACCGAGGAGACAGGGATCATTCACTCGCCGATGTATCCGTTACAGTACGATCGCGGCAGCGCGTGCACCTACGAGATCAAGCAGCCGCCGAACAGAAGGATCGTGCTAAATATTTTGGACGCCGATATACAGGGTGTCCACACGTCCGATTGTTTCCCGAGTTATTTGCGGGTGTTCGATGGACCCACCGAGAACTCCACACGTCTCGCCAATTTCTGCGGCGCGGACGTTGTCTCGAACATGGACGACGTGACGTTTTACTCGACGCACAATTACATGCTGCTCAAGTACTCGTCCGTCAAGTTCGCCGGCAATCGGGGACGCGGTTTCTTAGCGAACTACACGACGATTTTAAATCGTAAGTTGTCAACCAGATCATCGATTACCAATTGCATTCACAACGGGGGGGAAATGGGTAAAATAAGTTGGCAGGGAAAGGGGAGAACAAAACAATATACAATAATGCTTAAACAAATAAGCAAACGAAAGCTCGATCGCGGGCGTTCGCAATTTTTCTAACCGAACGTGAACGATTTTAAAGGATGCGGTGGATTGCACAGAGAAATGAGCGGAACGATTCAGATGCCGCAGGACGGCCGTTACTATCTCAACGACGAGGACTGCATTTGGACTGTGGAAGCACCTATAGGTTACGTGATACAGCTCACCTGGTTGTCGTTCGATTTGGAGTCCCACACCCGGTGTCGTCACGACTACGTACAAGTCTACGAGAATTACATGTCACCGGCCAAAGAGTTAATTGGAATGTACGTGCGAAACCGGCTACGATTCATTTAAGCATTCCTGTTAAATTTATCTTGGGTAAATCCTGCAGTTTCTGCGGCACGAGGATACCACCGGTAACAATGAGCCAGAGCAACACGATGACACTCGTCTTCCACACGGACTCGTCGATAGCTCGCGAGGGATTCGTCGCGTCGTACGTCTTCATCGACGCCACGAAAGTCTGCGGCGGTCATTTCATAAAGATGAACGGCGTGCTCAAATCGCCCAACTATCCGCAACGTTATCCGAACAGAAGGGATTGCACGTGGGTGATCGAAGCTCAGAACAGACAGAGGGTCATTCTCAATGTGCAGCGCTTCGAGTTAGAAAGCCATTCCAGTTGCATATTCGACTACTTAGAGATCAGGTAGACCCGTTAACGAAATCACTTTCGATGGTGCGCTCGTCGTGGAACGCGTACAAATATATTCCTCGTATCCATTTCGTTAGAAACGGCGGCTACGATACATCCCCGTTGATCGGCAAATTCTGCGGCACCAATATCCCCGCAGAAATTATAAGTCAGACCAATCAGTTGCACTTGAAGTTCGTAAGCGATTCAACCAGATCGTACACTGGATTCAGCATAGAATGGGACAGCACGACGACGGGTGAATAAAGGATATTTAGTTCTTCAATGTCTGTCTCAACGATGTATTCTAATCGTCACCGCTGTGCCCCAGGTTGCGGAGGAACATTGAACGCCGCCAATGGCGACATTATATCTCCCAATTACCCGCAACCGTACATGCAGCAGGCGGACTGTCTGTGGAATATCGCGGTTTCGGAGGGCAGTTTGGTGCGGCTGCTGATAGTCGACCTGCAACTGGAGAATCACGACAGGTGTAGATTCGACTACATCGAGGTATCCGAGGGGATCGATCGGCGTAATAGGCAGAGATACTGCAACAGCCCTTATCCGAAAGTCATTCAGCCGATGTCTAACATGGTGAACGTTCGGTTCCGCAGCGACTTTACGAATTCCGGTCGCGGTTTCCATCTCAAGTATGAAACACGTGAGTCGATTCCCTCAACAGTTGCGTTAAACTTTCGCCCCTTAAATGAATCCAATATTAAGGCGTCCCGATCGTGTCTGTTCCTGTGATCTCGCTGTTCCATATTTCCTGTCGAAATTCCCGAACGTCCCAAACGATAGAGAAACGTCGTAGCAGCCGGAGGGGACCGTTTCATTTTTCAAAGCCGCCGCTCGTCGTCGTTCGAGCCAATTTCATTCCGCCCTGCTACTTGTTCAGTTCGCCACGCTGAAACACACCCAACGAGCAAATGAATTTTCCAGTCTGCCAGAACAGAGTGAGAGGTTTCTACGGCGTGATAGAGTCGCCCAATTTCCCCAACAAGTACGAGCACAATCTGAACTGCAGCTGGACCATCGACGCACCTATGGGCAACAGGATCAATCTGACCTTCTCCCATTTCGATCTCGAGGGGTCCGGCAGGCAGGACGCATGCGAGTTCGATTACCTGGAGGTGAAAGAAGGCGAGGACGACGCGCCTGGCACGCAGCTCGCGAAACTATGCAATTCGGACGTCCTTCCGCCGAAGATTCACTCGTCGCAGCATCAAGTCGTCGTGACGTTCGTCACCGACTCTATGCTCGCATTCAACGGCTTCCGGTTGGAGTGGCTGATCGACGGATGCGGCGGACACCTGACGAGACCGTTCGACGCGTTCACGTCGCCAGGATATCCGTCCGCGTATCCGTCGAACGTCGACTGCGAATGGCTGATCGAAGTGGATCATGCTCACAGCATCGAACTCACTATTCACGATGTGCGTAATGTGTTGCGACAGAGAACTTTCCAATCGAGACCAACAAAAAAAAAGTCGTAGGAAAATTATTTACCCAGTACGAATTGCCTTCGATCACCTTTTCAGATCGTTACGGAGAAGCAGAAGGGATGCTACTTCGATAAACTTCAGATCTACAGCGGCGACGACGAGGCGGCACCGAAACTGGTAGAGATTTGTTACTCGGAGAAGCCAGTGATATATACCAGCTTTGGGAACAAGATGTTCGTGAAGTTCCATGCCGACGTGACGTATTCGGCGCGAGGATTCAATGCCAGTTACAAAAGTGTGCTTGCCACTTGCGGCGGAAAATACACCGCCGACACAGGTATACTGTTCTCGACGAATTACCCGCAGAACTATCCTCACAAGCAGAACTGCGAATGGTTGTTGCAAGTGGATCCGAATTATGTCGTTAATATCACTTTCGTGGACTTCGACATCGAGGATACCGCGAATTGTACCGACGATCACGTTCAGGTGAATTTCGAAGGTGCTTAATTGCATGAGAATGGTAAAGGTGTCTGTGTTGTAACGTCGTCATTTCGATAGATATACGACGGGCCGACTAGAAACTCGCCGTTGTTGGCGACCCTTTGTCGAAACGAGTTGCCACCCTCCTACGTTTCGACCAGCAACGAGATGCTGGTTGTGATGAGAACGGACAGCATACTGTCCGCGAAAGGATTCAAGGCGAAATATTCCAAATCTTGTGGTGCGCGTATTATCGTGAAGGATCAAGGATACATCAGCCCGATCGGCAGTTACACTACCGACAGCAGTGAATCAGGGAACTGCACCTGGATATTGGTCGCGGAGGATCCAGGTAATGTTGCTGCTGTTATATTATTAAACACTAAATGCTTTTCTGCAACCTGTTTAACGTTTAACGAAATCCTTCACTTATCGTCACTGTCCCGAACCGAGTCGCGATTAATGAAACAAAGTAAATATTAATAGAAAAATATCCTGCATGTATTTAAATATTATTAGATAAAACAATAATTGTAATAAAACCCCTGCGACACTTGCACTTTTATCTTCGTCGTCGTTGTAAGAGAATACATTTATAGGAACGATGATAATAGTAATAGGGAACTGATCATTTTTTCATAAAGCCGACCACGTTACCGTGTCATTTACGCACATGGAGGTAGAGGTGGAAGGGATGTTCTGGTTCGAAGACTGCTCCTGGAACTTCGTACAGGTCTTGGATGGCGAAGGTTTGGATGGGCCTTCGCGAGGCAAATGGTGTGATAACGTTGTACCGTTGCCGATAACCAGCAATGGGAATGCACTCACCGTGCATTTGTTCTCGAATTACGATTTCCTTGGACACTTCGCGCTCACCTACTCGGTGTTGAATTCAGGTAAACGATACGGTTGCACTTTCCTTTTTTTTCCCCTTATCGCGTGTCGTTCACCATATCTGCCCGTGGAAAACTTGCTCGACACTTCTAGTATTGGAAACGACTTATTGTGAAAAGTGCCACACATTTATCTAGCTAGCTGTCCAACGTGTAGTGAGTTAAATCGCTACGCAGAACGCATGTACATTTTATAAAATGTTATAAAAATATAAAACTAACTATCACAGTTTCCTGACGCGTCTTACGCACGGTAGGGCTTATTTGATAGTAACCAGAATGTTATTACAACAACAAATTCGTTTCCTTCAAATTCACTTGCTCAACCCTTTCGAAAGCTACAATCTTATCGATTGCACTGCAGCATGCGGCGGAACGTATACATCGTTCCAAGGAAAGATCGCATCCCCTGGCTACCCTAACACCTACCCCCTGAACGCCGAGTGTATCTGGATTCTGAACAACTCGCCCGGAAACAAGCTCAGCCTAACGTTCTCCGAGTTCGATCTACAACAGAGCGAGAACTGCGATCTGGATTACCTGGAGATACGCGAGGACAGCGGAATTGGAAAGCTGATCAGCGTTTCCTGTGGAACCAGCATCGAAACGGTACAATCGTCCGCGAAACTGTGGATCAAGTTCAGGAGCGACGGCGACGATGTCGGCAAAGGATTTGTGGCCGAGTATACTGTGACTGGCGGCAACGAACTTAGCGGGCCTACAGGAAGAATTACCTCGCCCCTATATCCTATTCCGTACAAGAGGAGGGATACGACCTCGTGGAGGATCACCGTGGAGTTTGGTTGGACCATTCGAATCGAACTTACTGACATGTTTATCGAGAACTCCGATGACACGTGTTACTCGTATCTCAGGGTGAGATTATTGGAATTGAATTAATAATTCTGAATGGATTAATTGGAAATTAATTGTCTATTTAAGTCAGGTTTAACCGATCAAAAGTATTTCGGACCAAATTGTTCCTGCAAGGTGCTACAAATGATCGTTTTGCTTGTCTGCATTGGTCAGGTGTACAACGGATACAACAACGAGGCGCCACTTCTATTGGAAACCTGTGCCCTGGATCTTCCTCAGCCTGTCACCACCACCGGCAATGTAGCCTTCATCGAATTGTCCACGCAGGTACTTCGTCAGGGCAGCTGGTTCGCTCTGACTTGGCTTCAGATACCAAGGGACAACGAGAACCTCGGGGTCGTAGATATCAAACGTAAGTTTCGATACCAGAACGGTAAAGATTAACGGTGAAGATCGTGGTACAATTTATCGGATCTTTAATCCAATGAAATGATCGAGACTGACGTTGCATTTCGGTTCAGTGAGCGATTGCAAAGACGAAGTGGCCCTCATTGGCGAGGAAAAGAATAGCTACGACTTTACATCCCCCGGTTATCCCCATGGGTACGAGGCGAATCTCGAGTGTACCTGGCTATTCACGTCACCGCCTGGAACCCACTTGGTGCTGAGGATACTGACTATGGATTTGGAGGAGACGAATAACTGCGTGGCGGACCATGTCACGGTATATAATGGAAACGCTCTGAACGCCCCGGATAATGCGAATATGTTGCAACGTTTGTGCCTGGCGAATTCTACCTCAGCTTGGCTGAAGGCGGACAACGTGATGACGGTGAAGTTCGAGTCGGACAGCTATTTGAACAAAACTGGCTTCAGCGCGTACGTTTACAGAGGTGAGTTGGTTTTTGCGAAACAGCCGCAGCGAGTTCAGAAGATCAAAAAGATCATTTAAAATGTCTCACGGGTTATTATAAATGTTCATGAATAAACGTAAAAGGAAATGTAACTTGATCGCGTGGTCGTTGATGGTTATTGATTTTTCATTTATTTCAGACTGCGGGGGCAAGTTGGACGGCCCGAACGGAGTGATCGAGATCAATAATTCGACATCGAGAAAAGGGATGCGCACCTGGCAGATACTCTGCGAGTGGACGGTCGAAGTCAGACCTGGTCGAACGATCGAAGTGAAAGTAGAGCAGATGTCGATAGAGCAAGGTCCTAGTTGGACGTGTACTGACAACTATCTCATGGTAAACTTCGAACGAAAAAAAGACTGTCGTATTGGCCATCGACTGTTGTCCGGCACGATATTGACTGATTAATTATCTTTCAGTTAAAGAATGGCGGTGAGGCGTCGTCCCCCTTGTTGGGCGTTGGCAAATATTGTGGAAGCGTCGCCCCAGCACCCCTTGTCACAAATGGAAATCGTCTTTACGTGAAGGCGCTTGGCGTTCGGCCCAATATCAACTTCAAATTAACTTTCAAGTAATCTACCTTGATTATGTCTAATTATACCTTGTTGTTAAGATATACCGTCCAGCATGCCGAAAGTCATAAATTAACGCGGTAACTCCATTGAAAATTGAACGATTGCCACAGAGAAAAGAGCATGAACTGCGGTGGCGAGTTCGTTCTGACCAACAAGCAGAAAGAATGGGATATAGAGACGCCTAATTATCCGAATATTCCCCCGCCGTATTCCGAGTGCACTTGGACAGTGCTTGCGCCTAGCAAAGAGAGGATATCCATTCATTTCGTCGAGAGATTCGACTTGAGTTACACTATAAAGTGAGTTTCGCCATTTATCATCTATCCCAGAATGTTGAAACATCCGTGCTGTCCGAGTAATAGTAGGGAAAATCGTTTTCAGCTGTGAGAGGGAGTACGTTGAAATCAGAGACGGCGGTACGGACAGTTCCAAGCTTCTTGGAAAATTCTGCAGAGATGTTGCCCCCAGCAGTATGATCAGCACCGGAAATATGATGCACGTACACTTCTATACAGACGTGCCGGAACCCAAAAACGGTTTCAAAGCTGTATTTAGCATTGCAGGTCCGAGCTCGTAAAATATGCAATACTCCTTCATCCCGAATTTTTTCAATAAATGCGTCAAGATTAGATTTATCGATACAACTATTCTGCGAAAAGTGCCTTGTTCATTTTGCAGACGTTTGTGGAGGAATTATCCGAGGCACCAGTGGTATAATCTCGTCGCCCAATTATCCATTCTTCTATCCGAAGAATCAGACTTGTACCTGGACGATAGTTGCCCCAGCGGATCATACTTTTAAATTTACGTTCCTGGACATGCATCTGCCTGGCTTCCGTGGATGCAAGAACACCGATTACGTGCAGATTAGCGAGAAATTGCCGGCAAACGATACCGGCAAGTAGAAAGACAGTTCAATTGAAATCGGACGAGGCGCAACGTATGCTACTGTTTCCTCGTAATTTTATTTTAGACATTGAGATTGGCACCTACTGTGGCCTATCATTACCCAGCGTGGTCGAAACAGCGTATAACCAGGCTATAGTCACTTTCAAAAGCGACAACTTCGAATACGTGGCGTACAGAGGATTCAACATGATGTTCGCAGCCAGCCAAGAAGGTGAGCGCTGATTTATCGATTCATTAATGAAACAAGTGAAACTTCTACTGTAGATGAATCAAACATTAATAATAAACGATATTGTAGTTTGCGGAGGAGAGTTCACTGCGATGGAAGGAACTATCAAGTCAAACGGTTATCCAAATACTGCGACTCGTTCAAGGTGCTCGTTCACTTCGCGATTCATGATGAATTGCATCAAATCGATTTGCAGTAGACATTTTATATTTTCCACGTATCACTTTTCAGATACTGCGACTGGAGGATTAAATTGCCGAAAGGTTTCCAAGTGGTTGTCGATATAATAGACGTGGACATTATAACTATGCCTGAACCGCGGATCGGCTACTCCCTATCGGTTATTATCAATAATATCAAAGCATCGTTCAATTTTCTACCGTTCATCGCCGCTACTCTCCCATTCTTCTTCCTTCCAGTTCTACAACGATTTCCGATTCAGATCCAGAATCAAAATAGTGGGACAAAACTCGACCCTGGAACGCATAAGGAGCTCCAGTAACACCATGATGATCGGTTACTATTCGTCGTCAGGCTATCGTGGCTTTAAATTACGCTACTATGGCGAAGCACCGGCTCGTGAGTCTATAGTTACTTTTAAAATTATTTTTCAAAATCGATGGCTCGACGTCCACCGTCGTGATTTCACAATTTGTTAATTGCTCAGCCTGCGGTGGAGTGTTGAAGGAAGTCAGGGGTAATTTATCAGGCCCGGCAGCTCGACCCTTCAACGAATCGTCCTACTTCTGCCAATGGAGCATCGAAGCACCCGAGAGCATGACGAACAACAGGAACAGCACGGGCTTAACTCTTTCGGTGATGGCAACCGGTGTAATTGGCGGCATAAAGGGCTATGCGTTAACGAAGTATTGCTACAATTATCAGTATATATCTCTGACTGGTAAGTTTACGGTCCTTTGAAATCTGATTAACAAACCGGGCATACACAGTTCGAGTGTGACTTTATTTTCAAGGTGTCGGTATGATTTGTGGGAACTTCTCCGAGCCGGTGTACTTGAGAAGCCCGAAGCTCGTTAACGAGTTGATCGTAAGTGCAATAGCGTTGTAATAGCGTTTGTTCGAACGGAGAAGCATGTTCATCGGACGTTTGCATAAACGTGTTGAATATCTAGGTCGTGAACGGGACTTATGGAAAACCGATGCACTTCAATATGGAATACCAATGGCAACCCTGCGGTGGTATACTCCAAGAGTCGTCTCACGTGGTGACGGCGCCCAAGAATATATCGTATCCCATTAATTGCGTTTGGTACGCCAATTATCCGGACAATGGCGAAACGATCAAGCTTCATTTCAACAGATTACATTTGGGCAGCTGCGACAAGAACTACATCAGCATCAGGTAATTCGAGAAAAAAAGAAAATAAATTTCTTAAACAGTGAATCTACAGCCCCGTTTCTCGCGATCTTCTTTCAGAAACGGTGGACCATTTTCGCCAGAGCTCGGCAAGTTTTGCGGCAATGACCAACTGTACAACGTAACCAGCACGTCGAACCAATTGTGGATCGAGTATACAGCAGTGGAGGATCCCAGCGATTTCGAATTTGTCCTGAAAGCAGCGAACAACGGATGCGGGGGCGCACTGCGCGGCAGTCGCCGCGAGATCTCATCGCCGAAGTAATCGAACGAAGGATAATGCGATATAAATTAGACCGAGAATGGTATTCAACGCAGAAGTTCACTGACGATTCCGCGTGCGTTTACAGGTTCCCGTCACAATACCCCAACAACGCGGAATGCACCTGGGAAATTACTGCGGACAACGGATACCACGTGGGCCTGGTGTTCATTGACCGTTTTAACTTGGAGAACAGCGGAAATTGTGAGAAAGACTACGTTCAGGTGCGTTTAAAACTTAGCACACAACATCGACGATAATAGTAACGAGAAGTAGTTTAGAACGTTGCATTAATAATGGAATGACTTTGTTACATTATCGATAAAAGACAAGACGTTAAGCTACACCCATGCAGATTAGGAGGCACAGCCAGAAAATAAATAATTGACTAACGTTTTTCATTCCTTATCTGCGCCATTATCTCGAACAGGTATTCGACTGGGTAAAGGGAACAAACGAAACCTCGGGTGAAATGTGGAAGGACCTCGGAAAAGTCTGCGGCAGAAGCACGCCATTGCCATTCAATTCGACCAGCAATCGCATGAAAGTGACTTTCCATTCGAACGAGGCGGTCCAGGGCGACGGTTTCCACGCAATTTGGAACGAGAACTGCGGCGGAATTTTCGACGTCAGCCCTCGCGTTAAAATCATTCAATCGCCGTCGCATCCGAACTTCTATCAGCCGAATGCATTTTGCAATTACACCTTGGTGGCACCGGACAAAGATGTCATCGTGGAATTCACGGAGTTCCAGCTTGAGCACAGTTAGCGATAGTGGATCACGTCGTTGGAACTCGCACGAATCGCAAATACAAAATTGTCGTTTCGTAATTTCAGGTCGGAAGGACTGTCGTTTCGACAACGTGACGATCAAATCGAAAGACAGATACGGGAGCGTAGAGGAGACCGTATGGTGCGGAGAAAACAAGCCTTCAATAACGAGATCGAAGAACAGCGCAGAAATTATTTTCAGAACGGACAGATATATCCAGAGGAGCGGTTTCGTCTTTAAATACTTCATCAACGGTATGCATAGCGATAATGTACCTTTCAAATAAATTGAGGAATCACAAATCGACGTCGCCTGTCGTTTCGTCCTGGACAGATTGCGACGGAACATTGACAGCGCCGGGTGAAATTAAATCGTTGATGAACGGCGCTGAATATTTCGGTGGTCTGAATTGCGCCTGGAAGATCCAAGCACCCGCGGACAAGAGTATCGCTCTTCGATTCGAGAGTTTCGAGCTAGAGTACAGCTACAGGTACCCTAATTTCAATATCGTTGCGCAAGTCGTTCGGAGATGTTTCACGAAATTATTGGAATATTTCAGGTGCATGTACGACAACATTCAAGTCTACGACGGCGCAACGGCAGATAGCGAAAAGAGGCTAGCCATGCTGTGCGGAAATTTGACCCAGCATTTACCAGTTTTGCGGTCCGCTTCTAATTCTATGCTCGTTGAATTTCACGCGGACGAATCTCGTCACTACAAAGGATTTTCAGCCAAGGTACATTATGCGCGCTGTATTCGAGCGTGTGGCAAAATTTGAAATTTCCTTCGCGGGCTTGACAAAATTGTTTGAATGTCGTAGGTTCTGTTCGTGAAAAGCGTGGAGGCAGGGTGCGGTGGAAATGTCAACTTGACAGTCAGTCGAATCGAATCATTCAGAACGCAAAAGGACTCGACGTACGAAAGCCTGGAGGACTGCCACTGGACAGTGGAAACATTGCCGGGAAAGAATATCAAGTTCACTATCAACACCATGGATCTCAGAAACGCTACTAATAGAACAGCCAATGCTGATGAGTGCACTGGTGATTATCTTGAGGTAAATTCTCTATTAATATCAAGACTGACCATCCTTCTTATTATCGCATTTTTAATTCGGTCACGTTTGAATTGTTAACGTTCAATTTGATTCTTTTCACTTGCACCAACCGTGAGATTGGCACTAAGGGATCCCTCCAACAGAAAAGTTTAATATTCCATTTTTCGTATTTTTCTTTTTATCTGCAGGTACGTGATGGCGGTGGACCATTCTCCGAGCTTCTCGGAACATACTGTGGCAGTCAACCACCACGTCCCATAGTATCCGGTACGAATAAGCTTTGGATTCGATTCTTCAGCGATGGCACCTTGGAGGGTGCTGGAGCGAGTGGAACGTTTGAAGTAGTAGACGGTAAAATAAACGAAACATTTATGAATTGCTTTCACTGTGTGA
The DNA here is from genome assembly GCA_963667235.1 of Nomada lathburiana. NCBI lineage: Eukaryota > Metazoa > Arthropoda > Insecta > Hymenoptera > Apidae > Nomada > Nomada lathburiana. The sequence continues at coordinate 10,397,019 of OY763905.1, read as the reverse complement.
ACACTATAAAATGTTGAAGCATCATCTATTTATTTTTAGCACTGTGCTCATTTGCCCCGCCGATAACCAACAACACGATGGTTACATTAACTTCGCCGAATTATCCGAACAAGTACGAGTCAGGAATACGATGTCGCTGGTTAATAGAAACTCACGCAACGAACACGGAGAAAATAAGAATACAATTTTTGGACTTCGATTTGGCCGACTCCGCCACGTGCGACAATGACTTCCTTCAAATTACAGACACAACGGTAATTAATTGAACATGCAAGCCGAATGAACGATACTGTTCAAATTTAATTGCTTCGAATATTATTCACGTAGAATCGTAAGTACGTCGAGGAAGGTTTCGGAGAGGATTTCGTTTGGAACGGGAACTCGGAGTATTCTCATTACGACCAGGTATGAATGGATATTTTTGTAAACATCTAAAGCGTAACGAAAATTACGTACTCGTAACTAGACAAATCTGTACGCTTCAATTAAACAATTTACAGTACACCCATTTACCAACGACCTCCTACAAATACTGCGGCAGCGCTTTGCCTCACGATTACTACAGGTAATGGCTAAACAAAAATCTCTGACGACTGCGATACGAAATTAAATATCTTTCGTTTCGTCAAACAGCTACAGTACCGAACTCGAAGTGATGTTCAAAAGCTCCAGCGGCGGGCATAAAGGTTTCAAACTGGAGTACGGCGGCTCGTCGTGCGATAGAAATTACACAGGTGAACAGGGTAGAATAATTCACGAGAGCATTGAGGATTGCTGGATCACGATCACAGCACCGGCAAACGGCACAATTTCTCTTTATTTCAATCAATTCATGCTCTACGATCCTGGCGAGTGCACCAAATCTGCTTTACAAGCAAGTGTTCCAATTTTCTTTTTTTTTTTTTCGTTGATTTCTAATAGGATTTTTCCCCCAAATTTTATTCGTTACGTTTATTCATTCAGGTGTACGAGGGTGGTTTCAATGGTAAATTATTGGCGTCGTTGTGCGCCCTGGAATCACCCAGTCCTATTTTCAGTACCGGGAATAAACTGAGTCTGCATTCTTGGTCCGAATGGCACAGTACCTTCGAGTACTACGATATTACGTTCACAACTACAAGCGCAGGTACGAAAGTAGCACGCAGAAATGTGTTCGATTCCGCAGTATCGCGATCAGTCGTCGTGTTCGATCGGTGCCACGATGCCATCGCTCCGCGCGTGTCTTAGAAAATATCAGCTGAGTGAAAAACTAATTTCGACCTTAAATGACAGTAACGCAACAGATATCTTAATTGTTCGTCTTTTTTTTCAACCGGTTGATAAATAATCGGTCAACAAAGTACGACAATCGTGGGGCATAAAATCATTGATGTTCTTTTGCCGCTCGTTCAGAATTGTGTATCAATTAAACAAAATTGTTGAATAATTTAAACAACCCGAGAACCGACTAAATTCCATTGAATAATCCAAGTTTCTACATAACAAAGCTACTTTGCTAAACCAAGTCGAAGACAGGTAATCCGAACGGCGACAGAACTTTTCTGCTCTCGGCTAAGAGATAAAATTGTTGATTAGAACCGAGTTCGAGACTACGTCAAGTGTGTATAAGGATAAGTTGAATGAGCCCACCGAAGTTTTATACGTGTAGATCGTAGATAATTCCTGGCTGGAATATGAAGAGCAGCCATACGAACATATGTGTCGCAGAAAAATCATAGCCCACAGCGATTACCACTTTCTAATGAATAATTGCATACAGGTCGTGGCTGCGGTGGTCGAATATACAATTACGCGGGATCGTTCACGTCACCCCTGTATCCCAACGAGTATCGGAACCACACGGAGTGTACCTGGGATGTGAGCGTGCCACGTGGCCTAAAAGTTGTCCTGGAATTCACCGTGTTTGATATTGGCACGAAGGAGACCTGTATACCCGATTACAATTCGGTAGAGATCTACGACGTAACTGCGTCCGGCGAGGAAATTTTAGCCACCACTTACTGCGGAGGGGTAAATCGATATCAGAATCACGATTAATCACGATTACGATCAAGTCTATAGCAGGGACAAAAATTGAGAGATCATTTACCCTTTGTTTCCCTAGGATGAACCGGCGGCGTTCGAGGCCACCGGCAATCGGGTAATGGTAAAATACATTTCGTCGATGAACAACGTCGGAACCGGTTGGATGGCGAACTTCAAAAGTCGCAGTGATTAATGGAAAGTATTTCCGAAAGGGGAAACCGCAAGAACGGTTTATAAAAATATTTATTCCTCGTGTAAGTACATTTTCGTGGACACCGCGTGCTTATCAATAACTGCTCCGGCGCACCGTGAGCAATTTTAAGAATCAATGAATTATCGGGAAAATATTATTTGTAAATGACGTAACGTTCGTGCGAGACCACGCGAACGAGGATGAAGTAAATGAGATTTAATACAACGTGTGTCGCACTCATTACTCGATCACACCGGGTAACAAGAGATATTTGGTAATATCGATTATTCATAATTACTCCAACGATTTCCTCTATATCCCTGTACAGACGAACTGCGAATGACGAAAAATAATATTGCAGAATGTCGTGGTATATTAAAATGTGATACGAAATCACGCCTCGTTACATTCGTCCGCGCCCTCTTCGCTCAACTCCTCGTTGTTCCCTTCGTCTGCAACCCTTGGACAGCTTTTCGTTTTTCCGTTTGCCGTGTCCACCTCTTCGACGAGCTCCTCTTCGTCGTTCTCTGACGCTTCAATTTCCTGCTCCACTACTTTGTTCTTTTTTGGTGCCTCTCGTTTCTTTCTGTTCTTGTCGGCCTTCTTCGACTGCGATTTCGCTTTAGGTTCCTCCGCCACTTCCGCTTCCACCGGTTCTTCCTCTGCCTCCTCCGCTGTCACCTCCTTCTCCTTCTTCTGAGACTTATTTCTTTTATTCTCCTTCATCTGTTTCTTATCCGTTGCAACTTTCTTCCCCTCCGATTTCTCACTCGATTTTTTCTCACCCTCCAAGGTAGCCTGTTCCTCTTTGCTCGATTTGTCCTTCAGCTTCTTGTCCTTCAACTTCTTCGAACCTTTTTGATGAGTTTCCTGCGTCTCCTTTGTATACTTGTTCTTCTTTTTAGTCTTGTCCTTGGGCGATTCCACCTTCAATTTACCTTCAGCAGCCACATTTTCCTTCTGCTTCAATTTCTTGTTCTTCGACTTGTACCCTTTGCCGGGGTCCCCTGCCTCGGCCACACTTTCAGCGGGACCGTCCACATTGCCCCCTTCGGAAGCACTGTTCTTCCTCTTCTTCGGCTGCACCTTCTTCGAGTTCTCCTCTCTGAAACATGAAAATTGCTGACATCGCGAAACCTCGAAGCAAAAGCAAAGTCCATCGACCGTGGCGTAGATAAGACAGATCCGGTGCAAAACAATTGCGCAATTATCGCCACGACGAGCAAACGCCGATGCACTTCGTTGCACCCCGTCAAACATACTTCGAATACGCTACATCCTTCTTCTTCCTCTCCTGATTCACATTGGACTCCGCTTCCTTGCCTGGCTTCTTCGCGAATGTCCCGGTGGCCAGAACCGTGGCAAACAGAAGAATCGTGAACAGCACCCAGATCCTGGGGAATCGTGTCGCAATTTAAAATGGTGGTTCACGAAACAACCGACGTTCGGCCGGGTCACGTCTAAACGTCGGATTGTCTAGCGAACCAAAATATTTGCCTCACCGCATTGTTGCTCCGTTTATTGGCTACTATGCCGTCTCCGTCGATATACAGAATCACTTTCGAGACCGCGTACGATCGTAAGCAAGATCCAGCACAACACTGACTCCCGTTCGTCGGCCTCCTTATATCTTATACGTGTCTCCGTTAATATCTCGATAAACACGCGTGCCTCTCGTACACGCCAGCCAACGCCGAGTTTCGTGATATCGGTTTCGATATCGCCGCAAAATCGATCGCCAATACGAAGCCGGGCAACCCGTCCCGCTTTGTAACGCGGAAAGTTCGAAGTTCGCGCACGGTTCTTCCTTGTTTCAATACGTATCGCGACCGTTCTTGACCTAGAATACGGATCTATTTCTGAGGTAGCGAACCTCCCACGCGAGAGTTTTTCTTGTTTGCTCGTTTCCGTTTATTTTTCTTCTTTTTTTCTTTTCAACGTATCTTTTTCGCCAGACGGGGATTCCTTGGGTCGTGGGTATTATTAAATATTGCCCGATTAGGAGGCATCGTGATATTTAGGTCGGTCGTATCTAATCTGCGTACTTGCGGTCTTTGACGTCAGTGAGCACTCTGAAGGATCGCTGTGGCATCGCGCAGTAAACAAGCGTTGATTCTGCAGGTAATTTCGCGCAACGGATTCGCAAGAGTTCGTTGCACTAGCGCCATTGTCGCGCATCGTAATATTAATTGAGTAGGTACTATGCGGTTGTACAGTAGATGATCGTCTACTACAATTCAAGATCGATATAATTGCAGATTGGCGTCTGCGCCGCTTGTTGGCTACGTAGTACTATGTGGAACGATATTTTTGGTAAATTCACCACGAATTCGTGCGTGGGAGGAAATCGATCCTCCGCGTTACCCTCGAAAATATGAGGAATGAAACAGCAGAGGTGCTGCAGACGCGACATAGAATAGAGTTCGTGTAAAGTTCGCAGGTATTTTTATGAGATGCTATCTTTCAAATTACGAGAAACACGCGTTCTATTCGGTGTGTTAAAAAAGAAGCTCGTAAATTGCACGTAACTATTTTTACAGCATCTTTGTCCGTTTGACGGCGAAACAATTGGGTGGCGTTCTGTTATTAAGTTCTGTTATTATTAAAATATGCATTTTACGAGGGGACATAAATTTCGCGAATTTTCATTGCCCCGTTACCAATGACAGACGATTTATTTTCTGCAACGTGATGGTATCGCCCGCATAAAAATATATCAGCGCGATACATTCGGAAGATAAATGAAACACGCAATCGCACCTTTTCTTTCCTTAATTGTTTATCAAGTATGCTAGGTCGTTAGCATCGCTGTTATCAGCGGACTGTTCTCCTGATGGAAATACAATTTCCTCGAATCCGTGAACGCCACGCAAGTATTATACATACACCTTATCATGTATGATTTTGTGAATTGTTCGTATTATCTTGCGATCAATGTTGGATATTATCGTGCGATGCAATCAGTGACAGATATCGGTTGATGTAATTAAAAAAAAATCGTGACATTGACGTATATACAGTTTAATGGAAATTTCGATAAAGCGTTCTTGGATGATTTCACGAACGAGGATAGAAAATGATTAGTTCAATAAGAATGCATTGCTTAATGAAATTATACGTAATTATATATTTTTTTCTTTTCGTATCAATAATTCATACCATATATTTCTTGAAGATCAATGGATCTGGCTTTAGACTGGCATGTGTTTTTAGACACTCGTGATCCATTGAAACTTTCATGTTGTTTAAGCTTAATATGACCAGAGTGTATCGGCCAGATCCTAAATTGCGATACAACTTTCGCGAATTACAACGTTTAATCGTGCCAATGGCACACGAGAAACACGGAAACGTACACGTAGAGCTACAGAATTCAGAGTGAAAGAAACAACCGGAGATTTCGCTACGTGTACAGTGCGTGTTCATTTTGTACGTGTATTAATGCGAGGCACCGTTTGTCATTTTAATTTTGCACAAAATTATGTAGTAGTTGCATTAATCCTTTCCTATATGCTATTAAGTATTCACGTGTAACTTAACATACCTATATAAATAATTAACGAAGAAGATAATGTGGCTTAATCGTTATCGCATATATGTAGACGGCGCCGGTATAAAAATAATTAAAATTACAATACTTGAAAAAATTGTCTTTCAACATCGTGTAGCCTATGCGAATGGAATCATTAAGTGTTGAGTTAAAAAGAAGGATCCATCTTCAGAGAGCATGAAATATGCATTTACCTGTTTTAGTAACTTTTTCTTTCTCTTTCGACCACTTTTGCAAATTTGTTTCTTTTTTCTCTTAAAAATGTTCTGTGTTCTTTAAATGACATGTGACTAGTAAGTGTTACTAGTGAAATAACGTATAATAAACTTCTAGCAGAATGTAAGTACATACCATGTAAGTAAACTACGTGCGCTTTAATATTTCGCTGCTCCATCGAAGCCATTTCGAGACAAGAAAGAAACAAAAAATCGTGGATAGTGCAAGGCATCGATTAGTATACAATAGTGTGTACAGGTAGGTCTCGATTAGTGCGGATAATAAATCTCAGAAATTGGTCGCATTATTCGTATTCCCGGTATACGAATACTTGAAATACAGTAATTGGTACTAATTCGAAGAAAGTACTCAATATAAATTTTTAAATATACTTCTTCATACGAATTTTATTATAGTGGCATAATCACGTTTGTGTAGCACTATATTTCCACTAAAGCACTTAAAACGAATTAAAACTTACTAGTAAGGGACTAAAACTAAAGTACGCAGAATATGCAGAATAAGTAGTTCGACACGTTAAGTCGCGACGCAACAGTAAATAGTTCAGACACGGTTCATGCATCGTCTCTACGCGATAGAAGAAATTTGGAGATCGCTGAAACGAATGACTGAACGTTTGCACATTTTTTGTTCGCATTAAATGCGCCCTGGCATTACATTAAAATTCGCACTAAATCGAATATCGCCCTATTCGAACTCGCATTAATCGAGACCTACCTGTAACTCCATCCTTCCTTCTCACCTCATTTTCATTTCACACATTGTACTGTTTCTATTCTACGACGTATTCAACATTTGTGGCGTCTCCCTGAACACTGGATAAGTACAAGTCATACGAAATTCTTACAAACTTCTATTTTTTTACAATCTAAACAATCTACGGTAGTAAACCATCACCGGCAAAGTTGTAGAGAGGGAGAGATCAATATTACGACGGTCTTCTATCTACGAGTTAACGATCATACGAGCAACCTGAAATCCTCTGGACTTCGATTTATTCTTCGACACAAAAAGAAGAGGAAAAGTATATTTAATAAATTCAATAATTAAATCGTGATCCAGTTATAACTTATGTAGTGAGGTATTCAAACGAGTAAGAATAGTGCAAGCAACAGTTTCCAAACGCATCAGAAACCTCATACGCCGTCGAAGAAAAATCATTTATCAGTCTTCCTGTTGCGAAAACGTCACTTCGAAACTGAACATCGAGTACCATTGTTCTAACTCTACAACAACGTTCACACCCCAAGGAGACATCATCAACGTTATCTCTGCTTCCGTTTGGAAAACTATTGCTTCGATGCTTCCGCGAGATCCATGTCTTTCGATAAACCGGACACGAAGGAAAGTTTCGATCACAGAGAGGGTACGCGAGCAACAGACCACTTTGAACAATGATAAAAACCAACTGCATCGCCGACCAACGTCGCCTTTGTGCTGTCATCTCGATACAACTTTCCGAGAAGTTAATGCAAGAAACTCGGTACCGATGGGCTTCGTCCGCATAAAAATATTCTTGGAGCGCCGGAACGTACATTAACCCCGACTACTGTATATCGCTTCTCCCTTTGCACGCGCTAACTGTCACCCCTATTTACATACGTACAAACAATACGAAAAAATAGACATCTACCGTGTATACATGAATCCTTAGCTTGCCTCTTCTTTCGAGTAGCAGGGAGAAGTATTTTTACGACTGTCAATCATACACGAAATCCCATACGGTGTACTGGATACTCGATATTCGAGGAAATAACTCGACCCTGTTACGCTTCCTCGGAAGTGTTCGATTGGGATTTCACGATTGTCCCATTCTTTCGTGGAGACTCGTTCAATGGCTGAGAATCCTCCTGAACCGACTGCGGATACTTTTGGTCCGGATAGTTCCACGATTGGATGTCACCCGTACCGAAAATTTGATAGACAATGTAAGTGCCGCACGCGACACACGCAGTGACACCGAACACTTGCCTCCATGCGTCGAGAGCTTGCTGTGGAAGAAATTTTCACTCTTTCAGGCTTTCTAATTAACAGGAACGGAGGAAAGGAATTGCGGGCGCTATGGAAGAATACATTTGAAACCGAAGCATAGCGCATAGAAGTGTATTGCAGCATTGACTTTTTACTTACGCTCTTTTGGGTGAGAAGACCAGCTACAACGGGGGACAGGAAACTGGCAGTCATGTGAATTGTCTGTGCGAACGCCAATATTGGACCTAGCGAAATCGTTTAAATGAGACAAGGTAATCCTGGAACGTACAGTTTGGGAATTAGCGGCCGTCACACACTAACCAGCAAAATTTGGCGCGATGTCCACGATGCTTGCCATAGCACCTGCATAGGCAGCAGTGATGAGTGTTACGGCTATGAACCAAACAACTAAAACGAGGACGATGTCGCAGCCCAGATAACCGATCAGCACCAACAAAATTCCAGGAATTACTTGTGCTGTAACGATAGAAAAATTCTGTCTGTTTCAGAAAGCTGAACGAAGAATCTTTTTCATCCTGCATTTAACGAGTGATAGAAAGAAATGCTTACAGGAGGCTGTGAACACTTTGCGAACATTCGTCAATGACATGATTTGTCGCGTAACCAGAACGTCAGCTACATAACAGAATGCAACGGAGCTGAAGTAGCTGCAAATGAACGGTAAACCAGACAGAACTCCATTCTACAACCACAGAAAGGGGATGTTACGAAAGACCGAGGACGAGAAGAAATGAAAATAAACGGGTCCAAGTATGTACCGCTTGAATACTGAATCCGAGAACTGTCTTCATGTACATCGGTCCAGAGATGATGAAGATGTAGTGCACCCATATCCTTCCGAACGTGGTGATTCCGATCGACCACGCTGGCCAGGATCTGAGAATGGAACCCCATGGAACTGGCATGCTCTACGGAGAAACATAATGCAATTGATAAAGTGTAACGTCGTGTACAATTAAAGGATCCGTCAATTTTCGATGACAAAAGTGAAGGTACTTTTCAATGAAAATTTCTACAAATTCAAACGCCCGTAGGAACGGCGAGAAATTTTTGTCCGGACTGAAATTGACACGAACTCGCAGATCGAAGTCTCCCCGTTTCCAACGATTTCTTTTACGACTCACCTCCTTCGTACCATGAACCTGATCACCAACGCTGCCCTGAATGTATCGTAGCTCCTGCTGGGATATTCTCGGATGGGATGCGGGCGTGTCGAAGGCGTAGAAGTACCAGAAAAGGCACCAGAACATACCGATGCTGCCCGTTGTATAGAACACAGCTCTCCATCCGAAGTGGGCGATGATGAACCCACACAATGGATAGGTTATCCCGATGCCGAAGCTGAACCCTGAATATAGATAATCTAGATGTTAGGATCAGCTCACCCCACGACCCGGAAGGAAGCTGAAACATGATGCTTGTCGAATGGCTTCGCCTTGGCTCGTGTACGATTCATGCGTGGCGACGATCGCTCTTCAGCGGTGGCGTATATTTCACCCTGGAAAGCGATTCAAGTACAGACTTAGTACGATGAGATGAGGATGAGCACGCGTGTCGATGCTGGCTACAGTGGGACAATGAAACTTCTATACCTGAAAATGTCAATAGCATAGCGCGAACAGCCTGCACCATGTTACATCGGGCAAAAAGGTTCGTGAATATTTATCATCCGTTTGAAAAAATAATTCGTCATGCACGGACCAATCTGAACGGGGCAATTCACATGCGTCTTACAAATCCGGGCTCGACCGTAAACATGGTGCAGCGTTTCATGAGACATCGTATGATCTCCGACCCCTTCGCCCGTTTAGCCGAGTCGCGTATCATTCACGACGAACGAAACAAAAGCCATTTCACGAATTTTCCACGTCGTTGGCAACGGCAAAATGACGCGCGATATTGCACACACCAAGGCTGGGCCGCGGTTGGGACGCGCAACGAAAAGGAAGTACAGGGGAAACGAAATTGTACATGGTAACGTGCATCATTGCGTTAGAAAAAGGTTCGTCGATTGTCTCCGGGAAAGTTTGAGTGAGAAGGATGAATTGTATCATTGAGTCGGTCGGTCGTCAACAAAGGCGAAAGAGAGATATCTCCGTAGAGGCGCTTCTGGCATAATAATAGATTTAGAAAAATGCTGAATAATATTTGCGTGTTACAGAAAACGTGTTCCGCCGAGCCCGGCTGATTCTACCAGCTGGAAGTATACTCGGCCTTTCTCATGCTGTTGAGCGGTCGCTGATGAGTATACCCCTCGGTCCGGCGAATGCAACCACGTGGAGCTTGAAAAACATAATCAGAGAACAAAATCGACTGACACGCATGGTATCTGTTGATCCGGTACCGTGAATTTTGACTGAAAAGAATAAAATGTGTATTTTTCGTTTTTTTCTTTCGAAACAGGGAAATATATACTGTGCTTCTCATTCGAACTTCCGTTTCTCTGTGTTCTGAAAGAAGCGTCAGACCATATTAGTAACATCCATATCGTTGAAAGCAACGAAAAGCGAACAAAAAATGATAAACGAAATCACGACGGACGAGCAGACACGGAATGAAAACTGAACGTTCTATCTAGCGCGATCATATGTGCGCGCCTAAATTGTTCGCTATAATGTGAAAAGAAAACGAAAGAAAGGACGTTAGTGGCGATGATACTCACCTTGGAAGGAAGACATGAAGCGGGACCTCTCCACAGGTGGAATCCAGTGTCCGACTATGGCGTACATTGCTGGCCACGTGAGACCCTGAACAAAATGCGACAATTATTTCTCAGATAATATACTTCAAATATATGTTCGAGAAGGACAGAGATAACTTACGCTGGCGATACCCTGTATGCTTCGAAGGGCAATCATAAAGCCATAGTGAATTCCTGCTGCCGATGGCATCAGCAAGCTACATATCGCCGTGATCAATTGCGAACCACCGAAAACCGTCTTGGTACCAAAGTACTGTGTGAGAACGCCGCCAACTACTTGCGACAGTATGTAACACCAGTAGAATGAGCCGCTTATAGCAGACTGTATCGTAGGACTCCAATCGAACTCCCCTTGGTCCTAAACGAAAAGAAAATCATCCGTTTTCGCCTCTACCGTATTCCTATTAATTTTCCTTGCATATACTACGCTTATCTTGGACAATACTTTAACGGAAAACCGTTGCGCCAATTGCAGTTGCAGCAGCAACGAAAAATCAGCACTGGCAACTTCTGTTAGATAAATTCGCGTCACAATTGCATAAGAAACTGTCTGGGTAATCGTAATGTATTCGCGGTTCTAATCGCTCGATAAGAATTTATAATTTTTACCCGATTGCGGACGAAGCCAGCCGGCAGTAATTGTTCTGCAGTTACTGGCATTCCCTAACGCGTTCCTGCGAGGACGATAAAACACGTGACGTTACGTGGACATCGCTTCGCCGCTTAACTCCTTATTACGTCTATTCGTAATCGATCCACTTAGCACAATTGTGCAATATCTTTATACAGCGGCAGTGCAATTATCGGGATACAATGTTTCTACATTTAACTTCTAGCAAATTAGTCGACCAATTTGCTTTCCCATTCACTGCTCTATGTTCCGGAAATTTTCGGGAAGCTTTCCTCCAGCGAGGATATACACAAGTATCGGGGACAATTCGCGTGATGATTCGCGAGAACTCTACCTCAGGTACGATGGGTGTGCTGTTGTTGATGATGGAAGTGTTCTGCATTGCGTAACAATGTTGAGATGTCACGACGTTTGTGCCCGACGTCGGCGGCGGTGGTTTCACCATTGCCACCATGGCGATGTTTATGTCGTTTCTCATCATGAACGAGACGGTGAATCCCGTGAACGACAGCATGTAGAGGACCACGCGAGCCGGCACCATGTCTGTAAATGTGAACGATCTCTGTAACCGACGTACCTCGTCGAGCTCGAATGCTCTGTATTTCTCTTTCTCCCTGTCTAAAGAAGCTCGACTTCTCCCCGCGCAACCCCTACTGTATTATAAGAAAATTGCGATTTGATAGTTTGAAGAGTCCTTTACCTCTCAGTTTTCGCAGGCTGCAGGTTGATCGTGTCTTATATATGGTATGTTCTTCGTATCTGCGTAATAGATACAATCGATATTTTTATATTGAAACCAAGGATTTGATTGAGTAATTGCGTAACGAAGGGAGAACAAAAAATACAGGTGGGCGAATTTCTGTTGTAGCAGAATCAAATAGACGAGGGCTTGGATTAAGTTTCCCTATCGATCAATCGTTCTGGCAATGGTAATTCTTTCTTCGTCGTTTACGTTGACGGACCCTCGGCGGTTCCGTTTGGTAAAGGGGATACAGGTACTAATCTGCTGATCAAAAGGGAATGGGGAAAGAAAGAATTACCTGGGCTGATCTGCCCGTCCGGCAAACGACCGAATCCACTTATTCTTCGAACCTAGTCTAGCTGCCTGTGACGTTTTGACGTTTACGTCAAACTGTCCCCTTCTGTTACTTTTATCGCCGATGCGATACAATAATAAACCGCCATAACGCGTTTGTTACTCTTTATGACAGTTTTAATGCACAGGCACAAATTCGGTTAACGACTTGCAAATTAGAGCGTCGTGCTCATTTCAGCTGCCCTTTAACAGACAACAGGCGACGTGTCTAAATGCACTGTGGAGTTACAATTTGCGTGCTTACCTCTGAGAGTCCTCCATCGTTTCTTCAGCTGCTCGTTGCACCGACGAAAAGGACTGAATCTTCGTGATGGAACACCTGGCGTGAAGAAAGAAAACACAAAAACATGAGATCTACATGCATCTACAACCTCGATTAATGATTAATGCCTTGCCGCGTGGTCATAACTCGTGCGCCTTTCAAGCAAATTACGTATTAATCGCGCTGACACGATCGTTACGCACAAATTACGCGAACGTAAATCATCGTAACTGGAATAGAAATTAATGGCAGTCATTAGGCGACAGATAAATCGCGTCGACGATTTGCTTATTAGCATCATTCTATCTGCGCCGACGTTATCGCGTCGTATAGTACTTCGGCTCGATCGTTACCACGCGTAAACGGTTCACGTGAAACTGTGCAGTCGAAAATAGTCAAGTGCAGGGCATTCTGCATTCGATAACGCAGACGGATCGCGATACAGCAATGTCGTAATTCCGCGCGACCGATTCCCAGCACCGATTCGTCGCGTTTTATGTAACATCCGTTATCCTTTTGCCTCGCCCGCGACGATTGTACGCTTACGCGTATTTCCAAGACTAATTCGTAGTAGCAATTTCGCGCCCCGTTCTTTCAATGCACTGGCAGAGCAACCAATCATCCAAAGTCCACCGTTGTTGAACTATTCTCTTGCAAAATAAAGGAACGGGACGACGAAAGATATTGAACGACGACAGAAATTACAAAATGACACGTATGCATGTATATGGATTAATCGAGCCGCGTTTTCCACTATTTTCCACCCCCGCGTGACCGTGTGTTTCGCCCGCCCACTTGACTCGGGACTTTTCATTAGAAAGGTGAAGGGATCAGCGTTTAATGGCGCGCTTGCGAGGGCGCGATGAAATTCCGACACGGAACTCATATAAACGGAATTCGACGAACGTGCATGAACATTCGCCGAAAGGACGGGGTGCAGATCGCAACGAGGAGTAAAAAAAGCGCAATCTTCGTATAGCGAGAAGTCCTCGCGTTCCATCGGGGAACTGATGCCGCGGGGTTTTTCACAAATCGGACTCGGTTTCCTGTAATGGCCACGCGACGTAACATTTACGTACGTTAGAGTTCTTGCGGCCAGCTAGTTCCGTAAACACAACAATTTTAATTATCACCGCGGTTCAGGAAAGGGAGAACTAGAAACTGTTCGCAGAATTAATTATTGAATAGGTGGTTAAGGTGAAGGCTCGCGAATATCCTATTGCTCGATAACGGCGCGTGGTCTGAATAATTCAAAGGTGCATGCAATTACGCATCCGTTCGTTTCTTTGTATCGCAATTGTCGGAAGAAATAAAAGCGACATCGTACACTTTAGGCGTATCTAGTTTTCGCGCGATCAGATTTCTACGTGTGAATCGTTGTGCTGGTTGCATCCGCGACAATTCATATTCCGCTGCGCTCGTGACATTTAGCACGCTCGAGCTTGTTAGTCACGATAAAAAAATGTATATTTGTATTCAATGCAGTGCATTGCCAAGCAAATTCGCCGACGGACGTGCGCTCATCGCGCGTATTGTTCACGTACCAAAATCGCGGCGACTTTCCACGACGCCTTTTCCGGTTTCAAAGGACAACATTTTTTTTAATGACACAGTTGGCTTTTGTTTGCCATTTCTGTCTCCTCTTGCACGTACAAATTCTATCGATATGATGTAACTAGCCGCTTCTGACAATAATTGCTGGTTACATGTTATATTCTACATTTAACAGCGTGGAAGTTAACGACGTAACGAGCGCATGGGTTACCGAAGCAATCGTGGAGTCTGTGTGGAAGAATGAACGGCGAACATCGATTATTGGCTATTGCATGCCTATCGTACACGTGTACCGTGCAAAGGACACGAAAAGGTAGATAATTCTTTGTAATTCCTATCCATTCCCCCCCCCCCCTGCATTATATTTAAAGTGGATGCTCGATTCGTGCCGCGTACAATTTTGTAATTTTTATTAACAACTGTGATCCAGTGGAAGTGGTTTCGCCTTGGAAGTGTAAGTGAATTACGATTGAGGAGATAAGTATTTATTTTTCAGAGTCATCCGCAACTATGGGTCTGTACGTAATAATTGCGCAAATATTCACAATAGTTTTGTGATCTCGCTTTACCGCTGTTTCGCAAAAGCGTGACTTAGCTAATATTGGCATGGAAGTAGCGTTCTTCTCGTCGTTTCCAAGCACTTACTCCAACCTTCTATTGTATTAAAACATTAGTTCTCGAGAACTTGTTAGCGCGCATAAAATTGATTACGAATGACTGCGGGGCCGCTGATGTTGCAAAAAAAAAGAAAGACAAATATTTGAATGAAAGCCAAAGAAATGTTTGCGAGATATAAACAAATCTCGTACTCGAGTTGTGCCGTAAGAAAATGGGAAAAAGAAGAGAAAAGATCCACCGAAGTTACAGATTAAACCGAGAAGAAATCATGCGTATATTGACTGCTGCACAGTCGAGTAATTAATCGCGAATAAAATGATAAACAATCGAATTACTTACAACAATGTTTCACGTGGCCAATTTCGATCCCGTTCCTCGTAATCAATTTCCACGGACGACGTGTTTCTATCGGAAACGTGGGAAATCACAAATGAAACTCGCGTTTCGTATATAACTCAACGAAATCCTGATCGACTCTAGAAGTAGGATCCAAACGAAAGTAGCTTCGATAAGAATCCTTCTGAAAATCTTCCGGGATTTCCGAATACGATATCTTTATCGGTATCAACACCAACGTCGCGACGAAACGATTGAAACGAACGGTCGATCAGCGCTGGATAATTGGTATCGGAGAGCAGCAGCTCTAAGGTGAACGAAAGATCATCGCAGACGAGGAGAACGGCCGACACTGAAAGGCGTCCGGGCCACGAGGCATTGACTATCTTCTACACCCCACCACTGTTGCATTTCGTTCGTTCGTGTGCCGTGTAGGAAGTCTGCAAGGACCGCGAACACACCATGAACCAGGACACGTGACGATAACGATGAACGATCGTGCGACGAAACCTAGGACGTCTCGTATCGACGTTCCGTCGACCGTGTATCGTATCAGTGTGATCAAATTAACAATGGACGATACAATGACACCGGACAATAGGTGGTAATTGGCGTCCGCGCGCAACTCGATCTTCTGCGCTGCTTAATACTTTTCATTGTCGAACTGGACATTAAAGAGGCGCCGATCCGTCACGTGTTACAGCTTGAAACAACTTGCCGTTCACTTGCCCGGCTGTCAATCTCGTTTCAATGAATTTTTGTTTGCGTTCGGAACATTTCCGTTTGCATGCAACGTGGACGCGGACCGGTGTGCATAGGGGTATTCAATATTAGCACAGGTGGACGTACGAGTAAATCCGTTTTGCTTCAGGCGAATTCTGCGACCGAGAAACGCTTCGTCCGCGCGGTACCTTTTTGTCGCGCAAAGTAACTGCGCTTCGATTCTAATATGACCGAACTCGAATTCGAAATTCCGCTTGCGCTGCGGCGACACGTGATGATTGAACCAGGCGTGTAAGTGAAGCAAAGTTCGCTCGAAATCGATCGAATGCATTTCGCGCGCATGACTCTTTCGTCGTGCGAAAATATTATAGCTTCTTGAATCGAATACAACGCGGTACAGTGCGGTTCTAATTATTGTTCGAAACAACGATGCGGCATAAATAGAGGCGTACAGTTTAAGATATTCATTTGCGTATTATCTTTAAAGGTTGCCCCAACTATTCGGCTTAAGTTATTAACGAAGGAAGTTGGGCAAGGATAGGTAGGGGATTAGAACTGAATTAATTATTCGATGTATCGAGCTGTTTCGCCGTTTCACGTAGAAATTTCCATGCTCTTCGATCGTGTTTTTATCGCGCGACCACTGCATAGGGACGAGTGAATTTTTTAACGATCGATCAACTCATTGCGTAAAAGGCATTTTACTTGCTCGGTTCGGGCCTCCAGAATTCACGAATTGTCGCGTACAACAGGTGTCATTCGAGCTTTCGTTTCGCGCACCTTTGTTAATTGGTGGTAGACGTTGCGGGGTTTTCAGGGATATATAATAGAATGTTCGTAATTCAAAAGTGATACTGGAATACAATTTATTATGAAACACTGGTACAGCAAATTGTGCAGAGAAACTGTAACTGCATTTTTATCTACATGCAGCAATTACGTAGCAATAATTACTCCGAGTCATTCCTATATTTATACAATATCACGAAACAGAATTCTTCATCGATTCGTAATCATTTTTTGCTTCCGCCAAAGATAACGATAATGTATAACGTGTCAGAGGAAATCAATAAATTGGTATTAGAGGGTGAGCAATTCCTTTGTTCAACATTAACGTTTGGCATCGAATAAATACTGTTCGCACAGATACAAAATTATGAAAAAATCGGGAACGACAGAAACATATTAAATGGGTCTTCGAGAACGAGACCGAAATCGTTGAGCTGCAAACGAGAGAAATGTGCGTTCTGCGAATTACGTTGACGGATACAGCTTAATTATTTTGTAATTGACCTTATCAGGCTTTATAAGCGACTCGTGTTATGCGGTTCATTCGATGGTAATGCCGAAGCACAAGGGGAGGACATGAGATTAAACCTCGTGATATCTCTAGCTGCCCTTAATTTATCGAGCTCCGGAAAAATATAAGTGCACTATCGGCTAGACCAATTTGTCTGGAAATTGTCTAATACTTGAAGCAAAACTTAAGCTTCCTGCAATTTAAGTCAAGCTGTCCAAAATAAATGTCTGCATCGGCCTCATTCGTCTGATCAATTCCACGGGCAATTATTCTGTTCCTGTAACTGGAATTAGGATGGCATTCTGTAAGAAAGAGGAGGGGATTAGGTAATCAATTGTGTGTTTACGATGCGAGCCTCTAAGTACTCCGAAAACTCCGAAACCAATTGTGCCCGAGAAAAAAAAATGATTACACGCGACGATACGGAGCAGTAGACCCAAAGTAAGCGGTCGAGGCGCGTGTAAAAGTCGTGCAATCAACACATACTGGCAATTTAGATAAGTAAACGCGTCAGCTATCGTCGCCTCGCGGCCAACAATTAATCTACTCCGAAGTTGCGACAGATTACGACATCCGAAGTATCACAGCTCGCCATGATGATGAGGAAGTCGAACGAAACGCAGTAACGATATCATGCGATTCGCTGATTCCTAACCTCAACTTCGCGACGCTAACTCGTGAGTTTAAGGTTATGTACACTCGAAACGGTGTACACTGTACAAATGTATACCGCGGCCGTGGCCTTCTCTGTCAAAAAGAGAACAAGAAGGTGGAAATTCACCATCGTGACAGCGACTCACCAACGTTTCCTGTTTGCCTTCGGTAAAGAGTCGTCGAAGTTCCACGGTTACCTCGTTTCGGCACACATCTTTCTTGGATTACCTCGCTACGCCAGGCTCCACGCGTTCGCCGGCATCCTCTCGACAACAGCAGAAACTTTCAAGTCAAGATCTTTACTGCCATTTAAACACGACACGACAAACACGCGACACACCGGAGCACAGTACACCAGCATACAATACCCCGACGTTTCGACGAGCCGCCCTTGCGCTCATTGCTCCCAGGCACAGTGGTCACGTGATACATATAGAACGTGCTTGCGCGCCGATCGATTCGGAGCACCGCGACGTCACGCGTCGTCGTGACGCGTCGCCGCGACTTCGACTTCCCCGCTGCTCCAAATCGATTCGCAAAATGCACTTATATCGATTCTTTTTAAAGTGAAACGCGCGCCGACGGCTCGCCGGGCATGCAAGGCCGAACGTAAAAGTCACAGGGTCATTCGTTGGCAAAGTGTACTGGAATGAACTTGGGGCTGGCGGAACCATTTATGAAAGCTCATGCTCTAGTTAATTACTAATATTTGATGATGTCGCCACATGGAAAAATCGTAAATTATACCGATATGGTACGTTTTAGAAGGGCGCGCGAATCGTTCGTTCGCGAATCTGAAGTAAGTCAAGGTCCGTTTAAAACGAGGGTCTTGGCACTTTCACTACTTCGAACTATTTCAAAGATTTATCGATCGGCCGTTTCACCTTGCGAAATAATACGCGTGTATCCTGCATTCAATGTTTTTATTTTCCAAGCGATGTATTCGTGACGCCGGATTCCGCGCATTTTACTGCGAAATTCTGTTCATTAAGGGCAATTAAAATTCTTTGCATCGATGCCAGCTCGCGCCGTGAAATTTCATGATAAGGAAAGATTCAGTCGAAGTAGGCACGAATAATGTTGAACACTGCAGTGGTCGACGACAACTTCTCTTCAATCGTTCGTTCGATTACAAACTGCCATCAACTGCGGAGTTCACGATCCATCCCTGTTTGCACCTCGTGCATATCTCCTGTACAACGTCCGGAATTACTTTCGGAACATTTAATATAAATTTTTAACGTGAATGTTGGCAAACTCATCACAAATGTCGCCATATACACGATGAGCTATTCGAACAATTCCGCGCAACCACGGAAAAAACGTGCAAAGTGCCCCTCGACTTCCACATCCAATCACAAGTATCGTGCAACAATGTTAAACTTTCCTGATGAAATTAAACGCCCGATACCCGCCGATACCCCTTTGCTCTTTGACCGACAAATAAATCAAAATCATTCTTTGCACGATATGACCATTATCTTGAGGATCAAACGAAACACCCTAGGTTATACCCATTTTATTTCCTTTCCACTCGTAGATTGAAAAAAGCTGCTTCGACATCCACGTACGTATTAGACGACGACGAAGTAGCAGATCGCGTGCAAAGCATCTCGTTGGAAAACACAAGCATTCTAGGTGACAGAGAGCGGCCGAAAGAAATCTGTCGTTACGAGAAAAGGATCGAGCAGACGGTAATTACGGAACCATCGAGTCCTTGCCACATTAACGAATCCCATGATATGTTAAATCTCCCTGTTCTGTTTCACGCCCATTCGTAGACCGCGAGCTCAGTGTTCTCCGGTGGTAGGAAATTTTGGAATTGTAACACAAAGCCAACGAGCCTTTACGTGCCAGACAATGCTGTAATCCAAGAAGGTACGCGTGCAATTATTCACACGGAGGGGAGACGCTGATCACCCCTACTACGCCGACACATGATCGGTTGCGTCTAGCAATATTTGTTTCCCCTGTCGATCTAATCTCGCGTTCTTCGGCTCGATTAATTCAATACACGGGGGAATCGAACGCGATAATCGTCGGTCGTCGATTACGGCGGTAATTTTATCCCGATACGCGAATTATCATTGACGTGACATTGGTAGTTTCTCGATGCAGGATCGTGTTTATGGCCCCGGGGCCGTATATGCAACTAAACCTCTTATCTAACTGAATAAAAATTATCCCCCGACCCCCCACTTCTTTATCGTTCGCAACAATTAGGATACAATGATTTCATTCTAGAGAACGAGCTGATCGGCGCATTGACGACTCAATTATACAAAGTCGAAACGCAGGTGCAGAAAGTGCAGACTGACTTGAAGAGAAGCGACGAACAATTAAAGACGAAAGATCAGGAGATCGTTAGGCTGAAACGAAAGGTTTGCAGCTGTTTCGTTCGACGATTCTTGCCCCTTGATGCCGTTGCCCATTCGAATCGTTTCAGGTCAAGGAATGGGAGACCAAGAACAAGAATCAGGAAGCTCTGCGAAAAAAGGAGCAGCAGCAACGGCGTATCCAAACCGATCACTCGGAATACTTGTACAAACGGTGCCTCATGCTCGAGAAACGAATTTTCGAGATGGAGGTTGATTAACCGTATTTGCATTAGTACACGCGCAAACGGAACACTTTATTACCACGGACGTTTTATCTGTTGCAAAATTACCATGTCCCCGTTTTACAGAAATTCTTGTCGGATTACGGTCTAATCTGGGTCGGCGATACGAAAAGCCCGAAGTGTCCTGAGAAGATCCCAAAGTAAATCGAGTATACGTTACTATTTCAAGCGATCGACGCCCGATCGAATTAATGATCAGTTAGCCGTGCCTTTTAGCAACGCCATCGAGACTTGTTACGAGCAGATTATCGAGAACATCGATCAGCTGAACCTGGCCGCGGGAAAGGGCGAAGTTCACGTGCAGCATAATGAAAGAGGGAACGGTGCCACCTTCAAAGTAAATACCTGTTGCACCAGTGTCGCGCCGTACATATTAGAAACTGTATGAATGTATCGTGGAAATTTTCTTTGAATTCTTTTCGCTTCAATAACGCGTTAATAATTCATGCATTATGTAAAGCGAGATGGGAAAAGATATTTCAGATATCTATATTTCCTTTGCCAAGCATGACAGCAATTCTTAAACTGTTCATACTGCACGTGTTTATATCGAGCTTCATCGCGTGATCAGAACGTTCTATTTTTCTTGTTTCAAGATACTTGTACAGCATATTTTTGATGAATGCGTTCTATCAATGTTCGTCGTTGAAACACGGTGTTAATTTTCGTCGTCTATCCTTCGGCCTGAATGCATACTAATGACGCATAGATACTTCATATTAATCCGCCTAACCGGTTACATGCGAATAACAATGACGAATATGGCTTACGGCCACGTGAAATAGTTACGACATTACTTGTAGCCAGCACATACCGCGTATCTGTACTTTGTATCGTGTTTCATCTTATTGGTTTCTCGGATGATCATTTAGCAAGTAATTAAATAGATGTTAACGAATAATCGAACGTTACCAGAACGTTTCGTTGATTCGCGATTAATAGAGTGTTGTTTAATAATTGTTTGAAGACTACCTCTTGCATGTCATTAAAATTCTACAAAAATGGAATGGTAGTTCAAGACGGTCCATTACGATCTTACGACGATCCAGCGACGATATCGTTTCTGCAGGACATTTTGGACGGCTACTTCCCCTCTGAATTGCAAGAGGCTTATCCAGACGGAGTGCCTTTCAAGGTGAAGCTTTAGCCCCGATTTTACGGGCAACAAAGTATCACTTTCAAAGTTTCTTTTATCAGGTAGAGGATCACAGGAACCAAATGCTTTTCAACCCTGTCGATTTTCCTGGGCAAGGTTATCGACTAGGAAGACACCCGCAAGCTGAAAGCCCGTCCACGACGACTAGATCTCGTAGACCCTCTACCACTACACAGAAAACGAATCGTCGTGGCTCCCTTTCGAAAGACAATATTCCCAATCACGAGTTACCTTTGCAAATGACGCCGGCATCCCATAGGTAAAGAAGCAGAACGAAAGTATACGCGATCCTTCACTGATTTCCGTATCACATTCAATATTAGCAAAACTTTGAAATCCAAAAATCCCACTTTGGAATCTCCACCCATGGAGATGTACATCTTGCGCTCGCAAATATTGGCATCGCACAACAATATTTGTTCCAGAACGCATTTGCAATCGCACATTAATGCCGAGCTCGGTTTCGCCACCAAGAGAGAGAAGGTAAAATTCTTGAAATAAATCGACAAGCATTATCCTTCTACGATATTCATTTGAAAACTTTACCACGCAAGAGAGAAATAAATGGTAGAAACTCGGATTACGATGCCAGCGCGCGCGACGGTAGCCAAAAATCTAGACAATCTACCACTAGATTCCCCAGTTCAAGCAGATGTTATCACAGTTCCGGTGACAGGATATCCAAATCTCCCAAGTATGGTCTAATTGTACTTGCGGTTCAATTGAGCATTATGTACATATATGTGCAATATCACGTTCAATTCAGTCGAATAGAAAGCACCGAAGATCGTATGAGACAACGCCCTAGATCAGCCAGCTTACCAAACTCTAGATTGTCTATCACTTCGAGGAATGTACCGAGGACAAAAGTACCCCAAGCGGAAGCTAGTAATTCAGATTCCTCGCGATTCTCCGGTTCTCAGGCGCAGGTGGGCACAGCGAGGAGGAATCAAAGAGTGATGAAGTCTGCGGCACCAGTTAGGAAGAATGCAGTAAGAGGAGAGAACGATTAGATTGATGAACAGTTTATGGATAACTTTTTTTTTTTCTTTTCACTTTTCTACCCTTTCAGCCTCCAATTTTGCATCAGATTAACGAACCATCGGGACGATTTGGCGAGCTCAGGCTGAAAGTTAGATCTCTGAACGGCGGTACAGTTTATTTGGTGCACGTATCCGCTGACGAACCGATAGCCCGACTTTATCAGTTGCTAGACAGAGCTATGTCGAGATCCGTTCCACGGGGATACAAAATTGTCCTCAGCGGGTAAACAATAATTCGTGATAGCCTTGCGCTTCAATTCTCCTAAACGTGGTTAATTGGATATCATTGAAGTCCCTTTCTCTCCTGATTTCAGTTATTCGCCGAGGAGATTAGAGCATTCGCGGTCAACCTTGAGAGAAATCGGTATCACAAGGGACAGCGTTTTGCACTTAGTGAATGATTGAATTGTAACAAATTTTATGAGATACTTTTGTGATCGTTCATATTGTTTTATAGAAATTGATTAAAAAGAAAAAAGATAGTGCTCGTTTACGAGAAGGTATAGAAGAGAAACAATTGTTATCAGTTCACGATAAGTAGAGCTACGGGATCTTGTTATTCATTCGTTGATAAAGGGTTACACCACCGACGAGATATACGCTCTCTATCATGGCCATTGAAATTCAATGATTTTAAAGATATGCTTTTCTTCTTTGGCGCAACGAAAGGCATTAACACCACATATGAGATATAGGAATGGACAAATCACTCTATGGACATTTATGGCTCGACGTGACTGCAATAACGACCTGGAAACTTAAGACTCACTTGAGCGTCCGCTTTTCATGAACGGTGGTCAGTTGAAGAACTATTATTTACTGAAATAGGGTGGACAAGAGGGATGCAATTGTATGAATATACGTGAATGATATGGGGGGAATTAGCTGGAACTACCCATTGGTTCAGCTAAAAGTTGGTCAGAAGCTGTAAAAGCCACGTACTTTCTTCCTCTGGTTGTGGGGCTTCTAGAGCCTCAATACCATTCCCATGTCACTGACAACGTTACCGACAGATTATAAGAAGCGATGTTAATTATAAATTTTATATAATTATAAAATTTATGGTTGGTGGTTATTTTTTAATCTGTGAGGTGTCATATCAAAGGGAAAGAAATAAGAGAGAAAACGATTTAAATAATAGTTACGGGCAGCTGGTTAGTCGCATACAAAAGGGGGTGCAGTGGAGCAAAAGGGGATGCAATGGAGTAAAAGTGAATGCAGAGTAGCAATTTAATTCCCAAGCTGCAGTCTTGTATAGCTTATTATATTAAGAAGAATAACAAAAATGTAGTTAATGATTTTCAGGCTGTATTAACTGGACGAAAAAGTAGTGTCTCATAATCAAAAGAAGTAAGAAAGCTACGAAAGCTATACGCGACTGTCCCCAACGCTACTTCAGTAAATAATAGTTCTTCAACTTAACACTGCTCATGGGCAGAGAAGCCCATAAAGTGATTTGTCCATTCCTATATCTCGTCTGTGGTTACACGAAGCTAGTATTACCAGTACTGGGTACAAGCTGCAGTGTCGGTACACAGTACCGCTTGCTCGATTCATACGCACCGTCTGAGAGCGATGTCACAAATATTCGTCTGTAAATGCAGCTTAACGGAACAGCCTATAGTAATTAACCCCAGGGTACCATCTATCCTGCACCCTTGGGGCTCATTGATTTATGCCTAGTCTGTTGGACATGCACTTAGGTGCACACGTTACCCCCTAAAATGCTTAGTGAACGTCATTGTGATGATTGAACCCTCGATCCTTAGCACTGATTGTGTCAAGAATTACATTAGGGTTTGAGAACGACAATTTTTATACAGCTTTTTCATCACGCCAATAGTAATATTAATTATTGTCGTGAAGAATTATTAATTCCTAATATAATTGAACGATATTCAGACTGAATATATAATGCATACGGTATTTTAGTATCAAATGAAACACACCATTAATAACGCGAATCTTTTCGAAATACACAGTTATTGTAAGAACGGACGTGGACGTTCGTTGGCGTTTATTATTAAGGCATCTTTCACAAGCTGCCCGTTGAAATTTAATTGCGAATTTCCCGAACTTTCTTGACATAAAGGATTCGAGCTGCACCGCGATTCGCAACGGAAACTTTTTAAGGAAGCAGCAACTGCTCGTGACGTTGATGTCTCATTACTGACCTCCATATAGATATACCATGAACTCAATGCGCCACGTTCGTTTATAAAAATATCATCCTTGTTCTCCTTCTGCGTCTGTCTACATTCTATGAGTTATGACTTATCGTGAAAGAATAATACTAATAATAATAATAACAGCAACAATAGTGCCAATTAACAGTAACTCAAAATCAACCCGTTCTCTGTAACTATAACTCCTAGCGATACCCATGCCACTCGTTTCTCGTATTTCACCAGGAGATAACACGCCAGTCTCACGGAAAGTCATGATTACCAGCTGCAACTACTAGCTACAATGTGAACTAGTTCATCGGCTACCACTTGTCTCCCAGGAAGATTAAAGCCATGAAAGTGTCTCGCTCCTTCCGAATAGACGGCGCTGGCATAGATATGGAGGGCTGGCGACCTTCCCTTAAACGTTCCGCTCATTTCGTACGATTGAGGATTCTTTACGGACCCCTTCCTTCCTGGCGTCTCTCGAAAAAAGGAAGATACGGCCCCGGTGGGGTAAATGCCAGGAAGATAACAGTCGACGTAAAAAGCTATGGGCGATATATACGTTACACTCGATTTACCGGACCTGTGCCACGCACGGTTGGTTTCAAAGAAACACGAATCCTTTTTTTTTTTTCATTTACAGCCGGACCTGGGCAGAGATAGGCACGATTAAGAAGAACGATTCGGGGATGAAACACGGCCAGGATTCGAAAGTCGTTGCTTTTCGTTTTGATGCTTCATTATCGCTTCGTTTCGAGTTCGTTACAACTTGGAACGCTATTCTATTTGCTTCCTCGCACTTCGAATCGATGAAGAGACGAGAGGGTATTGGTACATTAGGGTGAGGCGGAAGAGAGGATGAAGGGTAACTCGATTGAGAGTAATTAAATATTAATTGGTACTTCAGAAGTAGGAACTTGAAATCTGCTTAATTCGTTTTACTGAAAGTTATTACTTGACAATCCTTTATGGAACACTTTGGTTAATCAGCGTTATAAAATTTCTTTTTATCTGCTGTTATAACTTTTTTTTTTTTGCGGAGGAGTTTTCGATTGAATTTGTGGAACTCTGTCTCCTAATCTTCGCCAAGATCGTAAGAGAAAAGTGGCGAGTACTTAGTCCTTCGTTCCCTGTCAAATTTATCGATAATCCAATCGGTCCATGGCCGAACCGTATAGGTGGACTTGCCGGCGCAAAATTGCTGATTTATTTATTCAGAGCAACAAGGCATCTCCCCCTGTCAATCAACATGCAAATTAAAAGAAACACGACGTCCTTTGGGAAGCTTTAAATTTAATCAGCCAGCATTTTCTCCGAGTATTATCTTCATCTTGTGTTGATTACCACGATGTTGTTGAAGGTGGCCGAGTCCCCAGGGTCGAAACTTTTAGCCGACCAGACTGATTAAACGCCTCAAAAGAAGCTTTCTAGGGGATTCCTTGGCAAATGAGAAAATAGAAGGATTTCACTGCAGCAGAACACGATCCTCGGCTTAAAAGTGAAGATTGGAGAACGTCTACTGCGTCTAATGTAAAGAATCTAACAGACACGCACAGAAATTCAACGATAATAAATCATCAACCGACATTCAATTGCAAAAAGGGGCAAACGTGGATATGTCTGAGAAAGCTTCGAAATTGACAGCCGAACTGTTCGATTCTTCCACTCTTCTATTTCCCATTTGTCTTCCACTCTCATCATCCTTCGTTCTTCCATCAAACATCGATGAGATATATGAAATCTCCGCCAGCTCGGGAGAGTGAATTATTAAGAAATAATCGGTCCGTGCACTGCATTGGCCAATATCGTTAAAGCGTCAACGAGCATTTGCCTTGCCGTTCAATTTTTCAATTATCCCGCTTGCTCGATTTCATTCTGCCAACGAGGGTAATCGATTGGTGGGTCTAAAGGTTGAATAACGCACCCCTCTTTGTAATTCACTAACGAACACCCCCAAACGATAGAACGTAGGGGATATACACGAAAGACGGGATCGTAAGTTCTGCTTTGTAACGTCGAAGCATTACCGCAACTTCCAATTTGCTGTGGCGTTTGAAAATGCGGTAGAAAAGGTTCAAAGGAACATGGCAGGATCCTGTTAAAACGGAAACTCAAAGAATAGGGACAATTTGGTCGATTCCTCGCATTGTTAGTCAAGGAAACGTACGATTGATTTCTTCTTGCTATTACCTGCAATAGTAACCCTCTCCTATTATTTTCTTATTGTTTAACACGAATGACATTCCAGTGCCGCAAAATCCGTGGCAGAATCAAATCATTTTTCTTGAACGGGAAGAACAATTTCAACGCTTCGTCACTCCATTCGCGTGGAAACTCGACATTCTGTGCATCGCACTCTCATTAACGATGAAACGTGACGAGGTGAAGGGAAAAAGGACAAGGAAGAGAGATTCATTTTATGGCACAACGATATCGCAAAAATTAACGAGTACGCGTCGATTGGAAGCAGGCTGGGATTCTATCACCGCCGGTGATTCTTATTCCGCCTCAGCTTCTTCCAATTCACCCTTCTTTCGCGCAATCCCCTTTCATCCTTTCGCCCTCCAAAAGCGACGACTAATGCCCCAGATTTTAACGGGCTCCCTTTGACGCGACGCTGTTAAATGAATGCAATTTCCAATGCGAAATGACGGAAGTCAGCCACTTTGCTGTGACAATTTCGTTCCAGTTCTTTCTCCCGGCGGAGCTTGGCGCGGGAGCATAAATAGAAAGGCAATATTCATTATCGGGCAATTTTGGTAAAACTGTGAAAATTATTCCCCGCAATGGGAATGCCAAGTAGCCGTAGCCTCGTGCAGGAAGTAAGACCTTTTCGACCCGTTTCGTTATATAATTCTCGCATTTCCCACCTTAACAAAAACCGGAAATGATGCTGCGTTCCCGTTTAACGATACTACGAAATTATTATTATTAATGGAATTGCAGATCGAATCGTTAATATTGGTTTTGTGTCAGTTACGAAATATGATGTTTAATTCGGACCTGAAATTACACTGGTGTCTCATTGATTGCGTTAGAAATCCAAGCCACGCACGTAGTTCACACATATTTACGTACATCAACGATTCGAGAAAAACGACATACGTGCATGTACGAGAAATTAGCGATAGAAATCGACTGGCACGCTGTATTCATTTCGGCGACGTTCGTAAGTTGCCGATAGAATGACCCGAGTAGCCGTCGAGGAAATTGAAATTTGCACCAATTATGTAACCGGAATTATGTTCGCCCAAAGCGAAGAACCACTCTGAATATGCATCGAGGGATGAACGTGGTGATTGATGAACCGTCTCGTTCACTTGTCATCCTGTCTACGATAATGTCGCTGTGTCGCCGTATAAACAGCGACCCGCTTCGATCAAGCCCCGTGGTATTGATGAATTCCCTGGCTGAAAAGGATACCGTCGGTGAATTACTGGGCACGTTTATTGTTCCCCTCGAATGGCGGAGTCGTGAAAGAAAGGAACGTGTCGAAGAAAAGTCGATCACCCGTGCACGACTTTCGACCTGTCGATCATTTTCGTTGGATGCGGGACGAGCATGGGATTGTTTTAATTTTTGGTTCGTCTGTTATAGATAGAAGAATTGCCTCAATGATATTGAGTAAAACATGTATATAACAACATTTAATTGTCTGCCTTAGTTCAGAGCGATATGTTTTAGTTGACGTAATCGGGGACCTGAGAATCGAAGGAAGAAATCATTTTAATTTAGCTTGTTGGGGGACCGAACGGAATCCTTTTCTTTTCTAGATTTTCAGGTCTCCAATAGCAAAGGGGATGTCAACGTGTCTCCAATTGCTACGCCAAGTGTAGAAACGTCTAAGTCGATTAAGTAAATAAAATTTATTTATTGAATAGTGGCACACCAGTGATGACGCGACAAGTAGTCATGAACTGTTGAACTCTCTCTCTCTCTCTCTCGCTCTCTCACTCTCATTCTCATTCTCTCTCTAGAACAATATCTCACGCTTTCGTTTCACCTCAATTCATTTCCCCTCGTACAACGTAATATCGTCGCAATAATATCCCCTTATCTTTGGCGAACGCTTCCGCTCTCCAACTTTATTTCCACGAAATATGCAATCACGCCGATATTTCCGGACATACCCAGAAACGAATCGTGCCCGCAATTTATGCGTTTTCGATGCAGATAAGACGCAATTCCGTTCGCGACTGCGAGAAAATGGAAACGAGGGGCATGGCGGAAGAGAAATGAACGATGGTTCAATGAACCGATGTGTCTTGTGCTTGATGAGGCTAGAACCTCTTAATTAATCGACGTGGATTAAGAATTCATTTATCAGCGGTGGGATTACTGTTCTTCCGGAGGCAATTGCGCAAGATCTCGCAGGGGGTCTAGATTGTCATTTGGAACCCTTGACAATTTCTTCCATCGCTTTCGTCGAAACGAATTTCTCATCTACGTCGCATACAAATCCTTCGCAATCGTATCAATTAATTACCAAGCATTCCAATTAGATCTCGAGCAGTAAGATATAGGAATCGAAAATACTATTTGAAGCCCTGCAGTCGCGGTATCTTCTCGTTCATCCCGCTCGACGTGTATCGTAGCAATTTTCACGTAGCTCTTTTTCTTGTTGTCATGAAACGAGTAAAAATTCCAGAACGTCACGATAGCCCGTCACCCCTGACGGCATTGCAGATTATTCTTCCCTTGTGACACGATTCGTTCCCCTCTCTCATCCATCACTAGCATCCCCATTCATCCCCGTCTATTATCGCTAATAACGCTTTAATAAAACCGTCGAATGACATAATCTCTCTTTCTTTCAACAAACATCGTTTCGTGTGTATGTGTGGCTGCGTGTGTTTTTTGTGTACATTGCGTACGTGCCTGTAACGTGTACGTATGTCTGTGCACGACGCGGTGCGCAACACTAAAAACGCCCGTCGACAACGTGCCTCGGTCACGGCATCCGCTGCTCGAACTTCGTGAAAAAACTGTCGCTGTACAACGCATGTATCGTTTCGTTTCGATAATAAACTGTCGATCGTGTCAAAATATGACTAGGTCTCTTACGCGGCTACGCACTTACCTACGGCATTTACGTGTAAACTAATTAGACGATGCGTGTACGCGCGGGTGTACTAATCCACACGCGTGTACGCGCCAAACACGCGAGTTTATACAGACATACAATCGTCCGGTGAAGTTTGTCTAACGCGAATCACCGATCGTTGAACAGTTCGATCATTTGCAACCGTGTCTATTTGCAACCGATACTATCCCTCGAAGTTGCTCTTCGTACGTCACGCAAGGATCGTCGTGAACAATTTCATTTTCCTCATTCTTTATTCGATCCGTGCAACAGACAGTTCATTCGATTGCGTTGGCTTGATCCTTCGAGGCTGCCTGGCACGTCGAGATTCCCCTCATTTTTGTTCTTCTCGCACAGTATTCGCTTCCTCGTCCTCTCCTCCGTTGTAGAAAACGCGTGAAAAAATTGTGATCCGCGACGCAGCCAGACTGCACGGTCCATCGCTGCTCGCGTGACACTGCGCGACAAACGAAAGGCCAGGGTGCAATATCAACAATGCAACGTTCAGGTAACGCCTCGGCAATTTTGTACTACGCCCTCTGCCTCGTTCAACGAACGCTCGAGGTTCCCCTAGATGTTCTACATTGTCCTCTGGACAGCGCATCGTTAACAGTGTTCCTTCGTCTATATACGTCGCCGTCCTTTGGTGATTTGGTCGAGAAAGATGACGACACGTACGCCCGTCCCGGGCCTATCGATTAAAAGCCTCGTCCACGTGATTTCACCCTAATCTTGCCCCAGTTTCATACAATTTCCGCAAGTCCGCTATTCCTAAATATACTTCATTGTGCATGTGCCGTGTAACATTGTGATCGCTGGTGATCATGTTGGTGGATGGTCATACTTTAGGCCGTGAACATTCCGTCGCGCGTCCAGGCTCAATCTAACGCTCAGTCGACATCGTACGAGACCGTCTCACTATGTTAGGCTAGCTGTTGGCAGTGATCACTATGAGTTTGGTCCAAGTCTAATCGCGCGTTTCGTGGTCGTTGGTCCGATCTAACTCCGTCTCGTTGCCGTTTGCTCGCGCAAGGCTGCTTCCTCAGCTTGCCAAACCACGATGAGGACCACTCGCGGGACCCCGTTTTCGTTTCTGGTTCCGTTTCGATATGTTTAGCTAGAAAACCGGCACATTGCCGGACGGTCCGCGCAATTGTATCAACACCGTTTAGCCTCCATTCGATCCCGTCGGCCTCGAAAGTCCTCGTCCCGGGTAGGCGGGCGGGGGCTCGAACGAACATCCCTTCCGTTGATCGACGTTCCACGCTGTGTTTCATTTGCCATTCAGCTTCGTCAGGGCCGATGGAACGCGGCCGTTTACACGATGACGCTTTTCGATCGTCGTGTAATCGATTCGTTTTTATTACCGCCACTCGACTTCGTCCATCCATCTGCTGCCCGGAGCAATACGGACTACATACTCGTAACGAACAGCTCGTTTTACGATCGATCTTTTAATACTGATCAGCGCAACGTGTCCATTCACTTCGTCGAGTGAATATCGTTCACCGTTTCGCGCCGAGTTCCATTCATATTTCCGCTGTCGTTGTTGTCTGCTATTTCGTTTCACAAATATCTCCGATAAACGCCTTGCTCGTTGCTTGCATGGTCCTCGACACGATCTCCCCTCGACGATCGCGGCTTGTCCATGCTTGGCCCGTGCAACTTCCGCTAAATGAATCTAAACTGTCGTATAGTCACGTGAACAGCCGATCGATCGATGATCGAACGTCGCCGATGGCGCGGGCCAGTCCGCGTTGTGGTTGACTCAGCCGCCTCGGCGACTACATATGCTATAAGCAGGTCTCCTTCTGGTCGGCCAGGTTCACGACCACCAGGGCCTGGGTTGGCAGCTCCTTCTGGACGGGCACACCTGTCGGCACCTCTTCGAGTATTGGTCAAAGGGTCGTGGTCCTTGACACGGCCGCCGAGGGCGGCGGCGGCGGCGGTGGCGGCGGCGATATCACCACGTCCGGCTCACCCGCCAGGTCGCAGTCGAATCTCCAGAGAATACTCTCAGGGTGGTCACCTCCTGGGCATCAAAGATGTTTTCCCTTAACACTTGTGCGAGGATAGGTAATTAGAAAATTTGATGGAAAACTGAGGATGCATCTTTTGGGGGAAAAGTTGTCAAAGACAAACGTCTGCACGAAGTTTTGAAGAATCTTTGCTGACAGAAACGATACAATGGTATTAAAGCAACGTATAGTATAGTAGTATTGAAAAGTACTACAGGAATTTGATGCAATATTTCCAAATCCCTCCTTAAATATACAGATATTCGCGGCCATTTGAAAACGAAACAGTGAGGGAATAATTGAAAACCTATGTAATAACGAAAGTAATAAAAATAATGAAGGTAACAAGGATCATAAAAATGGAAATAATTTAAAGCTGGCAGACCTTGCCCCAAGATGATGCTTGAAGAACCCCGTCTCTGCCTCGGTGGGGCTGGTTGGTGCTTGTGCGTATGACTGTGACTGTGGCTGTGTGAATGTGAGTGGCAGTGTGTATGACGTGTGTGCGTGGTCGTGGCTTTGCACGGTGGCGGTGGCTGTTGTTGTTGCTGCTGTTGCTGCTGCTGAGGATGATGATGATGATGAGGCCTGTGCTAGGTGCTCCCGCCACGGGCCGCTGCCACTTGATCGAAGCTCAATGATTTCTTCATCTCCGTCATCGACAACGCACCACCCTCCTGCTGATAAAAGAGGAAACATCGGGTGTTAGCTATATCGAGGCTGTGATCGTTGAACGACCCTCCTACGAGGGCTACCCGTCAACTTCCATTTTTTTTTCTTTATTCTCTCTCTCTCTCGTAGCCGCAAGCGAGCGAGCGAGTTATTAAAAGTTGCCCGGCCTCGTTAAAACTTGTCGAAACTTTTTAAAAGCTCGTAAAGGAGTTATCGTCGGCTCACGTGGCACCGCGTATCGAATATACTACATTTTACGGCTTCGTTCGATCTGTGCCTCGCCTCGATGGAATGGTTTCTGTATATATATATATGTATATTTTATGTTTGTTAAATTCATCAATCAATTACTTTACGGCTGAATCTGTTCTGGAAGAATTTATGAAATTTGCGGGCCAGCTGTGATCCATCGGAGGCAACTTATTTGCAATGAAAATATGTATTCGCGCGTTGGTATGGTATGTAGATGAAAACGAAAACGACCGGCAAAAACGAGAGACAGTTTTTCGATGCTGTGACTGGATATATGATATTGCGTTTGTCGATATACTCGTGCTGCGATGGGTTTCGCGGAGGTCGGTATTTTTGGAAATTCTGTCGGTGCAGTTATTTCCAACCTGCCTGCCGAATTGCACAAAATATGCGCCGAACAAAGAATGAAAAGGATACAATCGGTGCACAATCGATATAAGGCTGTTTCGACGAAGCGGAGGGGAGAATTTGAAACATCGCTATAAGTATTTGGTATCGATTGCACAGCACTGATAACCCGTATACCGAGACACTGATTAAAGTATCGAAAGAAGAATCGGGCGGAATCCGAAACGAACGCGGATTCCATTCTTCCCCGCCTCACGGTCGTGTCCCCTGAAGCTCGCTACAAATACTGGAAACGCGATTCGACCATACTTTTTCATTCGAATTCGCCAGCGAAAAAAATTAATTCCCCCGTCAACTCTGAGTAGCTCGAGTTGCAATCGCATTCCAGCAGGAATAACTACCGTCCAGCACAGCAGGACAATTTTTACTTCGCAATTTATCCCAAATAGTTCAATATCAAATGTCCTGCCATCGATCGGTCGTCGCAATTTAATCGGATCGGCTCCGCTCCTTTCGCAGAACTTTTCAAAGCTGTGCAACCCACGACGAAGCAATTAATATCGTTCTCAATGCGTTCGAAAGCAACGACGCAATGTAAACGGGCTCCGAGAATATCGACGAAAGTCGGCCCCGTGGAAGTATCGACGAGATCTTCCGCAGTCCTGCATACATGCAATTTCTGGATATACCGAGAACTCGCCGCTGGCCGTGGTACACGGAAACGAGCTTCGAAAATGTGACGTAGCCTGGAAAAATCACTTCCGCAGCGATCAGGAGTACCATTCACGCGAACGTTCGAGGACGGTGAATCGTTTCGGGGTCGACAGCGTTCCCTTTCCAATCTTGTTTAACGAACACTCTATTCTATCGCCGATGTAACCGTGCGGAAGGCCGATATTCGCGGCGGTGAAGCGACAAGTAGCTGCGTGGAATCAAATTTTACGAGTTACTTTGCGCCGTGGTTATCGTGACCGTATTGGAACGAGCCGAACGATCGAATTGTTTCACTAATAAGCGAAAAAATTCGTCTATCCTCGAGCGAAGCGGAAAAAAAAGAAAAGGAAACGGCGTTCTGACGAATTCGAGTCGCGCGAAAACATAGCGCGAGTTCTCTGACTGGCGGACAAAATAGTGTCGCGGCACTGTTTGCGAATTCCACCCACGACGATTCGTTTCGTCGACTACGATGGTTGCTTCGATAAACTTCCGGGCCAGCACGGAAACCATCGACCGCAAGCGAGGCAACGGGCGAACCTAGCCGGTGGTGTCCGCCTGAACAACGACGAGTTCGGAAGTAACGTCGTCGCCGGATCGTGCTACGATCGTTCGATAGTGATACGTGGCATGCAATCAAGTATTACACGCGCATACATGTAAACAATGCGTATGCCATAGTAATAATGTACTGCGTGACTGAGGCGTGATTAAACGAACAGTACACGACTCGCTAGTAGCAAGATACACCGAACCGTGCCAAAATGCAGAACACACAGTAGATCGTATCAGACGAGTAAATAAATAAATTTAATCCATTTACAAACAACGTGTATCCGATCTAGTTTTATTATACAGAAGGAGAGAGAGAGGGAGGGATAGAGAGAAAGAGAGAGAGAGGGAGAAATAGAGTAGAGACAAATAGACACACATGAAACGAGACACAAAAGATACGAAAGAACAATCGAGAGACGATTTCCAGGCAAGCACTCCAATTTTCCATACTCCCTTCTTTTAGCTTTTAGCAGTGGTTCACGTTTTTTTCCTCCCAATCCGTTTTCTCCCGATTCGCGTTTCGAAGCTTGATGAAAGAATTACATAGATCGCTGGTGGGCTCCGCGGAACCTGTGCTCCGACAACAGTAATCAAATCGTTCGATTTTTTCGAAACGGCGCTTTGTGAATTAACCGCGGTCAATCGTGCTACTCCAACGAACAGACATATACGACACAAGAGGGTGTCTAAATAACATACATAACACGCGCGGAGAAATTTGATTATTGTGAATCGGGTACTGGTCCGCGATTAGCCGATGGCCTCAATACCGAAAACTTTTACAACTCCATTCCTGGAATCTCTATATTCCACACTTTGATTGCTCCGTAGAAACTGTAGAAACTCGCAGAACGAAATGGACAAGACAAAAAATAACGTGGGCCGAAATAATACAACAATCTGATAGACTTCCTTACTCATTCTGTTTTAAATGATACGCAAAGGCGATTTACTCTTGCCGAAAGATTAAATTCTGCAACAAAATGATAGGATTTGAGCGTGAAATTTTCTTTGAAATGCTGTAACTTTGTGAAAAATAATCCCACAGCAGTCTGCCCAGGCTAATTCTAAAGCCGACGGCACACTTTTGCGTTCGAGGAAAAAGAATCGTACATTAATTTCAAAGCAGTCGTCGCAAAGAGGACACTTCAGTCTACAAATCCACGATGCTTTCAATCGCAAATAAAATTTTTCGATCCTCGCAGAGACGCTTGACTTAGAAAAATTCGAGACGTGAAGAGCGTTCTGTTTTTCACCCGGTTCTCGAAAATATAATATAGTCTTGAAATACAATTCCAACGCCCGCACGTATAAAGTAGAAGCTCACCCTTTGAAGTAAGTTCAGGTAGACGGCTGTACGATTTTCTCCCACAACGCAGGAATTTATCGATCCTTCAATTTTCCGCGGGATCTGTATTGCACCAATTATCGTATTACATTATCCTGATCAGAACCAATGGAGTTGCTTCGTGTAAAAATCAGGAGAGAGAGGCCATCGTCTTAAGCCCGTCGTGAGGGACAGGACTTACACCATTTAACCGTGGTATCTCGATGCTCGGTATGTAGGTGGTCTCCTCGTGGCCAGTCGAACAATATCGCGTCCTCCTCCTGGTGGTGCGCGGACTGCAACGGCCGCAGGGCACCGCGGCGTCGGAATTGCGCGCCTTCGCGGCTGGCCTCTGCCGCGAGCCGCACCGCATGGCGAACCGCAATTCCGAGGCCATCTCGGCGCACAGGGACTGCCCGTACCACGGTGTCGATCGACGTGTTTTCGTTTTGCCGCCGATGCGTGGACGGAGACCGGCAGAGCAGGCACAACAATACCAACAAATGATACAGAAATACGATCGCACCACAAGCTCGATACCATGCAGTTCCTCTACCGTGCCAGGCCGTCTCAGAAGTGGCAATGCGACTCTGGTCGTCAGGAATGATCTCGTGTTACAGCGAAGGGAATTGCGGTACAAATAAATGTCTGTCTGTATCGCATTTAGAATCGGGACGCAAATTGGTGTAAAACGGGAGCGAATATGGGGCACGGAATGCACGGGAATTGTTCGCGGAACATAGAATTTACGATGATTTCTTTGTCCGCGAATGTGTGGGACAGATTGATCTAGAGATTGGCGGAATGTAGTTAGTAAGATAGCTTCGAGTGTGGGATGGTTCTGCGTTGAATGAATTAAGTAGAAGCGGGTCGCGCGTTGTCAGACAGACCGGCTGGATCGTGCGTAACTTGGTAAGTGGAACGAGACCATTCCTGCTAAGTAGAATACGCGCGTTTGGCCAGACACGTATCGATCGCAAACAAATTTTGCACCTCCCTACATTCTATTACAATTGCCGCGTGTTTTCCTATGCATTACGTGCGTCTCAGCGACAGCGGGAAAAAAAACATTTTTTTAATCGACACACCATGCAACTCTTTTGGAGCCATCTTTAAAGATACAGAAAAAAATATAATCAAAACTCTGCCAATGGACGGCCTTTCACGAAGAGGAAAATACACTCATGCAGCATGTACATACACGCGAAGCACGAAAATCGTACGAAATAATCCTCTGTGCTTCGCTGGCTTACCCGGTCCGATTGGGCGTTCTTCTTAGAGTTCCAGCAGAACTCGAGGACCGCCACGAGGATCGCAAGCGCCAACCCGCAGACCAGCACGACAAAGACACCACCTGGAACGAGGAAAACCGGAAGCTCATTATTTCACCGCCGCCGGCTGTCCCTGCGTTTCTTTTTTGATGTCGCCTCTCGCACGCTTCACGGTTAATGTAGCTGCCGGCGAGGCGGACCGTTTCCCTGGATCTGTTCGCCCATCTATCACCCTCTGACCCCGTTCTCACCCCCTTGTCGCCCGTTTCCACGACCGTCTATTTATCTATTTATCTATCCATCTGTCTAGTTTCCCGTCCATACAACCCTGTCGTTATTTACGCCTACGTTTCCACGACCCGCGCGACCGTCATTGTTGGCACGCCTGATTTTCTATGGATCGTTCCATCGTCCACGGCGTTCCCTTTCCACGCCATTCCAACTTCCGCGAGACGGGAAAAATTGACGGACGTCGCGGGGGCAAGCTTCTGTGTCGCGAACGAGAAGCTCGTACAATGTCTGACGCGGGGGGAAAGTTTCTGGGATGCGAAGCTACGGCAAAGGGGGTCGCGAGTAATATCAGCGAGTGGAGAAGTTCTTCTGTTCAATTATTAGTTGGCTATTGATTGCGAAATTTGTTATCCCACGTAAAGGAGTTTCTATTTTCGATCTTCTTGGTTTCACCGAGCCGAAAATAATTTCGCTGATCGTAAAGAGTTTCGGTGGGAATAGCAGAATTTATTCCCCGCGACGAACATTTCGTACATTTCGCCCTCCTCCACGCCTTCTCGATATTGGGTCTGGCGAACTTTCCTCGCGAAACTTTCGCTCTTCGGCAAATTACGGAGTCTGTCTGGATCAGCTCGAGCGTGAAACATCCCTGCGCGAATTTTTATTTCGCTATGCAGAAACGAAACGCCCCTTTAATATCCTGCTTCGCCGAATCAATTTTCTTCGCCGTACAGATTTCTATTTGTCATCAATCGCAACTTTAAGCGACAATCCCTTTCTCCGTTCCTTCCACGAACGTTGCTATACATTTTGATGATCGATCTGGCACGGATCATGTCGATCATGTCTGGCACGGAAAAAAAACGGACGACCGCTCGAAGCACTCCAGCCGATGCAGACGGTCGCAACTTCGTCTGTATGCTAAGCAGAAACGAGTTCTTTCGTCGTCCGTGCGCCGGACAGATTTACATAACTGCACTGGCATCGTGATTTGAGAGATACACCGGTGGGAGTAAAGTTTCTTGCGTGGACGTCACCCCTGTCTCGTCGTTCGTTTCCCTCGTAGTGACTAATTTCGCGGGAAGACCAGGATCGACGACGATGCCGCCGTTACGCTCTTGCGATTCGTGTTTCGCCCTGAAACTTCTGACTCCGCCGTCGGAGTTCTCGGCTCTGAACTTCTTGCGTCGACATTCGCAAAAAGAATATCAAGGTCTCAATTGCACAGTTCGAGCGACTACAGATATATAAATTTTCTTAACGAATCGCGGTGCGTTACTCGCAACTTACTGCCGCATTCATTGTGATACTGTTTTCCAGTAGAGTAGAATTCCAAGATTCTTCGCTTTTCTTTTCTCTACCATCCCGCAAATAATCGACACGTCTACTCGGAAAAAACGTTCAACAGACTCGACCGAAATCTCGCGAGTTCCAACGGAATCGTTCGCCCTTCATCTTGCCTCGACCAGTACGCTCGCGTTGCGGGCAAAGTGAGTGCCTCCCTAAAATACAGGCTGGCCAAGAGACAAAGGAAAAAGTGGAAAACGAGCGGCAAGGATCCTCGTGCCGCGGGAAAAGGAACCGGAGGACGAGGGAACAAGAGGGAGAAGATGGAAAGGGAGAACTTGTTGTGACTTCTATACAATCCGGAAAGGGGTTTCCCGAGACACCCAAGAAAAATTCCCCACGAACTTTTCGCCAGATTTCTCTGCGCTTGAAAGCACTCCAACTCTTCTGCTACACCCTGTGCACTCTGCTTTGCTCTCTTTGCCAACGTTTATTGTCTCAAGTGTCGCTGTAATGAACTGAATTTTTAGGTCAGAATCCTACTTCCTGGTTTTCTCTGTCTTCCATTTTCTTCCGCCTGGTTAATCGCGATTTCTTTCTCGCTGTCCACATTTTCTCGATCGATACGCTTCCCTCTGCGCCCACGTACCCTCGTTCGGGCGGTCTGAAAATAATCTGTTACGCAATGCAACGGCTAATTGAAATCCACCCGCAACACATTATGTAACCTGACATATGTGCATCCCGGAAGCCCATTAATTAATAATAGTTACAAGCCGCGCGGGATGCAGGGATCTGTTAAAACGAACCTAATGATTTCGACGCTGTTGTTTTGTGTACGTTTCAACGGGCTCGTTCATTTTCCCAGAATACAGCGAATAATTATGCCGAGCTCAAACGGACGGCAATAATTCGAATATTCTGTAAAACGTAGTCACGCGTATATCGTTTGATTTCATTGTTCACCATTATTCCGTTCATTATCGAGGACAATTGATATCGTTCACACGTACCGTTCCTGTAATTACATTTCCTTTCCAGTGTTCGTTATCAGTTATCAATTATCATCTTTATCCTAAACCAATCCATTTGAACGAGGCCGCGTAAAAACGGGAACCGCTGTTTCACGGTGATAATAAAGGCATCGTTGATTCGTATTTCATGCATTATAATTAACTTAAGGTCCATTCAACGAATATTTCACGCTTCAAAATTAATTTCGCTCAACGTCAATCACATTACTAATATAATATCACTCCCGACGAAATTGTGTGGCTGTAATAAAAAAGGGGCGCCAGTCTCCCCTATCAAGCGTAACCGCTGATAACTTCAGCTAAAAATTTCAACCCTTCTCGGAACACACCCCCGTCCAACCATAGATAGGCCCGCTCTCTTTTTTCACCCCGGCAATATATTACGCCGTAGCTTCCCCTGCGGGCACACCAACCTTTCACAAACCGCAGAAAAAATTTAATTCTCCCCCGCTCACCGATATTTTCGACTCCCAACGCGTTAGCCTTGCTCTCCTTGCTCTTCTCGTCCCGGTTACACACGTCCCCGGTGTTCTTCCACCACTTATCGTACAGAATCTGGATCACGCCCTTCTCTTGAAGCTCGAGGATCGCCAGAGATATTTTATCCCTCCAGGGTGAGCCTGCATATAAAACGCCTTCGTTAGGTTTGGTCAAGGAATCGACGATCTCGCTTTAAGATCGTACGTCTTCACAGAAACGTTTCGTGCAACTGAAATTGCCTGGGCTACGTTCTTCTTAGTTCCTCCAGGCGACTGGGAATCGAAAATGCAGGAAAATGTTGCTCAAGGCCTGCACTGAAAGTCGTTCGCAATTTTCATTGAAATATTATACATACGAGATGCGGTCCCGACGGTAATTGAAAGGTGACAATGTCGATTTAATTAAAAAAAAAATTGAAATTGTTCAGCCTCCGCCGTGAGGCGAATTCAACGCGACAGATGCTTGTAACTTTTAGTTTGCCGCCTGCAAACCGAGTTACAC
Source organism: Nomada lathburiana (assembly GCA_963667235.1). NCBI lineage: Eukaryota > Metazoa > Arthropoda > Insecta > Hymenoptera > Apidae > Nomada > Nomada lathburiana. The sequence goes on along the minus strand of OY763905.1, from coordinate 10,356,384 downwards.
GGAATTAAAACACGTTGGCCACTCGCCTCGGCTCGTTAATTAGGGCGCACTGTATCCACTGGCGAACGAACTTCGTTAAATTCCACAATTTTGTGAAACAGATGAATATTCGGTCGCGCTTTCCGTGGTTTCCTTCTTTTGTTTCGGTTTTTCGAGCAAAAGCGTGACCCCTACACTCAATGAAACTGGATAGTTTAGGATGTTTGCTTAGGAATAATGTTACACGCCTCCCTATCCCCAATGACCATTTTAATTTAATTAAAAGTTCACGTGCCGTGTACTTGCACCGGTAAATATTAAAGGCAAGCAACATTTACGCCCTGATACGTATCCTCCCGCTGCCGAGTTTTCTTATTGCAACCATTGAATACATTAAACGAGCTTCATAGTAAGGCTGAAACGTGCAGCATTGTTGAAAAGACGAGCATCGGATGTTGGTAGAATACTAGCTTTGCGCTAATGATGGTCGTGAGTTAATTAAGACTCCAGGATATTAAGTAAATGAAAGGGGAATAACGAAAGAATGGAAATTTGCATGGCATCAGCAAGCACTCGGAATGGTTTCGTTTTGGCGTGCAACATTGTTGAATGGTCGAGTGTAAAATGTTTGCCAAGCAAAGAGATTGGATGGATTAGCCCGAACGAAAGTGGATTTTATTCTCTAAATGCCAGTTGTGTTTTTGTGGAGCTGCACATACGGAGTACCTTTCGCGAGTACCTTTTTTGAATTAAAAGTGCATTTAACTGCTTCAATTGTAACATGCAACAGTGTATCTGAGCAGTAGCAAGCTTTTAACAAAATATTATTTAATGCACCATGGTTATATGTGTGCAAAATATAATTCCACCAAACGAAGTGGTTCTATAAACGGGTTCAAATACGATTGAAATGTATTAATATTTTGTCGGACGTTTATTGAACACTCGAATGCCGAATTCGTTCAAAGTGCGATAAAATCTTTCTCAAGGTCCGTTCGGGCGTGTGAATTTGTAAAATGTTCCAACAAAAGAAAGTACCTTCACTTTCCAACCTACCACGTGTAATAAAAAAATTAAAAAAAAAAAAGAATGATTTCGGTTTCGTTATCCTGATTGAACAATACACATCCGTTGCGTGAGTGGATGTGCAAGAAATACATTGTACGTGTAGAACCTCTCTTGTGGACATCGAACACTTTCAATTTTCAATGAGAAAGTTGCACGGCACGTACGAGCCACGATTGTTTTCCGATACTACCTTTCGGTGTGGCAATTCCGTAGCCCTTGCTGTCCAACAGACCACCGATTTGTGTGAGATTACAATCCCGTTGTACTGCATAATCGAGCATGGTGGATTCCATCAGGAAAGCGTAGTCACCCTCCAGCACCCTTTTCACCCCGTCCTCGTAACTCTTCACGAAGACCGACGGCGCTTTAGCTTCCATGAATTCCCACATCTTCTTGTATATCCCGATCTTCGAATCCTGTTATTCCCAAACAAATACAAAGTCAATATTCATCGAATTTGTTTGGTTGTGAATTTTTCGGTCAATCGTTTTTGTTTTTCTCTTTTTTCTAGTGCACTGTATTGGAGGAAATCTTATTTTTCTGGGTAGTAAATTATCAATAGATACTTGTTAACGAGACAATTAATTCATCGATGAAATCTGGGTACTAGAAAAGCATTTTGTGATCAAGGAATGAATATAATTGATCTGCTGTATATACCTCGAGAATTTTTTACAAAGGTTACAGGCTTTCAACACGTTTTCGCAGTACAGCATTTATTCAAATTCCAACGTAATTATTGTTCTGTTCTTGGAGAAAGTACGCTTTGGACCACCGTATGTTTAGAGGCGAAAATTAATTATATTTCCGACGAAACAAATTCTCTTTGTCGCTTCTCTATCCTTCAGAACTCAATTTTTCAAGGGTGTCCCTGTAAATTAACATTCCGCAAGCCGTCAAAAGGCCGCTTCCGAGGGAGTAGTACAAAGGAGGGATTTTTTGAATTTCGCCCAGGCAAAGAACACGGTTCTCCGAGTTTTGTAATAACGTACAGCCCGTTCTGAAGATAACTCCGTAATAAGGCATGCGCGCAAAATGTAGCTCCAATAACGCGGTATTAATATAACGTAATAGCTGCACGCTGGCGTTCTGAATTTAATAACGTTTAGAGTTAACGTTAAAGGGCGGGGGATCCAAGAACGCGTTCCGAATTCGCTTTCCAAACGTCGCCGACATGAGAACTGAATTCGGCAATAGCTATTGCAATTTGTTTCGGATCACAGTGTGTTTATGGTTTCAATATTTCAGTTCAATGGTGAACGCGAGAAAATATTTGCAAGACGCGGCTGGAATTGAAATAAGAAATAATTAATGTTTCGTTAATGTAGAAAAATGATGTGCTTTATGGAATAAATGTTTCGATAATGAGTCAATCAAATGCGCGAAGCTTGGAACGATTTTCGCGGCACCCCTTTAAACTTCCCCAATTCATTCCAATTTAATTATTTATAAACTGATTCCGATACTTTCTATATGTTGTTCAACTTTGTGCACCATTTGAAATTTCTTATTCCTTCGACAGAATTATCTGTTGAAATTATACAAGCATACTTACTCGGAAGAAAGTCATCGTACTACCACCCTCCAACGTGCCATAGGAGATCTGCGTTTGCTCGGCCAGATCGGCCGCATTTTCGATCGGCGTGATCATCCTCTCCACGGTTAAAAAGGCCGCCAGGTTGGCCGTGTAAGAGGAGATGATAATCAGCGTGAAGAACCACCAGATTCCACCCACTATTCTCGTGCTGGTCGCCTGATAATTACGATCGATACCGCCTTTACTTAAATGAGAATGGCCAACTTTACGCGAGCAATTCCCTCCCGGATACCGTTCGAACCATTGGCAAACGCAGTCCCGCGAGTACCATTAACGTGGAACAGCGAAACAACAGGTTGTACGGCCAATCTATTTCATTTTCATTGGCAAGGAGTGCCGCACAAAGGTATTCATTGTTACTGCAATAAAGAAAGAAAGAACAAAGAAATCCAGTACAGAAAAATATAACATAGAATGAGAATAAAAATAAAAATAAATACCCGGGACATTTTCAAATAATACGAGTACTCTGTGTTAAATCTTATTTCAAAATCGTCTCCCCTCTCGATTAAACGATCGGGAATGTTTTTTGCGAGAGGTTCCAAATGGATTGGAGGCTCAAAGGTTAATTGAATGTTTCGCGGCGAAATACCGCGGCAAAGAGACACTTCGTTCGCAGTAAAAAAAAAAGCTCCATGCCAGCTTGACAATAATCAGCTTTCTCGTGAATGTTGCCGCGATCTCGCATCTGCGAGCCGGAAGCCCGTAAAGAACCTCGACGATCAATTGAAACCACGTGAGTGGAGCTTCGGGGTCGTGACGAGCCACGGCTACATCCCTCACGGGGAATGCAATATGCGGTCTCATTTACGCGCTAATGGCATATTTCGATCCATTAGGGGAGAACCGAGTCGAACACGGAAGCGATTACCGCCCTCGAAACACTCCCGAATAACTTCTTCTACTCTGCTACCTCCGATCGCGGAGCTGAAGAAAAAATTAAAACAGCCGCCATACCTTTTTGCGGGATCAAATACAAGGATCGTGTAGCGAGTTGCCGCGAGAAGAATGAAATAGAAATGGTACATGCCGCTGGGTCGACAGTCGCCGAGACGGAATTGCTCTTATTCTAATATTTATTCATATCGCCAGCGGTGTCGAGGTAAATATAACAGGAACTCGAGGATTTTATTATTTAGTTTCCTCTTTCGCTGTTCCACCGGCGATACGACTCGGAAAATCTCTCGGAAGATAGGTTTTCAGCAGAATACATAGCGTTTGGAATGGGAGAGGATCGCGAACGTTCAAGGTTCTCGTTCGTCCGAGCTTTCAACGCGGTTCTCTGTTGCTCTTCGAGCTCGCAGCTGCGTAGAATCGAGGCTTTTCGTCAAGTTCGCAACGACAACCCCGCATGTACACACATGCCACCAGAGCCGGCTAGCACCATATGTCGTACAGGTGTACCTCGAATCGTTAGAAAGCGTTTTCACCTCTGGCATTTTGTCTGTTCCCATTCGGTAAGTTGAATTCGATGGAAACGAGCCTGTGTTTCTTATGCCGTTGCACGTGTGCACGAAATGTACGATTGTCACATTCAAATTGGGTGTCGCAATTTTCATTTTCCCCCTCATGCTCAGCTTCTCAATTCAAGCTTGACTTAAATTAACCCTATCGGTGGAAGGCAAATCATCGTTACGTGAAACTGCCGGGATCCTTTAGTCACGTGTCCCATGTATAAAACATTTTACTTCCCGCTGTAAGTAACTTCATAAGCAGCGATTACACGTGTTCCATCGGTGTCCTGCTTTATTTCTATTGCTCGGGGGAGCAGCAACCCGTAAAATCGACGTACTTTCTGACCGTCCACCGTGCGGCGACCATAAGGCAAGACGTAAAAGGACGTTGTTCGCAGTTTTATCGAACGTGTCGTGTGCTCGATGCAATGTTTATCGCCACGTTTACGTGCCTCGCGGGCCTACAAAATGTCTGATATTAGCGTGTATCGAAGAGAAACGTTCCCGTGAATGAATGAGCCTCGTGGATGCGAGAAGAATTCGTCGTGAAAGTGCTGGTTGGTTGCAGAAACTTTTCCTATGAAACAGGGAGGGTAGACGCGTGTCCGCGAGAATGCCGAGAGAAGCTCGCGCACAAAGCTGCAGAAAAGTTTCGCACGTCTGTGAGACCAGTTCTAGCGGGGTTTCTCTTTTAATCGGACTAAAGGGAGTAAGGGAAAGCTGTCGTTGAACCGATACGACGAAAATGAAGCTGAGAAAAATGTGAGGTGCTTGGCTGCTATGTGCATGCAGGGGTGACATGCGATCTCCCGATACCCGATCGTTCGGTTTCTATCGAGATTTCCTGTCGTGTTCGTCGGTGCAACTAGAATTCGTGAATGTTCACCACGGTATCAATAGCGATTCTGTACTACTTGATGGAAAATGAGATCTTCCGCCTGCGCGAGATCCCGTTTGATGTATTTGGACGGATAAAATGTCTAGGATGAAACCAATCCGTTCATTGATTTTTGCAAAATGCGACATGAATGTTGCAAAGGGTGTTTGACGGTACCGATGAATATTCTTCGCTTTACTACCCGCGAATCATCTAAACGAATTGTATGTATCTGCTTTCTGACTTCGTTGTTTGCTTTGAGAACGTCACGGTGTACCCATATGGTGCTTGAAATGTTTCTACGGTTTATACGTCGTTTCTCCTTTGTTAAAGGGGAAAGCTCGTTGGATTTCCCCGCTATCGCGCTTTACGGGCCGCGTTTGATGGATCGTTCTCGTACTCCTTTGATACGTTCTCGACGCTGAAATTGCTTATTTCAGCTGTTTCAGGAAAAAGTAATGGAATATGAAGTGGGCCTCACATTCTTCGCCGGCACACTTTACGTAGCTCGTTCCCGAATATTCTCTAACATGTGCGAATGAATAGTCAAGCATGTAGTTGAGGATTGAAAGAACTTGAAAAAATAAAAAAATCTTCTTAACAAACGAATCTCACGACGCGGATGAACAATTAACGATACTCGATAATATGGTCAGACGTCTCGATTATTTTGCATTAATCGCTGATTCCATGTTTTATGTTCCGTGTTATAAAATCGCATCGACGCTCAAAGATTGTACACTATAAAAGGGGAAAGATAACGACAAAACGAACACCAAGGGAACATCGAAGAAGCGAAAGGCAAGAAAAGATAAAAAAAGCAGGTGGAAAGGAAAAACAACGTCGCTCCGGTAATTGTTTGGCGAATAAAACGAACCGAGCTTCTCGTGTCTCGTCCGGGTCCCGGTCCTAAGAACGCATTCAAGCGGACCAGTGTTTGCCAGCACACGTACGGCCTTTATGAGAACACCAGGAATTCGCGGAAGCTCGTTTTAAACGGCCGCCTTTATGGCGGATAATGTTGTTACGAGGGTACAAGTTACTTTACGACCCTGTGATATCGTTGTTAGCTCAGTTGTTTGTTCCTCCCCTCTGCCGTCCTTCCTTTTTTATTCGGCTTTAAATCACGGGGCTCCCGTCTCATTTTTAATCGCGAATTAGATCAATCATGTCAGAGCTTTCCTGTGCAAGCAATTTATAGGCGGCGAACTGCACGGGGAACGAGCTATGAATATTTTGATTCATCGATTGTTCTGGCCCCGTGGTGTATTATTCTTTTAATAATTCACGGTAGGTTCGTCTATTTTGTATTATTATTTATATCGATGGCACAATGCGGTTTAAACGACTTCGCGGTTGAATTTCACTCTTTCAATGAAAAATTCAACACCTGCAGTGGATACCCAACGAGCTTTTCATTTCGTATTTAAAAGGAGCTATTCGTTTAAATAGCTGCTCTTGATTGCCGACTCTGTGGTGACACGTTTACCTTGGGGTTGATGTCGCTGCCCTGTTGCATAAGCGTGCCGACCATAAACCAGAAGCTGTTGGCCAGGCTGAACTCGTTGACTGTCCTCGGCAGAGGAATGTCGTCGCTGTCAGGATCCAATGCGCTCACGAGACCACCCTGATGACATCGTGACCCCCGCCAAGTGGTGCGAAATTTCAAGGACAATTACACAGGCTATCCCTATACAGGTACTATTTAAATATACTGTCGAAGGGTCGTGAATGTCTCCAAGTACACTCTGCATGAAATCGAAAGGACCTCTGCTTTTCGATCGAATAATTTTTGATCTTTCAAATGCTGTAACTTTGGGAGAAAAAAATTGTACGACGGTCTGCTTGGACTCGTTTTAAAGGGCGTTTTAAAGGGATACAATTTCTCAGCTAAGATTTGGTGATGCCTTAATCGTGTTGCACACAGCTCAACAGTTTTCCAACAACGCTGCAAGGAATAAAATCCTATTGCCAGATGTTCTGTAATATTTCTAGCTTATTCTACAATGTACGCGAATGTTGCAAGCGTCTATAAATTTATCGGTGTCATCACGACTCTTCCGTGCCACAGTTTCATTAATGCACCGCGTGTCTGTTTGCACCACTCGGCGAGAGCCTACCTGCAATGGACATTTGCAGCTTGGACATGGTGTTGGTTCCACCCATTCGTAAGGCGAGAACCTTGCCACTATCCAAATGGTTAGGGAGACCATCACATAAGCTCCCAGCATGGATAACCAAATCTCCACTGCGAGGGGATTCATGAACGAGAACAGTCTCGATGGCGTTCGCCCGGAAACCTGAAGCAATTACACGTATTTCCTGGATTACTAATCCACAATAATCTACCCGAATTACGCCCGCTAAAACTCAACCCTCCCTTTCTCCGCTCCATTCCCGCGCGCTTCGACGATCTTCAAAGCCGTTTCCCTTTCTACTCGTTCATTCTCTAGTTTTTTTTTTTCTTTCTTTTTTACGCGAACTGGTTTCCAGAATATCGTGACTTTTGTCACGCTCATCCGTCGGTCATGAATAACGCGCAAGGCGATCCTTTATCTCGCTGAAATCACGAAAACCCTTTTTCTATTCTTCGACCTGTCAGAAAGTACGAAACACAATAGGCGGGCTGCACACGCGGCGAACTTCAACCGCTAGACGGGTTCCTTTATCCCTCCCTTTCAACCCTTCTAGCCACCAGCCGAAACTGGGACGCGAGTCATCGCGATTTAGGTTACGCGATCCGGGAAATCTGGAGCGCAATGCAGACTGTTCTTGTTGCAACGGGAAAATCAGTGGAAACCCGGGCAACGACACTCGGTGCTTCCAGACGTGACAGCTTCTGATTTCTCGTGCGTCCGTAGAAGTATCCTCGGAGGAACGAAATAGAACCACAGGCTTACAAAGGGGTTATTCAAAGATACAAGGGATAAAACTGTTTCTGCGAAGTCTATTAGAACTCTGGAAATTTATCGATTCTATTAGGAAGAGGAAACTCGGTGAAATAATTATACCTCAACAGTAGATATGTAGAAGTGGCAAACAATTTTCACTTTGCATCACAGTGACCTGTCCTAGTTCTAAACGTGCTTCCTCGAATCCATAAACGTCCCACAGTTATAATATACAGAATACGCAGAACATACAGAAGGAGGGTGGTGTATACAAGAATCAGTTAAGTCGGGATTGGTCTCGCAACGAAGCAATTGAACGGCAGAAATAGTCCAGTGGCGGAGCACCTCGTTGAGTGTACCTTGGGGTTGAGCCCGCTGCCCTGTCTGAGGAACGTGCCGGTGATAAACCAAAAGCTGTTGCTGACGCTAAATTGGTTCTCGACGACGTCGCTCTCCGCCAGGCACGGGTGCGGATTGTTCCACTCGTACGGACTGAATCGAGCCATAACGAAGAGGGTGAAGCTTACCAGCATGTACGCGGCCAGCACGTACAGCCAGATCTCGACGGCCAGCGGGTTCATGAAGGAGAACAACCGCGTTGGCTGACTGGAGGGCACCTAAATTACGTTACGCTACGATTTTAATTAAAACGGATCCCATGCCGCTCTCCCGCCGTAGGACGGGCCCCTTCTGTACGAGAAAATCTATCCATATCGAGGATTTCGTTATCTTTTATTATTCGTCGATATTAATGTATTACGGTTGAGCTTCAGACACATATAAAACACTGTTGCAGGCGGTGCGAATTTATTTGTAACAGTAAGCGATCTATGATGATTCACAGTTGTTCAAAGGCTATAGCCGGATAAGGGGGTCAAATGTGCCCCAAAACCAAATACGACTTCTGAGGTACCATTCGATAGCTTATCAAGTAAAACCAATTCATGCCAAGTTTCAACCCTGTAGCTCGACTGGGAGGGTTGTTACAGCGAAAAACAAAATTATAGTTTTTGCTCAGTATCTTCCATTATAGAGCTTACAAAATTTTGAAAAAAATCTGAGACATTGCAATTATGGAGGCACATATTGTACAAGTTTTGCAGATTTTTGAATCGGAAACTCGAGGTGCAAAAAATAAAAAACGTCAAAGAATGCTGAAAAATGCCGATTTTGTATTGAAGGAATCTTTTAACCACAATTATATTTTTTTTGTAGCTACATATTATTGATACTACTATTCTCAATTTTTTTCATATTTTTAAATTGGGTGCGCCGCTGTTAAAAAAAATAAAAACCGACTTTTTCGTCGTTTTTTGCGTGGCAAAGTAACTTATACGGCGAATTTTCGTCTATTCCTTGCGAAATAAGTGTTTTATGTAGTCTTTAATGTTTTTACATTCAGCAGACCAGCATAGGAATCGAGGAATGTAAATAAAACAAGGCGATACAAGTCACGTTAGCCGGTTTATAAATATTCACAACATTTTCAACGGCGTCGATGGTTCCGCGGTAAGGAGTCGGACTAGTAAACCGCTACAAACTTTTTGTGGGATCGAGTCCCCCTCCGGTTAAATTTTTTTTCTCCGTAAATTAACTTTTTTTATTCCTAACTATAAGACAATTCTTAATATATCTTTAGAAATGTTTTAAGAACATTTTTGAAATATAGAGCCCTAAGTAAACGCAAAAAACTTGCAAATTGTGCCCTAAGAAAACGCAACAAAGTTGCAACTTGAGCCCTAAGAAAAAGCAAAAAAGTTGCAAAATGAGTCCTAAGAAAACGCAAAAAAGTTGCAAATTGTCCCCTAAGAAAACGCAAAAAAGTTGCAAATTGTCCCCTAAGAAAACGCAAAAAAGTTGCAAATTGTCCCCTAAGAAAACGCAAAAAAGTTGCAAATTGTCCCCTAAGAAAACGGAAAAAAGTTGCAAATTGTCCCCTAACAAACGCAAAAAAGTTGCAAATTGTCCCCTAAGAAAACGCAAAAAAGTTGCAAATTGAGCCCTAAGAAAACGCAAAAAAGTTGCAAATTGCCCCCTAAGAAAACGCAAAAAAGTCGCAAATTGAGCCCTAAGAAAACGGAAAGAAGTTGCAAATTGTGCCCTAAGAAAACGCAAAAAAGTTGCAAATTGTCCCCTAAGAAAACGCAAAAAAATTGCAAATTGTCCCCTAAGAAAACGCAAAAAAGTTGCAAATTGTCCCCTAAGAAAACGCAAAAAAGTTGCAAATTGAGCCCAAGAAAACGCAAAAAAGTTGCAAATTGTCCCCTAAGAAAACGCAAAAAAGTTGCAAATTGAGCGCTAAGAAAACGCAAAAAAGTTGCAAATTGAGCCCAAGAAAACGCAAAAAAGTTGCAAATTGAGCCCTAAAAAAACGCAAAAAAGTTGCAAATTGTCCCCTAAGAAAACGCAACAAAGTTGCAACTTGAGCCCTAAGAAAAAGCAAAAAAGTTGCAAAATGAGTCCTAAGAAAACGCAAAAAAGTTGCAAATTGTCCCCTAAGAAAACGGAAAGAAGTTGCAAATTGTGCCCTAAGAAAACGCAAAAAAGTTGCAAATTGCCCCCTAAGAAAACGCAAAAAAGTTGCAAATTGTCCCCTAAGAAAACGCAAAAAAGTTGCAAATTGTCCCCTAAGAAAACGCAAAAAAGTTGCAAATTGAGCCCAAGAAAACGCAAAAAAGTTGCAAATTGAGCCCTAAAAAAACGCAAAAAAGTTGCAAATTGTCCCCTAAGAAAACGCAACAAAGTTGCAACTTGAGCCCTAAGAAAAAGCAAAAAAGTTGCAAAATGAGTCCTAAGAAAACGCAAAAAAGTTGCAAATTGTCCCCTAAGAAAACGGAAAGAAGTTGCAAATTGTGCCCTAAGAAAACGCAAAAAAGTTGCAAATTGCCCCCTAAGAAAACGCAAAAAAGTTGCAAATTGTCCCCTAAGAAAACGCAAAAAAGTTGCAAATTGTCCCCTAAGAAAACGCAAAAAAGTTGCAAATTGAGCCCAAGAAAACGCAAAAAAGTTGCAAATTGTCCCCTAAGAAAACGCAAAAAAGTTGCAAATTGAGCGCTAAGAAAACGCAAAAAAGTTGCAAATTGAGCCCAAGAAAACGCAAAAAAGTTGCAAATTGAGCCCTAAAAAACGCAAAAAAGTTGCAAATTGTCCCCTAAGAAAACGCAAAAAAGTTGCAAATTGTCCCCTAAGAAAACGCAAAAAAGTTGCAAATTGAGCCCAAGAAAACGCAACAAAGTTGCAAATTGTCCCCTAAGAAAACGCAAAAAAGTTGCAAATTGAGCGCTAAGAAAACGCAAAAAAGTTGCAAATTGAGCCCAAGAAAACGCAAAAAAGTTGCAAATTGAGCCCTAAAAAAACGCAAAAAAGTTGCAAATTGTCCCCTAAGAAAACGCAACAAAGTTGCAACTTGAGCCCTAAGAAAAAGCAAAAAAGTTGCAAAATGAGTCCTAAGAAAACGCAACAAAGTTGCAACTTGAGCCCTAAGAAAAAGCAAAAAAGTTGCAAATTGAGCCCTAAGAAAACGGAAAAAAGTTGCAAATTGTCCCCTAAGAAAACGCAAAAAAGTTGCAAATTGTCCCCTAAGAAAACGCAAAAAAGTTGCAAATTGAGCGCTAAGAAAACGCAAAAAAGTTGCAAATTGTCCCCTAAGAAAACGCAAAAAAGTTGCAAATTGAGCCCTAAGAAAACGCAAAAAAGTTGCAAATTGAGCCCTAAGGAATCATAAAAAAGTTGCAAATGGAACCCTAAAAAACGCAAAAAACTTGCAAAATGAGTCCTAAGAAAACGCAAAAAAGTTGCAAAATGAGCCCCTAAAAAACGCAAAAAAGTTGCAAATTGAGCCCTAAGAAAACTCCCAAAAGTTGCAAAATAAGTCCCAAGAAAACGTCTAAAATTTGCAAAATGAGCCCCTAAAAAACGCAAAAAAGTTGCAAAATGAGTCCTATGAAAACGCAAAAAAGTTGCAAAGTGAGCCCTAAAAAACGCAAAAAAGTTGCAAAATGAGTTCTAAGAAAACGCAAAACAGTTGCAAAATGAGCCCTAAGAAAACGCAAAATAGTTGCAAATTGAGCCCTAAGAACAAGCAACCAAGTTGCAAATTGAGCCCTAAGAACAAGCAACCAAGTTGCAAATTGAGCCCTAAGAAAAAAGCAACAAAGTTGCAAAATGAGCCCTAAGAAAACGCAACAAAGTTGCAACTTGAGCCCTAAGAAAAAGCAAAAAAGTTGCAAAAACGATGTGAAAAATTTGCAACAATCTTGCGCCAAAACTTTTGCAACAAAGTTGCAAATTGCGCCTCGCGAAAACGCAACAAAGTTGCAAAAATCGATGTAAAAATTTGCAACAATGTTGCGCCAAAAATTTTGCAACAAAGTTGCAAATTGCGTCTCGCGAAAACGCAACAAAGTTGCAAAAATTCTCCCGAAAAATTTGCAACAATGTTGCGCCAAAAATTTTGCAACAAAGTTGCAAATTGCGTCTCGCGAAAACGCAACAAAGTTGCAAAAATTCTCCCGAAAAATTTGCAACAATGTTGCGCCAAAAATTTTGCAACAAAGTTGCAAATTGCGTCTCGCGAAAACGCAACAAAGTTGCAAAAATTCTCCCGAAAAATTTGCAACAATGTTGCGCCAAAAATTTTGCAACAAAGTTGCAAATTGCGTCTCGCGAAAACGCAACAAAGTTGCAAAAATCGATGTAAAAATTTTGCAACTTTGTTGCAAAATTTTTGGCGCAACATTGTTGCAAATTTTTCGGGAGAATTTTTGCAACTTTGTTGCGTTTTCGCGAGACGCAATTTGCAACTTTGTTGCAAAATTTTTGGCGCAACATTGTTGCAAATTTTTCGGGAGAATTTTTGCAACTTTGTTGCGTTTTCGCGAGACGCAATTTGCAACTTTGTTGCAAAATTTTTGGCGCAACATTGTTGCAAATTTTTCGGGAGAATTTTTGCAACTTTGTTGCGTTTTCGCGAGACGCAATATGCAACTTTGTTGCAAAATTTTTGGCGCAACATTGTTGCAAATTTTTCGGGAGAATTTTTGCAACTTTGTTGCGTTTTCGCGAGACGCAATTTGCAACTTTGTTGCAAAATTTTTGGCGCAACATTGTTGCAAATTTTTCAGGAGAATTTTTGCAACTTTGTTGCGTTTTCGCGAGGCGCAATTTGCAACTTTGTTGCAAACATTTTGGCACAACATTGTTGCAGATTTTTCACCTCGTTTTTGCAACTTTGTTGCGTTTTCGCGAGGCGCTGTTTGCAACTTTTTTGCTTTTTCTTAGGGCTCAAGTTGCAACTTTGTTGCGTTTTCTTAGAACTCATTTTGCAACTTTTTGGGTTTTCTTAGAACTCATTTTGCAACTTTTTGGGTTTTCTTAGAACTCATTTTGCAACTTTTTTGCGTTTTTTAGGGCTCAATTTGCAACTTTTTTGCGTTTTTTAGGGCTCAATTTGCAACTTTTTTGCGTTTTCTTAGGGCTCAATTTGCAACTTTGTTGCGTTTTCTTAGGGCTCATTTTGCAACTTTATTGCGTTTTCTTAGTGTTCAATTTGCAACTTTTTTGCGTTTTCTTAGGGCTCAATTTGCAACTTTTTTGCGTTTTCTTAGGGCTCATTTTGCAACTTTTTTGCGTTTTCTTAGAACTCATTTTGCAACTTTTTTGCGTTTTCTTAGGGCTCATTTTGCAACTTTTTTGCGTTTTCTTAGAACTCATTTTGCAACTTTTTGGGTTTTCTTAGAACTCATTTTGCAACTTTTTGGGTTTTCTTAGAACTCATTTTGCAACTTTTTGGGTTTTCTTAGAACTCATTTTGCAACTTTTTGGGTTTTCTTAGAACTCATTTTGCAACTTTTTTGCGTTTTTTAGGGCTCATTTTACAACTTTTTTGCGTTTTCTTGGGGCTCATTTTGCAACTTTTTTGCGTTTTCTTAGGGCTCACTTTGCAACTTTTTTGCGTTTTCTTAGGACTCATTTTGCAACTTTTTTGCGTTTTCTTAGGACTCATTTTGCAACTTTTTTGCGTTTTCTTGGGGCTCAATTTGCAACTTTTTTGCGTTTTCTTAGAACTCATTTTGCAACTTTTTTGCGTTTTCTTAGGGCTCATTTTGCAACTTTTTTGCGTTTTCTTAGGGCTCAATTTGCAACTTTTTTGCGTTTTCTTAGGGCACAATTTGCAACTTTTTGGGTTTTCTTAGAACTCATTTTGCAACTTTTTGGGTTTTCTTAGAACTCATTTTGCAACTTTTTGGGTTTTCTTAGAACTCATTTTGCAACTTTTTGGGTTTTCTTAGAACTCATTTTGCAACTTTTTTGCGTTTTTTAGGGCTCATTTTGCAACTTTTTTGCGTTTTCTTGGGGCTCATTTTGCAACTTTTTTGCGTTTTCTTAGGGCTCACTTTGCAACTTTTTTGCGTTTTCTTAGGACTCATTTTGCAACTTTTTTGCGTTTTCTTAGGACTCATTTTGCAACTTTTTTGCGTTTTCTTGGGGCTCAATTTGCAACTTTTTTGCGTTTTCTTAGAACTCATTTTGCAACTTTTTTGCGTTTTCTTAGGGCTCATTTTGCAACTTTTTTGCGTTTTCTTAGGGCTCAATTTGCAACTTTTTTGCGTTTTCTTAGGGCACAATTTGCAACTTTTTTGCGTTTTCTTGGGGCACAATTTGCAGCTTTTTTGCGTTTTTTAGGGCTCAATTTGCACCTCTTTTGCGTTTTCTTGTCACCAGCGGCTGGCACTATGCTTTACTTTCGCGGCGTACAGTGCTTAGAGCGTGTCAGTCACCGGTGACTGACACTATACTTTCCGTTTAGAGCTTGTCAGTCACCGGTGACTGACAGTGTACTGTCCTTGCAGAGCGTGTCTGTCACCGGGACTGACACTGTACTGTTCGTTTCGAGCGTGTCAGTCACCGGTGACTGACACTATGCTTCCCTTTCGCGGCGTACAGTGCTTAGAGCGTGTCAGTCACCGGTGACTGACACTATGCCTTCTGTTTAGAGTGTGTCAGTCACCAGTTACTGGCTCCATGCTTTCCTTTCGCGGCGTACAGTGCTTAGAGCGTGTCAGTCACCGGTGACTGACACTATGCTTTCCGTTTAGAGCGTGTCAGTCACCGGTGACGACTCTATGATTTCCTTTCGCGGCGTACAGTGCTTAGAGCGTGTCAGTCACCGGTGACTGACACTATGCTTTATGTTTAGAGTGTGTCAGTCACCGGTGACTGACACTATGCTTTCTGTTTAGAGTGTGTCAGTCACCGGTGACTGACACTATGCTTTCTGTTTAGAGTGTGTCAGTCACCGGTTACTGGCTCCATGCTTTCCTTTCGCGGCGTACAGTGCTTAGAGCGTGTCAGTCACCGGTGACTGACACTATGCTTTCTGTTTAGAGTGTGTCAGTCACCGGTTACTGGCTCCATGCTTTCCTTTCGCGGCGTACAGTGCTTAGAGCGTGTCAGTCACCGGTGACTGACACTATACTTTCCGTTTAGAGCTTGTCAGTCACCGGTGACTGACAGTGTACTGTCCTTGCAGAGCGTGTCTGTCACCGGGACTGACACTGTACTGTTCGTTTCGAGCGTGTCAGTCACCGGTGACTGACACTATGCTTCCCTTTCGCGGCGTACAGTGCTTAGATCGTGTCAGTCACCGGTGACTGACACTATGCTTTCTGTTTAGAGTGTGTCAGTCACCGGTGACTGACACTATGCTTTCTGTTTAGAGTGTGTCAGTCACCGGTTACTGGCTCCATGCTTTCCTTTCGCGGCGTACAGTGCTTAGAGCGTGTCAGTCACCGGTGACTGACACTATGCTTTCCGTTTAGAGCGTGTCAGTCACCGGTGACGACTCTATGATTTCCTTTCGCGGCGTACAGTGCTTAGAGCGTGTCAGTCACCGGTGACTGACACTATGCTTTATGTTTAGAGTGTGTCAGTCACCGGTGACTGACACTATGCTTTCTGTTTAGAGTGTGTCTGTCACCGGTTACTGGCTCCATGCTTTCCTTTCGCGGCGTACAGTGCTTAGAGCGTGTCAGTCACCGGTGACTGACACTATGCTTTCTGTTTAGAGTGTGTCAGTCACCGGTTACTGGCTCCATGCTTTCCTTTCGCGGCGTACAGTGCTTAGAGCGTGTCAGTCACCGGTGACTGACACTATGCTTTCTGTTTAGAGTATGTCAGTCACCGGTTACTGGCTCCATGCTTTCCTTTCGCGGCGAATAGTGCTTTGAGCGTGTCAGTCACCGGTGACTGACACACTCTAAACAGAAAGCATAGTGTCAGTCACCGGTGACTGACACGCTCTAAGCACTGTACGCCGCGAAAGGGAAGCATAGTGTCAGTAACCGGTGACTGACACACTCTAAACAGAAATCATAGTGTCAGTCACCGGTGACTGACACGCTCTAAGCACTGTACGCCGCGAAAGGAAATCATAGAGTCGTCACCGGTGACTGACACGCTCTAAACGGAAAGCATAGTGTCAGTCACCGGTGACTGACACGCTCAAAGCACTATTCGCCGCGAAAGGAAAGCATGGAGCCAGTAACCGGTGACTGACACTCTAAACAGAAAGCATAGTGTCAGTCACCAGTGACCTTACCGCGGAACCGTCGATGCCGTTGAAAATGTTGTGAATATTTTTGGATATAAACCGATTAATGTGACTTGTATCGCCTTGTTTTATTTACATTCCTCGATTCGTATGCTGGTCTTCTGAATGTAAAAACATTAAAGACTGCATAAAACACTTATTTCGCAAGGAATAGACGAAAATTAGCCGTATAAGTTACTTTGCCACGCAAAAAACGACGAAGAAGTCGGTTTTTAATTTTTTTAACTGTGGCGCACCCAATTTAAAAATCTGAAAAAAATTGAGAATAGTAGTATCAATAATATGTAGCTACAAAAAAAATATAATTGTGTTTAAAAGATTCCTTCAATTCAAAATCGATATGTTTCAGCATTTTTGGACGTTTTTAATTTTTTGCAGCTCGAGTTTCCGATTTAAAAATCTGCAAAACTTATACAATGTGTGCCTCCATAATTGCAATTTCTCAGATTTCTTTCAAAATTCTGTATGCGCTATAATGGAAGATACTGAGCAAAAACTATAATTTTGTTTTTTCGCTGTAACTACGCTCCCAGTCGAGCAACAGGGTTGAAACTTGGCACGAATTGGTTTTACTTGATAAGCTATCGAATGGTACCTCACACGTCGAATTTGGTTTAGGGGCACATTTGTCCCCCTCATCCGGCCTTAGCCTTTGGAAAAATGTTTCAAATACACGAACGTTATTCTTAAGAGTACTGTCACTGTGTTACGAGTTCCAGAATATTGTTGCACGGAGTTGCACAGGTCGTTTGAGGAGATTAATATCGTAGATACCTTTTCTATCCGTTACACGAAACGAGATTCACGATAGTGGATGCTACTTTGCGTCGGCAATTCCAGTCACAACATAATAGTTGACCATCGCGGAGCACGCGAACGACAACAGCGACTCACCTTAAACAGAATCCCGATACCGAGATTCATGAACGGTTTGGTGAAATCTATCACGCTCTCCCGAGCATAGTTGATCGTCATAGAGGCAACGGCCAGGTCTGCTCTCTGTGGACAGAAGTGATATTTCTTCCTTGAAAACGGCACCCCAACTCTGTATACCACCGAGCAAACAATCGTGCAAGAATCTCGATCAGCGGAACTCCAAAATTGAAATTCGCCTGGAGATACATCTCCCTGCCCTTCAAACTCCAATCGTTTCAAATGAAAATTGTCCCTCACCTTGGCCGAGGTATTCGTTTTAAAAGTGGTAAAACGCGACGGTTGTTTGCCGATGAACGAAAATCACGCGGGAACCTGCGCCAGCCGAGTGTTCACCTAGGCAAACGTTTGCCTTGCAAAGTAGCGAATGCATTTTTTATAAACGGGCCAGCAGCGGGAACAGCCGGGGTCACCATTGGTGGTGACGCGCTTTCCTCTAGGACGATCCGCTTATGGCCCAAGCCGGTTTCTAGGTTAAGGCGGCGCATCCTTTCACCGGGTGCAGATTGCTCTGCATCTTTTATGAACCGAGGATGTTCAGAATTCGCTGGCCGTTTGTGCCACGGTTGCGGTTATTCACGCGAAATGCGGTGTCGCTACGAGCAATTCGCAACCTTGCCGCCCCGAGGCGTCAAATTTATCAGTTTTCTTTTTCAAGGGTAAAATTCCCCCCTCGTTCGGTACGCTTTTATATCGCAGAGCTTGCACATCACCGATTTAGTCACTTTATGTTGGATACTTTGTAGCTACTAAGCATTTGGTCGATATCTGACCACACGCGGGACTGTACTACTTAAGCCTGCTGGTTTTGTTCGTACGTAGGATCGGTTAGCTATTCGCCTATTTAGTTATTGTTATTTTTGAAGGTATACAATCGTGGTGAAGTACACGATCGAGATAATAAAGGTAACTTCGTAACAGTTTCACTTTTTTTTATGGTCACTCACGTATCTATGATAATGTCTAGTGCAGCGATTAACTTTCTTGCAACTTTCGTATCGAGATATTAGTTTTCTAATAAAATGGTACGTCGAACGATCAGCCGGCGTGATTGCGAACGGATGTCATAATAAATTACTCGAGGGTTGTTCGAGCAATCGCGTCCATCAGACACCGATTTAATAACCGCGTCTTTTTACAATTCAGATATCACGGGGCAACATCTGCCCGATAGTCTCTATGAATCAGAATATCCGATACGGGGTTGGCCGTTAGAAAACGCCAAATTAGATGCTCCCGACAGGCCCGAGGCATGCATAATGTAATTCTAGACCGGATGGATTTATTGCGACAGTATCAGACCGCTGCTTTGCATATAAAATTGACCACGCTCCCCTCCACATATGCTGTTCCATTTTTTCTAACTTCATAAATACATGCAGTTTGACAAACTCGTCTACTCCACCTCACAGACCGTCTGAATATGCATAGAAGTATTATCCATAATATTGAGTTACTTCAAATAAAACATTGTACCACGTGTGGCAATAATTTTCTCAACCCGATTGAACTATTCTGAAATTCCGTATCGGATAATCTATACGCAGCAAATCTTGCTTTCATGGCACAGTGGTAATCTAGAAATAGCTAATCGATATTCCGCAATTATTGCACATGGTACTGCTACTAGCTCCTTCCAGTAGAAGAAGGATCTGGCCCATCGATACAGATGTTAACGCAATCCGAAATTGACAGACCAGACGTAAAGGCTTTCCCCGTGTAGGGGATCGCAATATTATTTACCTTCTCCATCAGCTCCCTGACGATGCCGTTCCATTCCTTGGTTTTCGGATCGTAGACACCGTACATGTGATCCGGCACCAATCTTATAGCGTATTGAAAGCCGACCTGGCCAGCGATCCACTTCAGCAAATCGATGCAGAACCCCTCGAACCTTGCGTTTCCTGTCAGATTCTTGTCTTCCTTTACCATCACGTACGGTTTCTCCTGCGGAAGATAGGATTCCTTTAAAGCGCAGTCGGATCGATGGAATCGAACGAATGACGGACGCCTCTCTTTATATTCAAGAGAGAAACAAAGAAATTCGGATTCAGCGATAAAGGTGCATCGATGCTTCGAAAGATCATCGTCGCATCATTGGATGCTTTGATACGAGAGATTCTGATGGCAGCTGCTAACTCTACTGTGGCCACCTATTCCCGCCGTCTTTCATCTTGGCAAATGGGGAAGCCGGGTTGTCGTATCTCGTCGATGGTTTTCTCTTGACATGGGTACCTGGTGAAATTAGTTTCTTCCGAGTAGGCGAGCCTTCCTGACCGTGGCCAAGAGCGAAAGCTTAATCGAAGGTTCAGTGGATATATTATGTGCATCTAACGATTTGGAGAGATGGAGTACTTCGTCGGTTGCAAAGCATATAACGTCGCGAGGAAAAATTTCATTAAGATATTATTACTTTCTTTGTACGCTAGGTGCTACGTTCTTCTCCGTTCTTGGCTGGAAGAGTGTTTGTAATTAATGTTTTGCAATTACCTCTCTCGTCATGACGACCAGGGTGATATTAGTGGCGCTGGTCTCATAAAAAGCACCAACGTCGGTCACGTTTACGCCGCTGCCCGGCTTCCATTCGCCCACTTTTACCAGCTCCTCCTTCTTCAACTTCAGCAGGTCCAGCTTGAAATTGTTTCTTTTCCCTTCGTTGAACTCGATATGTCCGGTTAGTCCGTGTAAGCCTGCCTGCGAACAGAAATGTTCGTAACCCTAAATTCCAGGCTGGAATTATCGTCTGATTTGTTGTATCTGCTTGTCGTAATTATTGTACAAACAATATATACCTCAACGATTTATTATATTACGAAATTAATATGCACTAATTAGCATCATGCTGATATGTTAATTTCTAATTTCATTTCAATCAGTCTTTCATTTTAATCGGGTTGCAATTTCATAGGAGGCAATCTGGTGCAACAGTGCGTTATAACAATAGATAGTTAACCCACGTCTATTCGACGCTGTGAACCGTCGCACGGTACAATAATTAGTCGTTGAATCGGGTGCCCGACCGTGCCAATTTTCTAGCGCATAATTACTCAATAACGAAACATTACCGTCGTTCAGCGTTCCACCAAATTTTCGGTTGTCACCGACCAACGTGTGCACCCCCGATACGTATTCTATATTTCGCACAGGAACAGTCATCTTCAACGATACAGATACTCTGGCTTCATTCGCGGAACAACGCTAGAAATCCTGCACGCTAATTGCCATATGTAAATCGTGATCTGTTTAATTTACGAGATCTTTTTTGCGCCGACAATCGCCCCGACTAAATCCTGACCCATTACATATATCTTCCACCACCGGGGCTTTTATCGAACGGCTTGGATCCTTTGCCAACAAACAGGGTAACCCAATTTTTGAATAGTCTCCGCCGGACATCGTTTTAGAGACACCGCGATTTCGTGGAAACAATGGAAAATAGATCATTGTATTTTTTGCGTGCTTTTTATCCTCACTTTTAATCATGAATTTTAAGCAATCTAATTGTCCCCCATCATATCTGCTGAATTTCTACACACAAGCATCGCCCGTTCTAAACCTTTTACAGATTTGACACAAATCTGTATGGTGCTTTGTTCATTTTTCATCGTTGATCTTCCTACCCGAATGTACAATGGCTATTCGAATAAATTCTTATTGTATTCCTTGACAAAAGCGTTTTACAATGGAAAGTTTCCTTGCGTGTACCTTCACGTTTCTCTGCACGACAGATAACTGATATCTATATAGACCGAGATCCGAATGAAATCCACGCGGTGGATGAGAAAAGAATATCAGAATTCATATTTCTATACTTCTCGATTATTATTTGGTATCCAGAATATCCTAGACACAGTCAGATACCTTGATTACGACTTTAATCGAGCAGAATCAAACGACCCGTTGTCAGATGATGCAGTGAATTATGCTGGAAACGTGTGCGCCATAAATCCATTTGGGAACGTTTAATTAGGCTCCTTCCTTTATCTACGTTCTAGCTGCAGAAGTTGTATCTTTCCTGTAAAGTTTTAGAAACTTTCGCGGGCTTAGCTGGCTACGTTTTTCCCCTTTGCATAAGACAAAAATTAAGCGCGCTAAGATAGTAACAGATACGCCCAGAGCATTACTACTGTGTGTTCAGTGGAAGCTGGAAGGTGATTTCAAAGAATGAATATTTGAAGGGTCTTCTCGAAAAATTGTCAAATATACGAACGTCTGACCACCGCTGACCGCATCTACTTCGCCCCTGCAAATACACTAGGGATACAAATATTTGTTCTGCTCTCGCAATCTCAGCGTAGGTCGTTCCTAAAACCAACGTATGCAGGTAAGAATAGCTGGCAAAAGGTAGAAATAAAATCGCAGAATTGCAAAAAAAGATGTTAACTTCAGCATCCGATTTGCGCGTACCAGAAATACTGTACGTACCGAGCGGGTGGAGATGGATCGTTTTCGGCGAAATCGTAGTTTGCGGTTGACGCCACAAGTAGAACCTGCACAAGATCTAACGGGCCACTATTTTCCGCACGGTGTGTCGAGAGTGAAATGTACAAATTTCTGTAATTCGTTTCGCGGTATGATGTGTTCAGTTCACGAGGGTTCCTTGCTTTGGACTTGTTCACAGGGGCTTTAAAACATTCAGCTTGTTGCCGGAATGAATCGCTTTTATTCTCCACTGTGCGCAATTTTTCTGGCTCGAGTGATGAAACAAATTCAACGGTTCAGACGTTGCCTGAACCCGAAATGACGGTGCAAAAAAAAATTGGTAGATAAAATACCGGCCGTAATTGGCTTTAAAAAACAATACACACATGTACTCGTATATATTCGCGGAACAAGAATATCGCGAGTTTAACAGAAACGGAATATTTCGAACATCCTCACGCTTCTCTATGTTTTTGCCCGCAGAACTTGTGTCCAATTTCCTTTCTTGTTCGATGTTGGGAAAAGAGAAACTTTACAAAGGTGGGGCAAAGGAAGCTAGCATAATACGACCAGAGTCGCCATTGTGTCGTCACAGCATTTCACGATACGTTTTCTACCGATCGAAGCTCTTCACTTCCTCTCAATATCGCGTGGACATTGTCCCTGTTCTTCGACATTTGTCAATTCAATTTCACTTTAAGTCGAACTTTGAAATATCAGTTTTCCGGTTTCCCGTTTCCAACAATTGCCACACTATTTTCTGAATCAAGCTACTTTTGTACCATACAGGGTTTCGATTTTAATTTTGCAGCATTTATAAATACAAACAATTCTTTTGATTACTGCTGATAGTGCCGTTTCAAAGCCAGAATTATTATCCCTGCGGGGAATGAACGTGTCGAATCGTGCAGAGAAACATTTATCAGAAAATGACCAGTGAGCTTGAACAAATATTACCGAGCGATTGACCGCCATTGATGGCGTTATTTATTCAGCAGCTATGGGAACAATCAACTTATCGTTCTATGTTTTACGGAATCGCGAGCGTTTTGCCGCGCACCGCGATGCACCAAATTTCCTGCTCATTTATCAACGAAACTGTTTAATTTACGCCGAATATGTGCGGTGCAGTTCATTAATCGATACACCACCGCACAACGAACGTCAACCTCCGTGTGATTCCGTCGATGAATCATGGTAGCACGTGTGCACCGCTGCCCTTTATCACCGCCCTATGAAACGCATACGAAACTGCATTCATATTTCTCTCTTTCAGTGGCAATCTAAACAGGAAAGGAAGACAAAGGAAAAAAAAAACAATCTGCTATGAAATAAATGATACGATTCTTGCCTTCTATGTGTATGTGTGTAGAATGTGCTCTCAAGAGCGTAGTGCATCAGCGTCGTTCAATTTTGACAGTGACACAAATTCGTATTCTCTATATTCTCCAAGGCTCAATGCAACAATTCAACCACGCACAGTAGATTCTCCATTATTACTCTAGCCTATTTGACTCCACATCGATTCGACGATTAAATAATCCAATCTTCTACAAGCTCGTCTAATTCGATCCGGGAAAACAACTAACATTCACGTTCGCAGTTGAATAGAAACCAATAGAGACCTCTGCACGATTGATTGTCCGATACGTGTCTCTGTTACAACGTATTCTGAATTCGTCGTTTCCGTGATTAAGCGACGACCGGGTAACAGAGAAGAAACGATCTTGGACCTTGATTAACTCTTGATTAACTTGAATTTTGTGCTCGCGACCGGAAGCTCACGAGTTTATTAGAATGGCATATCGCTCATCCTCCCCGGAAACTTCGACCGCCGTGGCAATATTCACTTAATAAAGCCCGACCACGAGTGTTGTGCACAAGGAGAACGTGAGCTGAGCTCCTTACGAGCTCTAGCACGTGTTACTTGCGTCACGGTAGGAAGACAGTCGTGTTGAGCTTACGCGATGGAAGGTGCGAGGCGAAAGAGGATTAGATCGAATGGAACGTTACGAACGGACAGTGAGGGGGGGGGGGGGATCGAAGAGATAAGGGCAGAAAGATGATCAGAGAACGGAGGCAGACTTACAAATATGCTCAACTAATATAGAGATGTTCGATAGAATAAAATTCCGAAGTGTACAGAAGGGAACAAAGTTTTGGTGTATTATCAGACCACACCAAATTTTTCCTCTTACTTAAAAGTACTTATTGTTTCGAACGAATCGCATCAATACTTCCTCGAAAGCACTGCCCGCATCAATTTATCCGAATACATAATTTATAACGCGGGGAAATGCAGATTTATTGCATACAGAGTGCCGAACGATATTATAAATGATTTCGGGCAAGCGCGAAAATTCACTCAAATTACAGAAAACATTTCCGTCATTTTAATGAAATTAATTTCCACTCGAACCGTGTACTCGTCTCTCGCCAAATTATCCAATATCCGATCTGTACATACAGTGGGCCAAAATGTATTCATACCGTGCATAGTTTCTCACTTGCAACTTCATTATTCCGGTGTTAAAACAATTATTCCGAAAACAATATACACGGATATGTGGCCCATCTGTAAAAGTTGTAATCGATGCCCGCTGTATAATTCCACCGCCACATGGAGAGAACAGGAACTTAGTTGGGTTAGAAAACAAATATGTGCCCCACGAAGTTCGGTACAGTATGGTCCAGATAAGGAAGGGAGAGAAATTTATATACATATTCGATGGTCTGCGAAGGGAACAGGGGTGGAACTAGGGGAAGCCTGCCAGCCAGCGAAGAAGTAACAGATAGAGGAGACATAAGACAGGAAAGGTCCATCCTCAGTGGCTATTTGCTAAATACGCTGTTCAATTATTCATGTGCCAATGCTGCTTCGCATCTACGTGCACGTTGCCTGCGTATCGTTGGGCGCCTACCAATCTGGCTATTTCCAGCTGCAGGTTTACTTCCAGCCATTTGTCGAGATATCTGAGATTTCCTTTCCTTGTACCCCTCCAGCTCGATATATGGTATTTGTCCCAGCCATTTTCTTTGGCGGATGCAAGTTTCGTGGCTTCCAGTGAAACATGACATTTGCATTAGTCGCCCATTTTCTGTTACACGCAAGTGACTTCGACGTTACGCTTGGTACCATTGTTTGGAATTTTTTATTGATATTTGGAAAATCGACTCAACGATACTCTGTATTAAAAAGCGAGTCTCTTATTACCTCAAATTTGTTGCGCGAAAATGACTTTCAACTATTCAACTGAGCTTTTAGTAATTTATTGTAGAATAGTAAGTTTTAGTTGCCTTTAATGCTCTGGCGTACAGGATTTTTTGAGTGCGCGTAACATTGCACCGTGCCTCTCAATCCTGTTAACGTGAACGTGGGGAAAATGGTCTAATAATAATTGTTCAAGGGGTTTCACAAATTTCCGGCGGGCCTTTGGGGTTAATTCTTCAGCTACTGTTGATCCTGAAGGATTTAACCACGATGCTTAGAGCACCCTTGATCCGAATTAGGTTTCACTTCGAGAAGCTCGACTACCCGGCGTAAGTTATAGGTTCATTGATCCACATGAACGTCGTAACGGCGCGTTCCAATCAATTTAGCGGAGTCACGAACTCATCGTTTGCCGCGTATCAAAATATTTTATCATCAAATAATTCATTATGTTTGCTCGACAAACGTTCCGGGATATCGTGTCCATCGTAGGGGATTTAATCGAGACGGTCAGACTTTTATTTACGAATCTCCAGGATCGTTTGTTCTTCATTGGAACGATGCTGGTCAAACAGACGGGAACGTACTTTGATCGAACAATTTTTCACGGCTCGCTTTATCTTCTTTGCCAGCGACAGACGTGTCTAATATTTTACGCGGAAAAAATTTTTTCGGACTTTCGTACACGTGCTGATTACGCTCTTACGCTCGCTGCGACAATCCCGAATCTGATAATGCGTCCGATACAAAAATCGTTACGATTTCAATTAATATGCAAATGATATTTGCGCACACTGTTCGAGTGAATTAATCATGGTGCAATTTGTACAAGGGATAATATAATATAGTGTCCCAGCAAACGTCCCCTTTTAGTGCTTAAGAGGGTTCGAAACTTGTTTATTCATTCTCCACCATAAATATTGTCGTCATGCTTGTATCGATCGAATTCTTCTCGAATCGTAAGTTTTCCCAAGCTAGAAAGCAGTAAACATCTCTTCAAGTAGAGTATCCGTAAACAAGAGACGGATACAGCCTCGGTTTCTTAGTATGCCGGGACCCGAGTGCGAATAACGGGCGATATTTATTCGCCGATTGCGCTGCACGCTTTTTATGCCCGTCCAGAAGGACTTCTGCAGCCGTAGAGTCATTCTTCTTCCAGAGGAGTGCTCAGGGGAGTTTCGAAACTTCTTTGCTGCCTCTTCCGTTCGCGCCAGACGTACCGTGTACCCCGGACTCGGTTCTTGTTTATGCAGCACGGCGCAATTAAGGAGAATGGAATTGTTAACGGGGTCTGGGCCGAGTCGCCTTTTGTCCCAGCGACGTGAATGAATCGTAAATCATTTTTAGGAAATCCCGCGAGTTTTGCAATTTTCAAAGTGATGCACTTTACGGTGCATCATCAGATACGTGTATATAGTATATCCTTCATTCCTTTTACATTTATGATTTATATTTCAAAATATAATTATCAATCTTGCTAATCGTTCCCTATAACAACGTAATTTCCAATTTGCGTACGATATTGATAAAAATATCCGATATTTTAAGCGCGATCCTGCAAGTAGCTCTATCACTTTCGTTTCCATTAATTACTCTGCTCTCGACACTCATTAAAGCTCCAGACGTTGTAATTGTTTCCGTCTATGGCACACCGTTTACAGGTTTCCTCGACCCACAGTGTCAGAGAAACATCACGATCCTTCAACGTCTAAATGAAGTTAAACGAACTTACAGGGGAACACTTCGTTAAAGTGCATCGGGAACACGCGCGTTAATTAACTTGCATTCCGTGCTTCAACCACGCGACAAGTTGGGCTTCAAAGTCGCGTGGATCTATCTCGGCAACGTTTATGAAGACGAAGCTGGGGTACACGGGAGAAGGGTAGAATGTAAAGGGCTTCAAAAAATTGCTTCGTAAATTACGGATAAATGACGTAGGCGACGGACGCAGTTACGTAACGTGACCTGTCGGGCGAGTTGACTGCTCGTTTAAAGGAGCTTCTCTCGGTAAAGCATCGTGCGATATATTACGCCGGCCTATCGCTGCGAATTTTTGCGATATACTCGACTAGGCAGCCTGGCTCGCTTTGACAGTGGACCTTTCAACTTCTGCCTTGATATACGACGAATCTACGATAACGACGGTCGATCGACGAATCGAGGTGGAAGAAAATTATTGCGCCTGGAGACTGTTCCCACTGTAAACGAACGAATCGTTTTCGGATATGGCGGGCCGGGCTATTGGAAAACGGCTTATGGAGGCTTTTCTGAGGTATGTACTTTGTACCGTGCGGTATTAGTCTGTGAAATGTGTAATGTTCATTTGCAGATCATGAAATACTTGATTTAATTTCCCTCGGCGTTTTCTAATGGAAAAGATTTTTCGAAAAATTCAATCCAGAGATATGAAAGAGAAATTCGATAATTTTTACCAGTCAAGGTTTAATGCTGTTTTAATTTTGTTGACTAGTGTATATAATAATTGAGAAAATATATATATATCTGAAACAGTACTGTTAGTAACGAAGCACGCTCGTACGTATATACGAGTGTGTGCAGAGTTCGGTCGAGAATTAGTTGCTTATCAAGAGGCCAGAGCATGGCTTTCAGTGAACAGTGAACGAGCACGCGAATGAAACACCGATGAATTGATACGAACTTCGAGCCTGTCCATTTCGTGCCTCGCTTCTGTCTTTGCTTTTAATTTCCGTACTGAATCACGTTGTTGGTGCGGGAAATCTAGAAACATCTCGTCGACGAATTTCCCGGCGGGTTCGCCGAAACGAGCTTTTCAATTCGCTAATTGAATTTATTAATTGAAGAGAGATTAAACGCACTGAGGTGAACCATTGTCGTCGAACTTTAAATTAACGAACGCTTGACGAAAAATTACGTGAATTGTGTCCCGTGTTTGGGGCGCTGTGCTTTTGAAACAAAATTTGTCGTTAACTTTTGGCGCATGTATGCATTTATATTAACCTTCATAAGATTATTCTCGAAACATTCGTGAAACTTCATTTTTTAATGGAATAGCGACACAAATTTTGTTACGCTTTCGTTTTACTTCCTTCTGCTCTACGGTGATACAGTTCCTTGCACCTTTATATATTTTCAACGCTGCTTGCCGACCTGCCACGATAATGAAAAATTATAGAACGTACGTACGGCGTTAATGTAGTTGTAAAGGGACAGACCGTCGTCCCAGGGTTCCTCTTTTTCACACGACAAATTGGCGGGCCTCAGAACGTGGCTACGATCCAACGCAGCCAAACCGTGGGCGAAAACCTGCACACTGTCGTACACCAAAGCTGGTTCTGCCTGAAACATACGTTTACCATCGTGTGAAAAATTCGTATTGCACTACTTATTGTCATCTTGCACATTTTAACGTAATTTAAAGAGCGGCAGATCGGGGAGGAAGTTCGGCAACCCATAATGACTCGATAGAAGCTTTCAAAGGGAAATTTAATCTCTGCGAAGTCCATTATTGAGTCGTGGTGAATAACCATCCGATTTATTGAACAATGAATGTCAAAAGCGGAGATGAGACAGACGAAATTTTGGTAGAGCCATAGAATAGAGATCGAGGTGTTCCTGGTCAACATAAAGGAGAAACTTTGTCAGAAATCCTGTCAGTTTTAAGACAATTAATAGTTTTTTAATGACCTGCTTACTGTCTTCGTTTGATTCATAGTTCATTGAATCCTCAGACCTTATTAATCAGCATAGACCTTATTCAAAGTAAATATAAATTTTCAGTATCCGCATTTGCGAGCTGTCAAATGAGAAATAATTATTCATCGCTCTTCGTGCCATCGTTACAGTGCCATCGTTACGTTAACCATCAAGCCACCATAATAGTTTTTCATATTTCACGATAACGTTGCCCCATTAAAATCTAACAAAAGTACCCTATCTTCCCCGCTCCATAACATCCCCGCGAACCATCACAAAAAGTTCTGCTTAAGGCAATTAGAAGCGCTGATTCTTCCCCTTTAAAATGACGTTCTGTTCATCCGGATAGGACCAGCCGTTCCCGAGATATGGCCGTTTAAAGAGAGCCATGCAATTTGATCCTTTCGCTATCTCTGTTCTCGTCGCACACTCGGACCTCGCGCTCGCACGTCTGCCCCGACCTACCCCACTCGCGTGACGCGTACGCTGGTCAGTGCGCGACGCCGAGTCAGCGTTTTTTTTACTACTACTACACGAGACGTACGCATTTCCAGGAACGAAAGTAGGCCAGACTGTTTTCCTGGAATTCGCCCCCCATTCATAATCCTGCGCGCTCGGTGCACGCTGCGCCTTCAAAGCCTTATATCTCGGAAACTAATTGCCCTATCGATCTCGAACAAAGCGCATTTTAAAGGGGCGGCCCAGGGCTATCTCCTGAACGTGATTCTTTAAAATAATTCGATGTTCTTCGTGGTGTAATTCTTGGTTGAAGTTTATTAGGTGGCGTATTTTGGAAAGTACGAATGAGGTATCGACACGAATGGGGTCCTGTTTTAACGGGCATGCTTGCAACTATTCTCTGCGGGCTTTTCTGAAAGATGTGTGACGTGTAATTTTGTTTATCTAATTAACATTTCTCTTTTGAACGAAATGTTGGCCCTCTGTTATTCTCTGCTTTATCGTTCGGCAATGCTCTCGTCCTCCAACGAGCCAGCCTAGACATGTACGATACTTTGAAGCGGCGTAAAATTTGGGCGAGCAAACCGGCGAAAGAATTTCGGGCGCTGGTTGCGTTTCTTTTTTTTTTTTTTAGCAAGCTCTGCAATATATCGCCCTATGGAAACGCGGAAAACCGTTTTCCGTTTCAATAGGCAAGGGCCAACGCGATACGAGTTTCGCAGCGCAGCCCCGATACCAGCGACTTCCGGCGGTCGAGCATACCTCAGAGTTATCATACTTGAACTTTCCACCAACCTGGATAACTCCGGTTTTGTTGAGGATCGCGTGGCCAATCGGCTGGAATCGTTCCATCTGTCGGAGAACTTCGGCCACCTTTGGCTCCTCCAGGTCCACCAAGCGGAATGCAGTCATGTTCACGCTGTTATACTTGAAGTCTTCCAGATCGAACGTCTCGATATCCTGAAATTGGATTCATTATCGTTCGTGGCGGAAAAACAAAAATTCAATCTCCCGTAACAATTCGCGTTACAATTTCTCTCCAATTACTTTACGCTCGTATAAATAACGAACGAAATTATCAACGATGAAGCACATTTTCCGCTACGCGGGCCACGCATTGTGCTGCCACGAATTGAAACATTATGAAGCGCTTCAATCGTACCGGCGAGCAAATAAATTCACGCGAAATTCCGCCGTTATAAAACACAGCAATGATTGGCATCCTAATTTCCGATATTGCGTGCGGTTTATCCGTTTGAATGTCGCTGAAAACGATCGTAAATGACTCGACGGATGAACGAGAACGATGGGATCAACATTGCCTATCTTCCATTGTGACGGAAAATCTACCCCGGTCACTGAAGAGGGTTTCGAAATTAAAGAGAAACATTATTCGAAGCCAGCCAATTATCCTTCTGCTTGCAGAAAATTACATCGCCCAGTTTTAACCATACAAACCGTCCCAGCTACGTACTTCGAAATGATCCAGTCAGTCGGGTATAATAACATACGCATATTGCAATTATTAAACCGCGGCCGGCACGCCAAATAATGTATGCAAGATCGATTTTCCGCGTCGAGGCATAGCTTTCTCTTTACAGAAACTTTCCTCGCGTACAAATCTATTCCTTCGCGTGTATCTTCCCGATTTTCTGCCCTCTTTTGCTCCTCGAAGCATGTTATTCCTTCCTTGAATCGCGATACCAGGGAGTACCTGTCGTCGCGGCAGATAGACGAGTGATTTATTCCGAGGCTAGCGGTCATGTTTATGTAACGTTCACCGATATCCACCACGATGAAGAATCTCGTGGCGATAAGGCAACGAATCGTACCTCTCCAAGGAATTCGGAATACAGTGTACAGAACAATAACAGGAGACACGGGCTATTTCGATGGATTTCGAATAATCGTCGGCGACACAATTCGAGCTGCCGACTTTCGTAGCATCGGGCGGACTAGAAATTTCACTTTCGTCGAGTCGAAGCATTCCGTATACGTGCGAGCGACAAGCGATAGTATTATCGATGATCGACGATTATGATGGAAACAGGGATCCTGCTGCGCGAGGCATGCGAAACATCAACAATGGTGAACTGTGTCGGTCGATGCGTGAAATTGACGGACAACCCGCATGTCAAACTGCTCTCGTTCATACCGGGCTGAAGTATAATACATGACGGGACATTTCTATCGACACTTTCGCGCTAATAAATATAATAACCGGGCGGTTTCATTGTCCCGATTAATACTAACTCGCCGATCGAACGAGAAATGATTATAGTGATCTGTATCCAGGCAATGAACAAGTATAATAAAGTTCATTAAATTACGCGTCTATGTACGTTGCAAGCTTCTAACAGGCGGTGGTCTGTTATATGAAACATCTTCACTCTCGGCATCCCTTCGAGATTAAGTTAAAATAAATCACGGAATTTATCAGCTCTTCGTTAAGTACTGGTCGACGAAACGGTTCGGCGGTGATTATTATGGATCGTTAAGCTTTCCTCGATGCACGAACCGAACCTTAAAGTGCATTGTACAGGCGGTTCGCATTCCGCAGCAAAATTCATTTGAGGCAGGCACTGATAGACAAATGACTGCTGGTTAATTCGCGTCTATCCAGGAATGCGATCGCACGATTTACTGGCCTGCCGTGTGCCTCGCCCGATTGGAGCATATTCTCGCCAAAGGGAATGCTCATGTGTCGGCTCTAGGCTGAAAAATGTATTGGAATTATGAGCTCGTTGACACAACGTTTATTCGCCAGGTATTTCCGTTCGGAAATGGTCTGAGCTTGTATTGTACCCGTTTGCATTGAATTTGTTTCGAAATACATTCGTTTTCTTTTTATAATACAGTTTACGGATTTCAACTAGCATAATGTTTTCGGGAGTTTATGAAGATATTTCGTGAACGATATTTATACAGCACATAAAATAAATTTCGCATTCGATTTCAAGTGATTCGAAAGAGTGCTTGAAACATTTGCCGTCGAGTGCTGTCTGTGCTCAGACAGGCGAGCACACAGGGAACACGATAGCCCAATAATCAAACGAAACAACAATAGCATCGCTGCTCCGATTTATAGTGGACAATAAATAAAATAAAACAAATAAATAAATAAATATAAATATATATAATTCTGTGCAAAATACCAATGGTTTATTTATCAAAAGGTAATCAAGTCAGCGCTGCCTATCCCCGAAAAAGCTCACTCATCGCAATCTAGAATTTGACTCTTCAAAACATATGCATCTAACTTGCAGAAGGCGGTGCAACGGAGGAAGCAAATTAATGTACGACTCGAAAGCTTTCTGCGCGTCAAAGGAGCAAAGCCAAACAAAACTTTCACTCGTCGTATTCAGGCGAGCTTCGTTAAAAGGGCACTGCAGCTAATTTCCATTACTGTTCGCGGACAGGCGACTGGAAGCCAGAACCGTTCAACACTTAATACTTACGAACGTGGTGAACATGTAGTGGTATCTGTAGTCGTTCATTTGCAGCTGAAGGATCTGTAACAGGTAGAAGGCACGAATCAGACTCTTGATTACAGGCTATTCCAGACGCGAGCATCTGTACGAAGCTTTTGAGGGCACCGTGTTTTCATTTAGTAGCAGTGCATGTAAAATGAACTTCTGATGTTAGCACAGATTACCAGACTGCAGAGAAAATTGAAATATTTTAGAGAATTTAGGGAATATCCATTAATCTGTGGTAATAGTCGCGATTCCTTTTTGAATCGTCGTTATCAGTGCGACAATTGTTTTCAAATTATATTTAATCGATTCACGTTACTGTCAATCCCATGTAGCAATAAAATCCTTGATTTCAACTGGGAAACCATTTGTAAAGTGAGGATACTCATCGATTGCCTGCAGAAATAGTACAGGAGATAGAGAAGAAACGAGCGAGGAAAGATAAGGGGACTCGGACGCGCAAAGAGAAAGAAACTAAAAAAGAGTGCAGAGGATTGGCGGAAATCTGGGGCGTTTTTTGATAGCCCAGGTAACCAAAGGATATTCGCGGTGATTCCCACAGGACGGGGCATGCAAATAACCGCTTTCCTTCGATCACGTCTGAACTAAGATTGCTTTTTGACTGGTCCAAAGCAGGCCCGGTGTCACACACGAAATTCAGCCCAAAGCGATCTTTGATCTACCTATTCTCTGTAAGAAAAATCGAAGAGATAAATTGTAATTGAAAAGGAGCAAAAAGCATATTTATGCTTTATTTATTTATAGCATAGCCAAGACGAGATATAAAACGATTATTTACCATGCATCTTAATGAACATATTAATAGAATTACATATGGAGATATAGTTCTATTAACATAGAAGTTCTGTTTGGACGAATAATCCTTGAACTTAAGATTCCCCTAATAAAACTGGTTTCGCGTGAAAAAATAAAATTCTTCTTGCCAACGTTCACTGCCAACGTCGTCGATACGATCGATCATTGTAATGGCGCAACGCGTCGTCGGCATAATTACACGTCACGGCTGCAGGCCAACCAAGAACACGACGAAAAGTCTATTAATCTGCGTGTGCATCGAGAAACATCGATCGAGATAAACCCCGCAAGAATTTCTGTGCGTATAATTACCATGCGATACTATATGCCATTCGCCGCGAAGTTGTTTCTTCACCTTTCAGAAATTTATTCGCCTTTTATACGTTGCATTTAATTCATTTTTTTATCTGACGCATAGACATTTAAATAGATTCAATCGAGGGACGCAGTGGAAGCTGGTTGAACCTGTTTGGTATATCGTGCCCGAAATTCCGCCTCAAAAATGTTTTCGTTGTCGTTTTCACGAACGGACGTCGTTTCCCTTATGGATTGCAACTACAGCGGTCTGGGTTTACATGATTTTGATTGCGAAACTGGTAAAATGGAAACGGGTATCGTTGGTTTCGCAACTTGCCCGCTTCGCTACCGCAGTAGTATTGCAATCCTTTTTCGGTGGATTTTTATCCCCATTTGCGCTGGTCTATTTAAAAGAATATACCATCAGACGGATTCGAGTATTACGTACTTCCGGCGATTATTATAGCGAAGATTTTTTGCACAAATTTTCTAACTAAATGTCTGACTGGTAGGATCCCCTTATTTAACAGCGGGGAGGGAAAAATGAAAACTTATGAATCCAAAAGGTTTTAAGGGAACAGTCTTGTAGACGATGAGTAACCGCGGGAGTAATGGTTCTTTTAAAGCGGCTGAACAGAATTCGATAGAAAGTCGTGTTAAGTTCCCTTAATATATTCGGTAAAAATTGATTCTTCGCGAATGCCCTCCGGCGAACTCGTTTCTGCCTTGCCACGATACAAAGAAAAAACTCCATTAACTCGCTGCAACTAAACGATCCACCTCTCGTTTACCGGAGGAAAGAAAACAAGTAAGAAATTCGAATAGCAGAAGAATTTTAACTACGAAGGAATGTCTGTTTTTCGAGCATGCGAACCAAGGATGTTGTAATAAAAACTGGATGAAAATGCGTCCGGCGTTGAACGCGACACAGGAATACACTGTTCTTCCAACAAATTGTTCAAGTATCCAATTTCCATTTTTCCATAGGTCTTTAAAACTTAATAGAAATCTCGAAACGAGAACAGTTTAAATATACCCAGCATTCGATGACGATATTCCCATTTGGAATAATATCGTTCGCCGTTTTGTTTTCGGAGCTTCGAAGCTTAACTCGATAGCGACGACGCGTTTGTAAATATTCGATCGACCTGTCGCCACCGATTTCTATTTAAATCAACGTGTTCGAATGGGATCGGCATTTTTCGTGGCCCGCAGACAGGAATCCAAACATGCGCTGCTTCGAACGAACGTGTGCACTCTTTTTCAAGAGGCGAACCCTGCAGATGAGTTTACCACAGAGAGCGCCGATTTTATTTTTTCTCGCACGTCTGCCTGCGTTTTTATTCCCCTTCGGCGTTAACCTTATCGAGGATGGTGGCACGCGTGTTTATGCAACATCGTTTGCCAAGTGTTTTCAATGAAGAATCTACATAACACTTTTATTGGGAATTTCGTTTTATACGGCTCGATAAAGCAACCACGTTGGACGAGTTTCGTAAATATTTTAAGGGACCCTTCTCTGTTCGTGAGTCGGAATGATCATTCCCGCGGCACCAGCTTCGCGTTCCCCGCCGGGCTGCCCTCGTTTCGTCGAAATGGAAGCTTTAACGGGGTGAATATTAAACTCCGAGAACGATCAATCATCGATTACTATCTGACACGAAGTTCGCGCCGGCAGCTAAAGTTTTTCCAATTCAATCATAACTCCGCGAAACGACGAGTACCATTAAACACAACAATAAACTCTTCCTCAATTTCGAAGTTCTGTGACGCTATTCTCCCCCGTCGAATCGATTCCGCATCGAATGGTGTTTCGTTTGAGAGTTCACGCCACTGGATTAATATAAGGGAGTCGCGACGTTTCGTCCAACGGATAGTAACGATTAACCGGAAATTCGACGGTATAACCGTCGCTAAATTTAATTGCAACAACGCTTCGAGCAAATTGCACCCCTCCGCCAGTCCGACACCCCTTTCGCCACTGTTATCTTATTATTTCACGCGGAAATTGCGGCAGGGGAATGAATAACGCAAAGAAGATCCCTCGACAATTTGATAACGATGTAAGCAACGAATTAGATTCGCACCGTGCCGCGTTTGCTGCGGTTCCGCGGCGCGAAATTCCGTCCGACCGGATCTACGAAATTGGAAATTCTGAATAAACGTCAATTATGCATCGGCTGCAATCCATTTCATGGTGAAACAGTGATCTGTTCATTGGCCCGCCGCTGATAAATATAAAATGCATTACACACATTACTTATAATTTATTCAGTCTCAACAAACGAACCCTTCGACGAGAAACGAAACATCACATGGATCTACTGTTATCAATATTAAATTCTGTACAGTCCGTGGGGACCAATAGTTGCAGAACATTTTTGTTCCCTCGCCGCTCGACTCCATTATAAATCGTCTTTCCGCGATGTATCTTTCTCGATAGCATTACGGAGACTTCGGAGATTAAATACAGCCCGGGCAAGTATTACGGGTCTTCGTTCTGTGTCTATCCCGAAGCTATACATATTGTACTTGCGGTATCGACCGACGAACACTCGTCCCACCGCCCGCCTCGCTCGCTTTTTCCGCTCCTACGAGTAAGGATGCGAGCTTCTATGGGTTCCCAGGCTGCGTACGAAAGATCCGTAGCGAGCTCCTTGATGCGACACGTAACGGGTATAATATTTCGCCGGGTAAGGACGCTGCAGACACCGTGTGTCACAATAAAGGCGCCCATTCGCCCGAACAATTCGGCCTTTTAAATCTTTCGCATCCTTGTTTCGCCGTGTCCCCCACGTACGACGGATCGGTTTAGAAAATCGGGACGCTGTCCGGGGAAATTTGGAATCTTCGAAGAAGCGATTATATAGCGTCGAGAGAGAACGATTCCGGAGATTTAACACGGTACCCTCTGATTCAGATATTAATTCTCACTGGCCGGCATGAATATGTTAGGGAGGGGACAATTTGAAGAGTATCATTATTTCTATTGCGATCAACTCACCGCACGAAAAAATTGTTGCATATGGGCAGGATCCGTGTCGACGATCAGCTTGTAGATCTCCTTGTGTCTGACCTCTCTGAGTACCTGCCTGTACGATCCAGGCCCTGCCTGGCGAATGTACATCTCCGTTCTCGCGGATGGCGGCGACTTCACGAGATCCTGCAGCTTGAACAGACCTGGACGTGACAAACATAAAGCGCAAATATATTCCTCGAAGCAACGGCTGTTGCTTATACATCTAAAGAAATACGTTTCGGTTTAGACGAGAAAGGAGAACCGGTTAACACTTCTGCGAGGAGGATCGAAGTTGGTAGAATTGAACGAACTCGATAGCCGGTATCCCAGGGCGTCGCAAGGGAGCACGGTTCGAAATGAAATTCGCGAAAAATTACACGAGGTCTCGTTGCGCCGCGGACGAAACTTTATTTAATCGGTTCCCGGTTTTATTGCCGACAGGCTTTCATTCCGTCCCGCTTCCACCTTCGTTCCGTGTCTGGCCACGATTTTTTTTTTTCTCCCACAGAGCAGAAAACAAGAGGGCCAGTGCGTTGGTTCGAGAATTTTTGACGCGAGGTTCGCGGCGAGAACGAATTTATTTCTACTCGGATATCAGCGTGTCGATTAATCCACCGCGATGCCTTTTACTTTCAATCGAGACGAGAATTTTTGTGTGTCTCGAGGCGGCAAAAAATTCGCCGCGAATCGCGTGCAATTTTCTACGAGCGAGACGGAGGAACATTCTAGAAAAATTCGAAGTGCTTCAAGGAAAATAATGCCAGTGGAATTGATATAACGTGAGTACGTTTAATTGAAACCGATTCACTCCCTTCGCAACGCAGGTGTTTCCCGAAATATTTATTTTCGTGGGTTAGATTTTATTTCTGCGAACCTCGCTGGGCGAAAGATTTTCCTTTCTAACCGAAGAGGCAACCGAAGAGAAAGGGAGCTGGTTAAATAATGGTCCGCGAGGCGGAATGATTCGGAATTTCTCCCAACGATGAAAACGCAGAATTGAAAGATAACAAACCGTTTCTTAGACGTGGTTTCCAATTATCGCGCCACCTTTCAGTGAGAAACGCGTACACGTCGGGCGCCCCTTTGTACTCGTGTATACATTTCCAGTAACAACGGGTTAACTGTGGGACGAGGGGGTTAGAACGAACGTACAGGAGCGAATATGGTTTACAGAACAATCCTCTGGTACCGAGGCCTGGATGGTTCTCGTGGCCGGTAATTTATGGCGGCTTAACACGATACAGAAGGAATTGGGATGAAAAAGATTTGGGAAAGCTCGTATTCTGTTTGAACCTACCCTTTTTTATCCCAACTTATTCGTTTCGCTAATAAGTTCTGGATTGCGAAACGTATCTGGCGAATACAGAATTACGACTGTGTAAAATTGTTCTTTGAAAGCATAATAAATATAGCGTGCACACAAATGAACGAGAATGCAAAAAGAAACAGAGCGTACACGGAAATGAAGAAAGAAGTACGAGAAAGAGAATTCCTACAACGAGGATCCAGTGCAGGGCGAGAATTATTTCTTTGAACTTTCCATTGATCGTAAAGCCATTAATTCTTCAGTGGTATAGAAAAGCTTTAGTACGAAAATTTTTCCAAAAAATACCGCCAACCGCTCTTTCGCGGCGAAATATTCGTATGTACCGGCTGAAAGGATTTTCTCGAGCGTTCAACGTCGACGAATTTGAAAAGAACTCTTGTTCCACCAGTGGCACAATCGCGATTTCAAATTTCCGAATCGGGGCGTTGTTGCCTGAAAACGCGGGCACAATGGGGGGGGGCGCTTTCGAGCTCCGGTTTCGATGGTGCTGTTCACACGAGCTTAACACCGTTGTACGGCTCGACTCGCAGCAACCAAACATCCGAATCATCCGGTTCGAAGAGAGAAAGCAGCTTGGGTAATTAATCCGTGGAAGAATAATTGGCGGGTTCGTACAAAGCGCGACAAGCACCGGAGACGTGTAGCCAGCCTCAATTTGCATACACGAGGCCTACGGTGACTGTGACAAACGACGATACGCTACTGGGAAACATTAACAAAGACCTGCGAACCACGATGGAAAAGGAACTCTGTTTGTTTTGGGATTTTTTCGAGTACGTCGATAATTCAGATTTAAAAATGCACCAATGATATTATTATTTTTCAATGAATTTATGGCTGTTATGAAATTCGAAGACAGGCTTGTAAATGCTGAATTACATGTTGTTCATCTTCGATCTAAGTAATGCAACGATGCAAATACGAATTCGTCCGAGCTTTCTGAGCTCGGAGAGCTTGAACTTTGCATGGGGGCTATAATTGCTCAGAAGACGCTAACTCGACTGGAATTTTCAGCAAGTAATCCGCAGGTGGAACGTATACTCCATCATATGGAGTATCGTGGAAATGCATGCTGACGTGTTTAGCTGAGGAAGAGTTTCGCGATGCTTCTCGCGAGTGCCTGGGAATTTATGTCTGTCATGGACATCAAGGAGATGTAAAAAACGGAGCAACCTTTCCAGGAGTCTTTCCTTCATCTAATCATGAGAAGTAATTTTGAACACTCGTGCCATCTAATCGGGAGAAGTAATTTCGAAAATGATCGTTCCCATTCTCCGTGCCTAAAATAGAACCGTGAATTTCGCATGGTGAATAGGCCACTTGGAATAATGGAACCTTCTTCCCGTTGTATAATCTACCGATCGCACGTAATCGTATATATTTAAATAAGGAATTTCGTATTGTCCGCGGGCAACACAAATGTTCGAAATAAAATATGGGCATCGTGGAAAATAATAAATAAAATGATAATAGAAGAGGAATAAAATTCACGTCTTCCCTCCTACTTGCCTGATCCATATTCCGTCGCGCTTAAATATATTTACCTAGAAGTTTCCGATAGCTCTCGGGTTTAGAAATGGAAACTGTCGGCCTTGAAAGCACAGTGCGAAAGTGTTTCCTTAATGCATAAAGTTGTTTTCTATATACTTAAACTCGGTAATATAATATTCAAGGAACACCTGAAGCTGTTCAGCGAACTTCGAGAGCTCGGTTGCCCATGGCCAAGATAGTTTAACAGCAAAAAGCTATAGCGTTGATTCCCGAAAGTCTACGGAACTGCAACCTCCAGAGCACGAGCCTTAAAGCTAAAGCTTCCGAATCCGCCAACTCCATCGGTTTCCACCAATCTCAACACGTTCGGCACATCGTTCGCGGCAGAATCTGGGCAAATCGGATACCGCGCTCTAACGATCTTTCTCCCGTGCCTTTAATCGGATGCATCGGAAGATAGATGGAAAAAAATTGGCGACGATGACGAATCCCGTGCGATTTTCCGCGCTGAACCGCTCCGTTACGTGTGCGTGCGGCTGACAGGCCGACATTTCAGCGGTGCTCTGGCATCCACTTCCGCCGGCTGATTCCGACGTCCTATTTGCATAGGGACAACCCGCGCCAGCCGACGCGACAGGCTCGCTGTTGGAATAAAAAAAAAGACGAACAAAAAAACAACACGCAGGAAAATAGGAAAAGCGTAATGACTAGGCTGTATGACACGTTGTGCCATCCGTGAGAGCGCTGTTCCGTGATTCCTTGGAGAGTACCACTCATATGCTTGCAAATTCAACAGTATACGTATATACCCGCGACGTTTGTTACGTCGTTTGAACGGCGAGGCGTCGCGTCGCGTCGCCTCGTTGTCGTAGCCTTTTATTCTACGATCGTTCCGGGGAACGTACTATGCGAATAACCGACGCCCTCTGGACTATTATAAGCTTCGATAATCTTTCTGCTCTTTTTCTGTTTTCTTGTTTTATCTATTTTGTCTTGCTTGAATGAACTCACAATGAAGAAACTCACCGTAATCTTCCTCGTAGATGATGGCCACTCTGGTCCAGTTTAAGAACGACATGAGATCTTTGAAAGCTTTGTTCAAGTGGTCCTGCGACGGGTACAGGTTTATACTGAACTCCTTGAACGTTGGCTCGAAGTCCACCCTCGCCTCGAGATGCGGCACGTCCAGGGCTTCGCAGATACTTTGGATGTGGGCACCCAGGAGAGGATCAGACGGGCCGAAGATCCCTTGGACTGATCTGGACAGCTGCTTGCAGGCTGCGGAAGGAAGTAGCAGTTTACTTGAGAGTTCTTGAGCGAAACCGCTGTGCGGGATCTCGTTAACAGTGTGTACTTTCGGAAAGATTGGATAAATTGTTCTATTGTTGAATTCAGCAAATTTTCGGAACGTCGCCTTTGGTTCATTTAATTGTCAATTATTGAAAGGAATACTATTTTGTGGAAAAATTTTGGTCAATTCTGTGCGAGCAATTTATCGAATTGTTTTTTTTTTTATTACTATTATGCAGCAACGTTTGATTTCGGTACGGACAACAAATCAAGTGAAGCCAAAGGTTACCTCTTCCGTGACAGATTTTTAACCGAATCAATCGAGATATTTTTCCACGAACTGTGAGCCTCCATTCGACACACGGCTCGCTGATTAATTGCTCACCGATAGGCTCTCTCCAGAAGCGACGTATGATTTACGAGTTCGGTGTCTATGCGCGCGTACGAGCATCGCGGAAAACGGACAGGAAATTGATACGTTATCAGACCGCCGGTTCCCTGATCCATTATACACGGTGTACACTTGCGAACGGTTGTTCTCCTTTAGAGAAAGAGGACCTTTGGCACGCGTGCGAATGCTCACCGGGCCAGCATAAATGAATTCGATTTCGAAAGTAGGATTTCGTCGCGTCCATGTTCTCCACTTGCTCTGTGTCTGTTGAATTATTCACGAGACTTTCCTCGCCTTACAATCGATAGGCATGACGATCGCCTGACTTATCGTTTCTGCGTTTGCGTCACTGATTTCACTCAGCTTGCGATTTGAATCTCGTTAAGGGGTGAAACTTATTTGGCGAACGATGGATATCCTGGTGAAGTTAAATCGAAATTGGTCATCTACGATATTTTCATCGCGATATCATGATAATAATAACCGTATCAATTATTTCATATCTCTCGCAAGTCATATTTTATACGCTGAATTGAAAATCCAGCACTTCGATATAACGATGCCCTGAATATCAATTCAAACGTGCAAGATAAATTCGCCTAAGAGGTTCACGTTTACTCTGCCAGCAGCTTCAACGGGTAGAGCAGCATTTCATCGATTCTCGACGCAGGTCTTTCAGCCATGAATTCTATCAGCTGCGTCGCGAAGCAATCGTAATTCTATTTGGTGCCGTTCGTTCGCGTTGTCGAGAACTCGATGAAAATTGCGAATCGGACGACAAAAGCGAGAACGCGTGATAAGGTGTGCTCCAGTCACATAGTTAAAAGTCGTGGCCGTCCCCCTGATTAAGTTGGACGTTGGCCGTAGGTAAATAAATCTCGTTACTTTATTATGATATCGCTGTTCCGGTTAACGAACCGATCCGATAGGCCACCAGCTTGGTACTTTATGTGTTCCCATCAGTGGGCAGTGTTGGGAAACTCGTGTTTAAATGAATTGCAGGGCGACAATTTTGTAATTAATTTCACCATAAGTGTATGCGCGCGTATTAAAATAACGGCTGCCGTTTTGTTTGTTGGTTCTGGTGAACGCTTCATTATAATATAATAGATCGTTCATTATTATGATTCTATGCAAGTCAACTTCAATCTACATATATTATATAATTAATTATACATTTTTAAATAGTCCCAATAATGTAACGATAATTATTCTGCAACCCGTATTTCATTGCATATTATGACTCCAATTATGAAATTGAAGAAGTCTCGCGGAAATAGTAATTAAAATCAGGCATTAAGTTCTGCCAACCTAGATTTATCAATCATTTTTTAAAAAATCGTAGCCAATAATCCTCCTAACAAAATTCACCACCCCTCCAAGCAAAATCGCCGCAGTACAGTTTTCGTTTAACCATTGAGAATCGGCCCCGTAACGACGAGGGTTCGTCCCCGGGTACGATGAAACCCAGAAATAGGTTCGTCACTAATTTGTCCGCCGGCTCGTAGAACATCGTTATACCAGCTGCCATTTGTACAGTGGGCCAAAGATTGCGTGACAATGCGGGGTTAACAGTCACGGTGCGCGAATTCACCGGGGAAAATCGTGACGCTTTTCCGCGAACGCTTTGGAAATGGTAACAACGGGAACGGCAGGCTGAGACGCGCGTTAAACGTCGCCTCCCCGATTCTGACGTTTCCCAAGGAAACGGGAACCTCAATGTTCCCGTAGCAATTTAAAACGAAAACGTGGAACAGAACAATGCATTTAAATGCGCCAGAGGATCCTTTCGAACTTGCAACGATGGCCCATTTTCGTTCGAAACGAACGTGTGTATCTTCTCGTTTTTATTAAATCGCACGCGCAGATTTAATTGCGACGGAGAGTTTCGCTGAACATTTTCCATGGAACTGGAAGGAAAACGCTGGCAATCTTGCGTTCCGGCTGACCTGAATCCCCTGTGGAACCCGCGCATCCCCACAGAGACAGGAACAAAGATATCAAGGTTTTGTTCGTGCCTCGAAACACGAGACGAAAACGGGAGAAAATAGTGTCCAACGTGGAAGCAGTAAATTAAAAATACAACGGGTGCTCGCGTGTCGGCCGGATTTTAAGCTCCACCATTTAACTGGCCGCCGAAAAAAGTTCTCTATATCAGCGCTTTCGGGCTCGCTTCCTCTTTTAAACGAATTACATCGGTCGCGTTCGTGTTCCCGTCCCTTTGCATTCCTCACCAAAAAATTTCTGCAGCCACTTTTACAAAACCGCGCTGCAACGTTGTGCAAACGACATTCGATTCTCGTTTCTCTTCGTGTTTGGACGGAAGATAATTCAACGGTTAATGATTACTTTTATCGGGGCGAGTGTTTCAAATAATGAACCGGCCTGAACCACATTTAGACGTTTCTCTAGCAAAGCAGCCAACACGATTCGACAACAAGGAACCAGGCTACAATGAAGCAGTTATAAAAGGTTCGCCTATAATAAACGAAAACTTCCATTAAAATGTTCCGCCTGGGGGGATCAAAGCGTCTGCTGGAAGTTATTTAATGGATTTCGACGATTCGTTTCTCCTCTCGCCCTGTACGTCTTCTGCATTCTTGTACGCCAGCTCTGGCAGAATTCTGTTTTCCCCAGCTTCAAATACAATCACCACGATGGTCCAAACGTTAATAAAGTCATCGATGCAGTGACTTACTACCAGGGCAACAATGTTACCGTTAAAATTCTTGCGGGGATTGTATTTCGAACAATAGACATTGTTACGACAATGTGGGGGGAATGAAACTTTTCAACCATTATTAAAAGGGGCGCGAACAAAGCAAGAACGTTTAGAGTTTCTTCATACAACGGCAATTCATTTTTGTGCAAACAGCCATCGGTGAATATTCAACGCGTAGAAAACACGTTGTTGCGCACGCTGTATTGTAATAAATATGAATGGCAGGGAATTGGAATACTCCGTTTAACGATATGCAAGCATTCGAATAATTGACAAAGGATTTACTTCATCGTAATGAATGGGCTATTTGCCAGAAACGTTAAAACATTGTTTCCTTTATGCATCGCTATCGGTGCTAATTGAAACGAAAGCATGCGCAATACGAAAAGTTTGAC
Source organism: Nomada lathburiana (assembly GCA_963667235.1). Classification (NCBI taxonomy): domain Eukaryota; kingdom Metazoa; phylum Arthropoda; class Insecta; order Hymenoptera; family Apidae; genus Nomada; species Nomada lathburiana. Next base: position 10,311,983 of record OY763905.1, on the reverse strand, counting down.
GGCACAGACTGTATGAAAGATATGCAACACAGAAAGGGTGAAAGAGATTAACGTAGATTGTGCTTGTATTTATAAAAATAATAATATATCAAAACCGTCGCAAGAGCTAGCCGTTTAATTTCTCACGATAACTGCCGGCATTTCTTTCATCCGATCGGCCGGATCTCGCGTGGAAATCTAATTTTCCTTGTCGACCGATCCATTTCCCTTTCCGCTCGAGCACCACGCCAATATAAGCGTCGCATGTAATCCTAACAGGCAGTTCTCAGAAATTCATTGCCCGCCGTTCTCGAGTCGATTTCCCTCCCACGCGAATTCAATTTCCTGGAGGGGAAAAGGGACAGAGCTTTGTTCTTACAATTTCGAAAGGTTCGCGAAGCTGCGGCGAATTTTCTGCCCAGACGAGAGTTTTATTTTTCCGCCAATATACCGTGGATTCGGATGAATTTTCGCGGAAATTTCTGGCGACCGAGCTCATTTTCGTCGGTTCGTTGGCGCGCCGACAACGCTCGTAAAAGAGGTCGAATAACGACGATCGGTATACGATGTTTAACGGGGAATAAATTTGAACAATCCCGGCGCGAATTTGTCGCGCGAACGACGTCGTTCCGGCGCGGCGCGTAACATCGATGCCTGTCAATCCGTGGAAATTATGTTTTCCGCGCTTTCATGGCCGTCTGATTTTTCCATTTAACCGTGCACTTCCGAGAAAACAGCCGTTCGGCTGTCGCGACATGTCGGTCGAATTGTTGCACAGCTAGGGAATGTAATGGAATGTACGGGTACGTACTTGTATATTTTACGCCGCGCAAACGACAGAGGATAAAGTAAAATCTTAGAAAACAGAAAATACATGGAAGCATAAATTCTGTTCACATTTATAATATTAAATATAATTAATCGTTTCACCAGTTTCGCGATTCGATTCTCCTAATCATTCCGACGGAACGCGCAGATTTTTTTATCCGATCGTAACGTCGGTCTGCCAGCATCCGAGGATCATTCTCCCCGAATCTAAAACGGGACATTAGCTCTCACGAGGGGTTTGAGCCGGTCTGTACGCGACATTAAGCCCGCGTCGCGGAAAGCTCCCGCGGAAAGAGAAGGAAAAGGATGCTCGCAGACTCGTCGGTCCCCGGACGACGAAGATTTGTCGCAGGCGAGAAGAGCACGCGAACACCGGGACCAGCCCGATGAAAATTGAGAAGAACGCGTTGGAAAGCAGTAAGCAAAGTTCTCGGCGAGGCCGGTCGGAATGGAAAATCTTTTCAGACGAGGCTGGAATACCTTTAAATTGCGGAAGCCAAGGTAGATCGCGAGATGTCAGCTCGCGCCCAGCACATTTACGACGCGGACTGGATCACCCTCGCAAAGTGGAGATCCCGAAGAGTGTTCGTGGCCACACGCGGTCGCCGACTGCGGTCTGTCTAACTGCATCAACGAGTGTATTTCAGGCGGTCCTCGACGGTGGACGAGGGTTGATTCACGACCAGTTTAGTGGGAATTAATTTTCATGAAAACTGGGAACCATGCCGGTGAAATTGTGGTTTGATTATTTCGTGACAAGTGTGGCGATTGGGGGTTGCTTCGAAATAAATTCGGGTACCGTTAAAATTCGGCTGACTTTCATTTGACACCTTACATATCAACGGTAGTTTGTCGTCGAGATAATTGTACGTATACTCGAATGGTAATAACATGGCGTGGAAATAAGTAAACCGGAGTTTCACTGCAATTGCACGTTAAGAAAGAGGAGGACGTCCAAGCTTTCCATTCAAACTCCTTTGATGATAAAGTTTGTTTAAGACAGCAGTATATTTTGCACGCGTTTCCTGTGTATCGTAAAAGAACGACGGCGCAATTTCTTGGAAGGCAGACATTGTCTCGAGAATCGGGTTTCCATTGTCCAGCGAGAAATACGCGAGTATGAAAATCACGCGACGCAGGAAATGAAGTGTCTTCGAGGCGCAGCAATCCGCTCACGACGAAATAGATATTCGCAGCTGATAGAACTTTGTTGCGAATTTATTATCGACGTTCGCCCCGGATTTATGGTTCGCAATTTACGCTCTCTGGCCGCCCATGAACGGCCAGCAAGAAACATTGTTATGGTTTTCGCCGCGACTCACTCGACTCGACTGTGGAATTATTTTGCATAAATTTCACCTTATGATTTTGTGTCCCCATTATGCGCCACCGTGTTCCGCGCGCTTGATTCGAATCGGTGAAATAATGATTTTCGCGTATCGTCGACGACGAATATGCTCCTGGAATGTTCATTGCCTGTTCGAAACTTCAACTGGCAGATAAAAATTTTCTTTTTTACGAAGTTTTCGAGAACTTTGAGAGAATTGGGATATCCTTCGACAGGTTTGTGAATGATAGTGAAACTTTTGGCAACAATCCTGGATAGAAATTCCAGTTGGAATTACCAGATCGAAATCTATTTGAAGATTCAAGGGTGGGCGTTAGATGGGATTGAACAAAGACTTTCTACCACTCTGATTTCAATCGATGTTCCGCTTTTCAACTTTCTCCGTTAATGCTACCATTTAATTCCGCCACTGGAGCTGCTAGTGTATACGTATGCATGTGTGTATTTCAAGTACCCGCGATATGCCCTTCGAACACTGGGAATTTTTTTAAGAGAAATGTTCTACGATCCGTTACTGGAGAACTGTAAAAATTTATACGTTATACGAAATCGCGCGTGAATAAGTACGAGTTCTGTAGTATTCGCCTTCAACATTTCGCGATCGATATTATTGTTCAGGGAAACGGAGTAGATTTCGTTTCCTTTTGCCACGAAATTTTCGAGGTTCCTTCGACCGATGTAAAAAGTTACGAGGGCGGCGTAAGTGTGCCTCGCGACACGAATGGTAATTTGGTCAAAAGGAAATTCGGTGAACGATTCGCCTCTAGCCTTCTGCAGTTTATCATGCTTCGAAATAGAATGACACGAGGCTCGAGAACAGCTCCTATTTATCAGATACGAAATCCGTGCCTTATCTACTTCGTAATGTCTCCCTGTCTAGATGTTTCAAGTGTTAAACACGATTCACTGTGATTGGCGAGCAACCGGTGCATTGAATTGATTTCGGGGATCGGAGAATTATGGAGAGAGTTAACAGGATTTCCTCGATAATTATTAATCGTAAAGCTGATTTTCAGTTTAATCTAATAAGCTGAGAAAATGGTATTGGAGACTCTCACCCTTTTTCGAGGTTCTGAAAGAATCGTCCTTAGGCACATATTGAATATCGTAGACCAACGTGGTGTTCGCCAGCAAAGTTTTATCCTTGTTGATCTTGTAGATGGCATACTTGAAGGCTAGTTCCGATGGACTATCCTTTTGATCCTCCGTGAAGATCGCACCTGCAAAATTATGGAGAACCGAAACGTCAGAAAATGTAATTCTATAATTTACCAAAAAATTTGAAAGCACCAATGTTAGAATGATAATAGTAATAAAATAGAAGAAGAAGGAGAATAATAGAGATAAAACATCATAATTATAATATTAAGTAAAGTATTTTAAATATTTTTCATACATTTCTATTAACGTTACCAATGTTCATTTCATTTCTATTCGCCATTAATGACCAACATTGTTGCAGCTTAATGATTTTGCCGAAAAATACTTGGATACAGCTGTCATTGTAGGTAAAATGACGTTTCCCAGCTTTTTCGCCGCAACGTTAAACGCGACGAAAGCAAACTCTGAATATTTTCAGCGACGCCCTTTACCTTTTAATTACGCTGCATCAATTAGTCTGCTGACAAGTTGCGCGGACGTAATTAGAGGCAGTCGATGCCTGCTCCGAGACTATGGAACGTTTATAATCGCGTTTCCTCGTGCTAGTTAATTGCCTACCGAGAGCATTGGCGAAGAATGAATGTTCACGCTGGCATACCACGAACAGAAATTCAGGAAAAAATGACACCGAGTTTGTCGCAAAGAGTTAGAGAGGAGGTAGACGTTTAACATTTTATTAATAAAATATACTTTGAGGATGAAACAATTAACTTCAGAACAAGGATCGCAGATTATTTTAGATATGCTTTTTCAAACCTTACCATCATTATGTAATTCTCTTTATAAATCTTCTGCATCGAATATTGATTTTTATTGATTGTCGACCACAATGTGTCGCAGGAGAACCAAAAATAATATTTCACCGGGATCCAAGTTATGAACGTGGCGGACGAATAACCAAGGCGTCAGGGGCAAGGGTCGTTTCCTCCCTCATAATTTTATATTGCACATCCAGAAGAGTCTCTACTATCGCAACTTCGACAATCAATTTTATTTTTCAGAACTCGTTGTACCCCACCGGGCGAGCTCCTATGCAAAAAAACAAAGGCAACTTCCTTCGTTCAAAGTTATCTTCTTCCTATCTTACGCCATTCTTACTTTCCTTTTCTTGTAATCCGTCTTGTAGTGCACGTTGAAGAGTTTATTAAGAGTAATCCTTCTTAGTCGAGTCAATCGCCGCGTCTGACCAATTCGATCCTATTCTACTTCGATCGATTACATTACATTTCCTGGCGTTTCGAAAAGAGATCTGCTTTTCGCTTACTTTAATCTTCTTTGACATTTGCTTTGTTATTTTTTTAGTTATCAGGAGTATGAAATATTATGTTCTATATGAATACATTTTATGTATGAGAAAATATTTTCTAGTCAGCATAAACTGACGGAAAACTACTCAGACATTAATTTGCACGATAAAATTGTCCGCTGAAACGTAGTCAACGGTAATTGAATTTATCCACGTCATGCGGTGGAAGTTTGCTAAGTGGGAAATTTCTTTTTTCAAAGAATCGATCACCATCGCCCTGCCGTGACGGTAACGAGGATAATTAGCCAATCTCAATTCATGGTACCCAAACGATCATTACGCCTGTCCGATTACCAGCAGGTAAATTAAAGATTAAAAATGTCTAATTGGCAACGTGAATTTAAAAATTCTAAAACTCATTACAACTTTTTGTTCGCACGGAAACTACAAATAAAAGAACAGCCAAAAAGAAATACAAACTTCAAGCCGGAAACGGAATAATTTATATGTGTTAATTTATGGTTTTCGCTCGATTGAAGGGTCGTCTTTATTATTTAGTATCGGCTGTTACATACTCCAGAAAATACTCCAGGTGAAATCGCTCGTTCTGATGAAGGCATCCAGCTATTACTAACGATCGCAACAACCATCAGGGGGTTCCTTTGTCCCCGAATTTTCCCCCCAGGTTCCGCTGGTTGGCGTTCAGAGTCGCATTAGGGGGAGAGAGGCGAGGTCGTCGAAGATGCTGGCATTGGGTATATTGAGATTCCGACGACTCGATAAAGATCCCGGGGATAGGGACCCGTGAGCGTTCCTGTTTGCACGTGCAGAGCAAGTTGTGTATTCCGGTCTGTTTCCATAAAGTTCTGTTCACACTGTGCCACGCGAAATTGAACCAATTTTTCACTCGAAACCGCGGAGAACCGGGGAAACTTTCGTAGGAAAATTGCACGCTACAGCTTATTCGGAGACATTATTTTGTTAAGCCCGCAATAATTAATCTGGCAACGATTCATCGCTGTAAAATTCACGATATAATGCTTGTAATGTGACCTAAAGTTAGCAGAATGCTTTTCATTATACTTTAGCTTAATTGCAACGAGGAAAGCTGGTCTTGACTGAGGAAAAATTTTGTTACTTGCAAGTGGGGACCAGACTTAAGGCTGCGCTCAGCAGTCATGTATCGAGGAAGCAGTGTTCCTCCATGGCTACCGTCTGCAACGCTTTCCAAATCGGTTTAAAGTGAGACATTCCTTGGAGAACTCTCATTGAAATTGAGTCTGTCGTCCCGAGAAGCTTGGACAAATCCAGGCATTTAATATTATGCTAAGAGTCATCGAGAACGAAATAAAGTGTTTGTGAGAACTTCTGGTTGGACAGAATTGAAAGGAAATAGATTGCTCGAAATAGTGGCTTCTGGTAACGAGTAACAAGAGGCGCCTAGATGTTCGTTCACCGACATACAATCGAGTCGATGGTGTTTCTAGTCGTCAAGGGTCGAGCAAACTTATTGTAAAACTCTCGACTGTTCCTGCCAGGAACTTCGCGGTTTCAGGTTCAGATTCTACGCTTTCATCGTATGTTTGCAGAGAAAGTTCAACAGACAAGCATTGTTCGCTCGGATACAATAATTTTCCAGAAGATCGAATTAACAATGAAACGATGTTCCCCGAATTTCTATATTATCAGACAATATTCGATAATATTTGGGAGGATATGAGATTCCAATTTGAATAAATATGTTCCTGTGCCCCATAGAAATTGTGTTCGGCGTGCTTATCTAACAAATCGATGAAGCGGAATATAAATATTTCGTGATGAAATTGCAAAGCGTTTCCTTCCAGTATTTTGTTCGCGTATCGATCAGGCCTCCGTATTGATTCCCCTCCGCGATATATCGAACTGTGTTTCAGAGTTTGTTTGCTCGTTCAGTACTATGCCCGAACGATCGACTTCGCTCATAATATTTTATCTGCACCCTGAGTAATCAACGTGAAAAGAAAAAAAGGAATAATGATAAGTTCACTCGTATGAGATTGTAACAGACCACCCACATGCGGGTAGATTTTCGCTGAATGGTTTTATTATTTAGTCATTCGACAGCTATAGATAATAATCATACAATTAGTATTTCATTTGCGATCCCTACGGGTGATTCGTGTAGCGATATGGAAACAAGAGCGGGGTATTTATTATTTAAAATTATCCACGACGATAATTATTCACAATGTACGGTCAATTTTATGGAACAATTATGAAGCAGTCATATAATTATTCTTGTAGCATCGCCAGTTAGTTTGTTCCATCGTGCATAGTAAAGTATTTGCAGAAAATTATTCAAAGGTTCTCCTCTGAAACTATAGCAAACGCTCCCGGGGAGAGTTCGACGTATAAAATCACCGTTCCACGGAATGATAAAAAGCAGAAAGTTAAAGGAAGTTTCTGTATCAAGAAATTCGTCGAGGTTCCGCATCTGGATAAACCCAGAAACTGGTACTTTTTAATTAATCGCGAGCGGATAGCACCTTTTTGCTCTGTTTCCTCAGGACACTCTGGGACGAGCGTGGATAATTAATGATTTCTTTTTTCGCGACACGGATACGGGGACAAATTACCGGTTACACGTGCGGTTTTCCAGATTGAGCCACTAAAAAAGTCGTGCATTGTACACACAGTGAATCATTTCCCCATTCTGTAAATGATAAAAAGCGAATAGAACGAACGCTATGGTATTCCAATTAAAGAAAAATTACGAGAAACCATGTCAAGCACCGTATTTTGCACGCGAGACGTATTCGAAGACTATCCGAAGAAACCACGTTGAAAACTTCGACGTACCCGGCATTCATTTTACTCCTTAATAGAGTCAACAATTATCCGACAAGTTTTCAAGACGAGCCCTTAGTTCCTCGGCTATCTGGGTTAAAAACTTGGCAGAACGATACAATCGTTCATTGACACACGGCTTTCGAGACACCGAGGAAAATCGGCCAACGGCTATTGTGCATTTACCCGCGGAATAGTCAGCCTAAGGGCGAGCTTCGAATTCGATTCCCGATTCTGTGGTTCAGCGAGAAAATCTTGGATCGAAGAAGTTCATTCTTCCGCGGGCTTCTTTCTCTACCCGTGGCCATGTAAAATGTATAAGCATTTTCAGCCGTTCCATTGAATTTTCCATTGAACATGTTCACGGAATATCCCTGCGGCCGCGAGCACTGACTGTCGATTGAATGCGCTCCGTTGAAGCGCGTAAGAGAGGGAGGAACAAAAAAAAAGAAGGAGATCCGGGCGAAGAGAGAAAGAAAGAAGCGGTGGAAAAGAGATTTCTCTCGCGGTAATAAAGCTTCTTACTCCTCGTGTTATTCATATTTCTCAGCCGTTCGATTGTAAATTGCGATACCTTGATGCCGTCTCGCGTCGAAACAACCGGGCCTGGAGATCTCGCGATGGAAGAATCGCGGAACCCTTTTTATCTCGACGCGAAGAATGAGTTTGGTAACCTCCAAGTGTGCCAGATTCATAAATTCTTCGGGTCGTTCTATTCAATTTTGCATGAAATCCGTTCAGCTGCGGCGGATCCCCTTTGCAACAAGATCGTTTATCGTCTCCAGGGAGGTGAAACGGGAGAAAGAAGAAGGTGAGCTTAATCGCTGTCTGCTTGGCAACTCCTTCTCGATCGTGACCCCGTCGGCCATTAGTGCCACGAAGATTTCCGTGCTGCGAAAGCCGCGTTCGCGGCTTCGTTCTAGCGAGAAGAATGCATGCAGACGCGGTGGTCACAAAGGACGGATTTCAAGGGAACGTTTTGAGGGGACAAAGCAAAGCCCGACCCGTCTATCTTGGCGTTCGCAAAGCCACCTCGACGATTTTTTTTCTTTACGGGAGGAAGGGGAAATTACTTTCGTCGATCACTGGTGAAAATGTTAGGCAGCCGAATTTATTTTACAGGTGGCGGTTGGTGTTTAATAAATTATATGTAACAACTCATCTTAAATTAGATTAAAAACGCAGGGAAAATTTTGGTAAGGCCCGCAAAGTCTAATATCACTATTAAGTCGTCATTAAGCTCCGTGTCATTATTGATTTATCTTTCCAATACGTACCATTGGATGTCGCCAGGTCGGACGAGCAATAAACTGTTCAAATTATCTGAGTTATTAGTTTCCAGTCCACAAAATTCTAACACTTCACGTGCTCTCAGATAGTCGGGGCCTCGGAATCGTCACGTTCTATAATCGATTCGCCGAACCGATCGATTTCTCGCGGCTTGACCGAGTTTTAGGCGGGGACCACTTATCCCCGTACTCCGCGCGGTTTTAATCCACAGGAACGACGTTATAAGCGGCGAAAATTGAGTTGGATGCGCCAACGAAAGTAATTCTCGACGAGATCGTGGTTCACCGTTCCTGCTGTTGCGGTTCGGCCACAATATCCGACGGAAATACCTGCGTTCGAATCGTCTACTATGCGCGTTGCATAGGAACACGTGTAGAATTCACGTGGACTCGTCGACGACCGCCTACTGTCCCATTCATTAATAACTTAGTTGTTTCTCACGCCGCTAGTTCTGTCGGAGATTCAAGGATACGTGTACCGCACAATCCCCGCGTGCAACAGAGATCAATGGGGGACGCAATTTAATTTTGAACTCGATCGGCGATAAATTGCAAACTTTGTCCAATTTCTAGTGGACAACGAAAGCTGTCCTTCGCTACGGAATAATTATTTTCTGAATCAGACGAAAGTATTAATATGCCTTTTTCAGTATTCTAGCAGCAAGTAGGAAGAAAAATCGTGTATCATCGCTGTGGAACGTTGGCAAAGTATCGCGGGGAGGGGTAATCAGTCCCGAACCCAGGTACACGTTTGCGTAATCGTAACTTCGGTGGGTCATAATTACTTGGTTCACCGCTATACCATAATAATAAGTTTCGCGATTTGGTGGAGAAACTTCTTATCGTTGCAACCCTTCCCCTACTTAACAGACGAAGTTACTCGGTCTTCTGGACCAGGAACTCGAATCGCAACTACTTAATAGCTCATTAGCCAGATGAAATTGCGACTTTGTCTACGATCTTTCGTACAGTCACAAACTCACCGGGAATACATATTCTTCGTTTCGTTGAATGTGTACACTTCAAGCGGAATCCTGCCGCACTTTTCCTTCCAAATTCTCGACGATCAACGCTGTAGTTTGCTAATGTGGCAAAGAAAAATGAGCGGACCCAGGGTATTACCAGAAGTTCGGTGGACGAGTTCCCATGTCAAAAGTCTCGAAATGCCTGTGGAATTGATAACGAAGCGGCACGACGGCTTTGAATGAAAGAAACGAGCAATTTCTGGCGAGTAGCGACGATACGAACGATATTTCCGAAGGAAAAGTTTCACGGTGCGCCCCACAGACATAATCAAGGGCGGCAAAGTTTCACAACGCGAGCTTAGGGGTAAAGAAACGAATCAGCAGAAAGGCAAGAGGTTCTTGGACCATGGACAATAATAAGTCGAACTCGTAATTAGTAGACTCGTTTCAGTTTCGTACCCGTCCGGACTGCCGGAAACTTTTCTCGCTTCGTTTATTCGCCGAAGAAATAGTCATACAGGCATCGATTGCTATCAACGGGTCCAAGAGATTGCACAAATTGATTATTCGCTTATTTAGTTGAAAGTTCTGTCTGTGAAACAACTCCGCGAGTATATTATTAATTAAAACTAACTAACAAATCATTCTATCCTATTGAGGCCGTTATGGCATCGATGAAATTTAATGTTTGATTAAATCCAGGCAGCTCGATATTTGGATTTCCTTTTGGGCATTGGAAATCGTGCACCTGTATCACGATGCCGAATGTATTAACGAAACGTCGAACGTGTGAATAATTGGAATCAATTATTGCCGGCAAATTGTTACGATTTGCCCGACTGCGCACATAGGTTTAGCACGGCCAATTAAACGAGTTAAAGCACCCCCCACGGTACCGATGACGAATTGCACCGGACAAGCTGACACATCATTCGCTTCGGCCAGACCCGACACGGGCCAACTTTGCCTTTGACAAATTAAACTGGATACACCTTCGACAAACTTGACCATTGCGGCCAGCCAGTCTGGCTCGCCCGAGCTTGTCAATTTCAATCTTGTCAGATTCGCCAGCCTCTCGATATCGATGAAACCCAATCAACGCTCGGCGCGTGATTAAACCTCGCTGTCTACTGTGTCGTTCATGGCAAATGAAGACTTTTAACGTCGCGCAGATTGGGGAAAAAGGCACCGTCCATTGCGATTGAAACAAACGAGCCGAGTGTTAATTGCAAGTAAAAATTTGTCCCTTCCCTGTAGCGTATTTGTCGTTCTTTCCGCGTCGATAAATTCGACCGACGTTCTGCTTTTAAGCCGGGCTTCGTTTGTCAGTGCAACAAAAGGGGGGCGTTTCGAAAGACAACTCTCTCTCTCTCTCTCGAGGCGCAGCATGGCCAACGACTTCGCTAATTGTGCCTTCGATTCATCATTGTTCTCGATCTGCCTTTACTTCCAGTCACCGTTGTCCGATCTTACCGCTGGAATTTCGTTCCCCAAGCTTTTCGTCAGCTTAGTCCCACGACTCTTGTCCTTGTTCCATGTTTCGGCCACGAGAATCCGGCCGCTGGAAATTGTTTCGTTCTCCGAACAAACTATCGTCGTTACCTCAACCGTGGCTTCATTTAACGCCGCGATTAACTCGTGAACCTTCTTTGCCGTCGAATGTACAATAAAAGAGTGGAGAGACTCGTTGATCCGATTTCTGTGGACGAAAGTAAGGGGGACAATGGAAGATCGACGAACGGGAGCATTCAATGGAAAAAATAGAGGGTTACGAAAAAAGTTGGCCAGTGGACAAGGAGTACAAGGATGGCTGCTTGAATTAATGCGGGACGAAATAATACAACGGCTCGAGCATGAATTATCAAAGCTTCGCCGTGGTTCTTGCAGGTATATTGCGAGTTAATAATAACAATCATGATTTTTAATTCTGCGCGCGCTGCAACCTATTTGAATAGGTCGATTTCCCTCGGTATATGCGTGCCCAAAAATTTGAGCAGTCTCACGAAAGAAAAGTGTTCCGTTTCGATCACGCGCTTCCGAAAAACTGGCACGTTTCTGTTGGTGCTATGTGTCGAGGAACGTACGATGATGAACACAGCCGTTAGTCGCAAACTACTCGCATCGACTCGAGGAACAATTCCACGTGTGCGTGTGGGTCTGGTAGCACCGGAAACTGCCAACGACCGCAATATTGGACGCAGCAGTTACGCGAAAAGCCGGTCAGCGGGATCGAGATTTATTCGCAAAATTGAGAACTACGGCCGAGCATAGATGGTTAGAGGCGCGCATCTCAGCCCCCCTTCAGACTTCGCGGCAACTAGCATCGCCTGTCTGCTCGTTTTCTATTCCCATTTTTTCGTTTATTCCTTTTAATCATTTTATCACTGGAATAATTCCAGGCCAAGCGAAAATTGTTGACGATTGTACGTTCTACGGAAATCGTACGAATTCCATTGGGCAAGGGAAAACATAATTTTCGGATCACGGCGCGTTATTTCCCCTCGAGCTAGATTTGTCGACTGGATATCGTTACACAAATGAAGATTGAATTTCTGCAATAAATTCATTGCACCGTTTTGACATACCACCTGTTATTATTAATTGAAATTCGTATCGCGTTTGCAAAGAAATCTCCCGTGACAAATTCATCGACGACTGCATTCGATTGTATCGAGAAAGCTCGCAGCTTCTTTAGCGGTACCCCGAGGCTAAACCTGAAAAGCAATTACGTGGGTGGATTTACGCGCGACAGTGTACTCACTGTACGAACGTTGTCATACAGGCCATTCTGTAGCATGCTGTTCCTCTGGTAATATTGCTTTTGGAATATTATTTCACGATTTTCTGTACCTCCATCCGTCTTTTATCCCCGCTATTGTATTCATTTATTGCCACGCCATTTTGTGCGTTTGTTATTATATTATATTTTTATTCACAAGAGAAAATAATCTATCAAATAAAAATAAAATGTGTAATTAAAAATGGTCACATAATACCCCATTAACTGCAGGAAAATTCAGCGATAAATTCGTCTACTACTTCACAAACATTATTGTTTCACTGCAGTGTCTAATTTATTATTATCCATCTAAAAGTCGTCTATCGAGCGTTAATGTTCTGACGTTCCACGCTGAGGGGAAGATCCTCATCATTTTATTCGCAGCATTCGATATCAACGCGTCGGCTGGTATTTCAGAAGACCCACGGACGAGATAAAAGGGGAAACGGTCCCCGCGGACTAGCCTTAAACGCTGAAGCAACGGGGAGCAAGACAAACTGTGCGCGAAGTGATGCAAGCGGGAACACGCTGGTCCACGCTTCAAAAGCGGGGCGATACAGCCGAGGAAATACGATAAAATCGCGTAGGCAAAGGCGCGTGGAAGACGCGAGGAGTCGCGTTTTATCGAGCTTCATCGTGCCGCTACTTCTTTGCAATTCATACCTTCAGCCGGAGGAGCTTTTTACCCTTTCCTTCCGCATCCACGGCGCTGCTGCCAAACTCGAATTTCCGGTTCGTACGATCCCCTACCCTCCGTGGTTCCCCGATGTAGCAACCCGGGGATTTATGGGCGTCGAATCACTTTGGTGTCGGTTTTATCGGTGGTTCATATTTATGTCAGAAAGCGGGGCAGGGGAGATTATCGTATTTATTTAAGGAAAATTAACTGAGCATCATCTTTTATTATTCGTGCATCATCGTGTTATTATTATTATTATTGTTATTATTATTAGCGGAAACTGTGCCACAGTATATTGATCGTTTAATGTTCTTCTCGATACCCAATAAAAAAGGAGGCCAGCAACGTTGCTAGAATTATTATTAGACCGCGTTACTAGGATTTCTTTTATGCTAAGATCGTAACGTTTAAAGGTTGGTGCAATGGAGTTTCTTGTTTGCAATTGTCTGATAAAGACACATTAACTAGGTGGGCAGCTGAATAGTTTCTAGAGCACAACAATGTTTCGAAAAGGCAGCCGCAATCCATTACCCAAACCGAAGTCACAGAAAACTTTCAACTCTCTCCGCCTTATTTTGCCCCTCTTTCACGTTTCTCTCTATAAAGGCAAAGAAGTTTTGGCTTCGACAGTTTCGACGACGGTACAGTGTTAAGGCAAGAAGAGCCATGGCTGTTCAGGTGTGCCATTATTCTTAACGCTCTTGCGATTCAGCCGACTTCCCGCTAACTTTTCCGTGTACCTCAAACCTTTGCACTCCTCTCACGAAATTTAACCTGCCAGGCTTCTGCCCAGAGCCAACAATGACTTGGAAATATATCAGCTAAATGTGGCCACCTTCGTGTACCAAATATACCTGTCACAGTCGACAATAAAATCCTCGAAAATTTCAAACGAATATTAAATTCTATTTGCAGACGAAATCCAAACAGATATATTATCCAGGTAGAATCACTGGACCCTATTTACCTATATCCCTCTATTCAACGTAACCATCCAGAATCCCACGATCCATTATTCAGGATACGAGCGAAGCTGAAGACGGATGGAAACCGTCGATTTCCAAACTGACACTGGGCATCAATCGATACGCTATCAAACAGTTATTTCGCCACTCATGAAAGCAATATCACAGTCCACCCCTCGCCCGGCAAAAAGCTTTTTGCGTCACGGTAAATTGCTCCAAGGGGTCGGTGAAGTCCAGCGTGGAGGCGAAAGAAGAAGTGGCCGACTCCGTCACGAGCTAACGAAGAAGAAGACCGAGGATCTTCGTTTCTTTACGGGCAACGAGCCAAACGACTTAAATCGCGGCACAAAACACACCGTCCGCCGGAATTCTACTAAAATTGCGGTCTCGCGGGCGATTCGCGAATGTTCAAAAACTAATGTTTAAAAACATTACGACTGTTGCGAAATGTATGATAAATAATGACTCGCGGAAAGGAATTCACGAAAATTCGGGGATATCAACGAGATCGCTCTCCTTCCATATATCCCCTTCGTCCACGGTGTTCCATTTGTGCGAGCATCGAAAAATGAGGAAAGTGAGAATGGTACGTGACATTGCTAATTGGCTGATTGCTCGGTCGTTGCGCTTATTCCGTGCGGCTTTTATTCCAGAAAGCAGATCGTACACAGAGCTGAGGAGGCTCAGCCCGGAGCCCGATAAAGGGAACAGAACAAGGGACAAGGAGCGATACTTCCGTTCCCGACGACAATGCGCGAGAGTCCGTGGAACTCCGGCCTTCGTTGCGGTAAGAAAATTGCCCCGGGAAAACGGACAAACACGGGTTCGGAGAGACCCGGATATTAGTCTGTAAATGGCGCACGAGGGCACTCGTGGACGAAAGAAACGCGGAGGAACTTTATAACTATCGCTGCACAGGGCTCTCTTGAATACCATGGAGCACCGCCTCTGTGTACACTGTTAGGAGGATTAGACACACAATATCTGCGAGATAGGGAGTTTCTAACAAAGGCAGTTGTTCTAAATGATGAACCCGATGGGCGACTCCTGTGCCTCGCACAAATTGCCTCTTGGCTGAAATTTATTAGCAGGTCATTCCGACAGCTGGACGATAATTCAATTGAACAGCCGACCATCACTGTTACTCTACGTAAAGAGGATTATACGAGTGGCAATTATTTTTAATGGAGGATTCGGCGATGTTTTCTATACTATAGACAATGTACCTGTTTGATTCGATTGATCAATTAAGCAATCATTTAACCGAACGGGACCACTAATGGACGTTCTCTTAATTATCCTGCCATCGCCGGACGCGTTTATTTAAAAGCCTCTTCATTGTAGTTCATTTTAAAGCGGCGCCGGTTTCTCAATACGCGCAGGTGCTCTGTACCTCCTGTAAATATGTGCAACTTCGAGCGTTCATTCTCTGCCTCTCGGCAGTTTCGTATTTGGCTGCGAGTACGTTGCGGCGCACACCGGTCCAGTTACGGCGCTTCCTTTCATGACTGTAATTCAGGGATTCAATAACGGCGCAGCTTGAAAAGCATTGGCAACGATTGCTCGCGAGTGGCTCTAGAAAACGGCACTCCGAAATGCGATGTGTCGAGCATGGGGGATCAAGGTAGAGTAATTCGCGCGTGTACGCGAAATGTGTAATTGCTGATAAATGGCGTTCAATTAGAAGAACAATTAGGGCCTCGCGTAAAATCACGCTGCTACGGAGGAATTCGAGCAACAGAATTTTAAAATCCCTCTAATTGTACCATACGCAAGATCCCAAGCACAACCGAGCGGCGCATTCGCAGCCCAGAAATTTGTATCATAAAATTGTTCCAAAAGCGTCTCGCACGCATTATGCAGAAATACAAAGTCGAGAGTCAGTTTTAAATTGCGCAGTGTTACGTTATTCACGTTCGAAAGAAATTTTGAGCACCCTTCGCTGATATTATTCGGCGAATATCCGACGGGGGTTGCTACGTAAACTGAGACATCCTGCGGTGGAAAGGGAGCGTCGCGACCGATAACGTCGCCCGCGAAAATTAGCAATATCCAACGACACGGCTCTCCAAGATAAGAATTCGCAACCATATTTCCGAGCGCGTAAATCGATCCAGTCGTACGTCGCGCCGGCAATCGCAACCGCGCAGAAAATCCTGCGATTTCGTTCCCAAAAAGAAGCACGAGCAACGCGTCGATATTATCGAGGTTCCAAATCCTCGGGGTCGCGCGACAGGCACGCCTACACACAGAATACCCGCGCATCAAGCGTACGGCATTAAGAAATTCCCGTCGCGAACAGATCATAAAAGTGCAGCGGATGCATAACCGGTCCCCCGGACGTTTCTCAACCGATAGACTTGCTTCAACGCGGCGTTACTTTCCGCGCCATTTCTTGGCAACGATCGCTGCCAAGCATCCTCGAGACATAACCGCGTCGACGTTCGTCTCGTCCTTCTAGACGGAGTCCCTTTCGACGAGGCGCCGCTGCGTGTGATACGAGCATCGTTTACGGGGTTGATTGGTCGCAGATTTTTTTTTTTTAATAAAACCGGAAGTAGGGCAGTGGATACATAATTTCGCAACGTTTTCATAATTTTCTAGACGAAGAGATCGACTGTAATTTCGCTGGTTTCGAGGTGCAACGGAGCTGTCGAAACAAATAGGAAAGAAACACGCGACACAAGAACACTGCGCGCACACTAATCTTCTTCGCAACAAATTCTCATTCGAACTACACGATCGGTCACAGTCGTAGAATTTACTCGACCCGTTCTCGTTACCTCTCGTCGGGCTTGCGATGTAGTTTTAAGCAAAGCAAGTTACGACGCCGCATTTCGTGAGCTGCGTGAGAAGCCAGGCACGGGAACGTAAATTCTCCAGACTTTTGTGCGACACTGTTCCGCCTTTCTGCCTCCGCGATAGTTATGTGATATTACAAATACGAGCCGTTGGGGATTCTAAAGTGAGAGTAATCGTATTATGGAACCGTCCGAACAACTTGTCGTTCGCTTTCCGTTTTTTCTGCGAGGCACGGCTTTTGTCCAATGTATTCCGTCGCGGTTTCGTTCATGGAATTGCATTCCGTAACGTGGCGAAAAGCCACTCGAGGGAAAAAGTTCCCGTCTAGAAGGACACTCTAATGCTTGCGGTAACGTTCACTACGTGCCTGGAATCCTTCAGTGGTTGCCGACTAGTCCGCGGAGGAGCTTTGACGTTTTTTGGCCTATCCACCCCTTTGACTTATGACGCGTTAATTGGCATCGTCTGCTGTTAATATTGGTAAGTATGAATTGTATAGGAGAAAGAAATGAAATACATAGACAATGGTGCCCGTTATTCGATTAAGTAGAAAACATATAAACTTGATATCACATTGGAATACCAATAATCGTGATACCCTTCATCAAACGCTTTATGTATTCGCCCATAAAATAATTCACAAAAGCGCAGCTGTAAAACGTATAAAGAGAAATATTCCAGTGAAACGATGTCCCCCCTTTCTCACCCCTTCACCCTTTTATGCATTACGATCCTATCAGGGGATCCATCCGCGCGATAGGTCGAGATTTACCGACGCGAACCTCGAAATAACCCGGCCGACCTGATTTCTCGTGGTCAATTGTAAAACAATGCTCTCCGTCGACGTTCCACGAAAATAATTCGAACGTCCGCGGAAAAACTAATTTGATTCGGGGGGGAGCGGTGAATGAAGGGTGCAGCGGTGGTGCACGGTACGAAGATAATGCTGTTACCGCTTTAAAACGCGGGTCAGGCCGGAAAATTTCGAAGGCTGGACCGCGTGTCGATCCGTCATTCGATTATGCCGGTAATTCGGTCCCGCTTCGCCGTTGTCATTGTGCAATTTTGCACGGCGCGATCAGACGACCGCAAAAATATCGCCGGTGCAACCGTATTATCTACGCGAACATATTCGGACAACCTGGTCTGTTAAAATCATCGACGAATCCAGATTCGTTGAATAATTACGCGCGTACTCGCCCGGCTTCCTTTCGAACAATGTGCCCTGCATTTGAAAACTCGTGATATTGGAGACAGCAAGAAGTCATAGAATTAGAATGGCACAAATCAATGCGATATTAGTTTTGTATTAATGAGAGATCGGCGGAGAATCTTCCGCGTATTTGTAAATGTAATGATTAGCTTCAAACGTTCGGCGCGTTAAGTTTATTTGTCAGTGCTTTTACCCGCGGTTACAGGAGGTTTCCGCGAGTGCTAATAAATACTTGGCGGTCAGATGGAATGGCGTGCATCCTTGCAGCGCGATTCAAGCCGCGAAGGGTCAGACGCGAACGAAGCCTGTGAAGCCCTGCGTTGGCGCGATTAGTTAAGTCGACGTCTACCTATATAAAGCGCTACACGGGGTGTTTCGTTTCAGTTTGCATTTTTTTTTTTTTTTTAAGGAGTCCGCCAGTAACCAGTGACATTTAACGAGGCGTTGTAGAAAATATCTTACAGGCTCTGCGATGTATTCTCAACGCTTGTAATTCATGGCTAGTATCGTTGAATGTATCAGAAAATATATTTAGAATATGTATAATACATTAGTGAGACGAATATTGTTTTTTCAACTATATCGGATCAGTTTAATAATAGTAGCTAATGTCTGGAACAGGTTGCCAGGTGTGGTTAAAGAATTACCGGCACGGAGAAAAATTTCGTGAGACCGAAAGGCGAGAAAAGTAGACGGCGTAGATCTTCGGCCACTTTTAGAACCATTTGTACCAGATGTATTCTAATGCAATTCATGCGAAAAGTCTGACTCAGTTTCTTCGACAGGCAGTCCGAACCATTCCCAACACCTGCGAGTACACTCGATATTTCTTTCACTAGTGGCTCAACCCCCGAGAACTTATCCTTTTCACCTCAATCTTGTAGAGGAAACGAGACACCCCGTATAAGGGTGTGCAACCGTCGAAGAGGCGATCCACCCCTGCGTAAAATCTATGGGCTTCCATCCAAACCGCACTGTTGATGACGCAAGCACCCTTTCAAATAGAGTTTCTCGAGTTACAATGAGGGGGTGGCTCTCGAGGAGCTAATTCTTAAAGCGAAACCCAACAACGATCATAAATTACACGGCAATAATAATAGCGACGAGAAATTAATAGCGGCTTAGAAAACGCGTTTTAAAATTCGCCATCGATTACGTTTGCCAAGCGAAGTCCTCCAAATTCGACCCGTTGGCACCAGAAAGTATTTCGTTAAGCGACCAACCAACGAACGCCCGATCTTTCCACGCCGATCGTTCGATATTTCTCGATTGCCTTTCCCTGGCCTCGTCGACGGAGCCGGAAAAACTCGTGGCGTCTAAAAACTTTTAAGGGCACTTTGCCTTTTCAGAAACTCGTCGCACGATTCACTCCAATGGTAGTGGGCCTCGAAAAGAAACGAGACCACGGTGGGAATTGTGAACTGGCGTGCGGAGAAATTTACAATTTTCGGACTGGATTTGTGCTCTCCCCTTCAAGAATCGAGGTGCATAAAAACTGCTGAAAAACGAACGACCGTGAACTCGCAACGAGACTTACACACGCCTCGCTGACCGCTTTGCGCAAACCGCGAAGCAACAATAAAATTCGTGTGCAATTTCTCGACGTGTCCGAAGGGGGCTCTGAATTCGCGTTTGAAAAATCCCTCCGTCATTCCCGCAACAGCTTAGCCCATCGCATCGGCCAGAACCCTGACGCAAACAGATGAATTTCGTGAACTGAATACGAACGACCTGAACGTTTCCTGCGAAATCCAACGATCACGGGGAATCAAATGCACCGTGTTGGATCGAGATCGCCGCACGAGATGTCAGGCAACGGTTTATGGAGCAAATGCCACGTATGCGTGGAATAATTCATGAGGTGGAAACCGCTGGTCGGCGGTTATCGTCGTCATGAAGCCCCGGGTGGGATTCTCGCGCTGGAAAGAGGCGCAACCCTTAGTCAGATAGACCCAGGCAAGACTGATTCTCGCATCACCGTTTATTTATATCGCTCCGAGGCACGCGTCGGCCTCTCTGACTGATGGACCGACGCTTCGCCAACCTTTCTTTCACGGTTGTTGATATTTTGTTCTTATAGAATGCGGACGATAGAAACAGTTACCGATACGCCGTCACGAGGAGGCGCGTTAATCCTGGCGAAATTAATTTACACAGGCACAAGCGGTGAATCGTCGTACAACTCTGACTAAAAATAAATCAGGATGGTTGATTTATACGAAACGCAAAGTATGCAGGAAAGTTTGAAAGGGTCTGCATAGATATTCCTGTAGGCCGGGAGATATTCATAACCCGAATCGAGTGGCCGATACTTTACCAGCTGAAGTGCGAGGAAGATAGCAATTAGGACTTAATCCTTCCTGAACCAGAACTTCCTTCGACGTTCCGCGCTGCGGTTAACAGAAGCAATTAAAACTTGTCCAATATATTCCGCGCAAGTCGCATTTGCTTAGCCGCCAAGTGAAATTGTACGCGTCAATAACTTAAGAGGTTCAAAGTGTCCCCTGTCGGCCTGTTACAGTGCAACCAAATTTTAAAACTCCTTCGGGGCCCACCCAGATTCATCTTTCGGATTACCTCTATGAGCAGTAAAGTTTTACTGTGATAGCCAGACGCGCGGGCGTTGATTCTATTTTCATCACGGACGCTCGCGAGACAGGTGCTCGAGGAAGACGTTCACGGTGAGAAGGGGACAGTGGCGAACACTCGATGCCATTTCTTCCCAAAGGAGGGAAACAAGTGTACATGTTCGACCATGTCCAATTCCGTGAAAACATCGACGAGTGTAAGCCACGTAGCCGTCAGTCGGACCGCATACATATGCATGGACCGCTGTGCATGCATAGATCGTCCGCATACGTATGCATCCATAGATCACGCGCCCAATACATCAGGTACACGGTTCAACTTTCGTCATTGTTTCGTGAACGATTTTTAAAAGTGCATGAGCGTGTTCCATATACACCGTCGCGATGTACGACGTTTTAATTAACACTTCACATGGAAAGCATTGATTCAGACTTTTTGAACGGTCCATTGTCGTTTAAGTGGGCCGCACTTCAGCCGCTAATTGGGGTAATATCCTTTCGGCGCACACCTCGCGAGAAAACCAAACATCGATCCGCGCATTTCCCTGGCATTTTGGAGCACAGCCGAGGGAACCTTGTTTTTATCGAATTCTTGACCATTTCCTTCGCTAAGGTTCTATTCGTTTCACACGACGTTACGTTAAGCGCATAAATCTTTTGTTACGCTGCACAATAAAGTAACCGAATTCACTCGGGGAAAACGCGAAAAGCCATTTAACGGCTAATCCACGGCGAAGTAGTTGTATTGAGGGTAAATGGTGATTAAATCGCTTAGGGAAGTGACAGCTGTTCCAACGCTCTGGTGCGGATGCGTGGAGTAGAATCTCGTTCGTTCGTCACACGGTATGACACAACTTGACTTTGGTAAACCGTGGATGCTGTCTAAACTCCATCCCGTAGCCGGGCTGTTTTCCATCGACGGAGAAGGCAAACAAATCTCTACGAACCAGACGATGGAGCAGGGAAATCTTTCAAATTGTATTCGTCGGAATTACCTTCATTAATCCTCTATCCAAGCATTGTCATACAAGCAATGAAACGAAATCGCAAAACGCAACGCAGAAGAATGCGGTCCAATCCAAACAGACTGACCACTCGGAGACGGACAATGTCGACGATAGAAGTTCCCAGCGAAAGCGTCGCGATAAAAGTGCCACGTCGGTATCAGTCATGATCCACGATGAATAATGCATGCAACGGGTCGTGCACTCGAGTGACAATGAGCCAGAGGTTACGGAGAGCTCGATGCTCGATCCCAGCGGCTCGTGCCCACGAGGTGAAATACCGATGCACAAAATGCCCGTGAACGTCACGTCTGGCGCGTCTTTAGGCCGCGCTCGGGTCGCATCAGTTATTTAAGAACCGCTTGCCATTCAGAATCGAAGTTTCGCGAGCAGAGTTCCGTCTGCGAAACAAAGTTTGCAAACTTCCACGGTAACCGGTGGTTGCAGTCCGTGCGACGGAACCGCGAAATACATTTCAGAGGCTTATTGCGAGTCTCGTTGCTCCTGCGATTCTTTCCTCTGCACGAACGGGATACCTGGTGAATCTGTTTGGTCAGTGAAACTCGATATCGAGAGTTGATTGAACGAGAGATGCCGCGGAGTTATGATCTTTGTTATCTGACGAGTTTCCTTCGTTTCTACCTTTCCGCCTGTTTCGCTCTTTCATTTACGGAGAAAAGGTCTGGGAAGTTGTTTAATCAGAAAGTCTTTCGACAAGCAGAGTTCCGTGGCCAGGAATCCTTTGATTTCCAAAGCTATCTGCTTCCGATCGCTGAGCTTTTTTTTTTCGCCGCTGGAAACGCTTCCGCTAGATTCCAATCGTTCGGCCGGCAAATATTTAGAAATACTGAACTCAAGCCGAGTCGATTTAACTTTGATGCGAAAGCCATTCCGAGGCACAGCAAATACAGCGAACCGATCCAGCGAAGTCCATTTCGGGCGTTGGTTCATTACGCGTTCATGATAACGTTCTGCTGATGCATCAGCACGATGCGTGCAGATGCACGCAAAATATGCATAGGTTAACGTTTGCGTACGTACAACATATCCCAGGAACGGTATCGTTTTGGATTTCGAACTGCACGGTGTAACGCGTTGCATGATCCGTTCCAAAGGATTCGTTAAGAGAAATTCGTGACCCGCACTTTGTGAGAATCATCGATATATTGCGCGCGATACCTGAGCGTATTGAAATCTCTAAATAAAGGATTCTTCTTGCGCGCGAGAGGGAAAGACGCTGGCTCTCAATGTTTCCATGAATATCCCGCAGGCTTCGCGTCCATTCGTGTTCCTCGATTATTCGACGTTTCAATCGCTTTAGAATCTTCATGCAACGCCGAGCCAACTCAGCGTTTCGTATTTTTATCGACGTGAAACCTTGCATCTAGATCATCCACGAAATCGGGCCTCGTCTTCGGCTTCCAGTCGATTTCGCTGACAACTTTAAAATCGCATCTCGTCGATATCTTCGACGATACCAGAAATTAAGGTATCACCTTTAGCTGCAAGGTTTAGTTGCGCGTGAGGCTCGCACTTGCCGTTCGCGGCGTTCGCACGAATCTTCGAGTTACGCGGTTAATACGGCGTAAAAGCACTCCGTGCCCGCGACTCGTTCTAATGGAAGTGACGAGTACCTTCGCGCCGCTGCGGAAAGACGCCTCTCAATTTTCTGGAAGAGCATGGAACAGGGTCGTGGCGGCGATCCAAGATTCGTACAAGACACTATCCAATGGTACATGTGCCACTAGTTAAGAGCAGTCCTGTTGACGTAACCGAAGTGCCCTGTCCTGGCTCGGTTCGTGCGAGCTTCCCTTGAAATCCCAACAACCGGCCCGGTCTCTCGGATCCCGGACACTTCAACGTTCGCGACGAAAGCGCAGCCGAAATCGAGACAGGTTGGATCTACCTTCGCGCCGGTCGTGCCGAATTAATACGACTAATCTCGTTAGACAGAGGAACTTTCTCCCATACAAAGCCAGGTGTAATTAATTTCAAGAAATACATCTTCGTTGCGAGAGACCGGGCTGGAACATTCGTTATCCTTCGCGCTCCCGGTACACTTTAAGCTCCCTCAGACGTAGAAATCGTAGCCACGTTTTGGAACAAGTTACACTTTGAAAACTTCGCGCGGTCTTCACGGTTGGTCGGCATATAGAGATGCGAGACCCGGCAGAATTATTCCCCGAACACGTTGTAATCGTGTTGAAAGTTCGCCTCTACAGGTGGTGAACAGAGGGCTATCCGTAGTTGGCAATACTTGTGCCAATATTTCGCGAGGGTTACGCCCCGACAGGTCGTGTAATTTAATTAACGGAACGATGCAATTTCGACGCAGGACAAATTCACCGAGTGCACCAAGTAGGGCAAAGCAACCCCGTGTCACCGACAGTTCGCCACTTCGACCGTCCGGCCAATTAGCTACGTGATCTGCATTCCCTGTCCCTGTCGGTGTCCCCCTTTGGGCCGAGGATGCTCGCAGACGTCGAGCGTCTCGTCTACATCCCGCGCCGTTGTCCCTCGAGCGCAATAATGAACTAACTACGGTCACTAAACAACAGGCTAATACAACAAGGACAACGGACATCGTCTACGCGGTGACGCGTCGCGACGATCTAACGTAGTTGTCACAGCGTCCCTCTCGCAATGCGCGTATAATTGCGTAGTTAGTACACGCACGGTTCATTGGCGACGCTGATTAATGTAGTCACGCTTGCGACAGTGGTAATCGACCTACTTGCTCCTGGTGAATATATTTAGTGGGGTATATAGAGGATTGTATAATAGTATCGGCAGGTGGATTAATTGCGAATGCGCCTGACCATTGTTAGCGATAAGTTTGGATACCTGGACATCGAGGACGTTATTTGGTAAAATGCGTGCCGAGTACTTTTACTTATTTCTCGCACCGTGAATATATTAGCGTCCTCTGAGGAATTCATTTTGCAGTATCATTCTATTCCAATTATTCGCAATTCGTTTGACAGTTCGGAAGTAAGTTAATCAAGTGAATCTGGAATTAATGTTTTGCGCGTCGTCTGCGATGAAACTCAGGTGTCGTCGTTCATTCCAGGCGCAGAGCAAAGGGGCCAGGAACGACTGCATTAAAAAAATACACTATCGCGTTACACCACGTAGTTATCAATTTTCAGCCGTGCAATGTTTTTAACGCGTCGCAGGTTGAGGTACAAACTAGTTGTCCGGTCTGCTTCTAGCCATAGCAAGTGTCTCCTAAAGTGAGACAAACACCTCGAATGGATTCGGCTACAACCGTGTCCGTGTTAACTCGCCTTCCACGAGGTTCACGGCGTTGTCATCGTCCCTTGTTACTTCGCAACTTTTCCCTCAACTCCGTCAATTTCCCCCCGCTGCAGCGCCGTAGAAACTTCTCCCTGCAATCTTCTCGGCCCGCGTATTTTCTTTCCTTTCACCCCCTTTTTCCTTCGACCCCACTTTTCACCGTTATCTCGTCAGTTTTCTTCTCCACGTTGTCTCCTCGTCAAGTTCGTTTTCTCGTCATTTAATTTACCACGGACAATTTTTACGAATAATTCTCTAGCTCGTCCGATACATGCTCGAGCCTGCTTGCATATTCTATTTCATCCCTCCAAAGCCAGGCTTCCACTTGAACGCAATCGCCGCATCAATTCAACAATTACAATTGTAATTGAATGCGTGTTCGCAATTGAATATTATCCGTCAAACCATTTAGTAAGTAGCATCGGGCAGAACACACGCATAACACATAATTCATCAATAATGAATATTGATACCATTAGCGTTAAACGAAATTCTCGTTAAACGAAAATTCATCTCGAAAGGCCAATCGTTTATTTCACAATCGATTAGGCAAAGAACAATTTTGAAAGTCCTCGCAAACCCTCACGCTGGCCCGGTTACTTCCACTTTCCCCTGTGGACTTCTGATTCCCGAATTCAACGGAAAATTGGCGCCGTGCCAATCGGCAACACACGGTTCGAGCAACACGCGAGTTATCGTCCCGAAATGACACACGACCGTGGGTTACTACGTAGCTCACGGATCGAAAGATCACCGACCCACGATAGCTCGAGATACTGGCCAGCCTCTCCTGTTTCGCCTCCCCTTCCGAGGGTTGGTCAGAGATGAAAAATAGGACAGCGACTTCCGGACCGTAGGAATTACGGTCGAAGATAGGAAAATATGTAACAGGATTGCCATTATTCTTCCGAATTTTGATATATCAATACTGCCATATACACACACACACATGTATGTTCGAAGATGAAAAATAGACATCCCCCGATAGAAAGAAGAAGGCTAGTCAGCGTGCTTCAAGGAAAACTACGGGGACATAATTCGCCAAGAATCGACCGAGGGAACTTTCGCCTATCAATTCGAGTTCCCAGCGTGAAGCGCAAGTAGGGAGGAGAAGAGGTCGACGAGAAGAATCACGAGCAAAGGCACTTTGTTCACGGCACACTCGTAAGACAAGCCCGATAAAACGAAATTGTCCTGGGGATAGGCGACACTATCGTTGGCAACGTGTTCGAAAAAATCGCTCCATTAACCCGCCGTCCATGAGATCCTTGATCCCTCCACCGTCTACAAACTCTTCCCCTCGAGCCTTTGATATTCACGAAGTGGTTGTATTATTTCCAGTTTCGTTGGTGGTACCGGCGCTTATGATCCACCGCCAGTGGAAACGCCAGTGACGTTGATCAACGATTTCTCGGACCGACGTTCGTACTCGGTCAAGGGGAAGCGTATCGCGAACGAGTCCGGCAAGATGTTAAGTCTTGAGGGTGTTTCAGATGCTCAGAATAATTCAATGGACAACAATCGGTTCGGGTTGCGCCGAGGATTAATATTGTTCTCTGTTTAATTATCAATTTTATTCTCGCAAGTGTATTAGGCTCGGGATACTAGAGGGAAGTACAGAAATGATAATAATAACAGCCATTAGGCATTTAATTAGGCATTATGGCATTTAATGCACGTCAAGGATGAAGTGTTGAACGTTGAAGTGACCGGGCTATCGCTGCTGCTGTAGAGCTTAATGAGGAAAAGTAGATCATGGACGTGCTCGTTACGATTACCCGGTTTGGATGCTTAAGGTGATTTATATTTCATAGAGGGAAGATAGTAATCATTTAACGAGTGTCAAAGAATAATTGATGCTAGAATGCGATGCTGTGAGCTTTGTGACAAGCTACCTACATTATTTAACCCAAGGTTAATAACAAATTGTTTGATGATTACATTGAAGATTGTCCGGTCTACTGCTAATGCTTCAGACACACAAACGAAAGTTTGAAAACCGAGTTTCGCGGAGTGCTCTATTTGCACGAGTCGAGACACTTGGGTGGACGCCACACAGATGTACTCAAGAAGCCCTTTAATTCAAATTCGCGGCGAACGATTAAAGAATACCATGCCTGAATTCTTCCGTTGATCTCCCATTCCAGCAGCCCAGAATTCATTGATTCACCAGACGTACCAACCCTCTTTACCAGCACCGTAGTTCTACGGATTTAATCAGGATTCCCGGAGTGACGAGACAGACGAGACATACGAGAAGCTGGAAATTAGTTTACACCGTTCGGAAGTGCACTTGGCCGAGTGGAAGACGCAGCCAGGTAAGAACACCCGGAACTGTCTCTTAATATTCGTCTAGAAGAATGTAGTTCCTCTGCAGATCTAGAAGTACTGGAAGTACAGGCGCAAGAAATTCGTTTTCTTCCAAAAGACACTTGACGTTCTTCGATTCACACCTTGACAAAGAACGGCAACGATGGTACTTGACACCTGTCCGACTTCCAAAAGACAAAGATGTCTCCATACGTCAAGAATTATATATTCACTTCGTAATTTCTGCCCTCCGTATGCCAAGTAAAGAATTTGATCTCACCTAGAAGAAGAAGAAAAACAACCAAAAACGATTCACGTTCAATTAAATTGGTTAAACCCGTTCTCGACATTTTCTCAGCTCTTCATAATTTCGTACGTCCATGTGTTTACACAAGATGCAGGGACCGCGTTGCGCTTCGGGCGGACCATTGTTTCGACGTGGCGTACAAAGGTGTGCGCGCGAGGAGGAAATAGACGGGAAAAGAAGAAAGGGAGGCTGCTGCACATTACGATGATGAAAGGGATTCTCGCGACCCGAGTCGAAACGGATCCTCTCGCGTGCCATCATCGGAAAGGGAGTCAAGAGACGGCACGGATTAAACCTTACTTCAGCGTCGCGCTTAATATCTGCCTCTGGTTCGGATACTGGTTCCGTTAGTCAAGAATAAAAGGAAATTCGCGAAACCCAACTATGAGACGGACAGATCGGGACACGGCACCAGGGTTCGCGAGGACACGGGTGCAATAACGCTGCGTTTGATGAATAGAAATTCGTCAGGACGTTTTGGCGGAAGAGAACGGATAATGGTCGTCCTGATTTATTAACCAGAGACAGATTTTCCCAAATTTATTTTGGCGAAAAATAATTATGGGAGGTTAGTAGCATTTCGAAAACGTGAAATGTAAATCATTACGTATAGATAATATGTAAGTTGAAAACTGCGAGTGCTGTACTTAAAATATTAATTTTCGTAATTTTACATCATGCCCATGAGTTGCCACGTTTATATAAAAACAATTTTTAATTGGAGAATTTGCATTTGAAACTTGATGCAGGATCGATTGAATTGTACAGTAGAATGTATGGGTATCGGGATAAGACATTGCTCGATATTCTATTCGGAAATCGTCAAATACTCGAAAACTTCATAACGGTTCGTGACACGTTCTCTGGCAATGGGTACCTCTATATCCCACGGGATTCGTCTTATCGATTTTGCCGAATCTAATGAAATTTGCGACCGAGCAGAAACTGCCGCTTCTACGTGGCCGCATTGATCAATTGAATCCCTTTTCCGCAGCCCGAAAGGTATAAAACAACGAGCAGATAGCGATAATGAAATCTGTCCGTACTTCTAAATGTACGATCTCCTATGTGCCTATCGATTTTACGCGAACGAGTTTAGCAGGCAATTTGAACATTCCTGATTTCCATAGAACCTGATAAGTAATAGAACATTATTTAGTAGCTGTTGGTAAAATTGTGAAATAAAGGATCGAAGAAAATGAGAAAGAACGGATAAATCGAAAATCGTATTTACACATACTCTTGTCTATAAAAATTGTTTCCTCCTTCAGGTGTGCTTGCTAACTCCAGGCACAACCAGTACACAGTAATCGTTTACAGTAATATTCCTCTCACAGGCGGATCGATAAATTCGATCGTCTCGTTCGGCTATTCCCTCCAGCGCTGTTTATCAAGAGGCAAACGAGGCGGTCATCGATTCTGTCAAATGAATCGTCGTCACGTTACTAGCTGCGTTGGGTTAATTTCAGACAGCAACCGTGTCTGCGGCGATACGATTCGTCTGATTGTGCAACGAGTCCAGACCTCGATTCACTTCGCCACGCAACAAGAGCTCTTTCGCGTAATATCGAGGCCGTCTTCACAAAGGACGAGCGATCAGTGAATGGATACAACTCTCTCCTATTGAAGGAGCGAGTTTCGCCTCGCGCGAACGACACCCTTATGCGTCGCTTCTGCGCAACCTAAAGCGGCTCAGCCCCTTTGGCTTTCAAATACCTGTTTCCTTTGTTGATGCCGAGGTCTAGTGATCTTTAAGCCACTTGCTAATGAAAATGGAATAACGAAAGCTTGGTTTTAGAATCGTTATCCGAGAGAAATAGCTTTCTCTAGTTTCCCTAAAGGGGAAACTCCTTTGAAGTAATAAAGATCGATGCTATCTTCGTGCGATCTTTAACACGATAGGGCTTTTTCTTCGAGCTGGGGCACTGGGGAGGTTAGTCTGGCTCGTAAAGAGATTGTAAATTAAAGATCTCTCTTAAGAGGGTCGTTCGTCAGAGTGGTTTCTTAAATGAAGCCAAGGTCAGCTTTTACGATTTCTTTTAGATACCCCCGCGAACCTAGAGGGGAATTTACTTTACGTTCGCGTTCCCTTGGAAATTGGTGGGATACCTAACGAGTTTTACGCGGAATTTTGAGTGCTGCATAATGTATGAAGTCGGAGGGTGAGTTTAAGAAGATATTGAGAGAAATGGACCACTTGTATTCCTCTCGTAAACTTTGTAACGAAGTTCCTTTAATTAATTATGACTAAAATTTTTTCTTTGCATAAACGTTTTATCGAGTATCCATCGTTTCAGATGTCCTTCGTTTGATTAATTACTTTCTAAAGTTTCTAATAAAACAAATATCATTTCTGTGAAATTATTTTCTGTACACAGAATGAAGTTCTAAGACTGTCCGTATCCCTAACAAATTTCTCCGTGCTGTTCCTGAAACACTCAGTGACCGGAATCCTTGCTTACCGACGTACTTCCGCTGCCACAGGTGTGCTGTCGCCACAGAGCACTGGCTAAATAGTGGCACCGGTCGCTTCAACACCTCGGGCTTCCCCGCCACCAGTTCTCGTCGTATTTCTTATTTAGTCGCAGTCGGAAATAATGCTAGAATTCCTGTTGCTGGCCTAGGGAGATGCTTACATGCTCTGATTAAAAAAAGGAAGCGCATTCAAGTATCAGTTTCGAATTTCCAGTACCACAGTTTGCTTGGACGCCGTGTGCACTGTGCGCAAACGGGATTAATCGAGGCGCGATAAAACGGAAAACAATAATGACGAATAAAATTGCACACGGAAGTCCCACAGGAAATTGAACGTTCCACGATTGATTCGTTTTGTACCGTACGTAGTTGTCGAAGCATACGAGGCAAACGAGCAGCAGAGGCAACGTTTGTGCTGCAGGCCCTACTGATCCGACCGCAGTTCCGACGCATTATTCGTGAAATGTAGACGCGCCGCCATAAGCGCGCATTTATTATGGACCATTATCCAGAATATTATTCGCATCGATAGTACCATCGTATAAAGAGCGAATGTAACGATTGTCACGACCATTGGAATGATTCAATCGTTCCTGGCACACCGACGAAACTGAAAAGTTTTCGAATTCTAAAACTGCTGGTGCTTTTCTTCTCCCGAAAGTTGTTAGCATCAAACGCCATTAAATACGTTTATAATTAATGTCGCAATAAATTGCTGTAGAAATGTAAAAAAGAGGAGCGCATTTGGGTGGCGGTGTACCACGTTTGCTTGTCCCGAATCATTCGTCAGCATTCCAAGTTCCACGATTAATCATTCACGCGACTTTTCAACCCCATCCAAAAGTTGCCCGATTTTTCCACGTCCGCGGTAACGCACGAAATAAATGACCAGAAGCAAAAGGTTAATAAACAGAGCCATAATCCCATACTCCGTTTCCCAGAAAGCGAGCAAAAAAGGCTGGACAGAAGAAGATAGACCAGTGGCACCTAACGAGAATTGAACCGCGTGGAACCTATGTGTTTCTATGAATGTCTTCCGCCGAGGAGTAAATAGCGTAACGGTGTGACGGGAGAGGCAGGAACAGGCGATTTTTCCGGACAAGCGAATCAGCGCAGCAAAAAGCCAGCACGACAACGAAAACATATGTTCGCGGTGGCTACAAGACGTGCCGAGAGCACGATAGAAAACACGTGGTCGCCGGCCACTGCAATACATCAGTCCTTCGGACAAAAATAATTACGGAGCAGTAAGAAACAGCTGCACGGTTCACCTACCGGCAAGCCTGAGCTCTCACAGATTCCCTAGGAGAGCTGTGACGGAAGAAGACTCTGTCCGAGTGCACGATACATTAAACGTTCGCGACGATATTGCCGTCGATCGAGCTGTTCATTTAATCGTCAGGATGATCGAGGGGATCGCAGAGAACTTGACGAACGAAGAACGGTCGATCGAATGCCACGAAGAATATTCAGTTACTAGTCACAATTACACCGACGACTATTATTACGCCTCGTCGAAGGGATAATTCTAATGGAATAACCAGTTGATAAAGTGTAATCCCATTTCCGATTCATCCTTTCTTCTTTCCCTCTGCAACAGTGCTTTGAAAGTGAACCCTCAGTCGAAACGATGTTAAACAGAACCGAATCGCCGAGCCTCCCATTGCACACGCACCGGCGACTCTAATTCAAATGTCGGCGTGGAACACAGGGGTGAAACCGGATTCGACCAAAAATTTCGCGGTGAACCATGGGCAAGATTTGGTCAGCCAAATTAAGGGACGCGTCGGTGTGCATTAACGGGCAGGAGCACGCTAATTGCATGCCCGGAAGAATGAAGGAATGTGTCTGTTCCCTCTCGTCGGACAGGAAGACGCGAGTTCCGTCGCGACGGTTCTGCGAATCGATCGCGGCATGCGTTCCACGTGCGATTCGACTGCAATCCACGATGCTAACGAGATGAGAAGCACAGAGAAGGAAAAGAGCGATGCGACAACGTCGAGGAAACAACGCCTGTTGTTCGGCTAATCGATTATGCTCGTTCGTTCATTGTACGCTTTCACTGGTTGCGTCACGATATCGGGACTGGAAACGAGGAAAGCGTGGGACCTGGCATTAATACGTAATACGAGCAGTATTACGGGGCCGGTCATTCGGTTTGGTCGGCTGGAAAGCACTGTCTTTAGGTAGACCCCACGTTACCTCACGTCACGCGTTCCTGATCGCGTTAAGCGAACGCCATTTAATCGGCCGCGTGTTCCTTGGTAATTTGCGGCCGTGGAATACAGTCTTTATTAGATAGGAAAGAGTTGCCCGCGGTTGAAAGTGTAGGATATTGTCAATGATTGTTGGAGGGGAAGAATTTCTTTCTTCGCGGTGAGAATGGTATTTAACCATTTCGATTTCTATTTAATGAACGGTGTCTGGGGAATGCTTCTTTATTTTACTTGCGGGAGACAGTTCCGAGAGTAACTTTAATATTGCCGGGGACTTTGGAATGGAAATTTTTTCCGAGCTCTAGCATATTTCTTGATGAATTAATTTTTCTTTTTTTATAAAATATTGTACATCACAAACGAAATATTAGATAATAGTAATTGTACAATATTGTAGGGCAAAGTAAGATGCATGAAGCATCGATTCTTCGAATATTTCTTTCTATCGATTCTGAGCTCATCACACCCTTGTGCACCGGCACATTCATTCCTCTCCGTTTCTTCGTTTCTTAATATGGGTAAGAAAACCGAACGGGCCGAATAAGCGACACATAAATGCATCCATAAATCCGCGATGGAGTAGTATAGGTCGTATACGTCTTAATCCAGCTCGGATTATAACACCGTGGCCATTAAATTTTCAACTGCGTTGTACAGTAATCGGCTCAAATCGGGCTAACGAGGATCGTGATTTACGCGTCGAGCTTAGTTTGTAGTTTTCATCTCCTCGAGCGAACCGGGCGCGTTCATCTCGCGTATCGCCGCGCATTATCGCGCTGTTCGTTCCAGGCCAACTTCACGGCCGTGATAACTGCATTTGTCACCGGGCCGTACTGGAACTACCGTTCTACGATCAGTGAATAATTTAAGAGAGAGCCTGGCGCTTGGTAGCGCGGCAATTAATCATTTCTTTCTGTCGTGCAAAAATTTTCAAACCGATATGCTTGGCGGAGAAATTCTCTAAATAAATTGAAGGCGACGCGAGTTACTAAAACGCGGCGCAGGTGAAATACGTACGCAAGTACTCGTTGGTCAACCAAGGTAACGCTCAGCGAACACACCCTGACGTTTAATTAATTTCCAGAAGGCAGCTGCGTCGACGGTTAACGATACAAAGACGGGGCATGAACCGTGGGCCTGTGCTAATTGACCCTAAGCAAACCCATCACCCTACATCAATCATTCTTTGATGAATTTTCTGCCAGCCTCCAAGGTTTCCGCGACAGCCAATTAACGCGCCAAATTAAGTACAACGAACCTATGTTTCTATGGCTTGACGGTGGTCGTCGAGGGCTGTATAAATTTTGACGAATATGTCGACGAACGATGTTTCCACGATGCGTTGGCCAAATTTTCGCGCGTCCCGGGATTCTGGTAGTTTTCAAGTCGACTCTGGCGACCGCGTTACACGCCGTTAGATAAGGTCATGCGTTTTAATTACGGTCTGAATTACAATGGCGAAGTGGAGTCCACTCGTGTGTCGCCCGTCGCGGTCCCCTGCCCCGCGTTATGCATTATTTACATAATCCACGCATGTGGTGGAAGGAAAAAAGTTCCAGCCGGCGCAGAGTCACTGCAGTCTTGTATTTAATGCAACAAGGTGACTCTCTGTTATTCTTCTGATCGCAGTTGTTTGTTGCGCGCATGAAGTTGAAAATGTGCTCGACGCGAAACCGCTGTCTGATACAAGATAATATTTTCGGCAGACTGGATTGACTTTTCGTCATAATTAGATCCATGCACCTCGTGTGTACATACTTTAGAATGCACATATTCGCGATAATACACAGTAAACGAAGCACGGCACAACATTTTCGCCGTCAATAATATTCGCGACGGTGTTTTATTTTTAAATAAAATTCCAAAGTATACCTATCGATCGACCAAGTAGTAATTCCAACAATAAACGTTACCCCGTATTATTCCGAACCCCCTCACATCTCCAATGCAGAAGACATTCGTGCAACGAAATACTCAAAACTTCGAGCAATAAACCTACCGGCCAAATGTTCAAGGAACTATGCGAGGCGACTAACGAAATATCCCGTGCGCCGCGTCTGACCCACGCCGACCGTTACTACTTGAATCTTCTTGGAGCGGTTTCAGGCCACACGGTGTACCCAGTCGTCACTGTCGACTAACACCATAGTTCGCTGTATGCAAATGAAATATCTGGCACACTTGCTCAAGTCCCATTAACGCCCGTCTACAATAGCCGGCGGTGAATGAAAATCCCCTTAACGGGCGCGCCTTAAACATCGTTGCCGCCTTTCAGAACGCTTTAATGGCCTGACGGTATAGCCGCGAGGATTAATCAAGATTGATTTGAGGGAGCAACCGGCAGTGGATATAACTCGAATATTCCCCAACGACATGGAACATCGCTCCAGGAGACGATTCCCCAAGGGAACGTTCTGCAGTTTCGTGATCCAGCCTCAAGGGATGATTGACTTTCGGTGAAATTCCGGGTACGGCGACAGGTGTATCCAAATATGGATGTTTGAAGTGTTCGCGTAAATCAGGCAAATTGAAACGGAGTTGAATTAAACACGGGGGCACAGTGAACCAGAAATTAAAAGGGAATTTCATTTGGAGTGAACTGTTGTGTTAAATTGGGAACTGCATGGATGGAAGTGTCGTCGATCGGGCTGTCGATCTGCGACAATTTCTCGCGGGATCGTTGAAACGTTAATACAGTAGCGTTGTCCGTGAGACTGGGATTTCCATGAGCCGATTTGCGTTATCTATCCTCGAAGACTCCTCCCCGGAATATCGGCTGATGGTCAAACCATTGATTGACCCCGATCCACCGGTAATTGTCGGCTTTCCCCCGATATTTAATGGAATGATCCACAAGTTTCAGCGGAGAGTGTGAAATAATTGCTTCCAGGTCTCCTATTTTTCCTTACAATTAAGCGACATCATTAACGCGTCTGAATACTAAGCACAGCAACTGTGCCGACGTATCTCGTCGAAATAGAGAAAGAAAATAATAATAATAATAATAATAGTAATAAAATAAATGTTCTCCTGATAGCATTAAAAATACCTGAAATAGTAACGAAACAGCCGTTCATTTATTTTCTCAGCGATTTTTTCCCAAAAATAAGCTGAATTGCTGAACAACAGCGAGGGGGGTATTTAAATGGAATTATTAACGAGAATAATGACGAGGAACAGCGACCAGATATTTTTCACGCAATATTACAATGTAAACATGGCCACGATCGATCCCCATTGCGCGGCGTATAATTTAATTCAGCCAGTTTGCAGAGATCCTCCGGCGCGGCCTACGCCGGCCTTTGCCAGATTAAATCGAAAGCTCGAGGATCTCCGCGAGAATCGTTGGCAAATAATTTCTCTTTCGCGACGCGCAAGCCAGACCGTAGAGATTACCAGCAAGTTTAATCAAACCGATTGTAAATCCCGCGAGACTGCTGAATCGGTTCTGCGAAAATTCATTTACGCGCCTTAACACACCTTCGTCTAGCGCCACTAAATTGTTAATTAAACGAGGCTGACCCTGCTTTATCATGCATACAGTTTGCATTTAATGTCTTGTCGGCCATTCGGTTCGCAAGCCACTCCCTTGTTGCCACTATCAATTGTCTGTTAATTACTCCAAGCTTCCATGTCTTTACTATAAACTACTGAAACTAAATGGACTTTCTATGTACCTACTGTATAAACGGATACCCGCTTATACTCATTATTATAATTATTTTATATTTCAATCCAAATTGTCCAAGAAAATTTCACGAGTTAGATGAAAAAAAAAAAGACACCTCAACATTATTTCAGCAGAAACTTTTTCTATATTCGATAAGATGTCAGTCACATAGTTTCAGGTTCGCCCGAGAGTAGCAATTACCGGGTAAATGAGTCGAGTAATTATTCGATCGACAGAGGGATAGTCGAAGCGATTGAACGTTCGCTGATAATTAATTCCTTGCGTTGAACACCCAGCAACCGAATGCATACTAGGCCCCAGCGTCGCAGCCAGAAAGTGGAGGATCTCTCTATTACGAAAGGACAGGTAGACAGGCCACTTTTTTGTCACGAGCGCTTCCCTCTTGCAACCCTTTCATCCAGCCGACGCTCGGCCATGGAACTCTGCCAAATGTAAGAATCTGTGCCCCCTTTCGTCGTGCACGAGAGACAGAATAGCCTTTGTAACGTTCCCGGGAATATTCAGCGCCACCCTTTGACTCATTTTCCCCGCTCGTTGTACTACGTGTTACTGCAGCGAAGAAATAATTCGTTTCGTCTCGTTTAGAAGGGGCGTCGAAGCTTTGAGCAAGGATTATTGGAAAAGTGATTGCGCCCGACACTCGTTCGGGATTACCTTTTATTCCCGCTGATAATTATTATCATGATTGTTGTCGCTACTCCGTTCGGTCGATTTTTTTTTTTCCTCATTTGCGACGATCGCGCTGTTTAATCACGCGAGAGAATTATTTCATTCACTCGGCACGCGTGCGGCGCTCGTTCTTCATTAAAATTCGACGCTCGTGCAATTTTCTGGTCGACGAAGGTGCGAGATTATTTTCGCGTGCACGGAACGATTACGTTCCTCTGGCGTCACGAACGAACCGGATTAATAAACGGCGGATTAATGAAGCATTCGTCGTTCTTCTCATGGGCGAAAATCTCTCGTGCGTTCGAACTCGCACGTACGCCGCTGTACCGATCGATGATTGCATCCATTTTCATTGACACGGCGGTGGAAAAGTTTGGGAAATATTATATGTACACGCGCTTGGCCGCGAGGTAAATTTAAATTCGAATAGAACCGCGGAAAGTTGATTTCTCGAAAAGCACACCGGGTTTACCTCGGCTGGAATAGAGAGGTGAAGCTCGCCGAGAAAACTTGCACACGACTGATAAGACGGTGCCCGTCAAATGACGCGACTTCGCCGCAGCGAGAATTCGCGCGGCATTAAAATCCTGCGGTCCCGACGAAATTTGGCGAGCGCTGCGGAATGAAGCGAAATTCGCTTGTTATTGGTAAATAGGTGGGTGTATTTAGAATTATGTGAGAGAGGTAGGACATTGGTGAAACTGGTCGAGATGTCCTCGAAAGCGGGACCACGGAAGTCCATTAGCTGGCAGCCATCCTCCAGGAATAAAATCGTCCGAATTGTAGACATAAGTTTCCTCTTCCACGCTTTCTTCCCTCGCGCGGGACCAGCTGATGGAACAGCCGGCGTGTCGTTGAAAAACGAAACGCAAAGGAGACGAAACTTATGCAAATTTTCAATTTCATTCGTACGTAATGTTTTCGTCAGCCTTCCGGCGTGGATTAGACCATCCCCTTTCATCCCGGTCGTTTTTTTCCCTCTTTTTCAAATGCAAATTAGTCGACGGGGATAATTTACGAACCTCATTCGACGAGGTTCGACCGTATTTTGCTGGCACGGTCCTGTGTTTTCTTTATCACTGGATTGGATTTAATTGTGCAACGCATTGAATATTAATATTCGTCTGTGAAAAAGTATTTATACATCGCGAAGGTGTCTGTCAGTCGAATGCAGATATTTCAACAGGGATTTTCATGAAAAATTGTTGAAATGTGTGATGCTTTCTTTCGTAACTACTGCAGCTTGGAAACTACCAAGCATTCCAGATACGGCGCCATTAAGATTAAAACATGCCATGCACTCTACTGCACATTGCAAGAAAAACAAAAAAAAATAGAATTGCATAGAACCGTGAAAATGCAAGAAACGGCTTCCACTTCATACACCCGCCGTAAACAAAAAGCTTCCAGACGCGTAGTCATCTAAAATCATCCTGTTTCTCGTGTAACTGGAATCGATGAGTATATAACTTCGAAACGTTAAAAGCATTTTGCAAGACGATTCACATTTTTCCACGTCCAATCCTCTCGTACTAAAGGATTATTCACGTTTCCGTTCTCCCTGTAACATCGGGTACCGAAGTGTGTACAAATCACCAGACTCGTCGCGTGTTTCACAGGGAAATCGAGCTCGTCGATGCATCGAAGGCTTTCGATTTTTCGGAGTGTGCAATTTTTGTCTAGAGTCTAGGACGATCGCGAGCGAGCAACGATCTGTGAACGATGAAACTGTTTCACGGTTCGACAGGAGGTCGCACGGAAATCACCTGGGCGAAACGGGGGGGTCGCCTAACAAGAGGGACAAGGTGTGAATTATGAATTCACCGGTGTGCAGCTTCGTTCGGATGGAGGTGCCATCAATGTGCTCGTTCATTATCGGTTCCTCGTCAAATTTTGCGCCACTTAGATATTCTTTCGGTCGTTTATATTACACGATTTCTGCAGAACCATAGGAGCACGAAAAAAGAACTCATTCTATTGCGGAGTTGAAAGTATTATATTTCCCATCGGGGATTGCAGATTTAAAATTTGAATAGGCACCGAATAAATTCCGAATAGAAACAGAAATCGAATGGCTATCCGTCCGTTCCAACCATCACAGTAAATCCGCTTGGCATCGGGGAAAATCTTTTATTTCGGCTACACTGCTCGGGCGGGGAGACACTGGCGTATTGTAGTGACCGCCTGGTCGAAAATATGGTATATTTATTGCCCCAACAAATACGACGTCGTTTGCCATTCACGACGATCGCGATGCGCTCGTAAACGTAAATATCCTTTAATGCGAGCAATTGCACAATTCCGCGGGCCACGCTGGCAGCTTCCACTTTTAAAATGTCACTGCATTAACCGGGTCAAGCAGCGTAAAACAATCCTCGTTGTACGGTAGTTTCACAATAACGTCGCCTTTTATCCGTATTATCGTTCGATCTTACGCCCACCCTCAATATTATTCTCCACGATTCTCATTTGATATTCAGTGTCACGTTGAAGCTCTAAACGTATCCAATATATCCTAACACAGTGTGACAATTAATTTCATCGAATCACTACAAAAAATATCCACGCTTAGTGAAACTTAGAGGGGAAACAATTTGCAGTAAACAGTAATAAGAAAAGGAATGAAAGAAGGGTGTAATGGACTTTTCAACCCCACCCCCCCAAATTCTAACACGTTTGTTACGGAGTCTGGTGAAACACGAAAGTCTTGGAAGTTGGTCGATAATTTGAACCATCGCCTCTCTCCAAAATCGAGGGTGTAAATTTAATAAATCCTCTCCTTTATCTAAATGACCGTGATCCTGCGCGATATCATCGCGAGCACAGCGATAGTACGACGCGACGTTTTAGGGCTTGAAGGGTGGGCAGGACTAGTGGAGTACGACCTCTATCTCTATCGACGAGTTCGTAGTTTCAGGCGAGAATTCTTTCCACTGTAATCCGTTCAGGGAAGAATGCAACCCTACCTCCGCTATCCACGGACGATCGAACGTTCCAGATTCTACGGTGAATCGCGCGTGTTGAGACTTCTGTGTTAACTTCGTTCCTCGTAGAAAGAGATTGATTGGATTTCTTAGACGTATTAGACTGCGATCATTTGTGGACACAGGGTTCGTGGGACCGTGGCAAACGAAGCTGCTTGTCCAACCAATCTCCTGTTCTTCATTGAATTTGAGGAAATATTTGCGAATAAAAATTTCGCTTGCCAGCGACGCCGGACAATGTTGAAATATTCCCTCGCCGTCCGAGCTTCCGGTAAGAATGCAAAACAATTTCGATCAACTTTCGGACCACTTAGTCGACCTTTGAATACGCAGCATCGAGATTATTAAGACTCCTAAACAACAAAATTAACTCTTCCTCTATTCGTTAAAAAATAATTAAGTGTCGTAATCAAAGTGCCGATATTAAATGTTCGTGCCTCCTATCACTTGTCCTCGGTCTGCGAAAATATGCGGCTTAATTTTTCCGAATAGTCGCACGAAAGATTACCAGCCACCTAATTAAAAGGCTTCTCGCGGCGCAGGCTGGCAGGTAAGGAGTATATATTCAAGACACATTCAACGGCCCGGATCTTTCGCCGCCTTCATTAACGTCGGTCGTTTACTTTGGAGCACCGGAAAAAAGCGCCGTTTTGCACGCCCGATGAGAATTCTTGAAAAGTGGCTTGTTACGCGCATGTATCAGGTCGGAACAAAAGTTCTTCTCGTTCTTCACTTCAAATAATTCCATGCCTCGCGGAAACCGCGGAACCTTTTGCCGGCAGCGTAAAAGTTGGAGAAATTGGAAAACCGCTGGAAAAGTCCGAGGGTGAATTCCGGAAACTGGCGCAGCCCGTGGGCCAAGTGATTCTGCTTCGTGCCTTTCTGCGATGCCGAATAAAGTTCGCTATTGAAATTAAGCTCGAAAGTTCGTTTCAATGGAATTTCGTGACTGCAGGCCTGTGTAATAATACTATCGGCGTGACAATGGAGCACGACGAATATTCGAAAGCGATGGGAATATCTCGGGAAGAAATAACGAACGGTGTGAAGATAAATGTGCGATGTGGAAGGGAAGTAACGATAAACACGGTTGCAGAAACAAATCATTTATAAATCGCCGGCACTGGCACAGATGAATTTAAATCGATGAAATTAGTATCAAACAGTCGCTATTAACAAGCAAATTAATATAGCCAGGTGTATACAAGCAAACAGGGTAAAGTAATTACGAGTAAGTGAGATAGGGGAAGAATCTTTTTTCCATTCCTCTCTACTTTCGGTCACAATTCTATCTCAGAGAATTCCAAAACTGTTCGCCTCCCTTTTATATCTGCCAGATGCTCATTGAGAGGCTATCCGTTGCTTTTCGACCGACGAGATTCTCGTTCTGCGTAATTACTTTACGTGTCGCCGGAGACGCGTGCTACTTAAAAGTGGGAACAAGATTGAAGTAAAAGAAACCGAAGCGGGAGTGGTCCTCGTTGGGCGGACGAGAAGTTTTTGAAAACAAGCACGCCGGAGATAAGTTTCTTTCCATGGAGGAGAAGTTCACGAGAGAGCAGACTTTCCTCTGTTAATGAAAGACTTTGTGAATTTGACGGCTTCGCGGTACCCTCGACAAACTTTTTATATCGAATGAATATTTCAGTCCCGCACAGATATGTCATTCTCTGAATACCTTTCGAATTGGAATAGCGGCGCAAAGGGGGGGTCGAATATAAAATACCTGGATTCTCGTCGCCAGACATTTCTCTGTCTTGTGTCTTACGGGGAGAATTCTATTATCCTCTGGGATTTCTTCGAGCCGCTCTACGAAACGCTTAAAATACTGTTTTCTTTTACGACGCGCCGCTTTATTATTCCCTTAACCGCGAACTGAGGGCGTAAAATATTCAACGCCACGCTTTGCTCTTTTCCGTTCTCTCGCGGGACACGAAAGATTGCAAAGGGGGCCTGCTGACATCCGTGATACCGATGCTGCTCATCTGCGGGCAGATTCTGCCGCTTTGTTGTTTTACAGTAGGCGGTTTCCCGATCGTCGACATAATCTCTGCGAGGATGATTGTAAAAAAGAAGAGGAAATTGAAACCCCTAATGGTTTCGTAGAGAATAATAATTCGTTTTCCCCTGCTATTAATGTCCGCGTCGAGGAACGATTTTGATTGCGGAATAATAATATGATAATTTCAAACACTTTGCGCTCCGCCAGTCTATTTAAATACTGAATTATTCAGCAGTCGTGGCGTTGATTTCCGCTGAATTCGTCTACGAGGATCTATAAATTTGTTGTCGCAGCGATGATTCATTTTAATTAACAAACTTTCCTGACGGAGAAATGTGGTTGCTGCCTGATAGTAGATGTATGATACAAATGAATGCCGGAATAAATATATAGTTGCGATCAGACGTGAATAAAGAAGCGTAGAAATTTTTATTCGCATACGAAAGAATTCGCTACAAATACTGTATGGTGCCATTTAGATTTCGATCATATCTATGTTAAACTTAGAAATATAAAGCAATGTAACGCAGAAGGAAAGGAATCATCGATTGTTAGCCGTTTTCATTAGAAATATCTTCGAAAGTCCAATAATGCAAGTTCCTCCATTTAAATCGATACGGTGTTTCTAATTGGAAACTATCGGATGCAACTTCGATGAGGTATCGATTGCGAAACTTGCTTTAATTTTCAGCCGGAAAAGCTAGAATAAAAGGTGGGTAAAATTGGGCCCCGTCGATTCTCGAATACGTCAGGCATTTTCCAAACTCGATACGAAGTTGACGCAAAGTTAAGAACAGCCGAATCCAGGTTGCTTGGAAAATTCTACCGCAATTATCTGTGCCTGTCCCCCGTCGCGATGCAATTAAAATTCGATAAGCATTAATCCTTGATCGCGGCCGAAACGTCGGCCACAGAAACGAATTAACGGCTCGTTAACGAAGCGCCCCTTCGGCTGCAGTTGATCTTGTTATTTTGGAGTAACAATAACGAACGCAGCTTGCGTCGTTGCGGCGATAGTCGAAACGTTAATGCACGCCGTCGACGCACGATGTTTTCTTTAACTGTTGTTTGCATGGCCGCGGGTTACGTTCGCGAAACACAACTACGCCGACGACGTTGTTAATCCGAGGTCCCTCCTCCCATATAACTGGGACCACGATTGCCCCCAACAGATCTCCAAGAGTTATCAAACGAACGTAACCCGATTACAGGGAAACGGCGAAGACGCAATTAAGGGGTGTTGAAGATCCGGTAATTGCAACTTCTAATGGTCGAAGAATGGTCTCGTTCAGCAGATAAATCGGAAACCAATGCTGTATTAAGGTCTCGATAACTGTGAATTGCACAGGTCTACGAAATTATCGTTACGCCGCGGGGACACTGAAATCTCGCTACAGGTGCGCATCGGGAGGACAAACGAGCAGACGAAATAATAGATGCGCCTCGCGATTGCACGCTCGATTTGAAACGCAAACTGACGAAGTTGAAGACACAACAACACTCTGCACTCGCGAGCAAACCG
Organism: Nomada lathburiana; assembly: GCA_963667235.1. Classification (NCBI taxonomy): domain Eukaryota; kingdom Metazoa; phylum Arthropoda; class Insecta; order Hymenoptera; family Apidae; genus Nomada; species Nomada lathburiana. Next base: position 10,268,838 of record OY763905.1, on the reverse strand, counting down.
GTACAAAGGGAGAAGTTTGCGGCCGGTAACAACGTTTCGGGAACGCGGAGCGAAACGCTTATCGCGGGGAACGTTTACGCTGTTTCTTGCTGGCCGAACGAGCCGACACGAACTCTGCAATTGACTTCTAATCTCGCGTAATGATGTCGGCGCATCAGAGATACGAGGAATTCGAGACACGGTTGGGGAAACTTCTTGCGACGAACGCTGCGAGTTGTTCCGGAATGGCGGGAGATAACTCGATCGACGTAGTAAAATGTTTACTCGGTTTTGTTATTGCAGGAGGAAACCGAGGAGGGGATGCTAACTCGCGGCGAGGCAAAGGGTTAATCGTTCGGAACGTACGAGCAGCATTGAGTGAGACGGAAAGGAAAATGTAGATGCGACGCGCTATTCGGTAGAAACCTCGGATGATAATTTCGAATGGGCAGAAAATTGCCAGGAACGATTCAAAATAAAGTTCAATACTGCACGTGAATAATTGTTACAATGTTCTAGTCAATTTTAGGCGGCAAGTTTTGGGACGTTATAGACGCTCTAATATTCCAAGCGTTTGCGGCCACAATACACGCCACGAAATTCGACGCACCGAAAATTCTAAGAGCCACAATATTGCAAGCGCTGCGATATTTTAAGCGCCCGCCCTGTTACGGGCACCACGATATTTCAACCGGTGCAATATCACAGAGGCCACAATATAGCAAAGAGTGCGATAATTTGGAAGTCGCAATAAATGTTTACTAACGTGTACAAGAATCCCGGTAACAAATTTATCATTGGTGCAACATGTAGCAGCCACCAATTGTGCGTGCAAATTAATCCCCTCGCCACTTTGCGGCGTCTAGAATTTTGCCGGGCATGGTAGCAGAATTCCGCGTGGAACACAGAAATAGGACATTCCCTCGCAGGACCGTTCGAGCAAATAAAACACGGCGCAGGGTTCGACAGGCTGATCTCATCGCCGAAATGACTACATGTTCCACACCCCGCCCGACAATATCAGCCTGCTAACCCTGTCCCTTCCGATGGAAATCCCAGCGTTCGTTCTTTCAGACCGCATTGTCATTTGCATTCGAGAAATGGCAACGATCGTACGTGAACCAACTTATTTCCTTCCCAAGAGCAATCTGTAATTCTATTTCGATCGACGTTATTCGTATAGACCTGCTTTTCCTACAGCTCCGGACGATTCGGAACTTGATCGGAACGCTTCTGTTTCGGACGCCTCTAATTGCGACGCGAGCTACGTCAATTTCACGGAGAATAGATAAAGATGGTTTTGGCGAGAGTCGGGTGTTTCGTCGCCCTGCCGCGGAAAATAATTCACCCGGCGTCACCGGTTAATTCGAAAGAATAACCCAATTAAGGCGTCCCCACTGTAGAGATTGCCGGTTTAAGGGGACGCCGCTTGGTAAAATTTATTTGCCCCGATTTACACCAGCGCTGACCCCTTCGTACTTGCGCCTGTGGTGCAGCGCGCGTGAATCAGTTTCGTTTCGATCGCGCCTGAGATTTGCATTCCACGGTTAAACGAGGAAACTTGTACGACAACCCGGGTATTTACAGGGACGTTAACTTGCAACTGGGAGTGGAATTGCACGCCAATAAATCCCGTTTAATTACTGAACGCACTAAAAACGGGAATTTCGAACAGAAATGACCGGTTTCACTCGCGGAAGAGTATTATTTACGAGACGTCCGTGCGTTCGATTAAAACAAAAAGAAAAAAAAACAAATCCATTAACGCGCGGGCTACAATTAACGCGGTTCATGGAATATTCTATGAATTTTGTGGTCGCAAAAATGAGACAGAGTTAAATTTGGGAGAATCTTCCTCGAAGGATCTCGCATGTTTGGTGGAAGGATTAAGCTCGCTCGCATCTGGATAAGCACGCTAGCCGGGCTTCCCGCATCCGCGCTGATATTTTATCTCGACGACGCGACGTTTTCATCGTTTTTCCGTCTCTAATGGCCTGCGCCGTTCGATCAAGCAGACGTGCACGCACGTTCCCGCCCGTGTTTAGGGGATGAAAAAGGCCACGATCGATCAATAGACAATCTCAGGGTGTCGGGGCAAGGGATTTTTGATCGACGTGGGTTAGACTAATATTTGACGTCTCGCGCAAGCTTCCTATATCCATTTCTTTTTTTTCACCGGAAGGAAATTGACTTAGGACAGGCTTGCCCGATGCGAAATTAAAAGGGTCAATACTGGACGGATAACAATGTGAAAAATGTGCCAAGCAACAGTGAATCGAACGTCATGTTTCGAATAAGTTCCATCTTTCCGCAAGGGTTAATCACATCGCGAATATTCCAGCCCTGCTACAAGTTACCGCCGTTTGTCCACGAAAGAAATATCACCAACCCTGTATTACGCACGGTCCCCGGCAAATATTCCTTCCTCCCCCCGTAAACTTCATTGGGTCGCCTTTTATTCCGCCCACCCTCAAGAAGAATCGTTTGCATAAATTCAAATAAATTTAATTAACCACCGTTTCGCGCGTTATCGCGGAATGTAAATGGCGTAATCTACTTCGCAGTTTAAACTCGCGACTTCCTGGTTGGTCTCGTTCCGTTCGCCGGGAACATTCGTACAAGGCGCGGGAGAAATTCAGAAAGCGCGGAGGCGCAGGGCTTGATAATCCCGGTCCTTATTATCTCGACTAACGAACCAAGGCGACTCGAATAACGCCAATGTGGAGAAATTCTTCGCACACTGGCGCGATCAATTCAACAAATTTTCCAGTCACCAACCCTCTATATCCCATTCTCGCAGTCCTCCCTGCTTCCGTCGATATGAGAATTCTTCGACGAGTTCCGAGCGCCGTTCTTTCCGACGACTTTACACCGGTTATCCAGAGTTCGTCGGTGCCCGGTCGTTTGCGACGGACGACGCACGATACCGGCTTGTTATGCTCCAGACGACGACGCTATAGTTTAGATACCAATAGGGGTAGTTTCGGCGAGGGGGAAACTAAAAGAGGAACGCCTCGCGCAGACGTTCATTCCTATGAGTTAGATAAGAAATAGATCTCGCGCTTGAATTAATAATAACGAAATGAATTGCTTCGTGTTCTGTATTAATTATTACCAATCGATGTTAATGGAGCAGCTGAACACAATATTCTGTTAAATAGTCATTCATATCAGTCTTATAATTATGCACGATTTATTCAAACTGATATTTGTATGGATGGAATTATTATCATATGCTACAGTGGGAAAAGGATTTGTTTCTTTATTTTATCAAATCGTTTGATCGATATTTAAATAATTATTCGATTTATCGGTACACGAAATAACACTGGCGGGCAAATATTCTTCTTTTTTTTTTTGTACCATGACAAACGAAGGAACGAAATGCATCGATTGGTAAATAACACGGTTTAGGACGGCGTTAGAAATTTTCAATCGGGCCCCACTTAATCGATATTTATTGCCCGGCTCGTTATCTAACTCGCGCATGCCCCACCATAGAAATTTGTGTGTAAATATGCGAGGTAGACGGTGTACGATAAATCGCAACATTGTCTACATGTTACACGGTATAACACGCATTATTTGCGCACAGCAAATACACTGGACCACGGGAACGTATACGAATATTTTTCGTTCAAATAAATCGCCGTGACGGCTTTTATACGCGGGTTATACGAATCCTGTTTGTTGATAAACGGATATCCGCCCCCGTCCCGCGCGAAAGCTCGTTCCTTTTCCGTCTTTGTTTCTCTGAAATAACCGTCATGAAATTTACGGGCGTCCCCTTTGACAATTTCGCCAAGGATCATTCCTCCGCGTGCCCGCCAGCGTCACTCCGTTATATTTATGCGATACGGTTGCACAGAAACGCCGTGAACAGTAGTTTCTTCTTTTTCTTTCGTCGGAAAATTGCAAGAACGTTCTCTGCGTATCGATGAAATCCGCTCGCAAGACCATAACCATCGTCGTCCGCGGCTCCATTTCCGAACGACGACGCGCCGGGCTGAAAAACTATCCGGGGGCGAGCCAAATTACCCTGCAAATGAAAAAATTCCCCGTCCGTTCCCGGGACACTTCGATGCTCAATTAACGCGACACCCCACCCCGGGCGAAATATGCGCGTGGCTCCCGACGTACCGGACGATTTTAATATCCACCGGACGTAAATATTTAACCGGCATCTCAATAAAACAGACCGCGGTGGTAAGCCCGCGGGGAATCTTATGCGACTTCGCTGAGAACCTCTTAATCAATGAACAATTCTGTCCGGGGATATGCGGCCTACCGTCCCTCTGGAACAAACGTTCTACCATATTTCCAATTAACTTTACGCGAATGCGGCACGATGCCATCGTCGTTTCCGTGTCCCGATAAAGGCGGACACGTTTGTCGTTCGATTTTAATCGCCGACGAACTTTCGACGGCGCCTCGGGTCGTCGAATCGCCGGGCTCGCGGAAGAGAAAAGGTATTGAGAAAAGCAACAAAAAATAAAAGAAGCGAAAATACACAGGACGGTCGTTTGAAAAGCCGCCTCGACACGATCTCTCCGGCCGGCTATTCGCGGCTGTGTGCGCAATCTGGATCAAGGCCCGTGTCGATGCTTACCTACTAGGAATTCCGATATTGCAACTCAGCGTTTCGCGCGTTCACCCTGTTCACCCAGCCCTTCCCTCTCCCCCACCATCCGGCTTGGGTGAGGACATAGGTGTGCTCGTGCAACTAGCCAGGTGCATGTGTCCTCGATGCGTGTGACTGCCGTCGACGAAGGCGAGTGTGCGACTTGCAGCCAGCGAGCACACGTATAAGGAATATACACGAGGTAAGAGAAGTTTGACAAACTCTGCCGTGATCGAGCGAAGGAGGGACCCGCGGTGTTTGCATGAAAAGTATCAGCGTTCGATTAACAGATTCTGGGTTAAAAATTGAATTATTCATGCCGCGGGGGTTGGTGTCTTCGCAGATAGAGAGGGGTCGGCAACGGACGGGGTCTTGGGTCGACGAATATTGGGGAGATTTTTGGCGATAGCGTGAGGATTAAGCCGCGGACAATACTGGGGGAAGCGATGGAAATGTTTGTTATAGAAGATCGAAGAATATGTGTATATGTGTATATAAGTAAAATATATGAATAATTGAACAGCCTGAAAGTAATGGAAATTATTTTTTGACAATCGCTCTATCAATGAATTAATCGATTGCATTGCCCCACCTTAAAAATACCCCCGCAACTTGTACGACGATTAACGGCTGCGCGAAAGAAAGGATTTCGGGATTATTCTGCGACACGTATAAGCAAAACAAGAGCGGGGTAAAACGAGACGGGGTGAAAAAACGGGGAACCAATCAACCACCCCCTGCGACCCTTGCCTCGGTAAACAAAACTTCGAAACTGGGATTCGCGAATGGCACGTTCAATCGGAAGCAAACAAAATACATACGATCGATTGCGTTCCGCCGATCGTACCCCCGGAAAAAAAGCACGCTTCGGGGAAGAAATTGCCTCATCAGGTCGCCGTTCTCCCAACGAACGGAGAACGTTTCTCTCGCGATTTGTCTTTAAGGGAGGGAAACGGGAACGCTTGGCCGTCCTGAATGGCCCCCGGTACGCGTTCGCGAAACAACGAGGGCGTTTCCTCGACGACAACCTCTCGATATGGGCCGCGAGCGTCGGCAAGAAGCCTGCGAAGAAGCTTCCGTATTATCTTGGCAGCTCCCTCGACATTGTGGCTCAATGTTCGACGATAAAAACAGCCGGCACAAAGCGGCCAGCTTGACGTGCCTCGCGTCGGCAACGAAACGACGCGCATAAATTTCCACGGGTTGGCTGCACGGACGGCCGTGGTCCGTGCGATTGCAATTGCAATTACGGATACATCTGAGGAACGGAGTGACGCTCGAACCAGGGTATTCGCAGTCCCGTCGGATGAATTATCTCGTTGGCGAGCCGCGTTCTTTGGGGCCGCGAACGCCAGACCAGCGACGACGCATTGTCTCGAGCACTCGCGGAGAATGAAGTGGTTTCATGGAACTGCGAGTGGCTGTTTATCGCGTGCCAGTTTCCCTTCTGGTGTCACGTGGACTTGGTAAAAGTAAGAGGAATTTTTTTCCCCGATGGAAATGGTACAGGCTTTTTCTGTCTCGTTTCTTGGGCGATTTCTTGGATCGTTTTAATTTCTAGGCTGCACGGTCGCCGTTTGGAAATTGTCGAGCGAATAAGTCGTGGAATTTTTTTTATCGAAATGTATATACGCTGCACGCGCACCGATAGGGGTAGCTTGTACCAGGCGTGATCGTTTGACGATTGCGCCCGATAGCTTTCGTCTATCCGCGCGACGTTCATTTTCATTTCCATTTCGTTGGGAACGAAACGTTGGTATTCGACGATTGTCAAGAAACCAAGTTATCGTTGAGGTGCGCGGAACGCTCGAATCGCCGGCTGGAAGTGCCAGTGAAAGGTGTTATTACGAATAATTTCCTCCGCTTGGAAGGAACATGAAACGTGTTTCGCAGTCGAACGCATGCAACAAATTGATTTTATCTGACTGCAGAATGCCATCCAAGTCTTGCCGTGTAATAGATGCGTAATTAACTTCCATCGGGGTAATTGTTCCCTGTAAAATTAAGTCGCGTGTTTATGCTCTTGAAAAATGAAACGTAGATCGGACAATTAAAGGAGAGGCATTCGCGTAGTGTTCCGCGGTTATGTAAACTCGAGTGACCATTATCGCATCAGGAACTTTATTATGAAACCTATAAAAGTGCTCGCGAATACTACAGTTCGATGGGGTTCTCGGTAAAACAACAACAAAAATCAATAATTGTCGACAGAATAGACAAGAAATATAGTATAATGACAAACGCTTTGTCGAATCCTGCTTTCGATAAGAATACACAATTTTAAGTTGCACATAATTACCCGCCGTCTTGCTGGTGGACAAAATTTTCCGATCCACCAGAAGTACGAAATACCGTCAGAAAAACCTGGCTCCAGTCATTCGCCGGACAACGACACCGTTCTAGAGCTTCTAAGCATATTATAATGCCCCGTAGCCGGGCATGCACTCATAAATCTTTAATACTGTTAGCATCATAACGAACCACCACCTTCCAGACTTTATTGTAGGCTTATTTACGCGGAAGCTATATGCCGCTGAATAATCAGGAGGAAGGAAGAGTTCGGCGGGCTTATCAACGGCAATTACCCCTTCCGAAAGACTTTAACCCCCAGTGCCGAAAGGGGAATGACACGCATCCCTCGTTTCGTCGCGACGCCGACGCGTCGCTTAACGACATCGACCAGCGAAGCTAATGCACCTCACTCGACTTATTCGTACCTGTCGCGGGGTAATTAAAGTCGCGGAAGTGCTCGCCGGAAATTCACCAACTTATATTTGACGAACGTGCTCCGCGAGCATGGTCGGGGGTGAACCACCCTTTCGTTCTACGTGACGTCGTTCCAATGGCTATGTGACAAGACGACGCTTTTATGCGACGTCGCGTATTACACATCGCCAGTTGTCTAGTTAAAATACCTGTGCAAACGAAGGCCAGTCTCCGAATCGCATTTCCCGTGGAAAACGTTCGGTCTGAACGTCGGGCTAATTATGTTACTTCGGTGGTGATAATAAATACGCGCACGTGTTGAAGCATCGTCGACAAAACAATTCAATCTCGAGAATGTTTTTGGAGAGCAGATTTTTTTGTTTCCGTGGTACGGATATTTATCTTGGGTGTCTTTCGTGTTTGCACGTTGCCACGATAATTACGATTTCTCGCGTCTGGCCAGCGGCGAAAAGTGTCAAGGGTAGAGAAGAAAAAAACAGATGTGGAATAGCGCACGGTTCGAAAATTCTTTTTCGCAACGGTGTTTACGGTGAAAGACATTAGTTCCCCTGGAAAGGCAACATGGCCGGTAATTAAAGTTCCGAACGGGACGACTAATTAAAATTTTCATTACGCCCGATGAATCCGGCCTGATTACGTTACGCCAGGGGTGGACCCTTAATAGGTTGGTCACACTTCCTAATGGGTTCAAGTACCAAGAGCCTTTGGCTACCCGTTTATTTTATTACCGGTAGCTAATTTGCTACAAACTTTGTCGCAACCTTATCGATGACAACAGATCTATCAGGACTGTTCTAAACTTGACAAAGAAATATTTACTACTCCGACTGTGACGAGTTAATTTATTTCTCGTATTACTACAGTTTCGATTGTATAGATTGAATGCCTCGCAGAAAAAGAAAAAGACAAGGTACGACGAGGGTAATATAATCTACGAGAAAAAAAGCGAGCAAAAATCTGTAGCATCATTAACGAAGTATATCATAAAGAAAAATTTTCTATCGAACCTCGTTTGCCAAGTAGAATTCGTGAAATCAGCCCTGCAGCTTCGTGTACACCGTCTAGTAATGAATCGACGCGTCGTGAATTCACTAGTTTTTCGCTGAAGAATCGGATGTCTGAAGATATCGACAAGAATCAAGTAATACTGGGCTAAGTTACGCGTGCTGAATCGCGATGAGCTCTTCACACGACGAACGAACATTCTTTTTTTTTTTTTTTTGGCCGTTGAGAACGGCAACGTTCCTTCCTTGTCGAGATCCTGAATAAGATCTCCAACGTGGACGGTTAGAGGGGGAATAGAATTTCCGTAGCTAGGGGTGGAATGACAATGCGTCGAAAGATTGATGTTGCCTTCGCTGGAAGAACCTGTCTCCTCGAGATCCTGTATCAGCGACGAGCTGATTACTATAGTCGATTAAGGAAGGAGTCCTATTTATTTGGAGCACTTCATTCAGGCAAAAGTTATTAACTCGGTGCGACGATATGACGCAATTAATTCGATGATAATCAATAGGTTTCAATTAACAATGTCAACGTTGAAGCACTGCAAGCTTATTTGACTTTAGTTGCAATATAACAGATATTAAATTTGTCGTTCAAATACATCGGTTGCAAAACTTTTGTCCCGATCCCATTACGCTACTTTCATTTGCACACCTTTAATCACGACCTGGCCACTCGTCAACGACAGCAAGATTCAAATTGCGGCAAAGTATCCCCCGTAGCGGTTCGTCGCGTTGACATTCGAGCAATTACGTGGGCCAAAACTGTCTGCGCTGTGAGAGAAATCACGTTTTCAGGTGTTCGTCGAGGGAACTGTATACGGGATAGCAAAAAGCCAGGCCGACAAAGGTGTAGATGGTAACGGGTGAAAATTCGATTCCCAGTGGCCACTTTGCGGACTTTCCTTCTTACCTCACGAATGGATTTTATAGAATACGATCGCGCGGCGAACAGGTTGCAAGTTCGATTTCTTTAGCGTTCCGTTCTGGACGAATTTGTTTGCAAAAATGTGTGGCCAATTCTGATATAAAATTAAGAGTGAATACTGTACCATAGGTATTATATTACTTGTCACATCAAATGATACTTTTCATTAAAAATTCCAGCGCTGTCGAATTGAAATTCATATCAAATGAGCTAATCACAAAAATTGAACTAACGAAATTAACTTAGGCGCTGGTTAATTAGTCGCGGGGTAAATTTATTAGGGCGAATGCGGAATCTCGCGTGTTCTTTCGTTCTGGCGTAAAAATATTGCTCGTCGAAACGAGCGGAAAAGAATTTTCGCCCGCGTTAATTAGCCATAGAAGTAATTAAAACTCGGTTACTTCCGAACCGCCTGTCAAAGATTAACTCCGGCCCATTCAATAAATGTTCCACCCCGGAACTTGTCTCTATCTAGTCCCCTCACTTTCCGTTTTTCCTTTCCCCTCCCCGCACGGTTGGTGCTCGTTCGCCCTAACGAGGAAAAGCCAGCGTGAAAAAACCGCCGCGAGATAAATTTAATTACTCCCCCGAACATCCTTGTTCGCGTAACCGTGCGAAACACGTAGGCAATCGTAGAAAATTCGACCCAATTTCACGACCAATCTTCGAGCACGCGCATACAAATTGTACCGTGCTCGACAATTAGCAGCGTCGTGAATCCCGAAACCCGCAGTATCGATACGTTAATTAATAAGCCGCAATATCGACCTCTTCGCGCGAGTTCGCTCGCGACCCGAATGCCCGGAGTAATGTACATTCTTCCTCGAACGATTCGACTCACCGATTCTGATGACCGGTGGCAGCGACATGGCAGTGGTGACCAGGATGACAATAATGGCGTACAACAGTGCCATCGTGCCCGACGTGAACTCAGCTCGCACCTAACTATGACATCGTTCTTGCGTACTTCGTCGCGAGGTAGTGTGCGATACGGGCAGGCCAGAGAAACATAAATACCGCGTATGCACCGGTTCACGGACGCTTCGACAAGGAAGCGTACATCTTGAATGCCTTCCGGCGCACGTTGCTGCGTATCCTCAAATAATCCTCATTGTCCGCACCTGAAAACGCACAAAGCCAATGTTCAATTATCCAAAGAGCCTATGGCATAGGTGCATAGAGAATGTGGTTCGTTAATGATTCCAGACACAGAGGGGTAATTATCGTTTCACTGTGCACCGTCGTGTCTTTACGACGGTCGAACAGTTTTCCAATTTCGCGGTATTAAAGGACCACCGAAATCGGAATTTCGGCGAGGCGCAAAAACGCAGTCGGTCGGCCCCATTAAACCGATCATTAAGAAACACGAATGCGTCCCGTTGGGGATCGTTCAATGACAGGCGGGCTATTTACTTTTTTTTTCTGCGGCCGCGCGATCCGCTATTTTACAGCGGGACGCGCACCGCGGATTGCACAGACGGAGCGTGCATTCAGGCTGGTTGGATATCACGGTCTATCCGCTATAATTTCACGGACATCACGAGCGGACCTTCCGTTCATCTCATGCGTATGTGCAAGTTACAGGCGAGTCGTAATGGACGTCATCAGTTTAATGGAATGCCTTCGGCAACGCGTGGCGATGGGCATAAATCGCGTGGATATTTTCGAGCAGCGTTACACCGTTCGTGCACTCGTGCAGAGAGAAACATTCGTTCGGAGAATTCCGCTCGGCTCGATCGAGAAGGAACCGTCTTGTTTCATCGGGGCGGTATTTTCGTCGAAAACGACCGAACAACTTCTTCGGGGTAATTGAATTTTGCGGGAGTTCCCTCCCCGCAAGACGTTCTCATGATTCAGCCGATACGTCTTAGCGGAAGAAGGATTATCTAATTCGATCGGGGGTTCCAACTTATCGGGGACGGCGCTACTACCTTTGGCTAATTGAATCTTGGGCCATCCATGGGACTTAATTGTTTTATACCTGCCTGAAGGTAATGAAGTACCGTTGTATCTAATCGAATGATTCCCCTGTCCCTTTCTTGCCTGCCACGATTAAGTGTCGTTCATGGAAGAGAAAATTTTGCGCGCGGTTCAAGCCATCGCGTTACGGAATTTACGGACGCGGGGAATGGTTGTTATCGATGTACGCGGTGTCAGAGGGAGGCGCGAATCTAAATCGTACGCGTCAATTAACCATTATAACTGACTTCGGTTCGGTGTAGAGCAAGCATACCGTACGATTCGACTAACGGCGTTGACCCCGTTGAAAGTGTTTAATGGTCGTAGAAAGTGGGCCTGCCCTAACGTAATTGAAACCGTTTAAACGCCATTATAAAGGGCAACCATTATTATATTTCGCGGAGAGGTAACGACGGAATTCATTGGCCGTTTAATCGACCGGTCAATTCGCCGCTCCTCGTGGCCGATAACGAGATATCGTATCTGCTGGCGGACACTTAATTACGTTAACAATAACAGTTACTCACTTGTTTCCACGTGCGTGATACTAGAGACGGGACTACGGGTAACACGAGTACGACGCGGCACGCAGCAATTAATTGTCGAGCACGTCCTTGCGACACAATAACGCGAGTACAACTGTCCCGATGTTTATTGACATCGATGGAATTGGTCGCGCTTCCTAAGCGGGTCGGTACAACTCGTGACAACGCACGGGCTACGCACGACGAAGTTTTCTTTTCTATACTATTTACTTAGTATTTCCACCCCCTGTTCACCGAGCAGAAAAAGGGGAGTACTTCCGTGTACAAGCAACGCAGGAACGCGTTCGTTACGTAACTATTAAATACGATAGCGTAATATAGTACGCGTGTCTCGATACACCATTGCCAATGAAACTTTTCAGCAAGAATATTGTAGCCCTATGATCAACGTAGATCGATAGAAACGCACCGGGCGTACAAAAGGGTCTCCATGGCGGCGTACGAGTTCGGTGTCGATGCCACATGCAGCTCACGCTTCCGCTATTAGAGTTAACGTAAACGGATTTAAGCTAACCCAATTTAGCGAGGGGCAACTTTGCCTCCAGTCGTGTTTGTTTGCCGCTTCTCCTCGGGGCCAGCCTTAAGCGCGCCGCTTGATTACGTACGTGTATCCGTGCCTGTCCGAATCGTCTTCGTTTCTCATCCCCCTGTCACAACCCCCCTCATGGGCAACGATATCAACCCTATTGCTTATATTCGTTGGTTCTTTTCTATTCGCGAGATTTTACGACCGCTCGAAATCCACCCGCGTAAGTGCCCATCGTCCCAACGAAAATTCGTGGTAGTTTCCAGTGAATATTTGTAGGGGAAACGGTCCAGGCAAGGGGCTCGTCGACGATTGACGCGAACGACGAGATTGATTATTCACAGCGATTTTATTTTCCCTCGTTTCTGTACTGCAATCGACGATCCAACCGCTGCTCGTTAGGACACGGCAGTGTCGCAAGCGAAATACGTCGGGCGCAATTTGTAAAATTTTACTGCTCCCTTCGAAGGCACTGGATTTCGCTGTAATATTTATTGGACCCGTTCCTTCCGGCTGGACGAACCGCAATCGTACGAACGACGATTGGAATTCGTCGCGGGAGGACGAACGGCTATCAATGACGGATATGCAAACTGGGAATCCGAATTTATCCGATCCACGTCTTGGAGCGTAGAATTTTATTTCGTGGGTTAGAAAAATGCTGTTACTCCTAAAACTTGTTATGCAAAGCATCCTTCGATACACATGAACGAACGGGAGGGGAACGGAGATTGAACTTTTTTAAATTCATGAGAACGTTTCTGCCCTCCTCTAGTAACGCACGATTTCAACGGAATGGAAACGTAACGCCTTTAAATCGAGTTACGTAAATTTTTTTTTTCCCCCCTGTCCGATCGTGAACGTATTTAACGTTCTACTACAGCTTCGCTAATGACCGCTACATTTTAATTCGACGCAAATTCACCGCCGACTTTTCTTCCCCTCTGCTATAGGAAATTCACCCCGGTCGAGAATAAAACCGAAAGAAGTATTTTCTTTTTAAGGTGCTAATGCACTAGTGATTCCTGGAAGTGGCGAGAAAGATTAGGAAAAGGTTCGATACCTCTCGTAAAGGTCTCTCCATTAAACGGAAATAAATCGACGAAGCGATTGGATGAATCGTAACGACGGATCGTAATTGTGAAATCGTGTTTTCCCCTGTGTCAGGTTAAAAGACACGAAAATAGACGACAGGAAGGTTGTGGGTAGATAAACAAGTGGAATCGGGAAACACATACCACGTCTACTAATTGTGAGTACAATGCATACAATGATCGACGAAGATCTTCAACCAGTAACGAGCAACCATTACCCAGCGATAACGTGTCCGGCAGAAATTTCGAAAAAATTTGATAGCGCGAGAAGTCACTGTTGCAAGACGGACAAGGGATCCTGAAAGGTGCTTAACAATCAAAAGAATTCATCGCGAATTCAGTTCGTCAATTACGACGGAACAGCGGAAACGTGGACTTCATACTGGGTAAATTTGATTGGCGAGGCAACGAAACTCGTCTACCGCTTCCTCGAAATTTTTATTTCGTTCTCTTGGACGTGTCGCCTTTCTTACGTATGCGCGTCCCTTTTACCAGAACTAAGCAGAATTTTAATTATCGTCGACTGTCTCGCCTTTGAGGACTTTTCAGAGAACCGGAGTACGGAAACGGATGAAAAACGATGATTCACGATGCATAAAGTTTACGATGAAATATAAACTCAACGCTTCGAGTGGCGAGCTGTTTCATTATGAATTATGCTACACTTTTGGATGGAGGTTGCTGTATGGAATATTTAATAATCGTAATTTTTACGCAATTCCGCGTTACGCACACCCATGCTACTGCAGTGCTATTAAAGAAATAATTTCATGAAACAAGTTATCCAAGCATAATTCAACGACGACGCGGGATTCAATTTTTGCAAACAATTGTGCGCGATTCCGTCATTCGACTGGAGAGTTCTCGATGTCGAAAGTTCCTTCTTGCATCACACGAGTTGTTTCGCATACGCGGGGCCGTAGGAAATGTAGGAGACGAAAACGGCAAGATAGTTCCATTCAATAATTTCATTTCCCGAGTTGTGCTTCTGTATATTCCGCAGTGGCGACCGTTCGGCAATGGTTAGGTTTGCTATTGAATGCTTTGCATTCAAATAGATGGAAGAGGGAAAACGAATCTACGGGCGGTAGATTTTTATAAACATTTAAAGACTTCTTCCCCGAAGAATCTGGGAAAATATTCTTGACAAGGATGATCGCGGACCCAACCGAAGAGGGCAAATTTAAAATGCTGGAAACGAAAGGAAAGTTGGGAACACAGTTGCACCGTAATCGTCGTTACTCCTCGGGGTGCCTCGTCACCGGCGAAACCCACTTTGCTTGCGTGGAAGCCCGAGAAATCGTCGACGGGCAAGCCCTGGGAAAAGAGACACGCAGTGAAAAGGACAGAGACGGGTGATCACGTTAAAAAGACTACGTTCTATCGCGTGGGTCGAACACGCTGTTTCGCTGATACAAATCGAACCATTGTTACAACCGCGCCACGAGCACTCTCTGTTCCGCGGTTTTGTTTCCACTATCCGAAGTATCAGCCCGTGAGTTTCGTTTAATCAAATCGGTTGATTTTCGTCGGCTGGCCGTGAACAGTGCATGCGGCAATTTGTTGAACACCCCGAGGGACGAAGGGGGGTGGGAATAACGCCGTTCGAGTGATGCAGAAACTAATTTGATCGTGGGGCGAGGGTTAAATTGGCGAGACTTATCGCGAAGTTCTTTGGACGAACGAGTGATCGGCAGATAGAGGGGTTGAACTATAATTATGCGATTAAGGTGTTCGTTAGGTGAAATTAAATTAAAGGAAGCGTGGTTAAATCGGCGCTCAAATCGGAACGTTCCATCGAACCGAAATTAGCCTCCGTTCGTAAATTTGTTGTACAAGCTGTTTCAATTTCTGCGCGTGTAAATTTACGAAGATACTTGAAACGAATGGAGGCGAAGACGAGTGATTTCTAGTTGCTCGCCTGACGAAGTTAAACTTCGATTTAAATAAATACCTACGCTGTTGGAAGAAATGTCTGAACACTGTTCGTGAATTCAACTCTATATACGGTTACCCCGTTAGAATTGCGCCAGCAATAATTTCACAATTGACGGCGAGTCGTCGAGTTTGCAGAGGGAACGAACGGTAACAATGGTAAATTATAATCGTACGCAGTGTTGTTCGAAAAATCACGCTCATCGGCCTCGATTACCTCATGATAAATATTCGCCAATATCGCGACCACGAACTGATACACAGGACTGTTTACCCAACTCGACCGCGTTAAAATATAATACGCAAGTTGTTTCAAACAAACACGCGTTGCTTCGTTGTAACAGTTATTTACTCAGCGTTAAATATTCTTTCGAAGCACAGGGTACGTTCACACATTTCATTAAAAAACTGCCAGCGGCTTCCGCATCTGGTTGAAATAGCAGGGTAGAGAAAAAACCTGATTACCGTGATGTACGTTCCCCTCGATACTCTTCTTTAATACCAGAATTTACGAATAATTTATGTCGATCGAATTTGGCGAATCAGCCTGTACAAATATGTAATATTTATATCGAAACTTCGGAAAACTCGTTCCCGTGCGAATCGAACTTTCCCAAACGATCGCAGCTTTTGGAGAACATCCGCGGGTCATGTTAAACTTCGCCAATGGAAAAAAAAGAGTGGACGAAAGCGAGACAGAAGCCGGTTCGTTGACCATTAATCGCCAACCGATTGGAAACCGTTGGAAATTCACGCGTATCTCACGGTTTCAACCGAAGCCGCACAGGAACCGCGAACACCGCTAATACCAACGATAGTTCCGTCGAAAACTATCGATAATCGTGACCGACGCGACGCCAACGAGATTAGACGTCGATCATTCGTCGACACTTGGCTTAGTAATTGTTCAACGTTAATGGAATATCAACCACCCCTCGGAATCCTCAATTGCAAAAGCTTCCGCGTACACGTACTCACGTTTCTCTCGTTTCCACGGGCACCGTTGGACATTCAGGCCAGTCCACACTGCACACGTCCGTTCTCTCGCCGAGAAACCACCCTGTCAACGCTTCGAAACACCAGACACTCGACCTTCGATATTCACCGCACGGGACTTGTCCTCCGTAGCATGCTTTCCACTGAAATCCTCGCCTCGCTACGGGAGCCTCATCGAAGTCTGATTCAAACGCGGGCACACCGAGTACAGGATGAATGTTGTCCGATGGGTCTAGCCGGTTCTTTCTTGTGAACACGAGATGATCCCATTGATTCGCGTGTAACCGGTACGATAGGCAAGTTGCGTCGGTGATTATCGCGCTCGCGGTACGTGATCATCGGAAATGTTCATCCCGAATAGCTGGATAACGGAGCATTATCTCGGTCGAGTTCTCGTTATCCTGCGGGCGATCATGGTGCACCGCGAGCCAAGCCGAAAACTGTTCCCGGCTGATCGTGCAACTTCTCTTACCGATAACGCGACATTACAGAAGTTTCCATTCGGAAATTGACACTGGTGTATGAGATAAATTGGACAAACTCGCAGTGTCACTTCACCCTAGGATATATTGCACGAGAGCAATCGTTCGATCGGCTTCGTTTCATTCAATTAAGGTAACGTCGCTATAACATCGTTTTGCTTCAATACCAAGAAGGAACACTTCAACCCCTTCGAGCATCGAAATTATTTTGATGCTTTATGCTACATGTGCTTGTTCTTTTCTTGTCTCTCTTTACCACACTCGTATAATTAATTTCTCTACTCCCCAAACGATTTTCAACCGGCTGCAGGAAGTCCTCCGGGTCTAAGGGTGAAACGGACACGCGATCGAGAACACCTTCCCGCTTTTCGAACGCGCGGTCCGACGATCGCGAAAGACGCGCGGGCACTGGCTGCACCAGGACTATCTACCACCCCCGGACGATTGCGCGGACCGCTGCTAGAGGGTGGTGGATGGCTTTCAAGGGGTGGCCGCGCGAGAAAGAGGGGAAATGGGGAGGTTACGCGGCTGCGGAGAGGGTTGGAGGGTGGCGAAGGCGCGCACAAAACGCGTGGATTCACCGACGTTGCTCCTCACTGTTTCAGGGTGCCAAATACACCCTGGTGGGAACCGAAGTTGAGGGCTATATGGGTTACTGGACCTCATCGTCACGCGTCGACCCTGACCACGCACAGAATTAAACTGGCTCGGGGGTTCCATTATTTGGTACGATCGGAGTTGCTTTTCTTACGTGGCAGAAGTTGGAGGGAAAAGTTTAAAGCAGGTGTAATTATTTCATTTCGCGCGATTGAGTTGGGTTGGATATACTTGCTTGGAAATAATCGAGACTAATAGAAATCGTAACTGAGGGAATATGTGAATACGTGAATATGTGCGTGTTCGTTACACGTGTGAGGAACGGATGGGGTTAGAGTTTATCCCTGGCGGGGTGATTTATTTACGTGAAATATAGATGAAATGAAAATAGCGTATATTTTTGTAATAGCTATATTTGCGTTGATTCGTGCGTAAAATAAAATTCGAGAATTACGGTCTTGAAGGAAACATTCCGCCGTCGTATAATTTTTGGTTCCCTATTTCATATTTCGTTGAGAGCTCACTTGGGCCACTTCTTACGCCCGGAAAGCTTTGAACAGTCCAACTTCCTCGAGGAAACAGGTCGCGTTTGATCCTGTACGGTTTCAAGGACAGGTTCAAAGAATGAAGAGAGACTCTCGCAGCTCTCGGAGGGAATTCGACCGACTTCTTGCATTCAGAGCGCGCTAAAACTTCTTATTGAACGGCGTTTTATCCAGATTACACGATTTACTCGACCATATCGCGACTTCATCGTTGAACGAAAGACCTGCCGGCGAGAACGCCTTTTTCCTCACTTTGTTCCAGAACTGTCGAGCATAATTCAAAGTTGATTCAAGCAAGAATCTCGAAAAGTCTTGTCGGTGAAAACGTTGCCTCTGCATAGGAAACGAACGCACAACTTTCACGAAAAAGAGAATCCCCTGGCAACTGCCGTCTTCATTTCCTGCCAACTGTGAATTCTCGCAAACGCACGGCACTACTATCTTCCAACATTGACAAAAAAAAGAACAAGAAATGTACTCTGCTGCCCTCGCCGCTGACTTTCACAACCGCCTCACTCTTTTGCACGATTAACGAAATATCCGCCACGTGTGTCCAGCATTAAAGACGCAAAAAAAAAAAAACTTCCCACAACATTTACTATTAGAGTCATTCGAAACGCCATCGCAGACCAGTGCGATCGACCTTCCCTCCTTCGAATTCATCCGCCACCCCCCGTGTATTCGATGCAAGGGAAGACAGCGTGACTACGGCGGAACATTTTACAGCCGGCGAAACGGGCGGAATGAATGAAAGAGCCAGCGAATAACACGGGGACAACGGAGTTCGATCGCAGTCAAGGCATGAAGCCAGGCAAAAGAGACGAGTAGGGCGTCCAGCCAGAAGTGGGTAGAATAGAGAAGTCGGGACAGATAGTGGCAAGCAACGAATGTCAGAGTAAGAAGGAGTCACGTACAAGTCGTCGCCTCCTTCTGACACCCGCCGGAGAACCGAAGATACCATACAGAGAAGCAAAGTCGCTTTATCTGGGTTAGTGGACGTCGACCCTGACCACTTCCTACGCAAAGAGGATTGAATTAAACTCGCATTTATCAAGCGTTACGCTGTTACGTGACATGACCGGCCATCGTCATCGGTCACCGTGGCAATCCGGCCAAAAGATCTTCCCGTTGAGAGGGATCCTGAAAGAGCTTCATTTTTAGAACGTCGGTTCTTGGACTCCGACGGGTGTACCTGGACGGCTATTTCGAAGGAGACCTCTCTGGGAGACTCATCCAAGGGTTGCAGATGAAATTCCATCTGATTCAAGGTGGCGGGGAAAAATATCGACCTCGTATGTCGGGTAGAAAAGTTCCATCTTCTTTTTTCACTTGAAGTGACGAGGCCAATTAAATTGAACGAGGTGCGTAGATTGTTCGCAATAATCCTTTCGAATCCGCTCAAATTATACCCACGGTGCATCGATGACCTCTCTGTCCATCGTTGCGAGATTATAAAACTTTCCGCGAGATTCTCTCCTTCTGGAAGTGTCTCGCTTATTCGGTCGCCCCCTTCACTTCGAAGCTGCAAGATCATTTTGTATGTATGGAATAAAACGAACGAGTCGCTCTGACGAGAAAAGTTGAAAAAAAATGAAGCGCGCGTTTCCTTGATCGTAACGCTATGACGCATTAAACAGATGACTATGCCGTAAGAGTTTGTTCGATGATCGAGCATTCTAAATTATCCTAGTTGTTCTGCTTCTTTTTTCTGTCGTCGGTAAGATTGACACGGCAGAGACCGTCGATCATCGGACGCGTTACTTTCACGACGCATCTGTCAACGAAATAGAAAACTCGCGGCACCCGAGTCGGACAGAAATCGACGCGCTGCCGATTCAGCTAATACGATCATTTTGTCCGACCGCTCACCGCTCTCGCAACAAACTGTACCCGCGAAATTTCGAACACAAACTGCTTCAGATTTCCCGCTTGAGCGTCCACTCTCTCGAGTTTCACGAGTGGCCCCCTAAACGTCAAACCCTCTTCCCCGAGAAACGAATTTCCGCGGCGCGAACGAAGTTAGCGCAAGAACCACGAACAAACTTTCCGCGGGTCGTGCAAGGAAGTTCGATCTTCGGCGTAAGCACGATCGACAATGTTTAGCGAACGACTACAGAGTGGCGAAAGGGCCGCAAAAGTGGCCCCCTGGGACGTCCAGTCACGCTCGTTTCCTCGTTCGTGAAACGTCTCAATGGATTTTGCACGGCTGTCACGAAGCACTCGACGTCTTCCTTCTGCCCGAAGACAAACATCTTGGCGGCGTCCCAGGAAAACCGCTGACACATTTCCGCGGATAATGTAACTCGGTTTGCATGAAATCATCGCTAACGTAACGACAAATTCGCGCAGCGCCGCTCGGGAGACGCCGTGGAAACCATCGGGGCATCTCATCGCCCACTTTATTTCGTCTGGCACGCGGATCGTTATCGACTGCCCGCGTAATTTTCTCTTGTCGCGGCGAGTGGCGCATTTTATTGGACGCGATATTTCTGTGATATATTCCCCCCCCCCCCCCCCGACGTCCACGGATGATTTCATCCTAGATGACGAATTTAATCCGAGCTGTCCGATACGATTCCGCGCGCGGCGTTCCGTACGAAGAAGATGATAATAATAATAATCATAATATATCTCTAACTCGCGTGTATCACGTGCGTCGGATATTTATGCGCCTCGCTTGCTCATTTCTTTGACAATGGAATAATGAATTGTCCGTTGTTTCACGTTGACTGAGCTTAACAAAAATTAATGAAAAAATGATGAACGAGCTATGTAATCTTCTATCCGTGGCGTAAAATACAAAAAAAAAGGCAGCGAACTTCGTTAATTACATTTCACGTTTCACAAACGAACGACGGAAATCCTGGTTGCTTCTATTATTCGTGTTGGAATTCGCTGACAATGATTGAAGGGTGTAAAAAGGATCGAATCGCTCATAGAAAATATTTCCGCGCTGTCGCAAAATTTACCTCACAGCTACTCGGTGGGAACAATTTGTCCAGCAATAACAATGCTGGCTTTCAATATTTAATACAGAAGAACCACCGAGCATCGCTGCGCCAAAAATTAACCAGCGTACTTTGAAATATCAAAGAGAGGTGATCAACGCATCCCAGCACATGTCGTTTCGCAGCGAAGCGAGGATTCCGTTTGTTTTCTGTTTCAAAGCAGCGTCGATCGACGCTCAACGTGGACGCGTAAAGCGACCAAACCTCGCCAAAAATGTATCGACTGTGCTGCAGGGGTGTGAGAACCCTGTATTGCATCGCGTGACGAAGATTGCTCCTTTCTCCTAGGAACACGTTTGCCGCATAAATCACGAATAGACGAGGAGGATCTCTCCCTCCGTAACGGAAGAGAATCGAGCTGGTCGACGCGACGGTGGAAAAACGAAAAGCGGGAAACGTGTATCGCCGCGAATCGTTTTCTCCTCTCATTTTTCCGCGCAATCAAGCCGCTCTAGTTTCGACTACATGGATTTACTTTTTTCCCCCCTATATCTCGTATCGAGGCTCGCAGCTGCTTTTCCTCGGCGAAAACACGCTGTCTGTCAGTGTTCGCTGTTCATCAAACGTTCGTTTGATTTTTTTCGCACCCTCTGGGTCGGCGAAATGCAGCGGCGATTTAATTCCGAGGGTTTTCGCGGGTGGCGCGAAGATTGTTGCAACGGCGGCGGCACAGACGGAATATTTTTATGCGGATTGCTAACGAAACAATTTCTTCTCGATTGGAATTTTCCGGAAGGGAGAATATTTTCTATGTATTATACGTCTTTTCATCAATACTGGCATTATCTGGAGCGCCATGAATTGTCGCGGTCGAAATTTGAATTAGCAGGAGCAATGTATTTTGGTAAATCGTTTGCATGTTTCTGATAAAAACGGTTCGCTGAAGCATCGTCGAAACTTTTGCTTTTCGATTATCACGCGCATTACAGTGGGTGTCTGTATCCCGATAACATCTTCGAATGTCATTACCAAGATCGATTTCTACCCCTGCCCGTTAATTCAACCACCGTGATTGTATTCTGCAACGATCGCTCTGTTCCCAATTGTTAAATTTCAATGTTTGTAATATTATTCAAAATTCTTTGCGCGGTAGCTAACCATCAAATTCTTAGGACACGAGAGAAAATGTTGGACAACGACAAAACAACCGCTTCGTTAGCGGCGTTTGCTCCCCATGGGAACACGTGTATCCACCCCCCTTTGCGATCAGCATAAATTAAGCCCGCTCAGACTCGTTGCACGAGGATCGAGGGCTCGCTTATTCGCGCCGATTTTCGTGGCCATTGTTCAGAAAACCCGGCGTGCTTAAATCGATTGCCGGGATCTTGGATCCACGCCAAAATCGTTCGATCGCCGCCCCTTCGGCGTTGCACGAATTCCGCTACCCCTTTCTATCAGATCTGTCTTGGTATTTTGAAAATAAGTCTGTTTCATTTAATCTTTTTGCTCCGCGCGATTGTTCAGCTTCATAGCTGGACATTTTGTATCTGAGGGATTTTATTACGAACGGGTACATAATACTTTATTTCCCTCCCCTTTTATTTCTTCGAAGGCAAGCTTCGTTTTATGCGCACTTTGCGATGCACCGACGTCGAACTTTATTTTTTTTTACGAGCCGAAGCAAATTTTCGTTCGTAAGATGGCCGAATAATTTAATTCGCATTAGACCTGGCAACCCGACTTTGCGTACCATAAAAATACTTGAAGGGTAGATTCGGTCTCAAAATTCGTCGCACCTGGTTGAATGTGGTTTTACGCGCAAGATTTATATGCGGAGGGGTCACTACCTCCTTCTTATTCCGCCATTAGCAGGGTCGTTAATTAAGATGGTAAAAACCGAGGACCGTAGAGGGTTGCGAGTCGCTGAAAGAAACGAATGCCAGCAACCTTAAAACGGTCGCAAACGTTTTTCACAGCTCATCCAGCATTTTTGTCTTATCCTCTCGGTCTCTCCACTTTCCTTTCGATATTATAACTTCCAGCCTGTCGGTTTCGTCCAAGGGATAGCTTCGATTCCAACGAGTACAACACCCTCGTGCTTCCCTGTTGAAGCTAAGAACTTCGCAAACCGGAATTAACAGTTCACTCAATTCTTCGATCGACCGCACCATAAAAGAAAACAAACAAGTGAACAACGCGCCACTACATCGATCTGAAATTTTTCGGGAAGGTGTAGAATTTCGCAAATATACTCTTCACCGTTTGTCTAGACAAGAAGCGCCGCCGCCGTAGACATAAATCATTGTAACGATGCGGGGCGGTCAACAGAGCCAGACGATATTACCTTAGTATCTCGTCGAGGCCGTGATTCATAGAGTAAACGTTCTCAGGCTACAATTACCGGGTATCAGGATGAATTTTCGATGTTATCCCGTTGTCATCGGGCAACGGGGGAGCCTGCTGTCGGCCGCTCGGCTCGTTAAATCCGCGCTGGCTCGAATCGAGGCCGTACATCATCCCCTACAACTTAACTGGGTTAACACGAGTTCGTACGGAGTTGCGCCGATTCAGGCAGGAACATTATATGGAAGCCGAGTGATGTGCTGCCCGGAAAACGGCGATCCCCCTCGATTCTACTACTTCCATTTACTTAACAGGCAATTTTCTTCTCCGTTTTTTTCTTTTTTTTTTATTATTTCTGCATATTCTAGATACACTAGTCGTATGATTATTCACTTGTACAAAAGACTTTTACGATTCGACGTTTGGCGGCAGTAATAAATGAAGAAGAGTATTCTTTTCGTGGGGGGAAAAAAATTATAACAAGGTTATCAACGATGAGAGATATGAAGGGAACTGCAGCAAATATTTATTCAGTTCGAGTGGAGATTCGGAGAAACGTATGAACGTAAATACAGATTCTTGGTTTAAATACAAATGCGATTTTTCTAATAAGCATGCTCTGCGATGGGAATCATAATGGCGGACATAACAAAATTCGTTCAACCGAGCCGACGACTAACGCCTCCATTGCATCGCCGCACTACACTAATAATACGATACCTGAAAACTACGTAGGTGGAAATCGATATTCTCTCGGTGGGTTTCGAGTTTCGCGAAATGCAAGTTGCATTTTCAGCCGGCCGTGAAATCGCGCTGACGCTGTTCGATAGATACCATAGCCCTTTCCGGTTCCAGCGAAGCGAACAAGGCTGTGCGATCCGTTTGGAACTTCCTCGAGGAAGACGGTTCGATAATCGATCATGTTATCATCGATGAGATCTGCATCGTTGCGAGCAACATGCAACGATTGTGGTTCGGGCTGAATTTCACTCGAGGAAGAAAGCGAAAGCGTCTCGTTTCTTCGTCAATGCGTGCCAATTAGGACCAATTTGTATGATGGATCACGGGCGCGATGGAACTCGATGAGGCGCACGATTAATCGCAGCACGAGTGCAAGATCAAGTTTCGCGGAAGACGGCCTACAGCTTCGACCAGGTATGAAATCGTGGTCCTGCGTCCAGAACCGCAGAGAGGTTACATAATGGCCGGGGAAAAATGAAGAAGCAAGGGCAAAACGAGCCTCCCCTCGTTTGCGAGGAGAAACCACTGATTTCATTAAATTCTTTATCGAGGATGCGCGATTCCTTTATTCAAATGCTGCTGAATTTAGACAGTGCGAAAATTAGAATATTCTGATGCATCTCCTTAGTGTTCGTGACCCTTCTTTTTTTTTTTACACGCGTTCGTGCACGACACCGTGCACGAGTTGATGTTCAAACGAGCTGGCCATATGCATGTATATGAACTCCGAGAGGCGAACGAATTACGCGCGATCCCTTGCACGAGAAAAAATACGAAAAATTTGAAATTTTAATTACAATTATATCTGCGTTCTGCTATCCATGAAAGCCGAGAGGTACGGACGCATGCTTCAGTAGCTAGAGAAACCCGTTTCCCGTCGTGCTGGAGAAATGGATCATTACGAGCTTATGTAACGGCAACGTCTACGCATTCGCCGTCATTTCTAATGGCTTTTGCGAACTGCTAGATCAAAGTAAAGCAACTCCAACGGTCCAACTACAAATTCAACATTCTTGGTACACTTTATAAGCGCCGTGATTCACAATCGACCAACAATCGCACAATAAAATTATTCATGGAAGAGTTAAATAAAGGGAGGTGCGGCGTGGAACGATTTATACAACTGCATAAATGTAACTGTATTATCTTCCAAGGCTAATATTTGCCTGCGCCGTGGGCGACACCAAATTTTCAATTTACCCCGATGGAAGGAAGGAAAGAAATTCAACGACCAATCGAACATTTCCATTACTCCCGCGAGCGTATAGAAATCTATTTGTCGAAATTCTCTCCGTCGCAATATCAGCCGTTCAAAGGGCCGAGCAAACAAACCGATTCGCCCGACTTAATTAACAGTACATTCACGTCCACGTAATATTTCTTCCACTGTAAAGCTTCCGCGCACTTTTCGAGCTCGTTCATTAACCGTCGAATATTCTCCTACGCTTCCTGCGGCACCACAGCCTCCCCGTCGTGACATAATTCGCCGTGAAGACTATTTTAAATGAAACTTCCCGTTCGCAATTTCTCCCGGGCTAGCAGTCGCGCCCTACGCTTTCCACGGAACGTTCCGACTGGTTCCGCTTCTTATTAAGACATTACGAAATTCATAGCCTCGCTGGTGATGGCGGTGTGCCGTTCGGACGACTCGAAACGAGGAAGGAATTGGAACGTTTCGGCGGCATACGCGAAACGATCTCTCCGTGTCGCACGAGAGAGAAGGATTTCGACAGTGTTAGACGGACTTTAAACTAAAAGGCAGTGAAAGTGTTCCTGTGGTGCATGACGGGAGTAATGACACTTACACAAACGCGTCGATGCACTTCCACTGCGGTGCTCCGATCTGTGCGGAGAGCCGACCGTTGCCGTGCGAGCAGCAAGCCTCTGTCAGTCGATTCGTTAACGAAAGACCGGCGGAGTCATACATTCGGTGCAGTTTTATTGTTGCACTGCATACGGTATTCACTGAATTACGGAATCATAACGATAAACAGGAGATGGGGATAAACAGAGATACAGTATACATCGAGCGCTCGGATAGAACAATTCTGAACTCGACTGCAACATTTTCTGCAATGCACTTCCCGCGATGTGAAATGAAAACTGGAATTACTCTTTCCTCGAAACGAACACGAACCATCCGCCTCGAAACGCGAATTCTTGAGAAATTTTGAATTCTCGAGTAAACGAAACGTTCACGTAGTCAGTGCATAGGAACTGTGGAGCCGTACGGTTTCTTAACGCTGCGGAATAAAAACCAATTTCGATTAATAACTCGTCATAATCATGCCGTTAATTTCTCGTATATGGTCGGCAGAGACTGTTGCCGGCAATTTAACCGCGACTTTCGAGCTCGATTTACGGCCAACCGGTATCGCGATCATTCTTGCGCATTCGTCAAACTGGCATTCGCGCGTGATCAGCGTTTTCGCGCGAGCAGAAAATTCGTTCGAGGCTGGAGCGCGTAACAACTGGCCGGGCAGCATTCGGTCTAATTTTCGAACGGCGTTTCCTACATGGATCGGAACGAACGCGGCCGATCGCCGAGCGGAAAAAGGCGTAGACTCGGGGTCCGGTTTTATTACGGGGACTTGACGCGAAACACGGCCCACACGCGCCGGTATATCGTGCGCGGGTTTCTGTGGCACGATGCACACGTATCGTGCACGTGATTAACAACCGATGCAGAAATTCGCGATCTCGAATTTGATGAAACAACGTGGTTCGTGTCGCGAGCAATTCCCGGGGGATGTCGCAATTGTTTTGTGCACGGCCTCTAATTTCGATGAACAATCGTCGCGGGCAGGACGTTATTGTTGGCGAAATTACTTGAAACTCTGGCGGTGCTTTGTTCTGCTCTTGCTTTCTTTTTTCCATTACATTTTATCCTTTTTATCTACCGAGGTAGGGGAAAGGTCGTGGGGGAAAAAAGCAAGGAACAATGAAACGTTGAATTAGCTCGTTGAACGATATCGAACCGTCGATGTTTAGCACCGATGGAATTTGTAAGGTCGTACTAATGGGTACTCCACGTTCGGCTGTGAGCCATGAAAGAGCGTCGATATCGATAAACGTTGCGCGTTTAATATCCGAGCGAATAAACACGAATGCAATTATGAAAGCCTTTCAATCGCCGCCGTTCCCTCGCTGTTATGTCAACTGTTATTTTATTTAACGTGTCACGAATACCGGACTCGGTGCGAGGAAGTTAAGAAAAAACAAAAACGAATCACAGGAAATTAATGATCGACGCGTCAAGTTTGTGATGCAAATTCGCGGACGCAAGCTGGAGAAATTGCGTTTGTTTTCGCATTACGTCACCGATCGTTGCAACCGTTCCTTAGACTGAAGAATTCAGCGCAGCAATGCAGCAGGGTAAGGTAGTAAACGGTGCAACAGATGCGTTCGAATAAATAAGTGACTTCAAAGCACAATTACCCGGCAGGCTACGCGCAGCAACGTCGAGTACACGAAACCATGCAGACAATTAATTTTCCAGGAAAGCTCCCTGATATTATCTTTAGCTTAAACGCAGCATCAACGTCGATGAGTCCCCCACGAGCAAGTGGCTACTGAATCCACCCAGGCACGATTTTCACCCTCTCGCCCCTCGAGACTGAAGTTTCTCCCCGAAAATTGGCAAAGTGGAAACGCGAATGAAACTCGAAAGAAACGGTGGCGAATTACAAGAACGCCGGTGACTTATTATCGGCCGCAGCTTATTGCACCGGCCAGGCCGTTGCCGAGCGTTCGCGAATTTGCAAGCTCGCCAAGATGCACGCGAGAGAAACGGGAACAAGCGTGGGCTAACGAGCGACAGGAACGAAGGAAAACGGCAAAGTAGCGGTGGAAAAATTGCGCCGCGTAAATTCAGCGGCGGAATTGTCGTTCGAGGAGAGGCCACAAAATTGGAATGACGTCGATTCAGCGGGGGAAAAAGTTTCCCAACTTGTCCAGGCATCAGCGACATCAGCGGCATCAGCGACGATATTGACGAACACCGTTGAAATGGCAATTTGTTTAGGAGAGATCCACGGCTTCTGGCTGCATGCTGCGTTTGTATTACGAGCAGAACGGTTCGTCGCTCTGTCGGCGAGACGATGGAACACGGACGAGGAAATATTCTCCCCCGTTCTGACGGCAGATAAACGGTTTCCTTCCAAGAATTCCAAATCCATCGTGAAACCTATCAAACATTAGCGTGACCCTAAATCGCTCTAATGTACAGTCCTCGTGGCAGTGGCGTTAGCTTGTCGTCGAGATGTAAAAGACGACGCAACGTCGGACGTTCGCTTATCCCCGGAGTGCTCGAGCCGATTCATCCGAACTGCCTCGAAAGGAGATACGATAAGTAATTGCTTTGTGACAAGGGGACGTGAAGAAGTAGACGGAAATTCAGCGGACCAACGTAATAGATTAACTCGTCGGACCACCTACCGGATTTGAACAATTTGAGCGGCCCCTTTGTGTACGCTTTCGCCGCCACTTCCTTTATACTTTTACCATTTTCCGAGCGATTTCGGCCATCCGCGGCCTCGACTCGCGTTTCTGGGTCTCCCCTTTTCTATACTCGTATCTGGAGATCACCTTTTAGGACGACTTTGAAGGATTTATCGTTTCGGCAAGCGTTTCAGAATTCTGACGTTCCTCCGGTGCCTATTTTCGGTGCCGCGAGCCGACCTCGTCGATTCCAGAGGGAAGTCTAACTGCGACCCGGCATACGTACAGTTGACGGCTCTCGATTCTGTACGTTCGTAGACGATATTTATAGTAGCACAGTATAGACGCGGTAATGCACGGGGCCTGAAAGTTTAATTGCTCGCGTGCAATATAAACGCGCAGCCGTGTGAGTGTTTCGTACAATGGTACATAGCGGAGTATCGTGAAATTGGCAGAAAGAAAAGGGAAAGGAAGAACTTGCCTCGACCAAGGCTATACGTCGAGTCAGAAACCAAAGAAACGATCCGATCACTGAATGAACGCACGCTAATGTGCAAACATTCCCTATGTGCGCGTTTCCCTATTGTTGCACCGCGTCGATTAGAACGGAATATCCTGCACTCGGTGCCATGCGATCAAAGGAGACGTGACAGTTGTTGATATTGGCAGGCTGGATATCAGCTATCGAGTATCGATACATTATTTCGTCGTGCAGGGAACACGATCGAAGATCGGAAGCAAGAGATATCCGCGCGAAGCTCGGTACGTCACAGGACGGATGGGGAAGCAATTTTCAGACGGTCGAATCGAATTATGCCGCCACTTTCGTCGTCGATCTTCGATAATGAAATAAATTATTGGCGCAGCCCCGTAATGTCGTGGTATTTTTCGTGCCAATAATGAAATTGCCGAAAGTAAAGGTATCCTCCCACGAATCGTTATTGCAATTCGAAACCGATACGGCCAACGTCGAGTAGATCGATAGCTCGTGAACGTACGAATTCGGAGGAAATGAAGAGGTTTTTTTAATAACTAGTGCATTTCATTATGGTTACGAGGCGAATATCGACATGTTTCAACGATTTCCATCGTTCTTTCTTCCGACAGTTTTTGTTTCTATCGCGTGATGGAAACTTTCGCGAAACCGTGGCACGATTCCGCCGTGCAATAATTACTTCGGACGTTTTTCTAGTTGCAGAACGACGTTGAGTAATCGGTACGCATCGCAATTCGTCGTTATTGGCGAAAAGCGCGCACTTTTCTGCCGTCAGTGGTGGAAATCAATGCGGATCGACGGCGATCAGATTATGGCCGAGATTTCGCTTTCGCTGACACCGTTGCATCGAGATGTACTTCTCTTTTTCGCGCGATTGCCCCGTTCAAGGGAAATGTTTCTTGCTGCTTCGTATTCTGCGCAGAAAGAACTCGTCGAGCTGCCTCACGCGAAACGAATGCAAGGACGCGATCAAGTTCTCTTTATCGATTTCGCGACATCGGCAATGCATTATCCCTTCCCACCGGATCAATTTTTCGATTCCAGCGCGTTCGGCGAGACGGGAGAACAGCTCTTAAAATAGCGTAAAAATGTCATACACGTTCAAGATTAGCGGTAAGAAATGTAAAAGGAGGAACTGTTTAATGCGACTGTCCAATTAAAAGGCGACTAAATAATAAAACAGTTACTACAAAGACAGAATTTCCAACGCGCGTGTAAGTCGCAGACGTGAATAATACAGCTGGTATAAAATTCAAGCATCTTTCATCCCCTAAGAAACTCGACGCCGGGGGTGCATTTGATTTCGCGACGGCGTGGGACGCGCCGTTCAGAACAGTTGCGCCGAACGTGCATTGAATGCGCATACACCGTCCACACTAAATTCAACATACCTGCGGTTCTTTTGTTCGTTACAATAACGTTTCAGAGTATCGTCGCCACCGGCGAGAAAACGTAGACGCACGTCCATTCATTTCCCCGTCGGTTTTCTGAATGGCGGATACGTCGCCCGTTCCAGACTCAAGGCGAACCGGAGAACAGTGTGCGCATGTGGTACCCCCGAAGACGAGCAGAAACCCATTAGAACGCGGAATGAGTCGCGAAATGGAACGCGAATTTCCATTGCCGGTGGACCTTGGAAAAGTCCCCGGAGACGACTCGCAGTATAATACGCGACTGTGTATAATGCCGGTGAATATCGAAATGCCGCGAAACTCCTTGCGTTTCATTTCGTAGGCTTTCCCGGCTCTCGGTTCGACGGTTGGTAAGGTTATTATCGAGAAATTCCCTCGCGATTTTATGGGTGTATGTGTATTATGTGAAAGATGATCGTCCTGGAGCTGGATGATGAAGCTTGTCGGTCGCATAACAACGCCTGCTTTAAGAATTTACGATATTGGAGCAGTTAATGGGAGGGGTGGGTATAACGACGTAAGTTGGGAGGGGTTGAAGGGGGTGGAGATAATAGATAACGACACGGTTGTACAGTGGAATGCTAATGGTGTTCTGGAAGGTATTTATTAAATTACATCATCGTTGATGCGTGACCCGGTATCTTAAAAAAACCGTTGTTAAATATTAGCGAAATAATGGTTGGAATAAATATGTTCGAAAAAGAACGATGAGAATAGGGGACACAATTGAACGATATAATACGTTGTATCTGACGTATAAACTTTTAAACATCGGTCTCCCTCGATCGCAAAACTTCCTCGACACGACAGACAATTAATAACGCAGCGATTCCGCACGGAAGAACGTTTCGCGCGTATCATACCCACTTTCCTCTTTTTGAAAAATCGAAACCGGGAAACTTTGTGATCGTGGAATTGCTTTATGATCGACGATCTGCGTTTACGAGCTTCAACGCCTACGACAAAAAAGAAGAAGAAAGAAAACGCCGCTGCGTTCCGCTGGTAGAATATAAACTGGCGGAACGTCCGGGCAACAACGCAAGCAAAAAAAAAAATGGGTATAGCGCCCTATCGATATTTTATACGCGAAGAGGGAGAAAAAATAGTACTACATTTACCGGCAATTCGCCGATGAATTGTTTATCACCGTCGAAGAACAGTTTGTATGTATCGTTGAAAAATGTTTTAAGTTTTAAACGAATCGACGTGACTGCTGTAGAAATAAAAGGCAAGCAGACGGACGTCCGATAATTCCACTCTCTCGATTTATCCCAGACTGGAGATAGCCTAATATAATTTGCCTGTAATTAGTTTTTATTTCAAGCCCGCGAAAGTTTGCCTGACAATGAGAAGGGAAGCGGAGGCAAACCTTCCACGGAACTATTAACAACGCGTAAACTTGTTACCCTCGGCGAAGAGAGAGAGAGAGAGAGAGAGAGAGAGAGAGAGAGAGAGAGAGAGAGAGAGAGAGAGAGAGAGAGAGAGAGAGAGAGAGAGAGCGGGAGAGCAAGCGAGTAAAACTTCTGGCAATTAAGCGTCCCATTAATCGTGAACGTGTGGAAGTTTAGTTCTCGAATTTGCGAAAACAGCCGCCAGAGTGGGATGCGATAATTTTCCTTCGCCTTTATTGTACTCGACTGTTCGATCATGCGAATTCAGCGTCCGCTATACCTAATTAGAATTTATTATCGGGGGCAAACTTGTGTCACTAAAAAGTGGCATCCATTCGCGAAAATGTTTAGTCAAACTTTATTCAATCTCGTTACAGAATTTTATTAAATTCTCGACGCATTACAAGGGGCTTATGTTATATACCCGTGGGCCGAATCTTCTTTAAAATTTCGTTAATAAACCACGATTTAGGAATTCAACCGCGTCGTAAGATGTTGGAGTAGCTTCAAGGAGCTTCCTCCTTAACAAGCACAAAATTCGCAATTTCCCGGAGAATAGCGCCCTTTTGGTCTCGTTTTCGCATCGTTACGTCAGGTGAGTCGGCAGGTTTGCATTGAGTTTCGATTACGCTTGAAATTTCTTGCTCCACCAGCTGCGTCTCGGAAACGTCTGGAGTATGGCTAACAGGACCCCTAATGCCAGCACCAGTACCTAGTTTTATTTGTTGCACCTGAACTCTTCGATGCCTTCATCTCTCCACCTATCGCAGCTTTTGAGATTTCTCATTCGGGGACTCATGTATCGATCATCAGTACATATATTTGATCAAGGCTTATCAAATATTAATCGACCGACGAGGTGTTTCACCGGTGTTCTGATCAAAAGCGGCAACAAAACAGATTCATTTCACTTTTTGATGTATCCC
This sequence comes from Nomada lathburiana, assembly GCA_963667235.1. Taxonomy (NCBI): domain Eukaryota; kingdom Metazoa; phylum Arthropoda; class Insecta; order Hymenoptera; family Apidae; genus Nomada; species Nomada lathburiana. Next base: position 10,236,203 of record OY763905.1, on the reverse strand, counting down.
GTTCAATTACCTCTGAACGTGCTTGGGGGTGGGTGAATGGTTTTTCAAACATCTCTGTTCATAAGCTGATTATACTCGTTTACTACAATTTCAGTGGAAGCACGGAAACGGAGAACGGTTTCGAATTGGATAGTTCGAGCGATGAAAGCAGAGTAATTTAACTTTGACGAGCTTTAATCAATCGGTTCTAAGCTTTCGACAGTTCCCACGATTAAATGGGTACAAGGTGTGGTAAAAAAGTTTCATTCCTGGTTATAAACACGATCGCGCCGAATAAAATTCTGAAGTTTCGCCGCGATTTCATATTCATTTAACAAGATGTATCTTGTCTGACCCCTCTAGAGACATTCGGCGATGGCAAATTCGGAATTGCATTTTTTCCTCGACGTTTATTACGCGCAAAATCGAACTTACGTAACGCGACCGCCTTTATTCCGCGAGGCTCGCTCGAATTTGCAATTATATTCCGCGTATACTTATCGACCTTTCGAATCGGTGCTCGCGAGCACTCAGTCGATGCATGATAATTGCAAAACGCGATCGTTCTCGCTCCCGCAACCTATGCGCAAGTTACATTTGCAAAATTGATCGGGAATGTGTCGCAATCGTTGGCGGTTTCCCTTTACCGAATAATTTATTTATATAAACTCCGAGGTCATTCGGTGGCCGCGGTTCTTCCGCTTTCCAACGGGTGGTCCTTGGTCATGGATTTCAAGTGCAGCGCAACGAACAAAAAGGAGCCCATTTTAATCGCCAGTCCCACTTTCTAAAACAGCCTGGCCAGGCAAACCGACTTGTGTTAGATTTTCTGCATTTATCAGTGCGAAACGTTCGCTCAATTATTATTACTGCCAGCGATACCAAAGATATCTTCGGGCATAGGATGAAAAATAGGGAAAACGCTTTTCGAAAGGAACTTGCTAAATCAAATGATCGAAACCCACGATTGTACGGTTTAGAGGGCAACGCGATTTTATTGGCAAACTGGAAGATCATCGTTGCAAAATATTGCGCTTGTACACGAGATAACCATAAAAGGGGCTACGTAAAAATTGTAATACAGCACTCCGAACGTTCAACTTCATTACTTTTCTTTGAGAAATTTCTTTCATTTATTGCGCAGTGTTACAATTTTCACTAATATTACATTTTCTTGCGCAATATTGCGCTCGGGATGGCGACAATTTCCGATATTTTCGCGGATGAGATAATTACGCGTAGCCATGAACGTGCACGAAAGTTTCGCTCCAAGGTGAACGATTTACTAACGAAACGAATCTGAGCAATTCTTCTCCGTATCACCTTCCACTGTTTCGCAAAAACTCGACGACGAGTCACCAGTGCACATTTCAAACCCTCCGTTGTATTAAAGAAACGTAATTGTCATTTGATCAGTATCGCGCTATCGTTGCCAGAATATACGGAAATATCAAATAGTACTGAACCGGATTCCCTTTGAAGTATCCGATAAACGTTCTGCGAACTTTCTCGACGCATACTTCCCCTGGGATCACACCCGTAAACCCCGGTATCTTGGCTAATTATCGAGGAAGCTTGATAATTAAACGAGTGAGCGCATTTATCGCGATACGGAACTGAAGGAGAAGGGGTTCGACGTGCGGATTCGAAACGAGCCCCCAGCCATGACTCCCTTGGGACGCATTGCTTTTTCGCCCTCAGTAGCTTTGCCGAGGAGCACGTGAATACGTGGGACTGATAGAAAATTGAAAGATGTATATAAGTGGGAATCATTCTGACCAATTCGAGCGAAACAGAACGGCGGTGGTTCTCTCGATTGTCGAACAAGAACGGCGCAGCCGAACTGCATTTGAAACGAGTGCATTGTTCGTTTATTTTTTGTACAGAAACTGTAATTCAATTAAAAGCGCATCAATATTTGCTGGCAATATTTCGTACGATGGCACTACTACCATTTCTAATATTAATATTGCCATGACAATATTGAAACGTGCTCCCTTATTATTTGCTGCATAAAATGTACCGAGCGGAATGCAAATTTTTAATCGTAACCAGGGTGTTTTAAAAATATCAAGCATTGCCAACCGGTCAATACAATATTTCTCTAATACGATCGACGCATCGTTTCAACGATGTCCCTTGAACGAACCCAACTTAGCTCGTCGCAACAGTCAAGTTCAACGGGAAAGAATGAGTGGACACCTCCGTCGACCTAAATCCAGTTCATCTGACGAGCTGCTTTTCGATCGCCCCTTTTCGCAACAGTCAGTCGGTTAAGCCCAGCAATCCGCCAATTAATTTCACCGGTCACCGGCTCGTTCTTCGAACGCGTTTCCTTCTCCACAAAACTACCCGCGGAACAGCAGGAATTTTCCTGCACCATTACTATTCCGCGGCCGTTCTCGAAATGCAAGAATGTGGTTCGCGACACGCGGAGCCAATTCGCGCACTGAATTCATTCGTCCCGCATGCTTTCCACCGTTCGTCGGGCGGCTCAATCCAAAAGAGAAATTTTTCTTCCCGTTTGGTCGTCGAAGAAAACGAAAGGAAAAACGCCGACGTATCTATCGCGGCGCGGTCCGAGTAATTCGGACCGACGATCGCCATTGTTAAATAAGCGATAACCGCGGCTTCGTTGCGTAAAGGTTCTTTTTTCTCCAAACGACCGCTGGCTGGGTGGATAATGTTATAATTGAGAAAAGGAAAGCGATCGGGAACGCGGTGGCACGCGGCAATAGTTAATGCCGGATATAACGCGGGAGTGTCAAGTGAAGCGAGGTTTACTTTTTTTGGGGGGGGGGGGCTGAATTTTATTGGGCATAACGCGAGCGTTAAGGGTGATAAAGGATTTCGAAGCGAAGGTATGGTTGCCGTTCAGAATTTCCTTTTCCCGTGTGCTAGCTCCGGGCTTTCATATGACTATTTACGGCTTACGTTTAGCGAATACCGATGGCGTGTTCAAGAATTCAAACGTAGATAGCGACAGTGCAAGGAATAAAGAGGGATCCAAACCGAAGATCGAGCGAAATGCATTCCGTTCATCTCGCCCACCTTTTCTCCTTGTTTCCTTGAAGTCTCCATTTTAATTAAAATACGATAGAGTCGAGTGTCGGTATAAAACAAGCTCGACTGCAGCGGAGCTCGTGTCGCGCTTAAACGCTGCTTAGAAATCGATCTGGAAATTAATCCGCCCGATTTTTCGCCTCGACTGGTCGCCGAGAGATCGAACACGCGTCAGGTAGCAAGCGATTCGCGCGATGGATGCAACCGACGACCGTGCGTGGCTACAAAGTGCATAATCGTAGGCGGTTACGTGACTTCCGTTTCTCAACTGCGACCTGTCACGGATCGTGGATCCATCGCGTTCCCTCGGATCGCCCGCGTTGAAATCTGCTAAGCAGATGTTAATTAATCGCGTTCGATCGCAAGGCGTCGGCCGTGCCGTCCCTGTAATCGCGATAATCACCGCGTCTTGGTCACGCAACAGCCTTAGAAATCCGAACAGCCGCCTCATTTCCGTTTATTATAGCGGCCTGCACGCGGCCGGCTAGCCGTTAGGTAATCGATTTCTCGCTGCATTATCGTGCCACCGCAACAGCGATATCCATAACTCTAGACTTTTTCTTTCGCGGACAGAAAATCGCCAGGTCTGGTCCATAAAAAAAAAAGAATCCGGGCGCCTCCTTGATGGTACGCGGGATCGTCGTTATCGATAAACGTGAGAGGTGAAAGGGTGAGTTTGTGGCTGCTTACGCTGATCAATTCCTAATGGAGTTGCCTGCGATTACCAGGCGTTGTTAAAATAAATATGGAAACGGGGGAAACTTTATTGACGGAATTTTTAATTAAACGAAGTTTCATCGAATCTCCAATGATGCAACCAGGGGAATATCCCTTGAATCGTAACAACGATAAACTGGATCGGCGTCGGCCAAAGAATGCACAATTTCTCACGATCTTTCTCATCGTTACTCGCCGCTAAACTGCACAGTTGCATGATCAACAGCGCGCGGCAAATTAACGACGAGGGCCGCTGCACTGGACATAATATCCGTGGAACGAACCGAAACAATGATAAATAATTAACGCCCACCGCGTGAAAAGTGCGCGTAGGATTGTAATATACGAGACAGCGGTTTCCCGTATGATAACTGTTCGCGGCCTATGCTCCAAATAAATCATTCCATCGAATCGCCGCCGCCATCGCCACGTTTCTCCACTTTTCGCTCGTGAAATTTATAAATGTGATTTTACACAACACGCTTTACGCCACGCTAGCCCCGCCGCACCTCACGGTGGAGTTGCTTCAATTAAATCGGCCGAATTGTCGAAACCAGAGGAGGTAGCTTGTGTCGGTGATTCACGGCCCGTTTCTTTCATTTTCTCCGGGTTCCCTTCTCCGTTAGCGACGACATCGCCGATTCTATCGAGCGCAGAAATTCAATCGTTCTCTGCTGTTTCCTACACGTTCGCGATGCCGTACCCGTGTCCACACGTTTGCCTGCACGTATGCGCCTGCACATCGGCGAACTGTGTCACGAGCCTCCTTTTACAGTTAAATGAAGTGTGACATTTTGAAACGATTACTTAAATGGCACGCGGCTGCCAGCCCGATCTCTGGAGCTAACCAGGCCGCGGCGAGGAATCGTGCCCGGCGATTCTTCGATTAGTCGTGGGTTATTCTGACGTTTCATGCGATGTTTAGTATGCTTGTGGGACTCCCACACGAATGTGATTCAGTCGGTTGAGTAATAGTCCCGAGTCTATTGAGTTAGCTGTATCTGTTAAATTGCATGGATTAGTTCGAGGGTACGCCGTAGTAATTAAGTTAACCGTGCCTTGACTTGAGTAACAGTGACAGTACGTTTGGGTCAGCTTGAATTTGGTTAACCGAGTCACCTGAGTCTGGTAAATTATTCAAGAGCCACGACCGTCGAACAAAAATTCGAGCATCAAAATTTACTCTCGGTTCCCCGGCGATATTTCACGCTACCAAACATTGTTAAGTTCAATTTGTCAATGGACCTGAATAATGAATTCTTCAGCATCGACGGTAAACTCGGCCGATTTATCGGTTCCCGTGGCTCGAAGTAAGAACTTGAACCCGGTGTGACGAGCCTCCGCGCAGACTTACAGTTTCGCGTATCAGCCCCATCAGGGCAGAGAGGCCAAGAACTCCCTTCCTTTTTTCCCCCCTTTTTCTTTTACCCACAGCCAGCGAAGGAAGCTCGCGACAAAAAGTAGGAAGCGCTGGCCGGGCAGGAAGCCGCGAGGTAAAGAAAGCCACGACTCTGCCGGCAGCCTTGCCATTGAATTAGAATTTCCGAGTCGTTAATTTCAACCGGCTTCTCCTTCGGCGTGGAGGGACCCGCAAGAAAGAGATAAAGTCTATCGTTGCCCTCGCGAGTCGTCTACGGGGGTGGTTTTTTTTCTCCCAACGCCACGACGCGCCCCGACGTCTTCGTCGTGATCGTCCACGGTTTCATCGGGCAATTTCTCCTCTCAGCCAGCTTCATCCACGCTCGATTAACTCCTCTCTCGTGAAGTCCAGTCGAGACCTTGCGCATTCAACGGTGCATGCGATTTGCAATTGCATAAGGACGACGCGGGGCGGGCGACGGTTCAGCGAGCCCCTCGGTCATTTGGAAAGATTGGAACAAAGAATCGTATCTGCTGGTTGTCTGGTTTTTTTTTTCGAGCTTTCATTCTTGAAGGTAATTGTTTGTTGCTTATTGTTCCGGGGAGGTTGCTCGTTTTTTCTTTTCGTTGCTTTTTTCTCTTTTTCTTTTCAGGGTTTGCCCGGAGGCAGGGAAAGAGCGGTGTTGAATGGCGACAGTAGGCGGTGGATAGAGAATACCTTTCAACGTATTACTTTTTCTTTTTATTTCTCGCTTGTCTAGGACTGCAAAATTTGTGTATGAATGGTAGTGAACGCGATGCGCGACATAGTCCCACAACCTTTTGCGCCGCAAAGCGGCCGAGTGTCTCGAAGTAGGTACTACTATTTTTCCCCGCGATTCATTCGCGAGAGACTTTTCATCAAGTAAAGTTGACGGTCCCTCGAATGATATCGCGTGCGTGTGTAAAGTACACCCGAGGAGTTTCGCGGTATAACAATGTCCGATTTAGAAGAAACCATAGCTACGATCTTCCCCCGTAAAAAAATCAATTAACAGACCAATGGGAAACGAATGAATCTCCCGTAAGCGAATTGTCGCATCTCGCCAACGATTCATCGAGGCCGAATCGGGAAATGCTCCGCGTTTGACGGTTATCCGTAAATTTCGCCGGCGCGAATGTTTCCCATACGTTTCGCCGGTAATCCGTTCACGCGGCGGCAAACTCAAATATACGATCGCACTCTAATTAAAAATTTCACAGCCGCCCCCTGTGTTTCCCACCTCGCCGATAGTCACAAATATTCCACGCGCCCGCCGTGCTCGTCCGCGTTTTCGGCGTTTCCTCGGCGTCCAGTTGTCCATTCGAAAAATGAACGCAATTTCACAGTCCCGTGACACGAAGCTTTCCTTCGGCCGGCGGCGTTTCCATCCCGCCGAAATTACAACACTTTGGGCGACGACGTTTATCGGGGCGGAAGTGACGAGCGCGGAATTCGCGCGGCTGAAACGCGATCGCGGACGCCAGACGCGTGGACGAAAATAAAGGACGGCAGATTTCACTCGCGGCCAGGTAACTTCCTGGCTTTCCCCGCGAAATGTTTAACACGCGCTCCCGGTGCCCCGGGACGAACTTCTGTACGCGCATAACAAGTACCGGTCCGCGGACGAGATTCGATCGTTCCTCCCGATAGATAGCGATCGAAATAAAGAATTCGACCCGCGTCGCTGTCTCTGAATGCACTCGCAGCACGGCGGTATGCGATTGGAAAAATTATGTACGCGTGTGTGTACGATCGATAAGCAAAGACCTTTTGCGCGAAATTGAACGGACAAACGCCTCGCGTTTGCATTTGCATTCGCACGCGGGAGAGCGTTACGTAAAGCGCGACAGGCGCGTGGTGATCGCGGGTGAAATCGAACTATAAATGCTAAAGTGGAAATCAAGGTTCAATAACTCCGTTATTCGTCCGGCTAATGGCCAAGCCAATGCTACACCCCGGGATTGTGACGATGCGTTCCCCGGCGATAATGTCTCGTCCAGAGGAATTCCTCGACGGGTCATCAGCTTTGAACTTGACAGGATCGTAGCCCGACGCGTTCAACTAGACGTTGATGTATCATCCTCGATGGAAAGTAAATGATCCTGTATTTATGATTTAATGAGAAGCGGCAAGAAAACGGCCGGGGAGATCGAAGGAATTAGATATAGGGAATAGAAAGTAGTGGGTTAGTAGTTTCGATGGATAGTATCTCGCAGTGTTTCTACACAGGCTAACTACGGGTTTGCCAATAATTACAATATCGCATGGACGGATTGTAATTTACTCTGGGCTGGTGCGACGCGAACGAGCCGAGCGTAGTTCTGTTTGTTACCGGAGTTGTAAAATAATTTTGCACAGATGTATCAATATCATGACGATGAGAAAAATTCGCGGGAAATAATTGTTACGCCTTTTCCCCGCAAAGTCCACGGAACCGAATCAGCGTCGGTGAGCAAAAAGTGTCGCAGAAAAGTCGTGCGGATTTCGTTATCGTCGAAATGGAAAACGCTCGAGTCGACTTCGCAGAAGGAGATCGGCGATCGCGACTGATCGGCCTACGTGGGCAATCAACGATACTTTTTCAGGTCCAATCGGGCGGACACGGCTCAGCTCGGTCGCGTTGCACCGACCTGGTCCAATTATGAGCCTGCTCTAATAGCGCTTAATTTCCCGAGTCCTCGGATTAATTAAGACTACCTGCAACCGCGACGAAGCTTGTCGAAATGGTAACCCCGTCCTTTCCTCGATGTACACACAAGAGTGTCGAGACTTCGATCGACGTTCGTAGACGTCGATTTTCGATAACCACTTCCCTGCCATTTTCAAACGGTATCGTTTGCGAGCATTGGAACAGAATACACTTTACGTGCAATAAATTCTACCCGCGCGAACCGTTTTTTATTCGCGGACGCGTGCTTTTTAATGAACACTATAAAGCAACAAAATAAATGTACAAATTTTCCATTTTTTTCCCCCCTTCCCGTGAATTTTAATCACATATTCGTAACAAGCGCTGCGCGATCAATTATGACCGATTCGCGACGTTTTCTTAATAAGGAGCAGCCTCGTGTGAAGCGGACCGAATTTAATTACAATTACGGCATTGAATTAGGCCAGAACAGTTCGTAATAATTGATACGCGTTAGCGCGTTTTAATGTACGCGTCACAGGTAGGAGGGAAACGACCGTACTTCATGAAACGAGCCCCGTCGATTATGCTGCTGAATTAACCTGTGCTTAACACATTTAGAGAGAGACAGAGTGAGACAGGCAGAGAGCGGGTGCAATTTCGTAACCTGGATTCTGCAACATGCGACGAAACACGATTGGAAATTGGCAGATTGGACTCGTGTAATTCGTTTTGATATGCATTTCTCGGGAACCCGCGTCGAGAAATCGAGCATAATTCGATTTAACATGCGGCTGGATTCGCGACGTGGTCAAGGTGAACGATTAACCAGAAACTTACGTGCTACTCGAACGTTCCTATCGATGATTGAAGAGCAAAAGAATTGCAAAGCAAAAACCATCACCGATAATCAATTAATCCCTACCTCTTGATATTTAAAAAGCTTGGCCACGATAACAATAAGATTCGTAATGAAGTAGTAAGTAATAAAAAAAATACCAACAATCGGAGTTAGTCTAGCAGCATGATCTGAAATGTCCAAAATTATCAGAATGGCGCAGAAGGGGATGCGAAATAATCAGGGCAAAGTGATTTTCGAATAGCTGAAATGAAAAGATCGAACGGTCAGAGCGCCTAGATCGGTCTGGATCGTGGCGATCGGTGGGTAGGTGCACCGACCAGCTCCGACTTAGGCGTGGTTCTTGCGTAATGCAAAAGCGAACAAGTCCCCGGCACGTTTAATACACGTATGCATTATACGTGTACGCGGCGCGACCTATGCGCTGTACCGGCCTCTCGTAACGCCGGCGATAAGCGCAGAAATTCATATTCGCACGCGAGATCCCGAGATGCCGCGGATTTTTACGCCTCGGCCGATAGAAAGTAGAAAGCACCTACTCGGTGGGGAATTAGGGATATCACCTGTTAGTCGGATTAAAACTGCGAGAAACTGGCGTGCGTCCGATGTGGGGAAGCGTTCTTTCTTTTTTCTTTTTTTTGTTTTTTTGAATTTAATCGCGAGATGTCGTGTACATTACTTTTTGGCCAATTTATCTGCCATTCGCTACTTTCGGGAAACAGTCGCCTCGGACAACCCTGTGTACCTGGCGACCTTCGACGAGTCGGAGGCTCGATACCGGTCGACAGAATTCTCACGCGTCTAGTGCCACGATCGTGCAATAAAATTCGATCTTTAATGCCGCTAATCGAACAGCGAAATGGAAAGTGATTTTGCTTAATTGAAAATTCAGAGATGAAAGGGAGAAATAGGTGCCTACCTACACTCGACCCGCGCCGTACGAAACGGAGCGTGGAACGTACAAGAGTTTCTTAATTTTCGATTACGCAAGCAGATGGAGCGGGATTCCTGGAAATGCATGGGGATTTAACGAGCAAAAAGCTTAGGCGAATAAATAGAGTCGCCTCGAAGAGTTTCACTGTATAATCTCCCTCGGCGTAGCTCGTGTCGTCGGGACGCAAAGGAGAGATATTAATCTTACATTAGCGGCGCAATATCGTGAAATTTCTATCCCGTGAACGCCGAGGAATCTTTCAGCGGCGGTTCATCAGGGTCGCCGGTATTCAACGAGGGGTGAATTTTTCATTGTGCGATCCTCTGTCGCCGGTCCCTCTTAGCTCGTTACTCGAACAATAACCGAGAGGAGAGAATCTTCTTCTTCTGACCCCGCTTATTACATCGGTCTGACAGACAGCTGCGGCGGGCATCAGCCGGTCTTAGGTTTAAATCTAGCCCTGAACAGGCTTTACGCGATCGCATAAAACTGTCAATGCACCGGGTAATATGCAGAGGGCGTAAATACGTCGTAACTCTAGAACGTCGCGTCGCAGTGATACGACACTGTGATGTTTTATAAGCCCAGATACGCGGACTTTGCGAAGAACAACGATTTGTGCTTTGGTGAAGTTCATATCAGTTGCCGTAATGTTGTGGATCGTAGATCGTCATTAATTTGCGGCGAGGATGTACCGAACGTATGATCATTCGTTCAGCAAATTAATGGGAAGAGAATGAATTGGCAATTTAATTAGGCAGACAAATCTGCGAGTACTGTTTGTATATGATTGGTTCCCGTGCTTACGTACTACCTCTTAATTAATACCGTAATTAACCGGTCGAAATATAGTAAATGTAACTGACAATCGGTACATCTCGCGAGCATTTAATTGCACAATTCGGTGCGCCGGGACAGGTGCGTGTGCGTGCGGGCATTTACCAGCAGATCGAGGAAAGATAAAACGACCGCGATAGAGAGCATGTAACGCGTGATTTTACTCGGTGGGAAATGCGACCAAGCCGTAATGAGGCTTTATATAATGCGTTCGTAATAACGCTCGACTGCGAACCATTCGACGTTGTATCACACCGTGTTTCAGCGTTGTTATATTGTTATTACGCTGAATCGAAGTGGATTGCGGTTGAATAGGAAACGCGTCGCCTGCAGCTTGAAAGAAGCCGATCGAGGCTACCATGCCGATGTGCCCCGATCGCTAATTGTCCGGAGAAAATACGTGTAGAACCGGCTAATTAAACGCGCTGCCACCTTGACGATTTTATCGAACGGAGGCTCGCTGAATTTGCGTCCCCGCTATTTTACGAGCGACACGAAAGGATTGGTGCATCGATTGCCTGCCTTGTGTCAAGGAGAAAACATCAGTTACATAGAAATGGGTGCATTAAGTAGCCTACTTGACGGCCAACTGAAGCTTCCCTAGATTTCTCTCGCCGCTCGTATGTTACTAATCACTTAGTTTATTAGCACAGTTGACGGGGCGAGTGTTTCTTTTCGAACGAATTGAAAGGAAAGAGGAGAGATAGAAGCCGCTTTACGTAAGGAACGATTTGCCCCGTATAAAGTGTAATGGGAAAATGAATTTCTTAATCTCGAACATCACGAACGTTTAATCCTTTTTATCCGGAAATTTCACTAAAACTGCAAGTTCGTTAGCGAAATTTTCCAACCACCACAGTCGACGAATAAGCTCATGTAGGATGTAATTAGAGTGTTCCAGGACATTTTCGTTCTTGTCCCGAACGCCGGGAACAACACAACACAACCGTCGTACTTAGCCGACTGTCGTACGACTTGCGCAATGCAAACGGATAAGCGAGCTCGTTACACGCGTCGAGGTCTCGTTTCATAACGAGACGGGGCTGCTACCGATGGGTTGCTCGACAGCGATCCACCGTCCACGTTGATTGAACGTTAATACCTGTCGAAGTTTTGGTCAGAAACCGAACCGATCGTTTCCTTCTTCTCAAATTCTCGACTGGCGCTTTATGTAACGCGGTGCGACTCGAAACCGCAGTCGGTAAAGATCGAGTAACACCTTTTGCGGCGTATCTATTAGAGGCGACGATTACGGCCACGGCGCGTTGTTCGTCTGAAGCTTCCACGGGATATAAAATGGAGTATGTTTCAAGGATCACTGTTCCGTTAATAGTTAAACAGCAGTCGAATTCTCTTTCCGCGTTTCAAGAGAATTGTGCACAAATTTTTATTTTACAGGGCAGATTAATAATTCTGTGATCAACAAGTAGGCTCGGTTGCGCGAAAGATTTGCAACGCTGAAATCTTCGAGTTCTGCCGGCTTCAATTTCTTGTAGCGGATAAATCATCGTTTTGTACGAAGGCCTGCGAATCCTTTCGCCCGAAGGGAATGATTATTTTAAATTCTTCGAGAATATTTAGGATGAAAGGTACCGTCCTTGGGGGCAAGAGTCGCATGTGTCGTCTAGAGTTAACGAACGATCGCGTACACGCGCGAACGGTGCGTTTAATTATCATCAACAGGCAACAGAACGTGGAAGTAGTCGCGGGGGACCAGCGTCAGACAGATCCACGGGCGTCTCGGTGTAATCCCGTAGAAAGCCGGCGACGTTAATTTCCAGGATCGTACCAGATACGTTCCACATTGCACGCAGCCACTCCACCTGTAATTTAGTGATTCCGCCGGATTTACGGCTGCAATTCCGACGAGTCCCACGACTGCTCGCCTTCCAGGGGAATCGACAGCGGATCTACATAAAACTGTGCCTCTTAATGAATTGCCCGCAACCAAAGTGAATTACTTTAATGCCAAATCGTGTTAATTAATTTCAAACAAGAGGCTGATGAAAGGGAGTCGAGATGCCCAGCGAATAAATGATACTATCAGTTGAACTAAAACTTTGTCGCCCGATTATAATTCGTTCAATAGTATTCCAGTATTTATGTGTCACGCGAAACCTAATTAGGCGAGTGCCTTGTCCGAAACGACACGATCATTCGGATTGTCGATACACGTTCCTGCTTCAGACACGAGTTAACACCATCGTTTGACTTTGATGAGTGGAATGTTCTCCACAGTGGGAGGATTTTACGAGCGTTGACGGGGAAAGTCGATCACGGCCATTAATCAGCGCACATCGATCGACGGCCAAACGACGTCGAAGTTGGTAGTTCCTTTGAGATCAAACGCGACTGAAACTTGTCGACGAGGGCAGTGGTTCCAGTCCCATTCGCTCGCCGCCCAGTCTGATGCATAGTTCTCGCGAAGCTTGCAACGAAAATAGGGAACTAGATAAACATCTCCTTTCATCGACTACGTAAGTTCGTCACAAACTTATTTTGTCTTCGAATTTATAAGTCGGAATTCAATTAAACCAGTGCTGCGTGATTATTTCTTTTCAATACTTTCCTCAGAATTTCCTCAGAAACATCTTAGAATATTAAAAAATCCCAAGGCCTGAGATTTACATTCGGTCAAGTCAAATTTTCATTCGTTCCATCAGAAATCGTCCACGTCTGTTTCTTTCTTCGTTTTTTCACAGGAATCGCAGTCGCGTTAAATGCCTCGACAGATCCGTCATCTGTTCCCAGATCGGCGCTTCCGGAGGCCGGGCAATAACGCGAGTCCTGATGACTCCTGGAGACACGGCAGCTAGTTATAAACGCGGTAACGCCTTCGACCTGGATTCTAGAGCATGAACTTATCGGGAGCGAGCCGGCAGGCGCTATCATTGCGCAAGCCACGACTCACAATGCCTTCGGTCCGAGCAAAAAGTGCCTGGCGAACGAGCTGACTGCTGCTCGACCGATCGAACTATCAAGGGGATTGGTCGATCGGCTTGGCAGTGCTACGTGCACAGCAACTACGCTGCATACTGCAGCAACTCCGTTCGAAAGGGAAATCGGTTACTGCGTCGACGGCGAAAATTCTACCCGTGATCGCCAATAAATGGTATTTCGATTTTCGATGCTGGCCTTACTGATTAATCGATTTTTCTTCAGATATTTCTGTCGTCGCGGTCGTGTAACAGTAGCTGGGCTCGTATACTATTATTACAATCATTATTGCTCAATAGACTGCGTCAGAACAAAGATATGAAAGAACTGTAGGAAAATGTATGGACAGATAAATACATAGGTAAAGAGGACAGAGTGAAACGGATTAATTGTACGAGAAAACTTGTCGCGAAGTAGTATTAAATTTTATTGGAACGTGACTTCTAGAATTATTAAGATGTAAATTCCTATAATTATATAGAACGCTATATTATGCCTGTTGGATATTATTACGTTTAATTACTCGTGCTTAAAAAAAAGGTATCATTTCTTGCAATTGCGCAAATGCAATTTCATACTCCCGGTGGGTGCAATTACGCGAAGTTATACGTGCTTGAAAGCATGTGCTAAAAAGAACGGTATCATTATCGGTGTTTATTAATAAACATACAGCGATAATACACGGCAATAAGACACAAAGTATTTACGTTTCACAATTAACCAATACCAGTTCGCAACAAGCCACGCCAATTGAAAACAGAGAATCCACGATTCTTCCCATAAAGTAGCTATTATTTCAAGTTCAGTTAAATACACGTATCCGCGATGACACAGATTCCACCACAGACTCGTTACCCGATACCGGGGTGTTGCGGACGAATCTCGTAACTTTAAAGGCAGGTACGTTCGCGAAGAATCGCACTGGCTTCGACGAGAGAAGTCGATGAAATTGCTAGACGAAATCCCATGGCGTAATGGCACGAGCATTTAAGTTGAGCGACCGAATTGCTACCCGAGGAAAGTCTCGTGGAGACAGGTAACAAAGAAAGAATCGTCACGCTATAATTTTCTCCTCGATCACAATCGTGACCCCTGACATAAGGTCAGCTCGCGTTTCTCGCAGGGGAGACGAAAATCGCGAGCACGCGAGCCAAACGAGCTTTCTTCGTAGCGGAAAGAAGAAGCATTGTTCCAACGATTAACGAGCAGTTGGCACGCGTACACGCGACGCGCAAATCTTCTTGTTTCCGTCACCGGTGTGTCACTTAAAGAGGTAACTGTGTTCCATTACGCGGCTGGGCTGTTACGTAAACGCGTTCAGCTACGCTGCCGGCAAAAGCCACCTTTGACAATTTAATTGGTTACGACTTCACCGGGAAACGTGTATATACGTCGCCGAGTCGCGACACCGTGTGAAACACCGAGTCCGGTTGTACGAACAACTTGACTTTTCTTTTTTTTTTTTTTTTTTTTTCGAATCTCGATATTTTTCCACCTCGCACGAAAACATTATTAACCAGCGTACAAAAGTCCACCCTGGGAATAGAAATCTCCTAGCTCAGAGCGCAAAACCGATTAATTTTGATGAAAATAATTAATCGAAGTCTGATATATTTTTATTATTTCACCCCCGAGAAATTGAGAAGCGTTACACAAAATCCTACGCATCAATTTTGTAACGAGGATCGATGCAGCCAAAGTAACCCTGTCTACAGCACAGCTTGAACACTCCGTACTCCACATTTCTATATCTAAAACAAAATTCAGCCAAGAGCAACGAACAAATCTTCGAAACTGCTACCAGCATACGAAGAACGTCAAACCGTCAACCCCTATTCCCTCTATCCTTCACCCCTATCGAGCGTAACAGGATAATCCAAAAAGCATTAATCCAGAAATATCCAGCAACGATCAGAATCGCGTACCAGTAACCCAGAAGAGCTTTTCCCCGGACAGTGACGGCCGTGCCGTGGCAAAGTTGCGGCGTGTTTGTCGATCGAACGCGAATCGATCCGACGCCGTTGCGATTCCGTCGAGCAATAGACACCAGCGTCACTCCTTCCATTTAATATATAGAGCGGTGTTGTACGTGCGGATGAAGAAGGAGGCAGGCGTGTATCGGACGGTGTCGGTCTTGCTTCGAGCGGAATGCAGTTATTATTCAACGTTTGCGCGACACGCTCGCCTGGCCGCGTTGCTGGTGTTGGCCTATGGTCATTAATATGCGGTTAGGTATGCGAAAGAATTGTAGCGTGGCCTGTAGCCGATCGTTGAGTCGGAAAAAAGAAAAATGCCGATATGGTGAACGGGAGCGGTTACGGTGGCCCGTGTGTGTCACACTTTTCCGCCCCGCTGATCCGCGTCCTTGCGTTTTCTGCAATTTTCCCTTGATTCGGTCTTTTTTCCCCACCGGACTTCTCGGAATGCACGCCGTTATTTATGTGGGCCCCTTTTTCTTATAAATGAAATTATATAAGTTGTTCAGTTTTGTTATCACATATTATATATTATTATTGCGTAACGGGAGGACTTTTGGTCCTAGGCGTGGAACATGGTCGCAGGACGAATTGGTATATCCCGTTCGCCAGTCACCTGAAACCTGCAATCAAAGAACAGGTTACTAATTCCCATCCTCACCTCTCGCATTCTTGGAAGCAAGCTTCGCGCAGGGTATTAATTATGCACTTGATTAGCAGCGATCTGTCTGCGAAATGAATGTCTCAACTGGTTGGAGGGCCTTAATTTTACGAGGTGAAAATTTCAGTATCAGTGAAATTTTGTTCCCCAACATTCGTTCTAATTCGTAAGCAATTTAATTGTACATCCAGTGTGGAGACATAGGTCACAGCATAAGCGATCTTTAGATACGCGTCACACTTAGAATGAGTACAAATTGACGCCCGTGGTTAACCCATCGACGATTCACGTTTCCATTGTTAAACCATCCCGCCACGGTCAGGAAAAAACGGAGAGGCAAGGAACAGAAATAGAGAGCAAAGTATGGCGTCGATTTCGTCGGCGGACGCAGAGGGCTAATAGTCCCGGATCGCAATGAAATTTCATTAAGGAGACTTTTACACGCCGGCTTGGCCCGTTTTAACAAGAACCGGTGGTTAACCAGTTAGGGGCGGGCGGATTCGACGCAGGGCGAGAGAAAAACGGAAGAGGTGGACGTGGTGCAAAGAAACTCGTGTTCAAATTTCACCGGCTACCGGAAACGCGAGAACCCACCCGTTGCAACATTTTAATATCGTCCGTTGCATACCTCGCGACTTCCTTTTCCCCGTCGTTTCAGACTTCAATGAAACTCCTAATTGAGATCCTAAACGCTCATATTTGTTCGTAATTATGCGCGTGCGATATGATCGCGAGAACTCCATTGAATCCACGGCGACGTTCATCGTGGGGAAGAATTCAGAAACACTCGCCCAAAATCACGTGCGTTTACTCATGAACGGGGCTGATACGAATTTCCATCGAAACGTGCGTCCCGTTGTATTCTGCACGCCCGTTCACGAGCGGTTAACCGCGTTAATGATTCCTCCGTTGTCTTATTATGCCGCGCGAACAAAGCCAGGCACATGGTGCCTTCGTAATTTGGCACGGTTAATCCACATCGGGGAACCTGGTAATTGAATGTAGCATCGCGACAAGACTTTCGTTGCCTCGCTGGAGATGTTAATTTGCGTTGTCGGCAATCGGCGAGGTCGCGATGAACGTTCATCCCTTGCTCCTCGAATTGTTGGATTAATCTGAACCGCTTCAATCTGCTTCGCCACGTATATTATTCCTGTACACTGTTCGAGCGCGGCCTTTATTATACATCCTCGATGCGATCGGTAAATTAATAGTATCAGGTATTTTCGTGTCGACAATAGTTCGTTTATCTTCAACGCTCGATCGTTATTTCGATACGAAAGGATTGACCAACTGTCCAGTCTCTTTCTGCTGCAATTCAGATTTTCCACCGCGGTCCAACGACCGACCAAATGGTCGATTAGAATTTTAAATATCCATTGTACAACAGGAGTGGATGTCTCGTTGGGTATCCATTAGAGTGGCCTATTGGAATTTTAGATGCCTCGTCGAAGACTATCCTAGCTGGAAAATCCAACCTACCAGCCTGAAACAGTGTAACGAGGTACGCTTGACACTAAAGCAACGCTTGGGTATCCCACGGATTTCGAAACCGACCAGTGGGAACCGTAATTTGCATGATCGTTCGATCGACAACGATGATCTGCCTCCGCTATAAATCTCCTTTAATTTCGACGGAATACTGTGTCAGATAAATCTCGATTATTTATCCGAGTGTGCTGAAGTTTTAAAGGCAGTCTCTTTTTCTTTTCCACCGTTTTATGGACGCGCGCCGCGACATTCATTATTCCACCCACAAGGACGGCCCACGAGCGTACGTTCTAGATTTCCCCGTGACAATTACCACGTGCACCGACTGGCACCGGGATAGCAGTAAGATTAATCGCGCAAGCGATATTGTCAAAGAATATACCGCGAAGCCGCGCGAACGTGCGACTTCGAGCGATAAAATCGATCGGGACGATTACCGGGCAGATTAGAATTCAATCTATCGTCTCTATCAACGCGAGACTTTTTAACGGGAGATGCGCAACGTGTCGTCGTAAAGGTGCTGCGAGCATGAAATCGTGCTAAGTTTCGCATGGCTATAAAACTTTGGCGCATAAAACTCCCCGAACTAGATCATCGGGACAACGAGATCCCGGTTGCTACACTCTCGGCTCGGCTCAGCCTCGAACGGCGTGTCAGCGCGTGCAGCACACGAAAAATCATGTTTAACGAGCTCCCGTGGAAACTCGTTAACTTTCGTACACCGGATTAAGGCGGCCCGAGGTATTTCCAAAGCGCGAACCGAGGTATTTTCTGCACAGCAGCCCATTGCCGATCGCCACATATAAAGCGTGAGCTAGGCGTGCCATGCTCCTCTCAGAGGGGCGACGAACGGACGGAGAAGGAAGGAAATATAAGGGAGACCAAGGAGGAAAGACACAGTATGAGCACATACGTTCGCGTGTTTGTGGAGCGAGCAAGAGAGAAGGATAAACGTAGAGGCCGTCGATCGTTACTTACCCTTCGGTGAACTGCTCAGAGACCGGAAGATCGTTGCGCAATCAATTAGCATACGCATACCGTGTTGTCTGGTGCAACCCCAACGCCAGATCGTATCTCAGGGAAATCGATGCGGAGCATTAGATCGCTCGATAGATAGGTGCAACGGACTCCCTGCGAATTTCGTTGATCGATTGATTGAAATTTGATTGATTTCATTCGCGATTTGCTTCCTCCGAAGTCGTTGCCGACGAAGGAATCGGTTGATTGCTTGTCTTATGATTTTGTTGCTTGCATGAAAATTTATGTTGGTCTGCAGAAGCCGCATGGGGTACGTCATGCAACGGGAAGATATTTTTAGGCGTGGAAAGCGGGTGGCACGCAACCCTTTCGCGTGCGACAGGTCCACCGTCGCGGTGAACGTTGGTCATAGTCGATTTAACAATCAGAAACCGCTCGATTCTTATCGCCGTTATCGGCGTGTTAATTATTGCCCGCTCTGGCCCGCCGCAGTACAGATAATTCTAGTTCAGTGGCACCGGCGGATCGCGTCACGAGGAGAAAAGCCGGCCGCGACTCGAGCAACTCGTTCGCGCAAGCAGTCGCCGATATTGCAGCAGAAAAGCTGAAGGAGAAAAATGGCCAGCTGCGGGAAATTCTACAATTTCCCTTCGAAAGTTTCATAACAGAAACAACGAATTTTAAAATAGCGAGAACAATATCTCTCGTCGATTTATTTAATTAAAACTTTGCTGTCACCCGGGTGCTATTGCAGCTACATTTATATTTCAAGTAAACCGTATTTAATTAAGCCATGCACCGTCCATTCAACGGAAGCGAGCTGATTTGATTAAACTTTCGAAAATTTCAACCTCACGATACTAAGTAAATTGACGACTACAGTTTCGGAGCAAGCAAGAACCTAAAAATCGTATTGCTGCTGTTGCAGGGTTATATCGGTCCTCGCAATAGCAGACATCAGGGAAGTCCACTAACGATGGCTTAAATATCATTTACGTCGATGGTTAAACGGTACAGTGTCTCTAAGCGAGCGCAGAAAGTACGGAATTAACAGAGGAACGTAATGATGATATAAAGCACCATCAACTGACTGCGATACGGAGCTTGAAGGGGCGGTCAGGGAGTTTCCTCGCGACGTTTTCACGTTCTCCATTGTGGCAATTACCCCTAACCGTAATGAATTGCGTCAGCGGTGAACGAGAAAAGCCGGCGTACTGGACGTTCTCAAGTTGCATTCATTGTTTATTATTCCGATGAGCAGAAACTACCCTTGTCAAAAAAGAAAAAAAATTGCAGACGCTGGTAATAGACCTCGTGCATTCCTCTAACTTGAAACTGTATTAAATGAATGAGACCTGCATTCTACAGAGCGGTGTAAATCTTCAACAAGTCCGATTATTTCCGAACCATTTCAGGAATGAAGCTTTTCCGCTCGAGTTCCGCGCTAGAGTGACAGGAAGAATTCACTGTCGGAAATACGGTGAAAAAGCGACACGGTGAAACCGGCGAACGTGGACAATGCAATCGATGGCCGTCGTGCCGCGTAGACACAGAGGCGAGTACGCGTTCGCGACCGAGCAGCCAGTAGAACACGGAAATGATGGGCAGCTCTGAGGTGGACGGCGGTAGCCCACACTATCTTGCTTCACCTATTGCGTAAGATACTTTCGAGTCTAGTTGGCGAAGCGAACTGTGGCACGCCGCGCGTTGAACCGTCCTTTGTGCTCGATTTTCCTTCCTGTCGGGATGTCGTCCGCTGAATTAACCCCCATTGGCTTGTTCCGTGTCATTAAAATTGTAAACGTCATCTAGGACCCGGTTACTTCTCATCGCGATTACGATTCGATCATATGAAATACGCGAGATCATTCATAGAAACGTTAAGTAGATAAGGGCGTTACAAGTGCACCGCGCGATTTCTTCGTTTTATCGTGGAAAGATTCATAGCGACAGGCTATGCGCATACCATCGAGTTTCTTCTTTTTACGAACGGCGAAAGTGTTCGCGTGGCGCGAACGAGAATGTTGCGCGATTTTCAGTGATAAAATACCAGATAGAAATCGACCCGCCGCTTGCGTAACGACAATTATGCACCGTTGACGATCCTCGTCGCGACTGGTCAATGCTACTCCCCTCTGTGTTACTCTTTGTTCGTACATTTCCTTTCGTCGCGCTGCGGAATTTCGGAATTTTGGCGTAGAAAGATCGCCGACGATATCCGCGGTTCGCGTGCAGGGAAACTAAAGAATCGAAATGCAATCTCGAACTTCCGTTGCGTCTTAATTCGATCGCCGCTGGAATCGTGGTTGCCGTACCCAGGCCGATCCATCGCACGCGCCAACGCGAATTACATAAAAGGGTGAAACTTGCAGCTAATAAATCTGCCGCGTCGAGGGCAGTGCGTGTTTGGTGAACGCGCTCCCGTTCGATTTATATTATCGAAACGCCATTATCGGCCGATTAATACCGTTCCCAATATCGAATGAAATTCACGCAGCAATAAATTGCCTCCCCGTTACATTTATTAGCTCGCCTTGACAAATTAAAATGTCATCCAATTATTCCGCGCAACTCCTCCACTGTCAGCAACTGCGCCGGCGAGAATGTATACGGTTCGAATAAATAAAAATGAGCGTAAAGATATTAAGCAATCAAGGACACTTCTCGTTCTCAAATGAAATATCCTGTACCTTAACCTTTAACGCTTGAGATAAGCGATACTGCGTCAATCGGTGTCTGTTTCACCTTGGAAATGAACGCGGTACCACGTCAGACACTTTCAATTTAGATACCAATGTCTATCGAGCCCGGGCACACAAATAATCAACCCCTAATTAACGATCAAACACGGTGTCGTCTTATCAACGAAAGGTCCAAGCTCGATTTTGAAATAGTAAAACTGCGGTGTTGGTGCGGCTCGAGGATTGTGCGCTCGGCTGAGCTGATCATGTAGGACGAGTTGTCAGTGCAAGAAGCACACTCTGATACATGCACCTCGATGCAGTCACGACGCATCAGCCACGTGAGGCGTCGAGCTACCTGCTCGCAGACTTCCATCCGTTGTTGTCGCGGCTCGCGCGGAACGAGTCCGCTTTTCCCACGGAACGCCCGCCTTGTCATGGAAATTTCTCCGGTTTCACATCCACGTGTTACATAAAAATCCTAGCGGTCGCGACGCGTCATTGTCTACGTTTCCCCCGATGAAGAACTTCTGCCGCGGAGTCCGGTTTTGTTCTTGCAATGCACGGGGCGAACCTCGCGATGAAGCATAACCATCGGCCACGAAATGGGGGTTGATTCACAAAAATGTAAAGTACCTGCTCGACCGTGGTCCAAGAGGAATAAATTGCGGTACTCAACCGCGTGGAGAACATGAAGAACCGCCCTTCGATTTTTTCGCGAGTGCTATTGCACCAATCCTTTCATTTTTTAATCTCAACTGTATCCTCGTGCAGAAATTCTTTTGCAAACGTTTCCACATTCTTCTCTTTCCGCCCTCGAAATCAATCGTCACGCTGTCCATCGCGTTTCGCAACGTTCTACAAAACCCGCAGCTCACCTGGCTGAATCGCATCGTCCGTTGCAATCCGATGCGCCGCACGAAAGTCGATCCGCGCGCGTGAATTCGCAGACCCGCGGCAAAGGACTCGTCGGATTAATGAAATCGTTCGGAATCGGATTTTTATGAGCTACGGTCGGCGTTCGTTCACGCTAACGACGCCGGAGAGAACGAACATTGCAGTCCCCGGGATATAAACGTCCGACAGACAGGACGTTTATTCTCGTTCGAGTGGCGAACAGCGACAGAACGGAGTACTGAAAGAACGCGTAGCTTAGTTTCGATTCGATTCACGGGCTCCGAGAAAGTGGCTTTATCAGGGGAACGTAGGCGCTCGATCTGTAACCAACGTCCAGCCAATCGATCGCCGATCGATTCTAGGCAAATGGATATATCTGTTCGACGAAAAACTCCGGATAATTCTGTAACGAGGTCAGAAACGGTGTGTCCCCGTCCCTTTCCCCCCCTTTCTAGATGCAAGGAACGCAAAGGTACCAATAAACGCACAATTAATAGGCCGCAAACGTTGCTACTCAACCGTGACCACCGTCCAACGAAAGAAACGATGGATTGCACAATGGCACCGTTCGTTTAATAACCGCGCGATATTCCACCCCCCCATTGCTTTGTTCTCTTATTCCTGGCGGATATTAGTACGATTGTTGCGACTGACGGAGACGTTGCCGATTCGATTCGACGACGATCCGTATCCCCGTCGAAGACCGATCCGACCGATGTCGGATCAAATGGCCAGAGATCTAAACGATACCAGCGTAAGGATAATTGACTCTGAGCGAGAGCGATTCGAACGGGCTGCCGTTTCGAGGGTGGTCAGGAACGAAAAGAGCCGACAGCAGCAGCCGTATCGCTTTATATATTCGAAACCGGTCAGGGCTGGCGAGAAAAGATACATGTGCGGGCGACTTTCGCGATAGACCGGCGCATTTTTTCGCGTACTCCAAATAATATAATGGCTTTCACTTTGCACGTGCCGGAAAACTAGCCGGCCGTGATATGCACGGCCGAGGAGTCGCGCCGAAACCTTGCTTTAATTAGTTTTGTTTTAATTGCCCCGACGTTCCACCGTCTCTGCTGTGCAACGCTATATCGTTCTTGTCCGCCAGTTTCCCAGAATCCTCTTTATTTCCCCTTTATCCTGAACTGTTTTTTTCCCCCCGTCTTTCCACGGTGCAATCCGGTTTCGCGGTTAGCATTGAATCGCGATGACGAAAAAAAGATAACGTCGCACGGCAAATGCGAAGAAAAGTCTTCTGCGAAACAATACCACCGACGACGATTTAGCAGACACACGAGAGAGAGCCCAGTGACTTTTCTTCGGTAAACAGAGGCAGGATCGCTGATCAACGATTGCACAATTATGTAGATCGAGCACGGTCGCGAGAAGAGCGGTATAATGTTATCTGTGCAAATATATCGCGGTGAATTCCTAGGTGGAAGCTAGACGAGGAGAAACGGACGGTCGATGTCGTTCTCTTTGTTCGGTAACAGCGAAAATGAGATGGTTGTGACCGGGAAGACCTGGACGAGCGTCTACGCGGATTACGTCGGTCGAACCGGATGAAAAACGTGCGCATCGTTAATGGGCCACATTTGCGTGCAGAATTTCACCCAATAATTAACCGAATGTCGATGTTTCTCGCTTGAACAGCCGGTCTACGTAACGCAACGGAAAATTTGCATTCCCCTCGCCTCCGTGCTTTCCCACAAGCTGTCGTCCAATCTATCAATCGTGGCTTGAACGGCAGAAAAAAGTAAATAAACAAACGAGAAACAGAAAAATGCTAGTCATGCCGCAATGAAATTAATGGAAGCGTTCCACAAGTATTGATTAAGTATTGGGGCCTTCGACTTCGGTAGAATACGTCCAGGGAGCATCAGATAAATTCCAAGGGTCGTCTCTACGAAGATGCCCGAGGAAGAGGATGAATTCCTGGTTCATCGGCGTGATTCAAAATTCTCTGCCGCGACGAAGGTTCACCCCTAACGTGGATCGAACCTATTTCCAGCTTCTCCTGCATAACGCAACGTGGCAGGCAGAATTAGTAGGTTGAGGTAATAAGTAACGAGCGACGGTGGCAGGCAATCTATTTAGAAAAGAATTCAGGTTCCTTAAGGCCATTCAACGACCCGCAACTCAAGCTCTTTAGAGCGTTTCGCGTTTGCCACGAACGCGAAACTCCTTTTCGATGCGAGCCCGCCGTTTCCACGTAACGAGCGGGCCACAATCTGGACCAAGAGTGTCGCCATTCTTGGATTTCCCGGCGTTTCCACCCTTTCCTCTGCTTTTTATTCCATTCAGCCATGAAAACGATAAACCTCCGTCGCTTAATAGCCACTCGCGCCCGAAGACGATTCTCTAAGGGCAATCACGGGTCCACTCCCTGCTCTATTGTCAACGAATATCGATTTCCAGACTTTTTTTCCTTCCACCCGCGTTTAACGTTTTAGCCTTTTGCCACGATCGTGGGATCGTGAGAAATCGTACACGTTTCAGGGCTAAATGGCCTGCTCGCTTTTGCAATCGGCACTTCCTGCGACTACGCTAACGACCAAACGCGCAAGAAAGAATAACCTAGGCGTACAGTTTTCGTTCCCCCCCGAGTTAACATTGTAGCCGGCCGTAAACCGAGCAACAAAAAGCACGCAATTATGCAATTACTCATCGACTGAAGTACTCTCGTTTCGCGAAGTGCCAACGAACGTTCCACCGTTGTTCTGCCGACTGCCGCGATCTTAAATCGAACTTCCGCCGGTGTCCCAGGGCTGTGCAATCGGCGCCGTTAATCTCCGAAGGGCTGCCGCGTGAAATAATTTGTACACGTCGTATCCAGTGCACCTGCGCTGGCCGCTGTGCCCTAGAAGAAGTCGGCAGCATTCCCCGGCGAAATAAGCTTTGTGCGCCATTAACGTCGTGCGCCACGCTTGCCAACGAGAGAGTTAGGTATCGTAGGTGACCAGGTAACCCGGGTGGTGCCTGGTGTTGCACTTGGTGTGGCCTGCCGTGTGGATACTTAGCGTGCAATCCAGGGTGGTGGGGCGGGTGGAGTAGGAGTCTGCTCTCTCGGCCGTTAGATATGGACGAAGACGTGGAATACCCGCGGACAACCTACAACGGGCAACCTCTATCTGCGGGGCAGAAAGGGGGGGAGCCCCCTTTTGCCCTCTAAGCAGCTGGTGGGACTACGTCGGTTTATGCTGGCCGCTGGTACGGCGTGGATTATAGTTTTTCTGGGGGGAGGGTGGTGGAGCGCCTTGCTTTCGAAAGGATGGTGATTGTGGAGCGTAGCCAGAGTAGAGTTAGGCGTATATAAGGCCCGCCGGCCCGGCCCAAGTCAGTCATTCACCGGACTACCAGCCCACCATACACACACCAAACATGAAGGCCTTTGTGAGTATCCATCACGGGGTTGGTGATTCCGTGGGGTGTTCGATCGGTTATCCGAGTAACTGTTCGCGTTCATCGTCGTTCTTGTTGCACGCTTCTCGCGGACAATCGACCATTTCATTTTCCATTGGATAACGGTGCTCGAATAGCTGTACACAACGGTCTCCCGTTTCGGGAGTTTTTCCGATCTGGCCGCAAGTAGCTTTTCACTGTGCATTACCACGGTGCAGCGCGAATTTCGGCCGTCTCGGGGCACACTAGCATCGCCCTTTGCCCCGAGACGTTAGCTTTGCTCGGTAACGCGGAATGGAATCGTTTCATTCTTTTTGCACCGCGGCACCAGACGAACCCACCGGGCTAATCGACGTTGCCCTTCGTTCGCGCTCCATTCATGCAACAAGAAGACTCGTTGCACGAGACACTGACCGCGTCGTGATACCGGTTCCAGTATAGTATCATCGTCATTCAGGAGCAACCGAACTCGCGACCGGTTCTATCCACGGAGAATCTTCATTCAGGAATACCGTTCGTGCCGTCTCCCCGTCGATTCTCTCCTCCCGATACGATTGCATTATTTCGCGACGTCGTCTTGGTGTACCTGAAAACGGATACGCAAATTAGCACGGTTAATTAAATTCAATACCGCCAAGCTAATTAACCGCGACATCCGCGCGTTGAATCGTCGATGCAGTACCACGCCGTTCCCGCCGGATTCGTTTCATAAATCTCGACGTACCGTGTACAGCCGCGGCTCGTTTCGAAACGGCACTGGCGGGTTCGGTCGTTTTCCGATCGCTGGGTCGCGAGAACGCTCGGTCATCCACGTCGCACGGTTCCACGTAAACGGGATGTGAAAGTTTCGCGGAGTCGTTGGATATGCATAATAGCAAAGCGTTGCACCGTTTAAGTGCAAGACTTTCAAAAAGGCTGGGCGTGACGGTTCTGCAACGGGTCGATCCTGCACACGAACGAACAAAACCAGTCGAATCTCTTCCCTATTCGTTTCACCAGTTTCTCCCGGTTCAGGATCGATTCGCGATACGACGCGTCGCGACCAGTTGTTCCCATTAAAGGAGATTTCTTGGAGCAAACGGAGATACAGGGTTCACCGTGAATATTCCTCAGTGACAAATGTAACCTCTTGAGATTGACGATTACGATGGCGTTCGTGAGCCGTTGCATAAAACGGGACGCAAGGAAGCTCTCAACGATTACGGTAGAAAGAATTCACCACCCCTAATACGGTGAACAGGCGTGGCAAACGATTCATCGTGGACAATTACGAAACGTTACGGCATCTCGTGCCTTGCTCGCGCCGTTGTTTTTCCAGCCAACTGGTACATGGTATCGTTACGAAATTCCGCGATCGAGTTCCGTCCGGTAACCGGCCGCGGGACCCCGATAACAGAGCCAACGGTAACCGGTCGCATCGTTGCTTTCGCGCTTTACGGAACCGCCGGTTAAAGCGTTTTCCCAGGTGCTCGGAATCGTTTCCCGATGCCGTGGAACGCTGGTCGCGGCCAATTTGCGCACACGTAGCTAGTATCGAAAGTGAAAGCCGCGGTTATGTTACACGGGGCTCGCGGTAATCGGTGCCGAGCCAATAGGAGTCTAAATTCTCTTCCGTAAACCGACGCGGGGATAGTGCGTCTTCGTTCTTTCTTTTTTCCCCGGTGATTTCACTTCGCGATATTACTCTAGCCAAGTGTACATGTTACACGTTGGCACGTCGCTCGACGGGCGGGTTTATTAATTCGCGACTGACCTGCTCGCAGATTGTGTTCGCCTGTCTGGCAGTGGCGACGGCCCGCGCTGGAATCGCACATGGACCTGGCATTGCTCTTGGAGGTCATGGCATTGGTCTTGGAGGGGGTCATGGCATTGGTCTTGGAGGAGTAGGTCTTGGAGGAGTAGGTCTTGGAGGAGTTGGTCTTGGAGGAGTCGGTCTTGGAGGAGTTGGCTTGGGCGTCGGCGGTGGTGCTAGTCTTTCTGGCGGACTTGCGGCGGGCGCTGGTAGCGCGAGATCTCTGCAAGAGGGAGCATCCAGCTTGGGATCTGCAGCTCTTGGTGCCAGCTATGCTGCTGGATCTGCGGCGGCGGCTGGAGCTGCTGGCGTACAACAGATTGTCTCTGGTGGTGCGTAACGCGGCTACGACTGACATGGATAAAGAAGGGATCACGCGGAGGGTTGTTGATTCAACTGGATACCTTTCCTTCTGTACTCTGCAGGAGTTATCGGAGGCAGGGCTGACATTGGACCCGCCGAAGGACCCAAGGCTAACGTTGGACCCCAGAGCGGACCATTCGACAGCGTTGGACCCCAAGAAGGTGCCAAGAACGTTGGTGGACCACGTACCGGCCCAGCTGGACTCGTAGGACCTGCCACTGGTCCATTCACATCTGTCGGTGCCTCTGCTGGTACCTCCACCCTTGTAGGACCATCCCAGGGACAGGCTAACTTGGTAGGACCATCCACTGGTGGAGTTGCTTTCTACGCTGGAAGCGGCAACATCAACGGTGACGACGGAAGCTCTGGCTCTGCTGCCGCTGCTGCCCCAGCTGGTCTTGGCGGTGGTCTCGCTCTCGGTGGCGCTGGTTTGTATTTCAGTCGAGCATTGGACCGACGATAATAATTAATGATGATAGGAATGTACAATCGACAAGACTGTACACTGGTCGAAGAAATATATTACCAAGGGTGATCTGCCGCTTCCAGGTGCCATCGCTGTTGTTGGAGGTGGTGGCGGTATCGCTGGTGGAATCGGCGGACACGACGGTGGTGTTGCTGTGATCAACGGACCATCTGGCGCTATCCACGCCGGACTCGGCTCCCACGGAGCTATCATCTCCGGGGGACTCGGCAAGTACTAGACGTTCTAAGGCCCCAGCGATCTCGGCTCGGCGACGGCGGCATACCCACCACAGTCACATACCGGTCTCAAACGATCCTCAAACGCGCTCAACGTCTTCTTCCCAAAGCTTCGTCCAATCTAGGAACATGGTTATAGCGCCGGCGTATATAGTGGTGTAGTCGGTATATAGTTGGAGTATTTTAATCACAAGTCCAGTCGGTATATACCGAGACACGGCGAAGCGCGAGTCGAAAGCCCGACACGCTGGTCCCTGCCATCGGCGATCACGGGTTTAGATCTCGGCAAGTGTACACCGTGGCCCAGGCCATTCGTGATCCGCGGTTTTCGTTTCGTCTTGAACCGTTTTGTCGGCGACGCGACTCGTCCCCATCGTCAGACGAGGCACGGGTAAAATTTAGTCAATTTCTTCACTTTTTTCATCAACTGTACCGCGACAATTGGTAGTCGAACGGAGCCGCGATTGCCAGCCCACGGTTGCATAGGCATCCGCGACCCATCTGGACCACCCTGGTCGCGATCTTCACGATGAGCCTGTATCGAACGAGCGGCAACGTGTCGAGCAGTCGAAGCTTTCGTTTAACGACCTGAACCGCGCCAGAACTCAAGAATCAACGGGATACACGTTGGACCCGGATGCTCCGCCATGGACTCAGCAAGTGGATAAGCTTTGGTGCTTCGTCGTTGGACCAACTGGGTCTGTTCTGTTTTCTGAACACCCACCGTTGCTCCGGCAGTACTCTCTTTTTTTTTCTCTCTATCTTACGTCTTCCACCATCCGTAAGGCCGCCGCTCTTCACACATTATTTACTACTTTCTCTCTCTCTACCTTTTTTTTCTCTCTCTCTCTCTCTCTCTCTCTCTCTTTTCCGCTGATTCCGCGGACGATCCCATTCGATCGCTCTGCGGTCTCACAAGTTGTTATACTCACTGCCGCACTCAAGCATACATATTATTATTACATTACTCGTCCATGCGCATATATGTTTTCTCTTTATATATATATACATGTATACATACTATTACTACTACTTCCTTCGCGTATATATATATATGAACACATTGCCACACGCGCGCACACACACTATTGCTATATGTGTACTCGTATATATACACACACTACACATATATTATATAATCGTGTTATATGTTAGTGAAAGAGAGAGACCGGTAGATTATGGTAGGTCAGCCCTTCCCGTGAGTGAATGAATGTAAATAGATGGCGCGCCGCTGCCGGCCCCCGACCCCGCCCGCCCTCGTCATACCCTTTCTTTGCGATCACGACTAGCACCCCACCACCACCATAGATAGATACCACATATTTATAGCGTTTATACATTTATACAATACTTTATATAAAATAAAGCATCAGTATTTAAAACCCGCTCTTGTTCATTACTGCACCCCTTGATACAGTTCTGCCCTTTGAAGGATTAGTCAAATCATCTCGATTCATTGGAAACTTGCTGTACACTTTATTAGTTCAACTTCAATGAATTATACGATGTGCATGACATTTACCGGTCCTTAAAAAATCGATGCTCCAATCGTTTATACATTTTAATAATAGTTATTTAACTTGCTCTGTTCGTTTCAATCTAACGAACTTATCAAGAGAAAGGAAGGATCTCGAAATCGCATTGATTGTTACCAACAAATAACGATTAGGAACAGGCGAGGTTGGTAACTGAGTTGGGATTAATATTCCAATGGTCTGACCTATATTGAAAAATAAATTAGTCGGGCGAAGTAACGAAAGCGTCCGTGAAGGAATTAAGTTATTTCAGTCACATCGGTTTTGTTTTCGTCTTTCCATCGAAGCATTTAAGGAAGCAACTTCTAACGAAACACTGGATTCTCGAATCGACCGCCTGTTGCTACGATTCACCGTGTCCCGATCGAACCTGCTTTGCTAATGACAGATTTGTCAAGAACCGTCCGCTCGTTAGAAAGTTTCGTGTACGAATCGAAATTGCCCATTTACGCACTAATGACGACCAGCGTCGCGTGCCCGGCGAGTGAAATTTTCAACCTCGTGCACCGGCTTTCGTGTTCCCTCCGACTAGCAGCAAAATAACAGACCGAACGTGCAACCAGTTAATCCACTTCATCGCTGATGGCGTTAAAATTGATTCGCGTGCGAGAAATGACTGCAGAAACGCGATGACGCAAAGACGAACCGTGTCGCCAGTGCATACTGGCAGTTTAATAACGTGCTGACAGACAGTGAGTAATAGACGTCATGCGCCGAAGAATTTTAGTGGTACTAATTTTCGTTCGATCACTGTACTCCGACTTGCGTGTGTCAAATGAAGCTTGACATAAATATCTTCCACAGATGCGACGGATAGACTTTGAATATCGTCTCGCTCATTCACCCGAAGGTATTTATAATATAATTGTAATAGTATCATCATTTTCTTCGGTATTGCAATCGCAATATTCGCGGATTAATCTGAAGTTAGCGATACGACTGTTACAGGGGACAACTTCGAATTGTTCAATTATAACCGGACCAGGAATGTTTCGAATGTAAAGACATTTCCATGGAGCTCGATACCGGAAATGGAACAGCCCGGGTGGTCACAAAGGTAACACTAAGCTTCACGATCGTCTTTCCAAGGGGCAATACTTGGCCGTAGGTAATTGGTTTGTGGATGATTACAGAGAGAACTGGTGGCGGCGTTCGGGAGTTGCGCATGCATGGTTAGGCGACAGAAAGGACGAGACACGCTTTGTGCAACAATATCCAAGCTGTCAGGATGACACCACCTTTCAGTGTGATACTTCAAATTGTCCTGAACAGTTTTCTGTGCGATGAAGAGAATGCACGTTCGCGGAATCGATTTTGAAGTGATGAAAGTTCTTTCTCGATGAAAATGGTGAAACTGAAAGAAATGAAAACGCTGGAGCACTACATATATATATATATATATATTAATAAATAGAGTTCTAGCCTGTTACTGCTATTGAGAAATCAATATAAATGAAAGAAAGAGGTCAGAGGAACCGGGAACGAGCAATTAAAAAATATTAAAAAATTCGACCACCTTTAGAATGTGATCAAATCCATTTCATATCACGTGGAAGAAGATTGCCTACACAGGAAATGAATGTAATTGATTTCTCGTGTTTCGAAATTCAACAACTGCCTTTTTCGCTATTCTTGTGCGCGATATATCCACCCATTTAATTTCCCTGCCGATTAGAATACATTAGAAGCCAGACAGTAACGCGGGATGCGAGCAAAAGAATGTTTACGAGTCTGAAAATAATGGAGAAATTCCCAATTGAGGATCAAGGGTGGATCTAGATCGAGCAGGGATTAAAGCTGCCAGTCTGGTGCTGACCCATCATATTAGGTGAAGAGACCCGAACTTTCCAGGCCGGCCTGGCCACAAATACGACTTTAATCGGTGCTAAAGTGGCCTTAAATCTCTTCCAGGTTTGCGAGCCGTACCGGACTCGGTGGGCCAAGCTTTCGAGGTCTGCAGCTGACCGCGGATAAAATAAAAGCTATTGAATGCGTGCTAACCCGCCGAATCCAATGGCACCCGTTCGCGGAAGAAGAAATCGATCGACCAGGAATGCCACGACATGGAAAACAATTCCATAGTATTTTCTCTTCGTGCCCTTTTATTGTATGCACTCAGCATTGAAACAGCATTCCCTCGTCGTTCATCCCGAACCGTGTCGTACACGTGAACGTGATATAAATTTTGCAGAAGCATAGCAAAGCGAAAGAATATAAGGCGTGCATTTTTTTTCTATTCGAATGAGACAAGTGGACGATCGATTTTCCGAATGGAAAACGTGCCGGGCGCTAATTTTCGTGCTTCTGATGAAAGGATTACGAGTGTAGCGACGTTGGACTAATTGGGCAAGGTAGATTAAAGGAAGACGATGAGCAAAGTAGTCTTGTCGACTGCCAATGCTTTTAACCGACACGCGAATACAGGCGTTTATGCCCGTCGTTCCTTTTCGGTTAAAGCGAGATCAAGAGACAGAATGCTCGAGTCGGATCATCCCTTAAAGCACTCGTTCGGGTAAGCTGTAAACAGCCACCCTTGTGCCCTCGTGAGCCATTTTGTGCTACTCACCCTGTACCGCGAATGAATTTCTCTCTGAGATTCGCTCAACTATCGCTCGAACTATTTTGGTATCTTCGTTAAACAATAAATCTGGCCAAGCTCGCATTAATTCTACGTTCCTCGTACGTAAGTATGCAAAACCTGTTTGTCGACGGACGAGAACCATTTGTTGGAGAATTCATCCAATATAAGATTAGAATGTTGAAGTAATTGCAAAGAGGACGATATAAAATGTGGACAATAAAGCAACCACTCCATCTTCTGCTAAATGACGCGAAACGATTTTAGTTACAGAAAGAAAGACTCGGAAAGCTCCGTCTGCCGAAACTATTCATTCACAGAAATCTCTGGAAGAATTTACAAAACGACACGTTGAAACGGAAATCGTGTTTCAAAGCACTACCGTTCCGAGGTGCACGTTGCTTAAATATCAGACTGTTTATGCATTCTGGATGCAATCGAGGGTGCCACGAGAGTTGAACAAGAACATTGCAAACCAGCAATTTCCTACGAAAGATCGTTAAATCATACGAAACGCTTTCGTCATTCCCGCCGACGATAAAGGAGCGAAGAAGCTGATCCAGCGTACCATCGTGATCGATCAGGTGTGGCCCTTTCACTCTCGGGGGTGTGCGATTCTTACACGAGTTCCCAGAAGAATCTGCTTACGAGGCTCGCGAGCCCAGGTTTTGCGGCCAAGGTCATTTCATCACTGAATCACTGATTAGACACTGACAGTCTCATCGAACGGAACTGCGATTCTCAAGTTGCTTCTCACGTGCACGCCTAAAGTGTCCGCCTTTCTTGAAAGGCCGCTTTTCTCACCGATTAGCGATTAAAGTTGGTTCAGCTCTATTAGACGATCAGCCACTTCAACTTTCGTATTCAGATCTTAAGATCCACCGCATACCTGGTCGAAATATTAAAAGTATCAATATCAGAGTATTAATTTTATTAATACTTTATGAACATTAATTAATTTTAATCAATAATTAAAAAGAACTCCAATGTTGAATTCCACAGAAATTTAATTTAAGGTGCTTCATTTTGAACGTATTATGTCAGTCTAGAACTATTATAGTAACGATATTAATCGTGGAATGACCATTACTTTAGCGGAATTGTTATTTATTCTGCCAGAATCGGAGAAAATCCAGTTGCATAAGATGTAAGCGTTTCATTCTGTTCATCATTTCGTTTTCTGTTGGCAATAGTAATCTACCGACAAAGGGGGTCAGAGCGATCCTAAATTGGAAACGATTTGAACAAGTATAGCTTCTCGTTCCGCTCGAAACAGCTGACTGGTAGGCTGCTCTGCTCCCATAAGAATCCCATTGCATTGCGTCCGTTTCACAGACAATGACTGCAAATGTCAGTCTCACCATTAGCATTGATCACGTTCGATCTCAACCCGTTCCTCCTCAATCGATACGCCGGACTACAAATTTCAAAAGCCCTGCTACGGATTGCATCTTCAATGGAACTATCTCATAACTAATGCTTCAATCAATTGTAAACATCCTGTCACTGGTACGATCTACGTTATTCGCGAGGCTCGTAATAAATATGTAGAAGTTGATCGCGGTTCAGTAAATTGATTGTGCAGTAATTTCTTATCGCCATGAATGTGTATAAAATATAAATACAGCGAAGGATGAGAATAGAATTAGAATATGGGAATAAAATAGTCCCACGTGCACAGTATGTAAAATGATGATTTCCCAAATAAAGTATTTACCATTCGGGCCTGCAAATATCTGTGCATAATATATGTATAATATAACATATGTAATTTATTATATCTTACTTTCCGCTGCATTTTCTCATTTAATTGTTAGACCAATCTTAACAAAGAAAGAAGAAATTCCGCGACAATGCCAAACAGAAAGATCATCGTAGACGTTTTCACACGGTTCTCTGCGGAGACCTCGGGAATAATAGAGCCGTGTAATCGAATATTCGAGCGTGATGCGACCGTTTATTGTGCGGCCAGACACAAGTACCACGGTTTGTGGGCATGGACCAATTCGAGGAGAACAAAACGTGCATCGATCCGGGCGCGATAATTGGAGCAACGAAGATCGCATCTTTTTCTGCGACCACGAGGCATAAAGGTCACGTTCGACTCGACACGCTCACGCTCGCAGCTTCGTCTGCAGGCGGTACGTAGAGCAGAAAACCGTATTAATCCCTGAGAACGTGACTCTTTCCCACCCATAATGTTAGCGGCCGACTTGTTGCTGCGAACGGATCGGTTGCTTCACCCTCGAGGATGACGCGGTCAACCGCCCACGATTCTACATTGGAGAACACACGATTGCAGAAACGGTGGCGCAGAAAAATCAGAAACGCACAGCCGATTAGATTAGACATACACCGGGAATTACAAAAGAACATTCTATATGCAGAAGAAGAAAAAAAACGAATGAACCTAACAATGAAGTGCGTCCTCATTTATTATTTAACAAATAATAATAATTGTCTACGCTGGAAAGAGAGGGTAGGCCCAGGGGACTAATTGACGCAATAAATGGATAATTACGAGAAAACATTCAGGCCAATTATACCGTAGGTTGAAGATCACGCCTGTTCGCCCAATGGTTACCTG
The DNA here is from genome assembly GCA_963667235.1 of Nomada lathburiana. Taxonomy (NCBI): domain Eukaryota; kingdom Metazoa; phylum Arthropoda; class Insecta; order Hymenoptera; family Apidae; genus Nomada; species Nomada lathburiana. The sequence goes on along the minus strand of OY763905.1, from coordinate 10,201,227 downwards.
TTATTCGTCCCCTTTATCGCCAGAGAAATCGCAAATTACGCTAATTACAATGCTTTTGCGTTCGCCTAATCGTTTCCTTTGTTCCTAACGCATACCTGAACCAACTACCAGCATCTATCTTCCATTACCGACTGACTTCGTCCACGTTATTTTTGTCCCTTCGAAAATATTCAATGCTTTACTCGCACTTTTTCATAGACAGACTATTTTAATGAAAGAAGTTGCAAGTGCATCGCAAAGGTAAAAAAGGCGCCGGGTCGTCGAAGATGAAACGTTTCCACAAACAACTGGTGGACACGCCCGATCCCATTACCGTGTGCAACGAAACGATCGAACTTTGCCCCATAGACACAAAGGAACAATCCGCTGAACGCCAAAACTTCCTGAAGACGATTCCACTAGTTAGGAAGGTCCGTCTAGTGAAACGATGTCGCGATGTGATCACGGCGAATCTATTCTACTGGGCGAGTGAACCGCGAGGGCTGAATATTTGGCCCCGAGTCGATCAATGAATTAAGCCTTGTACATACTTTATCCTACAAACAAGTAGGGTAATAAGCGGACGAGTAACATTGAATATTATATCCGAGGAAGGATCTGTACGATACCGCTTTATCAGCGAAACAGGGTCACAGTTTTAATCAGGAACCGAGGAAGAATTCAATAAATTTTGTTCAGAAATACAGACGGAAAAGAACTGTTTCTCAGCTATTCATCGCTGAAGGTCAATCATGGGACCAGTGTCCCGGGGTTGGGTGTGCCGGATGCTGACCTTCTTGCACAATGGCTGAGGCTGCACCATCAACGGATATGATTTGAAGGGATCAACCGGGGGCGCGGTCGGGATCCTAGAGTGGTAGGTATATAAAGTCCGACCAAGTCTGCCGTGGGCACACTCAGCTATCGGTCGATCGGCAAGATGAAGGCATTTGTAAGTATTCGCGGTAACCGCGGAACTTCCAAGCAATGAATTTTCTGCCAGGGTATATAATGTAGAAAAAGTTCCGATATTCGTTTTACGATAGGCGAATGCGACTTTCTATCTATCATTCGGATTGAAAATGTTTTCTCTCGCCAATTAAAAACCAATGCTATAGTAAATAAGGGAAAGGAAGCTTCTCTTGAGAAGCGTTCTTACAGTGAGAATGAAACAGTTTCCTCGCAGTGATATTTCTAACAAAGAAATAACAAAAAAACAACCATGAATTAATTTCATAAAGCTCACCGATATTCCAAAATTTCCAGTTGACGTTCGCAGCTCTGTTCGCCTTCGTCGCGGCCGCGCCACGCGAGCGTCGCGAAGCCATTTGGGGTGGACACCATGGACATTACGGAGGTCATCTGGGTTACGCTCACGGTGTGGCAGTTGCTGGTCCAGTCTTGGGACCGTCCAGTATCGCCGGTCCCCATTTAGGATCGACTGTGGTAGCTGCTCCGTCCATAGGACCAGCGAAACTTTCTGGATCCATCGCGGGGCCAGTACATGTTTCTGGCGCAGTTGCTGGCTCTGCGGTTGTCACTGCATCTGTTGCTGGTCCCGCTCACGTCGAAGGATACGGTGGTCCATACGATGGGGCTGTTGGTAAGTTGCGATTACAATTTGTGGGCTTCAATCAATTTTAGCGTACGATAATAAATGGTTTCCAGGTGTCGGATACGCAGCACCTGCATACGGTTACGCAGGATATCCGGGGTACGCGGGGTACGCAGGACACGGGGGTCATGGTGTTGTGATAGCAGGTCCAGCATCCCATGGATCAATCCTGGCGGGACCAGCGTCGTACGGAGCAGTCTTGGCTGGACCGGCTGCTCATGGAACAGTTCTCGCTGGACCAGCTGCTCATGGTGCAGTTCTAGCTGGACCAGCGTCCCATGGTGCCATTCTTTCTGGTCCTCATTCAGGAAGCGCCGCTGTTTCTGGTCCCAACGCTGGTTCGGTAGTAATCGCTGGTCCCTCTGGTAAAATTACCGCCCACGGTACCGGATATGGTGGGATCCATACCGGTCATGGTCACTGGTAACAAGTGTGAACTGTTGAAAAACGAGATCTCGAAAGCCTACCGATTGAATGAATTTCAGTGAAACATCAGTGAAAGCATTATTGTACGATCAATAGTCGTTAGATTCATTTCACGATGTTCTCCGTTTCGATACAATTTTTATAATGACAACGAAACACGAGTATGGAGATTTTTGTGCGGCCGAATTTTTTTTTTGTATAGGATGTTTATAATATAGTGTTTTGTAGATCGATCGCTGTTTATGGTGTCACTTTAATTTTAATCTCCAACGATAATATATGCGATGTAATTACAATCGTTTGGTATTACGCTGTTAACGTTCTAATCCAGTCATGTATCATTGTGGTTTCCCAATCTACATGAATATCCTATTTCTGCCCTGCCCTGGATAACTGCGAATATTTCGTTGCAAATTTGGAAACATTGCCTATTCTATTCTCCAGAAAATTGGCTGTACTTCCGAATACACTACTCTCAGTTCACGCAAATATTCCCGCAATACTACCATTATCCACGATCTCTCTACTACCTCTATCTACGTTCCTTATCCGTTTAACATGTTTCGCGACAGTAACTCGCCGAATCGTTTGACAGAATGCACGAGACAACAATTAAGCCTACAAGGAACCGAAGGCAACTCGAATCGCTGACACGTATCCTGTCACACGTAAAAAATGTATCGCGAGGCATAGAAAAGGGTAAGGTTGTTAGATACGTGACTTACGACACGGTTCGTCAATCTTTGTACAACCTCGACGATTGGCTCCATTTCCCCGGGACATCAATGAACGTTGCGAACGCGATCTGCAGATTAACTAGTGAACACAGGTGTTGCGGTGAGGTCGACTGTAACAACGCCGAACTAATGAACCGCGCGTGCATAATTCACAGAAGGTCGTACGCGAGATCTGCGTTATCTATGTACGCGGCCGTTCGCTAGTAAACGATTTATCGCGAAATCGGTACACGACAATTGCCGTGTGTTTCTTTAAGGTCGGCCCGATTCTCGCCACGGATCGCGATACATTTCGTCCGTGAACCGTTTCACCCGGTTTTTACGAGGGAACAATGGTTATTTAAGTGGCTCGGTTTAAGCTACCGTTCTGTCGAATAGAGACCCGAGGTATGCGATTACATTGTACAAACAATTGCTCGAATTCTGTGCGGGTAATTCAAGTTGCAAATGAACTTGTGAATGCTTGATAATTCGGTGCACTAGAGAAACCGAAAATTCGCAGACTTAAAATTTGACGTATACAATGAAATAGTGGAGGGAATAAAAAATTTGGTTGATAGCACAGTTGGCATGCGATTCATTTGACTGGCGGAGTAATTTTTGTAAAAGAAAACAACGATAGCTTTTTAGAGGAGGATGTTTCGGAAAAGGAAAATTTGTGTTTATGGGAAAAATCGTGGTTCCACGGTGAAGCATCAATCGTTATTTCGTCATCTAGAGAGTACATCGAACCTGCATCAATTCTGAAAGGTCACTCGGCCAGGACCGACCGACCAATGGACGTAGAAAAGCGGCGGTGTCCATTATAATTGCAATTTACAACATTCGAGGCGTTTCTGTACAGGGCTAAGAAAGAACAAATTCTTTACGTCGACCACCGAGATACGTATCAGTTTCGTAATTCTTACAAAGCATCGTACATAAATTATTTTCATTTCTCCATTCTTCGCCTTTCGACTGTGGACGATATACAGATCGCGAAGTAAATTATGAATCCGTGCTTTCGGGGCGAGCGATATTTTTATTTCATTGCGGCATTATTTTCGTTTCAATAAAGCGGAAAGAAAAATGTTCTGATACAAATTTCACCGATAGAAATGTAAGAGAAATAAGAGGACGCGTCCTAATTTAGAACAAGATCCGGTAGACATCGATGTCAGCAGGGTGTTATTCATTGCAGGGATTCTGCGCGCAGCAGTCGCAAATGGAAAATTATTACAAGTGGAGGAAAACGTTGTAAAAGGTAGCTATTCACTTCGAAACGGCAATGATGCAACGAGTTCCATTAAAAAATGCACTTCCTTTATTCTATATTTCTGATGAGCAACGTCGAAATCTTGAATACGTTTGACCTAAATTTTACTTCCACGAATTCCCATCTATTAATCAAATATTGTGCAGCAGAACTTCTCCTCGAATACGCCAAATGAAGCTGGCATTACAGCGTTTCACCAAACTTCCCCATGATAAGTTATTCCGTGCCCTTTAAAGCAACTTAACTTTCAGGCAACGCAGTGCAATAAAAAATACCGCCGCATACAGCATACGGAAACCATAATATAAATTTAAGAGAACTATTAAATCTTCGGACCGAACACCTCCGTAAGATTCTCTTATCTCAGTTTCGCAACTCGGGACGAAACCTAACGGATACGATACGTCACAATAAATTACTGCGACCAACACGGGCAAGAATTATAAAGGGGACAGATCATCGACTACCGTGGACATTCCGCAAGATATGTCACGCTGGGTTATAAAGCAAGAATTGTTTTCGCGAAGAGAATGACAGAAGGTGCGGCCGATAACGAGGTAGATACGGTTGTGGCTGGATAGTTAATGCCTCGGGAGTTGCCGGAGATCGAGGAAGGCCGATCGATGGATCCTTGGACGCACTGCTGCTCTTGTGCCCTCTGGTCGATGGACCGAATGTCCTGAGAATGTAAAAATCAAAGCGGCCAGTGGAGAGAAACAGAGACTCGTTAAATTTAAAGGGTCGTTCCCGCGGATAATCGCGATCGTTCCAACGTTCCCGCATGGAAGACGCGTCGAACGAATATATATCCTACGTGATCGTGGACGGTTAAGCATCGGCTAGAAACACGATCACGGAGGATCGTTACGCGGGCGTGAAATAAATCGGTATTTTTCAACGGGGCCAGCACGATATTTGTATGTTCCTGAGTCGGAAACTAGCTCCAGGAGCGGGGAGATAAATCTTGCTGCTCTGCTTGCACTAGGCCGTTATTCACATCGCGATCCACGATATACGAGTAGCTGCGGTACCGCGGACAAATTGGGAAAAGTTTAAAAATTCCACGGGTTTAAAGAGGAAAGTATGGATCGCGGTCCTCCTCGATATCTCTGGCAACTCGAGGGCCAATAACCGCGTAACATTGATCTTACCTGCAAGTGGCGGTGTTTGCAAACGATCGTCGCGTGTAGCTTTCGGCAAGAATTCGATATTCGTTCGTGGCTCCAATCTTGGATGTCGCGCAGCTCGTAGGACTTTTCTACTTTTCTGAGCTTTGTCTCCCCCTCTCGACCGGTCTCTCCGCTAGCTAGGCTGACAACTACGAAATGCCCACCCAAAGTCGGCGGTGGTCGCCGAGATTCTGAGCGGCGACACACCGTCAGCCATCGCGGAGGAACATTGCCGTGCAAGGTGATGCTAAGTAAGCTTTTATAGGCGACAGAGGCGAACACGTGGGTCGGTGAACCCATCGGGGGTAAAGGCGGGGCTGGTGACCGCGGTCTACTGGACTGTAACGGGGTGAAAAAGCTTGTCCATTTGTGAAAAAGGCGTAAGCAGGTTGTCGCAATGTTGAATTGAACCGGGAGACACCGCGCCCATGAGGAACAGAAAAATTCTCTTTGCGTTGGACTCGTTTGAATATTGTTTCGCCATGACGATCTAAGCGCGATTTCTTCGCGCAGCGTTATTCAATTTGTTTATAATTGACTTTCTTTTTCCAGCGATACCTATGCAATTCTGGTTTGCGGTACGTTCTATTACATATGCACAAATTGAATCGGTGGCTCGATTGAAAAACAATATAACGAGCGCAACGAAATATTGAAAAGCAATCAACGAGAGCTGCGACTCGCGTTTCTAAACGGCATATGTAATCCTCCTCTATTCCCGTTTCGGCCTTTGTAACGGCGAGCCAGTTACACGTTGCGACGAAACGCATTATTCCTGCCAGCGAAAACCAGCGGCGCGTCGTGAATCCATCCTGATGCATCTGTCAGTAGCCTGGCATTTTTCGCGCTTCTATTCTGTAGTCTGTAAATGGTGCACGGTCCGATGTAAATATCGCTGGCGATCGTAAATCAAATATCCCGTCGTTCTTTTATGCTCCTGCCAAGCCAAGAAATATGTTCCTGTTACCAATTTTTCTCGTACAAAATTGACCACCTTGCGCTCCGCGATATTTTATTCCGGCTGTACGAAACTGCAATATCAATTCATGCCGAGGTGCTCAAATAAAACAAAAAACAAAAAGTTTCAAAGTCTCCAAAACGACGAAGAATGCATTTTCTAAGGGCAGGGATTCGACGGCCAAGGTAGCGCGGTGAAAAGTGGAAAGAAAGTCATTGAACGAACCCGGCGAAAGCGAGGTGCAAAAAGAATTCGTTTCAACGACAAAGAAGTGAACATCTATTCGATCGTGAAAAAGGCGAGTTACTTCTCGAGCTCCTCCAGACTCCGTTCTGTGACGAGGAGACATCTCGATCTTCCCTTGCTCTCCTAAACGAGGCGGGCCATTAAATCCGCCCTTCGGGAGGTTTTCGCGACCGCCGCGGAACAATTATTAGAATGATCGCGTCGTCGATCACCCTTGCCACCTTCGAAAGTGCGTGCAACGCCCAACACGATATTCCAAACGATCCGTGCCACGGATCCCGATAATCCATTGCAAGACTGTTACTACCGTAACAAACACGTGTTCGATTACAATGGGACCGTCGTTTCAGGCGACAATCGCGACCCGGGGACGACGCGTGGGCTATGCAACCTAGTGCCCCGCCTAAACGGATGCACAATGCGACGCATAATGTCACGAATGTCAACGTGCACTCGCCTGGCTCTTTCCATTCGCTTGGAAAACGTACGAATCTTCCGTCTATCATAAAGGTCGTGATGACAGGTTCGTCACAGTGGCCTTGATTAGAAGGTCTTCTTCTTAGGCGGAGAGACCGAACTCATCAATGGAACCGGCTATCCGCAGCAATAATACGTGTGCTCTGATATGAGCGAGTCGATCGATCGGTATTGACTTTTAATTTTCTGAAATTCGTGATACTGGACGGGCGAGGTTTTGTAATGCTGCAGAGATATGTGTTAGTTGTGGAAGTATTCATAATGTATATAAAGCAAAATATTATTTCTTTTGCCCCTTAATCGTTTTCATAGCGTGCTATATTCATCCGAGGCACCCTCGAGAAACGAGTCTCCGAACCGTGACCACGTGCCCCATACCAGCCACCATTAAACCATTAAACAGTCAAACTTTCTGGTATCGACCCGTCGATCTTTCTGGTCGATAGAACGCCACGCGGTACGCAAGGCCAGAAGCAATGGTAGAAAAAAAAAAATCACCGCTGAAACGGATGCAACGCTACGTTGAATTAGATCAAGCGACCTCCGGGGGCATGGGTGGGCTGCAAGGCGTTAAGCGTTGTCCGCGTGTCTTTCCCGATGTCTGTCTTAACGTTGATAAGCCGATGCAATAGCCACGCGGCCAGCTCGCAGAGAATGTTTGGCGTGTCCTGTGCCCCGCCCTTGGGGTTGGCGGGAGCAGAGACACCCAGAACACAGGCAATGTCCCCTATAAAAGCACCATCGATTCAGTCAGATGCCAGCACATCCACCGCAGCCACCGAGGCAAACTACTACTGCATCGTAGCAACGAGGAAACCCTTAGAGAAAATTCTCAACATGTGCACCCTGGTAGCGGTCTTCCTCGCAGCGGTCGTTTCCGTGGCGTCCGCGGCTCCATCTCTCCTGGCCCCCGGAGTGGCCCTTGCTGGACCTCTTCTAGGTCCTGCCGCACTCAGTGGACCAGCCGTAGGACCTTCTGCCCTTTCCGGACCCGTGGTTGGACCTGCTCGCCTGTCTGGTGCAGTTGACGGTGGCGCTGTGGTTACTGGTGCCGTTGCTGGTCCCTCTGTGGTTTCTGGTAGCGTAGCTGGTCTCGGTTCACCTTGGCCTGCGCTAGCTGGTCACGGTGCCGCTTGGCCTGCGATTGCTGGTCACGGTGCGCCTTGGTCTGCCCTTTCTGCGCCTGGCCTGTTGTCGCCATGGGGTGAGTAAATTGTATTGGTTGAGAAAACATTTATTGGGATACTTGCACTGTTGTAGCCTGAGTAACGTCGTCCATTTGCTTGCGATACAATTTTCGAACCTTCACTTGTACCACTGTTTGAATTGTTTCCCGTTTTCCTATGGTATTTACACGTTGCACGATTACAGGGGCTGTTTTGGCTGGACCTGCGGCGGGCCCAGCAGCCCTTTCTGGACCAATCACTGCTCCAGCTTTGATCGCTGGACCATCCGGTAGCATAGCAACAGGAGCAGCCGGTGTTGGAGGAATCGTACGCGCGGATGGGCACTGGTAACCCATTCCCACTGGACCCCCTATACAGCTTCTATGACTTCACCCTTGACTGATCTCCCCCCGATGCCTACCATTTTGAAACCGACCGCGCCACGATCTCCGTCATTTACCGCTAGTACCTCCATCATTGTATCTTTTATATGTATTCTGTGTACATAACAATGTATCGTTTGTATGTTTATTTTATGTAATAATAAACGCATGCCACTTTGGAGAAGAATTCGTCTGAATTACTTTTACAATTTGCCCTTACTACTTCCACCGTTGTTCACGAATCGAATAATAATTGTTTTCCAAAATAGAATATTTAAGGGTGCATGCGCGCACCGGCAAACCTTGCCAACCAAATTTTATTTGCTCCTGGTAAATAAGTTCGTTTAACGCGTCCACGGTTTCAGTAGATACAGTAGACCAAACATTGTAATGAGGACAATGGCGCCCCTCAAAGTTTCGAGGACGGAAATATCCCAACGGTGTAATTGCCACTGACGGGCGGTTGCTGCAAAAGTTTCTCTATTGCCTTTGTTCTCTAAACAATTAGCTGGCCCGGCACGTATAAACGACGAACCGAGTCAAATAATAGAAAATCGTCCAAAAATTTCTGCGTATAAAATGTTTCGCGTCGAAATTACCGTTCGCCGTGGAATTAAATTGCGATCCTTCCGTTCGACCCGCCCGTTGAAATTCAGCTCGCCAAAGGTGTACCCAAGTGCGATACCTATCAATTTCGATATATCTCTCTGCGTATTGCAATCGACGTCGATCGTCATGCAACTTTCTGTCCCTTTCACAATTTCACAGTCGACGAGCCAAAGTAAAGACGCCCATTGCGGACCGAGTAAACATCAATACCGCGATTAAAGTGGCACCGATCTGGGTGCATTGTTCTAGCTTCGCAATGTAATCGTCTGCAAGGTCGTCCTCGCCATGGCGTGGTCGGCCTCTATTTCGTGGTCCATTGTACTGTCGTCGCCGTCGACGATACCTGTCCACCTTTGCCGGTAATTGTAGGAAATTGCTTCAACGCCGCTCCAATCAGCCGACTATTCTCTATCGGTGCAATAGCCGGGTGCAGCTTTGTTCTCGATATTCCACGGCCTCTTCAGTCTGTTCCCCTGTTTCTTGAAGCTCCATTGTAAATCGCACTCGCTCCTGGCGACTGCAGTCTCAAAGATTCGCCGCGCGAATCCTTTCCGTGAAAGCCGTCCCTCTCTCAATACAGCAGAATATCTGTGTAGCCTGGAGGAAATGATTAACGCATTACCATTTCAAAGGCGCCAATTGGTTTACGGATGCAGAGGGAACAGAAACAAGTACGGTCCGTCCCGTTGGTTCACGCGACGACGAAATCACTGCCGTTAAACGAAAGATTGGGAAAAATGGAACATGAAATTCTGATTGTCGAATAGCCGAGGCTATTGATTGTTTAACTTCTAATTATTGTCGCTTAAGGATCGAGGGATGAAATAATTGTGTTTCAATTAAGACGCGGAAAAATAGTTTCTGCTTTGCAATGAAATCGCTTCCCGATTCCAGCTGAATAATTAGCGCCTCCGTCGATCAACGGGTAACTGTTTTTCTTGAACTGCACAACTTGTTGAAATCCACGGACGGCACTCGACACTTTATTCGAAAAATCACAAATCCGCCGGATATCATTCTAGAAATGAATTACATCGGCAAAAAGGCTTGATATGTTCTAGCGAGACAAGTACAAGTCCCTTCGTCGAGTAACCCCAGACCATTTGATTTCCAACGGTGCAAGAATAATGGGAAAATATCGATTCCCGTAAACTAGAAGCACTTATGACAACCGAGTTCCGGTTACACTTCACGATGGCACACGGTGGATGTAATTAATCTGCGTATCGAGATAGGACTATGCAAGTGCGTCTCTTCGCCTTGGTGTTTAATAGCTCACACAGACACGTGCCGGAGAAATTGTTCCGTATGGAAACGGTTGTTCCTGAAGTAGATAACGATGTGACATTTCAACGTGGAAAAATGCCAGGAAAGCGGCATATTCAGGGTCATAGCCGTGTATAAAAGCCAATATCGCGGGGTTAATTGGCAGTCTTACAATTAGCGTGACAGACACAGAAGCTAACCAGCAACCATGAAGTACTTGGTAAGCTTCGCGATAACATTTTATTTGTTATCTGAGGCTCATGAAATGTGTAGCCGAATTAGTCTCGCTGTACAGAATTCATTTGTTAAACAGTTCTATTATATTTAATAACAATTGCAAGAGTGACATATCATTTGTATTATTATTATAAGCAAAATTGCCAAGATATTCCATTATTTAATAGAACATTTAATTGTCCACTAGGCGGTTTTCGTAGCAATTGTATCCGTTTGCTCGGCTGCACCTAGTGGAATTTTGAACCCGTTGCTCGGCGGGCTGAGCGTTCTTGGACCTCACGTAGGGTCAGCAGTTGTTGCCGGACCAGCGACAGGAGTAGTCAAGGTAGCTGGGCCTGTTGCTGGACCCGCGATTGTCAGCGGAGCTGTAGCTGCACCATCTGCTGTCATTGGATCTGTCGCAGGACCTACCCTTGTATCTAACCCTGGCCTTGGCGTTGTACTCGGTAAGTACGCACCCCCCTTGTTTAAGTTACGCTTGCGTGCGTTTGTCGTGAGAGATTCATTAATTCTTTTCAATTGTTCTCAATTATTAGGAAATGCAGTGGTTGCTCCAGCGCTAGCCGCAGCAGGTACCGTTGTCGCTGGACCAGCAACTTCTGCGGTGGTAGCTGGACCTGCTACAAAAACAGCAGTCATCGGCGCCTCATCCTCCGCCGTCGTTGTCGGTGGTCATGGCTGGTAGTGATTTTAAACTGAACCGCTTGGTTCTGCAGCATACCTCGTGCCTCACCCGGTGCAATACAAACGGACTTGTACCACATTATTCCTAGCTATAGCACTAAACACTGCCAATGTATTCCGAAACATGTACGCTTATAGAAATGTAGCCCTTTATCATACAAATAAATGAAACAGTATCATAATCTGTTTTACTTGTTTCTTCCAATGGTCTGCAATTAAGTGCATGTCCGACGACAATCCTATTTCCACCTGAATAGTATATTCGTCGGGAATTTCCGATCGATTGGTCGCCGCTAAATTATCGAATACTTCGAATACCTTCCGCGGACAGGCTAATCGCCCCAAATACCCCGAAGTCCTCGTTCACCGTTACCAAACTTCAATCGTAGCGTCCGCACGCGCGAGTCATAACGAATCAGCTTGCGATCCAGCTTTGCCACCGGGCAAAAAGGCACGTACGAATAATTTTGCAACCGCGATTCGCGCACCTCTCTCGGGGACAAGCTCTCCGTTCGATCTCCAACGGCCCCGCTGCCAACCTCCTCATGAATATTTCAACGCACACCTCTGCCGCGGAACGAACGGACTCAAAAGACGACAAAAGAATGAAACACCTTGCACCTGCGTGCATCGTCGGATGCCTACGCGAAATATCCCCCGAGCAGCGGCAAAACGAACCAGTTTAGATAACAATGCCTGCGCCGCTAGATCTGTGCAGTTATGCAGTCATAATCGGTTCACTGTCAAGACACGGCATTGGACAAGTCACTCTGTCGTCGGGCTGATTATCCATCTTTTTTTTCTTTCTTCTGGAGATCAAGTCACTACCGTGCTTGCAGGCTTACGAGAGTGGAACAGATTTTCTCTTCAAGGACCCGTAACGGTCCTGCGCGAACTCGAGACGGATTTATCGAGTCGCTGATGACAAGTATGATAATCGCTGTCGCGGCACGAGGCACAAACCGAGTGACACTGACGTTTCGAAAAAAAAAAAGAAAAATAAATCGAGATATTTGCATTTATCTTTTTGAAGGGAAAAATTGCATCGACCCTTTCGGCCGATAATTATTAGTGACAGAATTGTCGGGGTAGTGGCCACTGACTTGACGTATCGTTCGCAATCGAGCTTGACAAACTTGACACAATTATTGTGATTATTATTATTATTATTATTGACAGGCTTATCGCTACAATTGCTGTTACTGTCGACACGGTCAAAGCCCGAAGGCCTGCGATAAAATTCGTTCACGATTTCAGTTTGATCCGAAATTAATATAGAATTATTTCCACTGAAATTGATACAAAACCGTGGGCGGTAAGAATTGTTTTTGAACCAGCCAATTTCGTCAGGATCGAAACTTGGACACAGATTGAACACATTAGAAGCACCAGGGGTACGCGCATGTCAGATTTGCGGGCCTCGCCGCGGCTGTTGATTAATTAAATGCCATTTCGTCCTTCGAACGTGATGGTTTAACGGTGTGCACGGGGAAATGAAGGTAGCAGAAGGGGCACAATCAAATGCGTACAACTATCTGCCGACCTCACGCAATATCTGCCACGATGTCGTGTACGAGTGCAAGCCTGCCAATCTATGTAGTGCAAGCAATTCGCTTGCAATTCCCCACTGGACTCTCTTCGTGCAAGCGTTTACAGCGGACAAAACGTTTGCCTAGATTTCGTTTGTTGCCGCAACGCATGCCGACGCTAATTGTTTCAGCTATTTAATTATGTCCAGTCTCTGTTGCCGTTGCTCCCTGACGATCGCGCCACCCCTCGAAATAAATCGGGCACACTTGTCGAAATGTGTTATTTATTAGGCTAATTTGATTCGCAAAGACGAGGCTATTGGCTGTGTAAACGGAGCGGGGGCCGATTAAATCGTAGGATAACGAAATCGGTCGATTTGTGGCGTTCACCTCAATGAAATACACGCATGTCGGTGCAGCGTAAAATTATTTGGAACCGATTGCGAGTTATATTCGACAAATACGTATTCGTTTCGCTTATCGAGGGCTCTGTGGCGCGGAAACTGGGCCTCCAATTTATCTTCCCGTCGGTTATATTTAGTGTTGCAGATAATAACCTTCTATGTATCGGCGCATTTCTTGCTCGAATCACTGAAACGTGAGAAAGACGTGAGGTACCGAACTGTATCGAACGGAACAAATATTCGTCGTGCGATCAGCGCAGTCCCCGGGGTGTATATCAAATGACGATTCTCGCTCGACCTACTCTCCGTCTCGGAAATATTAATCGACATTCTGCGCTGCCTCTATTAATCGGTAGTCAGCGGGAAACGAAACGAGGAACGGAAACGGCGGCGATATTTATGTACGGACGAGCTGCAGATGGATTGATGAAAGGGGTTGAAATGCAGCGTCGGGTAAACAGGGCCGGATAGTTTCCGATAATCGATAACCTTTGATACAAAGAAGGGAGGAAACGATGAAAAGGCGGCGAGTCGAACAAATATTCGTCAAAAGAAGCCTGACCCGCGAACCCGACACAAAGACACCAACTTTTCAATATCTCCCGTACCAGCTACGCCTCTGGTCACGATTTTCATCGATTGTCGTCGGGCCCACGGGAATCTACGCGACGCGACGATGGAAACGGCCGGTCCATCAACCGGGCGTGAATTAGAGTCCGTCAGACTGACCACGGGTCACGTAAACGGGTCAATCGAGAATGGTAACCGGCGGTGAACGTCAATAACCGAATTTTACTTCCGCTCGATGGAAACTACCGTGTAATAGAATAATAAAGTGACCCGGCGGAGCGATTATGGGCCACACTCTGTTGGAAAACGCAACGGGCTGCTGAATGGCGAATCGCCGCGTGGCTCCGTGGCTCATTACATTCGAGTTCGGAAGTCCGAATAGCCGCTTCACAATCGAACGTGTTTTGTAATGTGAGGAATACGAACAAAAGGAAGATATACAAAGAACATTTATGCGATCAAATTAAAGGAACGATAGCGCGTGATAAGAGATACTATTCTATTGCGCATTGCCAACGCAACAATTTCACTTTGTATCTTCAATTACGGGAGAACTAGAAACCTGAGCAACGACAAATCAACTCGCCACCTCTTCCGGAAACTTTCGGTCCGAAGTAGTTGACGCAACTCCGGGGCAAATATTCCCCTGCTAAGTTCCGCCAATTATTCCATCGTCGGAGGAGCCCTTTCGGTGAAGTTCGTGCAAGTGCGACATTTCGCGGAAGCACGACCGTTCATAAATTCGAACGGGCGACGCAGCGGTTCGCGTTCCATGATTTCCAACTTGACAAGTCCGACGCGCGCAATTACGTCGTTGCAGATCGTTGACGGCGTCCAGATTCAAAGGACGGATTACTGTGACCATCGTGGAAATACGCAGGGAGAAAAATGCTCGGCCCGGGATAGTCGAAATAAAAAGGGTCGACCTTCCGTTTTCTTTTTTTTTCTTTCTATTTTTTATTTATTCGCACACAATCGACGCTCGTTTATCCTTTGTCGGGCTGATCCTTTACCAAAAAAAAACCCCCCGCCTCGTGCACACGTTTCTAGAAATTGATTTAACCCGTTTCATTTCCTTCTCCTTTTTTCTACTTTTTATCTTTTTAGACTCGCGGCCACATTGTTTCCCGAATGCGTTGCAGTATACGCGATTTTGCGATTTGACTTATTTGATTTTTCACCCGATACATTGTTTCCGCAGTCACAATACCTTCTACGCTTTCCTTGGCGAATCTTTGTAGAAGTTGGATGAAAAATCATCTGCGTCGTTGCACCTCATCCTTTCGTAGGTTTATACAACCTGTGTTACGACTATTACCATTATTATCAATCATAGCATGGTGGCAACACTAAAATTTCATCATTACGATCGTATTAAATAATCACTCCTATTCCAAACGTTTCAACTTGCATCACCGCGACTAGGGACGCGTCCCTTAATGCTCCCATGAACCCGGCGAGGATTCATTAAAATCAACGGAGAACGTCGTTGAAGCAATTGCGCCGAGGCATCAGCGAATAATACGAGGAGAATTTTGCCTCCTCGCCCGGTAATTACACCGGTGCACTACGGTGCAGTTATTAATGTTTATCAAAGGTACAGAATACGCGGCGAGTTTCGTGCTGAGCACGGGATGATCAGCGAATTCGCCATGGCGGTTCGCGTTGCTGACCACCGGGAAATTTCTATTCCCTTGCAACAACCGTTATTGCGGTAACAGGCCGCGCGCACGGTTCGAGGCTGAAACACGTATCCGCGTGATAACAGCTCCCGGTCGTGTGACGTTGGATCCGGAACTCCACTGTGTCGCCAACTCTAAACCTGCTCGTCGATGACCGCGCCCTGAATCGTTTATTATTCCCACTTTCATGCGGGGTTGAAGGTTGCGGAAGCAACCTTCAGAATCGCGGTCCATCGAGTATATAAGCCAAGAAGTAGCAAGGGTTGACTATCAGTTACCAGCCTGCTGAAGACTCACAGAACAGCCAACCATGAAGTGCTTGGTGAGACATACAATGAACATTCTTTTCACTTGAATCCATAGAGGAACTCGAAATAATTTCATGCTTCTGATGAAGGAACCGTGTGTTACGAATCAATAAGGTAACCGCGAATTGATGAATCTTTTGCCACGATTAATCCTTCGTTTCAGATCGTCCTTGTTGCCGCTTTGGCCATCGCCTCGGCCAGTCCCGACCGTGAGCGTCGTTCCCTCGGCTGGGGCCACAACGGTGCTGTGGTCTTGGGTGGTTTGCTACCCGGAGTGGCGGTGGCAGGACCTGTAGCTCCTGCAACTGCAGTTCTTGGGCCCGTCGCTGGATCCGCCGCTGTAGTTGGGCCCGTCGCAGGATCCGCCGCAGTGGTCGGACCAGCAGCTGGTTCTGCTGCTGTTGTCGGGCCCGTTGCTGGTTCTGCCGCGGTCGTGGGACCAGCTGCCGGTAAGTTGCTCACCTTATCTAAACTGGCGCAATTAAACGCGGTAATTCCGCACGGTAATTGCAACAGAATAGCTGGCGGATTAGATAACGGTACGATAGTAACGGCTATTGAAACTCAGAACAGCTTCAATTGATATTTGCTAGTTAACAATTGCAGTAAGCAGAGCAATTTGATATGCAAATGAACGTTGTGAATATTGAATGGTTTATGATGTTTACGGTGAATGGTTGAATTATAGAAATTGAGCTAATTGGCTTGCGTGAATGTATGCGAACAGCGACAGAAGCTAAACGATTTTGCTTTTTTCCTTTAAGGTTCCACTGTGGTCGCCGGTCCCGCGGGTACAGTCGTGGCTCCTGGACACGGCGTGCTAGGACTTTGGTAGAACGTTGTCTACAATCCCGGATTCGACCCACCCTGGAACTGAAGATGACTCGAACGATCTCCCTCGTGAACCAGCAAGCGACTTCTCGTTGACATCCCTTCTTGGACTTGGATCAAGGCTCAGCGTTGTGCGGAGCAGAACATCCTTCGGGATCTGTATCGACCGACCCAGAAGAATCATATAAAAGGATTCCCGCGGATAATGTGCTCGAGTTTCGTCTAAGTACTCCCGTAAATACCTTCCATGTAACTAGCCATACCCCCGTTACGCTTTTGCACGTTAATAAATGAAGATTCACTAGGACCTGTTGTTTCTGAAACACCTTAATCCCGATAATTGAGTCGAAAGAGAGTCCCGTTTAATTCGAGTTTAATGCCACTCAGATGGCCATAAAGGACTAGCTTGTCCTTCCTGGGACTAGTTCGTAATTACTTGAGATTGTTCGAAACAATGCGGATGCTCCTTCGGCCATAACGGCCATTGAAGGGACACGTGAAATAATGGAGCCATTGCGATTCAATTTGATAGACCACATCGGTTAAAGTGAATTAAAATTTATTTGAGAAAACTGAAAAGTAGTTTACATGTTGAATTGATTGCAGTCTGGGGAAGAGAAAATAAGTACTTTGTATCGGATATTGAGATTTTCTTTATTGAATTCGCATTCAGCTTATTTGTACAACTTTATTTGATTTATTTGATAACTGAACCGAGAATTAATTGGAAACACTATTTCCCGCATTAACAATCCAGCCGCAATGCGATCCCTCGTGAACGCGAACTAAAGAACATCTCCTTTGTGAATGGAAAAACAGGATTTCCATGTTCTACCGCAACATGAAACCAACTTAAACGGAAACGGAATATTGTTACCAAAATAGGTAACAGGCAGGTTGTTGTATCTGCCCGTGCTAATTAATCGATGTACGTACAGATTTACGCATTGAACTCGTTATCGATGTTTGGCTTACGCCATACGATAGCAAGTAATGAATAGTTTGAATTCATAACAATACACGTATAGCATTTTACATCTAAATTAGTTTGACAGGTACCAGTCGAAGGATCAGGCTTTAAGACAGAACACAGGTAGATTTTTTTTGTAATTTTATAATAAGTTTATTATCTGATCGAGCAATTTAAATTACAAGGGGGAAGGGGGAAACAATAATTTTACATGGTGCCAATTATGGGGAGGTCTAAATCGTAGCCAAGATGTGTTGACGGGTGTGACCAATTGTCGAATTGAAATTTTGCACAATGAGAGGGCTTCTCATCGTCGGTGATCGTTGTAATACTTCAGGTCCAGTACGCCGGAATATTAAATAATGGTTTACCAGCCTTTCAGACCCAATGAGGGAACAATGGCGGGACCGGCTACGACGGCAGCTGTATGAACAAATAAAAATTCGCATTAAACACAGCTGCAATTACAAAGCAGTAAAGAAGCAATTCATAATATACCAATCGAGGCACAAAAAAGAAAGAAATTTCATATTCATCGAACACGTTCTAATATTTCTCACAGGACACGTTCACGCTCTTCAATCGTAGGGGGTTATCGGTGAAAGGTCGAGATACTCACGCGCTGCGAGAAGCCTGGGAGCAGCAGCGATGCCAATGGGAGCAGCGATCCTGGGGGCGATCAAAGGTGATGC
Source organism: Nomada lathburiana (assembly GCA_963667235.1). Lineage (NCBI taxonomy): Eukaryota > Metazoa > Arthropoda > Insecta > Hymenoptera > Apidae > Nomada > Nomada lathburiana. The sequence goes on along the minus strand of OY763905.1, from coordinate 10,183,034 downwards.
CAAAGTTTGAACACCAAGGATTCCACGGCGTTCGCGTTCTGGTTCGGGGTTGGCCGCGACGACGGCGACGATGGCGAAGAGAATCAACTGTAAGAACAATCGATCATTCCATTGTTATCGTACAAACTGCAAGTCCAATTGTTCCCCCTCGTCGACGTCGGACATCATCGTCGCAACGTATTATGATCACCATCGCTATTATGGATTTCGTCGAATTAGAATCGAAAGTATTGATTGGCCGATGAATCTTACCAGGGACTTCATTTTGTTGGTTTTGTCGGTTTGCTTGAGCTTCTTGTAACTCGAAATCGCAAGAGACTGATGAAAATCCTAGCTTCGACTTTGTCTTTTATACTCTTATTTTCCTACCCATACAGTCCACGGTGTGCACGTCATCCACCCCGTACGAACGCGTGTCAGTCGGTTTCATAGTGGCCAGGTTATCAGCTTGTCGCGAGCGGGCGTGGTCGGCACTTGAATCCGTAAATCAAGACAACGATCTGAAACGATGAACTCGAACAGCAGCAATGTTGCATCAGAAAATCTCGATGGCGCGTGTTACTCACGCAATGGTTCGCGGGTATTGCAGAAGTCTCGCATCGGAACTGGGCCACGTGTCATTTGCATGTTTACACCGGTATATGCATATTTTTCTTTCCCCTTTTTCACGGATATAACTTCGTTTGACCCTGCTCCGCCAATATAAAATGGAGGGGATGATATGCACCGATCGTGTTACAATTTCGGGTTCAACGGCAAGTTGCAATCGGTACGAGGTATTGCGAAATTGACTTTCGATTCTGCGTGCAACGGCCTTGAATACGCACCAGCCGATAAACTAAAATGTTCTATCGCTATATAGAAAAGCAGGAAATGCTGCCTTGAGAGTGCAGTTAAGTGTTACAACACAGAAAAGCAATTGCCCGTGTCCACGCGCCTCCAATGCACCATTTTTTCGAACTGCCCTTCTTTTTTTTCTTCAATATTATTTATTTCACAGTGAACGCGTACGAATAATACGCTTCAATCGTCTGATTGGGAAACAGGCTAGGCAGACTGTTCTCCAAAGCTTCCATGTCTGTAATCTTTCTGGCCCCTCCATTTATTTAATGTCGCATCCGACCACTGATGGCCATTAGCGACTACTATGGGGTGCGGAACGATCAACGTGGGTTTTCGGTGGAATCCGAACCACCGGAACCACGGAGCAGGGCACATGTATCGTGCACAGAGGTGTCGGCCGAAATGGGCAGTGATAGGATTCCAATTGAAGATCCTTCGTACATTCGGGCCTGTGCCTCTTATGATAACCAGATAAAAGTTAAAGATAAAACGAATTCCTCGTATCGTATTTTAGCAACAAATATTTGCCACCCCCTGACAGCCAGTCGATACGAACCAATCACTATTTGCCTTTGCCGAGAAAACGGGGCGCGGTTGATATTTTTTTCCTTACTCATCATCGGAGGTTACACCTAATGGAGTATATAACGGTTCACGTCGGCACGAAATGGTTCAGTAAAGTTGCACTAGCCAGTCGGGAAAATTCCGCGAGACGTAGACAATAGGAGAGAGGGCGATCGAGCGAGCAGACGAGCCATGAAGTTGCCGGTAAGCGCAGAAAACTTTGTCGTACCTCATCGAGCCGGTCGACGGGGAAGAGGTTGTTACGAAAAGAATGAGATCCATGCAATAGTAGCTTCTGATGAGAAAACTTTCATCTGTCGCCCCGGTAATGCGCATCTATGTATGTCGTCCGTGAAGTATGAACGGCTCCATGCCTCTAACCAGTGTTTCATTGATATATTATAGAACAACCGCGGTCGTTCCTGTGCCAGACGAATAATTGGAACGCATGGCCGTGTTCTGTAACTTTGATTAAGACTGGTAATCCATTGATTACTGTCGCGTTGTTGGTCGGAAATAGTATTTGCGGATTTGCTAAAACCGTGGCGTCGATTATGTTGTTTATTAGAAAATCATTTTTTAACGCATTCCTACAGGTGTTTCTAGAATCAACTATTATCAACGCGAACGACACCCCTTCGAATTGTCCCCAGATATTTTTTCTCGACCCTTTGATTAACGTACCTACGATCAGAAACGATTGTCAGTCGCGGCGTAGGATCGAAGGATACGGTGTTCCTCCTTCAAGGAGATGTTTGTGGTGCTCGTAAATGGTTTGGCCGAATGCTGACCACGTAGGGGCACGTAGCCATGGTGGTGATGGCGCGTTCATGCACGGCACGTCTGCCGGAAACCGAGTTATGCAAATTCGCGATGCGTGCGACTATATTCCGCGGACCTCTACGGATGTATGACAGGTATTGTTCCTGAATCACCTATAGTGTTGACACGACGCACGGCGATAGATGACCCGCTGGTTATTCTCGTTAGGATTGACATTCGTCCGATTCGTGCGAAGAAATTGTTGACATTGGGTATTATGCGGCGGAATGCACCGTACATGCGTTTGCCGCGGAATCGCGTAACACGAAACGATCATTTCCAAAGTTATTAACGTTGGTTAACGGATGGCCGTGGTCATGAACGTTTGAGTGTTAAACTTTGTGGGGGGTTGGGGGGAACTAATGCATCGAGAATCTATATAGCCCGGTGGATTCGAACAGAAGGTTAAAGTTCGTATTCTGATTAATTAAAGCGCCCGATAGATTCCCGTGCCGTCGTGTAGGGCATTAAAGTGGAATATCTATGCCCGATTATCGTAATATTCGCCCAGAAGCGATGCGAAGGTGTACTCAGATCTGACTTAATAACCGAGTTATTTATGGGGGAGATTACGAGGAAGCATTCCAACTATTGTCTCGCCAGCCCACATTCAGAGAGGATAATACCGCTGACACTCGTCTTAATATATCAAGCCTTATCCGTTTTCAGTTACGGTTGGTGGCATCGATTCTTCTAATGTCCGTTCGAGCCGACTGCTGGCCTTATCATGAAATAGTGGGCACCGGGAAATCGGCACCGGTGTACGTTCCAGCAGTTTACGAGGCCGCACCTGCATTAAGCCTGTTGCCCATCGAAGCTGCGAAAGAAATGGGAACTGTCGTTGCTGGACCTGTTACAGCGATCACGATCATCGACGGGTCATCCTCTGGGCCTGTGACCATTTTAACTTCTGGATCCCCGGATACCACGATTCGGAATACTTCATCCTTGATGCAAGGTGATTAATGACGAAGTGAAAAATCATCGTACATTGTAATGGCTTCGGGAGCCGCGGAAGAAAGTTGAATTATTTTTTCCCGGTTGAATAATTATGAAGCGTAACGGTGCCTTCGAATATTTCGAATTTCCTTGGAGGCTTTATGACACCTTCAATATGGCTAGAGTTGAAGTTACTCAACTTGCAGTAGATACGCAAACCGTGTCGAATAGTGTCGGATCTTATTACTGCCGTGCAACTTTTACGAGACACGTAAACTGAAAAATTTATTGTTGCCCCGCTACCCTCGCGAATTACAGATGTAGCAGGGCCGTAAATTCCAATATATTCGAAGGAGCACGTACCGCGATAGGCACGGCAAAATCAAGAATTGCAAGGTGAATCAGCGTGAACCGAATTCCTTGTTTTTGTTAAAGAGACAACTGATGCGACAGCTGCGCCGAAAGATTCGGTGCTCATTAAAGGAGCCTCTGTCGGCCAGGTGACACTGATTGCGCCGTCGGACAATTCCGTCAGCGTCGTCGATGTTAACGATACAGCGTCGGCTGATATAGAAGAAAAGAAGGATGTCAATTCGGCGACACCAAAGGCAGACGTTGCGATCGAGAATCCCGAAGGATCATCAGCTACGAAAGAATCAATGAACGCGACGGTAATCAGAGAAACAATAGGTATAGTGTCAGCGAATGCTGTGATAGGCCCCTCTATCGGACCCATAATCATTGCTGGCCCAACCGCCCCCCCAGTACCAATCGATCCCGCTACTTCGACGCTAGAACCAGTGACCATTGCTTCTTCGCCTGTCACCAGTCCTGTCAGTGTGACTTTCGGTGCAGTTGCCAATGGCTCGATTGCTAACACTACTGCTGACCCACCAGTCGAGGATAAACCTGTTCTTTTGTAAGGATAGATGTTTAGTTAAAGAAAATGTATGGTAGCTGTTGCGATATTAATCTCAGACCTTCAATTGAGAAGAACCCGTTAATCGTTTAGTACTTAAAAAATGATTTAATCACTTGTACTTGTTGTACACAAAGAGAGTTTGCGACGATACAAACGCACTCGATGACATTGCGTTGGCGATTGTCAGCGACCCACGACGAGGAAGGGAAAAGTTGTGCAAGGATAACTGGAAATTAATTCTACATGCGATCGATTGATGTTGAATTATTTGCCGCGTAGAAAATATCGTAAGGCGCAAGAAAAAAATATGCTTACTTTATTTGACTTTCTGCAATTTTTGTAAAATGACTACAGTGGTGACCGGTGCACATTAATTGCAATGCTTTTAATCTACTGCAAATGCATTAGAGCTTTTGCAGAATATACAGTCGACACGAAAAGTAAGTCAATACCCTTAGCAACAGTTTGAATGTATAATAATAATTGTAATGTATATATTATAATTATAATGTATGTTTATATGTTTCAATGTATTGTTTATAGTACAGGTACGTACAAAAATAAGTTACAAATATGTACATATATGGTTGTTATTAAACGTACAGTGTCTTCATTTGCACATAATTGCCAATCGTTAACTTACATTTCCGAGGCGACTGTATGCCAATGAAATTAATTAAATTAAATGCGGGGACCTCCTACCATCACGGTGTAGATTAAGTTCGGTATTCTTGCAAACTTAGAAGGCGTTATATTTGTCGGGCTAATCGAGTTGGCTGATTTGCGATGCGAACGATTTGATGGCTGGCGCAACCTCAAGTTGAAGTTAAATCATAGCAAACAAGCAGAACCTGAACCATACGGCTATGCTTCAAATCCAATTATTACCTTGCCGCTTTCACTACGCAAGCTGGATATGTTGATCCGGTTCGCCATTATTCTGCACCTCAATTTCTTTGAATTGGTTGCTGAATTAGGTACTTCCTTTGACAAATTTCCAAAATAGATAAAGTCCTTTAACGGCAGATCTCGTTGCTGATTTCTAGATGTAGAATCAAATATCATTTATTTGGGTCTCTCTCATTTTTGCAACAAAACATACGAAAAAGAAATATGGATTACCATAAAATTTTTAAACCGTGTAAGGTGATTCTTGTTATTCTCCAACACAGACGTCATCTGGATCACTTACTTGGGACTTCGCCGTAGTAGATTCAAGGGTTTGGTTTTGGGTTTGGGTTTCGATTTGATAATAAGACTGTGTTTTTTCAGTAAATACTTCATCTATATCACTTAGAATTAGTCGGGGATTCGCCGTAGTGGACGGACGACGTTTAGTGGTAAGGGTTTGGGTTTGGGTTGAGGTTCGGGTTGGAGTTTGGGCTGGAGTTTCGGTTGGGATTTCGGTTTGGGGATCGGTTTGGATTTCGGTTTGAGTTTCGATTTGATTACAAGATGGCTCGCAACGTGCTGTGCATGTTTGTTGAACTTGGAGTTGAAGTTCTTTTAACAGGCTGATGATTTCATTTTTATCAATTTGTGAAATTTTGCAGGTATTGTTATATCCGCCTTCCGAGTCCTTGTAGCCACCAATTTCTGTCGTCTGTAAGAAGATATATTTTATTAACTAACTGTTCCATGCTCGCACGATGAGCATTAAATATTTTTGTTCTTCTTTTAAACAGAGAATAATAAAAATAATAAGACTATTCTTTCAAAATCCAGAGGTTCTTTGTGTAAATGCACGACCAGCACGACATTTTTTAGTTTCTATTTCCATTGTCGAAGCGAAAGAAGGGATATAAGTTTCACTTACATAAATTGTGGCGCCAAAAAGACAAGCGACAAGAATAATTTTGCCGTTCATGATGCACAATGTATTTAAATGTTGATAGTTTACTCTTTGGATGAAGACTGCGCAGTGTTTACTCGCAAAAATCTTATATACCTGTACAAATTCGGTATTAACAGTAATCATAAGAAGTTACGTGCCTTTTTTTAGCGTAGTATCGTCACGATTTCAGTATCACAATTAATAGAATTTACGCCATCAAAGTACGTGCCACGATGCCTTTGCATCATAATTCGCTGAAAGCAGAAAGAATGGAACGAAAATGTACTGGCACGCAGTGATGTTGATTAAAATGATTTAAAATGACGTCAACGAAAAATACGCATTCGCGTTATATCAAACACCGTATGAGAATTCCATCGGATAACAATGAAATACGCGCTCGGCGAATATTTTTTAATCGACAAAAGGCTGAAATGAAACGAAAATGTTGAACTATCAATGCTGTAGAATCCGGCTAACTGTAAACAATGTAAAATGGTATACCATTTCAACATTGCGGAATTTTTCTCTCATAGCATCGAAGCTCGCAACTGCAACAGTAAAAACCACTAATCGTTACGTGGACTTCGTTTGTTTTTATCGCTACAATCATTCTACCACGATCCATCTACCCCCTTTTTTTCATCATTGATCATTGCATACGAATATTATTTTAAATTCCGCTAGTCAACCGCCTATTTCATCGAGAAATATAGATGGCTCTCTAATGAATCGCGTGAAAGCATTTCCAACGCGAATCGGATTACCCTAGCTCGCGTGAAATCCTACGGAGCCGAAAGAGAACATGACTCGTTGTAATTTTACCTCCACTATGCTCGTTATATGAGTGATACACCTAGGATCATGCCGGTTAAGTGAACAATACCTGATTCAACGAACGGCATAAACATTCCAAACAGAGAATGCAGTCATTTAATGTAACGAACGTGGAACATGTGACTGGGATCCCTTTTCTGCGTAAAACTCGTGTCCTTCACCAGACTGAGTGATCACCCTTTCCGCAGATAAAGGGCACATAGATTTCGTGCTACATGGTCATTATATATAATACAACACCGTTCCAGGTAAATCCATTTACAATATTTCCATTTCCCGTTAGCCCTTCGTAGTAATTGATTAGAAATACTTCTGTCCAAAAAGTACAAGTACTTCCTGAAGAATAATAGAAGGATAAATAAATAATTACCAGAGTATCGTGTATTGCAAATTCTGATCGTATTAGGGTTATAAAAATATTGAAAAATGACATAGATTTATTCAATATTCCATACAAGAATTTTGGACTATTCAATAAAACGCAAACGGTACAGTATTTATACTGTAAATCGAAACGGGTGTATACAGGAAACCATGGCAAAGTTCCTGCAAAAATTGCATAACGATAGAGTGACAACGACGCAACGCGAATCAATTCGATAAGAGTGGACACGTTTAATTTCTTTCTTCGTCTGGTTGTATCACGTGGAAACGCGGGATGCACATCGTCGCTTCGGAGACAACAATGAATCCCAATAAACGAGGCAATTTTACGGTAATACGGGGAAAAACAGGGTGGACCGTTGAACGCTGGTAATACTCGTAATGGCGTTACCCGCTACGAGAGGGTTGAATGCACTTTACTCTAATGCACTTAGCCCGCTACAATGCACGTCCTGGAATTCTCGAAAATAATAATACAGGTCACTGGCAATTTCATCCTGCACTACAACCAGCCTATATGCAATGAATATTCGTTGCCGTACATTCGCATGCTTCTGTACATTGAACGCCATATTGTATCATTGGTGAATGATGTTCGATGTTCGGTGTTTAATGGATGGACGAAGTTTTTGAATAAATCGATCGAAAGTTGGAGAGCCATTTTACAGGCATGAAAGGGGACGTTCGTTGGTCAGAAGTTCTGGGCAGAATTTGAAAGTGGAGCGTGATTTCCGACTGACAACGTCTACCATGATGAATGCAGTGAATTTGTAAGTCCTTTCTCACGGAGGATAATAAATCGCTGTCGAATCGTAAAGCTGGTTCACCAAAGGGGAACGTCTCTAAATATCGTTATTCGTTGGCGAAAAGTGGTGGCAAGGCTATTCTCTGCGACTGACATTATCTATGGATGGATTCTGGAGAATTTAACTCAACTTAGAACACGTCAACGTCAATGCAATCGAATTTCCTATGAATATAACGATGGATGAACTATTGTTAGACACCTACATACGAGTCCACAAAACTTCACCCAACCTTTACTCCGAGATCCTTAACCAGTTCTTCTCGCTCGTTATCACGAGACAGTATCGATTCGATCTTGGCCGAGGGACACGAGTATTATCTCCGCTGATTAAGTGAAGATTCGACGTCGAGGTCGTCACGGGAGATTGTATGGAATGTCGTCGTTGTCGCTATTAGAGATTGGAGGAGAAGGAAGGCAATGAAACAAGAAGTAACCAGTCAGCTAGATGATATGTGATACTTATATGCATAAATATCGAATAATAAATTCAGTTTCAATCGGAAATATTCAAGTTTCCGATGCGAAGGAGATATGTCACGTAGCGAATGCGTAAAATCGAGATGTTCGTGACTTCATGCGGCGAAAAATATTTTCGATAATGCGTTAACGTCACAGCCGGACTCCGATAAGGGCTAATCCTTTGATACGGGGTGTCAGTATAAACAGACGAGCGAGGATTTCATGCAGTTTGCGGCTTGTGTATTACTTGAACACTCTGATGATCTTTTCCATACTTTACTTGAAGTACAACTCGCCCTTCCCGAATTGGTAAGTTTAAAAAAAGGTCCAAGTAGATTTCCAATTATTCGAAGCTTGAAATATTGTTGAAATACATCGATTGAACAGTAAATTAGCAAAATAATTCATACATTCCTATTTTCAGCAGTGGTACAAGCTAATAAAAAACGAAGCAATAGAATGTAAAACACGTCTCCAAATAATTTTAACACCAGCATTTCATCAGCCAATAACAATCATCGTGTCACACTATCTACGACGATGCGATATTGCCGGCAAACATTTAGACAAGCTAGACCCAAGTAACCCGTCTATTTCCAGACGCAACAAAGTCAACGAGAATCGATGGTCCGGCATCCCGTTCGGGTTCAGTCACGAGCACTTCCGGAAGCTCCTGAGCTTCCGCCATTAGGGAGGTTCATTTGGTTACCCTTGCAGCTACAGTTGCAGTCGTCGTGGCAGCCTTTAAGTAACGTTGTTGTATCAGAGGAAACAGCATCCCCCGTGGTCGTTTCCGGTCTCCCGAAAATCACTTCCATCCACAACGTTTCCTCGTTGCCGTTCAAGACGCCACTGTACCCCTCGCAGTGCAAACCTCTCGCGCATCGCGAGATCTCACCCTATCGCGCATTCATCCGTCTATTAGACCATTTGTTATTCCTGCAAACTTACAGAAATATCGATCGATCGAAAACCTGGCTTGTTTTACACACACAGGCACTTGCTGGCCCGGCTAGCCTTTCTAACCAGACGGTTACGCGACAAGACAAACACATTCATTGACATTGCGTTGGGGATTGCCGGCGATACAGAACGAGGAAGGGAAAAGTTGTGCAAGGACAACCGGGGACCAAGTCTAGAAGCGGCTGGCATTGATGAACGCCGCGTTACAAGCTGAATAATATAATCGTTGAATACAATGGCTACGATTTTTCTATCTCTTCACGAGTACCTTGACTTTTTATTAAACATAACGGAGCAGGGAAAATAATTCGCTTGTGATACCTCTCTTCCTACAGATTTTTATGGATAATGGCAGTTGGTGCACGCTGATGCAACCTTAAAGCACAATCGCATTGACCTTTGCTATGCCGCGAGATCAGTGTAACTTTAACAAGATACATAATTCATTTAATCGCGATGTGGATGATTTTCTGCACGGTTGGAGACAAGACCGCAGTACTTTAATAGACATATGTATATCATGTTAATCTAGTTACGCTGGTGGCGTTTGGGGCGATCCGGCACAACCTCTGGTTTGGGCTGAATCATAATGAACAAGGTGAATCTGAAGCATACGATCAAGCTTTCAATTGTAGATTCGATGCACAACGAAGTAGCATAAAATCGTAAGAGTATTAGAATACGTGGATTATAATATTTTCGTAACATATTCTATGTACACGCGTATATTACATGCACGTTTTCTCGTAAAACAAAGCGTAGAATAATGGCGACGTGTTCAGAATAATTAAATAGTCGAGCAATTTAAATTGCATTGAACTGAAATCACGAATTTCTTGATTCTTCTCAGCGAAACAGTAACTGTAGGAGGTCACCTGCAGACAACTCGTTGCTTTCTGGAGTATTCGCAGTATTAACTTCTGCTTCGAAGTTTGCCAGCTCCTTGACACCCGTTTTAAGTAAAGGTAAGATAGTGCCTGCTCTGCGTAAGACGTATTTTATAACTGTTATTTTTTCGCTAGAAGCATATACATTGTTCTGGAACAAGTAAACATTTTATTATTGGAAATAAAATATCAGCTGTTTGCTTTAAATATGTGACTTTCTTCTGATCGGCCGTTTGCATCTAATAATTTTTTCCTATCTGTCGTTGAAGCTAGTCAACTTGTCTGTATTGCTTCGTGAAAAAAGATTCAACTTCTACGTACCTGCGTTAGAGTAGTGAGCAAAAATAATATAAAGATTAGTTTCTGGTTCATGATGGTGCACACTTTATGGAAATATTTGTACTTTGTGCTTTGAGAATACTGCACATTGCGACAAATTTTTGCCTTATATACCTGCACAATTTGTAAGTACATTTTTTTCAACACTAGAGATAAGTATTTTATTATTGCATTATCGTCACGATTCCTTAATAAGATAGTCGAATCGCCTTAATCAAACACGTATCACAATCTACTGAAATCATAATTTTGCGCAAGCAGCGAAAAAATTACAGAAGATCCAAAGGTATTTGTAATTGGATATTATCACGCACTGACAACGATCTTTTATATAAGGCTTCCCGGTATATTTGGACGTGTTTAGAATGACAGGAATAAAAATCACACGTAACAAATATTTTTTATCGGTGCTTTGGGTTGAGATATCTATGGTATAGAATCGAGCGAACGATAAATAAAGTTTTAAAAATATTTCAACATCCTGCAGCACATTTCTAAAAAATATAATTCGAAAGCCACAAGTGGCACCAGTAAAACGAAAAATTGTTCGTGTTTATTGTTTCAGTTGTTCCACCACACTTCGTTCTACTTTCTCCATTCCTTTAGATTTTTAGATTATTATTTAAAATTCGATCATTCGAATTTGCATTTGACAAGTAGTCTTGACAGGAAGCATGCTATTAAACGTACTGACCCACTTTTCGTGATAGAAAAATACAAATGAAACACTAATGAACAGCCTAAAAGCGTTTTCAACAGGAATCAGATTACTCCAGCTCGCGTTGGAAATTTTATGGAGTTCAGCGATATTCGGATTCTCTGGAATTTTAGCTTCTCTGCTCTTGTTAAATGAATATTACACCTACGCTAAGCGACTAATCGACTATCGACTGATTGTAAGTGAACTATACCTGATACAATGGGCTAGCATGAACATTTCCACCGGAATGGAATTCTCTCAATAATCGACCTGAATTGTACGATTTAATGAATGAGAAACATACAGCATTTGGTCAGCAGATTATCGTTTAACATATGCCTGCATATGTTGTTGCACCAGATGACCATTCTTGAATAGTGGTGAATCATAATCCAAACCATTCGGAAGATAACGCAAAAACAGTACCTAGATGACAGGGCCACACTGCTGTCCTGTCGATAAATTTCTAGACGGCGTTTCGGAAGTGTTGCAGGCGACCGATATACTCTGCATGAATCCCGATAAGGGCTTGACGTTTAATCAAGAGCACGTATCCAAATTAACCGCAACCAACACAGCCCTGATTTTTTGTTCGCTATCCACTTTATTATCACTGCGCTCAATATTGTTGAACAACTCGATGGCCAAGAATTAGCGTGTTAAAAATTACTTTTATTTCGTCACCGAAGGAAGCATTGTATAATATTCCGTAACTTTTGCCCGATTCATCCCCATCTTGGAAAATATCGGATTTAACTGGTCACCTCGGTGCTACGGACCATAGCGAGACTCGGATATGTTTGACAAATGGTTGAAACAAATTGGAATTAAATCTTTGTTAACCGGGCAAATATTTCACATTAACCTGTATTATTGTTATTATCGTTGTTAGACATTATTCCACAGGGTCGACTAATTACACGTAATCACAAGCTCGTAATTAGCTATTTCGCGTCGAGTAGTCGCATCTGTTTGTCTATTGCGGCGTGAAGCTCTGCCATCGCCGGTGCGTCGATCATGAAAATGATATTTAATGAACGAACAGTTTCATCGTGGACACGGTCGTAATTTATATCAAGCAAATTATGACCCATTCGCCATAGGATGGTTGCCTTCCATGCGCATACCACGACGCATAGGACACGACAACAATTTGTTCCCCATTATACCTAACCCGCAACGCTTTCTATTACACATAACACCAAATCGTATTTCCTGATGTTAATCGATTACTGAGTAAGCCTCTGCAACGAGTTTGCTCGAAATGCGTGCACGAAATTCGCATTCCAATGGGGCAGAGAACCAGCAGACCGACTAAGTAATTGCGTGGCAATATAATTAACGTAGAAAGCAGAGACACGTAGACAAAGGTTGCGGTAAAGTAAAAAGAAATCGCAATTCTTTCACGCTATACGCATAGCGAGAACTTGAACATGGATACGTTATATAGCGCATTCGTTCGTGGTGGCGAAATTTTCCAGACTCCCAGACCGGAAATCACCAAGAATTTCCGCCGGATATTCCGTGGAATCCGGACGGAGACGGAAGTCCGTATACGGAAGTCACCGCTTTAAATAAGCCTGCAGTTTGCTTTCGCCTCAGAGCTGCGTATCGTGCCAGCAACTTTCATACCACGATCTCTTGTCGGCACGGTCGCTCTTTGTCGTTCCACTTTACTCATTTTGCTCCATTTTCGCGTTGACGATCCTTCAAACTACACGTCATAAATTTTGCCCGGTTCAATGTTCAAAATCTTTAAGGAAACGTATAAGAAAAAGTTGATAGAATAATCGTAGGTGGCATTGAAAAGCGACCCTTCAAGATCAACCCTAATCAATTCCTTCACAGCTACTGGCAGTTGCATCTGCAACGATCTTTCTATATGAAATTACTTTCCCATAGTTGCGCAATCTGATAGAAATGCAATGGACAAAACCGTAAAACATTCCTGCAAGGCGACTAGGGTTTAAACAACCGGTGAAAGTAGTATTAGTAGAAACATTTACTATCTTGTTCGAGCCCGTCGCCATCCTCCGGATATGCAAGCAACTAGATTGTCCGGCTAGAATTGCAGCTAACCGTTTGAAAGCATGGTCCCGACGAGTTCATCAATAGGTTCGTGTCTCGGCTAAATCGTAGTCCTGATCCACACGGAAATATAAATGTCGTGGAACCTGTTGCGCCAAGTGCCACCACTGTTCGCACGCCGTCAGTGTTGCACAGTCGCAAGAAGTTAAGGGTGGAGTTTGCCCGCGAAGGGCTCGGCGAGGTTCTGAAAAATCTTAACGATCGCCATTCTGGTCGTCGAGAATATTTCAAATTAAACATAATTGCCGTTTCCGTGAAATTTCAAGAAATTCAGAGACTCAGGCGGCTTCTTAAAATTACTCTTTTTCTGGGCGCAACTTTGCTTTCGCTGGGAAATATATTGCAAGCCCGCAACGTGTATTCAAAATTTATCACAGATGATAGAGCATATGTTGCGACGAGGTCGTTACTGAGGCATGGGCGAAGTTTGTGAGAACTCCTTTCAATTTGCAACGTGTGTTGTGTGTTCCATGTTGGCGCTCAGGAGGTTGATAGTAAAAGGGGTAATAACTAGTATACTTTTATACAAAGCTTCTGCCTGGGGGTACATCCTTTCATTTCACCTGGAAATAGGCCGTTTCTCCACCGTCCCCGTTTTAGCCATTCCTGTGATCGTAAAAAAAAATGTGGCAGACAGGCAATAATTTTCTCATTTGTAAACATGACCGGGATTCCACCACTATAATGCCGTGAATTTGATGCGTCGAATGCGAGGGTAGCGCTGCAAGAATTGTAACGAATTTATGGGGAAAGAATGAAAAGTTATAAACGCGAACATAAAATTTTACAAATTGTGTCGAAATTAATCTGAACGACCGCTTTGAAACGACCATAAACTTCCGACACGTCGACTCCGTTTTATAAATCTCCTACCGTATACGTTAGGAAATTACGACGGAATTTCCTTCCGGCCGGATATAAGAATATTCAGAGACGCAGAGCGGTAAATTTCATGAAATATTTGGGAACAAGAATTATTCAAAAATCAAGGAGGAAAGTAGTTTAAATTTACGATGCAGAGAAACTCTTGGCAGTTCACGTAGTGGCAAGTAGGTGATTTGCAATAATTAGGGGAACTGAGTTATAACTTGCCACCCGTTCAACCCTGCTCGCTGTCGAGTCAAGCCCGCCACGGGGAAAATTGCATTTTTACTTCGACGATACTTGGAAAGTAGTTATTGTTTCGCGATGCTTCCGGGCCGTGATGGGGAAAAAGTGCTGTAGGAAAGCAATTGTTAATATCGCTTCTGCAGTTGGGAGTAGTCAATCATTGCGCGATACAGAATCAATCAAAAGTTTAAAATAATCAAATATCTGTGGCGTAATAATATAACTTTTCACAAAGGAAGAGGTGGAGACAAAATACCGGACAGTACAAAGTCTTCTGTTCAATTAATATAACATGATAAAATAGACAGAATCTGTAAACTGTCCAAGCATTTATATGATTCAGTAGAAAAGAACTGCCGTGTCTGACCAATGCTGTCTGTATCCCCTTGGCAGGTTCAGACGGCATAGAGCACGTGGGAAGGCGCATGCGTAGCACAGGCAGAAGCACATGGTCGGCGCGAAGCACAACTCGGTCGATTTCGGATAGTTTCGCCAGCCGACAGCCGAAGAACCGGCGGCAGTCGCGCGCCGGCCGCTGCCTGAGAAGGATGGTTGTGTTTATGTCGCGACGATGAAAATTTGGCCACCATAGGGGTTATGTTTGCGCGTACCGCGAAAATCAGACCGACCACGGATGCCCTTCTGCGTTCATCTCTTCGAAAATCCTCTTTGGATCGCCACGTGTCCATCAAGAAAGCATTATCCTTTCGTCGACGACGCGTTCTCCGTTCCACGGAACAGCTTGGCAACATTTGGCACGCGCAGCAAAATTTCGTAAGTAACT
Organism: Nomada lathburiana; assembly: GCA_963667235.1. Classification (NCBI taxonomy): domain Eukaryota; kingdom Metazoa; phylum Arthropoda; class Insecta; order Hymenoptera; family Apidae; genus Nomada; species Nomada lathburiana. The sequence goes on along the minus strand of OY763905.1, from coordinate 10,167,751 downwards.
TTGAATAATGGTGTATTATTAGATGATGCTTGAAAGATGGTCGAACATAAAATAACGCTAAGCTCCGTGTAATTTACTGCATTTCTATGGTATATAGAATATCCACCACTTAGAGTGCTTGAAAAAGATCGGTACTGTTCCATTTTTATCGCAACGTGAATTAAGATATACGTATATATTGTTTATATATTTATATAGTACATGCTATAGCAATCAAACGTATATACAAAGAACGTATGCTTTTACTCGTGCTGCACGCATTTCAACAGAGAAACCTTTAAAAACTGAACAAAAAAAAAAAGAACGAAAAATAACAGATGCGTGAAACTTCTGATGCATGTGGTCGCATGTATGCACCTGGAAAACAAACATGTAGCTTGATTTGTAATCAAGCCTGGCGCTGTTTTTTTTTTTTACACAGTACATATTTCGCTGATGTGTATTCTTTATTTTCGCATGACATGTCACGTTCGCCAAAACGTGGTTTATTTTGATTCGCGAACAGTTGCCCGGATACGCGTACCAGCCGCAATGGCCGTAGATAAAACGGCGGCGAATACGCGCCAGAACAATGGCGCGAGTTTTAATATCGTTCGACCAATCATAACCTCGCGCAAGCGACGAAGGGGTGAGGGGGTGATCAATTATGGCGGCGGGCGTATTTTCAACTTGGACCACCATTAACAATTTTACAATTGATCGTTCGCCACGCTTTCCTGCGCGGCAAATGCATTGACTCGTAATGTGCGAATAAATTACGACATGCTGGCTGGTCTATAAATGACGCCTACCAAGCAACCCAACCGTTATTATTCACTGCACTTGGTCGCAGAGAGTCGACAGTGTTAATTACTTGTTGGAGGGATTGTAGACGGTTTGTCGATTTTGATTTGTTCGACTGGGGCATAAATTTGTTAAGAGTTAGTTGCTATACGTTGTACAACGATAAGTGTATCCCGATGCTAGTTATGAACTGTTTCGTGAACGAGAGATTAAGGGGAATCGTTTCACCGGCCGCCGCGTACTTACGGCTGTCCGCAGAATGAAATTCAACCCACGCACCGTTTCCGTGCCTGGCGATCGACGCGATGTCAAATTTCCACGGATGTTTTCAAGAAAGCAAAATGAAAGCCGGCTGGTTCTTTATTAAATTTCCGCCGGGACTCGCGACACGGCGAAACGCGTTGCCAGCTTCTCCGCTCGAGCCGAATTTATTAGAGTGTGCTTTTATTCAGAGTCACGAAATCGGGACGATGTCGGGGCCGGTGTAATAAAACTCGACTTGAAATATCAGCCTCGTAATTTTCCACGAGTCCTTGATTTATTGCGACAAAAGAGTACTGACACACCAAAAAAAAAAAAAAAAAAAAAAAATTGCAGAACAGGTGGAACGCGAACACAATAATCGGCAAATATAAATTTTAATGTCGAGCACAGGGCGAACTTGACATTCGTCCCTGTCACGTATTAAAATATTTCCTCCGTTTATTTTGCACGTCTCGACGCCTAATTTCGCGGATCTCACAATGGCACGTGACCAGATAGGTCGCGCGATAAAAAAAAAAGGGACAATGCTCGCAATCGATGAAGCTATTGTAAGAGCTGACGTAACCATCTGTCGACGAGCCTTTTGCGGAATCGCCCACATAAGCGAAAATCAGACCGCGTCGATCGTCGTGCGAAATGTTGCAAAATACCAGGTCCTTTGACGCGCACCCTTTCGTTCACAGCTGACTCGTATGAAACGCTTACAGGGACACGTTTTTTTCACCTACCGTATAATTTCGATACGATTTAAAATTTTCTGGGGAAAATAACGAGTCTGGTATATAAGATATAGTGATTGTAATATTTGTTCAAAGAGACGAACTTATTTCTATGCCATGGGAGACAAAAATGATAAAATGCCGACCCAACGTTTTCTGTATCTCCTTAACCGAAGCACTCTGGATGATCTCGCCAAGATACTTCGAGCAATCATAAATCACAAAAGGGAGGGTAGCTGACAAAGGTGTTGAACAAGTAGTAAAAAGGGTTCATATGGATCGAAGAGAGAAAAAATAATTAAGATATTCGAGGGATGATTGAAGCGCAGACTATTTTTTATCATTACTCCGCAATGATATTTTCATTTGGGAGTACAAAAGTATTGAGAGTTGAACTCTAAATTTTATCAGAATATTCTGCACCATCGTACCGGTCTGCGAATAATTATTATTATTTTTCTACCAATATTCGTTGCCTCGTTGCTCCTTGCTATCTTTCGAAATGTAATATATCTTCCCAAGTGTAAACCAACGCTATTCACCGAAGAAAAATCGTCGCAGTAACGTCGAATCTTCCCACAAAAACATTCCACGTTAACACGAAAATACGCGAGTACGTAGTGTCGCCGGCCAGTCTGCGGGGAGAAACTATGCGGAATGCACGAAGTCGCATTATCGTGAGTCGAAAGTCGTATCATTGTTTCTTTTACAGCGACAGGAAGAAAACGCCACGCAACTTCCTTGAATTCCATCTGACCCGCGAAACAATTGTTACATTGAATTAAACTGTAATAAAACGCGAGCCCGTCGTCGAACTATCGGCAGACTCGGCCAGAGAATAACGCTGTTCCACGACTTTATTTTCCCGACTCTGAGAACGTCCAACGAGATACTTCCATGTCGATTGGGCCACGGGTAAACACTCGAATTACCAATTTATGTACACCAGAATTGGCGACCGAAAGAATTGTGGAAAAATGGGGCATCGTTTTTAATGGTTCGTCGTTGGGATACGTTTCAAAGATTTTCTAGAGAGTCGAATACTTTTTCGCTTAAGTAGACCTCTTGTAACCTAGTACGGGACAAGGGTTTTGTGACTATCGTGCTCGAGGGGTAGTTTACACGGTGCCCGTGGCCAGGGAACAGAGTGAAATAAATTGAACGGAATCCCTTAGACAAATTCCTCGATCCTGCTATCTACGAGTGGCACGGTAGCCAACGGCCGATCCATTAATCGAGTCCCGGTGAAAATAGAGAGCGATCCACCGCATCTTTTGTCACGACGGATAAGTTTCTTTAAATTGTAGTACAACAATTGGACCGAAGTGTCAAAACGAAGAATCTGGACGGATATTAATGATTTGAACAAAATATCGATCGTCCTCCTGATTTCCTTTTTGTTTAACAAAGTTATGCTTCAATTGTGATTCCGGGGAATTTTGTATTAATTTGAACAGTCTTGCTGTGTATATATTAATCCACAGTGCACACTGTATCAATTGAATACTGAGCACTTCGCCACGGAACATTTTACTGTCGATAAAAATTCAGTCGGACGAGTCCTGCACCGAGATTCGTGCGCAAATTGTGAATTCCACGACAGGGTCTAGGAAGAATCGTCACGTGGCTTGTCGTTGTGGGGCCAATGAGAAACATTGAATCGAGTCTGAAGCACGCGATAGAGGCTTCGTCGTGCATTCAGGGTAAAATGAAAATATCCAGAGATACCTGGTACCGTGGCCTCTCTGCTCTCCATTTATGTACAACGGAACGATAGAAAGTCCACTCGTTCCCACTTTTCTCGCATGTTTGACTTGCTTCAAAGGCAAGATGAAAAGTGCTTGCGTAATCCATATTGAATAAATATGAGGTTTTTAGCCGATTATCTTTGGAATGCAGAAAAAATACAAGCTACCCGTCGAACAAGCTTGATTTCTGAAAACAATTAAACGTCTTCGAGCATCGCTTCTAACTAGTACGCTTCACGTGTACTTTTTTCCACTTGACGTCGCAGGTGGAATTAATTAACTCGGTCACCTGTGTCAGATGTCCAATTAAAACATGTTTAAAGACTGTACGTCATAGAGGAACAAATGTGGAGGCAATTCATTTGAAAAGGGTATGAGCACTGTGGAGTTATTTCGATGGTTCAAATCAATTTTATTTCACAGTGATATTGCAATTTGCTCAAAACTGAATAACCAATACCAATAATCCGTTAATGATTAGTTCAATTCCCTGTTCCCCGCACATCTGTTGCCATTAATTTGCGTTAATTCCCTGGTCTACTCCTAATGAAGCATAAAGTGATGTGGACGTGACGGCAAACCGATGCTCATTCCATGAATTTTCCCATCATGGTTATTTATTATCGCAGAATTGGCATTTACGCTTGTTTCATAAACGCGTGAATAATGCAACGAGAAATACGGTGGATCGAGCCGTGGTACTAAGACTTTCTGGAGTTTCGTGAACCTTGTAATAGTGTTTGTGCTTTCACAAATGCTGCGGCGTCTTTCCAAGCCTCTAAATTTAAAGAAGGGAACATTTTAAACTATCCGCAACCTCATTCAATATCAAGCCGCTTTCCCATCCCTTCAAACAAACCGAGAGTGTGCATTTTGCAAATAATAATAAAGAAAAGGTTACCCTTGTGTCGAGAAATGTAGATAATTATGAAAACGAGGATTACCACGCTTGTCCTCCGAACACGTAGAATAATTTTAAAGAGAGCTTAATTAAATGTACCAAGCAATCCTGGGACGAGATACTTCCACAATCTTCTTTTTCAACTCTACCTTCCGTGTTTCCGCGTTACATCCGAAATCTCCTATTTCAAGTAAAATAAACTCATGAGCGTCAAACAATTACAGGCACTGGCCAAAATTACCAACTTTCTGCAATCACTAGCGAATCTTTTTTGTTGAGAACAGTTTGCCGTTCCTTCGCATTATCGTCCCGCGAACTTCACGCGATAACGTCACCACGTGCAATCAACGTGGCTCGTTGCACTATGCACGCGCGTGAAACATTTTCAACGACGAAACGCATAGAGAACTTGCGAGCTCATCCGGGCTTTGTTAACTTGGTTTCAGGTAAATGCACCGTAGCAACGAGTGTGCCGGTTCGTGGACGTGATTGGTGCGGTGGTGTGCGCGAAAAGGGCCAACAAGGGAGGCCGCAACGGTGGGCATTCGAGATGAGCTATGAATTTGGGCTGCCTGGTAGCCACCGTCTTTGTGCTTCAGCTGTTCCAGCTGCTGTTCAACGTCACAGCGCTACCCTCAGTCGTCAAGATTGGTAAGTCGATCGAATTCACTCATCTGGGGGCAGTTACATTACTTTTTTATTCGATAAGTATGTAGGATTTGAGATTGAAATTAACACGGCGTTTTTCACAGTCAGTAAACTAGTCAGTCAGTGAAGTAGGGTTTTGACTTTATAAACGCCCTGTATAACCTAACGTTAAAAATGTCTCTGGACGTCTGTTTCGTCCAAAGTAAACTATTCAACTAAGAATGCACTCCATAGTCCCCTAAGTAGTAGAGAGAAACAAGGAGAGTATAAAGTCTCGCATTTTCACGACAAGAATTAGCGAAAGGTCGTGACTCGTCCAAACTTTACGAACTTCAGACCTTCCTCTCGTGCCGACAGCCTTCCTTCTTTTTCATAGAACTTATTCTCGTATTTAACTCGTTCCTAAATACTCGTGATTTTATTAGACTTCGTTATCGTTTCCTTGGCGTATCGTCCTCGATCCGCAAAAGGCAGGGTTGTTAATGTAGAACGAGAAGACGAGGAATAAAACGCAACTTCGGGACTCGTTAGTATTCCGACGAACGCAAAGTTGAGACGTAAGTCGATAAATTGAACTTCTTAATCCAATCCGAAGAAGTTCCCAATGGGACAGCCACTTCGTTCCCCTTGGTAATTGTCAAGTAATGACTACGTGACCACGCTGCTCATTCGAATCCCAACTCCGATGCTTAGGGCTGCAATGGAAATCAAACATACGTACCCTGTCTAAACAGGAATGTTTGTACTGCATTGAATGCATTCAAACCAAATTCCAATCGATGCCCTATAGTCTATAGGTTCTAGATTAAACGTAATCCGGCCGGCAGCAAACAAAATATTTTGTCTCATCAGCAGAAATTGTGGAAAATTAAAAAAAAAATACATTTCCATAATCGATAATCCACAATTTAAACGAAATTTTCCACGCCGGCCGCGTCTTCAAATTTTTCATTCAATTTTATATTTCCATTCATTCGTCCAATCATTCAGTAAACTTCCCAGGACAGCTCGGATGCTTGGACGAGATACATCAATTTATTTCACTAAATTCTTGTGGACATCATTGTCGCAGACAATTCTTGCCACGGGCACGCAAGCTGCTCGCCTGTTATCCAGCCAAATTGGCCCCGCAATTTGCGTGACCGTGCGGGTCGGTACTTGTGCAGCATAACCTTTGAAAGGGTTGACACTTGCCGCAACAACGTCGAAGTTCTTGGGTCAACGAGAAGCCCTGTTAATGGACCGCCGTAAGTCATTCGATAATGAATGTCAGTCGGCGTGCTCTGCCATCGATATCAGGGTTGTTGCACATCAATTAACCCGATCGACCGAAACTGGCTCCACCGTTTCCACTATTTTCCGCGTGCCTTGAACAAAATAATTGCCGCCAGCCATGGATAATATTTCCCCTCGATTTTCGCCAGTCCACCGAATCGTTTCCCGTTCGACGAAAGTTCAGGCTAGAATAGAAATTCAGAAAATTTCGTCTATCCCCGCTGACCATTTTTCCGTGGGAAATTTAGCGGAAACGATTCGACGCGAATACATTACTGTCGATGGGTCCAAGATATACATATTCTCAGCGACGATAGAGCGTGGCGATAACTTTCAACTATCTCGAAACGATATTGCCGTGAACAGAGAAGCTTTGCGGAAGTGCAGACGTCCGTCTTCTGGATGAATTTCGTGGCGAATGAGTACTGGACAAGTATTGTTTCTTTCCTGCTTTCGTAGAAATGAAAAGCACGCGCCAGATTTGTGGAAAGGATAGAAAGACGCGGACGTTTAAACCAACCTACTGCCTTGTATTATATCTGTACCCCTCGGTCTGTGTGTATTTATTGCAAACGAGTCACGATCCTACCCGAGAAGAAAGCTGAATTTTCCACGGAAATGAATCTCTCGTCCTTTCTTTCTCCCAGTCGTAATATAATCGCGAGGGTGAAATTAAATAGAACGTCTTCCGTCGTTCGCAGCGAGGAAAGGGCGAAAGAAAGAGATTCCTAAGAACGATTTATCGGATTATGCATTTTAACCGAGTCCCTTCGCCTTATTTGTCTTTCAAATTAAACAAGGTTTTCTGAAGACTGCTGCACCCTGGAAGATCCTTTAGATAATTAAATACAACCGCGGACGAGTACGCAAACTTATACCCGTTTGCACCGATAACTTTTATTCTTTCGCAGAATTTGTTTCACTTTGTCATATAAAAATCTTGATCCTACTACGTCTATGCGTTAAACGAACTACGCTGTTTTCCTCTTACTGCGTTTCCCCTTTCGTCGTGAAAATCTGCCACAAGTGTGAAAAATCGAGGACAAGTGTCTCCGTTTCAAGGAAGCCGGATGATGAAACAAAGAAAACGTGCTGCGTGAGTTTTGCTTTTTCTTCTCGCATCTACGTGTCTTCGTTTCACGAACGAGATCGAGCCGAGGACATTTCGAAAGATCACGTTTGTCGCTCGCCGTGAGAATCACGCTTGGAAATCCCTCTCGTTCCCCCCCTCGAGATCCGTTCTTGCTGTTCCCATCTCGACGAATGACGAGCAAAGAGGTGAATAAATGGACTAAGTTCGGCGACAAAGGAGACCCGCGGTTTAGTTCCCACTTGCTCGGATACTTGTTCCCAAATCTTCCACGTTCCCCTGCCTTTTATTGCGGGGTACTCATCCCCGACACCGAACTTTCCCATCGTTGCTGTCGGCTAGATTTTCGAGCTGAAATAAACTGCGACCGACATGAAACAACTTCCAGCTATTAATATATGCCAATGCATCGACCGTTATTTTCTATACCTTCCTTTTACCGCACAGGTAATTTTTGAAAGCCACCGTACAAAAATCGTTTTAAATGCGGATTTGAATTGTTCACCGTTGTCGAAGTTTTTAAGCGATAATCGAACAGTGTCAAGTCGATGGTGCATAATTCAACAATCTCGTGGCACAATAAATATACAGTATGTCCCAAAAGATACTGGCGCGTTTCTTCCTCGCCAAACCCATTGAGCCGCGGAAGATTACTCGACTCGAAAATTTCCGTAGCATTGGAATAACGTATCCCGTATCACCGTGCAAGAAGCATCGGGCAAGAAACTGTTCTGGATAGGAACGAGCCCCGCGGCTCCATGTATCCGCGGGATAAAACAATTGTCGCTGTTTCGTGACGTTCTTTCCGCATTGGAGCACGGCAAACGGGCTCGCCGCGATATTAGGCAGCACAAGAAAGCGGCGGCAATTGCAGAGTAGACAAAACTGGAACGGTATGTAAATGCAGGGACGACAGCTTCTTCATTTTCACGTCGACTTCCGGCCTACGCTCGTTGAAACGGGCTCGACTATCTTTCTTTTTCCCCGTGTGTCCCCGGTGCAACGAGGCGACTGATAAATAAATGGAGTGACGAAAAGAGGAGGCAAAAAGCGCTGGGTGCGAAAGGCTTGGTCGAGTTGCGAATCGAAAGAGGGTGGTACTGGATATGAAGCATAACGAAAAGAACGATTACGTATCCATGGCGCCCAGAACACTGGCGTACCGGAATCTCTATCCGGATTTCTCGTTCGTTTTCTGCACGAGGTGTAATCTATGGGCGGCGGGTTTATTATTTGATCGTCCCGCGGTGGAGTTATTGGCTGTTTGTCTGGTTTAGGATCGATCGTTCCACTGGCGGGGAAGTTTACTCGCATAATCTCTTCGTGGGATGCAAGGTCGCGTTGGAAGTGAAGTTGTACTACTTGGTGCGTCCAAGTATAAGGGAGAAATATAGTCTTGCATAGATTTCCAAAGTTTGGAAGAAATCTTTCCTCCTGGTGTATTTTGTTTCGCTCGCCGCTACTGTACGTTGTCATTAAACGTTTTAAACATGTTCACTTTAACATTGCATCTACCTTCGAAGTTGTATAAATATATCTGTGCGATCCATCTTCGAAAAGACTTCCAATTGGAACGTTCAATGGAGACTCACGAGTGGCTAGAAAACTTTCCAGACACTCATAAGTATGTATGTCCTTCCCTTCGCCTCTTCAATTGCAACTTACTCGTTCCGCCATCAATATGGTTTCTCTGCAGTGGAATAATGGCTGATATTTATTTGCGATCCTCTCGCCTCGTGGATCTCCCGAGGCACGAAACGTTCGATTAATTTCCGCTACTGCATTCCCACGGTAAATTGCCTTGAACACGAAACGACTCGAGACGTTGCGGGACGCATCTCCAGGAAATTATCGTCATTCTATCTCTGACAGTTCCACGCTGAATATTATCTCCATCGTCGAGGACAATGAACGATATTTACCTTTCGTCTCCTACACCTTCATAAATAACGCTAAACGACCGGCTGGCACGATTACTCTGCTCATCGGTCGATACGAGCTTCGCCGCTGGCTTCTTTCCGAGAGAAGGTTCTCCGCGGACAATCTGGAATGCGAACTTGGCCCGATAGGTTCGCAAACATTACGGTCCCCCGTGCAAATATTTGCCAGAACCTTCTAACGATCGACACTTCTGAATTATCCGCAGGAAAGTTAATCTTCTTCCGATCGGGTTCCCCAGGAAACAAGACCAAGCTGTCCTATTTATTTTGTTGCCCTGATAACGTATCGACGTTGCTAAAAATGTATAAAATCTCATTTATCGCTGAAATGGGCTGTTTGTTAGTGTACGTTGTACTAGCACAGATGATGTTTCATTTAAACCAATAACAGAGCAGGAATATTTCATCAAACGGTATGATGTCGATTTTGATAATCATTCTGATTCTCGTCATTTGACTCGTTCGCTTAATGGAATACTGATGTTCAATATTAATCAAACGAACCTAGCAAAATCTGGTAAAAATTGTACGGTCAATGCCAATGCTTCATCGACGTTTTCACACGAGAACGAATCGTCGAACTCTCACGCAACTTTTTTCCCCTGAAAGAGTCACGATGTTGGTTGCTCGGTCGACTTCGTACACCCCGTCCGTGGACGTTCGTCGTTCAGGGGGTTGGGGTGGAGGATGGAACGGTGGTCGTTGGTGGGTGGAGGGCGACAGGAAAGAAAACGGACTGCTCGTGAAGCAGAAGACGACGAGGTAAACCGAGCGGAAGTACGGTTTTGCATGTAAGTGGGTTACCGTCTCGCCTCTGTCGGGCTTGCGGAAGAATTCTGAAATTGTTCGAGTCGCCGTCGTCTGCGGACGTAAAGGGGACGAACCTCGGGGGATATATCAGTCAAATTTTAACGCAGATGAGAGCTCTGTGAATACGAGCGAAAGGAAGAAATCTTCGCAAAAAAGGTATTCGAGGCCGTGTCTCGAAAATATAAAGGAACATGTCGATTTCAAATATCGCGTGTCTTATGGTCCGAGTTAGCATTCAGCCCGGGAAATCTTTCGATGCTTGGCGAGTAAGAGTCGACGGGCATGGTTCCATATAGAAGATGACTGTTCGTTTTGAAGGGTCGCATAAAAGATGAAGGAATTAACCTCCCTTACTATAGGGGAAATCAGTCCCTTGCTTACATATGCGGTGTTACGTTACAAGAGTTGACTTTGAAACACTATCAGGGGGATCGGGGAGGATTCGTCGGCCTCCTGTCAGGAACAACTCGCCGATAGAGATGATGGATTATTGCCATTAGTTTAGCAAATCGCGATAGGGAAGGAAGATTGCGTTAGCTTGACGGGTTATGGCTTCGTCCCCTTCCAGACGCGTCAGGTCATTCCTTCGTTGTCTGATAACATAATAACTTACACAGCACGGACAGGCAAAGACAATCATCTTTGTCGTCATTAAGAAACATTCATTGTGAAAAGAAAAGTGACGCGTTCAAATATGTATATTTCTATATATATTTTTTTTTTCATTTTTATACACTGCATTATATTCTCGATAAATTGCGACAATGTTAATACTAATTTTCTTCGGCACCATGTTCAACTAAAACTCTTTTACATCAGACTCATCTATATAAGATACTATAAACGGCAACCGGAAGCTTCGGTTGCCACGTAACGCAACCGGAATTCTAAGCAACACGGATGCTCCCGGGTCCACGAAATTAACAGAACCCCCACGTCTTAATTCGATTACTCGCCGAGGAAGTGTGCCTCTGGCCAAGGGTGAAAACTCGAAACGCCAAGGGAAATAGCTTGCTAGTTGGAACATCGATCTCTAGCAACGCGTCTCTCTGTACGTCGACACTCGTATTTATGCATGCACGATAGCGCACTCGTAGCAAAATCCACGACAGCGTTGATTCGTCCCTCTGGCACAGCGACAAACGCTACACGGATCACTCCCGTGCAGTTAGCAACAGACGAAGTTTAATTCCATTTATTTGATGAAAGATCTTTTCGCTGCAAGTGAAACGCAATAACGATCAGACGGTGTTTTGTGATAGTTTCGGGGATCTTTGGTGGCATTGAATTTACGAGACAGTGTAGACTAGAAAGGAAACCTCTTGTTTCTTGTTTGCAAATTGTTCGCGACGTGCCGGTAACAATACGGCAGGGACACGGCGAAGCAAACGTGGCGCGAAATTCATTTCCATGTTCCAACCTCCGTGCGCTTGTTGCACTTTGACATCGAGACACAGGCCTTTTGGGCGATTCTTCCTGTCTTCAGCAAACAGCCGCCCTTTTCACGACGGGAAGGAATTCAGTCGTGAAATTGCCGCGCAACGAGGAATTCAACCCAGCTGCCTTTGACTTATGTTTGCCGGCGCAAAATTTCTGTGAGAAAGAGCTACTTGACTTGTGGTAGGATTTTTGTCACCCTCGAGAACTATTTTTGCGGGTTGAACTCAATATTCCTATTTGTTTTTGAGAATAATAATTTCTTATTAATAATAAATTGTTATTTTGTCATATCCAGAGAACGATGTTTAATCTATCTCAACTGGTTGCACCACTTGTATCCAACTAACCAGCTCCATAACATAGCAGTCTGTTTTCCTAGCGCCAGGGTTTCGAACACTTTTCCACGGTTGTAATATTTTTTGACATAGAGTGCCTGCAACACATGCCCTCCTATTCAACGAAATATGTCTGCTGGGGTTATCAACGGTATTAATTCACTTTGGCTTGACGTGTTATTCAACCCAGCCCACCCCTTCAGCATCCACAACCCTTTTAGCGATTCCCGAGTTTCTGGTGCAAACCCTTTCATCAATAAGGCCACAGGAGCAAATGTAGTTGTAAAAAGATTGCTAATAGTTAGTCAGAATTGCGTTCCAAGCAGGAAACAAAGGAACCTTAAATTTTGTTACAAAGAAGGAATATTTCTTTTTCCAACAGTTTTAGAAAAACTTCGTTTGATCATTTAAAGGAGCATCTGTTGAATCAAATATATTTTCTATTTTCTATATAATTCGATGGTTTCTTTTTCCTTTGGAAAGGAAATTGCATTTTATTTGTTTCGTGGGTATTCAACAGGGAAACAGTTGTCATAGTCCACAGTCGATCTGCCAGGCCATTAGCCAACTTCTCAGGGGCGAGGCATTGAACGCGCTGCTTATCAGCGTGTTAACGACGATAATAACGGAACAGTCTGTATACAGAGTGCATCGTCGCTGAATCGATTTATCTCTAACCCGATGCAGCGAATACCGATAGTTCGATAATCCTGTGTCAGATAACGGCATTAGCCAGAATTCACAGAGGATTACTAATACAGATTCCACGAAATCTTTCTCGTCGACTTTCAGATTGAAGGTAGACAAAAAAAACGACGAAAAGGTAATGGAATTAAGTTCCAGTGATTTAGAGAGACGAGGAAATTTATGGGAGGCTAATTTACCAGCTTTAATGGCAGCAACAAACTTTGATGAAAGTTTCGCGAGATACGATTCTATAGCATCCCTTTCCCTCTCGTTCTTCGGATTACCAGAGTCGATCGTAAAGTTCTCAAGGTCCTTAAAGCAATTCAACGTGCCGGTTCGAGTTCTCCAGTAGAATCCTGGTTGAATCGACCATGCGTTCTCGGACGACTTCAAAAAATTTACTGTCTACAACCAATATCGCGTCCATTCAGCCACGACAGCGTTCCAGGCTTCGAGTGAATACTTCTGGAAAGGCTCACATATATTTCCACGAACAATACCCATTGTCCCAACTTAATTCACGAAGTAGTTGTAAAAGTGGATCTTCTGCAATGCAATTGAGCTTAGACATTCCAATGGTGCAAGGTATATCTATGCTCATTCCAAGAGAAATGTTTCAGTGTAATTTTTACTATTCGAATTTTTAAAGATTTAATCAACTCTTATTCACTTGGAAAGAACAATGTCTCCCTTCGTCGTTAATATTAATCAAATTAATTTACCACGTACACCACGTGTTTGGCAAATGTTACAATATCGTTTCAATGAAACACATAATATCAGTAGTGTAGCATATTCCTAAAGATTGTTCTCAAAATTAAATAAATGAAATCACCGAAGCTTCCGACCGTCACCTAATTTCCCAAAGCTAACCCAGTGCCCCTCTCTCGCGCGATTAGTGAAACTCTCATAGAAAGAGAAAAGCTGAAAGAGCACTTGCGTAACAGTACCGTTGAAAGCTGTCGGTCGGTACGAAGCGCAAAGCCGCATTGTTTCACGAAGCACGGTTACGGCGATGCGTCTTTTATAGGGTTATACTTCATCCACTTTAACTTTCTTTCGTTCGTTTTCGAGTCCCGAAGGCTGTTTCGCGTGTACGTGGCCACGATCGGTCAACGAAAAAAAAGAAGAAAAAAACAAATGTGAGAAAGATCATTCGAGCGGACTACCACGTCGACCAGTGTCGAGTTAGAGTTGTTGTCTCCGTGGAGGAAGCTCCGTTTCAACCCCTTCGTCCGGCGTGACAAAAGGGTAGGAGTGATGGAGTGTCGGAGGGGCGTAATGAGAGCTATACACGAGAGCCATAATGCGATTACCCTCGAGGGCTTCAGCCAACTACCCCTGAACTCGTCGGATTTCTAGCTATTGCTCTGTTTCAGCTAAACATCCCGTACGATTCGAGTGCGAAAAGTTAACGACCCTGGTATCAGTTTTAGTTTTTATCTCGGGACAGCTGAACTGTTCAACTGATCGATATTTTAATGCGAACGGAGAATTTTTTAATTTACCTGGCTGGCACTACTCGAAGGGTACAGAGAATTTTATTACTTTCATCCTGTATCGTGAATTTCTTTTCTTACTTCGCTGTTTTAGATTAACTATAATGCGTGGACGAACGGCAGGTGAATAGTAGTGATCGTAAATGCGGTTAGAGTGGAAGTTAGTTATTTATTGACAGGCTCCTAATTGGATTTCTGTTTAACTGTTGCGGTTCGAAGAATCGATAGAAGCATTTGTTGAATGTATATGTGTAGTTATACATTTGTATTGTTAGCAAATTGGCGCTGCAGTCACTGGGAGACAGTTTGTCTTTTGTTCTACCCAATATTTCATCATTCCGTTTTTCTCGTCGCTCGTCTTTGTAGTGTCTTGTGTTGTTCTTTATGCTTAGTAATAAATATACCTTTAAGCAAACTCAATACTTATTAACATGGTAGCAGTCAGTGGTTTATAATAATTTTTTAAATATAGTAGTTGTTAATTGATTAAAATAGTTCATAAATCGAAAGTGCGCAGAAAGTTTTGTCAAAATGGCCTATGTGAAGAACGATGATATTACGATACCAGTTTTCGATGGGTCCGATTATAATAATTGGAAGAAACGTATCGTAAAACTTCTACATTACAAAAATTGCAAAATTGTAGTAGAAAGAAAGAGGGAGGAGACGGATGACAAAAAAGGTTGGCAAGACATGGACATAAAAGCGACAAATTACATATATAGTGCGATCACAAACAAACAATTAGAATATATAGGTGATCTGGACACCGCCTACGATATAATTACAAAATTTGATAACATGTATTTAAAGGAATCAACGGCATTACAGATTGTTTGTAGAAATAATCTAGAAAAACTAAAGCTGGCAAATTATTCAGATATAACGATATTTTTCGATAGTTTTGAAAGAGCCGTGAATGACCTTAAGGCCGCTGGTGCTAAAATTACGGAACACGAAAAATTAAACTATATGCTCAAAACTCTACCGAGCACATACAGCCATATCGGCGATCTCATTGATGTACTCCCCGAAAATGAAAGAACAGTAGAATACCTAAAGGGCAAGATAAAAATGAAACAAATAGAAAAAAATGAGGAAGACAGTAATGTAGAAACTGGGGCAAGGTCAAACGTATTTACAGCAGATTCAACGAGTGTAAATAAAAAACAACCAACTTGTTTTGGTTGTGGGAAGATTGGACATATGAAGAAAGATTGTTGGCATGTAAATGCAAATAATTATCGAGGATATCCCAAACGTGGTCAATACCATAACACCCATGGTAAGTATCCAAATGGTGGAACCAAGAGTGAGGTTTATCATCACTATAAAAGAGGAAACTACCGTGGAAGACGCGGAAATGATCAAAATACAGAACCTCGTGGAGGAAGTTGCTTTAGTGCTGAAGTAAAAGCATCACCAGGTATAGTTGAAAGATTACCAAATAAGAAACAAATTGATTGGTTACTAGATAGTGGTTGTACGCATCACATTATAAATGATGACACATACTTTGAGGAATCCATTATTTTAAAGACACCCACAGAAGTAAAGTTAGGGGACGGTCGTATACTAAAGGCAACAAAAATTGGACGCATAAATACTCTATTTCTTGTATATAATAATAAATATAAAGTTACTTTGCCAAACGTATTTTATGTAAAAGATATGAAGCAAAATTTAATCAGTTACGCCAAAGTAACAAATGAAAATAAAGTTATCTCACAAGGATACGTATCAAAGATTTACAACAAAAATAATGAATTAGTAGCAATAGCCAAAAAGGAGGGAAGTCTTTACAAAATGACAAGTTTCGTTGAAGATCAAGATAGTGAAATATGTACTAATGTATCAAGCATTGGTAAAGAAACAATACAAACACAAAAAGAAAAATGGCATCGCACTCTTGGTCATGTAAATTTTAACTATCTAAATATTCTATGTAGAAATGAGCTGTTGATTGGATTGCCAAAAGAACTAGAACCTGAACATATGAAATGTGCTATTTGTATACAGAACAAGATGCATAATCTACCTTTCAACAATAGTAGAACTAAAGCAAAAGAGATACTGGAAGTAATACATTCTGATTTAAATGGGCCACACGCAACAGCTGGAAATTGTGGTGAAAAATACTTTCTTTCATTCATTGACGAATACAGCAAACTGGCTAAAGTCTACTGCATTAAATCCAAAGATCAAGTCTATGAATGCTTTGTAGAATATATTAATGAAATACAAAATTTATCTGGAAAAATGATTAAAAAATTAAGATGCGATAATGGGAAGGAATATTTAAACTCAAGGTTTTATCGCTTTGCTCAAACTAAAGGGATTAATATAAGTGCTTGTCCGCCATATACACACGAATTAAATGGTATTGCAGAAAGGTATAACAGATCAATCATGGATATAGCAAGGTGCTTGTTAGCTGAAGCCAGAGTTAACAAGAGGTTTTGGCCAGAGGTTGTAAGAACTGCTGCCTATCTTAAAAACAGGACCTTAGCTAACACGATAGAGAGGAAAACTCCGTATGAAATATTTTTTGGTGAAAAACCGTGTGTCAAAAATTTACGTCTGTATGGAAGCAGAGTATTTGTTAGAGTACCAGAAGAGAAAAGAAACTCTAAATGGGACAAAAAGGCAGAATTGGGAATCTTATTAGGTTACACAGAAGTTGGATATAGAATTCTGATTAATAATAAAATAATAGTAGCCAGACATGTTGACATAATAGAGGAAGACATCAAATGTATTGGTTTCAAAGATGATGAATCAAACGAAAATGAAACAAGCGAAGGAAACGATTTGGATCAAACAGATGAATCAGATGAAGAAACTCACACAGAAACTATCAAGGGAACAGAAGAGAGCTCTGAAGAGACATTGAGAAGATCTAAAAGGGAAAAGAAACGTCCTTCTCGTTATGGTGATCCATATGCTTACCCATCTATTTATGTTAATTACTGTAACACAATTGTTCCAGAATCATTCGAGGAAGCAACAACATGCAAGGAAGCTGAAAGTTGGAAGGCAGCAATGAATCGTGAAATGGACAGCTTGGAAAGAAATAAGACGTGGACATTAATGAAAAGACCAAGCAATAAGAATATTTTAGAGGTAAAATGGGTCTATAAAAAGAAGACAGCAAACATTTTTAAAGCGAGATTAGTGGTGAGAGGCTACCAGCAAAAAGAAATAATAGAAAACACATATTCACCGGTAGTAAAAATGCAAACCCTTAAATTATTACTGTCTTATTGTTGCCAAAATAGTCTAAGTATTGAACAAATGGATGTCGAAACAGCTTTCCTAAATGGAAAAGTAAACTCAGAGGTATATGTGATACAACCATTGGGTTATACAGATGGTAGTAACAAAGTTTATAAACTGTACAAATCATTATATGGTCTGAAAGAGAGTCCTCGTTGTTGGTATGAATGTTTCAATAATTATATAACTAGAATAGGTTTTCATAGAAGTAATTATGACTATTGTTTGTATGTTAATACTGATAGAGATGAGCCAGTGTATATATTACTTTTTGTGGATGATTTATTAATTTGTAGTAGAGATAAAGAAAGAATTCATAATGTTAAGATAAAATTATCTGATAAGTTTGAAATGAAAGATATGGGTAAAATTAAGAATTATATTGGAATAGATATCGAGTACAATTACCAAAAGGAAAATGTGCTGACTTTGAGTCAAAAAAGGTATATAGAATCTTTAGCTAAAAAGTATAATGTTGAAAGCGCTAAGCTTTATACTACTCCAATGGAAACGAATTTGAAGTTAGAACCTGCAGAGGTATTAGATACTGATATGAAGTATCGAAATTTGTTAGGTGCACTTTTGTATATAAGTTCCGGTACGAGGCCGGATATTGCCTTCAGTGTTAATTATTTAAGCAGATTTCAAAATTGCTATAATGATACACATTTTAAATACGCGATTAGAATACTCAAGTATCTATATAAAACAAGAAACCAAAAATTGATATATTATAGAAATTATAAAGCTGAAATTATAGATTGCTTTGTAGATGCCGATTGGGCCGGCGATACCGTAGACAGGAAATCCACTTCAGGATTTGCCGTGCGATTATATGGAAATACGATAGTTTGGCGCTCACGTAAGCAATCATCTGTAACAAAGTCATCGACTTTTGCCGAATACGTAGCATTGTCTGAAGCAGTAACTGAAGTAAACTGCGTGCGTAAGATTCTTAAAATATTCAATGTGGATATAAAGCAGCCCATTAAGATATACGAAGATAATTCAAGTGCTATAATTATTGCTAAGAATGGAAATTTCTCGAAGAACTCCAAACACATTGAAGTACATTATCATTTTGTGAACGAAAACTATATAAATGGAACTATAGATATTGTTAAAATCGAATCAGAAAATAATATTGCCGATATATTTACGAAATCTCTAGGCAAGTCAAAGTTCGTTAGATTTAGAGAAATGTTAAATGTTAAGGACTAAATGAATGAGTGCTAAAATATAAATGTAAGGAGGTGTGTTGAATGTATATGTGTAGTTATACATTTGTATTGTTAGCAAATTGGCGCTGCAGTCACTGGGAGACAGTTTGTCTTTTGTTCTACCCAATATTTCATCATTCCGTTTTTCTCGTCGCTCGTCTTTGTAGTGTCTTGTGTTGTTCTTTATGCTTAGTAATAAATATACCTTTAAGCAAACTCAATACTTATTAACAGCATTAGAGGAATGTCCCCGCGGAATCGCGGCATGGGTGAAACTATTCGTCAATTAATTCCGCTAACTGCATTATACGTTTCCGACTGTTAATGAAAATTCCATTGACCGTCTTGTTCACTGGCCACCTGTACGGTTGCCTGATTGCAGCAAAACCTAACGGATACCTGTTCGCTAAATACCCTAATAGTGACCCTACCATAAAGCCTCATTTGTCGATCACCTTCGCGCGAAGCTCTTTATCGACGCCAATTTCTGAATGCAAATGGAACAAAAATAATTCCTACAAAATATCATGAATTCAACCAGGCCGAAATATAAGGCTCATGAAAACATTTTCAACTCTGCAAAAAAGATTCTTCGCGTAATCCAACTTTTGAACACTTCACAGTAAGAACGAAAAAAAACATTGTTCGACGCTCGATCGATGTCTTTCCTCGGTCTGTCCAAGAGATCGACAGGAAACAGTAAATATTTCCTGGAAGATGCATCAGGCGAGCCAGATAAGATTGGATCTTTGCCAGCCGCGAATCGAGAACGTTGACCCGCGCAGATCTCCCCTTGGAGGCTGGGTTATGGTTTCAGCGTGTAATGCCACCCCCCTTTCTACCCTTCTGCTTGCATTTTCGAACCCGAGCCTTTCTCGACGCTAATACGCCATTCGCCATGCCCTATAAATTACAATTATCTCGTGAGTTCCGGCACGGCGACGTTTTTCAACTGGAACACGGGCTGATAATTAATTTCAAGTCGTCCAGAGAACATCGTTCACAATTCGGTACAGTAAAGCCTCTCCGTGATTCTCTGATCCCGTTAATTATACTTTCATTGATATTCCTTATATTTCCCTACGTATGAACTTAAAATTTTTCGTTTACACTTCCATGATCGTGTGATATTTATTTATAAGTATGATTGAAAATAATTTTTAATTTCTCGCGTCCACAATCGAAAATAGTGTGTGTGTACAGAAAAATTCAACGTAATCTCGTTGAAAATATCGAAGAAAACACCATTGTCGATTGGGAATAAGAGTAAAGTAGACGTGGACGGTAGCCCGGTAAAGCGGCTAGCCGCGAAACGTCCACGTCTGGAAATTTTCGGCTCAAGTTCCCCGCAGAGCTTACTCTTCTAGAATTACGTTTAATGGACTTTGGTGAAAATATGCTGGCAGCTTGTCCGCCGCACGTGTTCGTCTCTAAGCTCGACAAAATGTCACGGATTCGTGTTTCCAGTTGTTTAAACGTCGCGTCACTACTAATTCACCGACGGCGTTCTACTACGACATCATTGTCGTCGTGGAAAGCCAAAGCTAATGACGACATGCCGGATTAACTGTCTCTAAGCATGACGAGGTAGTTAGTGCACGATTGTTGGTTCTAAACTGATGACAACACGCGTTTCAATTTGTACAGTCGAATTCTTGCTAAATATTGGATTGTGAAATATCTATTTTTGTAATGGAAATTTTGTCGTGGAAGGAGAAACCATAGGATCGTATAATTTTTACGTTTATTTCTATTTTCTATTATTTAATTTTAAAAAAGACTTTTCACCATTAGTTTGAGAATGTTATATTCAATTGTATCTTACTTTCTTACACGCAGTGAAAAAGTTCTGCTCTGGGTGATTGGACCATTTTCTTGAACATTCAACAGTTTCAACGCTCGGGTTATGGAGTAACTCGTAATGCAAAATTCCCGGCGATGTTTCCGTGGTAGCCATAGATCACAAGAAACTTACCTCAGCAATCCCGCGTGACTCGAAGTAACTTTGTTGAGTTGCAGCCAACCTCACGCTGGAAAGTCAGCCTAGGAATTGAATAACATTATCGTAACGATTACTTTGTACGCTCGAGACGTTTATCCTCGCGCGTAACCACGGTCAAGTTAATTTGGATTCCGAATCGCTTTGCATTATTCAACAGTCCACTCGTTCTGATAGTTTGCAGGTGCATCGTGAATAATATCTCACTCTGATAATTGTACCTTTACCTTCAAGTTGCCGAATCTATTTGCCAATTTCACTTCCAGAAAATTCGCCCATGATTGGAATTTATTGAGCCGCGCAAATATCGAATTTTTGTCCCTAAATATTCTCTGCTCGAAGAATATTGCAAAATGTTCATCCCATTATTAATCTGTCTACTTAGTTATTGGTCCTGTGTTGAACAAATTTTACAGACATTTTCAATGACGCTGCGCATAATTCGCCAGGAGTTCCCGTCATTGAATTTTCATTCGAAACTTTCTTCACTAAACCTTGGGAACCTTCGCTTCGCAAACTTTCGGGTCTACATCTTATGATATTATCAAGTTGCCAGCGCGAAACGATGGTTAAAGTATTCCCAGCCATGCACAAATAATGACATTTTAACAATTCGAGAATCTTTAATACGTTGAACTCGAGCATGAAGGCTCGACGAGTTTTAATACCTATAGGTATCACTTAATTGCCACCCTTGAGAAATCACTATCGAAGGTCTGAGAAATCGATTAGAACCACCTGGCCAAAGCGCGACGCTCTGCGTGGGCTTAAAAGTACGACGATCTCTATAAATGAATTACTGGAACCTGGTGTTACAGGGAAGGCCTTATCGGAACCATCGATTGCCGGTCGTTAATTCAAACGCTTCATTGGCCACGTCTACGAAACTGACTTTCCCTTCGAATTTATCGTCCAGATCCCGACAAAAAGCGAAAGCGTGAGGTTCCTCAGGATCCATTGAACTTTTGCAAATCTCCTTCTTGCCAGATTTATTCGTCGAGCAACGCGACATGCCAATGCCGTTCATTTTATCGACAACATGGTCGCCTGAGAAATGTCGTATAAAGAAAATCACTCTGTATAGACTTCGTTTCTTGGGTCAATTCTTTCCTCGCCCCTCTCGAATTCGATCGACAAACGTGCGAACTCAATTTCCATGCATCCTCCTCTCCCTCTTGGCTTCGCACAACCTATGTACATCCGTGTCTGCTTACATGCAGCAAGACGAATAACAGACTGAAACTTACCAAAGGCTGATTTCGTATTCATGAAAAGCATCATGAGTATTCGTACGAAGTCGACGAAGCTTGCGGCGCCTGTACATCGTGTTCGCCACGATGTATCGAGTATAGCACCGATCTACTCGATGAACAAACGAGAGAGGACCGCGATCGAACATGGAAGATATATTTCTCCGGTTATTGGATCTCTATTGGATTGTCTAGCAAATACCCGGCACCGTTTCCATCTTAATGTTATCGTGCGACAACGTCTCGGCAATCCGGGGAATCGATTCCCTTATCCTGCTCGTAACAAGTGGATAAAGTCGAAACTTTCGACATGAATTATATACAGCAACTTCATTCTTCCGACGAGGCGCAATATACTGATAAACTGATCCCCCATGATTTGTACTTATTTCATTTCGTTCGTTCAAGATCCATCTTGACTTGCCTAACGAGTTTCACGTAACTTGACGTTGATGAATCCGATCGTTCAATATTGGATTACAATGGAATGGTGAAAGGCCGAAAAGGTACTATTGAATCGACGTGAACTGCGAAACGTTTCGGTGATTAACGACGAAAGAACTGCGACTACGAATCGATGGCACAATAATTCTGTACGGACGAGGGAGAGAGAGAGAGAGAGAGTTCGAGAAGATGCAGAACGTGATTTTAGCACGCACCATACTTTCTGTCACATTTTCATATTTTACGGAACGATAGGTGAGCAGCTCTTTTATTTCAGTACACCGTTCGTTGATCAACGCCGGCACGTTTGGATGGTTCGTGTCAGTCACTGATTCTATATGGCTTTATTTCACGCTGACGAGAAATTTACGGAATTTTTTCCTCCTCTATACCGTTGACTGACAGACGCGACGGCAAATATATGCACTTTTTATGCCCGGTTTCCGTACAATTTATCGATGTCCCGAGATACGCCGTACATGGGAACGGATTATTTATCTTCGTGCATGTAATGCCCTCGTGTGTTCTATTTCGTTTCAACGAACGTCTCTTGCTGTCCAATATTATTTAGGAGCAACGAAAAAGTACATTTTCTATAAAATAGCAGCGTGAATTGGTAGTTAGAAGATTTATGATACCCGATTAAAAATTCTCTTGGACAGACATCAGTCATACCGCGTTGGTCTTTAAGTAGTATAGGTCGGTTCGTGCGCAGACATACTATTAAGCAGCCCAGACCAATGATACGTCCAGGCATCTTTGCACAAAGTTTTTGCATAAAAATTATCCGAATATTTCCGAACTTGGGGACCAACGTGAAACGAAATACAGTGACATGTATATAATGGTCGATTAGTAATCGTATGGCTACCGGTGCGGGCGAAAGTCGTTCGCGTTTAATGATACCGCCGGTTGACGAATTTCACGCGTGACCAACCACGTTTCTGGCCGTGACAGAGCTGCTGCCGTGTTCTGTTCACCGTGGAGCAATGAGACGTATTAACTAGTCCAATTTTCGGTAATTACCCGTGTATGTACATAGACACTAGAAACTCTGTATCCGGCTCTACCATTCCTCGAAATAAACAATCTTCGGTCCGTACCAATTTTTCAACGCATACACACATAAATCGTGTCAAACTTGCCGGTATTTATTCGCAATATAAAATAGAAAATCATTCGTATTCTACATCAGCGCGTCTCATTCGACGCGCGTCGATAAACGTTTAACACCATTGGAAGCGTATCACCCTTATCATGCCAGCACAGTTAGTGGAGGGGAAGATTCAATTTCACCCATGAATTTTTTTTTGTTCCTTTTTGTTTTTGATATTTATAACTTCGATGGAAAGCCAGAGCGTGCATCGCTGTTGGAAAAAGTTTAATCTTTGATTAAAATCATCGAACGCTGAAACCAAATCCTCCACGCTGTGTTTCCTGGGCGAGTTTTATTCGCCGGTCGATTTCCATCGACCAGTTCGATTTCCGAACCGAAAAATTCCGACGCTCCTCGTCGAAAACCGATTCACCGTTAATGGGGCCAATATCAATGCGCGACCAGGACGAGCACGACGCTGGTACATTCTCGTTCTCGAACTGCCGAATTTTCGCGCCCTGGTTGAAATTTCACGATGGCGAAAGGGCCGCGTGGAACCGCTAACGAGTCGCATTAGTTTAATAACTCGACGGCAAAGAGAGACGCTTCTGGCGTGCTCGACGATAAACTCCGACGCAACGGGAACGACGCAGAGCGCGCAAACTATTAATCATCCGCTGGCCAGCCATTAATTACCGCTGCCCGAATTTCGTTCTTGCTTGGCCAACTCGAAGGGATCCGCATAGTTCGAGTTTATATTTACCGCGACGCCTCGGGCTTACCGATATCACAGATGACCACGCGAAAGCAAGATTTTTTAGCTTCTAAGCGATCTGAGGAGATTCAGGTTGCGCGGGGAGGAAATTGATGGACCATAGAGAAAGAAATGTCCGCACAGTAGTACTGAATTAGTTGCAAATATACTCCTGCGTAGAATTAAACAATTGTACGATTCTGTTGTCACAAAGTTACGTCAATTCAAATATTGCCACGTTCTTCCTTTAATTCTATCTACCAGTATACTACACCGGCTGTTAAGCTATATTTCGATGTTTCAGAAATTCCTATTTAACACTACCTTCTTGTGACTCGAGCGGGCAAATCCCTCGAGTCTAATAAAAATTGCATGGACAATTAAAAGCTCCGTTTCCCCAGTCCGTTTCATTCGCCGATCCATCGTCGACGGTTGCAAAAGGCGGCAACTTTCCAAGGGACTTTCCTACACTCGGTATAATGTCTCCGGCGAATGGAAAAGTTGCACAAAAAGTTTCACTCCACTTCCCAAGTATCCAGCCTCTCATCTTCCTTTTCTTATCTCACTCATTCCCCTGCATAGTTCTGTCTGTGTCAGTGTCCAGTCGCATGTACGTGTTTCCGGCTGACTATCGCGCTGATTCCTTTTTTTCATCCATCCCCGGCTAAGAAAGGAATGAAGCGCGAAGACAACTGAGAAAAGGAAAAAATCTTTTCGTCGCTAAGAGTGATTTTCGAAATACCTTGGAGACCTCGTGTCCGTCCAACATTATCGTCTTCTTCTTCTTCTTCTTCCTCTTCCCCTTTTTTTTCATTTATTTCGACCATTCTATTTTTGCCCTGGCTGCACCCCTTTCACTCCATCCAACCTTTGCGACCTACCCTTTCCCCGTCCGTCTTATCTTCTCCGAGGGTCGTTTCACTCAATGGAATTCCAGTCTCATCCATGAAGGGGGCTCGCGACGAGAGCTTGCCCTTTTTTCGTTCGCCACGGCAGTGCACGGCAAAGAAAGAAGGGCAATAGGAATTTAGGTTCACAAAGTCGAGGAAAGAGGATATAATGAAAACGTGGATGTGTGATTTAAGGAAACACTAACGTATTGAAAGTCAACTGGACATTTTTTGCAAACGCATTGCCACGTATCGTCTTAAGTCAGACGCACTCTTCGTCTCCTTTATTTAAATTGCGTACGACCCTCGCGAAATGTGGCTTTAATATACTTCGAATTTTTCAACAGTAAATTATTAATCCTGAGAAATATGCCAGGTTCTTCGTTGACTCAACAAATCTTCGATTAGCCGAAGTTATCCACAAAGGGAAGGCTGTTCCAGCGATACGCTCGCCGCACGAAGCAGCCAACAGTCCCCGTAATAATTCATGAAAACCAGACGAAGTTCACAGGAAGCACGGAAGCAGCGGTAGCAAAGTGTGTCGTCAGCGTTGCACGCCGTCCGACTGGGAAAACGATGGAAAGTTCGTGGTGTCTCACGGTCTGCTGGAAAACTTGCGCATTCATCGTGTTCGTGTCGGGTCTAGGGTTCGAGCTGGAATCGAGACCGGCCGTAATCCAGAGAATTATTGCGCGTTAGTGTCATCACGTAATCCACACGGCCGTCACCGAGTGTGCATCAGACATTTTTGCGCGCGCAAACGGCCGGCGAATCCGCGGAAATCCCTGTGAAATCGCGTTGCACAGTTTTTCGTTGCACGTAACACGCGTTGGCCGTGAGGTACACATCGACAGAATGTAACGAAGTCTGCGTAAAATATTTAATTCGTCTGTGAAAGTTTTGCTCTGAAAAGTTTTAGTCTTAAAAAATCGGAGGTCGTTCGAAAATTATTACCATCCAATTTGCGGTGGATGCTGCGAGGATCAATCACTGTTGCTACCCAATTTAGTATCGATCTTGCGATCACTGATATTTTTCTAATGGGATGTTTTGTGCAATTTTATAAATGCATAAAAAATCAGTTGCGTTGCCAGTACATATTGATCCCCGAAATATAAAATGTATGTCAAAGAGGTTACACGTAGCGGAAGATTGGATTTATCACTTTAGAATGCGAAATAACAAACTTCAACCAACTACCAACTGATAAAAGTAATCGAGGCGACTGGGAACTGCAAGTCTGTGGCGCCTAACTATATCACCAGAAGACTCACCGGATGTGACGGAACTTAACGTGAAAGTCTTTCCGCGTACGCATGCATCGCAATCCGAAAGTCTGTCGGAAGTTTCACTGATCGATCTCTGCGTCGTGCCATCGACGAAAAAATTCTCCGCTATCTCCTTCTTCCGCCATAAAACGAAGATCGTGGTTTCGCAGAGTTTCTCGCGAATGTCTACGACGATATACGTCCTGCTCTCCGGCAAACAGGGTGGCCGATTTGAATTTCAGAAATTCACCGCTGTCCTCGCCTGTATTTAGCTTCGAGCATCCACCTCGTTGCTTTGTTGCCCGCAAACTTTGGCCGCGGCATTTCAGATTTATGTTTAATCGATGCTCCCGAATTCTCATAGAGAAATGTATAAAAATGTTCGCGGAACGTAATTCACGTAGAACTACGTCCCTTCCCGCAACTTCCTTCATTTGATTACCCACGAGCATTTTATTTGATTACCCTCGACTTCTCGTGTCGAAGTGGGGCGCAACGATGGTATAACGTTGTTCCAGAAAATACAATTACTTTCTAACAGGCACCGGCGCGAGGTAAAATACGGGATTAGGAAAGTTGCGAAATTTTACGCAGCAGAAGCTGTAGCCACCCGGCATTCCGTAGTTTCCTTCGTGAATTCCAACTTCGTTATCACTGTTTGCCGAAAGAATATGATTAACTTTCCCGGTTATTGCGCATGTTTGAACAGAAGCACGAAATTGGTTGAGGTAACCTGGAAAGCTGAAGGGGATCTGAAGACGCTTTAGAAGCCAGAGTTGCGTATTACGCTAAGTAGAATCATTTTAATTTCACGGGAATAACCGAGCCAGACAGTAGGGCGATTACTTTTTCTTTTGGCGTAGCAACAACGTGGCAGTTTTAGCCAATGCTATAGTACTTCCTCGATATTGCTGTATCATAACGCAAGAGGGGTAACGTTTCTTTAAGGAGCTTTTCAACCATCTGCATCCCCCGATTCATATTCGCTAAATGAACGCTGACGAAATTACAAATTCTGACGAGCTTTCGAGCACTGGGAATAATTATTTATTCGTCTGGTGGAATATAGCAATCAGGTATCTTTCGAAACAGCAAAATATTGAAATTTACTGCTTGGTGCATAAACGAACCCATCGGTTATTAAATTCTCCAGCTTCCTTACGATATTTCTGATTTACCTAAAGCCCGTGGCGCCAGCGTTCCACCGCGATACAGATTAACCCGCAGATATCCTGCCCACCTTATCCAAACCCCATAGGATTCACGAAGATTGCGTCTAATATGAATGCGAGAAAACGTCACAGACTTCTGGAACTCTGAGCTTGCACACTCCTGTTCCACGGTTTTCTTTTCGCAACATCTGCTACAGTCGACTAACGGCCGACGAAGTGAAATTCCCAATTAATTAAATTCATCCCACAAACGAACAGAGTAATTCTCTGCCTGCACAATCGACAGGGATATTTTCTCGAGGGGTGCAACTACGATAAGTGTTTCATCCATTTCGCGGCAATAACTCTCTTCAAACGATCTCCCGATGGAAACAAACTGGCCGACCTGCTCGCATTCTCTGTGCAACTCCTTTGCTCTCCACTTAAGCAACGAGTGATAAAAGGACGCCGTTAGAGAGATGGTTCGCCCCGATGCACGAAAGAAATCACTGAAAGAAACAGTCTGCGCTTTCACCGTGGTAGCCGGCACTACTTATCACCCCACCCGAAAGAACCAAGGAACGGTTGCACCTAGCCGGGCTGGCTGAAGGATAAACTTCGTGTCGTGTATTCGTCGATAAATGGATTAGCCGGTGGCAACAAGCGAAATAAAAGTGCGCCGAGAAATAACGCCTGAGGGGCTGAGAGTCAAGAGAGCAGGGGTAGAAACGACACGACTGGGTAGTTTGGTGCAGCCTTTTTCCCCTTCGTCGTTAGTTAGTCGATTTGTAGGATTTTTGTTACGCGTTCTTGCAGCCCGGGATTACCGCCATTATGCTTTACCTGCCCGTTTCAACCCCGTTTCCCTCTGTGGAACACCACCAGGAACGCTGTTTCTGCGGGGGACAAAAAAGGTGTCGAGGATCCTGGTGAATATTCTGATCGTTGCGCCTCGAAGTGCCAGATAACGTCCAGGGAAAAGAGGAAGATCAAAGTAGTAATATTTAAGAGGGCCTTTCCCCCGAAGCACGCTCGGTGATACCTTCAATATCGTCACCGGCAAAGCCATATCTCGAAGGTATCCATCGAAAGATAAACAAAGGCGAACCATCGTAGATGAAAGGAATTCTAAAACGAACCGCGTCACGTGGAATCTCGAAGGGAAAATGTCCCCCTGGCAATCACGAAGATGGCCCCGATGTTTTTATAGGGGTGACCCTTGCGGTAAAGTTGAAAATAAAAGCTGCCCAGGAATAGGATCTGTTCCAAAGGAAATTGCGGGGCAGGTCAGAGAAGGGACATCCGCGAGACCGTTTAGTCATTCAACTTCGTTGCGAAACTACCCCCCGGGTCGTGTACGCAGGCTCGGGGTGATGTTGACGGCAGAAAAAGAATTCTGAGGAACTGTCATGACCCACAGCCACGGGTTGTTTGAAATACAAGCCGCTGGTTCGCCTCGAATTAACAGAGAACACGAGGAACGGTTCTGCTCGCTGATGGGAAAGCCGATGAAAGCGACGACATACCGATTACCGCGCCCTCGTCTATCACTGTCGCTACCCCTAGGCTACCGGATTTCAGATAGCGACGCCCTTGGAGAAGCATCCAGCCTCGGAAATTGATAACTCACCGTTGCGCTGGACACGGTTATTTTTCAGCGGCGAGAGGACGATAACTCGTCGACGATACCTGCAACCAATTAATGTTCACGTTCTCTGCTAATTAATTATGCGAACCCGTGGAACCGATTAAGAATTCCTGAATTTCCTAGGCAACAGGCACCTACGTAGGGAAGATTGTTTTTTTGGAAAGCTTGTTAAAAATTCTTCACAGACGATCGTTACTCTTCCTTTGTTGTCAAGGGTGTTTCATGGATACTTTCCTTTTCTTTGGCGTTGCAATAGAAAATCGTAATCGGACTGTCGCGTGTAAAAGACGACCCGAAGATCCACTGATTATACACCGACCGGCCTCTTGTCAGCGGTGAAATAAAATTCGGCAGGACGTTCGGTCGCGATTGTGTCCGGTGAAATCCTGTTTTCATTTTATGGTAGCGCGGTTGCCTTGAGCTAGACGCCTTTGTTCACCGGTCGATCGGATTTGCGAACAGGAGAATCGACTCTCGTCCGGACAGAGAGGGCGAGTAAACTTTGTAACAGTCTCGACTGCTATGGGACACTTTCTTTCACGTGAACTGAAAAGTTGCCGGTGACTTTAATTTTATTCGCGGCACGTAATCGTATCAGACACTAGACAAGCAGACTTGCCAGCCTCCTGAATGAGGTCTCGCAGCAATATAGGCATACATTTATATTTATATACATACATGTGTAGGTTTAAGTCCTTGACATGGTCCTACCTGTGGCCCCGCTCAGTTTGGAAGCATCGATCAGCAATTAATAAACGAGTTTGCCTCGCCTCTCGACTTGCAAGAGAACTCGAAGAATCCCCCATTAGGCGTACGATAGACTCTCAGAACGCAACTCAACCGTATGGAACTGTTCTTAAGCACCTTTGTCATCCGTCTGTATTGAAAAAAAAATATATACTTGCATCTCTGAAACAAAACTGAAAAATATTCTGCCTCGGTTTAGAAATATTTGGCGGAGTTTAATTGATACTCGTTGTATATTCTTTCACAATTTTTTGATAAAGTGTATAGAGGAAATCACTTGTCCTTCATCTGGAAAGAGGAGCAGGGTCAGCAGCTTCTAAGTATATCGGCATAAAACGGTGCATTTTGATCGGAAATTTCGCCATCGTCGCGAAAACGATATACAACGGACCACTCCCCTCTGGACGATCCTCTGACCTGTTCGTTCTTTATTGATTTCAGGTGCTATATTCACTCATGACCAAAAGGATAGCAGTACAGAGCTGGCATTCAAGTATGCCGTGTACAAAATCAACAAAGACAGGCTCATCCTGCCAAAAACAACGCTGGAGTACGATATACAATACGTGCCAAAAGATGACTCCTTCCATGCGTCGAAGAAGGGTGAGTATTTCACTGTTTACCTGATAGATATTCTTATCTTTTCCTCGGACCTTACCGATAATACAGAACGTCCTGTTAAATGCAATCGTTCAATTGCACAAACTATCGCGTTTCGACATTCAATATCGATCCGCTTATCTATTCGTCGCTGTTACTTTCTATCGCGCTACTTGAAACAGCAACGAAACTGAAAAATAGCTGCGAAGGGAATAAAGGTGAGGTGAAAATTCTCTTAAGAGATCGAACAAGCTCGGGCAAAATTGATCACGCGGCCAGGGATAACAGGGTTGGTTGCGGCGTCGTTATTACAGTGGCATGCACATTATCTCCCTGACTATCAGCTGTCAAATATACGTATAATTTAATCTGGCCCGAAGTATCCATCAGGAAGTGATGGTATTTTTTGGGGGTGGACGAGGAAACCTCGTTTCCTTATGCAGTCTAGTTCGTCGTTGTAGAAGAAAATTGAGAGATACGCAACCCTATCTGTCACCTAAATTCCATTTATTTATGACGCTGTTTCGCGACGAGAGAAGAGCCCGTACACGTATATCGCGTGTTACGGCTTGCTTTACGACCCCGAATAAGTCTACGTCACCTGTAGTCCTCTCTATTGCGGAGATGGCGCTTGACTTTTTTCATCGCGCGGTAACATTGTCAGACGATGGAATAAAATAGGAAAATGGCAATACTTTATTTGAACGAATTTATCTTGTTCACTTCGCATTTCGTTGCTCTCTTTTGTCCACGCGCTCAGATCCTTCAGAAAATCCTCCAGTAATCCGTCAGCTGTATCGTTTCATCGCGCTGCGCGTACCTCGCGTAAACGTAGTCTGTGTGGGAAATCAGATCAATGGATTTACTTTTTCTCTCTCCGCCAAATAGCCCGACGTTCCCTACAGCATTTCCAGATCGATGTGCTAAAGCGCTTTGTCCACTTTATTCTAGCGTCACAGCCGATGCTCAAGTGGAATTCCATGATTTTCTTCTATCTCCGCCTCCCCGCCGCTAAACAAAAAAAAATACAACATCGATACGTAGAAAATGGCTAACAGAGTTGGAAAGTAAAAAATATTATATGCAGAATAAATCTGTTGGTCTGCGGCAGAGCTGTTGGATAGCGTGTCGCCGGGGTTGAAAAACGTCGACGAAGCATTTCGGAGCTCTTTAGTCAGCCGAAAGTCTAACATACGATTATCCCCGCAAGGTAGTTGGCTTCCGTGGGCTGCTAGCCAGCGAATGCTCTTCCGATTTTGGCCGGTGCCTGGACGACCCTGACTTTTCACCCAGAATATGGACGACAGACCCTTCAGCGAGATAAATTCAAATCAACCGCAACCTTTTCAACCCTGTCTCCAATAACAATAGAAGCATTATTCCCCCTTAACTCGAACCCCGCCACTTGAAAGCGTACAACCACGTCGTTCCAAATACCATCGAGATTAAGCTCGATTCCTAGCAAAAAAAAAAAAAATCTGCCCGAACGGTTGCTCCATTCGACGTTATTACCCGAGGATTCCACGACAGTCAGTTTTCCATTCACTTCCCTCGAGTCCTCCCCGTTTACGAGACCCTCTATCGTTCTGACCGTTCCCCTAAACGACATCGAGCCAGAAGGGTTGTCGCTAAACGCGCACCTCGAGATACGGCCCGCGCGAAACCTATCGTAAGGTTTTTCGGAACAAGCGAGCAACTTGGTCCGGCGTTGGCGCAAAACGACACGGTTGTATGCATGCAAATGCGCTCGCATCGCGGCAAAGATGAAGCTTCCACGATCGTTTGTTTCGCATAAAGCGTTATCTGTGCCCGGCCCGTGTGGCGTTTTTACGTTTTTTACGATTATATGCATACGTGCCGGATAGACCGCGGTCGGTTATCGGACCTTCTGCCGATGCAACTCGCGCGGGCTTAATCGATCCATTCGACGGTAAGGATCTTAGAGAATCGCGAGGCGGTGATTCCTGTGCGAAAAATTCGAGGAAGCTCGATCACATTAACCGCAGGAAACGCTGAAAACGAATACTCTATCGCGGGGATAACTTATTCTATAAATAAAAATGTTCCCGCGGGAAACTTGATGGGAGCAAGAAATGAATATTGAACGCGATATTTTGGAACATTAATTCAATAACGGCTGTTGCACAGTTTACGCTCATACCATTTGATAGTACATCCTCCGTGGTAAGAAGTGAAGCCTGTACTGATTATTCGATCTGCGATATACCGCATCGGAAATCCCTAAAAAGTTACCTCGCAAAAATTCACGATTCCACCCGTGCTTCGTGTCTATTCGTCGCGAGCCCAGTGACGCATGCTCCACGGGAATAAACTCACCGTGCACCGTGGCCGCGTCGTTAAATCTCAGCGACTCGATGGTAGGAAATTTCGAGGCTGCATCGAGATTCGGATGCCCCTGCAGGTGCACGAGGAACGTAGCCAGGTGCGCCGTGGATCGAGAAGAAGAAAACGGCATTCTGCCCTACTGTCACGTCTTGTCACGTGTTCGAGAGGGCCTCTTGAGGTCTCTGTTCTCGATGCCTTGCACGAATAGAGACCCTCCACGGTTTCTTCTCGATCTTCGATCTTCCTCACGGAGCTTCCTCGGCGTGAACGTGTACATTCACGTGTTCTCCCAAAAGCATCTCGACCGTGAGCCATTTTAGAGGGCTTACGTGTGCCTGTAGAGTCTTGCGGCTCTCGTAAACATCAATCACCCCTGTTAAACTATAAAAAGAACATCCGCCTCGTTTGTTTCTCGCACGGTTATGCTTCACGTTCCCTTTCTTCCTTCTTTCGTTTCGATTCCTTGTCGGTTAATCTGTGCGCACCTTTAGTTAACGCGGAATGTTCGTTCGTGATAAAAATGTTTCATCTACGGTAACCAGCAGTCGCGGCGCCGCGAAATCTGCAAATAATGGAGCCTACGGCTAGGCTGAAAGGTTTGGAGCAGAGATTAAACCGAGCGTACCCGACGATCGTATTTTAGGGCCGGGTCAACGACGCTCGTGCAGCCGCTGCTCTTTTCGCGATTTAAGCTTCCCTCCGGGCGGCATCTGCGCCCCCATCGCCCTGGAAATCGTTCTACCAGCGCGGCTCTTACGCTTCGTTATAATACTCAATATAGAGGTGACTCGAAAATCAGCTGTTCAGATTTTATTTGATTATATACCTTTCAGTATTTATGCTCCGTTTGAATAAATTCGGGGACACACGGAGATAATAATTGATGTATTTCGGTAACTCGCTTATGCGTTAAAAGAAAATAGTTCAAAGGGTGTAAAAGGCTACCGTATCAGGAACAGGGAAATCGTGTACTTTAACAAGCATTTGCTTCCGCCTTTGAATCTCTTTTGTCATCGATTTTTCTTCTTGAGCTACTTCGTTCTCGTAATTCGATTCACGCTCGTCCACGAAAAGACCGAGGTCGCTCAAGTAAGACTTTTCATTTTCTCGTGTTACATCAAGTGTCGTTCTTTTATAGGAACGTAGACCGTCCGAAACAAGCGGGCAACTGTTGTATCGCTTTTCTTCTATCTTCATTTTTTGTTCCCCATTCGTTCGTCCTGTTCGCGAAGTTCTGCGCAGACAACCATGAAGGACACCCTCTTCATTCCACTTTCCCTTGGGAAAAGAATTTTTAACGGAAATCCACGCAAGAAGAATCTGGTGTCGATGTTGCAACGGCATCGATTTTTTTATTTTATTTTCTTAAAGATTAGCAGCAGACACTTTTCTATTTAGTTTCGCTAACTTTTTACTACAACATAAGATCAATCATGTTATGGAGTTGATTCTGTGACATCAAAGTCCATTCAGAGAATTTCGAGTCAGACTCGTGACTGTCGACCTACGGTCCTTGTTACTAAAACGTACTTCCGGCACAGAAGTCTACGACGTGCATCGCTTTATCGACGCTACCTCGAGTTTCGTTTCTTCCCGTGTAAGTATTTCCTTCGGGCGCGTCTTTTACGCCAGTCAATTTCGCTGGACATGCAAAGGAAGGATCTAAAAAGGATCGCGAAGGTAACGTCAAGGGAAAGGCAAGAGATATATTTTCCCTTTGTGGCGAGCTCGACGCCTATGGGCTGATTGACGAAAAAGAATTTCATTTGAATATTCCATCAAGTTTATCTTTTTACTTAAGTCGTAAGAACAGTAAAGCGATATTAAAAATGAAAAACTTCGTACTCTAGAGTAGCATTGAAAACAGAATTATATAAAATTAATCAAAGGATATTTCTTGAAGCAAACTCGTCTCGGCTTTAAGGAGGCATTTATTTAAGCGAAAGGCATTTATTTCACAAAGGAAAACCCGAGCAATCCTTGTTGATTGAAATCCCACCGTCGACACCTCGCGTGCACTCGATTTTTCCAGCCGTGCCAGCTAATCGACCATCCACTCGATACACAGACATTGACGAAGTATACCGAGAGACGACCGCCGCAAGTTTCTCAGATGACGTGATATTGATTTCACGGGAGGCGAAGAGATTTAACGCACAATTACTCTGATTGAACGAGGTTCGGTGGCAGTCCAAGGGGGTCGGTCCAGAGAATTGGAGACATCAAAGGACAAGCCGGCACTCGCCACCTCGTTAAGGTTGATAAAAGGAGAGCCAACACTGGTTGAACACGTCCGAGAATGGACACAGGTTTCCCTCAGTCTGTGCAACCGCCACAATGTCTTTATCACAGTATTTCTAAGCCTTTCGTCCATCTCGAACTCAACATACTGTTCTCCTCTGTTCTCCTTTATTGGACAAACATAGTCATGCGAATGAACATTATTATTACTTTAGACACTTTGGTCTTTCTACAGCGATCCCTAATACCATTCGAAAGTCGTACGATGTACAGTTCCGTGTAATACTAAGACGAATAAATGGTTGCCCTCTCCGCTCGTCTACCACAAAGTTCCAGCAATAGAAGCCCGAAGAAATCATGCGATAAAAAGTTTGCCAATTTCAGTGTCGCGGCCCAAGTATCTGAAGTGGGAGATGGATTTTACACTTGCAAATAGAAAAATGTTTCAGCCGTGATGCCCGTTCGGAGTAACGCACAAGCTTTACGCGGGAAGCTGAATAACTTGCCGAAGAGGTCGACGAAAAATAGCTCCTGGACTCCATTAATGTTTGCCACGTTTTTACGCCGCTTTAATTGTGCCAATTTCGCCCAGCTTTAATGCAGAAAATGAACGATCCTCGGTAATACGACAATTAGACTGGAACATTTTTGAATGGTCTATTATTAGCGTTTAACGCTCGAGCGAATAGCGACTGAAAATTTTAATGAACCGCGCTTTGTGTCCCGTAACTTCAGCCACTTCGAACCGAGTGACTGCCTGTGACGGAAACTTATCTCGCGCCAATTACACCTGACACCACCACCCCCGCCGTGTTCCATGAAAATTCTCCAAGCCAATTTCCACGCAGGTACATTCACGTCCCGGTTACATGCGTTCTCCAGTTTCAATCGGAAGAGCCCTTGCAGAACTTGCTTAGAAAGCAACAAACGAGATCGAGGAATTTATAATCGGGTCGAGTTTATTGAAAACATTCCCAGAGAAACGATGCGCCGCGGAGATACATATTCATGCGTCCGTTGTTCCTTTTTGTTTGGCGAATGTTTGGAAATACTTCTGTCCGCCACGGTCTCTCGAGTGCTTTCGTCTAGGAGGAGCATTTCTCTTGGCCAGGAACCGATTCCACCACTTTACGAGCTTGGGAATAATTATGAATTCGAGAGATTCCCAGGCAAGACTCCGCTCACCTCTTGAGACGAAGAACGCCACGATTCTCGTAACAATTGGCTATGAATAGATCCTGGTCGATCGACACGAACATCGTGAAAAGTGTGACAACACGATAGGTCTCGCGTGGAGCGATCCTTTAAGGAGATTAAGTACTTTTCCTTTTGCCTTGCTTCTCCTGGCCAACAGGATCTCGTGAATAAATTCTAATTCGTCTGGCTGGCCTCCATGTCTTCCTTTTAATTTTTTCTTTTCTTTTTTTTCTACCATCCGTAATGTTTCATGACTTTCCAACCCTTTTATCGCTGCAAGCAGAAGTAGCTTAGAGAACGTTCCACCCCTTCGATCCTTTTCCCCTTTCCTACACTTTCCTTCTCGTGCCCTTTACAGAGCCACGGTAAAATGACTGACTCAACCGCGCGGTGCAGGTGTGTCGCACATCCGCTCCCATGTGATTCGCTAGCACATTGAGCTAACTGTGTTCAAGAGAAATTGGATTTTTTCTTCTACCCTTTCGTTTTACAAAATCGTG
Source organism: Nomada lathburiana (assembly GCA_963667235.1). Classification (NCBI taxonomy): domain Eukaryota; kingdom Metazoa; phylum Arthropoda; class Insecta; order Hymenoptera; family Apidae; genus Nomada; species Nomada lathburiana. The sequence goes on along the minus strand of OY763905.1, from coordinate 10,130,985 downwards.
GTCTGCCCATCCTTGGTGACTGGGCGAGATCGATGCCCGTGCCACTTAATTGCCACAGCCCGTAACCACCCCTGCGATGCTTTAACCCCCACTGCGATCTGTACCTGTAGGCGATGATATAATCGCCAGCACAGGCATCTGACGATAAATTAACCGGAAGCTTATCGTCTGACCCTCGAACCTTTGGCTTAATTAGCTGGGCATAAATTAAGAGGCGCTGGAGTGGACCTTTTCGGCTCGAGAAAAATAAACCAAGTGTGAAAGATCTGCAGGTTACTGCGCCAAACATTATCCTGGAGTTCCAATAAATGCTATGTGATAGCTTGAGAAGGAACCCTTAATATTTTAAAAGCATCTTAATCGTAAAAGTAGGATACCTGATTCCATCTAGTTTACTGAATAGGTCGCAATTAGCTACTAATAGGAGGAAAAAATGTTCGTTCATGGCAGTATAAATATTCGTGCTTAATTTTCGCTGCAGGAAAACATGAAGTTTCCCCAGTATTCCTCTATCTATAAAATATAGATATCTGTGAAAGCGTCGATAAATGCTTACTCCTCCAATAACGATTTTCCACTTTCAGTTCAAGGCCAGCCCATTGAACATCCAGGTCTTATTCCCAGTTTCCCTTATCGACCATATATTCTACCTGAAAGAAGGAACACACTTAACGCTTTACAAAATCGAAGTAAGCAGCAACCACGGCCGCCACAGCGATGCTCCGAGCAAAAACACGGGTTTTAATTAAAGTTTTTAATTAAATCCACTTCGGCCCAGGTCTCAAGAGTCACCGTCCTCCTATAGCGAATTACCAGAGCGGTCATTCACGTGGTCTTTCAATATACATTTTGAAAACACCGAGATTAGCGGCGTGGAGATTTTTCAAATTAATGCAGTCGGCCAGCGAGACGATCGCATTCATCGCCATGAATTAATTTTTCGCTGGTTGAATGTTTTACAGATAATTCGGCGTGTCTGGCATAGCGCCGCCTTTCCGCCTTTTCCTCTTGAAAAATAAACGAAATGAGCCCTGTTTTACGCGCAAATCGCTTCACGGCTTGTTGACTGTATAAAGCCCAAGGATTTCAAGTTTCCATGGAAATTCACGGTGCTTTTACAAATGCGACGACGAAGGGCATTGAACGTAATCCGTCTCAGACGTTCTTGCGTCTAACGCAAGGCGTAATTAGGTGTAGCGATATTTCCACTTCACAGTAGGAACAATGGCTTCCTGGTTGCTTTTAAACGGCGTTAATATTGAATCCTGTTTTAAGAGTCTCCACGCGAGGTCGAAGCATTTTCGTCTCAACTCGCGTAATTCCGCTTGTACTTTCCGCGAATACCTTCTGCGTTTCCTTAATACATTGCATAAATTATTACGTTGCAATGGGTTCTCAGGAACCTGTTAGTATGCCCTTTATGGCCGAAAATTGCGCCGCGTTTCAACTTTCTTCGCTGACGTTTCTCTACGTTTGTTTCTGCCACGGAATAATTTACCTCAACGTATATTTCATTCACAGAGAATCGAACAATTAATATTACTATTATTATTATTAACAGACTTGTCCTTCTTTTCACCCAAGCTGTAAATTAAATTTTCATTGCAGCACAACTCGAAAGAAACAACCTGTTTAATAGTAACTCCCCCCACCACCACCATTTCTCAATCTAAACTGCGATTGTTCAGTTTGGCCACGCAGAAAGTTCCTCTACCACTTTCGGTGAACCGCAGCAACATCCGTACACAACCCCTTGCACCTTTCGTCGTCGACACGAGACGAGTTCGTTGAACTTCTCAGCGTCCCTTCCCTCAACAACGGATCCTATAAACTTTCCACAGTATCTGCGGGATTATCTTACAGCCACTTTATTTTCATCCCCGTGTCTCCTTTATTTGGCAAACTTCGCTGTTATCTGCGTAGCTTACAATCAGCAACAGTTATCTACATCTCGCGATTCCATTCACGGTCTACTCGGCTTCATCCAGGGGCAAGGTATTACATTTTTATTATTTTTTATGGCTATCCACCAAGTTCGTTCCTCATCCCGTGTTAGCCATCAGCTCGTCGTCGCGACATCGTGTGCATCGCCGACCGTTCGTTTATGCTTCTTCGCTTCGCCATTTTTCTCCCTGTCGTCTCCACTTGTCCAACGCCTATGGCGAATTCCCTGGCTCAAAGGCCACGTTAATGGGGCGGATATTAAAAAATGGAGAAACCACGGGAAATGTGAAAGCGAAGAATGGCAAAACCACCGCGATTCAAGCTTCCTTTCCCTCGGACCTGCGCTGGCGACTACGTAATTAAATCGCAAATGAACACTGTGAAACAACGACTCGTTGCTTTGACTTTCCTCGAGTTCCTATTTCCTCGGAAAAAACTTTCTGTAATTTCTGCGGTGCCTTGAGGCTCTTCGAAGCTTCAGACAGCCGAATCGCGACCAGTCTGATGTAGGAGAACCATCAAATAAAGATCTGATTTGTCAGAGAAATGTATATTTTAAAAAAACAGTAATGCACCTCATATCTAAAAAAGGGTAGACATTTATCTTCGCGTCTCGTAAATTTGTCCGTGTCTCGAATAATCGAAGTAAGCCGTGGTGACGCCGTTGTCATAGTTTTACACATTTGACGTAACTGGTCCCACGACAAGATGATATTCCGCGAGGTGTGTCGCCGGTTCAGAAAACGATGACAGATGCAGGTATGTTTTATTCGCAAGACGTAAACTTTCATACTGTAAGTCACTTTCAGATCGTTCCGCTAAGTAGATAAGTCCCCCGTAGTCAGACCTCGCTGTAGTTCGAGATTTCATCTAACTTGGTCAAAGATTAGCCAGGAAGTTAAGAAAGGGATTAAGTCCTTCAGTTTCCATAAATAAATATATGTCTTTGGAATTACCGTAATCTCGAGTAACAAATGAAACTCATATTTCCTAAACTCGTGACGATTTTATTATCCCGCTCACTGGAAACTTTCGCAGCATCGAATATTTCATTGCCAATGTATAATATATTCTCGATTCGGAATATGCGATTTCGGAGTCGCAAAATCCCGAACAGGATTAAATTCCTCAAGCAGCCGCAATCGCTTTATCCAACATGTGTCTCCGCCTTCCGAAACACACGGCACAGACACGTGGAAACTGCTGTTCCCAGCGGGACATTCGAATCCATGAATTCTTGTCCCGTGTAATGTATTAACTTGCCGACATAAGGACCGGTTGTCTGAGGTTTGAAAGGCATCGCAGTTTGCTAACTTAGGGTCTGAATAGCACCCAGGCGAACCGTAACAATCCCTTGCAACTGAGACAAGATAACACCCGGAGCACGACATTCGGTCATTCTACACCTACTCCGTCGCTTTATGCGCCCAAATCGTAGACGCGTACAGAGGGTAATTTTACAAACACTAGGAATGTATAAAAGTTAATTTCAGTGTTAATTTAATATCAGCGGGTTCCTTAATATTATAATTACAACAAAGCAAAATTCTTTCGTTTCTACGGTAGAGCTTAGAATTTATCTCGGTAACAAATATTTCAGACGATATTCAGAATATTTGTTATTCATTCCAGAAGGGACGAGCTGACGGTATAACTATGCGAGTACGAGGGCGGGCGGGGGTGTATCGTTATTATCGGTAATAATCGGCATTCCAACTATCTGTGGAACAATTTGCAACAGCCATAAAGGAAATTTACGACGCTCAACGAGTAGCATGGCTATGAGCTCAGCTTAGTGCACGGCTAATGTTGCACTAATGTCGCTCTTTGCTCATCTACATGAGCACGATCTTAATGTACCATGTTTCTCGTCTCGTCGATTACATCTAATGCTTACTTACCGGAAATCAAACCGCCTCCATAATATAATCTGTATTGTAAATCGTTCGAAATATTTCGAGCGCGAACAAATAATAGAATGGATCTTTATGAATTTTTGTTTCAGCGTGTCAACAGGTCAAGTACGGTGTACAGGCGGTGTTTGGCCCATCGGATCCTATCCTGGGCCAACACATCCACAGCATCTGCGACGCACTGGACATTCCACATCTGGAAGCCAGGCTGGACCTGGACACGGAGGCGAAAGAGTTCAGCATCAACCTCTATCCCGCACAAAGTTTGCTCAACGCCGCTTATCAGGACATCATGGAGTTTCTCAACTGGACCAAGGTCGCCGTTATCTACGAGGACGACTATGGTGAGCGATGATGTACTTGTTTAAACCAAACGCGACGATGGTATTCTCGACGAGTTAAAACTTTGAACAAGGGCGTACGGTAGTTCGGTGCTTCGCGGCGCCTGACTATGACTGCCTTGTACTACTTCGCGCAATTTTTTTTCCTGTGAAATTAAACTTTCGCGATCCACTCTCGTTCGACACAATTGAACCATTATAAAAATGACGGGCAATTTCGAGTGGTCTACTCGAATATTTAATTCGATTCGAGCACCGATGAAACAGTTGGCGGCTGTCGGTGCAAATTGGAGGAAAGTTTCGATTTAAACGAAAAGCGAGAATCACAGTACACGAGCCATTCAATTGCACCGATATTCTCCGCAAGTTTACCCCGTTAGATTATCAATTTACTTAGCAGCCCTGCAGAAGAAACCCTCTCCCAATTACCAGTCCTATTAGCAACAATTACGAACCGGCGGCAATGGAATAATGTCGATTAATTACACTGGTCGCGTTCACTGCAAAAAGGGAGATAATGAAATTCATTCATAATGAGAAAACGTCCTCCTTCGTATTTGTCGTCTCAGCGAAGAAAGCCCTCTCCATGGTGGACGAATTCTGTCTAATTAATTCGCAAAATGGCGGTTTTAAACTGCACGAGGATTCCTTCGGGCGCTTTCAACCGTTTCTCCCCTCGTTTCCCAGTTCACCATCATTCTTTGGTCCACGATCTTCGACGATGAATAATGGAAGGGGCCAAATGGAATTATGTTAGGTGCACGTGCGCTCTATCAGACATCGTGTTGGCTTCATTTCGTTACGAGAAATTCTATTTAACATTGTCGAAGTTCCATGCACCTCTGTTGAAGTATTATAGATGAGATGCAACAACAGAAAATGGTAAAGTATCATATTTGGCGGGCTATAAATACGGATGTCTGATCATCGGTGTATTCGTACTACTGAGGAATTCAACGATTATGTAGCAAGTATTTAAAATCTATATGAAAGAGCAAGAAATTAATAAATTCTTGCCAAAGCTAGTACGAAGGGACGGAATGGGTTCCTTTTTTTAAACGCTCGATCCACGAAATTCCGGTTGGATTACAGCAGATGCGAACGAATTTATCCGCTGTAAGCATGATCCGTGTGCTCAACTGCTGCAATATTTCTGTGACAGATTGTTACAGCACGTGCGTCGTTCCCACATTTCGTGCAGAGTGAACGTGACTCTTTGGCTGACGAGATCGAGGACTTCGCTGTCACCGAAGGAGAAATAGCACATTCGTCGTCAGACAGGCCATGCGTTGCCAATTTCGAATTACAAATGTGTCTAAGGGGGGAAGCTTAAAAAATTCCAAACACATCGTTTGACGAACTTTTATTTGTAGGCGACACTCTGGCTGCATTATTTCTAATTTTTCAGATACTCGTTTAATATATTCACTGACCAATGTAATACTGTCAATCGAAGCCTAAAAGAAACTCCCAACCGAAGACGCAGGGCATCCAAGACACCTGAAGTTTCTTAATCACTTTCCTTTCGCAAACTCGATAGGGTTTACCATGAACTTAATTGGGTGCCGATGAAAACACGCCTCGAGCTCGACTATCTCGACCAACGAGCTTATCTATTTGCGATGGTGCACGAAAGTTACACGTACAAGCCGATTAGAACACCCGTGAACCATGAGTCGTCCCTTCTTTCTCCCACCCATCAACGACCTAGGCCAACCATCCCTTATCCGTTACCAAACTGATTTCCACTAGAGATTTACCGGGGCTCCGGAATTTCCGTGTTTCCTCCACTTTCAATTCCAGTCGACGGCGTAGCCACTGCGAAGGTAAAATCCTACATCCTCGCCTAACCAGGAACGGAATACGTCTAGAACGTGTTCGAAACCCTTTCAGCGAAGAAAGCGAAACGATCGCGAAGATATTCCAAGAAACGTCGAAGAACTTTCAATGGCATTGCTTGACTTTTATTACAATATTCCGCTGTGTACGTTTTATATGTCATTGCGATAATACAAACTTAAGGTGTCCTTAAAATTGGAAAAAGTTCTCAGGTATTTTTTTTCTCCAAGTATACTTAAAATGAAACAAGTTGAAATGTATTCGTCCACACAAAGGATAGTGTTCGTTTCGAAGCACCGTGCTTTAACAAACGTCGTAACTGGTTCCTCGATCAAATTTTCAACTATCCTAATAATGCTTCAGCGCATTGCCCCGCCCTTCGTTATTTCACGCTGCCAGCGTGAACCCTCGTTACTTCTCCTGCAGTCTTCCATCGGGCTCCAAGCGACGGAAGCGAGTGTTCAGGAGCTCGTGGTAAATTCGCGATACTCGAGGCTCCATTTGCTACACGCACGTGTTAATTTTGCGCCTTTGATCTTTCGCGACCTATTAAACGGAGCGGAGTGTGCGCCTGTTAAAAGTTTCCGCTTTTGAAGACCGCTTGACGAAACCTTGCCTACGTTCCTCTGGCAAATTAGAAGCTTAGTGCTGTTCTGCATCGCGGTGACATTCTTCGACTGGGGTGCAAGCTCCTTCGGGGTGGAATCCGCGACTAGTTCAAGACAAGCGAACGATGTTGCATGGGAAACGGCGGGCAGCGTTGCACGCTTGTTTCCTATTTAGTTTCTCGATTTCTATTGAGCTTCCTAAATCTAGTTTATGTTTTGGGACGCGGAGACACGTCTGAATTTTCGAGCTGTGGAAATTAATTCTTCTTTTCCCGCTGTGCATCTTATCTGATTATGGACAAGTGTTCGGAACGGAGATTTAGAGGAATATGAACAAACATTCGGTCCCCATTCGTAATCCTGGAAATGAGATACAGTTTCTCCCGCGTCTCGAGTATCACCGATGCGCATTGCATTTTGACGCTGCATTCGAAGTTTCAACCGAGGAATATGGTTTACGGTTTCGTTTCTGTAACGCTCGTGCCGAATTTCTGATACATTTGCTTCTTCGCAACTCAATCGTTCCCTTCGATCGGCGATTCTAACACAAAATTCCATATCCCTTAAAGTGGCACTCTACACGCATTCCCGTCACGAAATACGAGAATAGCCTCGGAACGGTGGCGTCGCAGGCAGACTCTCGCAATATTGACAGAGACGGTAACGATTCACGGTGCATCGCGGAAAAATTGGCGAGTAACATACCTCCGTCATGTACGCGGAGCTAAATCACTGGCAACGAGAGCCGACGTTGTCTTTGTCCCTCATTTCCCTGAAGAATTGAACCGAAGCATGCTAGACGGCGGGACATGACGCAGAGAAAGTGCGGATGAACGTTACGTGGAGATCCACGTAACAGAAAATATAGAGAAAGAAACCAAACCGAAAAAAAGTTTAAAATTATTCTATCGCATACCGATAATATAATATAATATAAACCTGACATATATATTTTTTGCTCATAGATGTGCTCATATATTCTATAAACTAAATGAACAAAAAAAGCTAGAAATTAAAAACATCGTGAGAAAATTAACACTTACAGAAAGTATCCCCGATGTTTAACACCCGACCACGCCAGACCTCGAGATTAAGCAGCGTTGCGAGTGACAGCATTGCGTTTCTTGTCACAACGTAACGAAGGATCCGCGAGGCGCCTCGTTATCCGTGAAAAACTTCGCTAAAGCCAGACGCTACAGGCCTCCGTCATTATCGTAAAGGACAACGAAATGTCCCCCAGGAAAGAGGTAAATGTCAGTCTGCCGCTTTATCGCTGTATTTGGAAGCAAGCTCGTCAAGGTGGCGTGTCAGATTTATAGAATCCTCCGAATGGCTCTTTAAGAGTGGCGTAATATCCTTGGGATCCTCGATCGACGTCTGTCACGGAGGCATCTAACTCACCCCCATATCATTCTTGCCCCATTATCTAATAACCGTGAAGTGGCGGGTACCAGCACATTGTCGCCGGTAATTTATCATCGTTATCGATCCATTTGTTTCGATAAAGTATGTAAGACGCGAACAATTCAATACCGCCAGATACCAGGCATCCTCGCCTCAAAAAAATGAACGACTTCCATCCTTGCCCCGTGGCGGTGCAATATTTCATTCCCCGATGGTTATCGGCATTCGAGGCACGATCGTAAGTGGTTGTCATTAGAGCGGGTACATAAACGTCGATATAACAATTTGTTTCTGGACGTGTCTCGATGATGAACGCGTACATGATAAAATTGTATTAATCCTAGACACGTGGTTTTGCTCTTTCCTCGAGATCTGTTTGATGATTTATCTTATTGTAATTGTTGACGCCGCCTAGTTTCGGTCGAATTGGGAAGCTAGAATTTCACAGGGTGTCGAAGACAACTGTTGAGTGCATTGGATTCGCGAAGACGGGTTGCGATGGGTAATTTAACTTTGTCGTGCAAAATCGACGCCCAACTCGGGTGAAGTCGCGTCGATTCCAAATTTCTATTAATCAAGCGTCGTTCGAAACGATATCCTAATTAAGCTGAAAGGCATTTCCACTTATTTGTAGGGACAATCAATGCATCGATTAAACCGATTAATCATTAAATTACTTTGCAACAATCGCTGTGCGTCCGAGCATCGATTAATTGATGTACCTAAATAATTCAGTGCTATATTCTGTAATGCTTCATCGAGCAACAACGAGAAACGAATTTGTCGCGATACATAATCCGTTTCTGTCTGCGATCCGTCGACATGAAACAAGGACTCGGTCGACCTTAGGGAATCGACGAAACTCTGACCCGCAGAATAGAGAATCCCGGACGTCCAAGTTCCGAGTGGAAACTTGAAAGGGAACGAACTCGAACCTCGGAAGACCCGCAAGTCGAGATGATACCTTGATTACTTAGGCGGTGGGAAGTATTGATTTCATCGGGCGACGCGATTCACGGGTTTCCGTCCCATTAAACGGCCAGTCTAATAATATCTAAGGAGATCCACGACCAAACTGTTTTAGCAGTCGCTTATCCATTATCGAAACGTTCGCGGGAGATGTACGTAAATATCATTCGGGTCGAAAGTTGAAAAGTTTCAGTCGGTATCACCGAGTACCCGTTACGAGAATAGGAACGATGTAGAAATAAATGTATCCCTATCTGTTCGCGTGGACCTTTTGACATTTGATCCATATTTCATTTTACCGACCTGGTGATCTAAAAAATTTCCCGATGCAATTTTAAACAGCTGATACGGATTTGAACTTCGAGGTTGCCCAAGCTTATAATACCGTGGAATAAAATTGGAAGGGATGTGATCGCGTTGGACTTCTTTCGACCCGATGATAATTAATGAAACGCAACTGAATTACGTGTCTCAGGCTTGGTGAAGTTGCGAGAGCTCGTCAGGTCGCCGAAGTCTAAGGAGATCGAGGTTAACCTCAGGCAGGCCGATCCGGATTCCTACAGGGAGGTTCTCTCCGAGATGAAAAGCAAGGAAATACGGAATCTCATCGTGGATACCAAGCCAGAGCATATGCATCATTTTCTACGAATGGTAACTACGTATTCGTGTATCGATTTTCTGCTCCCGCGGCTTCGATAATCCCCACGCGTCTCCGATGTAAATATCTTTCAGCTATTCGAGGCATTCATCGCGTTTACTTTCATCCCGATACCAATGGCAGAGCATCCAGTCTCTCCTCTTAATTTCGTCTGTTATTTAAAATGTATTTAACATACAGGACGCATTTGTATTCACTCTTGAGAATGGTTTGTGGGTATAATTTTTCAATCAACGTTTATTAACAAATTTTCTGACACGTCGATGAGTACCAGTCCCTAAAAAAATTTAATGATAGATTTGAACAAAAATAAGTCAATTTAACAACCCATCGATCAACGCGACACGTGTCCGCTCGCGAAAAATAATTCTCTGTCTACTTTCAGATCTTGCAGCTGCAAATGAACGATTACAAGTACCACTATCTCTTCACGACTTTCGTAAGTACACTCAAAGGGGCCAGACAGCCCGGGGCTGGACAACGCGGTTGAAAAACGCGATCTGTCCCTTTTCCAGAATATCGAGACCTTCGACCTCGAGGACTTCAAGTATAATTTTGTCAATATCACTGCTTTCCGTCTGGTCGACGCGGAGGATGTTGGTGTAAGAGGCATCCTGAGGGACATGGAGCGATACCAACCGTCCGGGAATACGATTCTCAACAAATCGAGAGTTATACAGGTAAGATTTTCACGTTTTGCCCCCGAGCATTATAGTCTACCGAATATTTGCACGGGCCGTTTCCGTTCAAATAGCGGGAGCAAATTGATTTTTATCCGACAACTTATCTGTTTGTCCGGTTAAGTGGACGGGCGGGATCAATAGTCACAGTTTTACTGCGATATCTACTGTACAACTTCTGCACGATTTCGTAAACCTTCTAGCAATTATAGGGACAATAATAGTATTCTCACTGACGATAATAGTAGCACGGAATTTTTGGTCAATCATTTCAAGAATAATTCGTAATATAAATTGTGGAACTAATGTAAACGTAATATGCAAAAGTAATAAGGAATATCAAACGAATTCGAAATTGCACGTAAATTCATCCCGTGGAGTAATCTTTATCATTGTACTTTTGATGTGTATTTTTTTTTATATGCATATCTATTTTTTGTAATTCCCTGTGTTTCTAGATTTGCACGCAAATTACACGGTATGCCTTTGTGTCAGGTACCTGCCACGTGCAACATATTTCAAAGCACGTGTACCAAAATAGTACCCTCATGCAGTTCCATTTACGTACTATTTGTTTTTGCAAATAAGTCGAATTTAAAATACAACTCGGTCAGAGATTCTCATTTTGCAAGCTCCAGTACTTCAAATTGCTTTCGTTTAATTCTACTTTGTCGAGAAACGTGGTATAAACCTCGACAAATTTTAAAACAAGCTAATGGCTACCGGAGCCGAAAACGCAACAGAAGATTTTTCCCTGTAATAACGCGAAGCTCCGGACCAGGATATGCAAATGAGTGTCAGAGTTTAGCTGGTTCACGCTCGGCCTGCTGGTTCGCATTCTCTTATTATTCCATTCGGTACGGCTCGTCAAGATAACCAAATTCTGTGAGTGAATGTACGTATCTTCTTTCTCGTTCCGTTTACCCTTACTGAAACGTCGTGTTCTCTTATTTCCACTGTTTGCCATGCAAACAGAAATCCTGGTGAAAAAACGACAACACCAACAAAAAAGTTCGTGCAAACAAAATCTCACTTCTGGAATATTATCTACAAATATTTTCCCTCCTTACATTGTCCACAATAAATATACTTATTGCTCGTACATATAAACGCTGTAAATCATTGCAACGAAGCCGTTTGATGTACTTTCCTTAAATCAGCAAATGTAAAACGCGTCGTTTGGTGGTTTCCCCAGATAAAAGGAAAGCAGGACGGATTGTAAAATTGTCACAATTCTTGATTGACCGGTCGACAAACTAGCAAATGGGTTTAAGCAGTAGTTATAATACCAATGGCTCCATTTATGTTGCCGGAGATATTTCTATATTTCCAGGGTTTCTTTATATGGTTTCCTCTCAGGGGAAGCACCCCTTTGACTTGCTTATTAGACCAATCTTTTTCGAACACCGCTCCGCTCACTTGTAATCCACCGACAATCTCTATTCCGTTATGTGTAATACATTCGTGTTTAAAATTCAGTGGAAATATATTTTACTTGGAAGGTACAGTCTAGTATATTGTGGGGTGAATTATCGAACGTCTCTCGGACAAATAAATTCTCCTGTGGTTGCCAGACGTAGCCGTTTCATATAAAGCACGCCAGCGGGGAAAAGAAACGGAAACAGAGAAATTACTGTCCCAAACGAAACCGTATTTCTCGCCCAGCCGTGGAACTTAATTTAATTACCTGACGTTTAAAGCCGACCCACTCTTAACCGCTCAATATACATTTCTTTTCGACTTAACCGCCAGCAAATGATTGGTATTTGAGGACAGTGAGCGTCCATGCGAAATGTATACTTCAGCGGTAAGGTGTTAAGTAGAACGGGTCGTCCGTGGTCAGACGCGCCAGACACGAAACGCACGCTTTATACAATTATTCGTGCCCGCGTGTATTCCGGGCTTAGGTGTTAAAGTGTTGATGTATTAAGGAGGGTATTAATGAAAGAAAGGGAAAATATAATTAAAGCTGAGAATGTTTAAAGAGAACAGTGGCGTCGAAAGAAAAACTTATACAATAAGTACAGTGATTTAGATTGAATACGATAGTCGTGATAGAAGCATTATTTTTTCCAATGGAAATAGAGGAGGAAAACTTCGACGCAAAAATGAGCAAACCTTTTGGGCTGAACAGTAAGAAGATTTACGATTCGCAGCGATGTTGGCGCTAAGGAAGTGGTTCCTAATTACATCCGCTGCAATTGCTGAACTTTCGCCACGTGGCGATCTTGGTTTGAATGCTTGCGAAATGAAATTGCTCCCTAGTCGTGGACGATTTTATGTTTTATGTTAAATGGAAATAATTTCAAGTTTCGCAAAGCACGAACATCATCATTTCGTTCGTCTTGTAAAGTACGGATACAGTGTTTCTTGGCAATAGTAGAAATGAAGGAAGATCTTTAATCCCCCTTGCTACGATTGAATCGAGTGGCCCGATTTTTCGACCGATCGAAAATGAAATTGAACTCGCAGAACCGCGAAGCGGATCATGAGTTTCAGTTAGACCGCGGAGGAGAAATGTACAACAAAACTTGACTATACTTTACAAAACTTCACGTTTTACCCAATTAGTGAAATGAGCGCAGCAGTCGGTCGTCACGTGATTAAACTCGTGTGGCTTCCTTTCGCTTTTCAGTGAGATTATCCTCGCACAAAGACATCGAATGAAGAAAGAAATCGCATCTCAAGGTTTGTCCGTGTGCCTGTTTCAGCTCGATCATTTCGCGTTAAGAAGCTTCGACTACGACTACCTCGACGATCATATTTCGACGATTCTGGTCTAATTGTTCCGGTGGAACTAAGGAAATTCTGAAGGAACTAGCTGTATTTAGTTTCTGCTAATTGAGTAGTACTCGTAGGAGCTCGGATCTGTGTGAACTATCTTCTTAATAATTAGTTTAAAGAATATGCAATTACGTATAAATGCCATTTAATAGATCTATAAATGTATTAGTTTAGAAATATTGATAATATACTATCATCTTCTTGAAAATCTTTATTTCCGCATATCATTTACAACCCCTATCGATCCTACGTTGAACAGTCGCACAATTCACGAGCTTTCTCCAGTTCACACGAACAATTCTTCCCCGCAGGATAGGTTGTCACCCCTGTCTGTACACCATCCGGATATCCTATTCAGCCAGCGAGTTGTCATGCTGGAATTACCTGGGGCAAGCTTTTGTTTCGTGAATCTCCCAAGGGTGAATCGCCACAACCGCGATATCCAGTGTCTGCTCGGAAAGAGACTTCATCCCTCTATTCCCAGTCCCTTCGCCCCTCTGCTTTCTCTTCATTTCTCACCGTTAAAAGATCAAGTTAGTCAGAGTAAAGTTGCACAAAAAGTCTGGTCACAATCAACGCTGGTTACGGGCGCCAGAAACGGGAAGCGTGAGTTGAAAGAAGTCTGAAGCATTTTGTGGATGGAGTACATCCTGTGCCACCCCTGCCAAAGAGGGCAAGTTTGGCACGGGACAGGGTTGTGCACCTGTTAAGCCGATTCTTTGCAGGGGAAAGTATAGATGGGCGAACGGAGCTCGTCTGGAAAAATAAACGCGTCCCAGACTGTGTGTCTGCGGTTCTCTTTCACGTTTGGAGAGCTTGTTACAGGGTGAACGGTACTTGCATACTGATTCGTTTCTTTCATACTGTCGGGTATCGGTCTCGCGGTGATCAAGAGAAAAAGATGAGACTCGAGATTTACCATGGCATCAGATGAATGAACTGAATTTTAATATATTTCGTACGTAGCTCTACTTCTTAATGTACACTGGTCCTGCAAAATTGAAGGATCACCTTTTCCATGAAAAATTGACGACATTTAGTTATTGATCATTTCATTTTTCCCGTCGGTGTATTTTATATTATCTTAACTCTCCTTACTCTTCTTACTATTATTATTAATATTAAGAATTTTATAACTTCATAAATTGTCTTTCACTCAATCGTCCTATAATTACAAGAATTTTTCTCTTCAAAACTGTACGACATTTCTCACAACATTTTCCACTCGCCACATTCTAGCCAACCAATGAATCATCGAATCCGCCGCCCGAAGAGGCATAACCCTTACTATCGCCACCATAAATCAGGCTATCTCGTGTTGGAAGGGTTTTATTATTTTAGCCGGCAGGCGGTAGTCGTCGCCGTGATTTCAAGGGTAGCTCGGGCTGACTTGTGCTCACTTGTCGGAATGGCAGGGAAAAACACACTCTGAATGCTGCTTATTACATTTTACACACGTGCGAGTCTAAATACACGTTTCCCGATACTGTCGATGTATTTTCCACCTGCTGAAATATGATAAATATTGAACTCTCGGTTATTCAACTAAAATATTCTAAGAACTTCATCATGCTACCCTTCTGAATTTTTCATTGAACAATAAATAGCATTGTTTCATTTGAAATAATCGATACCGCTTTCAGCACGGTTCAATTAACTCGGTAATTAATGCACGATAAACAGCAGAGATATCGCGTCTACTTTCAACCGAATTTCTGGTCGCTGCAAATATTTGTGCCTTTTCACACTCATGCAACGAACGTATGACATTACCGTAGTTATGTTTTTGCGTGTGTCAGATTACTCCGCGGTGACGAAAATTCCTTGCGACGATTACACCAAATTCACTTTAAATGCTAATGAACAAGCTGATCCGTACTCTACCCGTGAAAATAGAGCCTTCCCGCCGGTCTGCGGGCAAGAAAAATGACCTGCCTCGCGAATTAATTTTCAGCAAGCATTATTTCGGTGGAACTGTTCGGTGGAGGATTAAGACGTCTGCCAGAAATTCCATGTTCCCGCGGGCATCGTAATTTCTCGCGAGGAACCTGCGATTTGTAATTTGTGGCGCGCAGTGCACGGCAAATGCTTACTAACTAACTGTTAATTCGACTAATTTACCATCACGGAAACTGGCCATTACTTCGCGTTATCCTATTTTCAACTTCCAAGGCAGAAATTAGAATCACACAATCCTCCTTTTTCAGTTCCATTAATTGGAAATGTTATTTGAAATATGCAACGACTGGTCGTGAGAATATTAGTGCATATGATTGTAGTCCAACGCATTCGTACTATCAGAATCCTGATAAAAACTGTGCGAAACGTTGAAAAGGGTTTTGGAATAAAAAAAAATTGGTATTACTCGACGGAATGGTCGAACATGCTGTGGAAGGAATGAGGAACAGAAAATTCGTATTTCCTGTAACGTGGAAATTTGAACACGAGCCGCAGGGTTAATATAACTGCATCTGACTGGCGTTAATTAAACGCAATAACCGCGGCACGCATTATACAGCACGGCAATAAACACTTCAGAATTGCGAAATAAAATTATCCGCCCTTTTAAATATTGTATAACAAATACGATACGCCTCATCTAACTCGACGGACACCACCTCTCTCAACGGGTCTCAAAATTCAGCACTCGTAATTACGAAAGAAGTCAAAAAGAATGTGACGTTAAGTCGCCGTCTGAAAAACTGTAGAGAAAAGAGCTTAGCAATCTTAGACCCCTAGAAATCCTAATCTTACCTTGGCTGAGAAGATTACTTCAACTAATTAAGCCAGCCAGCCTATCTACAGATTCTCTGCCTTGACTAACTTAATATGTATCTTAAATACCAATTTAAAAAAAATCTTTACGTATATATATATAATACAGACACCATTAAAGTTAAGTAGATGTGTACCCAAGATTGAAATTAATTCAGAAAATTCCTTGTTCTTCTAACAAGGAAAAAGTATAGAACTGCACCTTAATTACTTGCCCCCTGGGCTTGAACTAATTAAAAGTATTACAATTAATTCGCGACGACAGACGTTCATTCATGGGACGTGTAAATAAATATGGCACGTTTTATTCGGCCGCGAAATTTCTGAATTGCGACAAACGACGATTTGCGGCCGCACATTTTTCAAACCAGCCGCGGGCGGCAATAAACGACCGTGCTAACGAAATTGCGGATGATTCATCTCCGGATTCGACGTGCTTCTGTCCACGAATCGATTCTCCGCTGTCGATCAGCCAGAACCGGATGTCCGGAAGCCTTATTACATTTTTGTGCCAAACAATGTTTGCTAGTTTCTGTTTCTTTTTATTTCTTCAACATCAGCGCGTTATATTCGTGGCGGAAGTTTTTCAAATTTTCCGCCCTAACAAAATATTAACGAAAACATATAGTTACAACTTTACCGAACAAACGAACGCCAATTATGTTCCCTCGAAACTTCGCGCGTTGTTTTCTGGATGGACCATAATTTCCTTGACCACCTTCATCGAACCGGAAGACGTGGAAATGGAGGAAAATTGCCAGGCATAAACGTGCATTGTTTTGGCTCGCGAAACCGTACCATTAACACATCAGGTGCACACGGTTACGCTGTTGGCCCCAATTATTTTTCACGGTAATAACTTTACAACGGGTAGCCTTCGCGTTTCCATCGAACGTTTCCCGACATGTTCGCGGGAAATGCGGCGAATGTCGCTAGCTGTGCCGTGTCATCGCACTCGGTGCTGAAACATTCGCGAAATGCAGCAAGTTCGTTTGCTCAATTTGTTTACTAACTGAAGAGAAAAAGGTAGTGAGAAAAAGAACACTAAATGTGGCTCGAATTCGATGGTTGATAATTGGAGAATCTCCGATATCGATTATAAAATAATATTATACGTATATTCATATATTCCTTTTCATTTAATTTCATCTCATTTACTCCATTGGAATTTCGCAAGAAATTCTCGACGCTGTACCGAGAATGTACGCAGTTTCGTTTTCGTCTTTTAAACTCTCTAGATTACATTGAATATCTTCCAGACACAACGATGGAAATCGTCAGAGAAATGCAGGCTCGTGTATCAGGTTCTGAAAGTTTTACAAGTACACCTAGGGCAACGCGCAAGCCTCGGTGCAAGGTTTACCTCCGTGTTTACCGTGTTCAAACACGTAGCATGCGCATGTTTGCATGGATAATTAAACCGGAGCAAGCGGACAGAAAAGCGAATACACTTGATGCGTCTGTATTTGGACTATGTACTTCGACAGTTCTTATTTTCTTTCGCCCCTACTGAAAATCGGGGCGCTTTGATTTCTCCGTACCGAAGCAATACCAAGTTGCATTTTAAGCTTTCGTTTGTCGACAAACGATTCGCCGACTTGTCGACTCGCGGCAACTCCCATTCACGCGCTAAAATTATCATCAAAGGAAATTATGGAAAAAATGCGGTGCGGATGGACAACAACGAAAACCAGATCTCCATAATTCCAATCTATTTAATGAGGGTTCGGTGCTCGAATCACCCGCTCGCCGAAAATACGCTCGCCGAAATAATTCGATTCCCGGATGGAATTGCTATGTTGCCTGTTTCAACGTTCGATACCTAGAATGCCGGAACGTTCGCGAATTAGTGGCATAATTTGCATCATCCTCGTGGTATTTCGAAAACGAAATCGCTTTGACGTTACAAAGGATCTCGCCGACTGATAAAAGTATTAATTGTAAATTCCGACCCGAATTGAATGGCAGTTTGCCACGAGAATGCAATTCGATGTAATCTCGAATTAATGGAGAGACGAGTAACTTATTAATTCTATTGAGTTAGAATTTATTAGGACAACAACGTGTTCTGGAATTCGAATGCAAAATTAATGGAACAACGCATTCAAGAATCTCATGGGTTTTTTAATTTCGCTAGGGTTCGCGGATAGAATATGAAAGGGGTGTTCACGATGACGCCAGAACACTAATGTCACGCTCTTCTGTCCTTTTTTCATCGTTCCTGGCGAGGTCCGGATTATTTTCATAACAACACAAGACGTGCAGACGCGCTTATAAAGCTCTCTGCATCCACGACACGGAAAATATAGTGTGTGGCCAAAGTGAATCGGCTTCTCTTGACTAATTAAAAAATTCGTACAAATAATGCACTCCTATTCTCTTTTTCGCAAAATAAACAGTTCGTTGTGTACACGTTTCAATCACAGCTGCGGAAACCTCGGCGATTTTAATTTTCCGCGACCCTTTTTTCCGGCTTTTCAAAAGCGATTTTAGCTAGCTGCATAATTTATACGGTCCCCAAAGGGTCTAGGTTGTTCTGGAGTGACACGTCGCGACGTGTCGCGTGAATATTTAACCCGTTGGTCGACGCCAGGACGGTGTTTGCAAAAACGTCGCTGAGGAGAGGTGTATATATTTTTCAGGCGGAACCTGCGCTCATATACGACAGTGTTCAGGTGTTCGCCGTGGGACTAAGGACCCTGGAGCAATCGCACGCGCTCAGGCCGGCGAACATCTCCTGCGAGCTGGAGCACCCATGGGACGGCGGGTTGTCTCTTATCAACTACATCAACTCGGTGAGTCCCCAATTTTGTATTTATGCACGATTCCGAAAAATCATAGGTCTGTAATTCAACCCCCTCGATATGACGAAGCTCTATTTTAATCGCCGTTTTGACTCTTCAGGAATGTTCTAAAGAATATTTGTACGAATAAATAGAATGGTCCAGCGTCGTTTAAGGGTGAAACGTTTCCCCTGAACGTCCGGGAGCTTAACGTGAGACGGCGCGACAGGTATTCCGGTATATCTTAGAGAAATATTTGAAGGGGAAACCTTCCTCAAAACGAAATTTAATGTTTCGTCGCATTAGCGAGTCACTTTCTACGCAATGTCCGTCTCAATGGGTGGCATTTGTAAAGTGACACCGGCATACTAAAGACGTATTTTCCAAATGAAAATCACATTGACGACCGTTCGTTCACGTCGACGATCCGATCTACTTTCCAGCAACGACGTTTATTCCCCACGCGAAGAAATGTAACCGGCATTTCGCGATGAATCACGAATGCAAAGGGACTGGCTCTCTGCCAGAGACAACTGTCTTCCGTATAATTGCGAACCCCCTCGTGAGAAGCGAATGGTGGTTTTGTAAACTCACAGAAATCGGCGTGGAACATCCCCGGTTAAAGTGAAACAACTGGAAACGGGTTTTTATTATTATTGCCGCAGTGTTTCGTCGTGCGAAAGAATTTCGAGCCGAACTATAATTCAGCCGAATCGAACTCGATTCCTTCACTTAATGGGTTCGAGTAATGAAATTTTTTTTTCAAGATTCCCAGCGTATCCGTAACGCACAAGCTCATTAGAATCGGAAACAGCTAAATCGAGCTCCCCAATTGTAACCGCTTCGTAGCTAATAGAATAATCAATTAACGCGATCACGAGACTAATAATGGTCTCCATAACAGACTTCGTTTTGCGTTGTTTCGCACTCGGCACAAATTATATGCGTATCGATGTATGCACCCGATAATGTCAATGAATTATGATCGAGCGAGCCTCGTTGTGGAATTTAAAGTTTCCACGTATCGGTGCGCGCTGGCACGCCTGTATTTGGCCGCTCTGAATGCGAACGTTGACACGTTGAAAGACTGTTTCTATGAATTTCAATGGATATTTTACAACCACCGGACCTGGACGAATTCCGCACAATAACCGAAGCTTGTGTACCTGTCAGAACAGTGACCACAAAGCGCTCGAAGAATTTGCTCGCTTCCGGTTTCCCGTGATAAGTCGTCGGGGATTCAATGTGAAATCGTAATATTATGTACGCATTATGCACATTTCAGCCTGGGTGATTCGTTGCACCGTACGATGATACAATGTTATTGTCATTAAATTAATTGCACTAAATTTGATATAACACTCACTGTCAGGCACGAAAATAATTCAAGAAAATTTATCATTTACGGCCCGATATCATGGACGACGGCATTCATTAGCTTCACGAGGCTGTTCAGGCAGCCAGGTTTGTTTGTAATCTAGACGCACTCGAGGGATCCCAATGTCCGAAGATGTTCACGCGCATCCCCTGGGGAAGCACTTATAGACCACCATTAATTTAATAGCGGGACGGGTAAATTCCAATAAAGGTGGTTGCCTAATAGTCTCCAGGCATTTGTCGCCTTCCGTCCACCCCAGAATTCCCTTGCTCGATGCCATACTTTCCTTCAATTATTAGACAAGTCTTGAATACCTATCGTTATTTATTCCTCCCTTCATCGTTCGAAAAATAAATCCGTCGATCTTGCGAACAACAATTCTCCACGCCACCTACACGCTCATGGATACGGCGCACAAGGGATTCGCAACGATTCGAAACACAGCGAGTGTTCACGATTTTAACAAGCGTAACGGGCTAGAGCGTTCATAAACGACGCTTTTTTCCCCCGTTTGAAAAGCGTCGCGCGATAACACTCAAGCCGTAAAACTACTTGGCATCACTCCAAACGCGTTTATCGCGGGATTAGCTATTCCGCGTTGTTTGTCCGTACGCTTTTCCAAACATCTTTCGGCCGAAATTTTGGCACGCGCCCGCCACCCCTCGTTTATCCCCGTTGGCACCGCTCGCGGGCCGGGTTTCCTTTCTCAATTTAGAAATGCGTGCTTGCCACACTGGCGAACGGCGAAAATGGGTCGTTAAGGCTCGTTCACGAAACTCTCGAGCGTTCAAAATAATAGACTCAATCGTAAATTGCTCCGACTTCTTCGATAGCTTTTATACGATCGCGTTTTATATAAATTTCAAGCCAGGTTTCGCAGTATGGTTCTAGTGTTGGCGAATATCGGTAGTGGATTCGCTTCGATTCTTTACCACAATGTGGAAAGGGGCTAAATTATTCATTATGCCTGATGTAATAAAAAAAAATACAATCGATAATTTACCTGGCCGCGGCTATATTTCACCTGTGCTTCGTTGCAGAAGTATCGGGGAGCGTTATTAATTTTCAATGGTACTTCCGTTACGCGCGGACCCTTTATTTTTATTCCCCTTTCGTCCTTCTTTCCCTGTTGCACGTCTAATTTTTTGCACGTGCACACTGTCGAAGCTGTCGGCACACAAATTATAATAATTCCACGACAAATCGCGCTGCCGTGTCGTGTTTGAAAATTGTATGCACCGTGTTGAATAATGTGCCAGGAAATAGCGGGCTATAAATCCGATCTTTTGTGTCTTTCGATCTGGAACTGCGGGTCTGTCTCCATCGAAAGATTCTTTATTTAAAACTCGTCCCTTTTGCATTCAGACTTTCTTCGAGCGTCTTAGATTTACTACTTATAGATTTACCTACTTCTTGCGAGAAGTCAAAGCTCTTGCTTTAAGAGGTTTCCACCTTTCTAAGCTGAAACTTGAAATGTTTAGTGACCGTACGATTCATTTCTCTCTCACCTCAATCGTACAATTTTTCAGCGCGCAGTATTTTATTTATCTCGAATGCAGAAGTGGCAGTATCTAATTATAACAAAGCATGCAGAGATAGACTTTTATTTCTCTGGGGCGAAAAATGGTAGCTCGTATACATCTGGCAAAGTGAATGCCCCAGACGCTTTTACAGGTGTTCACGCACGGCCGATATACAAGCCAACGTGAAAATTCACGCGGACTCTGCTCTTTTATTATGAGCCCCGCCAGCCTGTCCTTTTGCTCGTCGGTTGAAGCATTCGCTTATCGAAATTGCTCTCTACACACGGATTCGTCTGCGGCTCGTTTTCATTTCGAACACACCCCCGTTCCCACGATATACATATTCCACGCGCGGAAATATATTTTTCCAAACTTCTGAAACCGCGCAGTATACCGTAAACATGGCCCCAAACAATAAAACGGGAAAATAAAAAATCATGAATAAAAAAATGTTCCCAGTATTTCCTTTGAGATGAGGTCAAATAAAAATACCACTGTTTCGGCCGTAATTTAAGGACGCACATTTTGCCAGGCTAAAAATATAAATTTGATTCGTTTCCCCTGACAGAAAAACAAATCGCACAATGTCCACGAAAGTAATACGGACTGTAGTTGGAAAGGAATTTTCGGTCTCGTCGTCGATCCAGTTGTATCGTCAAAGAATAAATCCGCGGCACAAAGATTCCACTGGAGCCGACGGAACTCGTTCGTGCAAGTAATCTGACTACCGAGCGTTAAAATTGTACACGGTACTCTTTTATCATGGCCAGAGGTCCCCGTATCTCCCCTTGCCCCGTTATCTTCGCCAAACCATCATCGCCCCTGGACCGCGCAATGTTTTGGATGAACGCTTACCGAAATTGCTGCCTGTTACATCCTTTTGTATCCTGCCCACACATATTTCCCCCTCTGTATCCGTTGCTCTTTTTCTCTTCCTGTTCCTCCTGTGCCTCTATTATCTTTTTCGTCGTGGACCTTTTTTCCACCTTTTTCCTACGTTCATCACAACGCTGACCTGTTTGCCAGGTGTTGGTACAATCGCAGAAAAACTTCTGCGACATTTTGAACAAATTTTTTAGCAAAAGTTGGTTCCAGTCTAGGCACGATCGGCAATACTGTTTTGTTCCTCGGGGTAGATCTCCCTTCAGATTGAAGACGATCCTCGCGTGTAATTGGAAGTACGATTAATTGTTCTTGCTTCGCAAAGGCAAGTCCCTGGTTTTGTTGCTCGATAGATCTGACTGGAGTATAATGTATTATGTGAACAAAATTAATGCACGCTATACTCTATCTGGAATCGAGATAATTCGTACGATTTACAAATGTATATACGGGGTGAAATAAACGGGATGAAAGTTTTTATCGTAAAAGAAAGGTATCTGTTTTCCACACTGGAAATCGTTGCGATAGCTTGTCGATATCAGCGCTGGATAAGCTTCCAAATATTTAGGCAAAGCTCGTTCTCAGTTCCCTGAAATGTTGCAATTGTATCCAGCACAGACTGTACGATCGTCCCAGGTACGTGCTCCGCGGACTATATTCTCGAAATGCAAGCCTCGATAACGAACACGGAAAAATAATCAAACGATCTTCCACCATTACAAAGACCTTTCAACGTTCGATATCACTGTTCGTAATATCACAGAACGACCACCTTGTTCAAATACCTCTGACAATTCGGAATCCGCGATGAATAATCGGCTCCATCGCTCCAAATGGAGTCGATGAAATTGCTTGCGAGGACACGTAGATACTCAGCGAAGACGATTTCATCTGTGCATCGCGACAAACACTGGACATTTCGTCGTGTACGTTCTCGTCGATAGGCCGCTTTCACACTTTGGCATATTTCCAAATGCCGGATAAATACCAGCCGGCTGTCATTAGCATTGCAAAGTGCGCTGGCCCTCTGAATGAATCAAGGATAAAATACAATAGTACAAAGAACGGCCTGGAAGTTATCGTCGTAGTTGGATTTTCGCTCGACTAAAAATTTTCGCACACCGCTGACAATTGAAATAAAAGGTAGAAATGCTCAGATTGCTCAAATTTGTCTGTGCGTAAATTTGTATAAACTTTCATAAGTTGCACAATCAATTTTTATGATATCCACGGCATACACTTGCATTTTTTGTTTAACATTTGAATAATTGAAATATACACTTGGCCGACTGACCGTACAGTAAACAGGATACACCTTCATCAGTTCACCTCACTTTCCGTTCATCAGAATTTTTTCACCAACTGCTACGTTGCTAATTGCATTTTGATAATTACATTTCTAAGGAAATCTGCGCCATTCTTGGAAAACGATACTCCATGTTGATGAAGCATTCTCCGATGCAGCCCAGAGAATCGAGGCTCCTTCAAGTGGCACGCGGAGGACCTTGATTGTCGGCGGTGTAACTAAGTTAGTTTCTGCTCCCTAATGGGGCATTTCGACGCGATCCTAAATCCTGGCCCGCGATATTACGCTCCTTCCTGCGCGGCTTAATTGAACTGAACGAGAAGTAATTGCCACGAATAACCCAGTTCTGCGTGGACACATACGTACTGCATCTGTTTCCCAACAATTTCTATTACTTTGGACAACTGAATTCCGCTCTTGAAGAATGAAACGGCCGCGGGAATCGTCGGAAAAATAAATTCACCGCGGCACGCACGCCAATTTATATTCATTACGAGAACGCTCTGACACGACTGGGGCGCAATCGACGCCGAACAACGCTTAATAGACGTGCAAATAAACGCAGAGGCTTGCAGTTACAATGGTTAACGGTGCCGGTCGGCGCGTAATTAACGACTTAATTGCGATCGTTCGTTCCGTGGCAGCTCCGTCAGCATGAAATATGGTTACGCGGGTGTAAACGAGATATCCCTGACAGGCCGATGGAAAAAACACACGGCGATGCTGGTCGAAGCGTGATGCGGTGTTTCGTCGAGTCGGTTGCGATGAGACGTACGCGCAGACACCGGGTCCTATGATTGGAGAGCAAAGGGCCCTTGACGATTCACAGTAATTACATGCCCAAGCGTAAACCGTGAAACAGCTGGTCTTCGTCCGCGCTAATTGTTCGTCGGAGTCGCGAAATACTTACGAGCATCCGCGTTCTACAGTGTGGTGTGCAGCGGGAACTGATGCACAAATTTTTCGTTAGATTGCTCAATTTTTAGTTAGCAAATAAGTACATACAAGGTGACGGATGTATTCATGTCGGATTAGTCAGTGATTCCTTCACTGCAAATAATTTCGGCTGACCGCGTCTGACCCATGCGGGCACATTCTACTTACCCTGTCCTAACCCACTCGCAGCACTTTCGTACTTTCTCCAGTTTCTACGTATAAATGAATAATATGGCCTACAAACTGTGACGTTGAAAATTCTAATTCTAATATTAACGTTCCAGTTTGCACGACAATTAAAATATAATAATAATAATTACGTTTGCGGCCGGTCACGCGTGCTCGTGGGAGTCGAAACGAAAAACGGTGCTGGAAAGACGAAGCCTGACAAATGGTTGGCCTTTAAACGCGCGCCAAAAAGCGCATACCGCAGGACCGACGACTGCTGTGAACGTTTGTTAACTCTCTGTTTACCCGTTGGTTGGCCGCCGTCGTTTGTTTTTTGCTGTGGACAGTTTGTTACGTAACGCGGCTCAGACCAAAAACTTTTCCACCACGAGCCACGAGATTCTGGTCGAATTTAAATCATATTACGCAGCGTGGAGCAGAGGAATCTGCGACATTTCATTTACCTCTACTGGACGAAATGGACTCGAGTAATGGAAATTTTCGGTGCCAGTTCAAAAGTACTAGTTGAAATTAGCGTGCGTTCCAGAAGTCTTTCTAGAAGAAAGTGTTAGAAAAATGTGGAAACCTTACAGTACGTCTAGGCGCACGTTTGAAGGCGATTCTTCTTAAAAAAGTCGAGGGTAATTAAATGGTCATACAAGGGCAGCTGGGGTAATCCAGACAGCACGGTGCATTTATTATCCTTTTAATCCGACGATTATGACTGCTACAAGTTAATGGACATTCTTAGCCGAAACGCCAGAAGTTATCCGTCGTCGAGGTGCAACTTAGATCCACCTTGCACGCTTTAAACTGGAACAGAGGCCGTCCATTAATTTACTAGTGCAACGTATTGTCTCGGCGCTGTTTCATGTCACGACCTGCGCTTCCGGCTTCCATAATTTAAGACCTCGCCCACGGATATTCGAGGAAAGTCTCGTTTCTGCTTTTTTATATAGATTTACAGGATTTCAGACGAAAATCCTGTGATTTTTCATGCAATTTCTGTCAAAGTGCAAAATGGAAACCGCTACATGGATCGTTGGTAATACGAACGAACGTGTAAATGAGAAATGTATAATTGTTCGATGGCGACACAACTTGCGGATATTATTGGAGAATGCTTACTACATTTTGCATCGTCGAAATTTGTTTCTACTCAATTATCTGCCGCGCATTGTTGGCGCGTGTTCGCCCCATATCCTCGAAATTGTTATTAATCGACAAATGGGCGCACGGGGATTCGCTAATCTCGATGTCTCGAAATTGAAACGCGGCAATGGCCGCATATGGTTATGCTTCGTGTATAAGTCGTACGCGTTCTCCAGAGATTAGTAATGCAATGAACTACCGTTTGCAAATTAATGACCTATAAAACTAATTCAGACCTGTGAGCTGCTCTTCGAAGTACTTGTTTTCACTTCTAAGAGTATTAACAATTATGCCATTTTTAATCGTTTCGTCGACTCAGTCGATCTCGTGGTAAAGTAACAAACAAATACTCGGGATCCAATGAACATTCTGTTTCTTCTTGATTTCTTTTTTCTTCCTTAACTCCCAAGTTTCGCACGGAACTTTTTCTTTCATTTCCTCTTATTCCTCTCGCACTGCCATCAGTCAGAATTTTCCACGAGTCCACGATGCCGGCAGAAATATCTGCGATGAACAAACGTCAGATGCAGTAGCTGCGAACTTTCCTAACCCCCTCAAATCGCAAATCCTGAAACCCAGCCGCCTTTCCCATCGATCGTACTCGTATTTATGAAACCACCTGCGCATCACGGATATACTTTGGCGGTCTCGCGTGATCCACGAATTTTATTTTACGACTTCCAACTATTCCACACAGCGGGAATGATATTCCCGGCAGTTTAATCATTTCTTTCTTCGTTTCACTTAACTCCTCGCGGGTAAGAAGAAACGAGACTACATCAAACCAATACCTGCAATTCCAGATAAAATACAACGTCTGTACGATAAGATTCTGCGGCCGCTCTGCACAGGAGGCAGAAAAAAGTTCGATATCGCGGTAAATTCTCCGTGTCCGATACAATGAAATCGTTCTCGGCTCGTTTCTTCTCCTACTCGAACGCTTCTCAGCCTTTCAATACGAACGGATCCATAAAAATCAAAATCTAATAACCCTCGCCGTTGACTTCCAGAGCGAAGAGCGTCGACGGTAATCCTCGAGAAATTTCGCGGAATTATTGCCCCTTGGGACGAAAGTACCTCGAGATGCGAACACTCGCACCAGTTCCAGGAATGTCAGTTTTTTCATTTACGCGCACGTAGCATTCTTTTTGAATGACAAACAGATAGTAATACCACCGTGATCTTCTTGCCAGGTTAATCGTCCATTAATTAATGTCCTCGCACCACACCGTTCACACGGTTTCGTTTTCGGAAAAATATCGAAAATAAATTGCACATAAATGGGTCCCATAATTTCTCCCCCATATGCACCATGTATCGCAGCCCGGGATCAGGTGAACGTTACGAATCGCCTCACTTAGAAAGTCGTTCTCACGTCGAATCCTTCGGCGGCAGAGGTCTTTGGGCCGGCTTTCGAAGTGCGGCGAGCCCGAGCGGAAAGCTGCTCGCGACGCTTGATACACGATTCTTTCCGCTAGTCGGGCAAAATATTTTGAGAACGTGCCGGATAACGGAGCTCAGGCTCGCGTCTCGTTCCAGCGAAGATCGTCGGGCGTATAAATTTTAAAAGCGAGCCGCTGCAGCTTTTCAGCCGGCGGACTTTTTAATCTCTTCGCCGTGTCGCCGTGCCCGGCTGGATCGTTCGTTTTTCTCATCCGCGGCCACCGACCGGGATGCAAATGCGCGATTATGATTCAACGATCGCGAAAAGATTTTTTTCGCACTTCATACCGCAGTCAGGTAGTCGAGCTTTGCCCCCTTGGCCTGGTCTCGCGCGAAGTTGCCCGGAAAACTTGCTTCGCTGAGGCTATAAATTTCGAAGATGTTAACGGCACGTTACTTACAAGGGTTCGTAAGAAATGCATATTACCGCTTCTTCCAGGTCGAGATGAAGGGTATATCCGGGCCCATCGAGTTTAAAGAAGGCCGTAGGATACAATTCAAGCTGGACCTGTTGAAACTGAAGCAGCATTCCCTGGTTAAGGTAGCTATACTTCGTTCAAACGCTGATTACAATTTTTCCATGAACGTGGTTCAAGTCACGAGAGGGTTGAAACAGGTCGGCGAGTGGCGTCCGGACGCCGGCGTCAACGTGACGGACACCGCGGCCTTCTTCGAGCCAGGATTAGTGAACGTTACCCTGCTTGTCATCACGATACTGGTGAGTCCTAAACTGTTCGCTCTACGTCATTACTAAAACGTTGTTCGTTTCTATGCAAAATCATCAAAAGCTATCCGCCCTCGTAATACGCATTCGCGTTTCTCGTTCGGATCTTCCCGCGGGAAGAACGAGCCACGGCGCCGTGCGTAACGAGAGCAGCGTGAAAAAATTGAATGAACGCAAGCGGACAGAAAAATAGCGGAATTATTCGACGCGAATGATTGCGTCACGAGCGATCGGAGGACCTCGGGGTAAATTGATCGGCTTAGATAGAGTCGTTCCAGGCATACGACCAATAACGCGTCCCTGAAAGACCCCGACACGAAGATCCGACCGGCAGAATACCGGCCGCGATATGGGCCAGAAAATTTACGGGCCACCGTGGCGGAGTAATAAACAGCGATTGCGTCGTCCGCATAACGGAACCCCGTACTTTACGTCCGGTATCCGTTGTATATACCGCGCAATTCCAACCAGAGAATACAGGTTGAAGTGGTACAGAGTCTTCCGCGTTTCCTCGGCTAAAATAATGTGCATCGATGTGTCGTGAAATAGCTGGGATAAAAGAAATCTCGGCTGTAGTATCTTTCGAGGTTTTCACGGTCGTCTCCCTCTATTTGAGGGTGAAATTCGGGGGAACGTAAAACGGAACAGAAACACTCGAATATCACGGATACCTTTTTATTTATTTTATTCCATTATGGTATTTAATTATAGTATTTCAAGGTTACGAATAATTTCTTAACTCGACGCTCGAGCAACTATTAATCGATTATTCCGTATCCGTGTCTCTGTACACGTCGCCGTCCCGTCTCGAATGGGACTCGATCTCGCGAGTGATGAGAGGGAAATGATTCGAACGGGAAGGAGGTATCGTCCAGATGTGACTGCAGCGTGTTCCGTTGTTTACATGGACACCTCGTTACGGAACAGGAAACTCCGTACGTGATGATGCACTACGAAAAAAACTACACGGGGAACGCGCGGTTTTACGGTTTTTGCGTGGACCTGCTGGAAGCGGTGGCGAGAGAGGTCGGCTTCACTTACCGATTGGAGCTGGTACCGGACAGGAAGTATGGCGCGAAAGACCCGGAAACCGGGGAATGGAACGGCATCGTCAGAGAACTCATGCGACATGTATGATTTGGTTTGTTTAATTTTTCTCATCTCACTTGGTTCACACTCGTCTCGATTACACGCGTCATGCCCCTCGTAGGTAACTGTAACAACACCCTTTCACTAGTTCACAGTTTGGCCCTTTAAAGATAGACAATATCATTCCAGTTAGATTCAATATTTCGCCGTCGTTACCCTAGGTATGACGATTACTGTATCCGTGTTTTCATTCCTAAAAAATCGACACCAATGCACCTTAGAATAATTAGGCTCGACACTGGTACACTTGACACGTTACAGTTTTAGAGTACAATGCACTGTTGGAGTTGGGTGGGTGGTTGCTGTGATCGACAAATAGATAAATCGGTAGCCGAGGTTGGATAGCATTTTTTTTGTTATTTAGGAACACTCGCAGGAAACGTAGAACACTTTAACCCTCGATAGGATTCAAGGGTGAAATACATTTCACGCTGAAAAGCTGCAGGAATTTTACGGTCGAACGTTGCAGCAGATCGATAGATATTTGACGATTCGACTCCGATTAAAATCACCTCTCGCGAGGCAGATACGGTGAATAAAGCCGTGAAATAAACGACGGTGATTAGTCGTTTCTTTTTTCGTTCTGCAAATTGTCGGTCCGCTTAGTGAACACTTTATCCATCGACGATCCTTGACCAATCGTCCATGTAGTTCCATCCACTTCTGAATCATCCAGATCGATTAGCCGTGTGACTAGTCACCGTGCCTGGACGACGAGTCGAAGATAAATCACAATTCCATGCGATAATTCCTCGCGAGTGTTTACCGCGCGCGCAATAAACCCCATAAATCGGCTGCGGATCAAGGTTTGCTAACTGGCGCTCGTCAATGTGCAACATTCGCGCAAAAAAATTAGACGAGGAATAATCTTCCCTCGTCAAAGAAATTCAGCGCAATGCAATATTCTCCAACGAGATACAGAAACGATCAAGTAGTTCCACGATGACAATCTTTACGAAACGACTACGTTCGCAGGTCCTGTTTATTCCGCGTTCTTCTCGCGTACACGGAGTTACGTTGTCCCCGGAGAGCGTTCACAGTAACAATCTGTCGAGAGGGTAAATCCATTTAGCGAGTAATCAGCATCGAGTGGCGAGACTACTAGGCACTGCGCGTCGTACGCTCGCGGTAAATATCGATCAGTGTAGTTCGAGACCCGCGGGAAAGTCGAGAATTATCGGAGGGCACGGTTCCCCTTCCCTTTGACCCCCGTTGAAATAAAGAAACGTTTGTCAAGTGGAGAACTCCTGGAAGATTTATGACTTTCCCTATTGAATTCGATACGTGAATAGGAAATGACCATCAGCAATGGCTATCGGGATCTTCCGCTTGAATAACAAAGGAAGGTCTATCTATGATGAGATCGCGAAGACAGTAGATGTAAGAATGGCGAAGATTCCGCTCCATTCATAGGAACGTTTACCGAACAAAGAAACGGAGAGGAGAGAATGGAAAAATTCTTGGAGAAGGGAAGAGGGAACTTTACTAGATACCAGATGCTACGTAATTGTAAAACGAAAAAAGGGGGTTGCTGCGGGGGGGTGGGGGGATAACAGCCAAGAACGAAGTTATACAGCGAAGCTAGGGCGGGTTCAAGTAGAAAATTCGTAAATGAAAGAGCGGCAGAGATATTCCGGCGGAAGGGGCAGTAAAATGCGAAAAAAGGAGGCAAAGAGGACGGAAAAACACACGAGCGAACTAGCAGTGGTCAGGATTAGGGAAACGAGTCTCGTAACGGACGAATGAAAAAAAGGTTAGGAGGGAAAGGTCAGGAATGGGTGGAGGGACGAGAAGAAGACGAAGACGAAGAGGAGAAAGACGGAATGGTAGTAGCTCCTTTTTATGGTCCCCGTAGGAGCAGCCGTACGTAATGCTGAAGAGCAGAGGGAATTTCAGCGGGAACGCACGTTACGAGGGCTTCTGCATCGACCTACTCAAGGAGATAGCCCGCATGGTGGGCTTCGCCTACAGGATCGAGCTTGTGCCGGATGGCAAGTACGGCGTTTACGATTACGAGACCGGCGAATGGAATGGAATAGTCCGGCAGCTGATGGACAAGGTGAGTATGTCTATTCTAGATGCGTCTACGTCCGCGGAAATTTACGTGTAACCGCGACGCCGCAACCCCGTCGTGTATCCGTCTCGTCGCGATATGGCGTAAGTAGACTCACGGTACTTGGAATGGTGCATCCTGGCGTCTCTGGTGACGAGGGTATAATGTCATGGAATCGTCGGCGATAAAATGAAGAGTTCAGGAAAGCGCCAAGAGTTCTGGTATTTTCGTTGCTTTCTTTTTTTTTAGGATACTTTGCGATTCGCTGATGAAGGATTTTATGGGGGGCGAGACATAAGGAAGCGCCAGAGGGCAAGGGAAATGAATTTCTTCGTGTTTATCCGTGATGGATGGGGGAGCAATGTTAGTTGAGACATTCGAGCGAATACAGCGACGTATATCCCTGGCTTTCGAATGGGTTAATGAAATGATCAATGCATTGTTAGATGAATGCTCCGTATAAATATCGAAAAAGGGAGAACGGTAGCACTCGTTACGAATAAAAGTCCCATACGTCACTGTCGTACCTGTCGCGTAGTTAGAAGTTAATTAAAACGAGCATCCATTCGAAGCAAAAGTTGCCCCGGAGGAGAGCAACATTGAAATCGACGATACGTATTTCCCCTTCTCGTTTACTTATTGCGCGAGTTCAGAGGCTCGGGCTCCGAGTACCTGGTTGTAGGCGGCGATAACGAAGATACACGGGATGCGTGGACACGTTGCGAGAGGCAGTTTGCATTGCAAATCACGATTCGATGCGGCGAAACGGGGAGATGCGTGAACCGTGAACCCGACCGAGAGGTGCGAAAGGCTGAGTCCGCGTATAGATTCGGCCTTCGCACGTCCCATGTATCGGCTAGTACACGTACAGTCGATTGATTAAGGGCGGCTTACGTCGTAGTACTCTGTCGCCCAGTTTCAATTACCGTAATGGAGTTAGCAAATTATAGTTATTAACACCTGAACGAAGCATTGCCTGACGGGGCAGAAGGATATTGTAGAAATTACAGAAGAAGAAGGGGGAAAAAAAAGCTTAGGTAATGGGATCCGGCAGCGGGGAAAAATAAATCGGTAGAAGCGCAATACTTTATCTGCTTGAAACGAGATTAAAAACGTCCATAAAAACGAAACTGCAACTGGGCTAACACGGTGTACAGGGGTATGCCTGAATTCCAGAGCTACTTTCGTAATAAATCTCGCCCGTCGGAATCGGGATTCGGTATTCTACGGGAGCTCAAGTCGAATGTGTACCCTCCTGCGCGATGCATAATGTATGAATCCCGTGGCCGCGTATCTGTGTCTGCGGAACAATTAATATCGCGATTTCCGCGAGAATTAGCGCGGTAATAATTTTCTCGCGTTCGCGGCGCCACGTATTCGCGGAAAAACGAGCATGGAACGACGAAACTGTCGGGAAATCAGGTTCGGCTTGGAACCGTGCGGCTTGAAAAAATTCCAACGATAGAATCTTCGATGCGAAAGAAATTGATTCAGACGATAAACAATTCACTGATGTTTAAAGGGGATCGAGTAAGTGTCCCTTCGGAAGGTTCGACGGCGATGTAAAATTTGCTTCGACCAGAACTTTTTGTTCGCGCAACCGGCGACGACAGCTGGTATAAAGTAGCAGACGCTGTATCACCGGGCACGCGTTATTAATTTTGTCCGATGATCGTTAATAATTCTCACGACGGGTCGCGAACTCGCGAACGAAAAAATGCAACCGGGCCGGCACGATTTATCTGTAATAAAAAATGCCGTAGAACTCGGCCTGAATAATCAGAGCTACTTAGCGTTCCTTTTAGCCGTATTCTGTGATGGTAATGGATGGCTGTATAATTTAGACGAATTTAACGATTAATGATCGAGTTCCTTACATGATATATGGGAACGTGCTCACGGCAGAAATACACGGTGAATAGGAAACAATTAAACGTTCCATTTTAAATCCACACCCCCCTCCTCCCACACCCCCAGTGCGCTGCGAGAGACTCATTTGTTCTCTTTAATCTCCCCGTCGATAGGAGGGTGGCTCGAACACAGTTACGACAGCGCAATTGACCGATTCCGATGGAGAAAAACAACGTCGAGCGCTGACAAAAATCCCACCAGCTCTTCCCGGTAAAGGATGGAAAAAATTCCAGCACGATCGCAGAGAATTCTGTGCGACGAGCTTTAGTCGAAAAGTCCGGTTCGACGTTCGACTCGAACGAGCAAATTGATTTAGTTGATTGTTTTTATGTTACGTCGCCCCTGTTCTCGTCGGGTTCTCACAAAAAGGTTGAACATCTCGATCAGCATCCTAGTACCCGCGTGGCAAACTTCGCAGCTTTCTTGTTAAACGTTCGCATCACCTTTCGAAAGCTTCGAAAATTAGCAAAAATATCGGCCGAAGATATTTCGAGATTCCGAAATACTCGTAACTTCGTCGTCCATCATTGCCATTGTTTATTCACTCTGTGTTCCGTCGGTTAAATAATTATTCAAAACGAAAATACCATGGGCCATAAAAATCGCAGTACCGTACCGATATCATCGTTCATACTTAAGCGATAATGGAAAAGGGAAAAAAATCCACGGTGGACACGGGAAACGGCAGGCTGAGCGGTTTCTTTCAACCCCCTTATCGGCCTGGCCACATACGTATATGGTTTCCGAGCAGTGGCAGCCAGAAATAAATCTGCCTAGTCTGTGGTGTGCCCCATAGCAGGCCGAGTGCTTTCCCAGACGCTGAAAAAGCAGCCGGATAACGTATCCTGGTCTCGTGTGCGTGCACCGTTTTGTCTGTTTCGTTTCTAAAGCGTTTACCTACACGAGCCTTTTTCCTTGTCCCGGCTACTAGACCTCTGTTTCTTGTCTATTAAAGTAGCCACGTATATGTATGCCGCGAGCGTCTTGCGACAACGAGTTCAATTATTTAATTCGTCGGGGGGATCTGCGAGAATATTAAAAATAAGAACCATCGGAATTATTTAGAATTTCATAGAACAGTTCATAGAACAGCTAGCCATAGATCCTTGTAGAATTTTTTGGCTTTTATTTCATTATTAGCAGTCGTGCGAGGTGATTTTAACGTAGCAGGTAGAAATAATAAGTGAATTTTCAAAGACCAACTAGATCGCCCGTTGTATTACCCTTGCTTCCACGGCAATAATACAACTCTGCACCAACTGCACGTCATTCTACAGTAACACTGGCACCATCGTTGAATTAGATCTAGAGCTAGACGTAGGAAATACAGGCACACGTAGAAACATCACTGAACATCCAAGAAGATAGGAGAATGCACACAAACATGTACTTTACATAACCACCATAAGAATCCACAGATCTCATCATGTCTTCGCGAACCACGATCAGACACCTGGATCTACGCCAGGTTCGATCATTTTTCATATAATTCAACGGAATCTTTATTCACGTTCTGTTTGGACATGTAGATCCTCGTGTCCGCGTCGTAATTGTGCTTAAGGGATATCACGCTGTTCTATTCTGTCAAGCATTGTCGATACCTTTGCATCTCGGAAAATTAACGAAATGTACACGTCTCCATTGGCAGAAAGCGGACCTGGCAGTCGGATCCATGACCATCAATTACGCCCGTGAGAGCGTGATAGACTTCACGAAACCGTTCATGAACCTGGGCATCTCGATCCTGTTCAAGGTAAAATATTTCTTTTATTTCATACGAAGGAAAAGTAATTATCGCCCGTAGACCGTTGCCGGAGCGGTAAAACGTTCGCGAACGCGGGGAAACAATTGTCTCCCGAAAGGGTTGAGAAACTGCGACGGGCTTAAAAGAATCGTTGGCCCAAATAAAACGCACCCCTTTAATCCGACCCGGTTCGACGCCGCGTTCGTTCTCGTTCGGGGAATTCATATTTTTGGCCCCACCACGGTGTCCTCAGTTTAATCTGCTTTTTCCCCGAATGTCCTTGTATCTCCGGTCGTTTACGCTCAGCGTGTGATAACCCACTTTTTATTCGTTTCATTTTTCCGTGATACAATACAGGAATACATATTTCCTCTTCGTTTTATAGGAGCGTAAAAATACGACCGGCGTGTATAGTTTGATATTGACTGTTTTAAATAGTTGTATTATAAATAAGACGGACCGATATTGCCGTGTTCATGTTTTCACTGTACGTGCGTTGCTAAAATGCAGAAATGATTGTGCGTTAGGAATGGGAGCAAATAAGAGATCAATTCGTATGAAGCTTTTATCACATTCTCGACTATGGTACTACCTGAAAGTTATGTCCATACATTACCTGTACTCGTGCCTTTTATACCGCTTTCCTCTTCCTCTTCCCCCTGAAATTCTTAGTATTATTGCTGGAATGGGAGAACGCTTTAAGGTCAACACTTAAACCGTGGATCCGTAATGAAAATCGTAAAGAGGGTTTTCCTATTCCACCGCTCGATGCTAGTTTAATGCCTTCGTGACTTCGCGGACGTTAATCCCGCTTTATTTGCGAGGCTTTTCTTAATCGAAAGTTTCGTGCTACTGCTTCGAAGGATCTAATCTCCTGATATTCCTATCATTGACTATTACAGCATTTGCGTGGATGTTATTGGCGAACGGAATAGAAGTGTCAGAAATTCAACACCGAGCTATAATAATTTCAATACCTCCGCGGCATCTTTTTTCTTCGAATCGAAGAACACTATACTTTCGACAGATAAATGGCAGAAATTGCCAGTGACAATTAAACAGCGTGATACTATTGGAAGAAATTCTCAACGTTCGAGCAATTTCAACTAAACCGCCGTAACAATCGCAGTGCGTTCTACAATTTTCCCAGCGACACGGAGCGCAGACCGTGCCAATCGACCAAAACGAAATGCACACCGTTACCTCCACATATGTACTTACGTTTCGAATCGATCTGCGCATGGATATAATACGTGTAACCCGAGAAATTCGCTGATCAGATCCCCGTGATCGGGTCGAGCTTCTCGATACCGAGATGAGTTCACAGCGTGACGATGAATGTTCGGCTGGATCGGCGATTATTATTGAGCGGTGCGTGGGATATTGACCACGCCACGTGATAATTAGAGACCAACGCGCAGGTGATGACGCGCGGATGATTCAATTAGCCGGTGATCAAGCCGCCCGAGAAATTCGATTTCTATTCAACCAGCCGCTGCCTCGTTCCTTCTACTCGGCCGATCCGTCTGGAACGTTATCTCTCGTTGCTTCGATTTTTAATTTAATATAAAAAGGGAGCGATTCAACTTGGAAAGGAACTGGTGTTTTTAATT
The DNA here is from genome assembly GCA_963667235.1 of Nomada lathburiana. NCBI lineage: Eukaryota > Metazoa > Arthropoda > Insecta > Hymenoptera > Apidae > Nomada > Nomada lathburiana. The sequence continues at coordinate 10,094,305 of OY763905.1, read as the reverse complement.
CGGTATTCATTATTCCTTATCTACATTGTTGACCGTACTTGTTTGTAAGAAATAGTTACAGTAGTAACACGGAAATAGCGTTGCTATAATACTATAATACTGTTGCTAGAATGTTATAAATCTTAAGGACTCACGGAACTTGCAGAAACGGCATTAGAATTCGAGATAGTACCTCGAAGAACAAGATTGCCGTGCATGTGTGTCGTCCGGAGAACAATAAAGATAGTAATAATGAAGACCGGTTGAAACATGAGGACGATCGATCGGGTCGGCCCCTAAATAAAATTGTCGATACAATCGTGCTTGGTTCGATTTCAGCTTCATTTCGTCTTCTATTTACCGGCTATCGATGGAGAACTCAATCGGCCGTTCTGTTCAGCCAAATTTGCGGGGCATTCGTGCCAGTTCTACTCCCACTTCCCTTCTTCTTTCTTATTTCATCGTTAAAATCGCGAGACAGCAAACAGGGTACAATCATCGTTGATTGTGCAATCAGTTAAAGAGATGAAGCTCGTTAGCAAGAAATGCTTCGTCCGTAAAAAGAAAAGAACAAGTTTAAAAAGTATAATTTAATGAACTTTGAGGTGTGTACATTGCGAAATTATTTCACTCAGCCACTTCTTCGACGATAGAGCACTGTGCAATTGATCTGGAATCACTTTCGTCGAATTAATTCGTATTTTGACCAAGTATTTGCTTTAATTTGCGCTCGTGTTTGTCTCCTTCACAGGATTCCCTCCTCAAAAGATTCACTTTTATCCTTTTCACTTTTACAGAAAAAGGTTCACGGTTCGTAAACGACGCGGGGCGCGTTGAGATTAAAATCGCGGCGGAGTCGTCGCCGTTGTTGCGGCTCTTGTTCTTGTTCTTGTAAATTCATATCGCGGCCACGTTAATTGCGGGTAAATTTTCTCCACGCGAACCTGGAGCATCTGCTTTTTTCTTCGCTTACCTCTCGAAAAGGAGCTATTCCGGATCACAGTGATTCTCATTTAGAGCAATTGAAAATTTAATGAGTGCTTCTTGTTGAGCTGTGGCAATAATCAAGATTCTCCATTCTTCCTGCTAATTCTATGGAAATTAAATACCGAAACGTTTACACAGATTTCTGTTGCCTCCTTTATTCGTTATTATACTATCTCAAGATATTCGCTGCTGAAGATCGCCTTTTGTTGGGCATCAATTTAATTATTAAATAAAGTATTACGCGACACAATTTAATTGGAATTGGTAATCTAATTTGTTTACATGAAAAATGAGATCCACTGTATCGAGAATCTGCTCCAAGAACAATCGGGGAACAAAGAGACGATACGGAAGTCTCGTTTAAACTTTTAAACGTCGTTTCATCCGTTTCCTTTCGCGGAGAAAAAGGAAGTGGCAGAAAAGCTTTGGTAATATCGGGGCGCAATCAGTGTCGAACCAAGGAGGTTTCTCGATTTACTGTGATACGACCGCTTAATTGCAATCAGCATCACCTACTTGTCCAACCATTATGTCCTCTAATTATTCGATAGCATAATTGAACTCCACCGTCCACCGTCCACGAGGTCTACCTCGAAACAATACCAAGGCACTGTAATCTGTTTGTTGCACTCGACTACCGTTGCACAATATCTCTTGCGACCTCCTTCGACGCTATTTGACGAGGGAGAAAAAAAAGTAGATCGACGACGTCCAGAAAATTCTTCACTAATCCGTCACTCATCATTAACTTAATAATACTTTATTGCAACCAAGTGATGCAAGGATACCACTTTCGGCAAAACTTTAATAATATCATATAGATACTTTAATGATAATGTCTATCATTAATAGATAATTGCAATGACCCGGAGTGTATTTACCCCGATTTTTAAATTGATAATAACTTTTGAACCTCAAATTCCGTGTCACTTAAAGCTGTTAGGAAGAAAACCTAAAAGACATAACTCATTTCATGCTGAGGACCTCAGCTTTAGTTTCCAACAAGTTGCAACAAGTTGCAACAATATGGCGTTTGTGGTTTAAAAGTTATTAACAATTGAAAAATCGGCAAAAATGCACTCCGGGTCACTGGAATTATCTCGGCTTCTGGATGCGCTAGATTAATGATCGAGTGCTTAAAACAAAGCTTGAGGATGCTTCTACCCGACAATAAACGATTTACATATGCTGCATGCGTTGTTTACTTTTTATAAACATTTTAATAATTCATTTGAGAATTACATCGAAACTATATATGGAGCCCTTTTCAAAAATGTATTAGCTTGTTCCTCGAACCGAGGACTTCAATTTGAGATGTTGTTGATTAATATCGACCCAGCAGAAGTCGAGATAATCGAATTTGTTTAAAAAAATTATAAACAAATACCATTATTTCGGCTTGTAGGCGAGACACATCAATGACCACTAGACATAAATTAAAGGTACGAGCATCAGCTACCATCTCCAACAGGCGGGAACAATATTCCATGTGCCGTTCACTTGTTATAAACAATTAAACAATTGAAATTGTTATTACGGCCAACTGCATACAGTCACAGCAACGGGGTATTTTTTATCGTGTAGCTTATCAGTTTCCCCTTCTTTTGAGACGTCGTTGATTAAAATCGGCCCGGTAGCAGCCGAGATAATAATTTTTTAACATTTTTTCGTTACTAATATGTCGAAAACGGTACAAGTGGCGCCATCTCGCGTTTGCGGCCTTTTTCGCAGTTTTCCGCACCGCCAAAACCGAATCCCAGGATTACATCGTTAATTTAAAGAATTGCGTTTTTCTCGGCTTCTGGAGCGTATTTCATAACCGGACTTGTCTTAAATTAAAGGTACGAACCATAGCTATCCCCTCCTAAAGTTGCAACAATATGGCGTTTCTGGTTTAATAGTTATTAACAATTGAAAAATCGGCAAAAATGCACTCCGGGTCACTGGAATTATCTCGGCTTCTGGATGCGCTAGATTAATGATCGAGTGCTTAAAACAAAGCTTGAGGATGCTTCTACCCGACAATAAACGATTTACATATGCTGCATGCGTTGTTTAATTTTTATAAACATTTTAATAATTCATTTGAGAATTACATCGAAACTATATATGGAGCCCTTTTCAAAAATGTATTAGCTTGTTCCTCGAACCGAGGACTTCAATTTGAGATGTTGTTGATTAATATCGACCCTGCAGAAGTCGAGATAATCGAATTTGTTTAAAAAAATTATAAACAAATACCATTATTTCGGCTTGTAGACGAGATACATCAATGCCCACTAGACATAAATTAAAGGTACGAGCATCAGCTACCATCTCCAACAGGCGGGAACAATATTCCATGTGCCGTTCACTTGTTATAAACAATTAAACAATTGAAATTGTTATTACGGCCAACTGCATACAGTCACAGCAACGGGGTATTTTTTATCGTGTAGTTTATCGGTTTCCCCTTCTTTTGAGACATCGTTGATTAAGATCGGCCCGCCAGGAGCCGAGATAATTAAATTTGTTTAACGAAATTATAAACAAATACCATTATCTCGGTTTGTAGGCGAGATACATCAATGACCACTAGACATAAATTTAAGGTACGAGCATCAGCTACCATCTGCAACAGGCGGGAACATTATTCCATGTGCCGTTCACTTGTTATAAACAATTAAACAATTGAAATTGTTATTACGGCCAACTGCATACAGTCACAGCAACGGGGTATTTTTTATCGTGTAGCTTATCAGCCTCCCCTTCTTTTGAGACGTCGTTGATTAAAATCAGCCCGGTAGCAGCCGAGATAATTAAATTTGTTTAACGAAATTATAAACAAATACCATTATCTCGGTTTGTAGGCGAGATACATCAATGACCACTAGACATAAATTTAAGGTACGAGCATCAGCTACCATCTCCAACAGGCGGGAACAATATTCCATGTGCCGTTCACTTGTTATAAACAATTAAACAATTGAAATTGTTATTACGGCCAACTGCATACAGTCACAGCAACGGGGTATTTTTTATCGTGTAGCTTATCAGTTTCCCCTTCTTTTGAGACGTCGTTGATTAAAATCGGCCCGGTAGCAGCCGAGATAATAATTTTTTAACATTTTTTCGTTACTAATATGTCGAAAACGGTACAAGTGGCGCCATCTCGCGTTTGCGGCCTTTTTCGCAGTTTTCCGCACCGCCAAAACCGAATCCCAGGATTACATCGTTAATTTAAAGAATTGCGTTTTTCTCGGCTTCTGGAGCGTATTTCATAACCGGACTTGTCTTAAATTAAAGGTACGAACCATAGCTATCCCCTCCTAAAGTTGCAACAATATGGCGTTTCTGGTTTAATAGTTATTAACAATTGAAAAATCGGCAAAAATGCACTCCGGGTCACTGGAATTATCTCGGCTTCTGGATGCGCTAGATTAATGATCGAGTGCTTAAAACAAAGCTTGAGGATGCTTCTACCCGACAATAAACGATTTACATATGCTGCATGCGTTGTTTAATTTTTATAAACATTTTAATAATTCATTTGAGAATTACATCGAAACTATATATGGAGCCCTTTTCAAAAATGTATTAGCTTGTTCCTCGAACCGAGGACTTCAATTTGAGATGTTGTTGATTAATATCGACCCTGCAGAAGTCGAGATAATCGAATTTGTTTAAAAAAATTATAAACAAATACCATTATTTCGGCTTGTAGACGAGATACATCAATGACCACTAGACATAAATTAAAGGTACGAGCATCAGCTACCATCTCCAACAGGCGGGAACAATATTCCATGTGCCGTTCACTTGTTATAAACAATTAAACAATTGAAATTGTTATTACGGCCAACTGCATACAGTCACAGCAACGGGGTATTTTTTATCGTGTAGTTTATCGGTTTCCCCTTCTTTTGAGACATCGTTGATTAAGATCGGCCCGCCAGGAGCCGAGATAATTAAATTTGTTTAACGAAATTATAAACAAATACCATTATCTCGGTTTGTAGGCGAGATACATCAATGACCACTAGACATAAATTTAAGGTACGAGCATCAGCTACCATCTGCAACAGGCGGGAACATTATTCCATGTGCCGTTCACTTGTTATAAACAATTAAACAATTGAAATTGTTATTACGGCCAACTGCATACAGTCACAGCAACGGGGTATTTTTTATCGTGTAGCTTATCAGCCTCCCCGTCTTTTGAGACGTCGTTGATTAAAATCAGCCCGGTAGCAGCCGAGATAATTAAATTTGTTTAACGAAATTATAAACAAATACCATTATCTCGGTTTGTAGGCGAGATACATCAATGACCACTAGACATAAATTTAAGGTACGAGCATCAGCTACCATCTCCAACAGGCGGGAACAATATTCCATGTGCCGTTCACTTGTTATAAACAATTAAACAATTGAAATTGTTATTACGGCCAACTGCATACAGTCACAGCAACGGGGTATTTTTTATCGTGTAGCTTATCAGTTTCCCCTTCTTTTGAGACGTCGTTGATTAAAATCGGCCCGGTAGCAGCCGAGATAATAATTTTTTAACATTTTTTCGTTACTAATATGTCGAAAACGGTACAAGTGGCGCCATCTCGCGTTTGCGGCCTTTTTCGCAGTTTTCCGCACCGCCAAAACCGAATCCCAGGATTACATCGTTAATTTAAAGAATTGCGTTTTTCTCGGCTTCTGGAGCGTATTTCATAACCGGACTTGTCTTAAATTAAAGGTACGAACCATAGCTATCCCCTCCTAAAGTTGCAACAATATGGCGTTTCTGGTTTAATAGTTATTAACAATTGAAAAATCGGCAAAAATGCACTCCGGGTCACTGGAATTATCTCGGCTTCTGGATGCGCTAGATTAATGATCGAGTGCTTAAAACAAAGCTTGAGGATGCTTCTACCCGACAATAAACGATTTACATATGCTGCATGCGTTGTTTAATTTTTATAAACATTTTAATAATTCATTTGAGAATTACATCGAAACTATATATGGAGCCCTTTTCAAAAATGTATTAGCTTGTTCCTCGAACCGAGGACTTCAATTTGAGATGTTGTTGATTAATATCGACCCTGCAGAAGTCGAGATAATCGAATTTGTTTAAAAAAATTATAAACAAATACCATTATTTCGGCTTGTAGACGAGATACATCAATGCCCACTAGACATAAATTAAAGGTACGAGCATCAGCTACCATCTCCAACAGGCGGGAACAATATTCCATGTGCCGTTCACTTGTTATAAACAATTAAACAATTGAAATTGTTATTACGGCCAACTGCATACAGTCACAGCAACGGGGTATTTTTTATCGTGTAGTTTATCGGTTTCCCCTTCTTTTGAGACATCGTTGATTAAGATCGGCCCGCCAGGAGCCGAGATAATTAAATTTGTTTAACGAAATTATAAACAAATACCATTATCTCGGTTTGTAGGCGAGATACATCAATGACCACTAGACATAAATTTAAGGTACGAGCATCAGCTACCATCTGCAACAGGCGGGAACATTATTCCATGTGCCGTTCACTTGTTATAAACAATTAAACAATTGAAATTGTTATTACGGCCAACTGCATACAGTCACAGCAACGGGGTATTTTTTATCGTGTAGCTTATCAGCCTCCCCTTCTTTTGAGACGTCGTTGATTAAAATCAGCCCGGTAGCAGCCGAGATAATTAAATTTGTTTAACGAAATTATAAACAAATACCATTATCTCGGTTTGTAGGCGAGATACATCAATGACCACTAGACATAAATTTAAGGTACGAGCATCAGCTACCATCTCCAACAGGCGGGAACAATATTCCATGTGCCGTTCACTTGTTATAAACAATTAAACAATTGAAATTGTTATTACGGCCAACTGCATACAGTCACAGCAACGGGGTATTTTTTATCGTGTAGCTTATCAGTTTCCCCTTCTTTTGAGACGTCGTTGATTAAAATCGGCCCGGTAGCAGCCGAGATAATAATTTTTTAACATTTTTTCGTTACTAATATGTCGAAAACGGTACAAGTGGCGCCATCTCGCGTTTGCGGCCTTTTTCGCAGTTTTCCGCACCGCCAAAACCGAATCCCAGGATTACATCGTTAATTTAAAGAATTGCGTTTTTCTCGGCTTCTGGAGCGTATTTCATAACCGGACGTGTCTTAAATTAAAGGTACGAACCATAGCTATCCCCTCCTAAAGTTGCAACAATATGGCGTTTCTGGTTTAATAGTTATTAACAATTGAAAAATCGGCAAAAATGCACTCCGGGTCACTGGAATTATCTCGGCTTCTGGATGCGCTAGATTAATGATCGAGTGCTTAAAACAAAGCTTGAGGATGCTTCTACCCGACAATAAACGATTTACATATGCTGCATGCGTTGTTTAATTTTTATAAACATTTTAATAATTCATTTGAGAATTACATCGAAACTATATATGGAGCCCTTTTCAAAAATGTATTAGCTTGTTCCTCGAACCGAGGACTTCAATTTGAGATGTTGTTGATTAATATCGACCCTGCAGAAGTCGAGATAATCGAATTTGTTTAAAAAAATTATAAACAAATACCATTATTTCGGCTTGTAGACGAGATACATCAATGACCACTAGACATAAATTAAAGGTACGAGCATCAGCTACCATCTCCAACAGGCGGGAACAATATTCCATGTGCCGTTCACTTGTTATAAACAATTAAACAATTGAAATTGTTATTACGGCCAACTGCATACAGTCACAGCAACGGGGTATTTTTTATCGTGTAGTTTATCGGTTTCCCCTTCTTTTGAGACATCGTTGATTAAGATCGGCCCGCCAGGAGCCGAGATAATTAAATTTGTTTAACGAAATTATAAACAAATACCATTATCTCGGTTTGTAGGCGAGATACATCAATGACCACTAGACATAAATTTAAGGTACGAGCATCAGCTACCATCTGCAACAGGCGGGAACATTATTCCATGTGCCGTTCACTTGTTATAAACAATTAAACAATTGAAATTGTTATTACGGCCAACTGCATACAGTCACAGCAACGGGGTATTTTTTATCGTGTAGCTTATCAGCCTCCCCTTCTTTTGAGACGTCGTTGATTAAAATCAGCCCGGTAGCAGCCGAGATAATTAAATTTGTTTAACGAAATTATAAACAAATACCATTATCTCGGTTTGTAGGCGAGATACATCAATGACCACTAGACATAAATTTAAGGTACGAGCATCAGCTACCATCTCCAACAGGCGGGAACAATATTCCATGTGCCGTTCACTTGTTATAAACAATTAAACAATTGAAATTGTTATTACGGCCAACTGCATACAGTCACAGCAACGGGGTATTTTTTATCGTGTAGCTTATCAGTTTCCCCTTCTTTTGAGACGTCGTTGATTAAAATCGGCCCGGTAGCAGCCGAGATAATAATTTTTTAACATTTTTTCGTTACTAATATGTCGAAAACGGTACAAGTGGCGCCATCTCGCGTTTGCGGCCTTTTTCGCAGTTTTCCGCACCGCCAAAACCGAATCCCAGGATTACATCGTTAATTTAAAGAATTGCGTTTTTCTCGGCTTCTGGAGCGTATTTCATAACCGGACTTGTCTTAAATTAAAGGTACGAACCATAGCTATCCCCTCCTAAAGTTGCAACAATATGGCGTTTCTGGTTTAATAGTTATTAACAATTGAAAAATCGGCAAAAATGCACTCCGGGTCACTGGAATTATCTCGGCTTCTGGATGCGCTAGATTAATGATCGAGTGCTTAAAACAAAGCTTGAGGATGCTTCTACCCGACAATAAACGATTTACATATGCTGCATGCGTTGTTTAATTTTTATAAACATTTTAATAATTCATTTGAGAATTACATCGAAACTATATATGGAGCCCTTTTCAAAAATGTATTAGCTTGTTCCTCGAACCGAGGACTTCAATTTGAGATGTTGTTGATTAATATCGACCCTGCAGAAGTCGAGATAATCGAATTTGTTTAAAAAAATTATAAACAAATACCATTATTTCGGCTTGTAGACGAGATACATCAATGCCCACTAGACATAAATTAAAGGTACGAGCATCAGCTACCATCTCCAACAGGCGGGAACAATATTCCATGTGCCGTTCACTTGTTATAAACAATTAAACAATTGAAATTGTTATTACGGCCAACTGCATACAGTCACAGCAACGGGGTATTTTTTATCGTGTAGCTTATCAGCCTCCCCTTCTTTTGAGACATCGTTGATTAAGATCGGCCCGCCAGGAGCCGAGATAATTAAATTTGTTTAACGAAATTATAAACAAATACCATTATCTCGGTTTGTAGGCGAGATACATCAATGACCACTAGACATAAATTTAAGGTACGAGAATCAGCTACCATCTCCAACAGGCGGGAACAATATTCCATGTGCCGTTCACTTGTTATAAACAATTAAACAATTGAAATTGTTATTACGGCCAACTGCATACAGTCACAGCAACGGGGTATTTTTTATCGTGTAGCTTATCAGTTTCCCCTTCTTTTGAGACGTCGTTGATTAAAATCGGCCCGGTAGCAGCCGAGATAATAATTTTTTAACATTTTTTCGTTACTAATATGTCGAAAACGGTACAAGTGGCGCCATCTCGCGTTTGCGGCCTTTTTCGCAGTTTTCCGCACCGCCAAAACCGAATCCCAGGATTACATCGTTAATTTAAAGAATTGCGTTTTTCTCGGCTTCTGGAGCGTATTTCATAACCGGACTTGTCTTAAATTAAAGGTACGAACCATAGCTATCCCCTCCTAAAGTTGCAACAATATGGCGTTTCTGGTTTAATAGTTATTAACAATTGAAAAATCGGCAAAAATGCACTCCGGGTCACTGGAATTATCTCGGCTTCTGGATGCGCTAGATTAATGATCGAGTGCTTAAAACAAAGCTTGAGGATGCTTCTACCCGACAATAAACGATTTACATATGCTGCATGCGTTGTTTAATTTTTATAAACATTTTAATAATTCATTTGAGAATTACATCGAAACTATATATGGAGCCCTTTTCAAAAATGTATTAGCTTGTTCCTCGAACCGAGGACTTCAATTTGAGATGTTGTTGATTAATATCGACCCTGCAGAAGTCGAGATAATCGAATTTGTTTAAAAAAATTATAAACAAATACCATTATTTCGGCTTGTAGACGAGATACATCAATGCCCACTAGACATAAATTAAAGGTACGAGCATCAGCTACCATCTCCAACAGGCGGGAACAATATTCCATGTGCCGTTCACTTGTTATAAACAATTAAACAATTGAAATTGTTATTACGGCCAACTGCATACAGTCACAGCAACGGGGTATTTTTTATCGTGTAGCTTATCAGCCTCCCCTTCTTTTGAGACATCGTTGATTAAGATCGGCCCGCCAGGAGCCGAGATAATTAAATTTGTTTAACGAAATTATAAACAAATACCATTATCTCGGTTTGTAGGCGAGATACATCAATGACCACTAGACATAAATTTAAGGTACGAGCATCAGCTACCATCTCCAACAGGCGGGAACAATATTCCATGTGCCGTTCACTTGTTATAAACAATTAAACAATTGAAATTGTTATTACGGCCAACTGCATACAGTCACAGCAACGGGGTATTTTTTATCGTGTAGCTTATCAGTTTCCCCTTCTTTTGAGACGTCGTTGATTAAAATCGGCCCGGTAGCAGCCGAGATAATAATTTTTTAACATTTTTTCGTTACTAATATGTCGAAAACGGTACAAGTGGCGCCATCTCGCGTTTGCGGCCTTTTTCGCAGTTTTCCGCACCGCCAAAACCGAATCCCAGGATTACATCGTTAATTTAAAGAATTGCGTTTTTCTCGGCTTCTGGAGCGTATTTCATAACCGGACTTGTCTTAAATTAAAGGTACGAACCATAGCTATCCCCTCCTAAAGTTGCAACAATATGGCGTTTCTGGTTTAATAGTTATTAACAATTGAAAAATCGGCAAAAATGCACTCCGGGTCACTGGAATTATCTCGGCTTCTGGATGCGCTAGATTAATGATCGAGTGCTTAAAACAAAGCTTGAGGATGCTTCTACCCGACAATAAACGATTTACATATGCTGCATGCGTTGTTTAATTTTTATAAACATTTTAATAATTCATTTGAGAATTACATCGAAACTATATATGGAGCCCTTTTCAAAAATGTATTAGCTTGTTCCTCGAACCGAGGACTTCAATTTGAGATGTTGTTGATTAATATCGACCCTGCAGAAGTCGAGATAATCGAATTTGTTTAAAAAAATTATAAACAAATACCATTATTTCGGCTTGTAGACGAGATACATCAATGCCCACTAGACATAAATTAAAGGTACGAGCATCAGCTACCATCTCCAACAGGCGGGAACAATATTCCATGTGCCGTTCACTTGTTATAAACAATTAAACAATTGAAATTGTTATTACGGCCAACTGCATACAGTCACAGCAACGGGGTATTTTTTATCGTGTAGCTTATCAGCCTCCCCTTCTTTTGAGACATCGTTGATTAAGATCGGCCCGCCAGGAGCCGAGATAATTAAATTTGTTTAACGAAATTATAAACAAATACCATTATCTCGGTTTGTAGGCGAGATACATCAATGACCACTAGACATAAATTTAAGGTACGAGCATCAGCTACCATCTGCAACAGGTGGGAACATTATTCCATGTGCCGTTCACTTGTTATAAACAATTAAACAATTGAAATTGTTATTACGGCCAACTGCATACAGTCACAGCAACGGGGTATTTTTTATCGTGTAGCTTATCAGCCTCCCCTTCTTTTGAGACGTCGTTGATTAAAATCAGCCCGGTAGCAGCCGAGATAATTAAATTTGTTTAACGAAATTATAAACAAATACCATTATCTCGGTTTGTAGGCGAGATACATCAATGACCACTAGACATAAATTTAAGGTACGAGCATCAGCTACCATCTCCAACAGGCGGGAACAATATTCCATGTGCCGTTCACTTGTTATAAACAATTAAACAATTGAAATTGTTATTACGGCCAACTGCATACAGTCACAGCAACGGGGTATTTTTTATCGTGTAGCTTATCAGCCTCCCCTTCTTTTGAGACATCGTTGATTAAGATCGGCCCGCCAGGAGCCGAGATAATTAAATTTGTTTAACGAAATTATAAACAAATACCATTATCTCGGTTTGTAGGCGAGATACATCAATGACCACTAGACATAAATTTAAGGTACGAGCATCAGCTACCATCTGCAACAGGCGGGAACATTATTCCATGTGCCGTTCACTTGTTATAAACAATTAAACAATTGAAATTGTTATTACGGCCAACTGCATACAGTCACAGCAACGGGGTATTTTTTATCGTGTAGCTTATCAGCCTCCCCTTCTTTTGAGACGTCGTTGATTAAAATCCGCCCGGTAGCAGCCGAGATAATTAAATTTGTTTAACGAAATTATAAACAAATACCATTATCTCGGTTTGTAGGCGAGATACATCAATGACCACTAGACATAAATTTAAGGTACGAGCATCAGCTACCATCTCCAACAGGCGGGAACAATATTCCATGTGCCGTTCACTTGTTATAAACAATTAAACAATTGAAATTGTTATTACGGCCAACTGCATACAGTCACAGCAACGGGGTATTTTTTATCGTGTAGCTTATCAGTTTCCCCTTCTTTTGAGACGTCGTTGATTAAAATCGGCCCGGTAGCAGCCGAGATAATAATTTTTTAACATTTTTTCGTTACTAATATGTCGAAAACGGTACCAGTGGCGCCATCTCGCGTTTGCGGCCTTTTTCGCAGTTTTCCGCACCGCCAAAACCGAATCCCAGGATTACATCGTTAATTTAAAGAATTGCGTTTTTCTCGGCTTCTGGAGCGTATTTCATAACCGGACTTGTCTTAAATTAAAGGTACGAACCATAGCTATCCCCTCCTAAAGTTGCAACAATATGGCGTTTCTGGTTTAATAGTTATTAACAATTGAAAAATCGGCAAAAATGCACTCCGGGTCACTGGAATTATCTCGGCTTCTGGATGCGCTAGATTAATGATCGAGTGCTTAAAACAAAGCTTGAGGTTGCTTCTACCCGACAATAAACGATTTACATATGCTGCATGCGTTGTTTAATTTTTATAAACATTTTAATAATTCATTTGAGAATTACATCGAAACTATATATGGAGCCCTTTTCAAAAATGTATTAGCTTGTTCCTCGAACCGAGGACTTCAATTTGAGATGTTGTTGATTAATATCGACCCTGCAGAAGTCGAGATAATCGAAATTGTTTAAAAAAATTATAAACAAATACCATTATTTCGGCTTGTAGACGAGATACATCAATGACCACTAGACATAAATTAAAGGTACGAGCATCAGCTACCATCTCCAACAGGCGGGAACAATATTCCATGTGCCGTTCACTTGTTATAAACAATTAAACAATTGAAATTGTTATTACGGCCAACTGCATACAGTCACAGCAACGGGGTATTTTTTATCGTGTAGTTTATCGGTTTCCCCTTCTTTTGAGACATCGTTGATTAAGATCGGCCCGCCAGGAGCCGAGATAATTAAATTTGTTTAACGAAATTATAAACAAATACCATTATCTCGGTTTGTAGGCGAGATACATCAATGACCACTAGACATAAATTAAAGGTACGAGCATCAGCTACCATCTGCAACAGGCGGGAACATTATTCCATGTGCCGTTCACTTGTTATAAACAATTAAACAATTGAAATTGTTATTACGGCCAACTGCATACAGTCACAGCAACGGGGTATTTTTTATCGTGTAGCTTATCAGTTTCCCCTTCTTTTGAGACGTCGTTGATTAAAATCGGCCCGCCAGGAGCCGAGATAATTAAATTTGTTTAACGAAATTATAAACAAATACCATTATCTCGGCTTGTAGACGAGATACATCAATGACCACTAGACATAAATTAAAGGTACGAGCATCAGCTACCATCTCCAACAGGCGGGAACAATATTCCATGTGCCGTTCACTTGTTATAAACAATTAAACAATTGAAATTGTTATTACGGCCAACTGCATACAGTCACAGCAACGGGGTATTTTTTATCGTGTAGTTTATCGGTTTCCCCTTCTTTTGAGACATCGTTGATTAAGATCGGCCCGCCAGGAGCCGAGATAATTAAATTTGTTTAACGAAATTATAAACAAATACCATTATCTCGGCTTGTAGACGAGATACATCAATGACCACTAGACATAAATTAAAGGTACGAGCATCAGCTACCATCTCCAACAGGCGGGAACAATATTCCATGTGCCGTTCACTTGTTATAAACAATTAAACAATTGAAATTGTTATTACGGCCAACTGCATACAGTCACAGCAACGGGGTATTTTTTATCGTGTAGTTTATCGGTTTCCCCTTCTTTTGAGACGTCGTTGATTAAAATCGGCCCGCCAGGAGCCGAGATAATTAAATTTGTTTAACGAAATTATAAACAAATACCATTATCTCGGTTTGTAGGCGAGATACATCAATGACCACTAGACATAAATTAAAGGTACGAGAATCAGCTACCATCTCCAATAGGCGGGAACAATATTCCATGTACCGTTCACTTGTTATAAACAATTAAACAATTGAAATTGTTATTACGGCCAACTGCATACAGTCACAGCAACGGGGTATTTTTTATCGTGTAGCTTATCAGTTTCCCCTTCTTTTGAGACGTCGTTGATTAAAATCGGCCAGGTAGCAGCCGAGATAATAAATTTTTAACATTTTTTCGTTACTAATATGTCGAAAACGGTACAAGTGGCGCCATCTCGCGTTTGCGGCCTTTTTCGCAGTTTTCCGCACCGCCAAAACCGAATCCCAGGATTACATCGTTAATTTAAAGAATTGCGTTTTTCTCGGCTTCTGGAGCGTATTTCATAACCGGACTTGTCTTAAATTAAAGGTACGAACCATAGCTATCCCCTCCTAAAGTTGCAACAATATGGCGTTTCTGGTTTAATAGATATTAACAATTGAAAAATCGGCAAAAATGCACTCCGGGTCACTGGAATTATCTCGGCTTCTGGATGCGCTAGATTAATGATCGAGTGCTTAAAACAAAGCTTAAGGATGCTTCTACCCGACAATAAACGATTTACATATGCTGCATGCGTTGTTTAATTTTTATAAACATTTTAATAATTCATTTGAGAATTACATCGAAACTATATATGGAGCCCTTTTCAAAAATGTATTAGCTTGTTCCTCGAACCGAGGACTTCAATTTGAGATGTTGTTGATTAATATCGACCCTGCAGAAGTCGAGATAATCGAAATTGTTTAAAAAAATTATAAACAAATACCATTATTTCGGCTTGTAGACGAGATACATCAATGACCACTAGACATAAATTAAAGGTACGAGCATCAGCTACCATCTCCAACAGGCGGGAACAATATTCCATGTGCCGTTCACTTGTTATAAACAATTAAACAATTGAAATTGTTATTACGGCCAACTGCATACAGTCACAGCAACGGGGTATTTTTTATCGTGTAGTTTATCGGTTTCCCCTTCTTTTGAGACATCGTTGATTAAAATCGGCCCGCCAGGAGCCGAGATAATTAAATTTGTTTAACGAAATTATAAACAAATACCATTATCTCGGTTTGTAGGCGAGATACATCAATGACCACTAGACATAAATTAAAGGTACGAGAATCAGCTACCATCTCCAATAGGCGGGAACAATATTCCATGTACCGTTCACTTGTTATAAACAATTAAACAATTGAAATTGTTATTACGGCCAACTGCATACAGTCACAGCAACGGGGTATTTTTTATCGTGTAGCTTATCAGTTTCCCCTTCTTTTGAGACGTCGTTGATTAAAATCGGCCAGGTAGCAGCCGAGATAATAAATTTTTAACATTTTTTCGTTACTAATATGTCGAAAACGGTACAAGTGGCGCCATCTCGCGTTTGCGGCCTTTTTCGCAGTTTTCCGCACCGCCAAAACCGAATCCCAGGATTACATCGTTAATTTAAAGAATTGCGTTTTTCTCGGCTTCTGGAGCGTATTTCATAACCGGACTTGTCTTAAATTAAAGGTACGAACCATAGCTATCCCCTCCTAAAGTTGCAACAATATGGCGTTTCTGGTTTAATAGATATTAACAATTGAAAAATCGGCAAAAATGCACTCCGGGTCACTGGAATTATCTCGGCTTCTGGATGCGCTAGATTAATGATCGAGTGCTTAAAACAAAGCTTGAGGATGCTTCTACCCGACAATAAACGATTTACATATGCTGCATGCGTTGTTTAATTTTTATAAACATTTTAATAATTCATTTGAGAATTACATCGAAACTATATATGGAGCCCTTTTCAAAAATGTATTAGCTTGTTCCTCGAACCGAGGACTTCAATTTGAGATGTTGTTGATTAATATCGACCCTGCAGAAGTCGAGATAATCGAAATTGTTTAAAAAAATTATAAACAAATACCATTATTTCGGCTTGTAGACGAGATACATCAATGACCACTAGACATAAATTAAAGGTACGAGCATCAGCTACCATCTCCAACAGGCGGGAACAATATTCCATGTGCCGTTCACTTGTTATAAACAATTAAACAATTGAAATTGTTATTACGGCCAACTGCATACAGTCACAGCAACGGGGTATTTTTTATCGTGTAGTTTATCGGTTTCCCCTTCTTTTGAGACATCGTTGATTAAAATCGGCCCGGTAGCAGCCGAGATAATAATTTTTTAACATTTTTTCGTTACTAATATGTCGAAAACGGTACAAGTGGCGCCATCTCGCGTTTGCGGCCTTTTTCGCAGTTTTCCGCACCGCCAAAACCGAATCCCAGGATTACATCGTTAATTTAAAGAATTGCGTTTTTCTCGGCTTCTGGTGCGTATTTCATAACCGGACTTGTCTTAAATTAAAGGTACGAACCATAGCTATCCCCTCCTAAAGTTGCAACAATATGGCGTTTCTGGTTTAATAGTTATTAACAATTGAAAAATCGGCAAAAATGCACTCCGGGTCACTGGAATTATCTCGGCTTCTGGATGCGCTAGATTAATGATCGAGTGCTTAAAACAAAGCTTGAGGATGCTTCTACCCGACAATAAACGATTTACATATGCTGCATGCGTTGTTTAATTTTTATAAACATTTTAATAATTCATTTGAGAATTACATCGAAACTATATATGGAGCCCTTTTCAAAAATGTATTAGCTTGTTCCTCGAACCGAGGACTTCAATTTGAGATGTTGTTGATTAATATCGACCCTGCAGAAGTCGAGATAATCGAAATTGTTTAAAAAAATTATAAACAAATACCATTATTTCGGCTTGTAGACGAGATACATCAATGACCACTAGACATAAATTAAAGGTACGAGCATCAGCTACCATCTCCAACAGGCGGGAACAATATTCCATGTGCCGTTCACTTGTTATAAACAATTAAACAATTGAAATTGTTATTACGGCCAACTGCATACAGTCACAGCAACGGGGTATTTTTTATCGTGTAGTTTATCGGTTTCCCCTTCTTTTGAGACATCGTTGATTAAAATCGGCCCGCCAGGAGCCGAGATAATTAAATTTGTTTAACGAAATTATAAACAAATACCATTATCTCGGTTTGTAGGCGAGATACATCAATGACCACTAGACATAAATTTAAGGTACGAGCATCAGCTACCATCTGCAACAGGCGGGAACATTATTCCATGTGCCGTTCACTTGTTATAAACAATTAAACAATTGAAATTGTTATTACGGCCAACTGCATACAGTCACAGCAACGGGGTATTTTTTATCGTGTAGCTTATCAGCCTGCCCTTCTTTTGAGACGTCGTTGATTAAAATCAGCCCGGTAGCAGCCGAGATAATTAAATTTGTTTAACGAAATTATAAACAAATACCATTATCTCGGTTTGTAGGCGAGATACATCAATGACCACTAGACATAAATTAAAGGTACGAGAATCAGCTACCATCTCCAATAGGCGGGAACAATATTCCATGTGCCGTTCACTTGTTATAAACAATTAAACAATTGAAATTGTTATTACGGCCAACTGCATACAGTCACAGCAACGGGGTATTTTTTATCGTGTAGCTTATCAGTTTCCCCTTCTTTTGAGACGTCGTTGATTAAAATCGGCCCGGTAGCAGCCGAGATAATAATTTTTTAACATTTTTTCGTTACTAATATGTCGAAAACGGTACAAGTGGCGCCATCTCGCGTTTGCGGCCTTTTTCGCAGTTTTCCGCACCGCCAAAACCGAATCCCAGGATTACATCGTTAATTTAAAGAATTGCGTTTTTCTCGGCTTCTGGAGCGTATTTCATAACCGGACTTGTCTTAAATTAAAGGTACGAACCATAGCTATCCCCTCCTAAAGTTGCAACAATATGGCGTTTCTGGTTTAATAGTTATTAACAATTGAAAAATCGGCAAAAATGCACTCCGGGTCACTGGAATTATCTCGGCTTCTGGATGCGCTAGATTAATGATCGAGTGCTTAAAACAAAGCTTGAGGATGCTTCTACCCGACAATAAACGATTTACATATGCTGCATGCGTTGTTTAATTTTTATAAACATTTTAATAATTCATTTGAGAATTACATCGAAACTATATATGGAGCCCTTTTCAAAAATGTATTAGCTTGTTCCTCGAACCGAGGACTTCAATTTGAGATGTTGTTGATTAATATCGACCCTGCAGAAGTCGAGATAATCGAAATTGTTTAAAAAAATTATAAACAAATACCATTATTTCGGCTTGTAGACGAGATACATCAATGACCACTAGACATAAATTAAAGGTACGAGCATCAGCTACCATCTCCAACAGGCGGGAACAATATTCCATGTGCCGTTCACTTGTTATAAACAATTAAACAATTGAAATTGTTATTACGGCCAACTGCATACAGTCACAGCAACGGGGTATTTTTTATCGTGTAGTTTATCGGTTTCCCCTTCTTTTGAGACATCGTTGATTAAAATCGGCCCGCCAGGAGCCGAGATAATTAAATTTGTTTAACGAAATTATAAACAAATACCATTATCTCGGTTTGTAGGCGAGATACATCAATGACCACTAGACATAAATTTAAGGTACGAGCATCAGCTACCATCTCCAACAGGCGGGAACAATATTCCATGTGCCGTTCACTTGTTATAAACAATTAAACAATTGAAATTGTTATTACGGCCAACTGCATACAGTCACAGCAACGGGGTATTTTTTATCGTGTAGTTTATCGGTTTCCCCTTCTTTTGAGACATCGTTGATTAAAATCGGCCCGCCAGGAGCCGAGATAATTAAATTTGTTTAACGAAATTATAAACAAATACCATTATCTCGGTTTGTAGGCGAGATACATCAATGACCACTAGACATAAATTTAAGGTACGAGCATCAGCTACCATCTGCAACAGGCGGGAACATTATTCCATGTGCCGTTCACTTGTTATAAACAATTAAACAATTGAAATTGTTATTACGGCCAACTGCATACAGTCACAGCAACGGGGTATTTTTTATCGTGTAGCTTATCAGCCTGCCCTTCTTTTGAGACGTCGTTGATTAAAATCAGCCCGGTAGCAGCCGAGATAATTAAATTTGTTTAACGAAATTATAAACAAATACCATTATCTCGGTTTGTAGGCGAGATACATCAATGACCACTAGACATAAATTAAAGGTACGAGAATCAGCTACCATCTCCAATAGGCGGGAACAATATTCCATGTGCCGTTCACTTGTTATAAACAATTAAACAATTGAAATTGTTATTACGGCCAACTGCATACAGTCACAGCAACGGGGTATTTTTTATCGTGTAGCTTATCAGTTTCCCCTTCTTTTGAGACGTCGTTGATTAAAATCCGCCCGGTAGCAGCCGAGATAATAATTTTTTAACATTTTTTCGTTACTAATATGTCGAAAACGGTACAAGTGGCGCCATCTCGCGTTTGCGGCCTTTTTCGCAGTTTTCCGCACCGCCAAAACCGAATCCCAGGATTACATCGTTAATTTAAAGAATTGCGTTTTTCTCGGCTTCTGGAGCGTATTTCATAACCGGACTTGTCTTAAATTAAAGGTACGAACCATAGCTATCCCCTCCTAAAGTTGCAACAATATGGCGTTTCTGGTTTAATAGTTATTAACAATTGAAAAATCGGCAAAAATGCACTCCGGGTCACTGGAATTATCTCGGCTTCTGGATGCGCTAGATTAATGATCGAGTGCTTAAAACAAAGCTTGAGGATGCTTCTACCCGACAATAAACGATTTACATATGCTGCATGCGTTGTTTAATTTTTATAAACATTTTAATAATTCATTTGAGAATTACATCGAAACTATATATGGAGCCCTTTTCAAAAATGTATTAGCTTGTTCCTCGAACCGAGGACTTCAATTTGAGATGTTGTTGATTAATATCGACCCTGCAGAAGTCGAGATAATCGAAATTGTTTAAAAAAATTATAAACAAATACCATTATTTCGGCTTGTAGACGAGATACATCAATGACCACTAGACATAAATTAAAGGTACGAGCATCAGCTACCATCTCCAACAGGCGGGAACAATATTCCATGTGCCGTTCACTTGTTATAAACAATTAAACAATTGAAATTGTTATTACGGCCAACTGCATACAGTCACAGCAACGGGGTATTTTTGATCGTGTAGTTTATCGGTTTCCCCTTCTTTTGAGACATCGTTGATTAAAATCGGCCCGGTAGCAGCCGAGATAATAATTTTTTAACATTTTTTCGTTACTAATATGTCGAAAACGGTACAAGTGGCGCCATCTCGCGTTTGCGGCCTTTTTCGCAGTTTTCCGCACCGCCAAAACCGAATCCCAGGATTACATCGTTAATTTAAAGAATTGCGTTTTTCTCGGCTTCTGGTGCGTATTTCATAACCGGACTTGTCTTAAATTAAAGGTACGAACCATAGCTATCCCCTCCTAAAGTTGCAACAATATGGCGTTTCTGGTTTAATAGTTATTAACAATTGAAAAATCGGCAAAAATGCACTCCGGGTCACTGGAATTATCTCGGCTTCTGGATGCGCTAGATTAATGATCGAGTGCTTAAAACAAAGCTTGAGGATGCTTCTACCCGACAATAAACGATTTACATATGCTGCATGCGTTGTTTAATTTTTATAAACATTTTAATAATTCATTTGAGAATTACATCGAAACTATATATGGAGCCCTTTTCAAAAATGTATTAGCTTGTTCCTCGAACCGAGGACTTCAATTTGAGATGTTGTTGATTAATATCGACCCTGCAGAAGTCGAGATAATCGAAATTGTTTAAAAAAATTATAAACAAATACCATTATTTCGGCTTGTAGACGAGATACATCAATGACCACTAGACATAAATTAAAGGTACGAGCATCAGCTACCATCTCCAACAGGCGGGAACAATATTCCATGTGCCGTTCACTTGTTATAAACAATTAAACAATTGAAATTGTTATTACGGCCAACTGCATACAGTCACAGCAACGGGGTATTTTTTATCGTGTAGTTTATCGGTTTCCCCTTCTTTTGAGACATCGTTGATTAAAATCGGCCCGCCAGGAGCCGAGATAATTAAATTTGTTTAACGAAATTATAAACAAATACCATTATCTCGGTTTGTAGGCGAGATACATCAATGACCACTAGACATAAATTTAAGGTACGAGCATCAGCTACCATCTGCAACAGGCGGGAACATTATTCCATGTGCCGTTCACTTGTTATAAACAATTAAACAATTGAAATTGTTATTACGGCCAACTGCATACAGTCACAGCAACGGGGTATTTTTTATCGTGTAGCTTATCAGCCTGCCCTTCTTTTGAGACGTCGTTGATTAAAATCAGCCCGGTAGCAGCCGAGATAATTAAATTTGTTTAACGAAATTATAAACAAATACCATTATCTCGGTTTGTAGGCGAGATACATCAATGACCACTAGACATAAATTAAAGGTACGAGAATCAGCTACCATCTCCAATAGGCGGGAACAATATTCCATGTGCCGTTCACTTGTTATAAACAATTAAACAATTGAAATTGTTATTACGGCCAACTGCATACAGTCACAGCAACGGGGTATTTTTTATCGTGTAGCTTATCAGTTTCCCCTTCTTTTGAGACGTCGTTGATTAAAATCCGCCCGGTAGCAGCCGAGATAATAATTTTTTAACATTTTTTCGTTACTAATATGTCGAAAACGGTACAAGTGGCGCCATCTCGCGTTTGCGGCCTTTTTCGCAGTTTTCCGCACCGCCAAAACCGAATCCCAGGATTACATCGTTAATTTAAAGAATTGCGTTTTTCTCGGCTTCTGGAGCGTATTTCATAACCGGACTTGTCTTAAATTAAAGGTACGAACCATAGCTATCCCCTCCTAAAGTTGCAACAATATGGCGTTTCTGGTTTAATAGTTATTAACAATTGAAAAATCGGCAAAAATGCACTCCGGGTCACTGGAATTATCTCGGCTTCTGGATGCGCTAGATTAATGATCGAGTGCTTAAAACAAAGCTTGAGGATGCTTCTACCCGACAATAAACGATTTACATATGCTGCATGCGTTGTTTAATTTTTATAAACATTTTAATAATTCATTTGAGAATTACATCGAAACTATATATGGAGCCCTTTTCAAAAATGTATTAGCTTGTTCCTCGAACCGAGGACTTCAATTTGAGATGTTGTTGATTAATATCGACCCTGCAGAAGTCGAGATAATCGAAATTGTTTAAAAAAATTATAAACAAATACCATTATTTCGGCTTGTAGACGAGATACATCAATGACCACTAGACATAAATTAAAGGTACGAGCATCAGCTACCATCTCCAACAGGCGGGAACAATATTCCATGTGCCGTTCACTTGTTATAAACAATTAAACAATTGAAATTGTTATTACGGCCAACTGCATACAGTCACAGCAACGGGGTATTTTTTATCGTGTAGTTTATCGGTTTCCCCTTCTTTTGAGACATCGTTGATTAAAATCGGCCCGCCAGGAGCCGAGATAATTAAATTTGTTTAACGAAATTATAAACAAATACCATTATCTCGGTTTGTAGGCGAGATACATCAATGACCACTAGACATAAATTTAAGGTACGAGCATCAGCTACCATCTCCAACAGGCGGGAACAATATTCCATGTGCCGTTCACTTGTTATAAACAATTAAACAATTGAAATTGTTATTACGGCCAACTGCATACAGTCACAGCAACGGGGTATTTTTTATCGTGTAGTTTATCGGTTTCCCCTTCTTTTGAGACATCGTTGATTAAAATCGGCCCGCCAGGAGCCGAGATAATTAAATTTGTTTAACGAAATTATAAACAAATACCATTATCTCGGTTTGTAGGCGAGATACATCAATGACCACTAGACATAAATTTAAGGTACGAGCATCAGCTACCATCTGCAACAGGCGGGAACATTATTCCATGTGCCGTTCACTTGTTATAAACAATTAAACAATTGAAATTGTTATTACGGCCAACTGCATACAGTCACAGCAACGGGGTATTTTTTATCGTGTAGCTTATCAGCCTACCCTTCTTTTGAGACGTCGTTGATTAAAATCAGCCCGGTAGCAGCCGAGATAATTAAATTTGTTTAACGAAATTATAAACAAATACCATTATCTCGGTTTGTAGGCGAGATACATCAATGACCACTAGACATAAATTAAAGGTACGAGAATCAGCTACCATCTCCAATAGGCGGGAACAATATTCCATGTGCCGTTCACTTGTTATAAACAATTAAACAATTGAAATTGTTATTACGGCCAACTGCATACAGTCACAGCAACGGGGTATTTTTTATCGTGTAGTTTATCGGTTTCCCCTTCTTTTGAGACATCGTTGATTAAAATCGGCCCGCCAGGAGCCGAGATAATTAAATTTGTTTAACGAAATTATAAACAAATACCATTATCTCGGTTTGTAGGCGAGATACATCAATGACCACTAGACATAAATTTAAGGTACGAGCATCAGCTACCATCTCCAACAGGCGGGAACAATATTCCATGTGCCGTTCACTTGTTATAAACAATTAAACAATTGAAATTGTTATTACGGCCAACTGCATACAGTCACAGCAACGGGGTATTTTTTATCGTGTAGTTTATCGGTTTCCCCTTCTTTTGAGACATCGTTGATTAAAATCGGCCCGCCAGGAGCCGAGATAATTAAATTTGTTTAACGAAATTATAAACAAATACCATTATCTCGGTTTGTAGGCGAGATACATCAATGACCACTAGACATAAATTTAAGGTACGAGCATCAGCTACCATCTGCAACAGGCGGGAACATTATTCCATGTGCCGTTCACTTGTTATAAACAATTAAACAATTGAAATTGTTATTACGGCCAACTGCATACAGTCACAGCAACGGGGTATTTTTTATCGTGTAGCTTATCAGCCTGCCCTTCTTTTGAGACGTCGTTGATTAAAATCAGCCCGGTAGCAGCCGAGATAATTAAATTTGTTTAACGAAATTATAAACAAATACCATTATCTCGGTTTGTAGGCGAGATACATCAATGACCACTAGACATAAATTAAAGGTACGAGAATCAGCTACCATCTCCAATAGGCGGGAACAATATTCCATGTGCCGTTCACTTGTTATAAACAATTAAACAATTGAAATTGTTATTACGGCCAACTGCATACAGTCACAGCAACGGGGTATTTTTTATCGTGTAGCTTATCAGTTTCCCCTTCTTTTGAGACGTCGTTGATTAAAATCCGCCCGGTAGCAGCCGAGATAATAATTTTTTAACATTTTTTCGTTACTAATATGTCGAAAACGGTACAAGTGGCGCCATCTCGCGTTTGCGGCCTTTTTCGCAGTTTTCCGCACCGCCAAAACCGAATCCCAGGATTACATCGTTAATTTAAAGAATTGCGTTTTTCTCGGCTTCTGGAGCGTATTTCATAACCGGACTTGTCTTAAATTAAAGGTACGAACCATAGCTATCCCCTCCTAAAGTTGCAACAATATGGCGTTTCTGGTTTAATAGTTATTAACAATTGAAAAATCGGCAAAAATGCACTCCGGGTCACTGGAATTATCTCGGCTTCTGGATGCGCTAGATTAATGATCGAGTGCTTAAAACAAAGCTTGAGGATGCTTCTACCCGACAATAAACGATTTACATATGCTGCATGCGTTGTTTAATTTTTATAAACATTTTAATAATTCATTTGAGAATTACATCGAAACTATATATGGAGCCCTTTTCAAAAATGTATTAGCTTGTTCCTCGAACCGAGGACTTCAATTTGAGATGTTGTTGATTAATATCGACCCTGCAGAAGTCGAGATAATCGAAATTGATTAAAAAAATTATAAACAAATACCATTATTTCGGCTTGTAGACGAGATACATCAATGACCACTAGACATAAATTAAAGGTACGAGCATCAGCTACCATCTCCAACAGGCGGGAACAATATTCCATGTGCCGTTCACTTGTTATAAACAATTAAACAATTGAAATTGTTATTACGGCCAACTGCATACAGTCACAGCAACGGGGTATTTTTTATCGTGTAGTTTATCGGTTTCCCCTTCTTTTGAGACATCGTTGATTAAAATCGGCCCGCCAGGAGCCGAGATAATTAAATTTGTTTAACGAAATTATAAACAAATACCATTATCTCGGTTTGTAGGCGAGATACATCAATGACCACTAGACATAAATTTAAGGTACGAGCATCAGCTACCATCTGCAACAGGCGGGAACATTATTCCATGTGCCGTTCACTTGTTATAAACAATTAAACAATTGAAATTGTTATTACGGCCAACTGCATACAGTCACAGCAACGGGGTATTTTTTATCGTGTAGCTTATCAGCCTACCCTTCTTTTGAGACGTCGTTGATTAAAATCAGCCCGGTAGCAGCCGAGATAATTAAATTTGTTTAACGAAATTATAAACAAATACCATTATCTCGGTTTGTAGGCGAGATACATCAATGACCACTAGACATAAATTAAAGGTACGAGAATCAGCTACCATCTCCAATAGGCGGGAACAATATTCCATGTGCCGTTCACTTGTTATAAACAATTAAACAATTGAAATTGTTATTACGGCCAACTCCATACAGTCACAGCAACGGGGTATTTTTTATCGTGTAGCTTATCAGCCTCCCCTTCTTTTGAGACGTCGTTGATTAAAATCGGCCCAGCAGGAGCCAAGATAATTGAATTTGTTTAACGAAATTATAAACAAATACCATTATTTCGGCTTGCAGGCGAGGTACAACAATGACCGCTAGACATAAATTAAAGGTAGGAGCATTATCTATCATCTCCAATAGGTGCGAACATTATTCCATACGCAGTTCACTTGTTATAAACAATTAAACAATTGAAATTGTTATTACGGCCAACTGCATACAGTCACAGCAACGGGGTATTTTTTATCGTGTAGTTTATCGGTTTCTCCTTCTTTTGAGACGTGGCTGATTAAAATCGCCCCGCCAGGAGCCGAGATAATTAAATTTGTTTAACGAAATTATAAACAAATACCATTATCTCGGTTTGTAGGCGAGATACATCAATGACCACTAGACATAAATTTAAGGGACGAGCATCAGCTACCATCTGCAACAGGCGGGAACATTATTCCATGTGCCGTTCACTTGTTATAAACAATTAAACAATTGAAATTGTTATTACGGCCAACTGCATACTGTCACAGCAACGGGGTATTTTTTATCGTGTAGCTTATCAGTTTACCCTTCTTTTGAGACTTCGTTGATTAAAATCGGCCCGGTAGCAGCCGAGATAATTAAATTTGTTTAACGAAATTATAAACAAATACCATTATCTCGGTTTGTAGGCGAGATACATCAATGACCACTAGACATAAATTAAAGGTACGAGAATCAGCTACCATCTCCAATAGGCGGGAACAATATTCCATGTGCCGTTCACTTGTTATAAACAATTAAACAATTGAAATTGTTATTACGGCCAACTCCATACAGTCACAGCAACGGGGTATTTTTTATCGTGTAGCTTATCAGCCTCCCCTTCTTTTGAGACGTCGTTGATTAAAATCGGCCCAGCAGGAGCCAAGATAATTGAATTTGTTTAACGAAATTATAAACAAATACCATTATTTCGGCTTGCAGGCGAGGTACAACAATGACCGCTAGACATAAATTAAAGGTAGGAGCATTATCTATCATCTCCAATAGGTGCGAACATTATTCCATACGCAGTTCACTTGTTATAAACAATTAAACAATTGAAATTGTTATTACGGCCAACTGCATACAGTCACAGCAACGGGGTATTTTTTATCGTGTAGTTTATCGGTTTCTCCTTCTTTTGAGACGTGGCTGATTAAAATCGCCCCGCCAGGAGCCGAGATAATTAAATTTGTTTAACGAAATTATAAACAAATACCATTATCTCGGTTTGTAGGCGAGATACATCAATGACCACTAGACATAAATTTAAGGGACGAGCATCAGCTACCATCTGCAACAGGCGGGAACATTATTCCATGTGCCGTTCACTTGTTATAAACAATTAAACAATTGAAATTGTTATTACGGCCAACTGCATACTGTCACAGCAACGGGGTATTTTTTATCGTGTAGCTTATCAGTTTACCCTTCTTTTGAGACTTCGTTGATTAAAATCGGCCCGGTAGCAGCCGAGATAATTAAATTTGTTTAACGAAATTATAAACAAATACCATTATTTCGGTTTGTAGGCGAGATACATCAATGACCACTAGACATAAATTAAAGGTACGAGCATCAGCTACCATCTCCAACAGGCGGGAACTATATTCCATGTGCCGTTCACTTGTTATAAACAATTAAACAATTGAAATTGTTATTACGGCCAACTGCATACAGTCACAGCAACGGGGTATTTTTTATCGTGTAGCTTATCAGTTTACCCTTCTTTTGAGATGTCGTAGATTAAAATCGGCCCAGCAGGAGCCGAGATAATTAAATTTGTTTAACGAAATTATAAACAAATACCATTATTTCGGTTTGTAGGCGAGATACATCCATGACAACTAGACATAAATTAAAGGTACGAGCATCAGCTACCATCTCCAACAGGCGGGAACTATATTCCATGTGCCGTTCACTTGTTATAAACAATTAAACAATTGAAATTGTTATTACGGCCAACTGCATACAGTCACAGCAACGGGGTATTTTTTATCGTGTAGCTTATCAGTTTACCCTTCTTTTGAGATGTCGTAGATTAAAATCGGCCCAGCAGGAGCCGAGATAATTAAATTTGTTTAACGAAATTATAAACAAATACCATTATTTCGGTTTGTAGGCGAGATACATCCATGACAACTAGACATAAATTAAAGGTACGAGCATCAGCTACCATCTCCAACAGGCGGGAACTATATTCCATGTGCCGTTCACTTGTTATAAACAATTAAACAATTGAAATTGTTATTACGGCCAACTGCATACAGTCACAGCAACGGGGTATTTTTTATCGTGTAGCTTATCAGTTTACCCTTCTTTTGAGACGTCGTAGATTAAAATCGGCCCAGCAGGAGCTGAGATAATTAAATTTGTTTAACGAAATTATAAACAAATACCATTATTTCGGTTTGTAGGCGAGATACATCAATGACCACTAGACATAAATTAAAGGTACGAGCATCAGCTACCATCTCCAACAGGCGGGAACAATATTCCATGTGCCGTTCACTTGTTATAACCAATTAAACAATTGAAATTGTTATCACGGCCAACTGCATACAGTCACAGCAACGGGGTATTTTTTATCGTTTAGCTTATCAGTTTTCTCTTCTTTTGAGACGTCGTAGATTAAAATCGGCCCAGCAGGAGCCGAGATAATTAAATTTGTTTAACGAAATTATAAACAAATACCATTATTTCGGTTTGTAGGCGAGATACATCAATGACCACTACAGATAAATTAAAGGTACGAGCATCAGCTACCATCTCCAACAGGCGGGAACATTATTCCATGTGCCGTTCACTTGTTATAAACAATTAAACAATTGAAATTGTTATTACGGCCAACTGCATACAGTCACAGCAACGGGGTATTTTTTATCGTGTAGCTTATCAGTTTCCCCTTCTTTTGAGACGTGGCTGATTAAAATCGGCCCGCCAGGAGCCGAGATAATTAAATTTGTTTAACGAAATTATAAACAAATACCATTATCTCGGTTTGTAGGCGAGATACATCAATGACCACTAGACATAAATTAAAGGTACGAGCATCAGCTACGATCTGCAACAGGCGGGAACAATATTCCATGTGCCGTTCACTTGTTATAAACAATTAAACAATTGAAATTGTTATTACGGCCAACTGCATACAGTCACAGCAACGGGGTATTTTTTATCGTGTAGCTTATCAGTTTCCCCTTCTTTTGAGACGTCGTTGATTAAAATCGGCCCAGCAGGAGCCAAGATAATTGAATTTGTTTAACGAAATTATAAACAAATACCATTATTTCGGCTTGCAGGCGAGGTACAACAATGACCGCTAGACATAAATTAAAGGTAGGAGCATTATCTATCATCTCCAATAGGTGCGAACATTATTCCATACGCAGTTCACTTGTTATAAACAATTAAACAATTGAAATTGTTATTACGGCCAACTGCATACAGTCACAGCAACGGGGTATTTTTTATCGTGTAGTTTATCGGTTTCTCCTTCTTTTGAGACGTGGCTGATTAAAATCGCCCCGCCAGGAGCCGAGATAATTAAATTTGTTTAACGAAATTATAAACAAATACCATTATCTCGGTTTGTAGGCGAGATACATCAATGACCACTAGACATAAATTTAAGGGACGAGCATCAGCTACCATCTGCAACAGGCGGGAACATTATTCCATGTGCCGTTCACTTGTTATAAACAATTAAACAATTGAAATTGTTATTACGGCCAACTGCATACTGTCACAGCAACGGGGTATTTTTTATCGTGTAGCTTATCAGTTTACCCTTCTTTTGAGACGTCGTTGATTAAAATCGGCCCGGTAGCAGCCGAGATAATTAAATTTGTTTAACGAAATTATAAACAAATACCATTATTTCGGTTTGTAGGCGAGATACATCAATGACCACTAGACATAAATTAAAGGTACGAGCATCAGCTACCATCTCCAACAGGCGGGAACTATATTCCATGTGCCGTTCACTTGTTATAAACAATTAAACAATTGAAATTGTTATTACGGCCAACTGCATACAGTCACAGCAACGGGGTATTTTTTATCGTGTAGCTTATCAGTTTACCCTTCTTTTGAGATGTCGTAGATTAAAATCGGCCAAGCAGGAGCCGAGATAATTAAATTTGTTTAACGAAATTATAAACAAATACCATTATTTCGGTTTGTAGGCGAGATACATCAATGACAACTAGACATAAATTAAAGGTACGAGCATCAGCTACCATCTCCAACAGGCGGGAACTATATTCCATGTGCCGTTCACTTGTTATAAACAATTAAACAATTGAAATTGTTATTACGGCCAACTGCATACAGTCACAGCAACGGGGTATTTTTTATCGTGTAGCTTATCAGTTTACCCTTCTTTTGAGACGTCGGAGATTAAAATCGGCCCAGCAGGAGCCGAGATAATTAAATTTGTTTAACGAAATTATAAACAAATACCATTATTTCGGTTTGTAGGCGAGATACATCAATGACCACTAGACATAAATTAAAGGTACGAGCATCAGCTACCATCTCCAACAGGCGCGAACAATATTCCATGTGCCGTTCACTTGTTATAAACAATTAAACAATTGAAATTGTTATCACGGCCAACTGCATACAGTCACAGCAACGGGGTATTTTTTATCGTTTAGCTTATCAGTTTTCCCTTCTTTTGAGACGTCGTAGATTAAAATCGGCCCAGCAGGAGCCGAGATAATTAAATTTGTTTAACGAAATTATAAACAAATACCATTATTTCGGTTTGTAGGCGAGATACATCAATGACCACTACAGATAAATTAAAGGTACGAGCATCAGCTACCATCTCCAACAGGCGGGAACATTATTCCATGTGCCGTTCACTTGTTATAAACAATTAAACAATTGAAATTGTTATTACGGCCAACTGCATACAGTCACAGCAACGGGGTATTTTTTATCGTGTAGCTTATCGGTTTCTCCTTCTTTTGAGACGTGGCTGATTAAAATCGCCCCGCCAGGAGCCGAGATAATTAAATTTGTTTAACGAAATTATAAACAAATACCATTATCTCGGTTTGTAGGCGAGATACATCAATGACCACTAGACATAAATTTAAGGGACGAGCATCAGCTACCATCTGCAACAGGCGGGAACATTATTCCATGTGCCGTTCACTTGTTATAAACAATTAAACAATTGAAATTGTTATTACGGCCAACTGCATACAGTCACAGCAACGGGGTATTTTTTATCGTGTAGCTTATCAGTTTCCCCTTCTTTTGAGACGTGGCTGATTAAAATCGGCCCGCCAGGAGCCGAGATAATTAAATTTGTTTAACGAAATTATAAACAAATACCATTATCTCGGTTTGTAGGCGAGATACATCAATGACCACTAGACATAAATTAAAGGTACGAGCATCAGCTACGATCTGCAACAGGCGGGAACAATATTCCATGTGCCGTTCACTTGTTATAAACAATTAAACAATTGAAATTGTTATTACGGCCAACTGCATACAGTCACAGCAACGGGGTATTTTTTATCGTGTAGCTTATCAGTTTCCCCTTCTTTTGAGACGTCGTTGATTAAAATCGGCCCAGCAGGAGCCAAGATAATTGAATTTGTTTAACGAAATTATAAACAAATACCATTATTTCGGCTTGCAGGCGAGGTACAACAATGACCGCTAGACATAAATTAAAGGTAGGAGCATTATCTATCATCTCCAATAGGTGCGAACATTATTCCATACGCAGTTCACTTGTTATAAACAATTAAACAATTGAAATTGTTATTACGGCCAACTGCATACAGTCACAGCAACGGGGTATTTTTTATCGTGTAGTTTATCGGTTTCTCCTTCTTTTGAGACGTGGCTGATTAAAATCGCCCCGCCAGGAGCCGAGATAATTAAATTTGTTTAACGAAATTATAAACAAATACCATTATCTCGGTTTGTAGGCGAGATACATCAATGACCACTAGACATAAATTTAAGGGACGAGCATCAGCTACCATCTGCAACAGGCGGGAACATTATTCCATGTGCCGTTCACTTGTTATAAACAATTAAACAATTGAAATTGTTATTACGGCCAACTGCATACTGTCACAGCAACGGGGTATTTTTTATCGTGTAGCTTATCAGTTTACCCTTCTTTTGAGACGTCGTTGATTAAAATCGGCCCGGTAGCAGCCGAGATAATTAAATTTGTTTAACGAAATTATAAACAAATACCATTATTTCGGTTTGTAGGCGAGATACATCAATGACAACTAGACATAAATTAAAGGTACGAGCATCAGCTACCATCTCCAACAGGCGGGAACTATATTCCATGTGCCGTTCACTTGTTATAAACAATTAAACAATTGAAATTGTTATTACGGCCAACTGCATACAGTCACAGCAACGGGGTATTTTTTATCGTGTAGCTTATCAGTTTACCCTTCTTTTGAGATGTCGTAGATTAAAATCGGCCCAGCAGGAGCCGAGATAATTAAATTTGTTTAACGAAATTATAAACAAATACCATTATTTCGGTTTGTAGGCGAGATACATCAATGACAACTAGACATAAATTAAAGGTACGAGCATCAGCTACCATCTCCAACAGGCGGGAACTATATTCCATGTGCCGTTCACTTGTTA
Source organism: Nomada lathburiana (assembly GCA_963667235.1). Classification (NCBI taxonomy): domain Eukaryota; kingdom Metazoa; phylum Arthropoda; class Insecta; order Hymenoptera; family Apidae; genus Nomada; species Nomada lathburiana. The sequence continues at coordinate 10,061,354 of OY763905.1, read as the reverse complement.
TAAACAATTAAACAATTGAAATTGTTATCACGGCCAACTGCATACAGTCACAGCAACGGGGTATTTTTTATCGTGTAGCTTATCAGTTTTCCCTTCTTTTGAGACGTCGTAGATTAAAATCGGCCCGGTAGCAGCCGAGATAATAATTTTTTAACATTTTTTCGTTACTAATATGTCGAAAACGGTACAAGTGGCGCCATCTCGCGTTTGCGGCCTTTTTCGCAGTTTTCCGCACCGCCAAAACCGAATCCCAGGATTACATCGTTAATTTAAAGAATTGCGTTTTTCTCGGCTTCTGGTGCGTATTTCATAACCGGACTTGTCTTAAATTAAAGGTACGAACCATAGCTATCCCCTCCTAAAGTTGCAACAATATGGCGTTTCTGGTTTAATAGTTATTAACAATTGAAAAATCGGCAAAAATGCACTCCGGGTCACTGGAATTATCTCGGCTTCTGGATGCGCTAGATTAATGATCGAGTGCTTAAAACAAAGCTTGAGGATGCTTCTACCCGACAATAAACGATTTACATATGCTGCATGCGTTGTTTAATTTTTATAAACATTTTAATAATTCATTTGAGAATTACATCGAAACTATATATGGAGCCCTTTTCAAAAATGTATTAGCTTGTTCCTCGAACCGAGGACTTCAATTTGAGATGTTGTTGATTAATATCGACCCTGCAGAAGTCGAGATAATCGAAATTGTTTAAAAAAATTATAAACAAATACCATTATTTCGGCTTGTAGACGAGATACATCAATGACCACTAGACATAAATTAAAGGTACGAGCATCAGCTACCATCTCCAACAGGCGGGAACAATATTCCATGTGCCGTTCACTTGTTATAAACAATTAAACAATTGAAATTGTTATTACGGCCAACTGCATACAGTCACAGCAACGGGGTATTTTTTATCGTGTAGTTTATCGGTTTCCCCTTCTTTTGAGACATCGTTGATTAAAATCGGCCCGCCAGGAGCCGAGATAATTAAATTTGTTTAACGAAATTATAAACAAATACCATTATCTCGGTTTGTAGGCGAGATACATCAATGACCACTAGACATAAATTTAAGGTACGAGCATCAGCTACCATCTGCAACAGGCGGGAACATTATTCCATGTGCCGTTCACTTGTTATAAACAATTAAACAATTGAAATTGTTATTACGGCCAACTGCATACAGTCACAGCAACGGGGTATTTTTTATCGTGTAGCTTATCAGCCTGCCCTTCTTTTGAGACGTCGTTGATTAAAATCAGCCCGGTAGCAGCCGAGATAATTAAATTTGTTTAACGAAATTATAAACAAATACCATTATCTCGGTTTGTAGGCGAGATACATCAATGACCACTAGACATAAATTAAAGGTACGAGAATCAGCTACCATCTCCAATAGGCGGGAACAATATTCCATGTGCCGTTCACTTGTTATAAACAATTAAACAATTGAAATTGTTATTACGGCCAACTGCATACAGTCACAGCAACGGGGTATTTTTTATCGTGTAGCTTATCAGTTTCCCCTTCTTTTGAGACGTCGTTGATTAAAATCCGCCCGGTAGCAGCCGAGATAATAATTTTTTAACATTTTTTCGTTACTAATATGTCGAAAACGGTACAAGTGGCGCCATCTCGCGTTTGCGGCCTTTTTCGCAGTTTTCCGCACCGCCAAAACCGAATCCCAGGATTACATCGTTAATTTAAAGAATTGCGTTTTTCTCGGCTTCTGGAGCGTATTTCATAACCGGACTTGTCTTAAATTAAAGGTACGAACCATAGCTATCCCCTCCTAAAGTTGCAACAATATGGCGTTTCTGGTTTAATAGTTATTAACAATTGAAAAATCGGCAAAAATGCACTCCGGGTCACTGGAATTATCTCGGCTTCTGGATGCGCTAGATTAATGATCGAGTGCTTAAAACAAAGCTTGAGGATGCTTCTACCCGACAATAAACGATTTACATATGCTGCATGCGTTGTTTAATTTTTATAAACATTTTAATAATTCATTTGAGAATTACATCGAAACTATATATGGAGCCCTTTTCAAAAATGTATTAGCTTGTTCCTCGAACCGAGGACTTCAATTTGAGATGTTGTTGATTAATATCGACCCTGCAGAAGTCGAGATAATCGAAATTGTTTAAAAAAATTATAAACAAATACCATTATTTCGGCTTGTAGACGAGATACATCAATGACCACTAGACATAAATTAAAGGTACGAGCATCAGCTACCATCTCCAACAGGCGGGAACAATATTCCATGTGCCGTTCACTTGTTATAAACAATTAAACAATTGAAATTGTTATTACGGCCAACTGCATACAGTCACAGCAACGGGGTATTTTTTATCGTGTAGTTTATCGGTTTCCCCTTCTTTTGAGACATCGTTGATTAAAATCGGCCCGCCAGGAGCCGAGATAATTAAATTTGTTTAACGAAATTATAAACAAATACCATTATCTCGGTTTGTAGGCGAGATACATCAATGACCACTAGACATAAATTTAAGGTACGAGCATCAGCTACCATCTGCAACAGGCGGGAACATTATTCCATGTGCCGTTCACTTGTTATAAACAATTAAACAATTGAAATTGTTATTACGGCCAACTGCATACAGTCACAGCAACGGGGTATTTTTTATCGTGTAGCTTATCAGCCTACCCTTCTTTTGAGACGTCGTTGATTAAAATCAGCCCGGTAGCAGCCGAGATAATTAAATTTGTTTAACGAAATTATAAACAAATACCATTATCTCGGTTTGTAGGCGAGATACATCAATGACCACTAGACATAAATTAAAGGTACGAGAATCAGCTACCATCTCCAATAGGCGGGAACAATATTCCATGTGCCGTTCACTTGTTATAAACAATTAAACAATTGAAATTGTTATTACGGCCAACTCCATACAGTCACAGCAACGGGGTATTTTTTATCGTGTAGCTTATCAGCCTCCCCTTCTTTTGAGACGTCGTTGATTAAAATCGGCCCAGCAGGAGCCAAGATAATTGAATTTGTTTAACGAAATTATAAACAAATACCATTATTTCGGCTTGCAGGCGAGGTACAACAATGACCGCTAGACATAAATTAAAGGTAGGAGCATTATCTATCATCTCCAATAGGTGCGAACATTATTCCATACGCAGTTCACTTGTTATAAACAATTAAACAATTGAAATTGTTATTACGGCCAACTGCATACAGTCACAGCAACGGGGTATTTTTTATCGTGTAGTTTATCGGTTTCTCCTTCTTTTGAGACGTGGCTGATTAAAATCGCCCCGCCAGGAGCCGAGATAATTAAATTTGTTTAACGAAATTATAAACAAATACCATTATCTCGGTTTGTAGGCGAGATACATCAATGACCACTAGACATAAATTTAAGGGACGAGCATCAGCTACCATCTGCAACAGGCGGGAACATTATTCCATGTGCCGTTCACTTGTTATAAACAATTAAACAATTGAAATTGTTATTACGGCCAACTGCATACTGTCACAGCAACGGGGTATTTTTTATCGTGTAGCTTATCAGTTTACCCTTCTTTTGAGACTTCGTTGATTAAAATCGGCCCGGTAGCAGCCGAGATAATTAAATTTGTTTAACGAAATTATAAACAAATACCATTATTTCGGTTTGTAGGCGAGATACATCAATGACCACTAGACATAAATTAAAGGTACGAGCATCAGCTACCATCTCCAACAGGCGGGAACTATATTCCATGTGCCGTTCACTTGTTATAAACAATTAAACAATTGAAATTGTTATTACGGCCAACTGCATACAGTCACAGCAACGGGGTATTTTTTATCGTGTAGCTTATCAGTTTACCCTTCTTTTGAGATGTCGTAGATTAAAATCGGCCCAGCAGGAGCCGAGATAATTAAATTTGTTTAACGAAATTATAAACAAATACCATTATTTCGGTTTGTAGGCGAGATACATCCATGACAACTAGACATAAATTAAAGGTACGAGCATCAGCTACCATCTCCAACAGGCGGGAACTATATTCCATGTGCCGTTCACTTGTTATAAACAATTAAACAATTGAAATTGTTATTACGGCCAACTGCATACAGTCACAGCAACGGGGTATTTTTTATCGTGTAGCTTATCAGTTTACCCTTCTTTTGAGATGTCGTAGATTAAAATCGGCCCAGCAGGAGCCGAGATAATTAAATTTGTTTAACGAAATTATAAACAAATACCATTATTTCGGTTTGTAGGCGAGATACATCCATGACAACTAGACATAAATTAAAGGTACGAGCATCAGCTACCATCTCCAACAGGCGGGAACTATATTCCATGTGCCGTTCACTTGTTATAAACAATTAAACAATTGAAATTGTTATTACGGCCAACTGCATACAGTCACAGCAACGGGGTATTTTTTATCGTGTAGCTTATCAGTTTACCCTTCTTTTGAGACGTCGTAGATTAAAATCGGCCCAGCAGGAGCTGAGATAATTAAATTTGTTTAACGAAATTATAAACAAATACCATTATTTCGGTTTGTAGGCGAGATACATCAATGACCACTAGACATAAATTAAAGGTACGAGCATCAGCTACCATCTCCAACAGGCGGGAACAATATTCCATGTGCCGTTCACTTGTTATAACCAATTAAACAATTGAAATTGTTATCACGGCCAACTGCATACAGTCACAGCAACGGGGTATTTTTTATCGTTTAGCTTATCAGTTTTCTCTTCTTTTGAGACGTCGTAGATTAAAATCGGCCCAGCAGGAGCCGAGATAATTAAATTTGTTTAACGAAATTATAAACAAATACCATTATTTCGGTTTGTAGGCGAGATACATCAATGACCACTACAGATAAATTAAAGGTACGAGCATCAGCTACCATCTCCAACAGGCGGGAACATTATTCCATGTGCCGTTCACTTGTTATAAACAATTAAACAATTGAAATTGTTATTACGGCCAACTGCATACAGTCACAGCAACGGGGTATTTTTTATCGTGTAGCTTATCAGTTTCCCCTTCTTTTGAGACGTGGCTGATTAAAATCGGCCCGCCAGGAGCCGAGATAATTAAATTTGTTTAACGAAATTATAAACAAATACCATTATCTCGGTTTGTAGGCGAGATACATCAATGACCACTAGACATAAATTAAAGGTACGAGCATCAGCTACGATCTGCAACAGGCGGGAACAATATTCCATGTGCCGTTCACTTGTTATAAACAATTAAACAATTGAAATTGTTATTACGGCCAACTGCATACAGTCACAGCAACGGGGTATTTTTTATCGTGTAGTTTATCGGTTTCTCCTTCTTTTGAGACGTGGCTGATTAAAATCGCCCCGCCAGGAGCCGAGATAATTAAATTTGTTTAACGAAATTATAAACAAATACCATTATCTCGGTTTGTAGGCGAGATACATCAATGACCACTAGACATAAATTTAAGGGACGAGCATCAGCTACCATCTGCAACAGGCGGGAACATTATTCCATGTGCCGTTCACTTGTTATAAACAATTAAACAATTGAAATTGTTATTACGGCCAACTGCATACTGTCACAGCAACGGGGTATTTTTTATCGTGTAGCTTATCAGTTTACCCTTCTTTTGAGACGTCGTTGATTAAAATCGGCCCGGTAGCAGCCGAGATAATTAAATTTGTTTAACGAAATTATAAACAAATACCATTATTTCGGTTTGTAGGCGAGATACATCAATGACCACTAGACATAAATTAAAGGTACGAGCATCAGCTACCATCTCCAACAGGCGGGAACTATATTCCATGTGCCGTTCACTTGTTATAAACAATTAAACAATTGAAATTGTTATTACGGCCAACTGCATACAGTCACAGCAACGGGGTATTTTTTATCGTGTAGCTTATCAGTTTACCCTTCTTTTGAGATGTCGTAGATTAAAATCGGCCAAGCAGGAGCCGAGATAATTAAATTTGTTTAACGAAATTATAAACAAATACCATTATTTCGGTTTGTAGGCGAGATACATCAATGACAACTAGACATAAATTAAAGGTACGAGCATCAGCTACCATCTCCAACAGGCGGGAACTATATTCCATGTGCCGTTCACTTGTTATAAACAATTAAACAATTGAAATTGTTATTACGGCCAACTGCATACAGTCACAGCAACGGGGTATTTTTTATCGTGTAGCTTATCAGTTTACCCTTCTTTTGAGACGTCGGAGATTAAAATCGGCCCAGCAGGAGCCGAGATAATTAAATTTGTTTAACGAAATTATAAACAAATACCATTATTTCGGTTTGTAGGCGAGATACATCAATGACCACTAGACATAAATTAAAGGTACGAGCATCAGCTACCATCTCCAACAGGCGCGAACAATATTCCATGTGCCGTTCACTTGTTATAAACAATTAAACAATTGAAATTGTTATCACGGCCAACTGCATACAGTCACAGCAACGGGGTATTTTTTATCGTTTAGCTTATCAGTTTTCCCTTCTTTTGAGACGTCGTAGATTAAAATCGGCCCAGCAGGAGCCGAGATAATTAAATTTGTTTAACGAAATTATAAACAAATACCATTATTTCGGTTTGTAGGCGAGATACATCAATGACCACTACAGATAAATTAAAGGTACGAGCATCAGCTACCATCTCCAACAGGCGGGAACATTATTCCATGTGCCGTTCACTTGTTATAAACAATTAAACAATTGAAATTGTTATTACGGCCAACTGCATACAGTCACAGCAACGGGGTATTTTTTATCGTGTAGCTTATCGGTTTCTCCTTCTTTTGAGACGTGGCTGATTAAAATCGCCCCGCCAGGAGCCGAGATAATTAAATTTGTTTAACGAAATTATAAACAAATACCATTATCTCGGTTTGTAGGCGAGATACATCAATGACCACTAGACATAAATTTAAGGGACGAGCATCAGCTACCATCTGCAACAGGCGGGAACATTATTCCATGTGCCGTTCACTTGTTATAAACAATTAAACAATTGAAATTGTTATTACGGCCAACTGCATACAGTCACAGCAACGGGGTATTTTTTATCGTGTAGCTTATCAGTTTCCCCTTCTTTTGAGACGTGGCTGATTAAAATCGGCCCGCCAGGAGCCGAGATAATTAAATTTGTTTAACGAAATTATAAACAAATACCATTATCTCGGTTTGTAGGCGAGATACATCAATGACCACTAGACATAAATTAAAGGTACGAGCATCAGCTACGATCTGCAACAGGCGGGAACAATATTCCATGTGCCGTTCACTTGTTATAAACAATTAAACAATTGAAATTGTTATTACGGCCAACTGCATACAGTCACAGCAACGGGGTATTTTTTATCGTGTAGCTTATCAGTTTCCCCTTCTTTTGAGACGTCGTTGATTAAAATCGGCCCAGCAGGAGCCAAGATAATTGAATTTGTTTAACGAAATTATAAACAAATACCATTATTTCGGCTTGCAGGCGAGGTACAACAATGACCGCTAGACATAAATTAAAGGTAGGAGCATTATCTATCATCTCCAATAGGTGCGAACATTATTCCATACGCAGTTCACTTGTTATAAACAATTAAACAATTGAAATTGTTATTACGGCCAACTGCATACAGTCACAGCAACGGGGTATTTTTTATCGTGTAGTTTATCGGTTTCTCCTTCTTTTGAGACGTGGCTGATTAAAATCGCCCCGCCAGGAGCCGAGATAATTAAATTTGTTTAACGAAATTATAAACAAATACCATTATCTCGGTTTGTAGGCGAGATACATCAATGACCACTAGACATAAATTTAAGGGACGAGCATCAGCTACCATCTGCAACAGGCGGGAACATTATTCCATGTGCCGTTCACTTGTTATAAACAATTAAACAATTGAAATTGTTATTACGGCCAACTGCATACTGTCACAGCAACGGGGTATTTTTTATCGTGTAGCTTATCAGTTTACCCTTCTTTTGAGACGTCGTTGATTAAAATCGGCCCGGTAGCAGCCGAGATAATTAAATTTGTTTAACGAAATTATAAACAAATACCATTATTTCGGTTTGTAGGCGAGATACATCAATGACAACTAGACATAAATTAAAGGTACGAGCATCAGCTACCATCTCCAACAGGCGGGAACTATATTCCATGTGCCGTTCACTTGTTATAAACAATTAAACAATTGAAATTGTTATTACGGCCAACTGCATACAGTCACAGCAACGGGGTATTTTTTATCGTGTAGCTTATCAGTTTACCCTTCTTTTGAGATGTCGTAGATTAAAATCGGCCCAGCAGGAGCCGAGATAATTAAATTTGTTTAACGAAATTATAAACAAATACCATTATTTCGGTTTGTAGGCGAGATACATCAATGACAACTAGACATAAATTAAAGGTACGAGCATCAGCTACCATCTCCAACAGGCGGGAACTATATTCCATGTGCCGTTCACTTGTTATAAACAATTAAACAATTGAAATTGTTATCACGGCCAACTGCATACAGTCACAGCAACGGGGTATTTTTTATCGTGTAGCTTATCAGTTTTCCCTTCTTTTGAGACGTCGTAGATTAAAATCGGCCCAGCAGGAGCCGAGATAATTAAATTTGTTTAACGAAATTATAAACAAATACCATTATTTCGGTTTGTAGGCGAGATACATCAATGACCACTAGACATAAATTAAAGGTACGAGCATCAGCTACCATCTCCAACAGGCGGGAACAATATTCCATGTGCCGTTCACTTGTTATAAACAATTAAACAATTGAAATTGTTATCACGGCCAACTGCATACAGTCACAGCAACGGGGTATTTTTTATCCTGTAGCTTATCAGTTTCCCCTTCTTTTGAGACGTCGTTGATTAAAATCGGCCCGGTAGCAGCCGAGATAATAATTTTTTAACATTTTTTCGTTACTAATATGTCGAAAACGGTACAAGTGGCGCCATCTCGCGTTTGCGGCCTTTTTCGCAGTTTTCCGCACCGCCAAAACCGAATCCCAGGATTACATCGTTAATTTAAAGAATTGCGTTTTTCTCGGCTTCTGGAGCGTATTTCATAACCGGACTTGTCTTAAATTAAAGGTACGAACCATAGCTATCCCCTCCTAAAGTTGCAACAATATGGCGTTTCTGGTTTAATAGATATTAACAATTGAAAAATCGGCAAAAATGCACTCCGGGTCACTGGAATTATCTCGGCTTCTGGATGCGCTAGATTAATGATCGAGTGCTTAAAACAAAGCTTGAGGATGCTTCTACCCGACAATAAACGATTTACATATGCTGCATGCGTTGTTTAATTTTTATAAACATTTTAATAATTCATTTGAGAATTACATCGAAACTATATATGGAGCCCTTTTCAAAAATGTATTAGCTTGTTCCTCGAACCGAGGACTTCAATTTGAGATGTTGTTGATTAATATCGACCCTGCAGAAGTCGAGATAATCGAAATTGTTTAAAAAAATTATAAACAAATACCATTATTTCGGCTTGTAGACGAGATACATCAATGACCACTAGACATAAATTAAAGGTACGAGCATCAGCTACCATCTCCAACAGGCGGGAACAATATTCCATGTGCCGTTCACTTGTTATAAACAATTAAACAATTGAAATTGTTATTACGGCCAACTGCATACAGTCACAGCAACGGGGTATTTTTGATCGTGTAGTTTATCGGTTTCCCCTTCTTTTGAGACATCGTTGATTAAAATCGGCCCGGTAGCAGCCGAGATAATAATTTTTTAACATTTTTTCGTTACTAATATGTCGAAAACGGTACAAGTGGCGCCATCTCGCGTTTGCGGCCTTTTTCGCAGTTTTCCGCACCGCCAAAACCGAATCCCAGGATTACATCGTTAATTTAAAGAATTGCGTTTTTCTCGGCTTCTGGTGCGTATTTCATAACCGGACTTGTCTTAAATTAAAGGTACGAACCATAGCTATCCCCTCCTAAAGTTGCAACAATATGGCGTTTCTGGTTTAATAGTTATTAACAATTGAAAAATCGGCAAAAATGCACTCCGGGTCACTGGAATTATCTCGGCTTCTGGATGCGCTAGATTAATGATCGAGTGCTTAAAACAAAGCTTGAGGATGCTTCTACCCGACAATAAACGATTTACATATGCTGCATGCGTTGTTTAATTTTTATAAACATTTTAATAATTCATTTGAGAATTACATCGAAACTATATATGGAGCCCTTTTCAAAAATGTATTAGCTTGTTCCTCGAACCGAGGACTTCAATTTGAGATGTTGTTGATTAATATCGACCCTGCAGAAGTCGAGATAATCGAAATTGTTTAAAAAAATTATAAACAAATACCATTATTTCGGCTTGTAGACGAGATACATCAATGACCACTAGACATAAATTAAAGGTACGAGCATCAGCTACCATCTCCAACAGGCGGGAACAATATTCCATGTGCCGTTCACTTGTTATAAACAATTAAACAATTGAAATTGTTATTACGGCCAACTGCATACAGTCACAGCAACGGGGTATTTTTTATCGTGTAGTTTATCGGTTTCCCCTTCTTTTGAGACATCGTTGATTAAAATCGGCCCGCCAGGAGCCGAGATAATTAAATTTGTTTAACGAAATTATAAACAAATACCATTATCTCGGTTTGTAGGCGAGATACATCAATGACCACTAGACATAAATTTAAGGTACGAGCATCAGCTACCATCTGCAACAGGCGGGAACATTATTCCATGTGCCGTTCACTTGTTATAAACAATTAAACAATTGAAATTGTTATTACGGCCAACTGCATACAGTCACAGCAACGGGGTATTTTTTATCGTGTAGCTTATCAGCCTGCCCTTCTTTTGAGACGTCGTTGATTAAAATCAGCCCGGTAGCAGCCGAGATAATTAAATTTGTTTAACGAAATTATAAACAAATACCATTATCTCGGTTTGTAGGCGAGATACATCAATGACCACTAGACATAAATTAAAGGTACGAGAATCAGCTACCATCTCCAATAGGCGGGAACAATATTCCATGTGCCGTTCACTTGTTATAAACAATTAAACAATTGAAATTGTTATTACGGCCAACTGCATACAGTCACAGCAACGGGGTATTTTTTATCGTGTAGCTTATCAGTTTCCCCTTCTTTTGAGACGTCGTTGATTAAAATCGGCCCGGTAGCAGCCGAGATAATAATTTTTTAACATTTTTTCGTTACTAATATGTCGAAAACGGTACAAGTGGCGCCATCTCGCGTTTGCGGCCTTTTTCGCAGTTTTCCGCACCGCCAAAACCGAATCCCAGGATTACATCGTTAATTTAAAGAATTGCGTTTTTCTCGGCTTCTGGAGCGTATTTCATAACCGGACTTGTCTTAAATTAAAGGTACGAACCATAGCTATCCCCTCCTAAAGTTGCAACAATATGGCGTTTCTGGTTTAATAGTTATTAACAATTGAAAAATCGGCAAAAATGCACTCCGGGTCACTGGAATTATCTCGGCTTCTGGATGCGCTAGATTAATGATCGAGTGCTTAAAACAAAGCTTGAGGATGCTTCTACCCGACAATAAACGATTTACATATGCTGCATGCGTTGTTTAATTTTTATAAACATTTTAATAATTCATTTGAGAATTACATCGAAACTATATATGGAGCCCTTTTCAAAAATGTATTAGCTTGTTCCTCGAACCGAGGACTTCAATTTGAGATGTTGTTGATTAATATCGACCCTGCAGAAGTCGAGATAATCGAAATTGTTTAAAAAAATTATAAACAAATACCATTATTTCGGCTTGTAGACGAGATACATCAATGACCACTAGACATAAATTAAAGGTACGAGCATCAGCTACCATCTCCAACAGGCGGGAACAATATTCCAAGTGCCGTTCACTTGTTATAAACAATTAAACAATTGAAATTGTTATTACGGCCAACTGCATACAGTCACAGCAACGGGGTATTTTTTATCGTGTAGTTTATCGGTTTCCCCTTCTTTTGAGACATCGTTGATTAAAATCGGCCCGCCAGGAGCCGAGATAATTAAATTTGTTTAACGAAATTATAAACAAATACCATTATCTCGGTTTGTAGGCGAGATACATCAATGACCACTAGACATAAATTTAAGGTACGAGCATCAGCTACCATCTGCAACAGGCGGGAACATTATTCCATGTGCCGTTCACTTGTTATAAACAATTAAACAATTGAAATTGTTATTACGGCCAACTGCATACAGTCACAGCAACGGGGTATTTTTTATCGTGTAGCTTATCAGCCTACCCTTCTTTTGAGACGTCGTTGATTAAAATCAGCCCGGTAGCAGCCGAGATAATTAAATTTGTTTAACGAAATTATAAACAAATACCATTATCTCGGTTTGTAGGCGAGATACATCAATGACCACTAGACATAAATTAAAGGTACGAGAATCAGCTACCATCTCCAATAGGCGGGAACAATATTCCATGTGCCGTTCACTTGTTATAAACAATTAAACAATTGAAATTGTTATTACGGCCAACTCCATACAGTCACAGCAACGGGGTATTTTTTATCGTGTAGCTTATCAGCCTCCCCTTCTTTTGAGACGTCGTTGATTAAAATCGGCCCAGCAGGAGCCAAGATAATTGAATTTGTTTAACGAAATTATAAACAAATACCATTATTTCGGCTTGCAGGCGAGGTACAACAATGACCGCTAGACATAAATTAAAGGTAGGAGCATTATCTATCATCTCCAATAGGTGCGAACATTATTCCATACGCAGTTCACTTGTTATAAACAATTAAACAATTGAAATTGTTATTACGGCCAACTGCATACAGTCACAGCAACGGGGTATTTTTTATCGTGTAGTTTATCGGTTTCTCCTTCTTTTGAGACGTGGCTGATTAAAATCGCCCCGCCAGGAGCCGAGATAATTAAATTTGTTTAACGAAATTATAAACAAATACCATTATCTCGGTTTGTAGGCGAGATACATCAATGACCACTAGACATAAATTTAAGGGACGAGCATCAGCTACCATCTGCAACAGGCGGGAACATTATTCCATGTGCCGTTCACTTGTTATAAACAATTAAACAATTGAAATTGTTATTACGGCCAACTGCATACTGTCACAGCAACGGGGTATTTTTTATCGTGTAGCTTATCAGTTTACCCTTCTTTTGAGACTTCGTTGATTAAAATCGGCCCGGTAGCAGCCGAGATAATTAAATTTGTTTAACGAAATTATAAACAAATACCATTATTTCGGTTTGTAGACGAGATACATCAATGACCACTAGACATAAATTAAAGGTACGAGCATCAGCTACCATCTCCAACAGGCGGGAACTATATTCCATGTGCCGTTCACTTGTTATAAACAATTAAACAATTGAAATTGTTATTACGGCCAACTGCATACAGTCACAGCAACGGGGTATTTTTTATCGTTTAGCTTATCAGTTTACCCTTCTTTTGAGATGTCGTAGATTAAAATCGGCCCAGCAGGAGCCGAGATAATTAAATTTGTTTAACGAAATTATAAACAAATACCATTATTTCGGTTTGTAGGCGAGATACATCCATGACAACTAGACATAAATTAAAGGTACGAGCATCAGCTACCATCTCCAACAGGCGGGAACATTATTCCATGTGCCGTTCACTTGTTATAAACAATTAAACAATTGAAATTGTTATTACGGCCAACTGCATACAGTCACAGCAACGGGGTATTTTTTATCGTGTAGCTTATCAGTTTCCCCTTCTTTTGAGACGTGGCTGATTAAAATCGGCCCGCCAGGAGCCGAGATAATTAAATTTGTTTAACGAAATTATAAACAAATACCATTATCTCGGTTTGTAGGCGAGATACATCAATGACCACTAGACATAAATTAAAGGTACGAGCATCAGCTACGATCTGCAACAGGCGGGAACAATATTCCATGTGCCGTTCACTTGTTATAAACAATTAAACAATTGAAATTGTTATTACGGCCAACTGCATACAGTCACAGCAACGGGGTATTTTTTATCGTGTAGCTTATCAGTTTCCCCTTCTTTTGAGACGTCGTTGATTAAAATCGGCCCAGCAGGAGCCAAGATAATTGAATTTGTTTAACGAAATTATAAACAAATACCATTATTTCGGCTTGCAGGCGAGGTACAACAATGACCGCTAGACATAAATTAAAGGTAGGAGCATTATCTATCATCTCCAATAGGTGCGAACATTATTCCATACGCAGTTCACTTGTTATAAACAATTAAACAATTGAAATTGTTATTACGGCCAACTGCATACAGTCACAGCAACGGGGTATTTTTTATCGTGTAGTTTATCGGTTTCTCCTTCTTTTGAGACGTGGCTGATTAAAATCGCCCCGCCAGGAGCCGAGATAATTAAATTTGTTTAACGAAATTATAAACAAATACCATTATTTCGGTTTGTAGGCGAGATACATCCATGACAACTAGACATAAATTAAAGGTACGAGCATCAGCTACCATCTCCAACAGGCGGGAACTATATTCCATGTGCCGTTCACTTGTTATAAACAATTAAACAATTGAAATTGTTATTACGGCCAACTGCATACAGTCACAGCAACGGCGTATTTTTTATCGTGTAGCTTATCAGTTTACCCTTCTTTTGAGACGTCGTAGATTAAAATCGGCCCAGCAGGAGCTGAGATAATTAAATTTGTTTAACGAAATTATAAACAAATACCATTATTTCGGTTTGTAGGCGAGATACATCAATGACCACTAGACATAAATTAAAGGTACGAGCATCAGCTACCATCTCCAACAGGCGGGAACAATATTCCATGTGCCGTTCACTTGTTATAACCAATTAAACAATTGAAATTGTTATCACGGCCAACTGCATACAGTCACAGCAACGGGGTATTTTTTATCGTTTAGCTTATCAGTTTTCTCTTCTTTTGAGACGTCGTAGATTAAAATCGGCCCAGCAGGAGCCGAGATAATTAAATTTGTTTAACGAAATTATAAACAAATACCATTATTTCGGTTTGTAGGCGAGATACATCAATGACCACTACAGATAAATTAAAGGTACGAGCATCAGCTACCATCTCCAACAGGCGGGAACATTATTCCATGTGCCGTTCACTTGTTATAAACAATTAAACAATTGAAATTGTTATTACGGCCAACTGCATACAGTCACAGCAACGGGGTATTTTTTATCGTGTAGCTTATCAGTTTCCCCTTCTTTTGAGACGTGGCTGATTAAAATCGGCCCGCCAGGAGCCGAGATAATTAAATTTGTTTAACGAAATTATAAACAAATACCATTATCTCGGTTTGTAGGCGAGATACATCAATGACCACTAGACATAAATTAAAGGTACGAGCATCAGCTACGATCTGCAACAGGCGGGAACAATATTCCATGTGCCGTTCACTTGTTATAAACAATTAAACAATTGAAATTGTTATTACGGCCAACTGCATACAGTCACAGCAACGGGGTATTTTTTATCGTGTAGCTTATCAGTTTCCCCTTCTTTTGAGACGTCGTTGATTAAAATCGGCCCAGCAGGAGCCAAGATAATTGAATTTGTTTAACGAAATTATAAACAAATACCATTATTTCGGCTTGCAGGCGAGGTACAACAATGACCGCTAGACATAAATTAAAGGTAGGAGCATTATCTATCATCTCCAATAGGTGCGAACATTATTCCATACGCAGTTCACTTGTTATAAACAATTAAACAATTGAAATTGTTATTACGGCCAACTGCATACAGTCACAGCAACGGGGTATTTTTTATCGTGTAGTTTATCGGTTTCTCCTTCTTTTGAGACGTGGCTGATTAAAATCGCCCCGCCAGGAGCCGAGATAATTAAATTTGTTTAACGAAATTATAAACAAATACCATTATCTCGGTTTGTAGGCGAGATACATCAATGACCACAAGACATAAATTTAAGGGACGAGCATCAGCTACCATCTGCAACAGGCGGGAACATTATTCCATGTGCCGTTCACTTGTTATAAACAATTAAACAATTGAAATTGTTATTACGGCCAACTGCATACTGTCACAGCAACGGGGTATTTTTTATCGTGTAGCTTATCAGTTTACCCTTCTTTTGAGACGTCGTTGATTAAAATCGGCCCGGTAGCAGCCGAGATAATTAAATTTGTTTAACGAAATTATAAACAAATACCATTATTTCGGTTTGTAGGCGAGATACATCAATGACCACTAGACATAAATTAAAGGTACGAGCATCAGCTACCATCTCCAACAGGCGGGAACTATATTCCATGTGCCGTTCACTTGTTATAAACAATTAAACAATTGAAATTGTTATTACGGCCAACTGCATACAGTCACAGCAACGGGGTATTTTTTATCGTGTAGCTTATCAGTTTACCCTTCTTTTGAGATGTCGTAGATTAAAATCGGCCAAGCAGGAGCCGAGATAATTAAATTTGTTTAACGAAATTATAAACAAATACCATTATTTCGGTTTGTAGGCGAGATACATCAATGACAACTAGACATAAATTAAAGGTACGAGCATCAGCTACCATCTCCAACAGGCGGGAACTATATTCCATGTGCCGTTCACTTGTTATAAACAATTAAACAATTGAAATTGTTATTACGGCCAACTGCATACAGTCACAGCAACGGGGTATTTTTTATCGTGTAGCTTATCAGTTTACCCTTCTTTTGAGACGTCGGAGATTAAAATCGGCCCAGCAGGAGCCGAGATAATTAAATTTGTTTAACGAAATTATAAACAAATACCATTATTTCGGTTTGTAGGCGAGATACATCAATGACCACTAGACATAAATTAAAGGTACGAGCATCAGCTACCATCTCCAACAGGCGGGAACAATATTCCATGTGCCGTTCACTTGTTATAAACAATTAAACAATTGAAATTGTTATCACGGCCAACTGCATACAGTCACAGCAACGGGGTATTTTTTATCGTTTAGCTTATCAGTTTTCCCTTCTTTTGAGACGTCGTAGATTAAAATCGGCCCAGCAGGAGCCGAGATAATTAAATTTGTTTAACGAAATTATAAACAAATACCATTATTTCGGTTTGTAGGCGAGATACATCAATGACCACTACAGATAAATTAAAGGTACGAGCATCAGCTACCATCTCCAACAGGCGGGAACATTATTCCATGTGCCGTTCACTTGTTATAAACAATTAAACAATTGAAATTGTTATCACGGCCAACTGCATACAGTCACAGCAACGGGGTATTTTTTATCGTGTAGCTTATCAGTTTCCCCTTCTTTTGAGACGTGGCTGATTAAAATCGGCCCGCCAGGAGCCGAGATAATTAAATTTGTTTAACGAAATTATAAACAAATACCATTATCTCGGTTTGTAGGCGAGATACATCAATGACCACTAGACATAAATTAAAGGTACGAGCATCAGCTACGATCTGCAACAGGCGGGAACAATATTCCATGTGCCGTTCACTTGTTATAAACAATTAAACAATTGAAATTGTTATTACGGCCAACTGCATACAGTCACAGCAACGGGGTATTTTTTATCGTGTAGTTTATCGGTTTCTCCTTCTTTTGAGACGTGGCTGATTAAAATCGCCCCGCCAGGAGCCGAGATAATTAAATTTGTTTAACGAAATTATAAACAAATACCATTATCTCGGTTTGTAGGCGAGATACATCAATGACCACTAGACATAAATTAAAGGTACGAGCATCAGCTACGATCTGCAACAGGCGGGAACAATATTCCATGTGCCGTTCACTTGTTATAAACAATTAAACAATTGAAATTGTTATTACGGCCAACTGCATACAGTCACAGCAACGGGGTATTTTTTATCGTGTAGCTTATCAGTTTCCCCTTCTTTTGAGACGTCGTTGATTAAAATCGGCCCAGCAGGAGCCAAGATAATTGAATTTGTTTAACGAAATTATAAACAAATACCATTATTTCGGCTTGCAGGCGAGGTACAACAATGACCGCTAGACATAAATTAAAGGTAGGAGCATTATCTATCATCTCCAATAGGTGCGAACATTATTCCATACGCAGTTCACTTGTTATAAACAATTAAACAATTGAAATTGTTATTACGGCCAACTGCATACAGTCACAGCAACGGGGTATTTTTTATCGTGTAGTTTATCGGTTTCTCCTTCTTTTGAGACGTGGCTGATTAAAATCGCCCCGCCAGGAGCCGAGATAATTAAATTTGTTTAACGAAATTATAAACAAATACCATTATCTCGGTTTGTAGGCGAGATACATCAATGACCACTAGACATAAATTTAAGGGACGAGCATCAGCTACCATCTGCAACAGGCGGGAACATTATTCCATGTGCCGTTCACTTGTTATAAACAATTAAACAATTGAAATTGTTATTACGGCCAACTGCATACTGTCACAGCAACGGGGTATTTTTTATCGTGTAGCTTATCAGTTTACCCTTCTTTTGAGACGTCGTTGATTAAAATCGGCCCGGTAGCAGCCGAGATAATTAAATTTGTTTAACGAAATTATAAACAAATACCATTATTTCGGTTTGTAGGCGAGATACATCAATGACAACTAGACATAAATTAAAGGTACGAGCATCAGCTACCATCTCCAACAGGCGGGAACTATATTCCATGTGCCGTTCACTTGTTATAAACAATTAAACAATTGAAATTGTTATTACGGCCAACTGCATACAGTCACAGCAACGGGGTATTTTTTATCGTGTAGCTTATCAGTTTACCCTTCTTTTGAGATGTCGTAGATTAAAATCGGCCCAGCAGGAGCCGAGATAATTAAATTTGTTTAACGAAATTATAAACAAATACCATTATTTCGGTTTGTAGGCGAGATACATCAATGACAACTAGACATAAATTAAAGGTACGAGCATCAGCTACCATCTCCAACAGGCGGGAACTATATTCCATGTGCCGTTCACTTGTTATAAACAATTAAACAATTGAAATTGTTATTACGGCCAACTGCATACAGTCACAGCAACGGGGTATTTTTTATCGTATAGCTTATCAGTTTACCCTTCTTTTGAGACGTCGTAGATTAAAATCGGCCCAGCAGGAGCCGAGATAATTAAATTTGTTTAACGAAATTATAAACAAATACCATTATTTCGGTTTGTAGGCGAGATACATCAATGACCACTAGACATAAATTAAAGGTACGAGCATCAGCTACCATCTCCAACAGGCGGGAACAATATTCCATGTGCCGTTCACTTGTTATAAACAATTAAACAATTGAAATTGTTATCACGGCCAACTGCATACAGTCACAGCAACGGGGTATTTTTTATCGTGTAGCTTATCAGTTTTCCCTTCTTTTGAGACGTCGTAGATTAAAATCGGCCCAGCAGGAGCCGAGATAATTAAATTTGTTTAACGAAATTATAAACAAATACCATTATTTCGGTTTGTAGGCGAGATACATCAATGACCACTAGAGATAAATTAAAGGTACGAGCATCAGCTACCATCTCCAACAGGCGGGAACATTATTCCATGTGCCGTTCACTTGTTATAAACAATTAAACAATTGAAATTGTTATTACGGCCAACTGCATACAGTCACAGCAACGGGGTATTTTTTATCGTGTAGCTTATCAGTTTCCCCTTCTTTTGAGACGTCGTTGATTAAAATCGGCCCGGTAGCAGCCGAGATAATAATTTTTTAACATTTTTTCGTTACTAATATGTCGAAAACGGTACAAGTGGCGCCATCTCGCGTTTGCGGCCTTTTTCGCAGTTTTCCGCACCGCCAAAACCGAATCCCAGGATTACATCGTTAATTTAAAGAATTGCGTTTTTCTCGGCTTCTGGAGCGTATTTCATAACCGGACTTGTCTTAAATTAAAGGTACGAACCATAGCTATCCCCTCCTAAAGTTGCAACAATATGGCGTTTCTGGTTTAATAGTTATTAACAATTGAAAAATCGGCAAAAATGCACTCCGGGTCACTGGAATTATCTCGGCTTCTGGATGCGCTAGATTAATGATCGAGTGCTTAAAACAAAGCTTGAGGATGCTTCTACCCGACAATAAACGATTTACATATGCTGCATGCGTTGTTTAATTTTTATAAACATTTTAACAATTCATTTGAGAATTACATCGAAACTATATATGGAGCCCTTTTCAAAAATGTATTAGCTTGTTCCTCGAACCGAGGACTTCAATTTGAGATGTTGTTGATTAATATCGACCCAGCAGAAGTCGAGATAATCGAATTTGTTTAAAAAAATTATAAACAAATACCATTATTTCGGCTTGAAGGCGAGATACATCAATGACCACTAGACATAAATTGAAGGTACGAGCATCAGCTACCATCTCCAACAGGCGGGAACATTATTCCATGTGCAGTTCACTTGTTATAAACAATTAAGCAATTGAAATTGTTATTACGGCCAACTGCATACAGTCACAGTAACGGGGTATTCTTTATTGTGTAGCTTATTCGATTCTCTTTCTTTTGAGACGTCGTTGATTAAAATCGGCCGCGTAGAACGTGTGATAATTGAAACGACCCGGAGTGCATTTTTGCCGATTCTTTAATTGTTTATAACTTTTAAACCACATATGCCATAAAGTTCAAATTGTTGGAGAGCATAGCTCTACTTTCTAGCTTTAATTTGAGACAAGTCCGGTCAAAAAAGACCCACTGGAAGCCGAGAAAAACGCAATTCTTTAAATTAACGATGTAATCCTGGGATTCGGTTTTGGCGGTGCGGAAAACTGCGAAAAAGGCCGCAAACGCGAGATGGCGCCACTTGTACCGTTTTCGACATATTAGTACCGAAAAAATGTTAAAAAATTAATATCTCGGCTTCTACCGAGCCGATTTTAATCAACGACGTCTCAAAAGAAAGAGAATCGAATAAGCTACACGATAAAAAATACCCCGTTGCTGTGACTGAATGCAGTTGGCCGCCATAACAATTTCAATTGTTTAATTGTTTATAACAAGTGAACTGCACATGGAATAATGTTCGCACCTATTGGAGATGGTAGCCGATGCTCGTACCTTTAATTTATGTCTAGTGGTCATTGATGTATCTCGCCTACAAGCCGAAATAATGGTATTTGTTTATAATTTTTTTAAACAAATTCGATTATCTCGACTTCTGCTGGGTCGATATTAATCAACAACATCTCAAATTGAAGTTCTCGGTTCGAGGAACAAGCTGATACACTTTTGAAAAGGGCTCCATGTATAGTTTCGATGTAATTCTCAAATGAATTATTAAAAGGTTTATAAAAATTAAACAACGAATGCAGCATATGTAAATCGTTTATTGTCGGGTAGAAGCATCCTCAAGCATTATTTTAAGCCCTCGATCATTAATCTAGCGCATCCTGAAGCCGAGGTAATTCCAGTGACCCGGAGTGCATTTTTGCCGATTATTCAATTGTTAATAACTTTTAAACCACAAACGCCATATTGTTGCAACTGTTGGAGGGGATAGCTATGGTTCGTACCTTTAATTTAAGACAAGTCCGGTTATGAAATACGCTCCAGAAGCCGAGAAAAACGCAATTGTTTAAATAAACGATGTAATCCAGGAATTCGGTTTTGAAGAAACGGCAAACCGCGAAAAAAGCCGCAAACGCGAGATGGCGCCACATGTACCTTTCGGTAGCAAAATTTGATATAAATTTAAAAAATTCGTATCTCGGCTCCTGATCATTCTTTTTTATTCCGCAAGGTGTCAAATTAAAGGGAAAAGAATATCCTACATATAAAAAAATAGATCGTTGCTGTAACTATATCCAGTTGGGCGGAATAACAATTTTAATTGTATAATTGTTTATAACAAATGAACGTCACATGCGATAATGTTCACACCTATTGGGGATGGTAGCTTATACTTGTAGTTTTAATTTATGTCATTTGATCATTGATATAGCACGCCGGCAAGTCGAAGGAATCGCTTTTGTTTATAAATTCTTTAAACAAATTTAATTATCTCGCGTTCTACGTGGCCGATTTTAATCAACGACGTCTTAAATTAAAGCTCTCGGTTCAAGGAACAATAGGTTCCCATTTGAGAACGAGTCTCTTGTATAGTTACTGTGGAATTCTCAAACTAATTATTTAATTACGTATAAAAAATAAACAGCACATTTAATTATGTCGGATTCTTATGATTATTTTTAATCTGTTAGGTGTCAAATGAAAGGGAATGAAAATAATATATGAAACTTTAGTATTACCATTATCATTATGATTATTGAATCTTTCTCCAATCTTCCTGTTCGCCTTGTTTATTTGACATCTTCTCGAAATCTCAAGGCAAAGACAAAGAAAGAGGGGTTGCGAGAAGTCTCAGTGCTAACGGAAGGTTGATTGAAGCACCGAAAAGTCTCAAGTATGAAATATAGGTAGAAGGATTTATTCCTCGTTCCAGCAACTACCCCTGCTTTCTTATTCAGCTCGAGTTGTCGAAGGAAGCGAACAAGTCGGGCGCTCGTTACAATCGCAAGGATGAAATTAACTGATTTAAAATTGAGCACTTGCTGGAGGATCGAACAGTTCGTTGGAATATCTAGTAGAATGGGAGCGAAGAGAAACCTATGGAACGACGAAGGTATAGCTAAAGACAATGAAAACTCTAAATCGATTCCTGTTTCGTTACAGCGATAACGAAAATGTCCTACGATGCAGCGCAGATTTAAATTGAAAATAAATCTTCGCTCTTTGACTTACTATGATTGTACTACTTAAACGAAATGCGTCATCCGAAAATGATTTCGTTCACGTTGCATGAAAGTTCAGAGAGTCTCATAATGAGATTGTAGGTCGGTCAAATTTTATTCAACGTTGCCCTGTCATCCTCTTTCTAGCACAGTCGCTAATCTGTTCGAGATTAAACGCGTACGGCAAACGTACCGCGCTGTTCAATTTTGGTCCTGGCAAACGGGACGCACGTACACGCGTGCGAACGCACACGTTCGGTCGATAATGAACACGCCTGTTAAGCAGAATTTACAGTAACGTTATGAGAACCGGCTAGGTGGAAACGCGGTGTAATTGAAATGACAATCGATACTGATATTATCACGCGCAATGCTAGAGCGGCGAGAACGCTGGCAATTATCTTCCTAGAAAATCAAGATGTCTAATTAAACTCAGAAGGATTTACTGTTAAAAATTCGATCCCCTTTATTGCTATCAATGAAACATTTTCCAAAGACACTGATTCAATTGGAAAAAAATGTACAAGGAAATCGATTATTAATCTAACGATTGTTATCGAGTGGATATTAATTATTAGATACGGTAAAGAAAATGTAATTACAGGTACCAACCAGTCATCCAGCCAGGCTGTTTTCGTTCATGAACCCCTTGGCTATCCAAATATGGCTGTACGTGCTGGCAGCGTACGTCCTTGTCTCGGTGATGATGTTCGTTGTCGCAAGGATCAGTCCGTACGAATGGAACAATCCGCACCCTTGTCACGCTGGCTCCGAGGTCGTGGAAAATCAATTCTCACTGGCCAACAGCTTCTGGTTCACCATCGGTACCCTGATGCAGCAGGGCAGCGATCTAAACCCGAAGGTACGCAATCGAGTTGCTCCCAAGCACTCCTTTTATGGAACAATAAGGATTTGAATTACTTAATATACAAATCTATTCAATTGTCTCCAGTGAAATAATCCTCAGTGAAAGAATTACTGGTAAAAAATCTCTAATTTATTTTACATTTATTTTTGAACTCGATTTTTTCTAAATCCTACAACTAGATATTAAAATTGCAACTCAGATCCGTGGCGGTCAACGCGAAATGAAATTCTCGCGTTCGTTATGTCGAAGGAGCCAGTGAACAATCGCGGGGCTAATAAACCGAATAAAAAGTCGGCGAAATTATCTCGCAAACTTTCATCGTGCTTGCGAATAAATCGTGACTACTTTGTACGGTTCCTTCGCGTGACTTCGGGCAGGTAATCGTACAGACGAGCAGACACTCCAAGAGATTGAAGTCCCGAAGCGAACGATCCCGGAGTTGCCCGCTCGAGAAAGCTCGAAGAAGTCTCGTCGCATTGTTCGATTAGCGATGACGCGGAACGATGGCGATCAGGCCGTTTCATTAAGTTGAGTGAATTAAGCGAGCTACCTATTGGCGAGGGACTTAAGTGAACGGAATTGCGCTTGGGAGATAATAGAATCTCCAGGGAGCTTAAGCGATGCGAGTTTATTGTCGAATTTGTGGTGTGGCCGAGGCTTTTGTTCGAATGTCAGCGTGCTGGCGCGAAATATTAATCGCGAAGATGCGCGATTGCGCAGAGTGCAGAAATACGTTTATCATTCGGTGATTTTCAACGAAATACAGCACGCTACAGATGGCAAACAAGATTTAACTACTATTTCTTCTGACTAATTACGATAGGCAACAAGTACAAGGATCGTCGGTGGAATCTGGTGGTTCTTCACGCTAATTATTATTTCCTCGTACACGGCGAACCTGGCTGCCTTCCTCACGGTGGAAAGAATGATAACTCCGATCGAGAACGCCGAGGATCTCGCCGGTCAAACGGACATCGCGTACGGAACCCTTGACAGTGGTAGCACTATGACTTTCTTCAGGGTAACGCAACCATCCAATTCGCCACTAAACATTTTAACTGATTAACCGTGCAAATAACAAGAACAAAACAATCCACGCAAAGGACTCGATGATCGAGACGTACAAGAAAATGTGGCGATTCATGGAGAACAAGAAACCGTCGGTATTCGTGCCTACGTACGAGGAAGGTATTCAGAGAGTTCTTCAGGGTGATTACGCTTTCCTCATGGAATCGACCATGCTGGATTACATCGTGCAGAGAGATTGCAACTTGACGCAAATTGGCAGCCTCCTCGATAGCAAAGGATACGGCATTGCTACACCTATGGGTAAGGTATATCTACCTTCTTATATTATGAAGAATTTCGTGAATGATAAAGCGTTGCTTTTTTTTTCTTCTTTGCTCTTCCTCCCCCCGTAGGCTCTCCGTGGCGCGACAAGATATCCCTGGCCATTCTGGAGCTTCAAGAGAAAGGAGAGATCCAGATATTGTACGACAAATGGTGGAAGAGCCCCGGTGACACTTGCATGAGGACCGAGAAAGGAAAGGAGAGCAAAGCGAATTCCTTGGGCGTTGCCAATATAGGTATAATTGAAATATCGCATAGAAAGTAATCCCCTATTTGAGTGCTAAATAGACGTCCCTCGATTTGACACCTGAAAGCCGTCCCTTCTCTGTTTCGTTTCTACGATATTGGCTACCTTCACTCGAATCGCACCGAACCTCTTCGGCCAGCGAAAAATTTAAAGGAACAGGCGTCCTGTCCACGATCAGGACCGATGAATTTTTACGTCTGCTGGAACTTGACCTTTTTCTGCTGTCTTCTAGGTGGAGTTTTCGTAGTTCTGCTATGCGGTCTGGCGTTCGCCGTGCTAATTGCGATTTTCGAGTTCTGCTACAGCACCAGGAGAAACTCATCGGCGGAACGGGTAAGCGAAACTTCCGATGGAAAACCAGCTTCGAAAGGAAACTTAAGAGATCGACGGAAAGCTGCCGGAAAATAAACTGGTGTTCCATACGATCTTCATTTGCAATCGCGCAAACAGTTTTCCAGCTGATCTGTCGCGAATCGTGTTTGCGGGAACACGTCTCGCAGACAGATCGCGGGGAAAACAATCGATTTTCTTCCAGGCCTAATACCCGCGCGATGCATGACCTTAGGATCGCATGAATTTTTGTCACTTTTGTGTTCCATTTTGTGGCCGCCGTGGATTTTTCGCGGGGCAGCATGAACTCGTCTTTCACTGAAGCATGTCGGCCAACTGCGAACTCACGAAGCTCGTTCGTGACCCAAGGTCCGTTTTTTTTTTCTCTCTCTCTCTCTCTCTTCCAAACTTCATTCACCCGCCTTTAATTCGATTCGCCCCTCTGATATATCTCTTTGTCACCGTCTGCTCGTAATTGCGCGTTTTCTTTTTCTCTTTCATTTTTTTCCCTTGTAATTTATTTTTGCGTTTCTCCTCCCGTGCTCGATACGAGCTGGCACGAGAAACGAAGTCGCCGGTTCGTACGGATTCGCTTTAATTGGCCTTTCACCGTCAGCCTCTTTCATTTTTTTTCCCCTTTTTCGCCTTTTTTTCTTTTTCGTGCGCGCGTACGAACGAGCAGACGCACGGAACGATCGCTGTCCGTTCGATTTGGCGTAACGCTGCTTCATCTCGATATCACCGCTCTTTTTTTTTCCCCTCCCGTTCGCGATTCGAAACGCAGAGAGCTCCCACGTCTACCGCACCAGCCTGTTCAGATCCTCTGCAGGGGATCTCACAATCCGTGCAGCAACAGCAACAGCAACAGCAGCAGCAAACGTCGCCGCAACGGCAGCAACAAAATCAGCCACAGGAATCTCTGTGCTCGGAGATGGCACGAGAGCTGTGTCGCGCGTTACGCTGCAACGCGTCGTCGCGACGCCGACGCGCCTGCGAGAAATGCTCGACCCACGTTCTCGGATATCCGTCAGACAATCCCACTGCCACCCCCTTGAACGGGATGAGATCGCAGGTAGGCATTACAAAAATAAAGAGAAATGTTAATTGAGCTCTGGACAGGCTCAACTTGACTGATCCGAAATGTTAAATAGTCGAGTGCGATTCGGCATGCAGGCGAGAATTGTCACGACGATAATTGTCGGATATCTCTCAATTCCCTTCGTTTATTTGCCACAGAGAAGCAGCCAGAGTGTTCCCTCGGTCGAACTGCCGCCACACATCCACATGCATCATCATCCGCCACCGCCGCCGCCGCCGCATGACTACGACGGGACTTAACTCAATACTTCGGGACTTAAATTCGTACCATTCGTGATCGCGTCTTAGGGCCCGACAGAGGAAGCAGAGACGGAACGACGTGCATCGACAGAAGGAAACACCGTAAAGAATGGAATGTACCGTAAAGATGCCGAACGGAACAAGATCAACGAGCAAGTACAAAAACGCATCAAGTGGCACCGGACGAACAGACCGACCAGATTGTTTTTCCTTTCTTTTCCTTCGTTCACGCTGTAATGTTCGATGTAGAAACCCGCCGCGAGTGTCACACGCGTTTGATAATCACCGAGTAACGAACAATTGCACAATCGCAGCACTTCAGGGGCCGTGCTCGAACTCGACGAGCGAACCTCAGCTCCCGTGTTCCTTGCGAACCCAAATACTTTCGAGCGAAATTCTCCGAAAGCACAGGCCGTCTGCCGTAGTGGTTGCACCGGGACGATTGTTCGCACACGTTTGAACGACAGGTCGACGAGATCGATCATCGAGAACTCGTAGCTTTTAAGGAAAAATATAAATCTCTTCGTCGAGCTTACGACCCACCTCTCCACGATCGTCCCGTTTTCGTCTTGCAATTACTCACTTCTATCGCGGGGCCAAGCCGAGGTACAATACATTTGTTGCACAACCACGTTGAAGCTCGAGGAAACCGCGCCTCGGCGAATCGAAGGGCACGCTAACCCCCTCGGTTAATCAGATCTGGTGCGATCTGGTTGAAATATTTCCAGCAATGGGTCCCTCGGTTTCAACGGAACGCGATCCTCGAGCATTCTTTAGCGTCGATTTTCTCACCGCTCCGTCATTAGAAAATGCGAATCGTCGAGTCTGATATCGGAGGCCGAATAAAACGTTCGATCGGCCGTTTTATCCCGTCTTATCCCGAGGAAATCAGGAAGGGTTGGACTTCGGGCTCGATTATTCGTGTACGTTCCGTTTCACGCGGCAGGGTGGCACGTGTTCGATGGTAGACCCCACTACATACCGGCCAGAGAAAGCAGTGAAACGTTTTTTACCCCTTTATGCCCACGTAAACGAACCGCACCGTAAAGATTCTTGCATACGTAAAGCAGCACACGCGTTCGTGTAAATACCGCGGCGGCACGCGCGAAATGTAGACGATCCTATTTGCGAGTATTTTAAGGTAAAAAAAAGTAAATAAATAAATAAAATACAAAAAATAAAAAGACAAAAACACAGGAGTCTGCGAATAACTGTTTAGCGTTAAAAACGAGTACAACCAAGTAGACGTTTGGTGTCATTTCACGTGTGTATATGATAGACGGCGAATAAACGTAAGACGAGATGACGGACACGATGACGTATCCCTTTATTCATTCCTCGATTTTTCTTACCCCCAAGTCCCATCCGATTCATCGAGAAAATCACCAATCTCGATGACATTTTCTTCTTTTTGGTCCAAGAGGCGCATATATTTTGGAGGATTAATAGGACGTACGAAAGGTGGTGGAATGAAAATCAATTAGACTGTTTCTCGTTTGTTTGTTTTTTTATATAACATTATTTATTAAGGGATAAAATAAATGACAAATAACATATCACTTATATGAAACTATAACATTTCTTAGTGTTCATCATTCGTTATGATATAAAAGAAATCACATCACGTACAACCCTTCGCGTACTGCCTTCACGTTCGTATCAGCTCGAATTATACGGCTATATACCCACTACGCGAGCGCTCGCCTGTCGCCGGCGCATCGTCCTTTTTAATACGAATAAAACACGACCGAGTACGAGTCGATCAACGGAAAGGCGAAATTTCTTTCCGACCCGGAAAATTCCATAGTGAGCCTCCAGAGAGGTAAGAGGCGTCTCACGCCGCGGCCCATGATAAGATTAGGCGTCGACCGCGTCGCTTAATCGAATCAACGTGACCGAGATGTTCCAGACGGAGTCGCGGGGAATGGAATTCTCCGAGTTAGGAAACAGAAAAATCTCTCTTCAATTCGCGAAACTGCTGAGCTAAAAACAACGCAGACAGATAGATAAATAGATAAATGGAGAGAACAGATGAGAGAAGAAGAAGAAGAAACGAGAAGAGAAAAGAAAATATAAACGTGTAAAAAGAAAGAAGACTGTCGAGTCGCAAGGGATTCAAGCAAATTCGAGCGGATTCCAGCGGTTTCGAGCTGACACCAGCGTGCCTACGACAAACTCCTGACACGATACAATAATAATAATAATAATAATAATAATAATAATAATAATAATAATCATGTAACCGTCCGAATTATTTTCGGAAGGTCCTAGTCAAATCACTTTTAATTATCACACGATCATATACTCGACGCTGTGGTATGTAAATGTCTTGTTGTTCCATTATGTTTCTTTTTTCCATTTTTTGTTTTTTACGCTTTTTTATGCTTCTTTTTTTTCTGACTTTCGGAGGTGGCTCGAGATCGCGATGCTTACACGTTCGCGATCGGTGAAGTTCACCCTCTACAAGTGTACGTGTACATGTATATATGATGTGCGTATGATGTGTGATTGTGTGTATCTATGTGTGCGAGCCCGTCGATTGAATCAGAAAAAAAAAGAAACATTAAAATGAAGTAGAATAGCAGTAATGGTAATAAGAATAGTAAGAATAGCAATAATAATTATAGTAATAATGATAATAATGAAGCAAAGAAACGATACACCTACGCGTGTTATGTATGCTTGTATGTGTGTCTATGCGTAGCCAAATCCCTCGTTCCTTAATTTCGATCGATTCCCTCGGACTTTTGTTTCTTTTTTTTTCTTCATTTGTTTCTCCCGTCAATCTTCGTTGTAATCCTCGTTTTCGGTTCCACGCTTCTTTGTTATCGAGGCGTCAAACTTCGCCCGCTACCCTGACGTGACAGTCGCAATCGCTCGCTGCGGATTTTGAAAGAATCGCGTAAAACGAGTAGCCAAACATCGTTCCAATGACCAATTTTTTTTGCAAACTACTTTTTCGTATTTCAAAGATCAAATGACAAAAAAAAAAAATTAATTTGGAGATTTATCTCGCGAATGTTGTGCCCGCGTCAGGAAAGCGAGTCAAAGAGAGAAAAAAAAAAGGACAATTATCAACGAAGATCGCTTTCTCCACGCCAAATTTGTTCTCCCTCTCCATTTCTAGCGAATAATCGGTCATTATCTCGTTCTTTCTATGAATCTAAGAAGCGTCACGTTTATTTCTCACTCTCTCTATCGCTCTCTCTCTCTCACACACACACGCATGCAGGCTCTCTCTCTCCCCCTCTCTCTTCCACAACTACAAGGATGCGTATTTACTTTATGAGATCAGCCCAGGCGCCAATGTTTTACGCCACGGACATTGCAATTTTCTCGGTTTTTTTTCAATCCTCGAGGCGTTCTCCGTCGAGTTCTCTCGCTCGTTCACGATCCAATGCTACTCTTACAACTTGTTGAAATTGCTTGAAAAAATTAGCTACGAGGCGAAACGAAGGAAGAGAGAAACAGAAAAGGAAATGCGCAGAGAGAGAGAGAGAGAGAGAGAGTTTGAAAAAAGTTAAAAAAAAGAAAAGAAGTATTCCTCGGGACGATCTGAATCAGGAACGACGGCAGCCGAAATATAAAAATGAATGAACGATGATCGAATGACGGTGTTTAAGTTGAGCCTCGATACAGCAAAAGTCTCTTTGGTCGGAGATGTCTGCTTTTTCATTCTTACTTTTCAATCGTTTACACACCGTGTATACGCATAGTCTGATCGAGAATATTAACTAAATGTACGTAATACGCGTTAAATAAATTTCTTTGTAACTACTAAGCTAAATATCGCTATGTGCTGATGAAACGATTTCAATCTTAAATATAATCGCTACGCTCTCGAATCGGACGGAAGTGAATCTTCCGTATCTGGTACAGGTTCGAACCGAATAAGAAGAGGATGTAGATAGAAGAGGAACCGAAAGCGATCTGTCAAAATATCACGGCACTCTAAATTAATTAAACCACCCGGGATCTTTGATCGATCACAAGAAAATCCGTCCAAATTTGTGCCCCCCCCCCCCCCCCCCCCGTGCAAGGCAGAGCAATGATGAGAATGGGGTTGTGAAAAAAAGAGACGAAAAATCGGGACGCGTCGAGGCAGAGAGCAAGGTGAAAGAAAGAAGCAATAAGAGAGAAAGAGAGTAGCAGAGAAGATGAAAATGAAAGAAAGACGGAATACTGTCATTCGTACAACTCCTCATATTCCTCGCGCTTTCGTTCGAAGCCAGTGTTATCAAATGGTACAGACATTCCTGTTGAAAACTCTTACGATTCAAAGTAATACGGACACTACGAACGATAATCAATGTCCACGCAACACTGTCATATCGGCGATGCGTTAAAATTGCCCCTCGATACCGGTGACAAGTTCCTCGACAGGGGGCCTCGAAAACGTTACGGAGAACATGTGCAGCGAAGAACGAACGAAGAATACGCTCGACGGCGCCGCTCTGGTCTCGTCCACGAGGGCCTCGCCCTCAGGTAAACTCCTCGAATGATATGTGGGGACGTCGTTTAACGAGGCAAACGCGTCGCAGTTGGTCAAAAGATCCTCGATGCGATTCATCGCTGCTTCTACGTAGTAATTCGGCCATTAACACGTCAAATCGTACACCGAATCCACCTGTCTCGTATCGCTCGATCGCGGACCGGTGTCGGCGGTGAACGCCCGCGTGGCCACGGACAACTCTCGCGGAAGAGCAAACACTCATGGGCAAGTTACTCCGACACTTTGATATTTTGCATAATCTTGCATAATTTAGACAACGCGATACACGATCGAGAGAACAGGCGTTCGACTTTGCGAAACGCGATTGCTCCGTATCATATACACGAATTATACAATAATTCCAGTTCGGGCATATACACTGTTACATAATAAAGAGACACTGTTAATTACAAACGCTACACGTATATCTCCGATGCTTATTTGTTCGCCGTTTTTCCTTTCCCTCTGTACTCGCGCGATGCCGATAATACCACCACGTGCTCGCACTCCCTTATCACCTCTTTTCACCGTACACGTATAGACGGTTCGTATGTACCCTAGTGTACAAACAAATATATATATAGTATTTATATATAATATATCAGCCCATTTTTTGCTTTTTTTTTCTTTCTCGATAATGCGTATATGCGTTATACATCTATTATATATATAATATATAATATGCGATCACAGACACGTGAAATTCGCGTGTTATAGACTTTTGCCGTTTTGTTTCACCTTACTTTTGTGCCACACGTTCTCCCCCGTGTACCTTAACGAGTTAATATGGATTTGATTTGTTTAAACAGCCTCTCTGTCCACCTCGAACTTTACGCCGCGCGTGCGTGTTCTACTGTTGCCAACCGGTTTTTTGGTCGTTAGAAGGGGCGAACCACGATTATTCTTTCTTCCAGTTACTTAAAGCTTTTGCTTCCTGTTTTTTTTTTTGTTTCTTTCTCCCTTTTCAAATCGTCGCATCGAGCAACGCCGCGCGAAAGGCATGAACATTCCTTGATAGACTTGCTACAGATAGACGATATGCACGCGAGAATACGCCCCGCGTTTTCGTTCTCTATGCCAATTTCGCCTGCTTGTTCGCCCTTTCGTTTGGTCCTTGTCTTTCTTCCACTTCACTTTTACTTCTCGAACAGACCAATCGTTTCGCGAACGCTGCGCCAGTGTAATACCAAAAAGTTTGATGCAGCTTTCACTGAGCCTGCTGCACCGTAAACGTTAAGCTCGTCGAAGACACCTGGGCTCCGGACAACGGGGGATGAGAAAGTTTTTCAGGGATGGCGCAGCGTGCGCGAATCGCGTACCCGGCATCTCACGCCCGTCTTCGATAGACAGTCCGCGAGAAGTTGAAAATCGTCCTCGAAGGTTTCGCGGTTGGTGACAGCAGCGCAATGATCCATCATAATTGAACACAGCCCGATAGGCATTGCTTGTCTCTGCGCGCGCGCACGCACGCAGACCGTCCTATGATCTAAAGACTTTATTTAAACCGTTCGCATTTTCGACCCCGCATGGAGACACGACGAAAACGAAGGTACACACTTTGTTTGTCATTTGTTATATTATAGCTTTCTCGTCCCACGACAGTCAGTGAGATAAACGAGAATTAAAACGTATATACCGTAATATGTACAGCGCGGATTGCGACCGCTGCGCCAAAGACAAAATTTTCCTTTTTTTTCTTCTTCTCTCCCGTCTTGCTCTATTCGTCGCGTTTCATCGTCGTTCGTGAAACGACGCCGATATATCACCGTGGACAAATCGTGACAGAAGCGACGCTGGAACGCGCGTATCGATCACGGGACAAGCGAAAACGAGACCGTTCGCTGAACTGGTCCGTCTCTCGAATTAAAAGGAGTTTCACACAGACTTCTTAATTTATCCTTACGATTAATTGCAGCCACGTCGGCAGGTTGTCCCGATATATAAAGTGCCGCGAGGAGTGGTTGATTGATTTGCAAGAAACTTCCCCATTCCCGGCCTAAATCTCCCCTTTAAACGCGACTGTGACTAATAGACAAGGAGGAGAAGGACAAAATATATATATATCCGTACGCTTAAAAAAGAAACAAAGAAGAAAGACGGGAGAGGGAGCTAATGTAAAAAAATATGACTGATTAAAAATTTCCAACTCGGCCGAAGATCGAAAGCCCAACGATCGGGCGAAGGGACAAAAGCTTCGACAGGTCTGAAACGCTGGGGAAATGCGCGCGCAAAAAAAAAAGAAGAAGAAAAGAAAAAACAGTCTATTAGACGATATCTTCGCGAACATAGAAAAATACGAGTGCCTATTTACAAAACAAACGATAAACTTCTCTCTTTCTCTTCTTTCAGTATTTCTCTCCGTTTCATTCTTCGTGTCTGCATAAAATGTTCCACGTCTCTCTTTCTCTCTCACATGTGTCCGACCCCCCTTCCCCCGCAGGGGGTGTATAAAAAAAAACAAAGAGAATCCAACAAAATAAAAATAACGCGTCCCGTCTTTTTTTCCGGCTCACGGGCAGAAATGGTTGCGCGTCAATTTAAAAAAAAAAGCGCCTCGAACAGTGCGCATCCTAAGTCGGAATAAAAATCGTCCGACCAGCTAACGTCGCCGGCCAAATCGATAACCCCGCATTTTCTTTCTCTCGATTCCTCTTCCAATCGCCTCCTTCGTACGTAGTTCAGTACTGGCTCGTCGGGGAAATCATCGTAGTTTCCGGTTTTTCTTTTCTTTTTTTTTTTTTTTTTTTATCGACGAGCAAACGATAAACACCTCGCGTCTCACAGAGAACACTCATCATCGGGGACGATTATTTTTTCCTTGTTCCTCTTCGTCTTCCTCGTTGACTCGCGCGCGTCCTACAAGCTTCGTTCTTTCGTTTCGTGTATGCGCAATATTTGTACGCTTCTCTCTGGATGTCGCCGGCGCGCATACGGCTGCCTTCTTGTAACTTGAACTTTTGCCCCCTCGTGTGGGTGTGAATACGTGTGTGCTCGTATACGTGTACATGGATGGACAGATGCGTATATGCGTGTCATCGTGTGAGAGAATACACTACTTATGCATTACTGGGTGAGAATCGGTGTTGCGCTCGCTCGTTCCTTTCTGTGCCGTGTGCAGAGTCCGCGAAGACGACTCGCGAATATCCGTGGCGCGGGTTATACGATAAAATAAACCGACGGCGAACTGACAGACAGCAAGTAGAAGACGAAGGAACGACGTCGGAGCTCCACTTATGTCATATATCGCATTACCGCGCGTAGAGCGTATAACAGCTCTGCCTGCATACGTGCCTCCAGGATCATTAGATTCACGTGGACCTGAAAGAAGGAACAACGACACCTTGGTTAGTTCGTTCGCGGTATTGCATATTAAACGCGATTCTAAATATCGAGACAGAGTTTATGAATATCGCGGAACAGTTGCTTCCTCTTTCTCGTTGAATAAATATAGAACGTCCGGAGGAGGGGCTCGCAGTCAGCTGATTTTGCGTGAATCTTTCGATTCATAATATGTATAGGGTATAACAATAGCACAGGTCTGACTCACCAGACGGTAACACGGTAACACGTTAAGTCGAAACGCGAACCAAGAAAATCATATGCAAATAGAATTATGCGTATCTGCTTACGTATACCCGCCGTTCCGTGTATAAAAAAAAGTATCCGTGAACCAACCTTTTCGCTATGCTTGAACTCCCTCATCACGCGATCGTAATCCCTCTTGGTGACGCGTTCCGGATAACAGACGGCGCTCTTGATGAACGTCTTCAGGCTTCGCTCCAATAACTGGTTCACCTCGTTGTAATCGTAATCATCGTGCCTGATACCGAACATACACTGTATGTAGTTCCAGATAGCCCGTCTGAAACGAGACGTGTCCACCTTTCTGTGCGTGCCCATGGTGTAGTAGGTGAGATTGTAGGCTGTCTTGAATTTGTCGTCGAGCAGATTGCCGACGTCGTTGTAGAGGCGATTCACCAGCGAGTAGCCGTGATCGTCCCACGAGTAGTCTTGCACGCGAAACGTCGGTATGTCGTTCAATTGGCCACGCTGAAACGGCAATATATCGACTGTGAGAACCGAGGAAGAAGGAAGAAATTTGCATAGGCGAACCAGACGGTGCACAGAATAATAAACTTCTCTTTCAACGATGTTGACGAATCGGCTCGTGGCCCTGTTTAAACTGTTCGATTTCGACGAGCCGAGATGCGCACGTGTCGGGTGCTCGTAAATATTCATAGTATCGCAATGGAAACGGTAATCGAATCGGCGGAACTTAAATATTCATCGCGTCGCCTTGAGAAGCGTACTTTCGAATCGGCCGGGTGAAAACCACGCGTAAACACCGCTTTGTGAATTCGATTAAAAGGCGGACTGTAAACGCGGCTCCGTTGTGGTGTCGTAGACAGATATGGAGGGTGTATTTCAATTTGGTGGGACGTACTATCCGGTCGTGGGCCCATCTAAGGTCGAGCCCGGTGCTCTTTGACCCCGTAGCTCCATGTTCTTGCATCGCGAGAAGTGCAGTAAGCGTTCGATAGTTGTAAGATATTCACCTTGGCGAAATCTTGATAGATGAAGGTTGGATCCTCGATGAAGTGACCAATGTCAGAGGCGAGGACTGTACTACTTCTCTGGGGTGCTGCAGCTAATTCGGCGGATTGCGTTTCTACCGTCTCGAATCTCTTGGACAGCTCCTCCTGCGTGATTTGGTAGGACTCGGACTTCTCAGAGAGACGTTTCATGCGTTCCATCAACGCCTCGACCCCGACCTCCTGTTCACCAACTATACTCGGCGAAGATGGCGGCGACGGCATGGTTTCTGCACAGATTGCATCGAAATCTCGTTATGCTTAGACGCTTTGCTGATTGAACGGGTTAAACAAGAGGGATGTATAATGGAAAGCTATGAAACGATAATTATATACAGAAGAATCTTGTCAAGAATACATTGCTTTCGTAAGAGCTACATTATATCACTGATGTTTGCGTTCGAAAATTAAGAGAATGTTAAACGCTGAACAAACAACTCACCAGTCTTGCCATCGCCATTGGGAATCTTCTTGGGACTACTGATAAGCTTGTCTTTGTCAATTGGTACGTTATTGCTATTGCCCTGGACGTTTTCTTTGTAATGGTGTCCAGCAACGTTGTCCAGCTCCTCGTTGATCCCGCAAGAGAAAACGAAAGACGAAAGGGAGTGGAAGTGGGCCAAAAGAACTATCGCGTGAACGACCTCGGCGAGGGACCAACTGTCCGCGCCTTTGGTCAATTTCTGTTCATCCGAAATAGAAAAGAAACATATATCTTCAATTTCTTCTTTCATTTCAAATTAAAATAGCAGTTGTTTAATTGATTTTTCAAGCGCAAACTGACCTCGATGTGCGTTTTGTTCAGCAACCACGGCCTGTGGGCTAAAATCTTGTTAATCTCATAGAGATCCTGCAGTTTCCCTGGAATCGACTTCAGCCCACGAAGCCACGATGGATCGCCGCCCTGGAGAATGAATTCTCCCTTCTGTAGATTTATAAGATAGCTGCACTGATGTCTCCCAGCGGCCTGTGGACACGCGAAAAAAAAAATGCCATCTTAAATTGTGCCCAGAATGTCTAAAATCATTTTCACAGAGAAAGTCTCGCGGACAAAACCGTAAGATAAAATCGCAGGCAATCTGACAAACTACCGTGTCAACCGCCCGACATTCGAACAGGCTCGTGAAAGAAAGAATTTTCGAGCGCGGAGACAAAAGAGGTTCCAGGGATCGACGAAGGAGAGAAACAAAAGAAGCGTCGAGGAGGGTC
Organism: Nomada lathburiana; assembly: GCA_963667235.1. Taxonomy (NCBI): domain Eukaryota; kingdom Metazoa; phylum Arthropoda; class Insecta; order Hymenoptera; family Apidae; genus Nomada; species Nomada lathburiana. The sequence goes on along the minus strand of OY763905.1, from coordinate 10,024,141 downwards.
TGTGAAGAGACAAATTGCCAACGACGCGACGTATCGAGGCGCGAAATTGAGCAAGAGCGCATCGATCGTTTCCGTGGTATATTCCCCATAGGGTCTCCTCGACATGATATGGAAGCATACGAGCGCCGACAAAAAGAAAAAGCCGTAACACGCGACGGGGCCCGCCAATTTTCCGCGTCGGCGTGGAAACGTTGGAAAAACATCCTGATCGAATGGGACACGGTGCGACGCGACGCTCGCAGAAATTAATGATGGTCGAGGGTGGTTATAATGGAGTTACGACAGAACGGTATGTTTTGCTCGTAAAAGCATTACATCATATCTCGACGGACGATGCCGAAGAATAATAAGGTGGACGGGCATTGAGGAAAAGAGGAAGAGGGCGAGAAACGATGAAGCGCGTAAACAAGCCACGTGTTTACCATGAGGAACCGTGGATCGATTGATTCGAGAGTCACGATAAGCGATAAGAGAAGTCTCCGCAAACACGCAGACGTTCCGGTAAGCTTGAAATTTTGCACGCCAACCCCCAAGCGGACCTTGGAAAAACACCAGCGATGGGGTGGTGCTGATAGAAGGGATCTCGTCTAAGGCGTGCCTTGCCGGGAAACGCGTTTTCTTCGACGGTATTTTCGTTCTATCAGCTTGTTTTCTTTTCGTGCATTTTGGAAATGCTTGACCGCGAGAAAATTACAGAGTTGCTTTAATACAATGCGATAAGGTAGTGAAGATAATTATCACATTCCGGAGCAGCAACGTCGCCGGTTACGACACTAGCTACTAGTTTATCGTTGGTACAAATTGATACTCTATATTCGGCTGCTTTTCCATTACTCTTGGGGACGATAGTATTCACTCGTCTAGGATTAACTCGATTTACGAATCGTCCACAAAGGTGTACAGCAATACCTAGCATAGTCCGGCAAATTGGTGGAACCGACTTGAAACCGAACTAGTCGAGGAACTACACACAAAAGACGATAATAGGTACCAAACAATTCTGTTTACCTGTTTTTTCAACAAATAAATCGAGGCTAATATTAATGTAGGTACGTCTTTTTGTTTGTTTTATTGAAGTAAACAAATTTTTTGAGGGAAGTTTTCAAACCGGGCTTATCGAAGCCGGACTACGCGAGGTATCGCTGTACTCCAATATAGATTCCGCGTGCAATCAATTATCGCATCCATTTCAATAGTCGAAATGAAAGTTAAAATTCGTTCGCGCTCGAATAAAAGAGATGCCAATATACGAAGTATTATTCAAACAGTATTCCACGGTGACCACCTCGCTTATACTTTTTTTTTTACAATTTAAATTGCCTGATATTGGAACAAGCCGCGCGAAGTTCATGAATCTCAAGCGAAACTCGCGCCAGGTAATATGTTTACCGGTAGGAAAGCTGTTTTTCAGATATCTTATCGCTTCATCGGCCACCTCCGTGTACCGACTGGCAATCGTCCCTCTCCACTCCTCCTCCTGCAACTCGTTACTTTCAACAATCTTCTCGTCCCACGCCCCAACCCGTTGCACGGCCCGTCAACTCTTTATCGCGTCTGATAAAGTGTTTTTTGGTCGATCATTTAGAGCGACGATACATATTTCGTCTATCGGCTACGGGTATGCCGTGCGCTATTATCTCGCACGCACTTGATATTCAGCGGTTCGAACAAATTGCACCGAATTTCACTGTTTCAACGTCCGCTTTCGATCCACGAAACAAGTTTTCGAGGGAATAATATCAAAGAGAAACGAGCGTTTTCTCCACGAAATCGGAAAGAGAAATTGCTAAGACAGCATAGCGATTGGTGGCGGCGCTCTATGGAATCCTTTTTATATTTATTCTATTTTCATCCTCGTCCAGAAACGGAGGGAAAACTTTGCGTCTAACCGGAGATCAGAAGGCTTGGAAAGGCGTCGACTACTATCTTTCAAAACAGGAAGTCGCAGCCTCTATATAATATCCTGCTTACGGGATATATCTATTCGACTGTAAAAACGAACCAATTTCGATTCGTTTGTTTGTCATTTTCAATCGATTATTAATGGAAAAAAGAATTGTTCTTTCGTCAATGAAAAAATGTCAGTAATTCTTGAACGAAGTACAAGTCGGTTCGATGATAGAAGATAGTAACGTTACGAAACCCGGTGCACTTGAATGGTCTCTTGATAATCTTTGGCTCAACGACCCAAGGGACGAGGCGAGGAACATAGTTCGAGAAAAGGTGATGGGGGGAAAAGTTACCCAACCCCCTCGGGGATAATCGCATTCCCTGCTTTGTTGTTCGCGAAACAACGTGGACGCAGGCATAACAACATGTTACTACGCGAAGTCGTACGTATTTAGATTTCTCCTCGCGTGATTCGTAATCGATAATAATAGAGGAAAAAATATTCCATTACGCAGCTAATTGACACTGGCGATATGCTGGAGTTGATCAGCAGACCATCGGTGAAATGCTTAGAATTTGCTAACAGTGTTCCTTTGTACGATAATTTAAAGAACCTCATTTTTAAATCAGATATCTTTTTCAATTATGTTTCACAGCACGGCTGTATTATCTGTCTCCGTTTAGATATTCATCATTGAAAGCTGATCTTCTCAGCGTTGGTCCCATACGTACATTGTATGCGCCGAGTATTCGGACTAATAAGTCACAAGTTGCGCAATAACGCCGAGTCTTTCTCGGCAATTTTACGTAATCGACATTAGCAATATTTCCCCCCCGTGCTCGAAAACTTATCCACTTACGATTACGGCTGGATCGATAACGATACTTGGTAAATTAATAAGCATCATCCCTCACAACTTTCTGTCTCGCGCAAGAGAATATGAATCAACGTAGATGCTCGAGGAGGAGTTTTTACATGCCTCATCGTCGGCCAGCTGGTGTTATCGCGACGCGAAAATACTTGCAACCTTTACGGCGAATTAGACAGAGTGAAAAACCGTCGGTGCACTTACCATAATGGCGATAAGGTGCCTGTAGTCGTAAGGAAGCGGTCCGTCGCCCCTCAGGATGAAATGTTGGGTACGGAGGAAGTGTTCCAAGTACGAAGGATGCGAGGCCATCACTCTGGATACATGATCCAGTCTGTTGTTCTGGAGGAACGCATCCATCAACAGAATATGTGTCTGCAACAAAGGATTCAGAGAAGGGTCTGATTAGCTGAACGATCGGAAACGAGCGTAACAAAAATATATAAATTGCGCTCCATTTCTGCGTACCACGAACGACTATCCAAATACGATTGCACATTCGGGCAATCTTTTATTTCTATACGAATTACGCGGCAATGACGAAAAATTGAGTCACGTGTGTGCCTGTAGTTCGCGCATCGAGTATCGCCTCATTTATCGACGACGAGAAGATCGACACTCGAGTTCGTTGGATTTCAACGTAAACTCGCGCGATTCAACGTGACGCGTTAACGTGTCGAAATCGACGTAACGTGCGTAAACGGCGGTCGCATAATCGCATTAAATGACACAATCGTGCGTCGTCCCGTGTCTCGAAGAGCAGGGAAAGTGGGTCACTCGGAAACGAAGCCCGAGATCAGGTGTTCGACTTGCATCATTACCTCGAAGGGCGCTCGTCTTCTTTAAGTCGAGCTATCGTCGCTTGCTTTGCACAGGCGTAATCGTGTATTCTACACTCGTGGGAGGAGACATTGCCATTACATGATGGAAAGTCGTGGAAACCGATAGTCGCGACAACGACGGCGGAACACGCGTTGATCCTCGAGACGCGCATGCAGCCTCTAAGCTTAGATGTTACGCATCGAAACACCCTTTCTGCTCCCTAGAAAAAGGGGGTCCCTCCCTTTTTGTACAGCTGCTTGCGAGTACGCGTTTCAAGCGACATTTTTTTTTCTTCCCCTGAATATTCACGCTGGTAATGACTGGCGATGTCGGTGGGGAAATGCAGGAAGTTCTCACGGAAGGGAGGCTTTAACGGCGACAAATTTCTACTGCGTCCAAACTGTGCTACGTGAATGGACCTATTGACTCTAGCCCCGTCTAGCGAGTCGTTAATGAGAAACTTCTGTTGGACGTGGGGCGGAGGATTTACGCAAGCACGACGATACAAATGATTGATACGGATATAATAATATGTTAGACAGATCGTCTATTCCGTGGAAAGTATCGTGAAACTCGTGTTCTCCGTTGCCGCGGGGCAAAGGGCGGCACGTAAATTTCGCAAACAGGAAATTCACGAGATCTCAAGCACAAAGTGGCGTCACGTACAACATTCCCCAAGCCCTATCTCTTCTGTATCGATACGCCGTCAGATAGTACGCGGCCGATTGTTTTTCCACCACCAACGATTGTGACAAAGGCAACCAGCATTCAGACACGATCCGCGCTCGTACGAGCACGATATATTAATGCGAACAGTTTGCCGTCCTTGTCGCGGGTCGACGACCCAGGTGAACAGATTAAGCGGGAAAGACATTTCACTCGGAGCGCACCGCCTTTCGCCGCGCGAGGAATATCAATTCGGTTTGCGTCGATCCGTCAACGTTAAGGGATGATCACGCGCGACCGTCAGCTTGCTGTTGCGCGAGAATTTCCACCCCACGATCAAAAATATCGAGGTGTCCCTCCGTGTAAAGAAACCTTGTAATCGCTCCAAAACAGTTAATCTTGTCAGTGAACGAAACGTCGAGGCAATCTAACGCGATAATCAAGGTGAAAGAAAGCTTCTGCGCGAGCTATTACTGTCTGTAGTAGCGGCCAGCGTGCTCTGCTACTGGTTGTTCATTTAAATTTGCAACTTATCGGCACGAGCTTGCAAGAGTGAAGTACCAATATATTTATCGGATTGCGGCCACGGTAAGTGATCGTGTCTCGCGAAAATATCAGACACGATCGAAGGTAACAGGAGAATGCGTCACAGATAAGCCTCGACGAAATTATTTGACAATTCAGCGAAGTGCACGATCATCGCCCCTCTTGAAATTATATTCACAACACAAAAAGACTACGTATGTACATATGAGTGATACGCAATCTGGATGAAAAAATAAGGAACCCATCGAGACGCTCGGTCTCCGATCGCGACCAGGAGAGTCGCTATTCGCCATTAGGCAGAGAGCAATCGATAGTGATCAGCTGCTCGCCAATTAAAAATAGCCGTCCGCGTCGTCAACGACTAAAGTATTACTCAATTAACCCGTACGCGGGTTTTGGCAAGAACTCGTGGCAGATTGTCCATCGAATGGCGGAGCCCTCGAGAGCTACGGTAAGCACGCGAGAAACAGAGGGATCCTGCTCTCTTCCGAGAACTCTTCTTCTTTTGGCAAAAGCCTCTGGCATCGAGCCCACGCGCAGCTCCCTGAGACTTGGTGGCGAGCCTCTTCTCGCGTGTTTCTTCAGCATCGCCCTTCCCCGTTTATCTTCGTTTCTTCTTTTTCCACCTCGCGCCACCCGTACACGTTACCCCCGGCCTTACAGGCTTTGAATCACGTGGAATTTTCCTTTCGACGCGTAGGAATCTCTCCGGGGCTCGTTTTCGCTTCGCGATACCCAAACAAACGATCCCTTCCCTTCCTTTGATACTTTTGGTCACGCTCTTTCTTTTTTAACGGAGCACGGTTGCCGGCTTTCACGCGGTTTGACCGGTTCTCTTCTCCTTTTTCAATCAGATATCATCACGATATCCTGAATATTTGTTAATTGGCGGTGTATTCGTGTCCCCGATGTAAATCAACGTCCCTTTTATTTTCTGGATGAAGAATTAGTTTCGGGGAATGTCCCTTTATAAACTGGAATCATTGTGGGAAGAGTCATCTGCGTTGCCAGGAGTCTGCTAGAAATGGAAAGACGAACCAAGGCGAGTTCTTGAAAACTACAAGGAGTCATTAAATCTTTGGGGTACCACTATCTCGAAACTTTCCAAACTTCTCGTATAATACGGCCTCTGTCTCTACCTAAAATTACTTTTCTGACTCGGTCGGTTTCCGACCTTTTTCCCCGGGAGATACCACGACGCGAAGGTATATAACTAATGGCACTCTGGACCCTTATCCGAAACAACCTAAATGCAACCTTGGGTTGGAGTGGCTCGTTGAAATGAGCGTCGCCACACCACCGCCTTTCTGAAATCTCGATGTCTACCAACAAACACTCCAAATACAACAAACACATCAATCTTACAAGTATTCCGCGCGTCCACGTACGTATATGTGTATACAAAACACATTTCTATTACAGATAAATATACCGCGAAGGATCGTTGCCCGTCGACGTTAATTATCCAGTGCACCTTCGAGGAAATCGAAAGTTTCGTCGCGTCAACGTTCAAGACGAAAGCATATTGGACACACCTGCCCAAACAGACGAAGTCGAAAACGTGTGGCATAAATAGCGATGCGGCGATCTTCGGCCAGCCTCTAATTATAATCGCGAGAGCGGTTTCGCTTCCGTGGCATCCTCGCGTCCGAGGAAAACGCGAGGCGATGATCGTCGGGATCACGATACGCGGCTGCAGTCGCCAAAAGAAATTCGCGCGCGTAGAGCAAACGAGATTGAATGGCGAAAATAGCTCGAGGATGGCGCGAAGCTTGGGCGAGTGCACGCGCGTCAACGGAGCTGAATTGCGAATAAATCACTCTTTCTCCCGATTCTCGCAAGAGAGATGCAACGAAACTATTCGCGATGAGGACGATTTAATCGAGCCCCCGTTGTACAATCGCGGACGTCGATCTGGCCAACGCAATTGCGCATCTTGTCCGTGATCATCGCACGCGGAACTGTTCGAGTAATGGCTGAAATCGAGTTTGGCCGAGTGATATTTGGAACAGAGTGATGTGGGCACAAGTGGACCAAACACATGGGGATTAGGGTGTGAAAGAAGAGTGCGTGACCACCCAAGGTTTCGAGTGAGCGCATATATACTCTGGTTGCATGCACGACTGAACCGAGAAAAAGGAAGAGGAAAAGTTTATAGTGCATCCGCAGTTGTTTGTTGGTCTATTTCACTTTGGAAACCGGCGTTTAAATATAAATTAACCACTCCCATCCGTTTATATATTAATGACGGATCGAGCATATAGACAGCCGTATAAAACGCTATCAAACAGAATACATTAATCACCATTATACCACAATCTACGCCCAAAGCAAACCGTTGCTGTACTCAATACACCGAACAGTCTCTCCCTAATTACAGCGACAACAAAAAATTTTGCAATTCCACGGGGAATTATTGTCCACGCCGAACCGAATCAGAACTTTCGACGTCACGTTTATCGGCAACTCTCTCGCAATTTAGGATCGATGACGATTCAACGTGTACAACTCGTGTATCCCACTACGCGAAGCAATTTATCTTCCAGACACGCACGTTTGCTGCGATAAAAGAGAAAGAAGGAGGGGGGGAGAGAAAGTACACGAGTAGAGCTCCGTTTTCATCCGGCACCAGCGATACAGTAGAACGGTCCGCTTTTAGTCAGCCATGAATCCGGCGAGCAAATCGATGCTCGAAAAATTTCATTATGCGCGATCGGAGTATCGTGGGCTCACCGATCGAAGAAATCATTGCAAGTGCTAAATAGCCCGTGCTGCTTGTCCTAGAGCCCGGCTTGTCGATTGTTACTTTATTAGCGTTTCGCGGGTGATCCTTCGGGCTAGCACAAAGAAACAAAGGGGCCATTAGCTCGGGCACAAGTCGTTTTAAACGCGCACGGCCGCATTGTAAGGCCGGTAATTGATGCTGCTCCGAATACTGCCAGGATTCCGTTAGAGGAAATACATACCACGGGCCGGAGATTCGATATTGTTCTACGCTCGTATTATCTATCCCCGTTTTCAGCGACCAACAGGCGGGCAGAGCAATCGTTGTGAACCAGCGGTTGCTACGAACGGGGAAAACCTTTTGAAAAGCTTCGTCGAATTTCTCGAAAGGATCGTCGTCGAACAGCAACGGAGATCCCCGAAAACCCGTGGAAAGGTTTCCAGCGGATCCTTTCAAAGATTACCAGAGTGCGGTGAAGAATTGCGTCATTAGAACCAGATGTGCCGAGATTCGACGGGGAGTACCGCGAAGCGTGTAAAGTTGATCCAACGGCGACAGGAATGGAATTTAAATGTTTTCTGAGTCAGCGGCAAAAAGAAGAGGATGAAAAACCCGTCGACCCAATTTCGGGGGAGACCAAGATAGAGGAGCTGTTTGATGTTTTCGTTTGTCGGCTGCGAGGATCGTGCGGTATAAAAGGGTAATATTTTCGTGAGAATATTGGCCGGCAATGATGCTTAGGCAAAGGCACGAATTTCTCTCTTTTCGAGATGTTTATCGTTTCGCTGTCTACATACTACTGAAATAATACTACGGGAGGGGGGTGCGGTAAACCTGGCTGGGAAATTACGAGAATTCGGAGTGGCCGACAGAATGAAGGATAGGTAAACACGGTGTTATCGCGCCAACATGTCCGGCGTGTGAAAGATGGTGCTCCTTTAAAACGCGCGAGCAACGGAAACCGGGTCCAGAAGATACGGAGAATGCAATTGTCCCCTTTCAAAACAGAATGACAGTCCTGATATGTGGGAGCGCGTACGGTGAATGATATCACGCGTGCGTTCTTCGACGCCTTTTATTTCCAACGTTGCGGCGTAAGATTTCGATTTCTCTGCCACCTGTTCGGATCGCGTTTTTCCACCTCGAAGGCCGCGATTTCGCGCGGTCCCCGAGTAGAATCCGCACGCTGATTCAAATAAATAGCTCCTCCGAGTAGCGACTGTTTACCCTTAATGAGACGGTCGGAGATGAGTAGCCGCAACGGGTGGCGATAAGTGGACGACCGACGCAGTCGCGTATCCGCGAAAAGAGATTGAATTGACAAAAAGTGGCAAGCTCGATCAGCTCGCTGAAAGGAATTCGAAACACCGGGGGTCGCGATAAATTAATGGCAAAAATGAATCCCCAAGGCGAAGCTCGAGCCTCGTCGCATTATTATATACGGGTCTGCGTGACGGTGGAAGCGAGCACAAAGATGTGGCACGAATAAAGAAAGCCGATCGAGCGACAAACAAAGCTCGCGAGAGCCGGGGTAATACACCGGAGAAGTTGATTATAAGGAACCTTGTGCTATATTATTCTGTGTATATCACTCCCACGCACGCTGGCGCTCACGAAGCAGCACCATTCCTCCGGCTGAATCTTAATAGCGGCCGTGCGTCTTTAAAAAGAGAAGCAATAAAACCGGCAACGAGCATCGCTCGGATGTCTTCCGTCAATAAACGACCGACGAGCTCTTTCGAGGGGTGGGTCTGAGATCAATCCAACGAATAATAGAAGAATTTTTACGTCACGTACGAATAACAGCAACAGAAATTCACGCCATTATTGCACGAAAGACACGGGCTGATACGTTCGCTTAATGAAAGAGCAAACATTCGTTACGACGAACGAAAAAAAAGCAGTTAATTAAATCGGGTTATTTACTGGAGCACAGTTTGGAATTAAAATTCATTTTTAAATATGCGCATTCTTCTGTTTTACGACGAGCAGATGCCATTAAAAGGGGGCTCGGCGATCGTTGACCCGCGAGAGCGAGCACGAAAGCAAGAAAATAACTTCTATGGTATATAGCGTACCGGAGGTAGTACGTCAATTATCAGATCGGCGCATAAACGGGAATTAGGGTAGCGTTAAAAGAGCCGGCCCGTTTTAAACGGCGTGTACGTGACTACTTGCAGGGGGTACGGCGTTGTCTAAAGAAGCGGAAGAGTACGATAGAATAATATCGTGACGCGTCACCCGCGGCCAGCGTTAATCGCAATCGTTTACACAGATACGGCTCAATTAGCATCGACGATTAAAGCTGCAGCATGGACGTTTCGCATGCAGCAACAAACTTTACACTCTGCACGTTTTCATGCTTCTCACGAGTCTCTCTCGTTGCGTCACTGTTCGCCCGTCTATCTGTGAAAACGATGTGGAAATCTAGGTAAAACAAAATTGGATCTGTCTACCGAATTTCGAAGGTCCCTTCTGCGTGGACCACTTTAGATGAAAATGGAAATCAATCGTGTTTGAAAAGAAAAACAAAAATCAACGAGGTTATTCTAAATCCAGACAGATCTATGCAACGTTGAGTTACACGTGTTCCCCTTGTCGCGGAAGCTTGCATGGGGACAAAAGTATTCCGCGAAAATTAGGTTCGTACGTGGGCGTCGAGATATCGCAAGGCGCGTTAAATTTCGCAGCTTATCTTTATTCCAGATGAGTGCAAGACGCCCGTACAATGTCGGGACCCAGGCACTTGTTTGCCTGGCCTAAAACAACATCGGCCGGCATGTGGCTCGAGTGTCAGTGGCCGTATCACGCGACTGAGCCTGCGGAGATTTGGAAAACACACAAGAAAAGAACCGGCTGGACCGTGTCTGAAAAAAGCGGAGGCACAGTCGGTCGTTTCTCTCTCATGAAATCGTGAAAACGGGTTCCCGTCCCCCATGCTTTGGCGCCGGTGACGCAACCGCTTCGCGAACCATACTCCAATCTTCAAGACCGGCAGAAGTTGTACGGTGCCTTTTAATCGCTGCTCTTTAATGCTCGACAAACGTTCGTTCAGCGAGATATTCGCGTTGCGACGAGACACAGAATTCGAGGGGTGCGGAGAACAAGGCCACGAGGCGTGTTATCTTGTTTTCGATAGAGCTTCGGGGACTCTGCTCGTCCTCTCGTTCGATTCTTTTCCGCGATTTGACTCGGCCCCGCCCGTGCTACTTTTAGCAACAAAAAGAAGACAGGAACTGCCGTGGTAGAACGGGTTCTCGAAATGACTTCCTATCGCCGCCCTTCGTTTCTTATTGCCATAAAATTCTACAGTTGTCGGAAGCTACCGAATATGTACGTTCAGCGGCAAAATTTTCACCGAAAGGGAAATTATCGCCGATGTACCGACGACGCGGTATCGAAACCGAATGAGCAGTCAAGGTCGGGTCCTACAAAATCCGATAACGCCGTTTCGGTCGAGCCTGTCGTCGACAATTGCCAGACGCGATGTATGGATATATATAGAGTGAGAGGGCGAGAAAGAGGGGACAGTGTGTACGAGGTGAAGAAGAGAAAATAAACTAGGCTGAAAAATATGGGAACGTAGAGCGAATGGACCTGACAATGAGAAAAAACGAGGGAACGCGGCCTGGTGAACAAAGAAGCTTTTATATACGAGTTCGATGCTCCGTTCTTATCAGTGAACGAGACTGTTGCAGCTAAGCCATACCATGGCCTGATTGGTCTACTCATCCTCGACGTCATAGTATCGATTGTCGACACGCCGCGCGATACTAGACGTGGGTTTCGTCCCTGTCGTTTGTTACCCCTGTCGCTTTTCTATTCGCATAAGGTCTATAGACCTCGATGTGCTTACCGGTGCCTCGTCGTTTTTTTGTCCCAGTGGCCGATTCGATGACACCAGGGACAAAGGAACGAGCACCAGGAAACGAAGGGCGACCGATGTTAGGAAACTTTCGTCTGGTAGAATTAAATGGGGGGGGCCCTTAAATGGTCGCCGATGGAAAAGTGGAGCTACGAATAAGGTTCACAAAGGCCGAGCCTTTCCAAATGTGAGGTGCTCGAGACAGTTTAAATCTCGTGGCAAAGAATTCTTTAAAGACCTTGAAGAAGTGCCACTCTAATTTCGACACGGGTCACGAGAGGCCCGTCGCGAACGAGATACGTATCCTGAAGCGAAAGACGAAACTCCGCAGGGTGGAAGGAAGGATCCCGAAGGGGCAACGTTACAATTGTCTCGGCGTGAGTTTCTTCACGGGAAACCCAGTTAATCAGTGCCATCATGAACAATGAGATACACCATCCTCGATGTATATGAACGTAATGTACATAGGAATTACGCCTTGGCCGGCTAATAGATTCCGGTCACCGCTGGACAGGGATATACAACGGGGCGATGAAGCATGGTCCGGATAGAGGAGATAAGAATGTCGAAACAAACAGCGGGAACATCGTGAAATTATGGACGACGTAACCTTTCGCCGTACATATTTGTCCCGCCACGAAATTAACAGATGACCGATAACAATACGTTTGCTCGCCTCTTCCTCGGTTGCCGCGTTACGAAACGAGCGTGCGACGAATATTTTTCAGCGCGATTTATTGGAAAGGCGGCGAACGGTCGATTAGCCGGCGCGAGGCGTTAATCTCGTGGGTCAAGAAAAACAATCGTTAAAAATTCGATCTTCGATAAGTGCATGAGTCAACGGAAACCAGAATCGTATAGGCAGAGAAGGTAATACATATGACGTGTATACGCGAATGGTAGCCAATCGTGGACAGGACAGTTGTTTCCGGGCTGGCGGCTACAAAACGTAATCGAGGAGGGGCGATAAGCGTTCTGTAGGTGCTCTATGGCCCGACAAACATGTTTACCGATATTAGATTGCGTGAAAATTCGACCGTTTGCATAAGATCCGAGAGACGTGGACAGGCGTGTTCAAGCATACAAAGTTCGTCGTTGCATGATCGCAGTCGCTTTTCCATGATCGATCGAACGCCGCTAATGCTTTTCCATCGAATTGCTTGAGGAGCTGTAGGGCCTCGTTCGGATTCGGGTGAACAGTGCCGCTTTTAGAATTCGGAGCAAATTTTCCAAGTAATTTATCCGGAATTTCTACACAATAGGGCTACGATAATGAATGGAGCTTATATAGATCGGGGCAACAATAAAATTCGGAGAACCCCAATTATCTATATATATCCTGAAAATCGATTATTACTCCGGTGTCTTTGCACGCTGCCTTTCCAACCGCGAAATAACCCTGCTCGCTCAATTATGTAACAGTACGCTACCAGTTGACACGCGAATCATTCACGCGGGCCTTCAGTGCGCCCGATTTTCGTTAAACGTTTACGCAATTTCTGTTGCCGAAAGGGCGAAGGGACAGGAGGAGAACGGGGCACCGTCGGGTTTCGTGCGATAAAGATGAAAAAAGAACGATGGCAAAATGCTGGTTCATTGAGAAGCGATTCCGTGCGGTTGCCGATGACATAAAAAAAAAAAAGGCAAGAAAACCTGTTGCACCGTACGAGTCCGGATCCGTAGCCGAGGTCTTCGAGAAGCGAAGGCGGCCTATGACCGCGTACAACAACACCAGAGAACCAGAACCCAGATCTCCAGAACCGGTTTGCGCTTGGAAAACAATTTTACGATCTCGAGGGAGCTGGACGAGGACGCGAGTACAAGGAGGGGGACAGAACGGGTTGAAGAAAAACGAGTGATTCGACGAGAACGTGTCCCAACGGACCCACCGTGCCCAGATGCAACGTGTATACTCGGCACGATTTACAAAAGAAGGAAAGGGGGTGAAGCGAACGAAGGGAAAAAACGAAAGGAAGAAAATTAATAAAAAAAAAAAAGAAAAGAACGGGAGAAACGGCAGAGTGGTTGGATAAAAATAATCGTTCGAAACGGCGTGCACGCCGAAAAAGATCCACAGCAACCCTCTCTCCGTTAATTCCGCGTCCAATTTGTGCTACATCAAAGAACGTCATGGGGAAACGTCAACAAACGGACGCGTTCATTTTCGTGCCCGACGAAAAATCGAATGCACCTATACACACCAGGTTATCGCTTGCTACCACTCACGGCACGATTGCGTAACGCGGCGGCAGCATAGAGAAAAACATTAGAAATGCAAAACTGCGCCTGGACTCGACACCGTCGCAAAACTTGGCGTGGTAACCAACGCGCAGGTTTGAAACGAATCGCTCGCACCACCTTCGATCATTATTACTCGCGTTGCCGATTTCGTGTCGCTGCCCCGGGATGAAAAATATCGATGACCCGGGCGATACGACAAGCCACGAGGAAAGAGAAGATAGAAATGGAAAGCTCGTTCGACCGGCCATGCACATTTATGAATGAAATTGGCAAAGCGTGTAACTTTTCATTGAAATGAAGAGGGACACGAGCTGGTCAACGTTGACCAGCTAAATCTTTATTGTCCACGAGGGGCCACTAGGAAACGAGCCCGAGTATTTTACCCCAGGATCTGTTTCCCCCCCGCCGTACAATGGCAGAACCGCGATTTGGTCCTCGACGAAAAGTACCAGTTGCAACAGCATTAGCACAGGTACCGGTTTCGAGTCAAGGAAAGGTACCATTCGGACGCTTCCGCGAGCAAAATCCAACCCCCTAAGGAAAGCTTTTGCCATCAAATAGTTTCAACGAGAGACCCGAAAGAAATTCTCCTTTGAGGATTATCACTACTACCGAGACCGAATACGTAGTTCCTTTCCGTAGTTCCTCCCATCCGTAGATCGATGGTCACGATTGGAACAGCCTTATTCAGATCACTCCAACTGATTAGAGTTGAAGCTGGTAACAGAATAATTAATTTCGAAGCTACTCGTGTTACTGGCATGCTCGTTTCATCCATATACGTTCGACGTGCAAAAAGTCTTACTCGAAACGGTTCACAGCCCACCGACCATTAATTATATCGACCGTTGAGGACAAACGAGAAATTCCACGGGTACACACGGTCGATTCGTGATAACTAAAAAACAAACTTTCGTCCAGTCCATTCCAATGAGTGAACTTTGATATTCATACGTCCGCGCTCCGTTTCGCTTATCTAGGCGCGAGCAATACGAGTATAATAGAAATTTGTGTTAAGCAATTCGAACATTGTACGAAAATACTGATTCGTGTGTGTAAGTAGATACGATAAGATGCTGCTCAAAGATAATCCCCTGACGGCGATACGAGTACGTCAATGAAATGGTCAACAAGGAGAATGAAAATTAGCAGCAAGGTGCTTGTTCGCACGCGAATGAAAAACAAAACTCGTTTGGAAAACAAATTAGCTACAAAATCAAGGCACCAGGCATGAAGGTTACGAGCGATGGAAAAGAACAAAGGTTCTTTTTTTTTCAGGTAACCGTGATAAAAAGCAAAGGTAAATGACTACCGATATAAGAAAGGATTATTACAAATGACAATGTGGTTGTAAACGAGGGAACAAATAAACGGAGTAGCCTTATCCACTTACAGCGCGATAATAACCTGCGGATTGTTCAGCTCGAAGATTTACAACGTTGAGAGAAAAAGGTCGAAAAATTGAACCTCGACGCAGGTAGCCAGTGTGAAAGCCGCAAGGTAGCGTCGACGCAGAGGCTGCCAAACGCTTCGGGTTTTGGTCAATTCTACGGCTGATGAAACGAGTGAACGAAATTGGCAAAGCGACGCAGAGCCGCTGGTAGGCAGAGGGACGAAATCTGACGCAAGAAGATCCGACAAGTTACCCTCGACCGAACTTTATCTACCAACTCCAAAAGGAAGGAAATGGAAAGTCGTTTACGGTCTGGGCATCTGCTTGACTTGTGGAATCGTGCTCCGGAGGCTCTAAACTAGCTAAAAGCAAGCAGGAAATGGAGTCGGCGTTCGATCGAGAACGCAGCGCGCTTAAATTTAGAAAGCCTGAAAATGACAAGGAGGGAGAGAATTGATCGTTTCGATTCGATTAAAAATGCGAAAAATGGATGAGGCGGTCGATAGAGAATAATGTATTGCGGTTTTTCAAAACACATTCAGCCCTTTATTCTTTATCGAGCAAGCGGAACGCGTGCGCACGGACTCGCGTGAAAAATGAGCACCAACTCGATCCTCTCGTCCGATATGCAATCGCTGCTCGAGTCGCGAGATAAAACGATCGTCGGCAGCGTCCGATACGAACCAGCCACAATTTAACGAGCATGCACGCGGATCGTGAGTCGAATCATTACGCTTCCCCCCGAACAGAATCAATTACCCGACAGCCGTTTATTCGAACAAACTTGTGCAATAACGTATCCTCCGGAACGAGAATAATGTTTCTCTCTTTTTTATTTTTATTGGTTGGTTAATTCAACGATGCACGATTAGATTTATCCGAGTGTGAGATAAAAATGCGACAAACATGCACACGCACACAACGATCGAGGGAAGGCGATAAATCGTAGCGGTACAAGCGGCACCGAACTTGCATATTAAAAGCGTACACGTGATACATCAGAGGCATGTTCGAAAAACGTCGAAATTTATTCGTATGTACGCGTATGGAATATTAGATTCGGTGATCTCCAGTACGTCGATGTTCACGCGACTCTTTCTCACTCTTTTCGCCGGCAGACTTTTCTTCACCCCGGCTCCCTATTGCACTCCATTGTCCCGGTGACTTTTCGAATGCGCCGGTCGCACGAGTGCGTGTATTTAAGTGGCGCGCGTATATACGAGTGCACGCGTCGCTATCAAAGTAATACGTGTGCACAGAACGACTGTAATTACGAGCAACGAAAAACGGGGAAGACCGAAAAGCCGGTCGATCTTCTCTGGCTCCTCTGTTACTAAGCGTAAAACAAAGAAAAAGAAAAGAAAAAAAGAATGGAGAAAAAAAAAGTTGGTGTGCAACGACAGGCGCACTCGTGTCGAAAACGACACGCCGGTTTTCTCGAGTCGCAAACATTACGATTAGAATATAAAAATGAAAAATACAGGGTTTAAAAAACTCACGTCATTTCCAATCTGACCCATGCTGGCGGCACCACCACAATTCGCGATCGTATCCGCCTTCGGGTAAGACTCGGTCACGTTAGCCACAGGAATTTTGGACGATTTTAATGAATACACTATGTCTATATATGTATATGTAGATATATACGTATTATGGAGATATTACACGAAAGACTTCGGTAGATGTGTACAACGTATATTGCAAATATATCTCTATATATATACGCGATAAAAAAAAATGAAAACTGTATCGTCTTTTAACGTCTAAGCTCTTGGTAGAAAAACGACGGGATTATATAGTAAACGATTATAACATTCGTGTATCCTCGTGACGTTAAAGGAAATTCGCGTTTTCACCGGCGAGCTTTATCGGTGGATCTCTTCCTTTGGATTAGAACGTCCGTGAGTTGTCACATACGAGGAACACCGGCGTGAAATTACCATTCATAATAAATATCACAGAAATATTGCTTGTACCCTGGGCGTTAGGTACGTATACGCAAACAGGCTCGTCTCGATCTCTTCGTACGGCTTATAATTTACAAAGAACTGTAGAAAATAGATACAGCGAAAGACTACGATTCGTTCACAATACCGACACACAATTGGAAAGATCACAAGAATCAGGTTACACTAGACATTACGTGCTAAAGGATTGCTACGACGAACGATCCGTACGGAAAGAGAGCCGGTTGCTAACTGACGAAAACTGATGCTCCGATACCTAAGCCGAACCGCGATCATCTGGTAGTGCCGACGTGGTAGGGATTGAACAGCTGGTGGGGACGACTTGCCGGTTCTCCGTTCTTGCCATTGGTCGACAGTACCGTAGCAACAGCGCGTACCACACCGCTGTCGTCAGAACGAAACTTTGATAAAGCGTGCAAAAAAAAATGAGGGTTTTGCTTTCAGATAATTCATGATTCACCGCAACGTTTCATGAACATGTAATTTGGTTACGAGAACGCGTGCGAAACGGAAAACGGAGGAGAAGTAAGTTGAGCACGGATGAGAAACGTTAGCGTGGAAATGTATGAAGATACGAGGTTGGTGCTCGCGGACGGCTGGCTTGATCAGCTGATGCCTTAGCAACAGGAGTACGAACTGTGCTAAAAATATCGATCCCATCTGATTATCGGTACGATGCAAGCCGTAACGTGTTACACGGCCTGCTGGCAAAAGTGAACGAGGAATACCGGTAGCTGCACTCCCCTTAATTTTCCGCGCTTGATAAAAGCCGGGGAAAGTGAAAATCATGATTCGGAACCGTGTTGCTACACGAGACCAAAAGGTGCCGGGTGTTGTACGTGTACAGTTGCTGTTCGATTTAAAGGTCCACGTACAGTCCTGTTGTCAATTGATACTCTTCGTATAGCTCGTCGTTTCCGTCAAACGACGACCGGCAATCTTTATCCGGCATACCAGAAAGGTATATGATATTGGACGGCGGAATGTTCGGCATGTTTATCAGCTTTAATGAAAAGGCTCCTTCTCAGAAGGGAGAGAATATTATCGCGATGGGTGTACGTAGAAGAATGCCAGGATTCGCGTATGTTCAGCGTAGCAAACATTCGTCGTCAATGTTTGGATCAATGAAGCCCTCGGTGTCTTTGTAACGAGGGGAGCAAAGATGAAGGGCCATTCAGTGCCTTTAAGGTTCCTTTGTCTTCCAAGGACATCGTGAAATAAAGGCGCGGGAGGAAACGAGGAAGGGCGCTCCCTCTTTCATTTCCGCAAAATACTGACGACCCTTTGTCGCGGCCATGAAACGTCACAGTGGAAACACCCTCTCGAATTTTTGTATTACAACTTGCAGAATGTCTTCTGCTTAACTAGACTATATCACCGTAAGAATCGAAACACAGCGACGAACCTCTGGGTGTCGAGCACGTTAACGTCTAGTCGCATCTAGTCACGCTTATCAATAACGATCGATTGCTCGTCACCGATCGAACTTCGTTTGTCAGTAAGCGATCAGACACCGACAGTATCGATCCTCTCGGACATTCGTGAAATGTGATTGCTCGAACCCAGAAATGCCAGCTCAAAGAGAGCCTCCGAGGGAAATTCGCTTGGGACGGGTATTACAATACTTTCATTGTTCTACGAACGATCGTAGCGGTACCGAGTCCCGATTTCTCGCCGAAGCCATGAAAAAAAGGAGCAGTGGGCTCGAGTTCTCAGAAGTCGATTTAAAGGGACCGTGCGCAGCTTGCACCCGGAAACAGCTGTCGAAGCTAGAGATAGAAGAAGAGGAGGCTGATTCGTCCGGTGTGCGATCGCGGTTTCGAAATCTTCTCGGTCAATCGAGTTCCACGAAGGCCAACGTTCTCGCTCAGCTGGGCTCGTGCTACCGGCGCGATGAGAGCTCCACAGTTTTCTATTATTTCGTATTCCCGAGAGGAGGCATTTGGGCGAGGTTAGTATTGGAAGCGCGAAGAGGTCAACGCTCGGGAAAGCGCCTCTCGTTACGGCACTGCCATACGATATTATAGGCCCCGTCGCTTGAAAATCCCCTACCTCTTATCCGCCACCACCACCCACAACCCACTCTCTCACTCTCTCTTCCTCTTCCACCCCAAACTATCCCTCTCTCTTTCTCGCAATTCCCGGTTTTCTCTTCTCCTCCTTTCTTTCCACGCAGCCCCTCTCTCACTCTCTCTTCGTTCTCCTACTCTCCTATCCTGCATGTACATGTACTCTCTTTCCGCGCCGTCTCTTTCACTCGACTTTCTCCTATTCATTCCACCCCGCTGCTATATTCCTTCTTCTCCGTTTCCACGCCCTGCACCAACACCCATCCATCTTCCTCTCTCCACTTCAACCCTTTACTCCATCTATTTCTGTCTTTTCCTTGTCGACTGTCTTGCTCCGGTGCGCCGTGCCCCACCGCCCTGTCACGCACGGCAACACGCTCGGTGGCTTCGTTTTGTTCTCGTTTTCTCCGCTTTTCCGCCTTTTTTCCGCCCGCCCCTCTACGCGCCGTCACCGTTCATTCCGCAACCGCTCCAAGCGCTTCACCCGTTCTCCGTCTGCAGCACGATCTTCACGGGCTGCCGTAGCTTTCAGCCGGTCGCACTCATTGTGCCGTTATAACGGAGAAGAGAACTACTCTCTAACCGAAGCAACGGCCAGGTACTGGCAGCGAAATCATCGCGATGACCTCGCCAGCGAACGCCGGTAGCGGTAATATCGAATGGCGGGTTTGCGGTTGAAAATCATGAAAATTGATGAAACTCGAGAGTGTGACGTTTGCTGCGCATCGTGTACGTCGGTCGCCCTACGGATCCTACGATTGCACGACCTGTCGTTCGTTCGACGAGATCGTCGGACTTGCAGCCTCCTAAACGACTCGATTTTCAGCGAGGAAGAAGTCCCGATGGGAAGCGCGCAAGAACCGTTGGAAAACGGGGGAATGATTGATCGAATCCTCTAATCGACCGGCACGATCCGTCTTCTATTTTTCCTCTTGCGGTTCCGGCGCAACGGTCAATCGAACGAATCAAGGCCAACGATGTACAAAAGAAAAACCACTTTAGAATCCTTTCGCGACGATGAGTCACGCCGGCTCGGGTCGGTAAGGTATTACGTGGCAATGAAACGTTCGGACTGTAACGTTATAGGCTATCGTTCCATTGTAACGAGCAACAAATTGCCAGGGCAGATTAACGGGTCGCGTTCATCTCTGCTTGCAAAATAACCGGCGGACTTATCTGTCCGCGGAAATCCTCTCTCGTCCCCTTACTTCGTCGCGTCCACTTGCTCGAATTATCGCGCTGACGACAGATCTTTCATAACCGGCATGCCCATTTCACGAATGTTTAACCCTTTAATTGCGAAGAGTCCGCGTAAATATAGGACGTCCTTGGAAATTGCGGAATAGTAGAAGAAAAAATGTGCACACGATCAGTGACGATAACAGCGATAGCATTGCCTGAATCAAGTAATTCGTAAATGCAACAGGTGAGGTTCAGAGATTAACGTTACACGTTCAATTAATTGAACGAATGTCTTTCCGTGGCCCCGCACCCCATCATTGTACCGGCAACGATTTTCATTCTATTGTCCGACAGCCCTGAAAAATCACGCGAACGAAACAAAAGAATACAGAAGCACCTTCGAATCACTGGCCGAATGAGTCACCGCGTCGTTTCAGCCACGAAAAGACACCCGATAAGCAACGTTACGGCCGATCGCGAGAAATAAAAGGGGGTCACGAAATGACTGTTCGAGGAACGAGCAATTGGTGGATCGTTCGGAGTTGTCAGGACCGATGATCGACGTGCACGTGCCGAAGACACGCGATCCACCGTGACGATAAAGGATCGGTGAAGGAAGAAGTAATGTCGTGGAAGCCAACAGGCGTCCTTCCGACTGTTTCCGGAGAGACGAGTAAATCAAGGGGGACTACTGCCGGGCTCTCATCATTTTCCCGCGCTGCACAATGATGGCCAATGACAGAGGAGTGTATTGGAGAGGACCCAAGATTTGCGGCCACAAACAGCCCGACACTTTCTCCGCTTCACGCTGTGCAAATTGCAAGGACCTACATTATATCCTGGACGGCAATAACGAGGATTAATGATATTTTCCAGCATGTATTGCTGCGACCGCATCGCATGTTTCCGTGAAAATCGTTGGCCCCCCCACTTCGTATAAGTTATGCACGGCGTCGGAACAACGAATTGAAGAATTTGGAAGCAAGCTGCCCGATTAGAGAATCTATTGATAGATGAATATAGCTCTGCTAATAGAGCAATAGAGAATAAGGGCACTTAATGGTCCGCCTGTTTCAATTTTGGAGCAAAGGATTATGGCGGCGAATTGTTTGAATGGTTTACGAGCGCAAAGGTGTACGAGTATGCTAGTTAGATTCGTGTACAGTCATTGCGAAGGACAGAGATACCTTTGGCCGAGCTATGACTCAGGTCAGCAGTTCGCCGTTTCTTTGCTATTTTATTGTCGAGAGAACGTTATCGGGCTCTATGACACTTTTATGGTACAAGTGACTGTACTATTGAGCCCGTAACACTAGCACGTATATCATCTTCATTCTCTTGCTAATGACACATTTATGTGTATACGATTTCGAAACAATGGAAACAGTCACGTGGGGCCAAACGGAGTGGGACAATTTGAAAGAGAAATGATGTTCGATTATGCAAACGCCCTGATCGTTATAATAAAAATGAAATGGACGCAAGAAATTTTCAAGCAATTAGAATCAGAGCTGCAGGGGAATTTTAATTATGTTTACGTAGAATTACAATATAACGATGTAGTATGTAGTTAAGTGCAACGATCTGACACACATACACGGTTATTTAATAACGACCAATACAATAGAGATCGGTGATAAGCGAATTTCACGAATGGCGTAGGTTCGATTCCAGTGTCTAATCGGAGACGGCTAAGTTCTTAATTAACTGCCTGCCAATTAATGCCCTCGAGTAAAAGAATAGGAAGCAAAAAATTGATTAAAGAGAACTGGAGCACGTTATCGGTGCAATACTACGCAAGTTTCGTGGAATTCCAATTGGAGTTATCACGGGGGCGTAGCTCAGATGGTAGAGCGCTCGCTTAGCATGCGAGAGGTACCGGGATCGATGCCCGGCGCCTCCAATTTCTTCTTTTTTTTCATAAAATTATAATAATATAATTTTTGCAAGGATTCTTGAATTACTGTTAAAGTCGTAGAATTAACAAAAGAACGTACCTGTTCTTTTTATGAGAAGCAAAGTACTCACTTTGGATAGGTTTTTGAGATATATTTTTTTTTACTGATACGAAGAAGGGAGCAATCAAAGAATATTATGTTGCATGGATAATATTCAACAGAAGCTCGATATATATATTTCTTAATGTTCGAAGTGAAAGAAAGGTGTACATTCGAACGCATACTACTGTTGCTCCGCCACGTGAGCATGGGTTCAAATGAATGGGAGACATATCGCACGTTTGTCGCAAACGAAGGTCACATTTCACTATCGGCAAACATTCTATGTTCCCCGGTCCCACGTTTATCAAGAGTGGGTATATGTATAGGTTGACAAACGTCTCGGCAAACTAACTACACGTGACGACCGCGTGGCCAGTAAAAATTGTTGTTTGCTTTTCGAATCAGTCTGCAAATAAAATTAACACGAGCAAATTGTATTTGCGAAGAAACATCTACTAGTCGTTTCCTTACTGGATTACGAACACCGGCGACACGCGGGGAAACTTGCGTTTACGCGTGAAAACGAAAAATGTCGTCAATGGTGCATTAATCGTTTTGCCCGAACCTCCATAATGCCGATAGCCACGCGTCTATCAGTTATGCGACTAATCAGACAATCGTTGCAGAGTGTCGAAACAAACTCGTGGCACACACGATGAGATACACACAACGTCAGATTGTTTGTCGGTCGAATCGAACCGGTTTTAACAGTGGCAAGTACATAGTTGGTCGCGTGAATGCCGCATTATCATGCCAAACAGCTGCAGTACAAAGATTTTCTCTAATGACACACACACGACTCGGTAGTTTCAAAGCGACACAGAGAACCGTACTCCTGTATACGTTCTTCACTGGGCTGTACAACAATACTGTAATGTAATGACGCAAAGCGTGTAGCGTTGTCCCATATTCGGGGTAGCTTCGAAACGCGGCTGGTACAGCTGGTGCTACAGACGCCGGTTACGAGCAGCGTAATTTAGAGCGAAAGGTTAAAAGGGAAAATGGATACAATAGACATAGACGAAGACCTTCCAACAGTCTGCTATTTAACACCGGAACACTTTGCGGAGAGCTCGTTTGCAATTACGTTAAGCTCGGGAAACGTGGATGCGTAATACACACGTGTCTTCCTTCGAAGATAGCAACGTGACCATCGTAAATATGCAATAAACTGCATTGAAAAGGTAACGAGCGATAGCACGATTAGAGGCCGTTCCTTTTTTCCTGGTCGATCGACCGAACGTAACGTCTGCAGCCCTGGTGAATAGTACTAAATTGCCGCGAACAAATGTCCCATTGGTAATTGCGAAGGGAATTTAATAGTGGCAATCAATTGATGGCAGAAAAGCATGCAGGCCGGCTCGTACATGCAATAGAGATACTGTCATGTGTGATCCATCGCCGTGATTCCACGCGCCAGAATTTTGCAATAACAATGCACTCGGATGATAAAGCACAGATATCGGTGTCATTCCGCCACGCGTTAGTCGCTCGTCCGTTTTGTTTTGCGAAAACATCGAGAATTAAACATTATCAGGCCGGTGAACACACGACCGTATTATCTGCCAGTCTATTGACAACGGAATATCAATGATAGAAGAAGAAAATGCATGCTATTCTTATTGGCTGTCAGACAATAAACGCAATCGGTCGAACGAACGATACTCCCTGTCCGATTCTCCTTTACCAATCGTTGCTCGAATCTTCCTGCCACGTTACGACACACTGTGCAACTTTGACTGCGATAAACATAGGACCTAACTGTACGCTACCAGCTAAATATACATACATACATACATACGCGACAAAAAGAAACAATAAATAACAGGAAATTATGTGTTTTCTACGTGGCGAATAGTAAACAAGAAGGGTCTATATAAAAGATTCATCGAGCGAAGTAGAGAAG